>OZ014519.1:224029840-225431115 GCA_963966055.1 Lathyrus aphaca
TATAGAGATCAATGGAAACAAGAATGACCAAAAAATTTGGGGTTATGGCCTCTGAAACCAAAACCCTAATTTTCAGTCAACTGTGCAGTTCAACCTGGCTCTGCATCCACTCAAACCCTAGTTCTTGTGATTCCTCTGCAATTTTGACTTTGAGGAGATGAAATATGATATAGGAACACACATGGACCCCTTTGAGTTGATTGGTTGCCTTTGGAATGGCTCAAGAGGCTTTGGGATTGCTCATATCACAAACCCTAGGTGCAGATGCCTTGAAAGCTATGCAGTGGATCAAAAAAAATGAGTTGTGAGATGATATGCTTGTGTTTATGCATATGAGATGATCACAAGCCATGGTGTGAATGGGTGAGGGCAAATTTGGGGTGTTTACTACTTGCATTTATTTAGATGTCTATGGAGTTTTTGTTTAGTGTAAAGTAATGAGTTTAAGCCATAATCAAGGATTTAATGGACTCATTACACCATCCTAATAGAAGGATGATAAATGAGAAAATTTAAGCTGAGGAAGGCTCCTCAACTTAATCCATGATTAGGGATTAACCTCATGACAAAACAAAGCCTTTATTAGATGGATTTTAGTTAATGGTAGGATTAAGAAGTGAATTTTATGGTTTGTAAGACAACTTGAGGGGGACTTGTCCATTAACACTGGGGTTAGTCCTTCTTAACCAGTTAAGGAAGAATTAGAACCCTAATGCAAGGCCCAAGTTACAAGCTTGATGTCTTAGTGATTATTAGATGGATTGATTAAAGGATTTAAACACATTAAGGGTTTAACACTTAGGATTAAAGTTATACACTCCATCCTAATAGAAGGATGCAGGCATAAGCTTAATCACAAAGCCTTAAAACCTTTAAGGTTTAGTCCTTGATTATGAGATGAGAAGAGAAGACACAAAGATGACAAAAAGGTAAAACTAAATGGGGGACTAATCAAACCCTAATTGTGATCATGCTTGGGTGTTCCTAGGGTTTATGATGCTTGCAAAAGATCTTCAAGAGAAAAGCCACCAAGGAAAAATCAGGATGGAAGGAGAAGCAGAAAGAAGCAAGACAACTTACTTCATTTAAGAAGATAAGTTGCTTGGAGAAAGAAAGTGAGGAGAGGACATGAATGAACAAGCTCACTCCAATACAAAAGTAAAATGCAGCAAGGATGCATAAGAGGGATGAGAAGATATTGTGAGAAGTGAAGGCAAATTCACTTCTCAAACACTTACCACCTGAAAAAGTTAGCAAAAAGAAATGAAATGAAATGAAAATGAGATAAGATGCAAAGATGGAAAACCAAAGTCAGAAGAATATTCATGATGCTAATGATGTAAAGATGATGCAAATGTATGTCATGAAGTGTGGATGACCATACAAGAGATAAGAATGTAAATGAAACTAGTAAGAAGCATGAAAGTTCATAGAAACACATGACATGTAATGAAAGCAAAATCATGGTAAATGAGTGATTCAATGATCAAACATGATTCCAATGTTTCCTAAGATGTCTTATATGTCATGTGGATGCACAAAATGTCATGGAAAGTTCATGTATGCAAGCATATGAGGAATAAGTGCAAATGAAGGCAAAAATTAGGGTTTACACATAACATGCAATACAAAATTCAAAACCAGAAGCAAATGACATGATAAAAAATTGAAAATAAGATCAAAGGAACCCTAACCCTATACAAGTTCACTGCCTAAAGGAGGAGACCTAATTCTTAACCTAATGGAAGTTATGATTTTCTCAACTTTGCTAGGGTTTTAGGATACCTCACAATGAAAAATGCAAAACAAATTGAAAATGAAGAATAAATTCAAACCAATTTTATCCTAGAAACTACATGATATGAGGAATGCAATGCAAAAAGAACCAACATCAAACTCTTCATGGTTAGGCAGAAAGGATTTTTCTAAGTTAGGGTAAAAATATTGACTTTTAAGAACCCTAAATCCAAAGAAAAATATCAAAATAGGTCAAGAACCATAAAGAAATTTGTGTGAAGGGTTTGATAATGTTTCTAAATGTATCAAGATGCAATGTGATTTTTTTGGTGATTTTTAGAAACTTAAATGGTATTTTAATTAATTAATTCTCATTAATTAATTAAAGTAATCATTTAAATATTTTAAAAATATTTAATTTATGCAAAAAAATAAAATAAAAATTATTTTCAGAATGAGAAAAATATTTTAAGTCATGATGCAAAAAATGAAATTTTTTAGAAGTGTTTTGCTATTTTTAATAAAATGTAGAAAGAAATGCAATTAAAATGAAAATTAAATGAATTAAAATGAAAGTATGCTGATCCAGTGGCCCAGATTCAAACTCAAAAGGGAGGGAATTGACCAGCGCGCGCAAATGGACGACTCACATTCAAACTACGCTAATTACGTCATTAAGCCCTAATCTGAACCCTAAACACTTTCAGGTGACCGGAACAGTGTTCCGGTCATCTTCTCCGGCTAGCCTCTCAAGCTATCTCACTCAATACGCAACCCCAAGCCCTAAAACTCTCCAAAAATGATCCTCTCATCAACCCCAACAAGAATCAGCCATCAAAATTCATTTATTCAACATCAAAAGCACGAATCAAAGCAAAACGGAAAACAACTCAAAAATTTCAGAAGCTTATGAAATGCTTATTTCTCAACTATTTTCGAAACCAAACATATCATGGCAATCTGGGGAACACATAGAATCATTCTATAACATAAAATGAAGTTTCTGGAAAAATAAATGCCATGGCTACCTGAAGTTGAGCTTTCAAAACAGGAGCTTTCTAGCCAGTTCTTTGCCTCAAATCCACTCTAATGACTCCCCTCAAGAGTTTGTGATGCTTGGTTGGAGTTTAAATGGCCTCAAAATGAAGTTGGCAGAAGTTCAGTTCATGAAATGTTGAAATCTTGTTTTTGATTCTAAGTGTTTTAGGGCAAAATGAAGGGTAGGAAATGATCAGTGATGATTATGGAGTTGTTCTATGGAATTTGTTTTGAGGTTTGATGGCTGAGTTGTGAATTTCGAAGGCTTTTGCAAATTTGGGGGATTTTGTGTATGCTGTATTCTTGGAGGTTTCAGCTTGTGTTATGTTATGTGTTGGGTTGGGTTGCTTTTGGTACACATATCATGTTTGGATAGGTCAGAGGGTGGGTGCTGGCCTATGTTGATTGGTATGGGCAAGTTGCAAAAATGTGACCAACTTGTGTACTTGAGGTATGGGCTGGTTCAGTGGCTGTTTCAAGGCATGGCTCGAGTCAGCTTGCTTCAAGGAGGTCCATGGAAGTCATATTTTGTAGCTGGCACAAGTGGCTGAAGAGATTTGATCCATTTTGCAATTTTGGGGAAGTTTGGCCCCTTTTGAGTTACTTGAAGTTCAAGGCATGAAACTTGGGGTTTCTTTGTGCAATTCTGAATTTTAGGTCATGTGTGATGTTTGTGCAATGCTTAGAAGTCAATTAGAGGTCACATTTGGCTTTGGCAAGTGTTTTTGCAAACTTCCCTCTTAGGTGCATAAGTGAATTTTAGTGATTTTTCCCAACTTTGCAAGGCCATAACTTGAGATCTATGATGAATTAGATCAAGTTCTTGTACTTTTTGAAAAGGGAATGATCCAATCTACAACTTTCATGACCAAGAATTTTTCATTTGAAGCATTTTTGAATTAGAAAGAGGAGGTTGAAAAACTTTCCCAAAATGGCAAGTTTGCATTACAAGTCACTTTCCCAAAATGGCAACTTTGCAAATGGCTTGAAATTATTCAATTTTGTGAACTTATAACTTCTTCTAAGATCAAATAAAGATCATATACACCCAAATTGATGGAGAAGACCCTTTGGTTGGAGGATTGGGGGCCTCAGATGCCCTGATTTTGCACTGACTTGTTCAAGAAGTCATCTATTGATCAGATGCCTTCACCATTGAATTTCTTCATGAAAATTGGTATGCATGATCCTTACAACACATAGAGACCAATAGAAACAAGAATGACCAAAAAATTTGGAGTTATGGCCTTTGAAACCAAAACCCTAATTTTAGGTCATCTGTGCAGTTAAGCCTGGCTCTGCTTCCATGCCTTCATCAGTTCTTGTGATTTTCTGACTTCCTTGATCTAGGGAGGATATAATATGATACTTGAACATATATGGACCCTCTTGAGATGATTGAAGACCTTTGGAGTGGCTCAGATAGCTCAGGGATTGCTCAGATCACAAACCCTAGATGCAGATGACTTTGAACCAATGCAGTGGAGCAAAAATGCAATATGAGATGATATGATTGAACTTATGCAAATTGAAAAGATCATAAGCCATGGTGAAATGAGTGAGGGCAAATTTGGGGTGTTTACAGCTGTCGAGTCATGTTTCGACTCCATACTATTCACATTAAATGCGCTGATTCCCCAAAATCATTTTGTTAGATCACAAGGTAAAATAATCATCACACTTTTCCTAAAACATCATGTCTAACCCATGTTTGGACATAACCTTCATCACCCTAGTCACCTAGGTCTGTCATGTTCTTTTCAACTTCCACTACTTTTTTTTACTGCCAATGAAATATTTACATGTGCCATAACCGTTTCAAAAACTAAAACGTTTCTTACTTGCCTCCCCATATAAATACTCAGTTTCTCTTTATAAAAAACTTGTCTACACTCTTTGAACTTACTTCTTTATATCTCAATCTTAAACCTTCTTCTCTCACTCCAACTTCCTCCATTAACAATGGCGTCTTCAAGCAACCAGAAGATCAAAGACAAAACATCTCTCCCATATGCACACAGTCTTCCTGGACCTGAGATTGTGGGTAATCAGCAGTACGTGCCAAAGCCTCTAAATGAAAGAGAGAAGGCCAACATTTATCAATCCCAGGTACTCATTCCAGTTCTTATCTCTGGGACTTGTCATGCCATTGTAGGTCCATTTCCTAACCTAAACATTGACTAGGCTAGATTAAAAGAGTTTTTTCATGTTTACTCTCGTTCTAAACCCATAGGTGTTGGCCTGAATCTTAACCCTAATGGAGAACCCATAGGTCAAACTGAAAATCCATCTAGTCATGTAGAGCTAGACTTAACTTATTTGAATCAACCTAGGATTTTTAGGAGTTGTACATTAACAAAAGACCCTTTTGATTACCTAGACTGGTTAGCCAAGGTCGAAAAGGCTAAAGGTAAGTTCTGGAAACAAACCGATATCTTCGACATAATACAACTGCCGAAAGTAGGTCCTAGTGATTGCACCAACATGATTCTGGCTTCCCTCTATTTTTGGGATAGCACTTATAACACTTTTCATCTTCCACGTGGAATGGTGACTCCTACCCTCTTTGACATAACTGCCATAGTTGGCCTTAGCCCAATAGGAGTAGATTTCGACCCCACTGTTTTGGATGAAAACTCCATAGCTTTTGAAACCAGTTTTGCCTCCTATTCTTTGTTCATCACCCATTACCATGACAAGAGCTCCTCTGAAGTACTTGATGTAGAACATATAGCCTTTCTAACCCTTTAGCTATCAAAGTTCGTGTTCTGCTCAAGATCCCTTCAGGGGGCTAAAAAATATCTCACCATAGCCAACAAACTTCATGCTGGTAATAAACTCTGCCTAAGCGAAATGATCTTGGCGAATCTCTACGAATATATCAACGAGAGCGTCGAATCTTTAAAGCTGATCAAGGAGAAAGGCAAGTTAAGCTTAGCAGGCCCTTTCTGGCTCCTGTAATTGTGGCTTAATGCCACTTTTGAAGCCTCACTTCCTATCAAGAACACAGTGGACGAAGAGGGTGTCAAAACCAGAACTGTCGAATGGTCTCGGTTAGCGCAGCTAACCCCCTCTGAAGAAGGAATTGGCCTTCAAAGATCTTTTACCAGCTGCGTGACAATGTTTGCCAAAAGATACAATTTCACCCCCAACATGGAACCCTTTGCCAACAGAAATGTTGGGCCTAAATGGTTTACACAACAACCCCCCTTTGAACTACAAAAAGATGAGGACACCTTTTTAGACCTTTGTCGCTCCCCGGATTTTCATCCAGGTACAAACGCGAACTGGTGTCGGCGATGTTGAAGGTTGAGGTTGAATAGAGTCGCCAGCTAGACATTTTTATCCCGAAGGAAAGGTAATGCTGCATAAACCTAGAAAGATATGGATAATACGGTTGCGAACCAAAGAGACTGGGTAAGGGGGTTGGTTATGACCTGGGAAGGTATTAGCACCCAGATCGTCCATCGTACTCGACGGGATCCACGCTTACCTGACTATGTTTTAAAAGGGGGGAAGTGTATGTGCTAGCTGTGTTATAAAAGAAATGGGTGTACAGGGTGATGGTATACAAAAAATGGGAGCTTAAAACTGAGGCTAAGAAAAGAAAGATAGAAACAGGAGAGGGGGGAGACCTGGAGACTTTTGTTCAATAACCGTTAAGTTATGCCTACGTATCCTCTCGTGCAATGAGGAAGTCAGAACATCATAGTTCGACTCAAAGAGACTTGGATGTTTTGTGTGAACTGCTTTCTTGTCTATGCTCAAGTGTATGACTCGTCTGGCTCGAGTGCTGACTGTCTTGCATTAGACGGAAGAAGCGAGTTCTCGTTTTCAGAGTGAGTGTGATGAGAAAAGAATCCCAAAGGAGACATTTTTTATTTGTTTTTGTGATTTCAGTTTTTATTTGTTTTTGGTGTTTTGCATAGGATAATGAGCTTAAGCCTTAATCAAGGGTTTGTAAACTCATTATATCATCCCTGATTAGGGATAATGAGTCTACTTAAGTATGAGATGAGAATCTCAACTTAATAACCCTAATGATAATGGATTAAGATCATTAACCCATTTGTGATTATTAAGTGTTTTTGGATTTTTGTTTTGTGTTAAGTAATGAGTTTAATCTCTAATCAAGGATTAGTGAACTCATTACACCATCCTAAGAGAAGGATGATAGATGAGGACACTTAAGATGAGGAAGATACCTCAACTTAATCCATGGTCAGGGATTAAAATCATTATATAACAAACCTTTATTAAAGTGGATTTTGATTAGAGGTTAGATTAAGAAGTGAATTTTATATTTGTAAGACTAAACCTGAGGGGGACTTGTCCATTAAACACTAGGGTTAGTCCCTCTGACCCAGAGGCAGAGATGTAACCCTAATATAAGGCCCAAGTTACAAGCTTAAGTCTTGATAATTATTAGGTGTTTTGATTAAGAGGTGAAAACAACTTAAAGGTTTAACACTAAGTATTAAAGTTATACACTCCATCCTAAGATAAGGATACATGCATAACCCTAATATAGAGCCCCAAAACTTTAACTGTTTAGCCTTTGTTATTGAGATGAGAAGTAGAGACTCAAAAGGTAAAACACTAAGGGGGACTATTAACAATCCTAAAGTTATCATGCTTGGATGTTCCTATGGTTTATGAGGCTTAAATATAAGTCTTCAGATGGCCACCAAGGAAGAAGCGGATGAAAGAGAAAGAGAGAGAAAGATAGGTTACTTACTTCCTAAAGAAGTTAAGTAACCTAGGAGTGGTAGAGAAAGCAACACAAGTGAATCAAATTCACTTCAAACACAAATAAATAAGAGGGTGATAAGAGATTGGATGTGGATGCATATCCACATCCTGATTAACTTACCATTTTGCACCTGAAAAGTTAGTATGTACATATATACAAAGTCCATGATCAAAATCAGAAGAAAATCACATGATAAAAAATTGAAATTGCATCCAAACAATCCCTAAACCTACATAAGAACATTCTCCAAAGATGGAGGTCTAAAGCTAAACCAAAGTCAAGTTATGGCTTTCCTAAGTTTGGCTAGGGTTTTGGGCCCCTTTCAAAGAAAAAGTCAAAAAAAATTGAAAATGCAACGCAAAAATATGATTTAAATGTCCGAGATACTAAATTCAACATGTAAAATAATTAAAAAAGAACCAAGTACAAACTCATTTTGGTTAGGCAGAAATGAATTTTTGAATTAGGGTTATGAAAAAGGGGATTTTCAAAACCCTAATTCAAGTTTAATTGTCAAAACATGATCAAACCCTAAAATAAATTTGTGAAATGAGTTTGTAAATTGATCTTAATGTTCAAAGAGGCTCTCTGATTTTTTTGGTTATTTTTAAATACCTAAAAGTATTTTTAAATAATTAAAATGAATGAATTAATTAAATAATACAATTAAATGATTTAAAAATAATTTTTTAATGCAAAAAATAAAAATAAAAATGTTTTTGGGTTTTTAATATTAATTAGAGTGAAAGTGTAAAAAATCAGAATTTTTGAAAATGTTTTGCTATTTTAAATAAATAAAGGAAACAAAAATGAAATAAATAAAATAAAAACGAAAAGTAATTGAAAGGGAGGGCTCTGATTGCGTGGAAGCCAGATCAAGGGTTGAGATTGTGAGTCAGCTTGACTGAAAGTATGAGAATCCAAGGGTCCAGGTTTAAACTTATAAAACGCGCGCAATCCAAGGGCCATCATTCAATCTGATTTAATTAATTAGCTTTTATTTTAATTAATTATAATTAGGGTTAATGACTAATCTGAACCGTCCACTCCCTAACCTAATCAGGATCTAAGGGCTCATGTTCAATATGGGCACCCTAACCCTAATCACTTTCAGATGACCGGAATAGTGCTCCGGTCATCTTCTTCGGCCAACCCAAAACCCTATCTTCTTCCCCAAGCCATCCCCAGACCTCTAACCTGCCCATAAACACTCCCCACACTTCATGGAACACAAATCAACAATCAAACAACATTTACAAATCAAGCAAATCGAAGCAAAAATCAAAACACGGGCAAACTTTCAGAACAACATGAAATGGTCATTTCTTGCTCATTTTCAATTCTAAACACATCTAGATGATCAGTGCAACATGAAGATTCATTTTGTAACAAGAAAATGAAGTTCTGAGAAAAAATTTCTTGAGCTATACCTGAGCTGGAGACCTTCGAAAGTGAGCTTTTAGAGCCTCCCTCTTGTGCAAATGGCCTCCTTTGAACCTCCTGAGGCTAATGGAATGCTTGAATGGAGTTTAAACTGGCTATTTTGAGAGGTTCAATTCTGATATGGCAGAAATGGAGGTTCTTGTGTGTTGTGTTTCAGGCCATTGTGAGGGGTAGGATTTGTTCTATGGGTGATGTGTGGTTGATTGGTGAAGGAATTTTTGAAGTTTGATGGTTGGATTGGGAGAATCGAAGAGAGGAAGTTTTTGGGAATTTTTGTGAAATCTGAGTGTGTGTGTCGTCTAAGCTCTTGTGTGTTGTGTTTTATGATCTTTAAGCAATGCATAAACAATTGGAATGAGTCATAAGAGTAGATATCCACTGTGGGAGTGACATGGCTCAATTGGCCAAAAAGTCAAAAGTTGTGTACTTGAGGTATGGGCCATGGAAGAGCTGATTTGAGGGCTTGAGCTGCCTCAGCTGGCTTCAAGGAGAACCCTAGGATCAAATGTTGTGAGTTGTATGGCTTGGATCAAGAGTTTGCATAGGTTTTGCAATTTTGCAACTTTGTGATTTATTGAGAAACAAGTCATGAAATCCTTTGGTTCAAGGCTCAATTATGACTTTGAGATGTTGTTTGATCATGTCATGAGGTATTTGAGTGGATTAGAAGTCATGTAGAGGCCTGAAATTCACTTTTGCACATTTCCCCCTTTGACATGAACTTGAAAATTACAAGATTTTTCCCAACTTTGACTTGCCATATCTTGAGTTCTAGGATGAATCAAGAGGAGTTCTTGTACTTTTTGAAAATGGGAAGATCCAATCTACAACTTTCATGTTTGAAGAAAATTCATTTGAAACCTTTTTGATCAAGAAAGATGAGGTTGAAAATCTTTCCCAAAATGGAAAGTTTTCATTACAAGTCATGCCCAAAAATGGAAACTTTTGCAATGGCTCAAAATTCTTCAATCTTGTGATCTTTCAAACATTCCTAAGACCAAATAAAGGTCATAGGACCTCAAATTTATGATTATGACCCTTTGGAACCCTTGTTGGAGGCCTTAGACGCCCTAATCCTGACTTTTCTTGCACAACAAGTCACAACTTGATCAGATGACTTCCTCAGTGAAGTTTTGCATCAAACTTCATACACAAGCTCCCTATATCATATAAAGACCAATGGAATCAAGAATGACCAAAATGTTTGGTTGTAAGGGCCTCAAACCCAAAACCCTAATTTCAGGTCATCTGTGTAGGAGCCCTGAGCCAGCCTGGGTGCCTCTGCAATCTCTTGTGATTTTTTTGACTTCCAAGAGCCCTTGGGGGTACAATATGACCTTAGAACACTCAAGGACCTTCTTTTCATGCTTCATGGCCTCTGAGATACCTCATACTCTCTTCAAGATTCATCTGGTCACAAACCCTAGCTGTGCAGAGATGCAATGAGATATTAAAGGTGAATATGCAATGTAAGATGTAATGATATGTTATGCAATATGTGTGATCATAAGCCAAGGCATAAGAAAGTGAGAGGTCAAATTTGGGGTGTTTACAGCTGCCCCTATTCAAGCATGAGTTAGCTGTGCAGGATGTAAGCACCAGGCTTAGCAGGCAAACAAGATAACTTGTGGTTGAATACCAAGACAATCCAAAATTTGCGCTCTCTGGTATAAGAATAAAATGGATATACATTGTTATTTACAAAACCAGACGATATAGCATGAACATCGAATGATAGCGATGAAGGTCGACCATCGAGCAAAGGACGACTGATGGGGATAAAACAGTTGAGAAATGCACTGACGGGGACGACCATCAGGCTAAAGAATAAAGAATCCACGATGGGGACGGTTATCGGATAAACTGATGAGGGACAGTCATCAAAAGGTGAAGGACAATCATCGAGCAGGGGACGACTGTCGAAAATATCACGACATAGGACGAATGTCGGATAGAAAGATCAACGATGATGACGGCCATCAGATAAATAATGAGGGATAGTCATCAAAAGATGAAGGACGATCACCTAAGAGGGGATGGCTGCTGACAATATCACGACATAGGACGAATGTCGGATAGAAAGATCAACGATAGGGACGACCATCAGATAAATGATGAGGGACGGTCATCAAAAGGTAAAGGACGATCACCTAGCAGGGGACGACTGTTGAAAACATCACGACATAGGACGAATGTTGGATAGAAAGATCAACGATGGGGACGGCCATTGGATAAATGATGAGGGACGGTCATCAAAAGGTGAAGGACGGTCACCTGGCAGGGGACGGCTGCTAAAAATATCACGGCATAGGACGAATGCCGGACAAAAAGATCAACGATGGGGACGGCCATCGGATAAATGATGAGGGACGGTGTAAACACCCCAAATTTGCCCTCACTTTTTCTCACACCATGGCTTGTGGTCTTTCTTTTTTGCATTAGCATAAGCATACCATCTCATATGGCATATTTGTTTCACTGCATAGTTTCATTTCATCTGCATCTGGGGTTTGTGATATGAGCAATCCAAGAAGTGATTTGAGCCATCCCAAAGGTCTTAAAGCTTTCCAAGAGGGTCCATGTGTGTTCTATGATCATAATATGCTCCTCAAAGTTCATAAAAGTCAAGAGACCACAAAGAATGGCAAAGGCATAGAGGCAGACTGAAGATTTCCTGCACAAATGACCTAAAATTAGGGTTTTGGTTTTAGAGGCCTTGATCCCAATTTTTTTGGTCATTCTTGTTTCTAATGGTCTTAATATGTTATAAGGATCATGTGTACCAAGTTTGATGAAGAAATTCACTATGGAAGTCATCTGATCATTGGGTAACTTCTTGAGCAAGTAAAGTCAAAATCAGGGCATCTGAGGCCTCCATCAAGGGCACCAAAGGGTCATCATCATCATTTTGAGTCTCTATGATCTTTATTTGATCTTTGGGAAGTTCACAAAGTTGAAGAATTTTGAGCCAAATGCAAACTTGCTATTTTTGGAAATGACTTGTAATGGAAACTTTCCATTTTGGGAAAGATATTCAACCTATTCTTTCATGACCAAAAATGCTTCAAATGAAAAATTCTTGGGCATGAAAGTTGTAGATTATGTCCTCCCATTTTCAAAAAGTACAAGAACATGTCTTGATTCATCCTAGAACTCAAGATATGGCCTTTCAAAGTTGGCAAAAATCCTATAATTTTCAAGTTCATGCAAAAGAGGGAATTTTGCAATTTCACTTGCCAAGCCATTTCATGACCTTTAATCAACTTCTATGCACCATAAACATGTCAAAGCAACTTCAAAAGATCAGAATTGGCCTTTGAACCTAGGGTTTTGAGGGCTTGATTCTCAAGAAATCTCAAAATGACAATTATGCATAACTTTGCAAAAACTATGGAAACTCTTGATCCAAGTGTTCCAGCTGCGTACAAATGATCCTAGGGCCATCCATGAATCAAGATGAGGCCAAAACACCCCTAAAGCCAGCTCTGCACCATGCCCATACCTCAAGTACACAAAGTTGACATTTTTGCAACTTGGCCCATACCAATCACACTATGCCACCACCCAATTTCTGAGCACTCTCATTGGCCTATACTGATCTTATGGAGCTCATTTCACATAACACACAAGCCTGAAACATCCAAGAACTCAGATGGCTCAAAAATTCCATAAACCTTCCCTTCTTCGATTCTCTCAAACCAGCCATAAAAACTCAAAAATTCTTTCACCATTCAACTCCACATACCTCAAGGATCATTTCCCACCCCTCACCATGGCCTGAATCACCCTGAAACAAAAACACGATTCCTGCTTCATCAGAACTGAAACCTCTAAACCAGCCACTATAAGCCTCATCCAAGCATTCCATTAGCACAAGGAGGACCATAGGAGTTGATTTGCACAAGAGAGAGGCCCAGAAAGCTCCATTTTGAAGAAGCTCAGTTCAGGTAACCTTCAAGAACATTTTTTCCAGAACCTCTTTTTCTTGTTATAAATTGATTCTATGTGTTGCATTGATCATCCTGATGTGTTTAAAATTGAAAATGGTTGAGAAATAAGAATTTCATGATGTTCTGAAACTTTGCCCGTGAAAATGTTTTTGATTCGATTTGCTTGATTCTTGTGATATAAATGATGTTTGATGAGTGATTTTGATTGTATGATGTATGGGGAGTGTTTCTGGGCATTTATTTTGGCTTGGGGTGGCCTGAGGAAGAAGATAAGGTGAGGGGTTAGCCGGAGAAGACGATCGGAGCTTATCTCCGGTCGCTTGAGATTAATTAGGGTTTGGTTTTCCAGTTTGAATGTGAGCCCTTGGATTGAGATTAGTTTAAGTAGCGTACGGTTCTGATCATTTCATTAAACCCTAATCCTTTAATTAATTTAATTAATTAGGTTTAATTAATAAAAATGCCAGATTGCATCCTGACCATTCATTCACGCGCGCAGTCAACACCCTCTTCCCTAGTTTGAATCATGGCCATTAGATTCTCTGACTTTCATTTAAATTCATTTTATTTCATTTTCTTTTCATTTCTTTTGTTTAATTTATTAAAAATATCAAAACACTTTCAAAAAATCTCATTTTTTGCATTTCAGTTTCAAATATTTTTCTTAACCTGAAAACATTTTTATTTTTGTTTTTTGAATTAAAAAAGTATTTTTAAAATATTTAAATGTATTATTTAATTAATTAATAGATTTTAATTAATTAAAAAATATATTTAGGGTTCACAATTTTCTTTGAATTAGGGTTCTTAAAAATCACATTTTTTAACCCTAACTTGAAAAATTCATTTCTGCCTAACCATGAGTAGTTTGAACTTGATTCTTTTTGGATTGTTTCACATATTGCATATAGTTTCTAGGTTAGTTTTCTCATGATTTTATCTTGCATTTTCAATTTGATTTGCATTTTCCCTTTAGAAGCACCCAAAAACCCTAGCAAACTTAGGAATTTCATAACTTCCACTAGGTTAAGCTTCTGACCTTCTCCTTTGGGATGTTATCTTGTATAGGATTAGGGTTTGTTTGAGCTTGATTTCAATTTTTTATCATGTTGAATTCTTTTGTTTTGTTCTTATGCATCTCATGTTGTCTTAAAACTCTAATTTTGCATCTTCATTTGCATTCATCTTTGCATATCATCATCATATGAACTTGCCATGACATTTAAAGCATTTTTATGACATCTTAGAGATCTTAAGACATGCTTTAACATTTCTTGATCATTTCTTCATTCATTTGCTATGCTTTGCATCCATTACATTTCATGAACATTCATGTGTTTTCATGCTTCTAAACATGCTTCCTTTGCATCTCATCTTTGTATGATCATTCATATGCATCTTGTATGACTTTGCATCATCTCATATTCCATTTATATTGAATTTTCATTTCTGACTTTGGTCTTTGCATCTCATGTTATCTCATTTCCTTTTGCTTCATGTCTTATGCATTCATATTAACATTTCAGGAGCTTTTGGTAAGATATTGGGGAGGTGGATTTGCCTTCACTTCCCACCTTTTCTCATCATTAATATGCATATTTACTTGTCTTTGAAGTGAACTTGCTTCACTTATGTTCTCTCCTTCTTACTTTCTATCTTTTAAGTTACTTATCTTCTTCAGGAAGTAAGTAACTTATTCTTCTTCTTCCTTCTCTTTTCATCTGCTTCTTCCATTGGTGGCCTTGAGGATCTTCTCTCTTAAGCCTCACAAACCATAGGATATCCAAGCATGATAACTTTTAGGGTTTTATATAGTTCCCCTTTAGTCTTTTACCTTTGAGTCTCCTTGAGTCTCTCTTCCCATCTCATAATCAGAGGCTAAACTCTTAAAGCTTTAGGACTTTGGAATTAGGGTTATGCATGCATCCTTATCTTAGGATAAAGTGTATAACTTTAATCCTAAGTGTTAAACCTTTAATTTGTTTACACCTCTTAATAAAAACACATTAATAATCACTAAGACTTTATCTTGTAACTTGGGCCTTACATTAGGGTTCTATCTCTTCCTTATGGTTAAGAGGGACTAACCCTAGTGTTTAATGGACAAGTCCCCCTTAAGTTGTCTTACAAACCATAAAATCCACTTCTTAATCTCACTCTTTAATTAAAATCCATTTAATAAAGGCTTGTTATATAATGAATTTAATCCATAACCATGGATTAAGTTGAGGCATCTTCCTCAGCTTAAGTGTTCTCATCTATTATCCTTCTATTAGGATGGTGTAATGAGTTCAATAATCTGTGATTAGAGATTAAACTCATTACTTAACACTAAACAAAAACCCAAAAACATCTTAATAATCACAAGTAGGTTAACGATCTTAATCCTATATCATCATGGTAATTAAGTTGAGGTGCTTATCTCACACTTAAGTAGGCTCATTATCCCTAATCAGGGAGGATATAATGAGTTTACAACCCTTGATTTAGGCTTAAGCTCATTATCCTATGCAAAACACCAAAAATAATAAAAAAACTGAAAACACAAAAACAAACAATAATCGTCTCCTTCAGGATTCTTTTCTCATCACACTCATTCTATAAACGATAACTTGCTTCTTCCGTCTAATGCAAGACAGTAAGCACTCGAGCCAGACGAGTCATACACTTGAGCATAGACAAGTAAGCAGTTCACAGTCAATTCATTTTCAGTCTCTTTGAGTCGAACTATGGTGTTCTGACTTCCTCATTGCACGAGAGGATACGTAGGCATAACTTAACATTTATTGAACAAAAGTCTCTGTGTCATCCCCCTCTTTCAGCATTCTTTTCTAAGCCTCAGTTCCTGAGCAATTCACCTTTTTCACTGACACCTGTACTTTCTTTTCTTAGCTTTTGCACACAGACGTCACATACACCTACCCCTTTTAAACACAATTTTGAAAGCGTGGATCCCGTCGAGTACGACAAACTATCTGGGTGCTAATACCTTCCCAGGTCGTAACCAACCCCCTTTCTCAGTTTCTCTGGTTCGCAACCGTCTTATCCATCTCTTTCCAGGTTTATGCAAGATTAACTTTCCTTCGGGATAAAAATGCCTAGCTGGCGAATCTATTCAACCCTTTTCTCTTTCGCCGACCGTTCGCGTTTGCACCGTGGGACCTAATGTCTTTTCCGGGAGCGACAACTTGGCGACTCTACTGGGGAGGTTATCTTGTAACCAGGGCTTCTGCTTCTTTTGTGGGTTTCTCCTAGCGCTTGTTTGATTTTGTTTACCGGGGGTGTTATGTGCTATGTGTGCTTTTGTTTTTGCTTTATTTATTGCTTTCTGTACAGCTTTATTTATTGCATTTACTTTATCGCTTTCATTTACTGTTTTATGCATTTCATATTATTGTCATTATATAACCTGTGCTGGATTTGTTGTTTACCTTGGTGGGAGGGGTATCTCAGTGAGTAAGGTTCCACATCGGGAGCCTGAGTGACACATAGGATTATAGTGGCTTCATATTCTTTCCCATTCCATTTCGGTCTGGTGCGGGAATATGAAACACGATTCAGACATGGGTTTCTTCTTGAGAACTCTGTGCTACGGATTTGTTGTAGTACTAGGGCTATCTGGGAAGCCTGCTAAGTCTGGATGACCTTTTTAGATGACCTTCAGCATCTGAGGTGAATAGGAGGAGGACCCTTTATGATTAATGTAAACACTGTACCTCCGGGTTGGAAGTGTTTACACTTCTCATAATAGATCCAAGCCCGAGGATTCTAGTTCTAGAATAATACCTGTGAGGGGGTTGGGTTGTTTACAGGTTTGCAGGAACCCTTGACCTCATCATACCCTGTTACCAGAATTTTTTTAAGGTTACACTATGTTGGACTGATTCTATAAAACCCCGGACTTGTGACTCTTTATTTGAGTCCCCCACCTGGTTACTGGTTCTCTAGCCTTCATCTGGATTTCTGAACACACATGAACCTTATCAAAGCAGATAACAGATCCAGCACCTGATCACAAACCCTTGCATATCATTCGGTATACACCATTTTGCATCATTTTTAACATTTGTCTATTTGTTTTACAGGGTATCCACATCATCTTTGGTTTGGTTTTGACTATTCTTCTGCTCAACCATCTTCATCAATTATCTTCCTCAGAGATCTTCTTCAGCTGATATCTTCTCCAGTTGTCTTCAGTTATCTTCATCAGCATCCATTGTCAGCATGGACTCATCCAGGAAGAGCAACATTACTTATCATTTCTTTGAGCCCTCTCTAGCAGGCATCAAGCAGATTCAGACACTCATCACTCCTGATCATGTCCCTTTATTCAGGGAACATTATGGTGGTATTATGGACATGATCATGGACTTGGATGCATCACAGAGGAGCATGATTCACACTTGCCTTCAGTTCTATGATCCTCCTTTCAGATGTTTCACTTTTCCAGACTTTCAGATGGGTCCCTTGTTGGAGGAGTTTTCCATGTTGTTGGGTGTCCCTATTAGGAGGGGAATCCCTTTCAACCCTGAGATGACTGATCCTAGGAATGAAGACATAGCTAAGGCTCTGTATTTGGAAGACACCATCATTGATCAACATATGATCACCAAGGCTGGAATTCCAGGCCTCCATTTGGACTTCTTGATCACTCAGGCCACCAGTCATGCTACAGTAGGAAAGTGGAAAACTGTTTGTGCTCTCCTGGCTCTTAGTATATATGGAATCATTTTGTTTGCAGACGAGCCTAAGTTTGTAAGCAAGAATGCTATTCACCTCTTCCTGCTGAAGAATCCAGTTCCTACCTTGCTAGGGGATTTCTATTACTCAGTGCATCAAAGAAATGAGAAGCAGAGGGGAAGACTAGTCAGATGTTGTGCACCTCTCTTCTATTGTTGGTTATTGAGGCACCTGCCAAAGACAGAAGCTTTCTTGAATCCTCATCAGTCAAGAAATTGGGCTAAGAGAATGATTGCTCTCACTTCAGAAGATATCAGGTGGTGTACTCAGAGCACCGAGGGCAGAGATATAATTACCAGCTGTGGGCAATATCCCAATGTACCTCTCAATAGAGTAAAGGGTTACATCAAATACAACCCTTTGCTTTTCAAGAGGCAGCTAGGGTATGCCTTAGTACATCCACCAAGAGAGCAAGATTTAGCAGAGACCCTTTACTGCGATGTTCAGAATAATCATGCCATCACCCGACAAGCAGCCTGGGCTTGGGATAACATTCAGACAAAAGGGACTGCCATTCTTGGCAAGTGCAACAACATAGCTTCAGCTCAGTATATTGATTGGTCTCGTATCAGAGGACATATCACCCGCATGCCTTTCACCCTGGAAGATGTGCCAGGTCCATCAACAGTAGAGCCTGTAGCTATAGTCAGTTTAGAGGAGTTTAAGAAGCTGAAAGAGAGGAATGTTCAGCTTTCTAAAGCTCTAAAGAAGACCCTCTAGGAGAGGAATGATAGTCGTCTGGAAAATGAGAGGTTAGAGAAGCTCTGGATCGAGCATATAACCAAGATTGAGAAGACAAATGATTACATCAGAAAAGCCCGAGCAGGGGAGTTGGTATTGAAGAATGCTTGCGAAGAAGCCAAGATTCAGAAGGCCAGAGCTGAGCACTACTTGGAAGAGAGTCAGGCTAGGTGGATTAGGATCATTGAGGCTCGTGTGCAAGAGGATTAGAGGACACAGGCTAGGACAAAGCAGCTAGAAACTAATGAGAAGAAGAGTCAGGAAGCCTTGTTAGCAGCACAGAGAGAAATCTCCGAGTTGAGACTCCGGGCGGGGTTGAAGAGATCAAAATACCAAGACAAGTATAAGAAGTTGACAAGTGCTATTTCCACCAGGAACCTTCTTATCAGGACCATCACAGAGCATCCAGTTGGACCAGTGACTGATGCTCTCCTGAAGGAAGTCAGAGAAGATGACTTTGGGCTGGATGTTTGATTTCTGTGTATTTGCATTTCATTTTGGTTGTACTTTATCTCTCATGATAATTTGGTTGTATTCCTTGATTTTGTTGTATTTTGACCCACCATGGGAACTTGTTTGTAATCATAAACTATGTATCCTATTTTCATTTGTAATATATGGTTTATGTATTACTTGGGTTTATCACTTGGGCTTCATTTCTCTCCAACATCATCATTCCTAGAGGTCTGGAAGGTCAAAACCAAAGAACCAAATCGGATACCCTTGGAAGACAAATAGACATACTGCATTGCATACTAACCTCATTCTTTGTTTTGTAGGTATTTCTGTTGTTGTTTTCTCACTTTGCTGTGGTTTCAGGAAACATTGCTCATAGGAGGGTTTTCCCCATCAACAGAGTTCACCGGTATCTGACAAGAAACAACCTTCTGAGCTTACAGATGGACCAAGTTCAACAAGATTTGACTGATGTGAGAACTCAGATGGCTAATGAAAGGACTGAGATGAGGGCTCATATGAACCAGTTCATAGCAGTAATGACTGGGTTGGCCCAAAGTCAAGAAAGATTAAGAGAGTTGGTCGAGCGACAAACTCCCGAAGAGAATCACCCTGGTACATGAGGTACTAGTAACAATGATCGCGGATAACCATGAACAGATGCGCCAGAGTTTGGGCCTCACTTTAATCTTGAGATCAATGCTATCAGAAATACCCAAGGAAACACTGGAGGTCGTGCCTTGCAAGAGGACCCTTAAGAGGAACAATTTACAGTAATTGGTGTTGGGGATGAAGCCTATGATCGTCATCTGGACGAAATAACGAAGTAGTTGAGATCTTTGGAGTCCCAAAACTCTCTAGGATTTGATGTTATGGATATGGGATTAGTTGAAGGAGTCAGAATTCCTCACAAATTCAAGCCTCTTTGCTTTAAGAAATATAATGGAACCTTTTGTCCACGTACTCACCTGTAGTCTTTTCTGGGAAGACTAAAAGCTTATACCATGGACGAAAATTTGTGGATGTTCTACTTCTAAGATAGTCTGACTAGGGCATCCCGTGAATGGTATTCTCACCTGTCCAGAGCAACAGTCAGAAATTGGAAGGATTTGGCTAAAGCTTTCATACACCAGTATCAATATAACTTCGACATGGCCCCCAACAAGACCCTTCTAATGGGTATGTCACAGTCTTCAAGAGAAAGCTTCAGGGAGTATGCCCAAAGATGGAGACAGCTTGTTGCTGCTGTCCAACCTCCAATGTCTGAGAGAGAAATGGCCGACATGTTTATGAACACCCTGCAAGGAACATATATTGACAGACTTGCCGCTTTCTTGTCCACCAGCTTTGCAGATGTAGTCATAGCTGGTGAGAGAATTGAGAGTCTGCTAAAGATGGGCAAAATTTCAGATAATGGTGCCAGTTCCAGCAATACAAGGAAACCTTTCGTAGGACCTCGTAGGACAGGTGAGACCAACTCAGTACACATGGGCAGAGGTAGGCCTCAATACATGCCAAGATCAGTAGCTGCTGTCACTATTCCAGCTCCAGCACCTCAACAACAGTATCCTCCACAACCACAACACTTCCTACAGCAACAACAATTTCCTCAACAGAGATCTTACAACAATAACAATCAACAACAACGGCCGTTTCAACCAAGGCCTTCGCAAATCAACAGGGTTATTGATCCCATTCCAATGCCCTATGCTGCCTTACTTCCACAATTGTTAAAGCTCAACTTGATTGAATTGAGGACTCTGGCTCCACCAGATCCCCAGAACCTTCCAAGAAACTATGATGTTAATGCCCGGTGTGCCTTCCACTCAAATGCGCCTGGCCATACTACATAAAAGTGCCGAGCCTTACACATGAAGGTTCGGGATTTGATTGATTCTAAGGCAGTCAACTTTGCACCTCCTCCAAGCGTCACCAAGAATCCTATGCCTAGCCATGGTAGGCCCAAGATAAATGCTATTGAGGAGGATCAACCAATGAACCTAATTGACAATGTTGCAAGCATTCAGACACCTCTGGCCGAGGTTAAAGCCCAACTTTTAAACTGCCAAGTGTTCTCGGGTTGTGAGGCCCATTGTGAAGCTTGCAAGACTTCTACCAAAGGTTGTGCAAATTTGAAGACCGGTATCAACAATGTTATCAAGGAAGGCATTTTACAGATCACTTCAATAGTCTCGACTACTACAACATCAACAATCATTCCTTCTACAACATCAACACACATCATTCCATCAGATATCACTTCTACAACTTCAACAACAATCATTCCAACAAATTCTTCTACAACATCAACAAACATTCCTTCCTCAACTTCAACAAACATCAGTTCAACACATCCTTCTACAACAACAACAACCATTAATGAAGACATTTCCACCGTGACTATTTACTATGATCCTGCAACAATCCCCCTTCCAGATTCTTTCAGCAACTCACAACAACATCAACATCAGCAACCATCATCACCAGCACCATCTCCGGTCAGACCTCCTGTCACGATTTATTATGAACCTCAGACTGTCTCAATTCCTTCTTTCGCAGCGATCAATCCACTTACTATCATAGTGCCTGGACCAGTTCTATATGACATCAGCAGTGTCGTGCCTTGGCAATATGGCTCAGATTTGTATTTCGACGAAAAGAAAGTCACACTCGACACTTCTACACCACAAATTGATAATGTGGGGGGAGGCGGAGGCTTCACCCGAAGCGGACGTCTCTTTGCCTCACAATTCCAAAGAACCAATGCTGAAGCAGAAGTTGCTGCCAAGGCTAAGGGCAAGACTGTGGTGTCTGAAGAGCCTATTGCCAAGGAAGCTCAGAAGACGTCCTTTGACCAGGATGTAGACGAGTTCATGAGAATAATCAAGAAGAGTGACTATAAGGTTGTGGACCAGCTCCATAAAACCCCCTCCAAAACCTCTATTCTATCACTGCTGATGTGTTCCGAAGCTCACATGAATGCACTTCTCAATGTTCTGCACGCAGCTTACGTGCCAGAAGAGATTACAGTTAATCAGATAGAAATGGTGGTTTCTAATGTCAATACTAGTCATGGACTAGGGTTCACTGATGCTGATCTAACTACGGAGGGCCGTAACCATAATAAGGCTTTACACATCACCTTGGAGTGTAAGGGTGTTGTTCTCTCTCATGTCTTGGTTGACACTGGGTCTTCTCTCAATGTTCTTCCAAAGAAAGCCTTGGTCAAAATGGAATATGATGGTCTTGATTTGCGTCCAAGTAACCTGATAGTGAGAGCCTTTGACGGTTCTAAAAGATCGGTTCTTGGGGAAATTGAGCTGCCTATGGTGATTGGCCCACAGATCTTCAAAACTGTCTTCTACGTGATGGACATTCAGCCTGCATACAGCTGTTTGTTGGGCCGGCCATGGATTCATGCCACTGGCGCTGTAACGTCGACCCTTCACCAGAAGCTGAAATACGAATGGGAGGGTCAAGTCATCACAATCTGCGGGGAAGAGGATATCTTCGTCAGTCATCTAGCTACTTACAAGTATATTGAGATGGATGGAGAAATCCATGAGACAATGAGCCAAGGGTTTGAGGCCCTCAATGTCAATGAAGCAACAACTGAAGTATCTGGTACTTCAATCTCTTCTTATAAGCAAGCTCAGAAGGTTGTTGAAGACGGGAATGCCTAGGGCTAGGGTAAGCTGCTGCAAGTTCAAATAAAGGAAGACAAGTTCGAGTTGGGTTACAAACCATCCCGACAGATCCAAGAGGAGGCTGCTAAAGCTCCCAAGTTTATCAGTGGGGGAATAATAACCCCGGATGCAATCAACAATGTGGAAGACGAGGCTGAAAGTGACTTCAACCTGGAGAGCTGGATTCGTCCAAGGGTCTCAGGCCAGCAAGTCCTTAACTGGTCTTCCCAGGAAATTATAAGGATTACTTCTGCTTAAGCATGCATCAAGTCCTGCATCTTGCCCAAGGTGTCAGGACTCATTTTGCAATAGGGCCATATTTGTATGTTGTGCAAATTAATGATTAATGAATAAATGGACATCTTTTGCAAACGATCTTTTTTCGCTCACTGTCTTTCATTTTTGTTATTTTTGCACAAAGCAATAAATGGCAATGTTTTTCAATAATAAACTTCATTCACTTTTTCCTAAACAAGATAAAAACAATCACTAAAATGAACAAATTTCAACCCTTGTAGAGATAATCCTCCATATTGCACCGACAATAGCACTGCTATGACTTCCTATGACTTCGACAATCCAATTAATCAAGCAGATGAAGAGGTTGATGAAGACTATGATTTGCCTGAAGAGTTGGCTAGGTTGTTAAGGGAAGAGGAAAAAGTGATTGCTCCTTATCAGGATGAGGTTGAAGCTGTCAATCTTGGTACCGAGGAAGATGTGAAGGAAGTGAAGGTCGGGCCAGTCTGCAAGCTCCAGTAAAAGAACAGCTCATCAGTATGCTTCGGGAATATGTTGACGTCTTTGCTTGGTCCTATCAAGATATGCCAGGTCTAGATACGGATATTATCATGCACAAATTGCCATTGAAAGAAGATTGTCCTCCGATCAAACAAAAGCTACGCCGTACTCGCCCAGATATGGCCATGAAGATTAAAGAAGAAGTACAAAAGCAGTGGGACGCCGGTTTTCTCGCTGTAACTAGTTACCCTCCGTGGGTTGCCAACATTGTACCCGTACCTAAGAAGGATGGCAAGGTGCGTATGTGTGTGGATTACCGGGACCTGAATAGAGCTAGCCCGAAGGATGATTTCCCATTACCTCACATTGATGTATTGGTGGATAACACGACTCAGTTCTCGGTATTTTCTTTCATGGATGGATTTTATGGATATAATCAAATTAAGATGTCACCTAAAGACATGGAGAAGACAACTTTCATCACGCCTTGGGGCACGTTTTGTTACAAAGTAATGTCGTTTGGTCTGAAGAACGCCGGTGCAACATTACAACGGGCTATGGTAACATTATTCCACGATATGATCCACAAAGAAATCGAGTGCTATGTGGATGATATGATTGCCAAGTCCCTTACATAGGAAGAGCATTTGGTGAATCTGCTGAAATTGTTTAAGCGTCTGAGGAAGTATCAGTTGAAGTTGAACCCCAACAAATGCACATTCGGGGTACGTTCCGGTAAGCTGCTGGGTTTTATTGTAAGTGAAAAAGGAATTGAGGTTGATCCCGACAAAGTGAAATCCATTCAGGAGATGCCTGCACCTAAGACTGAAAAGGAAGTTCGAGGGTTCTTAGGTAGATTGAACTACATCTCAAGGTTCATATCTCATCTCACTGCAACCTGCGAACCCTTGTTCAAGTTGTTAAGAAAAGAGCATACAATCAGGTGGAATGATGGTTGTTAGAGAGCTTTTGACAAGATCAAAGAATATCTGCAAGAACCTCCAATTCTCATGCCTCCAGTTGAAGGAAGACCTCTAATCATGTATCTGACAGTATTAGAAGAGTCAATGGGGTGTGTGTTAGGAAAGCATGACGAGTCTGGTCGAAAAGAGTATGCAATATACTACCTAAGCAAAAATTTACCGACTGTGAACAACGTTATTCATTGCTCGAGAAAACTTGCCGTGCTTTAGCATGGACTGCTCACCGACTAAGACAATATATGTTGACTCATACTACCATATTGATCTTAAAGATGGATCCAGTCAAGTACATATTTGAGAAGCCAACACTTACCGAAAGGGTTACCAGGTGGCAAATGATTCTGACAGAATATGACATTCATTACACTTCTCAAAAAGCCATCAAAGGCAGTGTATTGTCTAACTATCTGGCTGAGCAACCCATTGATGATTACCAGCCTATGAGATTTGACTTCCCTGATGAAGACATCATGTTCTTGAAAGCGAAAGATTTTGAAGAGCCAGTTCACACTGAAGGGCTTGACCCAGAAGAAGCATGGACTATGATGTTTGATGGGGCAGTTAATTGCAATGGTCGTGGAGTTGGTGCAATACTTATCACACCCAAAGGAGTTCATATGCCTTTCTCAGCAAAACTCACCTTTGCTTGCACTAACAATGAAGCAGAATACGAAGCCTGTATAATGGGTCTTGAGGAAGCCATTGATCTCAGGATCAAAACCTTGAATGTATTCGGAGATTCAACTTTGATAATCAACCAGACTAACAGCAAGTGGTATACTCATCAGGAGCTTCTGATTCCCTACCGTGACTATACGAGGAGACTGTTGACCTTCTTCACGACAGTTAAGCTTGAGTACATCCCTCGAGATGAGAATCAGTTTGCAGACACTTTGGCTACCATTTCATCAATGATCAAAGTACAAGCTTCTAATTATGTGCCTCAGATTTTGGTATCTAGACTAGACAGACCGACATATGTATTCTCTGTGGACATTGTCACTGATAACAAGCCTTGATACCATGACATCAAATGCTTCTTGGAGAATTAGACGTACCTACCCGGGGCTTCGTTAAATGATAAGAAGACATTAAGAAGGCTAGCCGGTAGTTTTTTCCTCAATACTGATGGTTCATTATACAAGCGAAACTTTGACATGGTCCTGCTCAGATGTGTTGACAAGAAGTAAGCAAACCTATTGATGCACGAAGTACATGAAGGTTCTTTCAGTACCCATGCCGGAAGACATGCAATGGCAAAGAAATTGTTAAGATCAGGTTACTACTGGATCATAATGGATGCAGACTGTTGTGCTTATTCCAGGAAATGCCACAAATGCCAGACCTACGCGGACAAAGTGCATGTGCCTCCGTATCCTTTGAATGTAATGTCTTCACCTTGGCCCTTTGCAATGTGGGGCATTGATATGATTGGAAAGATTGAACCAACTGCTTCAAATGGTCACAAATTCATTCTGGTGGCCATTGATTACTTCACCAAATGGGTTGAAGTAGCTTCATATGCGAATGTCACCAGACAAGTGGTAGCTCGATTTTTGAAAAGGGATATCATCTGTTGATACCGAGTTCTTGAGCGAATCATTACTGATAATGGTTCCAATTTGAATAACAAGATGATGGCATAACTTTGCCGGGACTTCAAAATCCAACATCACAACTCTTCTCCTTACAGGCCAAAGATGAATGGCGCTGTTGAGGCCGCTAACAAGAATATCAAGAAGATTGTGCAGAAGATGGTAGTTACCTACAAAGACTGGCACGAAATGCTACCGTTTTCCTTGCATGGGTACCGAACCTCTATCAGAACATCTACTGAGGCAACACCCTATTAGCTTGTGTATGGTATGGAAGCTCTCCTACCTGTTGAAGTTGAACTACCTTCCTTGCGGGTAATGATGGATGTGAAACTGGATGAAGCAGAATGGGTCCGATCTCGGTACAATCAACTGAATCTGATTGAAGAGAAAAGATTAGCAGCCATCTGCCATGGGCAATTATATCAGAAGAGAATGAAGAAGGCCTTCGATCAGAAAGTCAGACCTCGGGAATACCAAGTGGGAGATCTTGTTCTAAAAAGGATCCTTCCTCCTCATATAGACCACAGGGGCAAATGGACACCAAACTAAGAAGGTCCCTACGTAATAACCAAAGTCTTCTCAGGTGGAGCACTGATGCTCGCAACTATGGCTAGTGAAGACTTCCCGTCTCCTGTGAATTCATATGCAGTTAAAAAATACTTCGCATAAAGTGACCCGCTGGACACAAAAACAAAATGTAAGTCCAGGAAAAAATAGGGCGTTCCGGTGAGTCAAAAACAGAATAAAAGACTCGGGCAAAAATAAGAGAAAAAAAAATGTACACCCGCTGAGTTGAAAAGCCACATCGGACAACTCAGGCAAAAATGGGTATCCCGGTGGATTGAAAACCCAAAAGAGCGATCCACGCAAAATCAGGGAATAAGCCAACAACTGCATTCTGAATTCGTCTGCATCACTCACAACATGGCAAGCTTCGAAAGGACAAAGCATCAGTCAGAATCATCCTTCTTCAGAAAGTAAGATAAGAAGAACATCAAGGTCATACAGGTCATAGCAAAGGAAGCTCACTGGAGCGTCATCTTCAACATTGCCAACACTTTTATTTTCTCAATTTACAGCAATCTCCTCCTTTCAGGGGATTCTTTTGCAAAATTCCCTAAGTTCATGATACAATACTTACATAAAAAACATATGAGCCATTTTTTTAATAAATGCTTGCAGGAAACGGGTGGCTCTCAGATGAATCTAACTCCCATGACAGAATCCGGTTGAGGATACCTCAGGACACTTGTGCGTTTCCTTTGTCTTAACAGGTTTCAGGTACTCAAGGTAGACAATCTTTCACAGTGTGGGGCATATCAAGCATGGTATCCCCAGCCAAGTCAGCAATCGCATCATCAGCGTGACTCTTTGACAAGAAATATTTCCTAGAGAAGTTTTTACCCCCCAGGATCCCTTGAGGAATTCATCAATCCCCAACATATTACTCCCCATAAATTATCTCCTCCCCAGGCGGGATCTCCCGAGTAATGTCTGACAGCTCGTCCACAACAATGTGGTCAAAGAATTTGCTTCCCCACAGAGTTGCCATTCTCTCCCCAGTAGAGCAATGCCTGAAACACATCCCCAATAGAGTTGTTGAAACTTCCTCATCCCCAACGAGGTTTGCCCTCCAGAAAGATAAGCCAATGATTTCCTTCCCCTGTTGAGTTCTCCCTCCAGGATCTGGATCTCGGACCGGGTTTCTCATTTGCATAATCATAACATTCGCATCATAATCACCAAATAAGCGTAGCATTCCGTCTAATACGGAGCATTACGACAAAAATCAAACATTTGCATGATCATAAGCCAGGTTTGAGCCAGTCGCCTGCAAATACCATATTCACCTCATCAGCAAAATACAAAACTCATATCCCCTGCAGATAAAAGCCAAAGCACCCCTTTGCACTCTCAAACACAGATATCTGTTTATGTTTATATATGCTCTTTTCGACACTCGTCCGTGTCATCTTTCCCCAGTAAGGTTGCCAGAATACCTTCTACATTCTCAATATAGATATTCGTTCATAACCTGTACATTGTTCTTTCGGTACTCGTCCGTGTCATACTTCCCCAATAGTTCATACGCATACATACTTATACAAAATCCTTTTGATACTCGTCTGTATCTTGCATATATCACCCCTTAACAGATTCAACACTCGTCCATGTTCTTTGCTAAACCGATTGATACTCGCCCGTATCATCATCCCTAAACACGTGTCAGCGTTTGTTTCTACTGATACTCGTCCGTATCATGGTCCTAAAGATGCTCGTCCGCATTTTTAATCTATACACACTGTCAGACACTTATGCCATTTATTTCAATACGTAAGCACTCGTCTGTGTTTACCATTCCCCAATAAGTCGCCAACAAAGAAACTTTCTATCCGGCATTCGTCATATGTCGTGATAAAGAGCAGCCGTCCCCTGCTAGGTGATCGTCCTTCACCTCTTGATGATCGTCCTTCATCATGCTTTTCCGATGGCCGTCCCCATCGTTGACCTTTTCTATCCAGCATTCATCCTATGTCATGATATCTTAGAGCAGCCGTCCCCTGTTAGGTGATCGTCCTTCACCTTTTGATGACCGTCCCTCATCATTTATCCGATGGCTGTCCCCATCGCCAATCTTGTTATCCGACATTCGTCCTATGTCGCGATAATCACCGAGAGCAGCCGTACCCTGCTAGGTGATCGTCCTTCACCTCTTGATGTTCGTCCTTCATCATGCTTGTACGATGGCCATCCCCATCGTTGATCTTTTCTATCCGACATTCGTCCTATGTCGTGATAAAGAGCAAGCTGTCCCCTGCTAGGTGATCGTGCTTCACCTTTGATGACCGTCCCTCATCAAATATTTCATTTATTCTTTAACCTGATGCCCGTCCTCGTCGTGGTCCGTTTTCCTTTTCCTGATGATCGTCCTTCATCACCTTTTACCCGATGGCCATCCCCGTCGCGTTTTCCTTATTTCCTAGCATGATGGTCGTCCCCGTCATTGCTTTTCTTACCATTTTACCCCCAGTTGTCATCCTCTGCTCGATGGTCGTCCTCCATCGCTTTCATTTGATAATCATACTATACTTCCTTTTACAATTTATATCCCTTTTCTTCTTCTCTCCAGCGAGTGCAAATTTCGGACTGTCTTTGGTATTCAACCACAAGTTATCTTGTTTGTCTGTTAAGCCAGGCGCTTACACCCTGCACAGCTAACTCATGCTTGAATAGGGGCAGCTGTAAACACCCCAAATTTTCCCTCACTTTTTCTCACACCATGGCTTGTGGTCTTTCATTTTTGCATTAGCATAAACATACCATCTCATATGGCATATTTGTTTCACTGCATAGTTTCATTTCATCTGCATCTGGGGTTTGTGATCTGAGCAATCCAAGAAGTGATCTGATCATTGGGTAACTAATGGTCTTAATATGTTATATGGATCACGTGTACCAATTTTGATGAAGAAATTCACTATGGAAGTCATCTGATCATTGGGTAACTTCTTGAGCAAGTAAAGTCAAAATCAGGGCATCTGAGGCCTCCATCAAGGGCACTAAAGGGTCATCATCATCATTTTGAGTCATTATTTATTTGATCTTAGAAGTGTTTGGAAGTTCACAAAGTTGAAGAATTTTGAGCCAAATGCAAACTTACTATTTTTGGAAATGACTTGTAATGGAAACTTTCCATTTTGGGAAAGATATTCAACCTATTCTTTCATGACCAAAAATTCTTCAAATGAAAAATTATTGGGCATGAAAGTTGTAGATTATGTCCTCCCATTTTCAAAAAGTACAGGAGCATGTCTTGATTCATCCTAGAACTCAAGATATGGCCTTTCAAAGTTGGAAAAAATCTTATAATTTTCAAGTTCATGCCAAAGAGGGAATTTTGCAATTTCACTTGCCAAGCCATTTCATGACCTCTAATCAACTTCTATGCACCATAAACATGTCAAAGCAACTTCAAAAGATCAGAATTGGCCTTTGAACCTAGGGTTTTGATGGCTTGATTCTCAAGAAATCTCAAAATGACAATTATGCATAACTTTGCAAAAACTATGGTAACTCTTGATCCAAGTGTTCCAACTGCGTACAAATGATCCTAGGGCCATCCATGAATCAAGCTGAGGCCAAGACACCCTTAAAGCTAGCTATACACCATGACCATACCTCAAGTACACAAAGTTGACATTTTTGCAACTTGGCCCATACCAATCATACTATGCCACCACCCATTTTTTGAGCACTCTCATTGGCCTATACTGATCTTATGGAGCTCATTTCACATAACACACAAGCCTGAAACATCCAAGAACTCAGATTGCTAAAAAATTCCATAAACCTTCCCTTCTTCGATTCTCTCAAACCAGCCATAAAAACTCAAAAATTCTTTCACCATTCAACTCCACATACCTCAAGGATCATTTCCCACCCCTCACCATGGCCTGAATCACCCTGAAACAAAAACACGATTCCTGCTTCATCAGAACTGAAACCTCCAAACCAGTCACTATAAGCCTCATCCAAGCATTCCATTAGCACAAGGAGGACCAGAAGAGTTGATTTGCACAAGAGAGAGGCCCAGAAAGCTCCATTTTGAAGAAGCTCAGTTCAGGTAACCTTCAAGAACATTTTTTCCAGAACCTCTTTTTCTTGTTATAAATTGATTCTATGTGTTGCATTGATCATCCTGATGTGTTTAAAATTGAAAATGGTTGAGAAATAAGAATTTCATGATGTTCTGAAACTTTTCCCGTGAAAATGTTTTTGATTCGATTTGCTTGATTCTTGTGATATAAATGATGTTTGATGAGTGATTTTGATTGTATGATGTATGGGGAGTGTTTCTGGGCAGTTATTTTGGCTTGGGGTGGCATGAGGAAGAAGATAAGGTGAGGGGTTGGCTTGGGGTGGCCTGAGGAAAATAAAATGATACATCTAATAACAAAACTGAAAACACAAAAACAAACAATAATCGTCTCCTTCGGGATTCTTTTCTCATCACACTCATTCTATAAACGAGAACTTGCTTCTTCCGTCTAATGCAAGATAGTTAGCACTCGAGCCAGACGAGTCATACACTTGAGCATAAACAAGTAAGCAGTTCACAGTCAATTCATTTTCAGTCTCTATGAGTCGAACTATGGTGTTTTGACTTCCTCATTGCACGAGAGGATACGTAGGCATAACTTAACAGTTATCGAACAAAAGTCTCTGTGTCATCCCCCTCTTTCAGCATTCTTTTCTAAGCCTCAGTTCCTAAGCAATTCACCTTTTGCATTGACACCTGTACTTTCTTTTCTTAGGTTTTGCACACAGACAACACATACACCTACCCCTTTTAAACACAATCTTGTAAGCGTGGATCCCGTTGAGTACGACGGACGACCTGGGTGTTAATACCTTCCCAGGTCGTAACCAACCCCCTTTCTCAGTTTCTATGGTTCGCAACCGTCTTATCCATCTCTTTCCAGGTTTATGCAGCATTACCTTTCCTTCGGGATAAAAATGCCTAGCTGGAAACTCTATTCAACCCTTTTCTCTTTCGCCGACCGTTCGCGTTTGCACCGTGGGACCTAATATCTTTTCCAGGAGCAACAGACGGTCATCATAAGGTGAAGGACGATCACCTAGCAGAGGACGGTTGCTGAAAATATCACGACATAGGACGAATGTCGGATAGAAAGATAGTTTCATTGTGAGAAGAGATAAACACGGACGAGTGTTTAAGCCCAAAAATAAAATGGTATAAGTGTTTCGATAATGTGTATATACTAAAGATACAGATGGGCATCTTTAGGACCACGATACGGACAAGTATCAATAGAAACAAATGCCGCCACATGTTTAGGGATGATGATACGGACGGGTATCAATTGGTCAAGCAAGGAACACAGGCGAGTGTTTGGTCGGCTGGAGAGTAGTAAAAGGGTATTTGTATTGAGAGTGCAAAAAGGTATTCTGGCGACTGCAGGAGAGAGGTGTTTTTGTTTATACACTGCTGGGGGAGTGATTTCTGTATATACAGGTAAATGGTAACATTTGACTTATGATCATGCAAATGCATGTTTGATTTTTTCCTTAATGCTCCATATTTAGAAGGAATGCTACGCACTGTTTGGGGAAGATGATGTGAATGCTATGATTATACAAATGAGTGAACCGATCCGGGATGTGAACTATGTGGGGAGAAAGGATCTATGGGCGATCTTTCTGGAGAACTCTGTGGGTATACTCAAGCTGGGGGTGAGAGAAACTCCAAGGCGTTGGCAATTGTATCTGTTGGGGAAGAAACAAATTCAGTTATTGCTCGGGAGATCCCGCTTGGGGAGGAGAGAACTTCTGAGAAGTAATCTGTTATAATTCTTTCATTCAGGCTATATCCTGGGGGAATGATGAGCTTCGTGGGGGATGTTTTTGTCAAGCGATCTCGTCGATGATGTGACTGCTGACTTGGCTGGGGATACAATACCTGATATGCCCCATGCTGCAAAAGATTAATTGCCTTGAGTACCGACAACCTGTTAAACAAAGGAAACGCACAAGTGTCCTAAGGCATCCTCAACCGGATTCCGTCATAGGAATTAGATTAAGAGTACATATTTCCTGCAAGCATTTATTGAAAATGGCTTATATGTTTTCATGCAAATGTTTTATTACGAACTTTGGACATTTTTGCAAACAAAACAAAAGGTACAAAACATAGTATGAGTGAATATTGATTTTATTGATTTGTGTGCCCTGAACAGGCGAGTACATTTGAAGAAGCTAATCCCTGAAATGAGGAGATTTCTATAAAATTGAGAAAATAAAAGTATTCTATTTGGCAATACTGAAGTCGATGCTCCAATCTTCCTTTTGCTATGACCTGTATGACTTTGAACGCTCTTCTTATCTTGCTTTCTGAAGAAAGTTGATTCTGATCGACGCTTTGTCCTTTCGAAGCTTGCCAGGTTATGTAAGTGTGATACAGACGAATTCAGAGTGCAGTTGTTCGCTTATTTTCTGATTTTGCGTGGATCGCCCTTTCGGGTTTTTAATCCACCGGGATACCCATTTTTGCCTGAGCTATCCGATGTGGCTTTTCAACTCAGCGGGTGTACACATTCTTTTTTATTTATTTTCCCTTATTTTTGCCCGAGTCTTTTATTCTGTTTTTGACTCGCCGGGATGCTCTATTTTTGCCTGGACTTACATTCTGTTTTTATGTCCAGCGGGTCATTTATGCGAATTATTTTTTAACTGCATCAGAATTCACTGGAGATGGAAAATTTTCGCCATCCATGGTTGCGAGCATCAGTGCTCCGCCTGAGAAGACTTTAGTTATCACGTAGGGACCTTCATAGTTTGGCGTCCACTTGCCCCTGTGGTCTGTATGAGGAGGAAGGATTCTTTTCAGTACAAGCTCTCCCACTTGATATTCTTGAGGTCTCACCTTTTGATCGAAGGCTCTTTTCATCCGTTTCTGATATAACTGACCATGACAAATAGCCGCTAATCTCTTTTCTTCAATCAGGCTCAGTTGATTATAACGAGATCAGACCCATTCTGCTTCGTCCAGTTTCACATCCATTATTACCCGCAAGGAGGGAAATTCAACTTCAACAGGTAGAACGACTTCCGTACCATACACAAGTTGATAAGGCGTTGCCCCAGTAGATGTTCTGATGGAGGTTCGGTACCCATGTAAGGCGAATGGTAACATTTCATGCCAGTCTCTGTATGTGACTACCATCTTTTGCACAATCTTCTTAATGTTCTTGTTAGCTGCCTCAACAACGCCATTCATCTTTGGCCTGTAAGGAGAAGAGTTGTGATGTTGAATCTTGAAATCCCGACATAGTTCTGTCATCATTTTGTTGTTAAGGTTTGAACTATTATCAGTAATGATTTGCTCGGGAACTCCATATTGACAAATGATATCCCTTTTCAGAAATCGGGCTACCACTTGCTTGGTGACGTTTGCATATGAAGTTACTTCGACCCATTTGGTGAAGTAATCAATGGCTACCAGGATGAATCTGTGACCATTTGAAGCAGTTGGTTCGATCTTTCCAATCATATCAATGCCCCACATCGCAAAGGGCCAGGGTGAAGACAATACATTCAAAGGATTCGGAGGCACATGCACTTTGTCTGTGTAGATCTGACATTTATGGCATTTTCTGGCATAGGCACAACAGTCTGCATCCATTGTGATCCAATAGTAACCTGATCTCAAAAATTTCTTCGCCATTGCATGTCCTCCGACATGGGTACCTAAAGAACCCTCGTGTACTTCGTGCATCAATAGGTCTGCTTCCTTTTTGTCAACTCATCTGAACAAGACCATGTCGAAGTTTCGCTTGTATAAGGAGCCATCAGTATTGAGGAAGAAACTGTCGGCTAGCCTTCTTAATGTCTTTTTATCATTGGACGATGCCCCAGGTGGGTATGTTTGAGTCTCTAAGAAGCATTTGACGTCGTGGAACCAAGGTTTGTTATCAGTAACAGTGTACACAGAGAAGACATATGCCGTCCGGTCCAGTCTGGATACTAAAATTCGAGGCACATAGTTGGCATTATGTACTTTGATCATAGATGAAATAGTGGCCAAGGCGTCTGCAAACTGATTCTCATCTCGAGGGATGTATTCAAGCTTTACTGTTGTAAAGAAAGTCAACAATCTCCTCGTATAGTCGCGATAGGGAACCAGATGCTCTTGATGAGTATACCACTTGCCATTAGTTTGGTTGATTACCAAAGCCGAATCTCCGAATACATTCAAGATTTTGACCCTGAGGTCAATGGCTTCCTCAAGACCCATGATACAAGCTTCGTATTCTGCTTCGTTGTTAGTGCAGGGAAAGGTGAGCCTTGCTGAGAAAGGCAGATGGACCCCTTCGGGTGTAATAAGCACTGCACCAATCCCACGACAATTACAATTAACTGCCCCGTCGAATATCATAGTCCATGCTTCTTCTGGATCTGGCCCTTCAGTGTGAATAGGCTCTTCACAATCTTTTGATTTTAATAACATGATGTCTTCATCTGGAAAATCAAATCTCATAGGCTGATAATCGTTAATGGGTTATCCATCCAGATAGTCAGACAATACACTGCCTTTGATGGCCTTTTGAGAGGTGTACTGAATATCATATTCTGTCAGAATCATTTGCCACCTTGCAACCCTTCCGGTAAGTGCTGGCCTCTCAAATATGTACTTGATTGGGTTCATCTTTGAAATCAACAAGGTAGTATGAGTCGACATATACTGCCTTAGTCGGCGAGCAGCCTACGCTAAAGCACAACAAGTTTTCTCGAGCAGTGAATAACGTTGTCCAGAGTCGGTAAACTTTTTGCTTAGGTAGTATATTGCATACTCTTTTTGACCAGACTCGTCATGCTGGCCTAACACACACCCCATCGATTCATCTAATACTGTCAAGTACATTATTAGAGGTCTTCCTTCAACTGGAGGCATGAGAATTGGAGGTTCTTGCAGATACTCCTTGATCTTGTCAAAAGCTTTCTGACAATCATCGTTCCACCTGACTGTTTGTTCCTTTATTAGCAGTTTGAACAAGGGTTTGCAGGTTGCAGTGAGGTGAGATATGAACCTTGAAATGTAGTTCAATCTACCCAAGAACCCTCGAACTTCTTTCTCAGTCTTAGGTGCAGGCATTTCCTGAATTGCTTTAACTTTGTCGGGATCAACCTCAATTCCTATTCCGCTCACAATAAACCCCAGCGGCTTACCAGAACGTACCCCGAATGTGCACTTGTTGGGGTTTAACCTTAACTGATATTTCCTCAGACGCTTGAAAAGTTTTAATATATTTACCAAATTCTCTTCCTCTATTTGGGACTTGGCAATCATGTCATCCACGTAACACTCAATTTCTTTATGGTTCATGTCGTGGAATAATGTTACCATAGCCCGTTGATATGTTGCACCGGCGTTCTTCAGACCAAACATCATTACTTTGTAGCAGAACGTGCCCAATGGTGTGATGAAGGTTGTCTTCTCCATGTATTCAGGTGACATATTGATCTGATTGTATCCAAAAAATCCGTCCATGAAGGAAAATACCGAGAACTGAGCTATGTTGTCTACTAATACATCAATGTGAGGTAATGGGAAGTCATCTTTCGGGCTTGCTCTGTTAAGATCCCGGTAATCGACACACATCCGCACCTTTCCATCCTTCTTAGGTATGGGTAAAATGTTAGCAACCCACGACGGGTAACTAGTTACAACAAGAAAACCGGCGTCCCACTGCTTTTGTACTTCCTCTTTGATCTTCATGGCCATGTTTGGGCGAGTACGACGCAACTTCTGTTTGACCAGCGGGCAATCCTCTTTTAATGGCAACCTGTGCATGACAATATATGTATCCAAACCTGGCATATCTTGGTAAGACTAAGCGAAGACATCAACATATTCTCGCAGCATACTGATAAGTTGTTCTTTTACCGGAGTTTGCAGACTGGCTCAAATCTTCACTTCTTTTACAACTTCCTCGATACCAAGATTAATAGTCTCAACCTCCTACTGATGAGGAGCAATCACCTTTTCCTCTTGTCTCAATAACCTGGCTAACTCTTCAGGTAAATCGTAGTCTTCTTCAACCCCTTCATCTGCTTGATTAATCGGATTGTCGAAGTCACACAAGGTCATAGCAGTGTCATTGTCAGTGCAATCTGGAGGACTATTTCAGCAAGGGTTAAGATTTGGTTCATTTTAGTGATTGATTTTATCCTTTTTTTTAAAAGAGTAAGTAACTGAAGTTTTTATTCGGAAAAACATTGCCATTTATTGCTTTTGTGCGAAAATAACAAAAATGAAAAGACAGTGAGCGAAAAAGATTGATTGCAAAAAGATGTCCATTGTTCATTAATATTCAATTTGCACAAATACATATGGCCCTATTACAAAATGAGTCCTGACATCTTAGGCAAGATGTAGGACTTTGATGCATGCTTAACACAGGAAATAATAATTACTCTACAATAGTAACCCTTATAATTTCATGGGAAGACCAATTGAGGACTTGTCGTCCCGAGACTCTTGGACGGATCCAGTTTTCCAGGTTGTAGTCGCTCTCAGCCTCGTCTTCCAGAGTGTTGACAACATCAGGGGTCAACATTCCCCCACTTATGTACTTTGGCCCCCCCAACAACCTCCTTTTGAACTTTTCGGGATGGTCTGTAACCCAAACCGAATTTTTCTTCTTTCATTTCCACCTTCAGCAGCTTGCCCCATCCTTGGGCATTCCCTTCATCCACAATCTTCTGAGCCTGCTTGTAGGAAGCAATTGAGGTACCCATCCTCTCCTCTTGGGATGCAGCAGACACCTCAGTTGTAGCTTCGTTGACATTCAAAGCCTCAAAACCTTGGCTCATGGTTTCATGGATTTATCCATCCATTTCTATGTACTTGTACGTAGCCAGGTGATTGACAAAGATATCTTCTTCTTCACAGATAGTGATAATTTGACATTCCCACTCATATTTTAACTTCTGGTGAAGGGTTGACGTTACCGTTAATTGTTCCTAAGCGGCTTTGTGCGATCATTTTGTGGAGTTTCGTTTTGAATTTTTGAGAGATATTTTGACACATTATTTGTTGCTGGTTGTTGACTTTAGAGATTTAATTTCATAATTTTCTCATGTCCTTTGGTATTTGTCTGGTGTTTTATTTTTTAGGTAGCATTTCGTGCCTCTTTCTTCCTTCTTTCTAACATAGTTTGAGGAAAGCATTTATGCCATCCTATTAGGTTTTATTGGTATTTGTTTTAGGTCACCTATAGGGTTTAGGTACTGACTTTTTGATTGACTTGATTGGTGATATTCGTATTTGGTGTGTGTATTGTTTGAATCTTGCTATTTTCATCTTATTCTTGTGCGATTCACTAATTTTTCCTTGTAGGGGCTCATGGTAAGTGAAGTGTGGATGATATCCACATTTCAAGTCTTCATCTCGTCCTTTATTTTTGCTTTCTCATTTGTATGTGTGATGTTCCTTATGCCATCTCGTGATTAACTTCATCACTCCCGCTTTAGAAACAACTTATCTTCTTTAGAGAAGTAAGTTGTCTTCTATGTCCGTCTTCTTCTCCTTTTCTAGTTCTTCTTTCTTCTTTCCTTATTCTTCTTTAGGATAGTTAAAACCACACTAACCTAGGACTCCCATGCATGATAACATTATAAGTAGTCTTCTCCATTAGATTTTACCTTTGAGATCCTTTTGGTGCTCTCTCTTCTCATCTTCAAATTTAACTTTAAGTCACTTTAATAAATGACGAGTCTTCTCATGTGACACGAGACTTTGCTATGAGATACTTGCACGCGTTCCGTTTCGGGGCGAGGTGTAGGATATCCCTCGTGGTGGATAGGTCTTAGCATGAGATTACTTCACAAAGAAAATATAAAAAACAATTCTTAACCAAAAATCACAAAAACACTTAATAAATGCCAGTAGGTCAGTGTGTCTGAGCCTTCACTTGTGGGACTAGATTTGGGATTTCCTCCATAGCTAGGTGTGCCTCTTGCGCATTCCATTTCGGGATGATGTAAGAAGTACACATCTTGTTAAGTAAGACTTAGGTACACTTACCCATGAAAACTTCAAAGCATAAAAGCTTCTAAAAAACACTGGACAAACAATAAACGTCTCTCCTTCGGGAATTCTTTTCTCATCACCTTCACTCTCATCGTACGAACTTGCTCCTACTTGTCATTTTGCAAGACGGTAACGCACTCGTCGTCCGAGCCTGCAACACCTGAGCATTGACATAGGCAGTTCAAGCCTTAAGACACAAGTAATCCTTTCCACCCCTAGTTAGGGGAACTAAGGCGACTCTGATCCTCATTATCCAGATGAGGTACGTAGGCAGCGGGGTAGGGCCCGTTCGAGCACAATCTTTATTTTCCCTACATTTTTTCCTTTTTCATTTCTTTTTCGGTTCCCTTTTCATTTCTTTTATCCAGTTCAATTCATTTTCTTTGCAGCAACTTTCATTTCTTCACCCTTTGAAACAGATTTCTTTGCAAGCGTGGATCCCGTCGGGTACGGAGGACGATCTGGGTGCTAATACCTTCCTAGGTCGTAACCGACTCCCGAACTCAGTCTCTTTGGTTCGCAGGACCCGTGTCCTTCCTCTTTTTTCTTCTGGTTTGTGCAGCATTACCATTCCCGTTCCTTCGGGATAAAAATGTCTGGCTGGCGACTCTACCTCTTTCCGCGCCACTTTTGCGTTTGTACCAGGATGGAAATCCAGGGAGCGACACCATGTCCAAGTTGTATTGATACTGGCACACAAAGGCTTCAGCCAAATCCTTCCAATTTGTGATGGTGGCCCTGGATAAGTGTGAGTACCATTCTCTGGATGCCCCGGTCAAGCTATCTTCAAAATAAAACATCCATAGCTTCTCATCCATAGTGTATGCCTTTAACCTTCCCAGAAAGGACTGCAAATGAGTGCGAGGACAGGAAGTTCCATTGTACTTTTCAAAACACGGGGGCTTGAATTTGTGGGGGATTCTTACCCCCTCAACCAGGACCATGTCCATTACATCAAATCCCAAGGAGTTCTGCGATTCCAAGGATCTTAACTTTTCTGATATCTCGTCCAAACGACGATCATAAGCTTCATCTGCCCCAACACCTAACACTGTAAACTGCTCATCTTGACAATCTTCCTGTAGAATACGATCTCCAGTGTTTCTTTGGCCATGCCCAAGGATATTAGCTTCAGGATTGTTGTCGGGTCCAAACACTACCGGAGTCATTCGCGGCTGCTCGCACTTGTTGTTACTAGTACCTCCAGTGCCTGCGTGGTTATCTTCTGGGTTTTGCCGCTCGACCAACTCCCTCAATCTTTCCTGGGTCTGGGCCAGTCCATTCATTACAGCCATGAATTGATTCATTTGGGTCCTCACTTCTGTCCTCACATCTGTCATTTGAGTCCTCACATCTGTCAATTCCTGCTGTAGCTGATCCATTTGTAGACTCAGAAGGTTGTGTCGAGTTGGATATCTGTGGACTCGGTTGACGGAAAATACCCTTCTGCGAGCAATATTTCCTGAAACAATCAACAAAGTGAGAAGACAACAACAAATCACCTGCAAAAACAAAAGGTATGTGGTTAGAATGCACTGCAATATGCCTATTTGTCTTTCGAGGGTATCCAGTTTGGTTCTTGGTTTTGACCTTCCAGACCCCTTGGAGGAGATAAAGATGTTGAACGGAATCTACAAAAACCAATAATACATAGAATACAAGCGGCATTGCCAAAATACAACCAGTTCATGAATACAACAAAAACAAAAACTCCCATGGTGAGTTGAAATACAACAATAATATATAAACTATAATACAATCAGTTCACGAATACAACAAAACAAACTCCCATGGTGAGTCGAAATACAAAAACAAGTAAAAAGAAAATCAAACATCCAATCCATATGCATCCTCCCTGACTTCCTTCAGGAGAGCATCAGTCACAGGTCTAGCTGGGTGCTCTGTGATGGTCCTGATGGGGATAAAAATGTCTGGCTGGCGACTCTACCTCTTTCCGCGCCACTTTCGCGTTTGTACCAGGATGGAAATCTAGGGAGCAACAACTGGCGACTCTGTAAACACCCCAAATTCGCCCTCACCCATTTCACCATGGCCTGTGATCTTTTCATATGCATAAATTCAATCATAGCATCTCATATCACATTTTTGATTCACTGCATTCTTTCAAAGTCATCTGCATCTAGGGTTTGTGATCTGAGCAATCCAAGAGCCATTTGAGCCACTCCAAAGATCATCAATCACTTCAAAGGGGTCCATGTATGTTCAAGCATCATATTATATCCTCACAAAGTCATGGAAGCCAAAGAATCACAAGAACTGAGAATGGCATGGAAACAGAGCCAGGTTTAACTACACAGATGACCTAGAATTAGGGTTTTGGTTTCAGAGGCCATAAATCCAAATTTTTGGGTCATTCTTGTTTCTATTGGTCTCTATATGTTATAAGTATCATGCATATCAATTTTCATGAAGATATTCCATGGAGAAGACATCTAATCAAGAGTTGACTTCTTGAGCAAGTCAGTGCAAAATCAGGGCATCTGAGGCCCCCAATGACCCAACCAAAGGGTGTTCTTCATCATTTTGAATGTGTATGATCTTTATTTGATCATAGAAGATGTTAGAAGTTCACAAAATTGAAGAATTTCAAGCCATTTGCAAAGTTGCCTTTTTGGGAAAGTGACTTGTAATGGAAACTTGCCATTTTGGGAAAGTTTTTCAACCCTTTCTTTTTGATTCAAAAATGCTTCAAATGAGAAAACTTTGGTCATGAAAGTTGTAGAATGGATCATTCCCTTTTCAAAAAGTACAAGAACTTGTCCTAATTCATTTTGGATCAAAAGTTATGGCTTGTCAAAGTTGGGAAAAATCACATAATTTCAAGTTTTGCACCAAAGAGGCAAAGTTGCAAAACCTCTTGCCAAGGCAAAATGTGACTTCAAATGGACTTCTAACCTTTGCACAAACATGAACCAATGCCTAAAAATCAGATTGCACAAAAGAACTTCCCATTTTTATGACTTGTGCTTCAAGTAATCACAAAAGGGCCAAAAGATCACAAAGTTGCAAAACCTCTCACAAACCCTAATCCACTTGCTAATTGGCCTCAAGACTGATTCCATGGCTCTCCTCAATCCTTGCTGCGCAGGACACCCCTTTGTCCTTGGCCTGCCATTGACCCATACCTCTCTTACACAAAAAGTTGACTTTGTGCAAAATGGCCCATACCAATCAAGCTAGGCCACACCAACTCCACAGACCTATCACAGTGTGATACATGGACAAAATGAGACTCAACACATAACACAACTTATCCTGATCTCTCCCACAAGCCAGCATTCTCAAAATTCACCTCTTGTGCACTTTCCTTCGAAACTCATCACACAAGCATCAAACATCAAAACAAACTTCATAGAATCACTCAACATGTTCCCCTGATCATTTCCCAACCCTCATTTGTCCCTGAAACCATACATATCAAAAACACGATTCTCATCCCTCACTGAACAGAACTTGATCAATCTCACAAACCAGCCAAAATAAACTCCATATAAGCTTTGCAAACTCCTTAGGAGGTTCATTGGGTTCATTTTGAAGCAAGGAAGCAGTCAAAAAGCTCCTGGATTGAAAGCTCCATCTCAGGTAGCCATGTGAAAACATTTTTCCAGAACTCTTGTTTTAAGTTTCTAAAGGATAAAGCATGCTCCACTGATCACACTGAACTTTGAAATTTTGAAAATGGTGTAAAAATGAGCTTGTATTGATTGACTGAAATTTCTGCCATTTTTGTTCTTCCTTTCAAATCTTGAGTTTGAGTGAGAATACATTTATTTTGAGAGTGGATTTGGACTCAGAGAGGTGAGATGAGTTGATCTGGAGCTTTAGAGCTCCAGAAATAACTTAGGAAAGAAGTTAGCAATTTTCAGGTGAGGGGGTCACCGGAGAAGACGACCGGAGCTCTTCTCCGGTGACCTGAAAGTCATTAATGTGTAATTAGGGTTAGGGCTCCAGGTTTGAATGTTGGCCATTGGATGATGTTTCCCGCGCACGTTCGGAAGGTCAGGATCATGTCATTAGTTATTAATTAGGATTAATTTAATTAATTAATCAGGATTTAGGAAGTTTGAACTTGGGTCGTAGGATTGCGCGCCAAGTCAATGAATCCAAGCCCAGATTGCATCCTGGCTCTCCATTGTGCATACTTTCATTTATTTTAATTTTTATTTCATTTTCTTTTCATTTAATTTGCACGAATTATTAAAAATAGCAAATCATGTTTAAAAATTCTGAAATTTTTTGTCAAAGATTTAATTAATTTTCAGAACCCAAAAATATTTTTATTTTTATTTTTTGCATTAAAAATTATTTTTAAATTATTTAAATGTTTATTTTTAATTAGTTAATGAAAATTAATTAATTAAAAATGCATTTAGGTATTTAAAAATCACCAAAAAATTCACATTGCATTTCAAAACATTTAGAAACATTATCCAACTCTCAAACCAAATTTATTTTTTGTTCTTGATGCCTTTTGGTCATTTTCAATGGAATAAAATTCATCTTGAGGCAATATGTTTGTGCAAACTTTGAAAAATCCTTTCTGCCTAACCCTTGAGAGTTTGATGTTGTTTCTTCTTGTATTACACCCTTCATGGCATGTAGTTTATAGGATAAAATTGGTTTTAATTGATCTTGCATTTTCAATTTGTTTGGTATTTTTCTTTGTGAGGCACCCCAAAACCCTAATAATCTTAGGAAATTCATAACTTTCACTAGGTTAAGAGTTAGATCCCCTCCTTTGGGTAGTGAACTTGTATAGGTTTAAGGTATCTTTGATTGAATTTTCAATTTTTTATCATGTCATATGCTTCTGATTTTGAATTTTGCTTTGTGTGTTGATCATAAACCCTAATTTGTGCTTTCTTTTGCATCCTTCTTTCATTTGCTTGCATTCAAAGACTTGTCATGACATTTTGTGCATCCACATGATTCATAATACATCTTAGGACATATTAGAATCATGTTTGATCATTGCATCTTCCATTTACCATGTTATATGTTCATTTCATTTCATAAGCATTCATGGATTCTTATGAATCAAGCATGCTTCATTTGCATCCTTATGCTTGTATGATCATTCTCATCTCTTGTCATGTACTTGCATCATCTCTTAGCATCATTAACATCATGTTTATGCTTCTGGTTTTGGTTTGAATCATGGCATTTCATCTCATTTGCATTACATTTCATTTCTTTTGCTAACTTTTCAGGTGGTAAGTTGTTTTGAGAAGTGAATTTGCCTTCACTTCTCACAATCTCTTCTCATCTCTCTCTTGCATCATTGCTGCATTTTATCCTTTGTATTAGAGTGAGCTTGCTCATTCACGCTCTTCCCCACTTTCTTTCTTCAAGCAACTTGTCTTCTTAAGTGAAGCAAGTTGTTTTGCTTCTCCTTGCTTCTTGCTCCTTTCATCTTCTTCCTTCCTGGTGGTTTCTCTGAAGATCTTCTTGCAAACCTCATTAAACCTAGGAATGACCAAGCATGATAATACTTAGGGTTTGATTAGTCCCCCCATTTAGTTTTACCTTTGTGTCATCTTTGAGTCTTCTCCTCTCATCTCATAATCAAGGACTAAACCCTAAAGGTTTTAAGGCTTTGTGATTAAGCTTATGCCTGCATCCTTCTATTAGGATGGAGTGTATAACTTTAATCCTAAGTGTTAAACCCTTAATGTGTTTAAATCCTTTAATCAACTCACTTAATAATCATCAAGACATCAAGCTTGTAACTTGGGCCTTGCATTAGGGTTCTAATTCTTCCTTAATTGGTTAAGAAGGACTAACCCTAGTGTTAATGGACAAGTCCCCCTCAAGTTGTCTTACAAACCATAAAAATCATTGCTTCATCTTACCATTAACTAAAATCCATTTAATAAAGGCTTTGTTTTGTCATGAGGTTAATCCCTAATCATGGATTAAGTTGAGGAGTCTTCCTCAGCTTAAATATTCTCATCTATTATCCTTCTATTAGGATGGTGTAATGATTCCATTAAATCCTTGATTATGGCTTAATCTCATTACTTAACACTAAACAAAAACAACAAAAACATCTAAATAATCACAAGTAGGTTAATGATCTTAATCCTACATCATGGTGATTAAGTGTGAGGTGCTTACTTCATACTTAAGGTATTCTCATTACCCCTAATCATAGGGAGGACGTGATGAGTTTACTAACCCTTGGTTTAGGTTTAAGCTCATTTTCTTATGACAAACCACAAAAAAGGAAATAAAAGATTGAAAATACAAAAACAAGCAATAATCGTCTCCTCCGGGATTCTTTTCTCATCACCTTCACTCACAAACGAGAACTTGCTTCTTCCGTCTAATGCAAGACAGTTTGCACCTGAGACAGACAGGTCATACACTTGAGCATAGGCAAGCAAGCAGTTCACAGGTCAATTTACCCTTCAGTCTCTTTGGGTCGAACTACGGTGTTCTGACTTCCTCATTGCACGAGAGGATACGTAGGCATAACTTAACAGTTATCGAACAAAAGTCTCTGTATATTCCCCCTCCTTCCAGCATTATTCTTTAAGCCTCATAGTCTTGAGCTTTATACTCCTGTTCTTACACTGACACTTCTCTTATACACTTCACTCTTCTTTTACACTGACACTTGCATTCTTTCCAGCTTTGATACACAAATTGCACTGACACTATCCCCTTTAAAACACAAATTTTTCAAGCGTGGATCCCGTCGAGTACGACGGACAATCTGGGTGCTAATACCTTCCCAGGTTGTAACCAACCCCCTTTCTCAGTCTCTCTGGTTCGCAACCGTCTTATCCATCTTTCCTAGGTCTATGCAGCATTACCTTTCCTCCGGGATAAAAATGCCTAGCTGGCGACTCTTGTCTTTCTGAGTTCACCCTTTGTGTGTTCTCTTCCTCTTTCGCCGACCGTTTGCGTTTGTACCCCTCTTGGCCCTGTGTCATTTTGGTGGGAGCGACAGCTTGGCGACTCTGCTGGGGACCCTTATACTATAACCAGGGCTTCTGGTTCTTTTTGTGGGTTCCTCCTAGCGCTTGTTTGGTTTGTGTTTACTGGGGTGTTATGTGCTAATTGTGTTTATATAGTTGCTTTATTTATTGCTTTATGTACAGCTTTATTTATTGCTTTCTTTACAGTTTTACATTTTTCATACTGTCATGCTATCATTACTGGATCTGGATTTCTGTTTTGGTGGGTGGGGTTCTACTGAGAGTTTAAGGTCCTATACCTGGGACCTGAGTGACACCTAGGCTAGAGTGGTTCATGTTCTTTCCCATTCCATTTCGGTCTGGTGCGGGAATATGAAACACGGTTCAGATATGGGTTTCTTCTTGAGAACTCTGTGCTACAGATTTCCTGTAGTGATAGGGCTATCTGGGAAGCCTGCTAAGTCTGGATGACCTTTATTATGACCTTCAGAAACTGAGGTGAATTAGAGGAGGATCTTTTATGGTTATTGTAAACACTGTACCTCCGGGTTAGAAGTGTTTACACTTCTCATAACTGATCCGAGTCTGAGGATCCTTGTTTTAGAACATCACCTGTGAGGGGGCTGGGCTGTTTACAGGTTTGCAGGTACCATTGGCCACATCATACCCTGTTACTTTGCCTTGATTAAGAGTACTCCACTTTGGACAGCTCTTGTGATTTAACCCTGGACATGTGACTCTTTATTTGAGTCCCCCACCTTGGTTACTGGATTTCTGAACCTCCATCTGGATTTCTTGAACATACTTGGACTTTATATTAAGGCAGTAATCAGATCCAACTTGATCACAAACCCTTGCATATCATTTGCATACATCATCATTGCATCATTTAACATTTGTTTATTTGTTTTTCAGGGTATCCACATCATATTTGGCTTGGTTTTGACCCCTTCATCTGCATAGACCTCTGTTTCATCAGTTATCTGCTTCAACTATCTTCATCAGTTGCCTGCTCCAGCTACTACCATCACCAGCACTAGCCTATCAGTGGCTCATCTCCAGTACCAGTCTTGATCTTCATCAGCACTTGTCTTCAGCTCTTCATCAGCACTCATGTCTGCACCCAGGAAGAGCAACATTTCTTACCATTTCTTTGAGCCTGTGTTGACTGGTATCAGGCAGGTCCAGGCACTTATCACTCCAGACCACATCCCATTATTCAGAGAGCATTATGGAGGCATCCTTGATATGGTTATGGACCTGGACCCTTCTCAGAGGAGTATGATCCACACCTGCCTACAGTTTTATGACCCTCCTTTGAGATGCTTCACTTTCCAGAACTTTCAGTTAGGACCTCTGCTGGAGGAGTTCTCATCATTGATTGGAGTACCTGTCAGGGGTGGAGTCCCCTTCAACCCAGAGATGACTTCTCCCAACAATGGAGAAGTGGCAAAAGCACTGTACTTGGAACCTATTTTGATTGAGCAAAACATGACAACAAAGGCTAGGATCCCTGGTTTGCACTTAGACTTTTTGACTTCTCAGGCCATCCTGAAGGCCTCCTTGGGGGAATGGAGGGCAGTTTGTGCATTATTAGCCCTCAGTATATATGGGGTTATACTATCTGCAAATGAGCCCAAATTTATCAGCAAGAATGCCATTCATCTCTTCCTTTTGAGGAACCCAGTACCCACATTGCTGGGGGATTTCTATTATTTTGTTCACCAAAGAAATGAGAAGCAAAGAGGGAAGTTGGTGAGATGTTGTGCTCCTTTGTTTCATACCTGGCTGCTCAAACACTTACCTAAGACTGATGCCTTCCTGAACCCTCACCAACAGAGGAATTGGGCAAAGAGACTTATTGCTTTGACTTCAGATGACATCAGATGGTGCACCCAGAGCACCAAGGGCAAGGAAATTATCACTAGCTGTGGGCAGTACCCCAATGTACCTCTAGTAGGAGTGAAGGGTTGCATCAACTACAATCCTTTGCTGTTTAAGAGACAATTGGGCTATGCTTTAGTACACCCTCCTAGAGTGCAAGATCTAGCTGAGACCCTGTATTGTGAGATAAAGCCTAATCTAGCTGTTGTCAGGCAAGCATCCTGGGCTTGGGACAACATCCAGACCAAAGGGATGGCCATTCTTGGGAGGTGCAATAATGTGGCTTCAGCTCAGTATTATGAATGGTCTCATACTAGAGCTCAGATTTTTGGGATGCCATTCACCATTGAGGATACACCTGGACCATCCACAGTACAGCCAACAGCCACTGTCAGCCTGGAAGAATTTGAGAAGCTGAAGGAAAGGAATGAGAATCTGTCTCAAGCTCTGAAGAAGACCCTCTGGGAGAGGAGTGATGGTCGTCTAGACATTGAGAGGTTGGAGAAGCTTAGGGTGGAGCATCTGGCCAAGATTGAGAAAGCAGAGGACTATATCAAGAAATCAAGAGCTGGGGAGAAAATATTGAAGAATGCCTGTAAGGAGGCCAAGCTTCAGAAGGCTAGGACTGATCTCTATCTGCAAGAAAGTCAAGCTAGGTGGGTCAGGATCACTGAAGCTCGTACTCAAGAAGATAAGAGAACTCAAGCCAGGATTGAGCAGTTGGAGGCCAATGAAAAGAAACAACAGGAAGCTTTGCTGGCAGCCCAGAAGGAGATTTCAGAGTTGAAGCTTAGGGCTGGTTTGAAGAGGTCAAAGGACCAAGACAGGCACAAGAAGCTGACCACTACTATTGCCACTAGGAACCTCCTCATCAGGACTATTACGGAGCATCCAGCTAGTCCGGTGACTGAAGCACTTTTGAAGGAGTTTAAGGAGGATGAGTTTGGACTTGTTGTCTGACTTTTTTGTTGCTTTCATTTGATGTACTTTTCTTTTATGTTGTATTTTGACCCTTCAGGGGCATGTGTTGTAAAAACAAACTATGTATTGATTCACCATTTGTAATATATCTGTTAGTTTGTTTCCATTTGGGTTTTCTTTTCTCAAGCAACATCAAAGCATCTTCCTCGAGGTCTGGAAAGGTCAAAACCAAGAACCAAGCCGGATACCTTGGAAAATAAATAAGCATACTGCATTGCATACTAACTTTTGTTTTGTTTTGTAGGTTTTGTTATTAGTTTGTTTGTTTCTAACTCTGTTGTGGTTCAGGAAATATTGCTCGCAGAAGAGTGTTCCCTGTCAACCGTACACACTGGTACCCTACTCGCAACAACCTTCCTGGTATCCAGATGGAGCAAGTACAGCAAGACCTGACTGAGGTCAGAACTCAAATGGCTAATGAAAGGGTGGAGATGAGAAACCAAATGACCCAATTCATGGCTGTAATGATTGGCTTGGCCGAGAGCCAAGAAAGGTTAAGGGCGTTGGTAGAAAGACAAACTCCCGAGGAACCTCATCCTGGCACTGGAGGAACTAGCAATAATGAGAGGGGTCAGCCTCATGTTAATCCACCAGTATTTGGACCTCATCTAGATCCGAAAGTCAACATCCAGGGAAATGTGCAAGGAAATACTGCTGGGGGGAGAATCTTGCAAGAAGATCCCCAGGAAGAGCTGTTTACTGTCATGGGAGCAGGAGATGAAGTCTATGACCGGAGGTTTGATGAAATTGCTGAGAAGTTGAGATCTCTGGAGTCTCAAAACTCCTTGGGTTTCGATGTAATGGATATGGGGTTAGTGGATGGGGTGAGAATTCCCCACAAATTCAAACCCCCATGCTTTGAGAAATACAACGAAACCTCCTGTCCACGAACTCATCGACAGTCCTTTCTGGGAAGACTTAAAGCATACACCATGGATGAAAAGCTGTGGATGTTTTATTTTGAAGACAGATTGACTGGGGCTTCAAGAGAGTGGTATTCACACTTGACCAGAGCTACTATCAGATGCTGGAAGGATCTATTTGAGGCTTTCATCAGGCAATACCAATACAATCTGGACATGGCTCCTAACAGGACCCTCTTGATGGGAATGTCTCAATCCTCCAGGGAAAGCTTCAGGGAATATGCCCAAAGGTGGAGACAGCTTACTGCTGCTGTCCAGCCACCCATGTCGGAAAGAGAAATGGCTGACATGTTCATGAATACTTTGCAAGGAACATACATTGATAGATTGGCTGCCTTTTCTTCCACTAGCTTCGCAGACGTAGTTATAGCCAGTGAAAGAATTGAAAGTCTGCTAAAGATGGGCAAGATTTCTGATAATGGTGCAAGTTCGTCAAGTAATTCCAGGAAGCCTTTTGTGGGACCTCGAAGGACCGGTGAGACAAATGCCATTCATACCAACAGGGGCAAACCTCAGTATGTCCACAGATCAGTAGCAGCTGTCACTATTCCAGCTCCGATTCCTCAGCAACCAGCATATCAACAACCACAACAACCTCATTACCAACAACAAGTTCAGTACCCGCCACAAAGAACCTACAACAACAATAATAACAACAATCAGCAAAGATCCTTTCAGCAAAGACCCTCACAGGAAAATAGAGTGATTGATACTATTCCTATGCCTTATGCCACCTTATTGCCACAACTCCTGAAACTTAACTTGGTTGAGCTAAGGACATTGGCACCTCCGGATCCCTCCAATCTCCCAAAGAATTACGATGTCAACGCCAGGTGTGCTTTCCATTCCAATGCACCTGGTCACAACATAGAGAAATGCAGGGCTTTGCAAATGAAAGTGCAAGATCTGGTGGATTCTAAAGCCCTCAACTTCGCACCTCCTCCGAATGTCAACAGAAATCCTATGCCTAACCATGGTGGGCCGAGGATTAACGCCACTGAGGAAGACAAACCATTTGCTTTGATCACCAGTGTTGCACAAATTCGGACACCTCTGGTCGAAATTAATGCTCAACTTCTAGAGTGCCAGGTGTTTCCCGGGTGTGAGCTCGGTTGTGGGTATTGTGACATTGCAGTCAACGGGTGTGATAATTTGAGAAGCGGCATAGATGGTCTTATCAAGGATGGTATCCTTCAGATCTCAACAACGGCGCCTACAAATCCAGCAATTCCTTTGACAACAATTCCTGGTTCTTCTACAACAGCAGCAACAATCATTCCTACCGACTCATCAATATCATCAACAATGGCTTTATCCATCACTTCAACAAATCAAATGTCAACAACCATTTCTTCTACAACATCAGCATCCTTTTTATCAGCAGAATCTTCTACAACACCAACAAAAATTAATGAAGATGTCTCCGCAGTCACCATTTACTATGATCCATCAGATGTTCCTCCCAACAACAACTTTCAGCAACAAACAGTGGCACCTCCTGCCAGGTCACCAGTCACAATTTACTACGATCCGCACACCATTTCAGTGCCCTTCTCTGCTGCAGTCAGTCCAGTCACCATTACGGTACCTGGGCCAGTTCCATATGAAAGCAGTAATGCCATACCTTGGCATTATGGCTCTGATCTCTACTGCAACGGGGAGAAAATCACTTTGGATTCTTCAACCTCTTCTCCACAGATTGATAATGTTGGGGGAGGCGGAGGCTTCACCAGAAGCGAACGCCTTTTTGCCTCACAAGTACAAAGACCTAATGCTGAAGCAGAAGCTGCTGCTAAAGCAAAAGGAAAGAGTGTGGTATTTGAAGAGCCGGCGGCCAAAGAAACTCAGAAGACATCTTTTGAACAAGATGTAGACGAGTTTATGAGAATCATAAAGAGAAGTGATTAAAAGGTGGTGGATCAGCTTCACCAAACTCCCTCAAAAATCTCCATATTATCCCTATTGATGTGTTCTGAAGCTCACAGGAATGCATTATTGAAAGTCCTGCACGCGGCATATGTGCCAGAGGAGATTACCGTTAATCAGCTAGAAACTGTGGTGGCAAATGTTAATACCAGTCATGGACTGGGCTTCACCAATGCTGACTTAACAACTAAGGGACGTAACCACAACAAGGCTTTACATATCACCTTGGAATGCAAGGGTGCTGTTCTATCTCATGTACTGGTGGACACTGGGTCTTCACTCAATGTTCTACCAAAGAAAGCCTTGGTGAAGCTGGAGTATGATGGCTTGGCACTGCGTCCGAGTAATTTGGTGGTGAGAGCATTTGATGGCTCTAAAAGATCAGTGCTAGGGGAGATTGATCTGCCTGTGATGATTGGCCCGCAGACTTTTAAAATTACCTTCTAAGTGATGGACATCCAGCCGGCCTACAGCTGTTTGTTGGGTAGACCCTGGATCCATGCCGCTGGCGCTGTTACGTCTACCCTTCACCAGAAGCTGAAATTCGAGTAGGAAGGCCAGATCATCACCATCTGTGGGGAAGAAGACATCTTTGTTAGCCATCTGGCTACGTATAAATACATTGAGATGGATGGAGAGATCCATGAAACTATGAGCCAAGGGTTTGAGGCCCTGAACATTAATGAAGCATCTGCTGTACTGGGAACCTCCATAACGTCTTATCAGCAAGCCCGGGAGGTTGTTGAAGAGGGTACTGCCCAAGGCTGGGGCAAGCTGTTGCCCGTGGAAAAGAAAGAAGACAAATTTGGGTTGGGTTACAGACCAACTCAACAAGATCAATCAGAGGCTGCCAAGAAGCCCAATTTCGTCAGCGGGGGGATGCTCACCCCGGATGCTGTAAACAACTTGGAAGACGAGGAGGAAAGCGACCGCAACCTGGAGAGCTGGATACGTCCAAGGATCCCAGGGAGCCAAGTCCTTAACTGGTCTTCCTAGGAAATTATAAGGGTTACTCCTGCAGAGTAATTATTATTTCCTGTATTTTTAAGCATGCATCAAGTCTTGCATCTTGCCCAAGATGACAAGACTCATTTTGTAATCGGGCCATCTTGTAATTTTGTGCAAATAGATTAATCAATGAATATCGGACATCTTTTGCAAATGGGTCTTTTTCTTTTCCACTCTCTGTTTTTCATTTTTCTTTTTGTACAAAAATAAAATGGCAATGCTTTCCAAAATGAAAACTTCATTTCACTTTTTCTAAATAAGATTAAAATTGATCACTAAAATGAACAATCTAAACCCTTGCAGAGAGTGCCTTTCGGATTGCACCGACAACAACACTGCTATGACTCCATATGACTTTGACAATCCAATCAATCAAGCTGATGAAGGGGTTGAAGAAGATTATGAGCTTCCTGAAGAGCTAGCCAGGTTGTTAAGGCAAGAGGAGAAGGTTATTACTCCTCATCAGGAGGAGGTTGAAACGGTTAATCTTGGTACGGGGGAAGATGTGAAAGAAGTTAAGACCGGGGCCTGCCTACAAGACTCAATGAAAGATCAAGTGATCAATATGCTTCGGGAGTATGTGGATGTTTTCGCTTGGTCTTATCAGGATATGCCAGGGTTGGACACCGATATTGTCATGCACAAGCTGCCTTTGAAAGAGGATTGCCCACCAGTGAAACAGAAGCTGCGCCGTACTCGCCCAGATATGGCAATGAAGATAAAGGAAGAGGTACAAAAACAGTGGGACGCCAGTTTCCTTGCTATAACTAGCTATCCGCCGTGGGTTGCTAACATTGTACCTGTGCCCAAGAAAGACGACAAGGTGAGGATGTGTGTGGATTACCGGTATCTGAACAGAGCCAGCCCAAAAGATGACTTCCCATTGCCTCACATTGATGTATTGGTCGACAATACAGCTCAGTTCTCGGTATTCTCCTTCATGGACGGATTTTTAGGATACAATCAGATCAAGATGTCACCTGAAGACATGGAGAAGACAACTTTCATCACAGCCTGGGGCACGTTCTGTTATAAGGTGATTCCATTCGGATTGAAGAATGCTGGTGCGACTTATCAATGGGCTATGGTAACATTATTCCACGACATGATCCATAAAGAAATTGAATGTTATGTGGATGACATGATTTCCAAGTCCCTTACAGAAGAAGACCACCTGGTGAATCTGTTGAAGTTATTCAAGCGTCTGAGGAAGTACCAATTGAAGTTAAACCCCAACAAATGCACATTTGGGGTGCGATCCGGTAAGCTGCTGGGATTTATTGTGAGCGAGAAAGGGATTGAAGTTGACCCTGATAAAGTTAAAGCCATTCAGGAAATGCCTGCACCGAAAACTGAGAAAGACATTTCGAGGGTTCCTAGGTAGATTGAATTACATTTCAAGGTTCATATCTCACCTTACAGCAACCTGCGAGCCTTTGTTCAAGCTGTTAAGAAAGGAACAAACGGTCAGGTGGAACGAAGACTGCCAGAGGGCTTTTGACAAAATCAAGGAATACTTACAAGAGCCTCCAATCCTTATGCCTCCAATGGAAGGAAGATCTCTAATAATGTACTTGACAGTATTGGAAGAGTCAATGGGGTGTGTGCTGGGCCAGCATGACAGGTTTGGTCGAAAAGAGTATGCAATATACTACCTAAGCAAAAGGTTTACCGATTGTGAACAACGTTATTCATTGCTCGAGAAAACTTGATGTGCTTTAGCGTGGGCTGCTCGCCGACTAAGGCAGTATATGTTGACTCACACTACTTTGTTGATCTCCAAGATGGACCCAGTTAAGTACATTTTTGAGAAGCCAGCTCTTACCGGAAGGGTTGCAAGATGGCAAATGATCCTCACAGAATATGACATTCAGTACACATCTCAGAAAGCCATCAAAAGCAGTGTATTGTCTGATTATCTTGCTGAGCAACCCATTGATGATTACCAGCCTATGAGATTTGACTTCCCCGATGAAGACATCATGTTCATAAAAGCAAAAGATCATGAAGAGCCTGTTCACACTGAAGGGCCTGACCCGGGAGAAGAATGGACTATGATGTTTGATTGGGCTGTTAACATGAATGGTCGTGGTGTTGGTGCAGTACTCATTACACCTAAGGGGGTTCACATGCCTTTCTCGGCAAAGCTCACCTTCAACTGCACTAACAACGAAGCTGAATACGAAGCTTGTATTATGGGTCTTGAGGAAGCCATCGACCTTAGGATCAAGACTTTAACTGTGTTCGGAGATTCAGCTCTGGTAATTAATCAAACCAACGGCAAATGGTACACACACCAGGATCATCTGATACCTTATCGGGACTATACAAGAAGGTTATTGACTTTCTTCACAACGGTCAAGCTTGAGTATATCCCCCGAGACGAAAATCAGTTTGCAGATGCTCTGGCTACCATTTCATCCATGATCAAAGTTCAAGCTGCCAACTTTGTGCCTCTGATTTCGGTGTCTAGACTTGATAAACCAGCATATGTATTTGCAGCAGACGTTGTAAAAAATGATAAGCCTTGGTTCCAAGACATTAAGTGCTTCTTGGAGGATCAAACATACCCACCTGGGGCATCTTCCAATGACAAGAAGACATTAAGAAGGCTAGCTGGTAGTTTCTTCCTGAATACTGACGGTTCCCTGTACAAGAGAAACTTTGATATGATACTTCTCAGGTGCGTTGATAGAACAGAAGCAGACTTGTTGATGCACGAAGTACACAAAGGATCCTTTGGTACCCATGCAGGAGGGCATTCCATGGCCAAGAAGTTTTTAAGATCGGGTTATTACTGGATCACAATGGATGCAGACTGTTGTGCCTATGCCAGAAAATGCCATAAATGCCAGATTTATGCGGATAAAGTGCATGTGCCTCCCAATCCTCTGAATGTGATGTCTTCACCCTGGCCCTTTTCCATGTGGGGCATTGATATGATTGGCAAGATTGAACCGACTGCTTCAAATGGCCATAGATTCATCCTGGTAGCCATTGACTATTTTACCAAGTGGGTTGAAGCAGCTTCATATGCAAATGTTACAAGACAAGTGGTAGCCCGATTTCTAAAGAGAGACATCATCTGTCGGTATGGAGTTCCCGAGCGAATCATTACTGATAATGGTTCCAATTTAAACAATAAAATGATGGCTGAGCTATGCCGGGACTTCAAGATCCAACACCACAATTCTTCTCCTTACAGGCCAAAGATGAATGGCGCTGTAGAAGCAGCTAACAAGAATATCAAGAAGATTGTGCAGAAGATGGTGTCGCTCCCGATAAATGGGAAATGGCCCAGATAAAGGTACAGACGCGAACGGTCGGCGAAAGGAGGATGTGAGAACACACAGGAGTGAACTCACAGGGAATGAATAGAGTCGCCAGCTAGGCATTTTTATCCCAGAGGAAAGGTAATGCTTTATAGACCTAGAAAGATACGGATAAGACGGTTGCGAACCAGAGAGACTGAGAAAGGGGGTTGGTTACAAACTGGGAAGGTATTAGCACCCAGATTGTCCGTCGTACTCGACGGGATCCACGCTTGGAAGTTTGTGTTTAAAGGGGTAGTGTCAGTGCAAACTGTGTATAAAAGAGCTGGAAAAGGATGTACAGGTGTCAGTGTAAAAGAAGTGTGAAGTGTGTAAATGTACAGCGTCAGTGTAAAGACAAGAGTGAAATGCTCATGATCATGAGGCTTAAAGAATGGTGCTGGAAAGAGGGGGAATATACAGAGACTTTTGTTCGATAACTGTTAAGTTATGCCTACGTATCCTCTCGTGCAATGAGGAAGTCAGAACACCGTAGTTCGACCCAAAGAGACTGAAAGATGAATTGACTTGTGAACTGCTTACTTGTCTATGCTCAAGTGTAAGACCTGTCTGGCTCAGGTGCAAACTGTCTTGCATTAGACGGAAGAAGCAAGTTCTCGTTTATGAGTGAATGAGATGAGAAAAGAATCCCGGAGGAGACGATTATTGTTTGTTTTTGAGTTTTCAGTCTTTTATTGCTTTTGAAATTTGTCATAAGTTAATGAGCTTAAGCCTAAACCAATGGGTTAGCAAACTCATCACATCTTCCCTCTGATTAGGGGTAATGAGAATACCTTAAGTGTGAAGTCAGCTTCTCACACTTAATCACCCTGATGTAGGATTAAGATCATTAACCTACTTGTGATTATTTAGATGTTTTTGTTGTTTTTGTTTAGTGTTGAGTAATGAGATTAAGCCATAATCAGGGATTAAACAGACTCATTACACCATCCTAATAGAAGGATGATAGATGAGAATGTTTAAGCTGAGGAAAGCTCCTCAACTTAATCCATGATTAGGGATTAAACCCATGACAAAACAAAGCCTTTGTTAAATGGATTTTATTTAATGATTAGATGATGAAGTGAGTTTTATGGTTTGTAAGACAACTTGAGGGGGACTTGTCCATTAACACTAGGGTTAGTCCTTCTTAACCAATTAAGGAAGAATTAGAACCCTAATGCAAGGCCCAAGTTACAAGCTTGATGTCTTGATGATTATTAGATGAATTGATTAAAGGATTTAAACACATTAAGGGTTTAACACTTAGGATTAAAGTTATACACTCCATCCTAATAGAAGGATGCAGGCATAAGCTTAATCACAAAGCCTTAAAGCCTTTAGGGTTTAGTCCCTGATTGTGAGGTGAGAAGAGAAGACTCAAAGAGACACAAAGATAAAAACTAAGTGGGGAGACTAATCAAAACCCTAATCATTGTCATGCTTGGTTGTTCCTAAGGTTTGTGAGGTTTACAAGAGACATCTTCAGATGAACCACCAGGCAGCAGATGAAAGGTGCAAAGAGAAGCAAAGTAACTTGCTTCATTTAAGAAGACAAGTCACTTGAAGAAAGAAAGTAGGGAGAAAAAGAAAGAGCAAGCTCAATCTCAAACACAAGATAAAATGCAGCAATTATGCATAAGAGAGATGAAAAGGGATTGTGAGAAGTGAAGGCAAATTCACTTCTCAAAGTGACTTACCACCTGAAGAGTTAGTGAAAGGAATGAAATGTAATGCAAGATGAGATGGAATGGCATGATGCAAACCAAAACCAGAAGCATATATGAGATGATAATGATGCTATGAAATGATGCAAACATGAAACAAAGCATGGGGATGATCATACAAACTTATGGAGGCAAATGAAGCAAGTTAAGAACCATGATCATACATGAAAGGTTATGAAGTGCAAATGGCATACAACATGGCAAATGCAAGATGAAATGATCAAACATGATTCTAATATGTCTTAAGATGTCAAATGAATCAAATGGATGCACAAAATGCTATGGCAAGTCAAGGTATGAATGCAAATGCAAGATGAATGCAAAAGGAAGCCCAAATTAGGGTTTATGATCAATGCAACAAACAAAAACCAAAATCAGAAGCAAACATCAAGATAAAAAACTGAAAATGCATCAAATGGAACCCTAAACCTACATTAACTCACTGCCCAAAGGAGGGGTTCTAACTCTTAACCTAATTAGGGTTATGAATTTCCTAAGATTTCTAGGGTTTTAGGGTACCTTAACAAGAAAAATGTCAAACAAATTGAAAATGAAAGATCAAATCATGCCAATTTAATCCTACAAGCTACATGATATGCAAAACACAATGCAAAAAGAATCAAAGTCCAACTCTCAATGGTTAGGCAGAAATGATTTTTTGAAGTTTGGATCAAAATAATGCTTTGAAAATGAATTAATTCCATGGAAAATTGTCAAAATGCATCAAGATCAAAAAAGAAATTTGGTTTGAGGGTTGGACAATGTTTCTAAATGATTTTAAAGGTTTCATGAATTTTTTGGTGATTTTTAAATACCTAAAAGTATTTTTAATTAATTAATTCCCATTAATTAATTAAAAATAAACTTTTAAATGATTTAAAAATACTTTTTAATGCAAAAAATAAAAATAAAAATGTTTTTGGTTTCTGAAAACTAATAAAAGTTTATATAAAAATTTTCAGAATTTTTGAAAAGTTTTTACTATTTTAAATTAAATGCACAAATTAAATGAATAAAAATGAAAATAAAACTAATTAAATGAAAAGTATATGCAATGGACGGATCAGATTGAAACTGGGGAAGGGGCTGTTGACCACGCGCCAAATCCAAGGGACTACATTCAAATCAGGTTAATTAACTAATTAAACCTAATTAATTAAGTTAAATGGAAATTATGAATTAATGATAAGATCTAAGCCATTGGTCCACACGCGGGAAACAACATCCTAGGGTCCAGATTCAAAACACACTAATGACTCAGCTAAACCCTAATTAGGGCAAACTAACCTCAGACGGCCGGAACAGTGGTTCCGGTCGTCTTCTCCGGCGGGTCAAAAACCCTAGAACGTGTTACAGACCACCATTCATCAAATTGAAACCAGGGAAATGATCCTCTACCCAAACCCCATTCAAATCACCCTTCAAACAACATTTATCATCCAAAAAACAGAGAGAATCGAATCAAACAAATTTCACGGGTGAAGTTTCAGAGAGCCATGAAATGATCATTTCAACACTATTTTCAATTCCAAGGACATCATTATGATCAGCACAACATGCACTTTCATTTTATAACAATAAAAACAAGTTCTGTGAGAAAGTGTTCTTGGCTATACCTGAGCTGGAAAGCTTCAATGGTGAACTTCCAGAACCTCCCACTTATGCAAATGAACTCCCTTGGCCCTTCTGAAGCTAGTGGGATGCTTGGAAAGCTTTGATGGTGGCTAATTTGAAGATTCCAGTTCTGGTGTAGCAGAACTTGAGGTTCTTGTATGTGATGTTTCAGGCTCTTTTAATGATTGATTCTTGTTCCATGGAGGGTGTATGATTCAGTGGTGAAGGAAAAATGAAGGTTTGATGGCTGTATAGAGAGATTCGAAAAAGAGGAGTTTTTTGACAGATTTTGTGAGGGCTGTGTTGTATGTTGTTTCAATGGCCAATGAGTTGCTATATCACTCCCATGATGTGTGAGTAGGCTGTGGAGCAGGTCAGTAGAGGCTGCTGATCACTATTCCAAGGGTATGGGAGTTTTGGCCAAAAAGTCAAGTTGATTTGTACTTGCAGCATGGGCTATGGCAGCAGCAGTCTAGAGGCTTGTCCTTCCTCAGCTTGAGTCAAGGATGGCCATTGGATGGCTCATGAAAGTCTGCTGCATTTGGATCATGAGCTAGAGAGGTTTTTGCAACTTGCCCACTTGTGTTATTTCATGATTTTTGGTTATGTACATGAGATAATTCTTGCTGAATTTTGGTGTATGATACTTCATTTGGTCATGGCAATGTGTTAGAATCAGCTAGTGATCACACAATTCATGGGAGAATGATTTTGCCAAGAATCCCTCTTTGCACTTTTATGAAAAATGACTTATGGATATTTGAAAATCAAGGCACAAAAATGAGAAATCCCTTGGGCCAATTCTGGTTTTAGGTCATGTATAGCATTGGTATGATGATTAGAGGTCATGTTGAAGTCACATAAAGGCTTGCCATGAGAAATTGCAAGTTTTCCATTTGGTGCAAAAGTGAATTTTTAATGATTTTGCTCAACTTTGCAAGGCCATAACTTTTGATCCAAAATGAATTAGGTCATGTTCTTGTACTTTTTGAAAAGGGAATGATCCATTCTACAACTTTCATGACCAAAGTTTTTCCATTTGAAGCATTTTTGAATCAAAAAGTAAAGGTTGAAAAAGTTTCCTAAAATGGCAATTTCATTAAAAGTCAAACTTTCCCAAAAAGTCAACTTTGCAAAAGACTTGAAATTCTTCAATTTTGTGAACTTCCAGCCTCTTCTATGATCAAATAAAGATCATATACAATCAAAATGATGAAGAACACCCTTTGGTTGGGTCATTGGGGGCCTCAGATGCCCTGATTTTACACTGACTTGCTTGAAAAGTCAACCCTTGATCAGATGACTTCCCCAAGGAATTTCTTCATGAAAATTGATATGCATACTCCCTATAACATATAGAGACCAATAGAAACAAGAATGACCAAAAAATTTGGAGTTATGGCCTCTGAAACCAAAACCCTAATTTTAGGTCATCTGTGCAGTCAAGCCTGGCTCTGCTTCCATACCATTCTCAGTTCTTGTGATTTTTTGACATTCTTGATTTTGAGAGGATATAACATGATGTTTGAACACACATGGACCCCTTTGAAGTGATTTATGGCCTTTGGAGTGGCTCAAGAAGCTCTTGGATTGCTCAGATCACAAACCCTAGATGCAGATGACTTTGAACCAAAGCAAAGAGTCAAAAAAATGTGGCATGAGATGCTATGATTGAGTTTATGCATATGAGGAGATCACAAGCCATGGTGTGAATGGGTGAGGGCAAATTTGGGGTGTTTACAGCTGCCCCTATTCAAACATGAGTTAACTGTGCAGGATGTAAGCAGCGGCTTAACAGGCAAACAAGATAACTTGTGGTTGAATACCAAAGACAATCCAAAATTTGCACTCACAGAATGAAGAAGAAAAGGGATATAGATTGTAAAAGAAAATAAAGTATATTATAAAGTATGGGCGACGGAGGACGACCGTCGGGCAGAGGACGACTGCTGGGAAAGAGCAATGACGGGGACGACCGATATGCTGGGGAGAGTGTGTGAAGTAAAGCAATGACGGGGACGACCATCATGCTGGGGATGTAGAAGATTATGATGGGGACGGCCATCAAGTAAAGTTGTAAGATTCTCTAGGGAGTAATGAAAAATGATGGGGACGGCCATCAAGTTCATAAAGTAAAATAACCAACGATGGGGACGACCATCGGGCTAAAAAGAAAAGGGACCACGACGGGGACGGCCATCGGGTTAAAGAATAAATGAAATAAACAGATGATGAGGTACGGTCATCAAAGGTGAAGGACGATCACCTAGCAGGGGACGGCTGCTCTGTAAGGGTTAAGATGAGGGACGGTCATCTAAGGTGGAGGACGACCACCTGGCAGGGTACGGCTGCCGAAAATATCGCGACATAGGACGAATGCCGGATAAAAGGTCAACGATGGGGACGGCCATCGGACGAGCATGATGAAGGACAATCATCAAGAGGTGGAGGACGACCACCTAGCAGGGGACGGCTGCTCTCAAGGTTTATCATGACGTAGGACGAACGCCAGATAACAAGATCAACGATGGGGACGGCCATCGGATAAAATGATGAAGGACGATCATCAAAAAGGTGAAGGACGATCACCTAGCAGGGGACGGCTGCTAAATATATCACGACATAGGACGAATGTCGGATAAAAAGGTCAACGATGGGGACGGCCATCGGACGAGCATGATGAAGGACGATCATCAAGAGGTGGAGGACGACCACCTAGCAGGGTACGACTGCTCTCAGGGTTTATCATGACATAGGACGAATGTCAGATAAAAAGAAATTTGCTTTGCGGGCGATCTACTGGGGAATAGTAAACACGGACGAGTGTTTATATCCAAGAAATAAAAGGTTCAAGTGTTTAGATGTGTATAGATTAAAGATGCGGACGAGCATCCTTAAGACTATGATACGGACGAGTATCAGGTAGAAACAAATACCGACACATGTTCAGAGATGATGATACGGACGGGTATCAACTGGTTAACAAGGAACACGGACGAGTGTTGAATCTGAGGGGACTCTTCTGGGGAATAGTAGACACAGACAGGTGTCTATATTCAAGAAGACAAAAGTGCTTGACACGGTGTATGGATTAAAGATGCGGACGAGCATCCTTAAGACTACGATACGGACGAGTATCGGGTAGAAACAAATGTTTGACACATGTTCTGAGATGATGATACGGACGAGTATCAACTGGTTAACAAGGAACACGGACGAGTGTTGAATCTGCGGGGATATAAATGGTGTATACAAGATACGGACGAGTATCTGTATAAGCATGATTGGTGTATATTTAAGTGTTCCACCTGCTGGGGGGAGTGACACGGACGAGTGTCGAGAGGAGAAAAGTATAGTATAAACAAGTATCTGTTGTACAAAGTGTTTCAGGTTACTGTGCTGGGAAAATGACATGGACGGATGTCAAGGAATTGTACATATAAGTATCTGTGAGTGCAAAGGGGACGCTTTGGCTTTCTACTGGGGGTATGACACGGACGGGTGTCAAGAAATATCTGCAATACGGATGGTCTGTTTGTAAAGAGTGCTCGGGCGACTTTACTGGGGAATGATGACACGGACGGGTGCCACAAGGAGTGTGTATTCGTATTGGTGAATGTGAGGCAACTGCTTTAGCTCTTGCTGGGGAATCTGGGGAGTATTTTGTATATTGGTTGATATTCACAAGTGTTTGATTCAGGACATGGCTTATGATTATGCAACATGTTTGATTTTTGCCGTAATGCTCCGTATTAGACGGAATGCTACGCTTCGTGGGGTGAATATGATGCGAATGCTATGATTATGCAAAAGATACCGATCCGGAATTCGGATCCTGCTGCTGCGAAGATCTCTGGTCAATCTGTTTGAAGTGGACAGCCCAGCTGGGGATGAGATCATTGGTAGATCTGATGCGATGTATCTGCTTGGGGAAATGGGTCAATGATTCACCTATTCCAGGAATGAGAGACCCAGCTGGGGTTTGTAGAAGCTTTCGTCACTCTGTTGTGATTCCTTCATGCGTTGCTCTTCTGGATAGAGGCTGAAACTCTGTGGGGAGATGGTTCCCTGGCTTTTGTGCTTAGCTGAGGAAGAATTATTGGCACCTCGGCTGGGGAGAAAATAACAAGTGGCAACTCAGCTGGGGAGAAAACACTTTGGGTGTTAAGACTGAGTGTTGATTTGCCAGGTTGCTGGGAGTGAAGCTTTCACGTCCCATGTTGCGCTTTTGAATACCTGCAATCCTGCAAAGACAGAGAAACGCACAAGTAATCCCGAGGCATCCCTTACCGGATTCCGTCATAGGAGTGGGACACTCCCGAGAGTAAGTATATTTCCTGCAAGCACGTAGTTTTTATTTTTTTGAGGATAAGCATCTGTATTCATGCAATCAGTATTTTAAAGATATCAGACATTCTTTGCAAATAAAATGAAGTGTACGAGGTGAAACTTGACTGAAAATCTGTTTTTATTAATTCATATGCCCTGAATTGGCAAGATACAGTCAAAGAAACATATCTCCTGAAATGAGGAGATTGTTACAAATTGAGAAACAAAATGCTGGCAATGTTGACGACGCTTCAAGGAGCTTCCCTCTTGCTATGACTCGTATGACTTTTGACGTTCTTCTCGTCTTGCTTTCTGAAGAAGGCTGATTCTGACAGAAGCTTGATCCTTTTGAAGCTTAACCGGTTGTAAGTGATACAGACGAATTCAGAATGCAGTTGTTCGCTTATTCCCTTATTTTGCATGGATCGCCCTTTCGGGTTTTCAATCCATCGGGATACCCATTTTTGCCTGAGCTGTCCAATGCGGCTTTTTAACTCAGCGGGTGTACACACACATTTTTTGCTTATTTCCCTTATTTTTGCCCGAGTCTTTTATTCTGTTTTTGACTCGCCGGGATGCCCTATTTTTGCCTGGACTTACATTCTGTTTTTATGTCCAGCGGGTCATTTTTATGCGAAGTATTTTTTAACTGCATCTGAATTCACAGGGGACGGGAAATCTTCACCATCCATGGTGCTGAGCATTAGTGCTCCACCGGAGAAGCTTTCTTTACCACGAATGGTCCTTCATAGTTTGGAGTCCATTTGCCCCTGTGGTCTGTATGCGGAGGGAGGATTCTTTTCAGCACAAGATCTCCTACTTGGTACTCTCGGTGCCTGACTTTCTGATCGAAGGCTCTCTTCATTCTTCTTTGATACAACTGCCCATGACAGATTGCAGCCAATCTTTTCTCTTCAATCAGACTCAGTTGTTCGTATCGGGACCGGACCCATTCTGCTTCGTTCAGCTTAACATCCATCAGTACCCGTAGGGAGGGTAATTCAACTTCAACAGGTAGGACTGCTTCCATACCATACACAAGCTGATACGGTGTTGCCCCAGTGGATGTTCTGATTGACGTGCGGTACCCATGCAAGGCAAATGGTAGCATCTCATGCCAGTCTTTGTAGGTGACTACCATCTTCTGCACAATCTTCTTGATATTCTTGTTGGCTGCCTCAACAGCGCCGTTCATCTTTGGCCTGTAAGGAGAAGAATTGTGGTGTTGGATCTTGAAGTCCCGGCATAGTTCTGCCATCATTTTGTTGTTCAAGTTGGAGCCATTGTCAGTAATGATTCGCTCGGGAACTCCGTATCGACAGATGATATCTCTCTTCAGAAATCTGGCTACCACTTGCCTTGTAACATTTGCATAAGAAGCTGCTTCGACCCACTTGGTAAAATAGTCAATGGCTACCAAGATGAATCTGTGACCATTTGAAGCAGTCGGCTCGATCTTGCCAATCATATCAATGCCCCACATAGCAAAGGGCCAGGGTGAAGACATCACATTCAAGGGATTGGGAGGCACATGCACCTTATCCGCATAGATCTGGCATTTATGGCATTTTCTGGCATAGGCACAACAGTCTGCATCCATTGTGATCCAGTAATAGCCTGATCTTAGCAACTTATTGGCCATGGCATGCTGTAACACGGTGGGAGAACTGACTTTAAGTTATGTTGCGGATAGCAAGAGTCGCCACCGACTTTTATTTTATCCAAAAGGAAAGGGTATAAAAGAACAGGAAAGACCTTAGAGAATATTTTGGGTCCGGGGGGTAGGTTATGAAAAGGGAAGGTATTAGCATCCTTTTCATCCATGGTTATCCATGGGCTCTTAGGTACTTAAGCTCACTTTAAATGGTTTTTTTTTGAAAGTGTAGTGTGTGAATAGAAAATTTTCAGAATAGTTAATAAATAATCCATGTAAGGATGTGTTAAAAACTTGTTTGAAAATTTGTTTGAAATTTGTTTAAGTGTGAAAAAAAGTTTTGAAGTGAGCAAGTATCTAGGAGTAACCTACCCTAATGTTTAAGGTCTTTCTTATTCTTTATCCTTTCCTTGGTAAGACTATCCCTACTATTAAGGAGTAGGTAGTCCTTACTTTGGATGTTAAGAGACATGTGAGGGACAATTTGATTTTGAAGGCAATGGTGGGGTGTAATAAGCACATACAAGGGACTATCATCATTTATTCGAAAGGGACTCGATTCGTATAGGCAACCATAAGGGACTTTGATGATTTTCTTTCGAGGGACTTGCTTTATACACCCCACTTAACCATTATTCGTAGGCAACTGGAAGGATATCCTTAGGAAGTGAGACGGCGATTAAAATCGACTTACGTGTGTGTGAGTGTTTATTTTAATTATCTTATGATTAAAAATTATCTAAATTTATTTTAATATTGCATACATGTTATTACACTCCCTAATTACTAACCATAATAATAATTAAATAATTAAACAACTTTACATCCAAGAAACAATTACAAAATAATAAGCAACATAATTAAATAGCAAAAATAAAAATATAAATAAGCAATAATAAATAATAAGGGGTTAGTAAATAAAAAATTAATAATAATATAAAATCAATAAAGCAAAATAATATGGTTAGTAAAATAATAATAAGAATAATTAGAATAAATAAAGTTAGAAACATAAAAAATAGAATAATAAATAATAACATGGTTAGTAATAAAAATTAATTACAAGGTTAATAAAATTATAATAAGCAAAAATTAATTAATAATACTAATAGAAATCAATAGTATAAGAATAAATTAACATACACCACTAAATAATTTTTAATTCATATACTAATTATTAAATTATTTTTAAATGTATTACAAATTTTTTAATTATTATTAATACATATTCACATTTATATACATATTATAAGAAAGAGATAGATTTTGAATGTCATATTTTAATTCTATTAGTTATTACATTTACAAATTATTTTAACCATATACAAAAATATAATTATCCTAAATTAAATTATTTCTAAATATTAAAAGAAAATTAATTTGACTTATAATTATATTTACAAAATTTTATGAAAAATTATAACTATATTAGGAATAATAAAAAAAAAATTAAATTTTATTTAGAAAAATAGTTTAGGATTGGAAAATTAGGGTTTTATAATTAGGGTTTGTATATATACACATAACATTATTTTAATTAATATAAACCATACAAATAAAATTTTAAAATTAAAAAAAAAACAAGAGTTTTATATTTTTTCTAGAAAATTATTTTAAGAGCAATTAGATTATATAATATATATACATATTATGATATAGAAAATAATAACATTTAAATTAATTAAATTAAATGGAAAACAAAAAAAATAAAAAAAAAAGAAGAAAAGGAACCTGATGGGATTTGATCCCAGGACCTCCTATTTGCAGGCAGCAACAAGAACCACCAGGCCAGCCAGGCGCAGGTGAGAAAGAATGACGCATGGTTGTTTTTATGCCTTGTCCTTGAAAATTCCAGAAAAAATAAAAGAACAAAAGGCCTGGGGAGGTTTTGATCCCAGGACCTTATGTATGATAGCGTGCGCGCGTTACCACCTGGCTGGGAGAGCCTATCTGGTAATGTGATGACCACATATCATAATATATTAAGCTTCTTCGCTACCTGAAAAAATAACACAAAAACAATGCACTAGCCAGGACTCGAACTAGGGTCCTTCCATGATACACATATGCGCTTTACCACCAGACCAATGTTGCCTTGATGATATCAATTTACATTAATATAATAAAATTATTAAGACAATATTCAAATATCAGAGTGCGCGCCATAGGACTTCTTCTTCTCCAATTTACCTGCGAAATCAGTTGCAATTTTTCTTGCGAAGCTACCTGCGAATTTAGTTTTACAGGATTTCCTAGGTTTATGTCAACGATCATGCTACCTGTACATTTTTATCAAATTGAAATCACCAATGGAATCCACACATCATTTACAGTGTTATCATGTTATCACAATTTATTTATATTCATTAAATCACAGGATCCCAATTCGAGCTCCAAAACCCTAACAATGGCGTTTTAAGCTTCAGGCCCTAAACTTCTAATCAAATGATCCAGAAAGTATCCCTAGGTCTTGACTAACACAAATCAAACACCAAAAGCAATTAATATTGGTTAGATATATGAAATCGAAAAACAAAATTTTGGAGAATAAAATTGCTTCGGCTATCATGATATTGTATGATTTTGATGCAATGGATGATTGAGTTTGCTTCAAGAAGGTTCAAGGAACATCTCCATGTCTTCACAATACCTTTTTCTGCCTTGAGGAGAGGAATCCGAATTTGAAATTTCTTATGATTTTTTGAAGTGTATAACCTACCTTTTGAGCTGCTGGAAATCGTGGCTAGGGTTATGTTTATGATCTATATTTATATGGGAGTCAATTAGGTCAGAAACATGGACTTGTTACATGTAAATTTGATCCAAACAAATATTGAAAAAGATCATGTGTTAAAAGTCAAATATTTGTGCATTATGACTTGCTATTTTGGGAGAGATCACATGATTTCCTTCTCTTTGAGTTCCAATCACCCTTTAAGACTTTCTAGAAATAAAATTAAAATTTATTTTCATGATTTTATATTTTATTAGAATTTAAAATGACTTTTTAATATAAAAATCATAATAAATAAAAATAAAATAAATAAAATTATGAATAATTTAAATTAATTTCGTGCAAGTCATTATAAAGTGAATTGGGTCACAATTTGGGCAGCCCATTTGGAAAGATTTACTTTTAAGCCTCCATTTTCAACATAAACCATCCCAAAATTGCCCAACTTTGCAAGAACACATCTCCCTCAATTTTAAAGGTATGAGGGTGTTCTTGGACTTTTTGGAAAGCTTGAAGAGTCCTCTAAACAACCCCATTGGTTTCAGGTCCATATCATTTACCAATCTCAAGTTATGCCCTTTTGAAGTTGTTGACTTTTTGTTGACTTTTGAAATGACCTATAATGTCTTAGATCATATCTTTCAAATGAAGCATTTTTGGGCTTAACCTTCAACATAAAAGTTGTATAGAATTCAATTTCCTTCAAAATGAGATTTGGATGGAGACTTGGTGATGAAGTATGTGAAAGTTATGCCTGGTCAAAGTTCAGTTGACTTTTACTGAAGAAACCCTAATTTAGAAACTCCTGATTATTGATGATCTGGAATCTCCTTGATGAATCATGATCAACCCTTGATCAAATGATGAATTTTACTTCATATACTTGATGTTGGCAAAAAATCATGAATTTTGACTTTGGTTTGACCACAGTTGACCTCAGTTTGACTTTTTAACTGCATTGACTGATTTTGACTTATCTGATCATCTGACTGAGCAAACTTTTGAGAAAAGCCTTGAAACTTGACATGGGGGTTATTACACACATATAAGATGATATGAAACTCACTTGAGGTATTGGAAGTCCATTTAGCCTGATTAAAGTCAAAACCCTAGTTTTGGATGCACTGCTTAGGAGATGCATTGTCTGAGGGAATTGTCAACTTCTTTGACCAATTGTGAACTATGTGAACCTTGTGAATCTTCATAAAATGTCTTGTGACACCTATAGGAGGTATTGTGAAGCTTGTGAACCTTGTGAACCTCATGAAGTGGCTTTGTAGACCTCATGATCCTCAGGGAAGCTTTGTAATCTTTGTGAAACTTGTGAACCTTGTGAACCTTCAAGAAGTAACTTGTGGACTTCATGAACCTCATGAAAGGTCTTGTAAATGTTGAGAAGATTTGTGAACCTTGTGAACCTTCAAGAAGTGACTTGTAGACTTCCTGAGCCTCATGAAAGGTATTGAAAGCATTGTGGAACTTGTGAACCTTGTGAACCTTCATAAAGTAACTTGTAGACTTCATGAACCTCATGAAAGGTTATGCAAGTGTTGGAGAACTTGTGAACCTTGTGGACCTTCTTAGAACACAAAGTCTTGTATTGTGAGGGCAAATTTTGGGGTGCAACAGCTGCCCCTGTTCAATTTTCTGAAACCTGAGGGGTTAGATTGGTATATTTGCCAGTCGTAACCTGGAAGGTTGAAGGGGATTGAACACAAAAGCCCAAAAATTTGCACTCACCAGTGCCTAGAGTGATATTGATGGTTGGTTGAACATGATTGAGTGGGCTTAAAGATGCCACTAGGGGAAAGTTCTTCAGCAGTATAATGAGAGCTGTCAGGAGTCTGGAGTAATACTGATGTAACAGCATGTCTTCATGAGGATAGAGCAATCAATAATGATAACCCTAAAGCAGTCTTGAAGTAATAATATGATTTCAGGAGGATAGAGCAACTAATGGCTCTAAAGCAGTCTTGAAATAATAAGATGGCTTCAGGAGGATAGAGCAAATCAATAGCTCTAAAGCAGTCTTGAAGTAGTAATATGATTTCAGGAGGATAGAGCAACCAATAGCTCTAAAGCAGTCTTGAAATAGTAATATGATTTCAGGAGGATAGAGCAACCAATAGCTCTAAAGCAGTCTTGAAATAGTAATGTGATATATCTTCAGGAGGATAGAGCAATGAATAGCTCTAAAGCAGTCTTGAAGTAGTAATATGATTTCAGGAGGATAGAGCAATGAATAGCTCTAAAGCAGTCTTGAAATAATAAAATGGCTTCAGGAGGATAGAGCAATCAATAGCTCTAAAGCAGTCTTGAAGCGATGATTTCAGTAGGATAAAGTAACCCTGAGGTGACAATAAAGCAGTCCCAAAATAATAAGAAGCTTATCCGGAGGATAAAGTAACCCTGAGGTTACAATAAAGCAGTCCCAAAGATCAGTTGTTTGTTGTATAATTAACCTGAAAACAAGGTAGCGTTCTGTATAATAACATTAGTTTATGCTTTATGTATGCATGTATGATATGATGCACTTAGGTAATGTTCTATATGTCTATGGATATGTATGCTATGGTATGATGTAAATGATGTATGTATGATATGATACTGCCGGAAGTGTCTGGATATCTTCGTATAACAACTGCTGGCCAGGGAAAATAAATCCCGATTCGCTGCTGAAGAATATATAACCCTCCGTCTGCTGGAGATGGTAAGGTATATATAACCTTCGGTCTTCGTTTGGTAGTAGAGTAGATACAACATCCCGTCTTCGTTCGTCGTACCCTTATTGGAAAGTAATTTCCCGAATATCCGTATGAGGATAAAAGAGATGGATATAAATTCCAAGGGAGATGAGACTTTTGGAAGATAGATTCGTCCTACTGAGGGTTTTGTAACTGTCTTGTAAAGATGAACCGGTGAAGCTTCGTTGAAATCCTTCCCTCGTTCGTCCTTAGTAAATACTATTACTGTATTTTCATGCATTTCTGGTAAACATTAATCATATTAAGAGCATACATGCATTTCTGGTAAACATCAATCATATTCAAAAGCATACACACATTCAAACACAACCAATGGACATTTCGCTTATGTAAATAGGGTAAAAGTAAATCTGGATTCAAAAGATGGAATTTATTTATATCAAAAAGTGATCCATACACGGGTAAGTTTGTACAAGGAGACATAAACCCTAGTAAGAGGATTTTGTCATAAAGTTTTACAAAAGAGTCAGCTATGTGGGAAACAATCCTATTGAGTTTCAATTCTACTATTGCCACTCAAGTATCTCATCTTCTTGCTGTTGAGACGGAAATGATTGAATTGAGCTTTATCTGTTCGAGCTTGAGTAAGTAGTACAACTGGTTGCAGTTTCATGAGTGATCCAAACGAGACATAGTCATACGCTTTAATCCCTAACTTTTGCCTGGATTGCCCTTTCAGGTTTTCAATCCACCGGGATACCCTTTTTTGCCCAAGCCGCCTTTTCAGGTTTTCGACTTGCCGGGTGTACATCTTTTTATATATATCCCTAATTTTTGCCCAAACCCTTTTGGTTTGCCGGGATGCCCTTATTTTTGCCTAGGCCTGTCAACCTAGCGGGTTTCTTTTTATGCGTAGTATTTTTTAACTATGTCTGCGTTTACAGGCTGTGGGAAGTCTTCACCATCCATTGTAGTCAATATCATGGCACCTCCTGAGAACACTGTCTTGACTACAAATGGTCCTTCATATGTTGGAGTCCACTTTCCCCTAGGATCACCCTGTGGTAATATGATACGCTTGATTACCAAGTCACCAGCCTGATATACCTTTGGCTTAACCTTCTTGTTAAAAGCTTTGATCATCCGTTTCTGGTACATCTGGCCATGACAAACTGCTGCTAATCTCTTCTCATCAATCAAATTTATCTGGTCCAGTCGAGTCTGAATCCACTCATCTTCATCCAAGCCTGCATCCTTCATAATTCTTAAGGAGGGAATCTGAACTTCAATGGGCAGAACTGCTTCCATACCATAGACTAAGGAGAATGGGGTTGCCCCTGTTGAAGTACGTATTGTAGTACGATAACCATGAAGAGCAAATGGTAACATCTCATGCCAATCCTTGTAAGTAACAGTCATCTTCTGTACAATCTTCTTAATGTTCTTATTAGCAGCTTCAACTGCCCCATTCATCTTCGGACGATACGGAGAAGAGTTATGATGCTTAATCTTGAACTGCGTGCAGAGATCAGTAATCATAGTGTTGTTCAGATTAGAGCCATTGTCAGTGATAATCCTTTCAGGGATGCCATACCTACATATGAGATTATTCTTAATGAATCGAGCCACAACATTCTTAGTAACAGATGCAAATGAAGCTGCCTCTACCCACTTCGTGAAGTAATCAATAGCAACCAGGATGAAACGATGCCCATTAGAAGCAGTAGGCTTGATCTCACCAATCATATCAATGCCCCACATGGCAAAGGGCCACGGAGCAGTCAACACATTCAATGGTGATGGAGGTACATGAACTTTATCAGCATAGATTTGACATTTGTGACAAGTTCTGGAGTGTTGATAGCAATCAGCTTCCATGGTAGACCAATAGTAACCTGCTCTCAAAATCTTCTTTGCCATGGTATGACCACTAGAATGAGTGCCAAAGGTCCCATCATGCATCTCTTCCATAATCTCAGTTGCTTCCTTCTTATCCACACAACGAAGCATAGTTGAATCATGATTGCGCTTGTACAGAATCCCATTACTCAAAAAGAACTTAGCAGCAAATCTCCTCAGGAACTTCCTATCTTTGACAGATGCCCCTTCAGGGAATTCCTGAGCTTCAAGATATCTTTTCACTTCATAGAACCAAGGCTTCTCCTCTGCCCCTTCAGTGTCAATCTCATTGCAGTATGCAGGCTTTTCAAATCTATCAATAGTAATCTTGGGAGCTTCATCATCCCAGCTGATCTCAAACATAGATGCCATGGTGGCCAATGCATCTGCCAACTGATTCTCTCTTCGTGGAATATGTCCAAAGGTAATCTCTTTGAAATGTGGGATCAAAGACAACACATGCTCCCTGTAAGGAATGAGATTATCATGCTTGGTATCCCAATCTCCTTTAATCTGACTTACTACCAGGGCTGAATCTCCATACACATCAAGGAACTGAATCTTCATATCAATAGCAACTTTAATACCCATGATACATGCCTCATACTCAGCTATGTTATTGGTACAGTAGAAACAAAGTCTGGCAGTAATCGGGGTATGACAACCTTCAGGGGAACTAATCACAACACCAATACCATTACCATGTGCATTAGAGGCACCATCAAAAACCATAGTCCATCGGGATCCTTGTTCAGGTCCGTCATATTGTCCAGGTTCTTTGGTAACAGTCATAATGTCTTCATCAGGGAACTCAAAATTCATTGACTGGTAATCATCTACTGCTTGATGGGCCAAATGATCAGCAACAACACTTCCTTTGATGGCCTTCTGAGTAGTATACTGTATATCATATTCTGTTAAGATCATTTGCCATCTTGCAATTCTTCCGGAGAGAGCAGGTTTCTCGAATATGTACTTGATTGGATCTATCTTTGAAATCAATAAGGTGGTATGGGTCAACATATACTGTCTTAGTCGGCGAGCAGCCCATGCCAAAGCGCAGCAAGTTTTCTCGAGCAGTGAGTATCTTGTTTCACAGTCGGTAAACTTTTTGCTAAGGTAGTATATTGCCTGCTCTTTTCGACCAGACTCGTCATGTTGCCCCAACACACACCCCATCGAGTTATCTAGCACTGTTAAGTACATAATCAAGGGTCTTCCATCAACTGGTGGCATCAAAATTGGTGGTTCTAGCAGGTATCTCTTAATTTCATCAAAGGCAGTCTGGCATTCATCATTCCATTCCATCACCTGATCTTTCTTCAACAACTTGAAGATTGGCTCACAGATGGTAGTTAACTGGGAAATAAATCTTGCAATGTAGTTCAATCGTCCCAAGAAACCTCTAACCTCCTTCTCAGTACGGGGGGCTGGCATCTCTCGTATAGCTTTCACTTTTGCAGGATCCACTTCAATACCTTTTCCACTGACAATGAAACCCAGGAGCTTTCCAGACCTAACTCCAAAAGTACACTTGTTTGGATTCAACCTCAATTTGTATTTCTTCAACCTCTCAAACAACTTGTGCAGATGATCAAGATGTTGCTCTTCACTCTGAGATCTGGCTATCATATCATCCACATATACCTATATCTCATGATGAATCATATCATGAAACAAAGCCACCATAGCACGCTGATATGTTTCCCCTGCATTCTTCAAACCAAATGGCATCACCTTATAACAAAAAGTGCCCCACTGTGTCACAAATGTTGTCTTCTCCATATCTTCAGGTGCCATCTTGATTTGATTGTAACCAGAGAAACCATCCATAAAAGAGAATACCTTATGCTGAGCAGTGTTGTCTACCAGAATATCAATATGAGGAAGTGGAAAGTCATCTTTAGGGCTAGCCTTGTTCAAATCTCTGTAGTCCACGCACATACGTACCTTACCATCTTTCTTAGGAACCGGTACCACATTTGCAACCCACTGAGGATAAGAAGTCACTGCTAAGAACCCTGCATTGAACTGTTTCATTACCTCTGCCTTGATCTTTTCTGACATTTCAGGACGCATACGACGAACCTTCTGCTTCTTTGGACGACAGTCTTCTTTCACTGGCAACCGGTGAACCACAATGTCTGTATTCAACCCTGGCATATCTTCATAGGACCAAGCAAAGATCTCCACATAGTCACGTAACATCTGAATCAACCTGCTCTTAACACTGTCCTCTAAGTCAGCCCCTACCTTGACCTCTTTTCTGTCTTCTTCAGTTCCCAAATTCACAACTTCGATTGGCTCTTCATGTGGCTGTATAGCTTTCTCTTCTTGTTGTAACAACCTAGCAAGCTCTACAGGTATTTCACAATCGTCCTCCTTTCCATCTTCAGTTTGATAGATCGGATTCTCGAAATTGTAATTGGCAATAGTAGAACTGTTATCAACAGGATCCAGAGTGGATGAGGATCTGCATTTTAGTGATGTGGGTGTGTGTAAGAACACATAGCTGATAAAGCAAAAATAAAGAAAAAGAAAGACAAGGAACATAATATTTACTAAAACGAAACGCCCACTGATTTTATTGAATAATGTATGCAAATGAAATGACAGCCCGTAACAAGCACACCATTGTGCCCCGGGTAAGGCACATGGCTTGAAAGTTTTATTGTTCAGAAATTACAAATGTAAAAAACACAACACAGTAATAGTATTTACTCCTGACTAAAGGAGATAGGGATAACATCTTCAGCTTTCCAATTATTGAGTCCAGCACCCACAGTAGGAAAAATCCATGCATCCAAGTTGTAGTCTTCATCTTGATCTCCCACAGCATTGATAACCCCTTGATTGGTGATACGAGCAGCACGAGCACGACGAACAGCCTTCTGGGACTCTGCAGTGAAACCCAAACCAAACTTGTCAGACTTGTACGGAATATCAGGAAGCTGACCCCAAATAGTACAACCACCTTCATCCACCACAGCTCTAGCATCATTGAGGGAGGCCATTGCCATTGTTGGAGATTTCCTGATGACCACAGGAACTTTCTTCACAGCAGGAGGAGCCACACAATCATTACCAACCCAGGGAACCACTTCAAATGACTGACATGGAGTCTCAATGTATTCACCTTCTACTTCCAGATACTTGAAAGTGTTTACATGGCTGACAAAGTATTCTTCCTCTCCAAAGACAGTAACAACCTTTCCATTCACCGGATATCTCAACTTTTGGTGCAATGTAGAGGTCACAGCACCTGCCCCATGGATCCAGGGACGACCAAGAAGACAAGAGTATGAAGGACGAATATCCATCACATAAAATGTAGCAGTAAACACCTGAGAACCAACTTTGATAGGAAGATCAATCTCCCCATGCACTACTCTTCTAGAACCATCAAAAGCCTTTACCACAATATTACTGGGCTTCAGCACCGTATCTTCAGGACTCAGCTTATTCGGGACTTCCTTGGGTAACACATTCAGAGAGGAACCATTGTCTATTAGCACATGTGACAGAGTGGTGCCCCTGCATTCAATTGAAATATGCAAGGCCCTGTTATGGTCCCTCTTGGCAGGGGTCAAATCAGCATCAGAGAATCCTAACCCATTGTCATAGGTCAGGTGAGCAACACAATTCTCAAATTGGTCTACAGAAATTGCACTGGGCACATGAGCAGACTTCAGAAACTTGATCAAAGACTTGGCATGAGCCTCAGAACACAGCAACAAGGACAACATAGAGATCTTTGAGGGAGTATGCCCCAACTGATCCACAATGTCATAATCACTCTTGCGAATGATTTTCAATACTTCTTCCATCTGCTTAGAGAGATCATCAGCAGCTGGCACATCAGTAGATACAGGCTCAATAACAGGACCTTTGCCCCGAGCATCAGTGGTGGAAGTAGCAGCAGGAGTAACTGCACTCTTAGAAGCAACTGGAGGAGAGAAGACTCTTCCACTACGAGTGATCTTGCTAGATCCAGCAATATTATCAATGTCAGCAGGCACATCAGGTAAAGGCTCCTGCTTAACACCATGGATGTAAACATCAGACCCATAGTGCCAAGGCACAGCTTTGTCAGATGTATAAGGAATAGGACCAGGAGTAGTGATGATCAGAGGAGCTACTCTGGCTTCAGCAACAACTTTCACAGGACCTTCAGCAGTAATCTTGATTGGACCCTGATGAGAGATTTTAATGGGCTTCTTCGAAGTGATTCTTACCGGTACTTTGTCAACCATGTCAACCTCTTCAATCTTCTTACCCTGAGTCAGATGATCTACCATGCTTTCTACAGAAGATGGTCTCCTTTCAAATACAATGGTGTAATTATCCATGAGACGCTGAATTCCATCCTTCAACCTGAAGCACTTCTCTGGATTATACTCACAATAAACACACTCTTCACGACAACCCGGAAAGAACCCAGCTTGTACTAACTTCTTTCTGATGACAGACAATGGTGTGGTCAACTCCGCAACTGAATAGACATGAAGATCTTCATCAATGGCATTGACAGTTTTCTCATGATTTGGCAGTGGTGCTGTAATCACATTTGGAGGATCAAACTCAATTTCTCCAGCATCAATCATATCTTGAATTTTATTCTTCAAGACCCAGCAGTTATTAGTATCATGTCCTGGACAGTTTGAATGATATGCACATCGTGCATTGGGATTGTACTTGGGAGAGGTAACATTGGGATTCTGAGGAGCCTCCCTCAGGGTAATAAGTTCAGCCTTCAACAAGTGTTGCAATGCCTGAGCCATTGACATGTTGATCTTCGTGAACTGTCTTCTAGCCCTCTGTTGGTTGCCCTGAGGCTGCTCTGTTGTTGCAGGAGTTGGATTTGAAATATGAACTGCACTAACAGACTGATGCCTTCTGTTACGATTAGGTTGACCATAAACAGCATTGGATTCTTTCTTCCCAGTGGGAGGCTTCTTTGCAGCACCTGATGAAGAAGTTCCCACTTGGATCTTACCATTCTTGATACCATTCTCTACCCGCTCTCCTGTCATGATCAACTCAGTGAAGCCAGATGATGAGCTTCCAATGAGATGACTGTAAAACGGACCATTCAGCGTACACATGAACATATCAACCAGTTCCCTATCAGTCAAAGGGGGTTGAACTCTTCCAGCTAAGTCTCTCCATTTCTGAGCATACTCCTTAAAACTTTCTTTGGCACCCATGGACATGCTCTGAAGCTGCATGCGAGTGGGGGCTAAGTCAGCATTGTATTGATACTGCTTGTAGAAAGCTTCAGCAAGGTCATTCCAATCTCTGATGTTGACACTCTCCAACTGATAATACCACTCCAACTGAGCTCCAGATAAGCTCTCTTGAAAAAAGTGGATCCACAACTTCTTATCAGCAGTGTGAGGTTGAATTCTTCTGACATAAGACCTCAAGTGCAGTTTGGGACAAGAGACCCCATCATAAACAACAAAGGTAGGAACTTTGAAACCAATGGGTATCACAACCCCAGATATCAGACTCAAATCTTCAAAATCCAGCCCAGATGATTTCTGCAATTCCATAGCATCCATCCTATCCACCAGCATCTTGAATTTGTCTTCATTAGGCTCATGGTAGTAATTAGCCTCAGAATCAGAGTCCCCTATAGTGTTGTGGAGACTGCCTCTCTCTTTCTCAGATTCCTCAGATTCATAGTCTTCAACCTGTTCCTTTGTCTTGACAGGACCCTTGAATCTTCTTCCCATGTTGAGTAACCCAGCAGACCTTCTAGTCTTCTTAGTCTTCTTGGCCAGCAGTGCCTTCAAATCATCTTGCCCCTTGGACAGGTTCAAGATCAACTCTTGGAACTGTGCATTTTGTGCCTGAAGATCCTTAACTGATTGTTCAAGAGCCATTGCTGAAATAAACAGCGAGAAGATGAGAAACCTGTGCACAATTATAAACCTGTGATGCAATGAAATGATATGGGAATGCATATGCAATGTTTTCAAGGACCACAGAATTTAAATTTGCTTAAACAAACAAGAAAGTGACTTTTTATTAGTAATAACTTGTTTTGCCTTTTAGGCTTACAAAAAATGTAAGTGAAATAAGTACGAAAGATGGGGTTTTAAGTCTCCCATGGACGTTTCCTCTTTATGTTGAGGTATGAGTTGAGGTTTCGTTCCTCGTGAAGTTGCTTTGTTAGCTCTAAGATTCTTTCTTGGATTGCTTTGTAATGAGCCTCGAATGTATCCCTTTGCTCCTTCAGTTGGATCCATGATCTCTGCAAGTCTTCCTTATCAGTAGGCATGTCTGGGTGAAGGATGGTATAAGATGTGTCTCCTTCAGCAACAGGTTCCATGGTAACTGGTAGGATGGCAGGATATGGCATCATGAGTGTCTGAGCACGAGATCGTACCCATCTGAGATAAGCCTCCATAGGAATAGTGTACTTAGGCTCCAGTGTCTTGCTGTCAATCCTGTTTACCTTTCCCCAAGCTCGTATGAATCTCTGACGGTAACCCTGAAGATCGTTGTCGTAGTCAAACACAATGCCCTGAATCAGCATATCATGTGGACCATCACTCCGAGCGTAACCAAACTGTCGTAAAGCTAGAGAGGGGTTGTAAGTAATGCCTCCTCTTATGCCTAGAAGTGGCACATTAGGAAACTCCCCACAACGGTCAATGATGGTGACATTCTCCATAGATCTGGAGCACCAATGAATATCTGAGTGAGAAAGTGACATGATCCTCTTGGACCATCTGAACCCTTGCTCATTCTTCATCACTGATCGAGGAAGGTGAGAAATAAACCACCTAGATAGCAAAGGTATGCAGCACATCAAAGTTCCTCTTGCCCTTGTAGTACGGGTGTGAAGAGAATGCAGGATGTCTCCAAGCAATGTAGGCACTGGATTGTGACTCAGGAAAATGTTGATGGCATGAACGTCTATGAACTGATCTGGATTGGGGAACAATACTAAGCCATATATCAGCAAGGCTAAGATCTCCTCAAAAGCATCATAGCTCATGGCCTTCAAGAACATTTGAGCTTTATCCACTAATACCTTAGCAAGAATACCCTTGACTCCACTTCTCGTTTCTAGAACAATGTCAGACTTCTTCAGATGTAGAGCTGCAGCAATAACCTCAGGTTTAAGTTCCTTCTCCAAACCTGTGAAGGGTCTTTGATCAAGAACAGGTATACCCAGAAGCTTAGAGAACTCCTCCATGGTAGGGACCAACTGATAGTCAGGGAATGTAAAGCAGTGGTGCTTCGGGTCAAAGAACTGAAACAGGACACTCATCATATCTTCACTGAACCCTGAAGTGACCAGATCCAATAGATGACCATGTCTCTTGTTGAATCGGGAGTGATCAGACACTTGAGAAACCAACTCCTTAAGCTTGGGAGGTATCCCCACAAAGTTGATCCTGATGGTGTTTCTACGAGCTGAAGCCATGACCTGCAACAAAGAACAAAGATAAATCCTTTGGTCCTTGAAATGGTTAGGGAAAATGAGATGCTCATGATGCATGATGATGTCATGATGTTATGCTCAATCACAAACATGTGGCACACACAAACAAGTCACACCATAGCCCTAGGTTTAAAGGCTTGCATGAGGTTCAAAGGCAAGTACCCTCCCCCGAAGTTAGATGGTTCATCCTGTCCTACAAAAGTAACCAGGTTCTAAGGGATCTCAATATCATTGATCCTTCACAAGGGTGGTTGATCAGAAGGCAACTTACTTGCCAACCAAAACCCTCCAAGTTTAAGATCTCAATGAGTGTAGTATCGAGTGTCAACCAACTTCAGTCTGCACCAAAGCCGGTTACCTCACTACTTTCTAAAGGCCAAGATGAGTTAACTAGGGTTCTAAAAGTTAGTTAGTGCATTGACAACATATGGCAGCTGTCGCTCCCGAAGATTTGCATCCAGGTACAAGCGCGAACGGTCGGCGAAGGGAACAATGAGAACACACAGCCGTGAACTCACTGGAGAATGAATAGAGTCGCCAGCTAGGCATTTTTATCCCGGAGGAAAGGCAATGCTGCATAGGCCTAGAAAAAGATGGATAAGACGGTTTGCGAACCAGAGAGACTGAGAAAGGGGGTTGGTTACAACCTGGGAAGGTATTAGCACCCAGATTGTCCGCCGTACTCGACGGGATCCACGCTTAAAAGATTTGTGTTTTAAAGGGGTAGTGTCAGTGCAATTTGTGTATAAAGAGCTGAAAGCAATATGTACAGGTGTCAGTGTAAAGTGTATAAGTGATGTGAAGTATGAAAGTGTCAGTGTGAGATCAGGAATGAAATGAATTGCTCATGATAATGAGGCTAAAAGAAAGAAGCTGGAAGAGGGGGAATGTACAGAGACTTTTGTTCGATAACTGTTAAGTTATGCCTACGTATCCTCTCGTGCAATGAGGAAGTCAGAACACCGTAGTTCGACCCAAAGAGACTGAAAGGATTGACTGGTGAACTGCTAGCAGTCTATGCTCAAGTGTATGATCTGTCTGGCACAGATGCAAACTGTCTTGCATTAGACGAAGAAGCAAGTTCTCGGTTGTGAGTGAAGGTGATGAGAAAAGAATCCCGAAGGAGACGATTATTGTTTGTTCTTTGAGTTTTCAGTATTTTATTGCTTTTTGGATTTTTGTCATAGGATAATGAGCTTAAACCTAAATCAATGGATTTGGTAAACTCATCACATCATCCCTCTAATTAGGGGTAATGAGAATTACCTTAAGTGTGAAGTCAGATTCTCACACTTAATCACCTTTGATGTAGGGTTAAGATCATTAACCTACTTGTGATTAATTAGATGTTTTTGTGATTTTTGTTTAGTGTTAAGTAATGAGGTTAAGCCATAATCAGGGATTTAACAGGCTCATTACACTATCCTAAAAGAAGGATAATAGATGAGGGTGTTCAAGCTGAGGAAGGATCCTCAGCTTAATCCATGATTAGGGATTAAACCCATGACAGAACAAACCTTTGATTAATGTGCATTTTATTAATGATATGATGATGAAGTGTTTTTTATGATTTGTAAGACAACTTGAGGGGGACTTGTCCATTAACTTTAGGGTTAGTCCTTCTTAACCAATTAAGGAAGAATTAGAACCCTAATGCAAGGCCCAAGTTACAAGTGTAATGTCTTGATGATTATTAGATGGATTATTTAAGAGAGTTCAACACCTTAAGGGTCCAAGACTTAGGATTAAAGTTACACACTCCATCCTAAAAGAAGGATGCAGGCATGATCTTAATCACAAAGTCTTAAAGCCTTGAGGGTTTAGTCCCTGATTATGAGGTGAGGAGAGAAGACTCAAAGAGAGACACAAAGGTAAAACTATGAGGGGAGACTAATCAAAACCCTAATTCATTGTCATGCTTGGTTGGTCCTAATGTTTGTGAGGTTTTCAAGAACAATCTTCAAAGGAACCACCAGGAAGCAGATGAACAGGATCAAGAGAAGCAAAGTGACTTGCTTCATTCAAGAAGTCAAGTCACTTGAAGAAAGAAAGTGGGAGGAGGAAGAATGAGCAAGCTCAAACTCAAACACAAGTATAAATGCAGCATGGTATGCAAGAGAGATGAAAAGAGAAGGTATGAGAAGTGAAGGCAAATTCACTTCCCAAGTTGCTTACCACCTGAAATGTTAGAAACAAATGCAATGCAATGCTAAATGAGATGAAATGATATGATAAGCAAAAACCAGAAGCATGTTGATGATGATGATGATGCTATGGAGTGCTGCAAACATGAGGCAAGACATGGAGATGCTCATACAAAGTCAAGGGTGCACATGATGCAAGCTAAGGAACATGAACAAGCATGAAATGTTATGAAACATACAAGACAAATGGCATGGCAAATATGTAATGCAATGATCAATGATGCTTTCTACATGTCTTAAGATGTCAAATGAATCATAAGAATGCACCAAATGCAATGGCAAGTCAAATTATGCAAGGAAATGCAAGAATGGTGCAAAGGGAAAGCCCAAAATAGGGTTCATGAAACAAACATCAAACACAAACCAAAAACAGAAGCAAACCCTAATATGAAAAATGGAAGATGGTACCTAAAGAAACCCTAGACCTATAACAAACCACTGCCCAAAGGGGAGCTCTCAACTCTCAACCAAACTCAAGTTATGAATTTTACAAGTTATTAGGGTTTTTTAGGGTTTGTAACAAAAGAAATGCCAATCAATTGGAAAATGTAAGATCAAATCTTGGCCTTTTTATCTTTGAAAGTTCATGCCAAATGGAAAACAATGCAAAAAGAATCAATGTCTCAACCTTTACCAAAAGGCAGAAATGAATTTTTAAACATATGATCAAAATAATGCATCAAAAATGATTTAATTCAATGAAAAATTCTTAAAATGCATCAAGATCAAAAAAGAAATTTGGTTTGAAGGTTGGACAATGTTTCTAAATGTCTTAGAACACTTCATGAATTTTTTTGTAATTTTTAAATACCTAAAAGTATTTTTAATTAATTAATTCTCATTAATCAATTAAAAATAATCTTTTAAATATTTAAAAATACTTTTTTAATGATAAAAATAAAAATAAAAAATATTTTTGTGTCATAAAAATTAATAAAACTTTAAAGAAAAAGTTTCATAATTTTTATGATTTTTTAGCTATTTTAAATTAATTTTGCAAAATAAATGAAAGAAAAATGAATTAAATTTAAATAAAATGAAAAGTAAACAAGGTGGATGGCCAGGATTGCGTCTGGGTTCAAAAGTGTTGACTGGCGCGCAATCTTGTGGCCAGGATTCAAACTGAATTAATCACAATTAATTAAAATTAACCACGTGGATTAGGGCAAATGAAATGATCTGGAACGTTGGAAAGGGAGGGAAGTCAACCGGTCAAAGAGATCGTACGCTCACAATTCAAACTGAAGTTAATGACCTGAGATTAGGGTTTAATTACTCAGACGGCCGGAGAAGACTTCCGGTCGTCTTCTCCGGCCAGAAGCTTGCCTGAAAAATCTCAAAACCCCTCAAAACGTAAAATAAATGAAAACTAAGCCATGGGAAATGATCCCCAACACCTCACGAATTAAAACCCTCTCTCAAAACAAATTTATCTAACCTAAACAAGCTGAATCGAAGAAAACAAAATCTAGGGTTCGTGAGCTTCAAACAGCAATTAAACTCTCAAAACGCAACCATTTTCAAAACCAATGGTGCCAGAATGATCAGCAAGGCATGTAGAGCAAGTTTGTAACAATCAAATTGATTTCTGGAAAAATTAATTTGGAGTTACCTGAGATTTGCAACCTTTGATTTTGGAACTTTCAGGCCTCTTCTCCTTGCTCAATCTGCTCCTCTTGGTCCCCCAAAGTTGCTTGAATGCTCAAATGGAGTTTATATTTGTTGGATGATGAGTTTCGAAGAGAACTGCTTCAGTTCAGTCAACAATGGTGGATGAGTTCTTGGCACTTTCAGGCTGTGAAGAGGGGTTGTTTGTGACCTATGAGGTGTGTTGAGAAGGTTTATGGTGTTGGTTGATGTGTTTGTGGCTTGTGGAGAGAGATTCAATAGAATCTGCAGCAGGAAGGTGAGCAATGGCAGTGAGGGTTTCTGGCTGTTTTTGGCTTTGTTTCTTGATGCTTTGTGTTCTATAGATCAAGGTGAGATGAAGGGAGGCAAAAGTTTGGGTGTTTGCAGGCTGTGTAATGAAATTCGAAGGAAGTTGCAAGTTGGGGTGTTTTTGTGTAAGTTGTGAATGTCAATGCTTCAGCCTTGGTTGCTATGTGATATGGCCAGCAAAATGAATGAATAAACAATTCTGATTGGCCTCTTGATGTGACATGGCCTGCTATGATAGGTGTGGCTACTTTTGCTCAAAATCCACTTTTGTGTAAGATAGGGCATGGTGAGGTGTTTAGGCCAGTACAAGGCATGGCTGGCGCAGCAAAAGGTGAGGGAAGGGCTAGCCAAAGTCAGCTTCCAATGCTGCAAGTTGTGGGAAGTGAATCATGAGCTTTTGCAAGTTGTTGTACTTTTGGTTCACATGTGATCTTTTGGCCAACCAAACATGAAATCATGGGCATTCCTAGTCAAAATCTGATTTTTGTGACTTAGAGAAAGTTCACATGCTGGTTTGACATGAATTTGAGGCAGCAATTTGATTTGGTTCAAGACTTAGCAAAATTCCCACTTGGTGCATAACTTGAAAAACAATGATTTTTGGCAACTTTGCATGGCCATAACTTTTGATCCATGAAGAGTTAGATCATGTTCTTGTACTTTTTGAAAAGGGAAAGATGAGATCTACAACTTTCATGACCAAAGTTTTTCCATTTGAAGCCTTTTTGGATCATGAATCAAGGCTTGAAAATTGACCTAAAATGGTGCATTCTTGAAAAGTCAACAAAACCCAAAAAAGTCAACTTTTGCAAAAACCCTAAATTCTTGATTTCCATGAACTTCAAACTTCTTCCATGATCAAATAAAGATCATATACACCCAAAATGATGAAGATCACCCATTGGTTGGGTCATTGGGGGCCTCAGATGCCCTGATTTTGCACTGACTTGTCTGAAAAGTCAACTCTTGATCAGATGACTTCCCCATGGAATTTCTTCATGAAAATTGATATGCATACTCCCTATACCATATAAAGATCAATGGAAACAAGAATGACCAAAAAATTTGGAGTTATGGCCTCTGAAACCAAAACCCTAATTCTCAGTCAACTGTGCAGTTCATCCTGGCTCTGCACCCACTCAAACCCTAGTTCTTGTGATCCCTCTGCAATTTTGACTTTGTGAGGATGTAACATGATATAAGAACACACATGGACCCCTTTGAGTTGATTAGTGGCCTTTGGAATGGCTCAAGATGCCCTGAGGTTGCTCAGATCACAAACCCTAGGTGCAGATGCCTTAGAAGCTATGCAGTGAATCAAAATGAGATGTGAGATGATATGTTGGTGTATATGCATATGAGATGATCACAAGCCATGTGTGAATGGGTGAGGGCAAATTTGGGGTGTTTACAGCTGCCCCTATTCAAGCATGAGTTAGCTGTGCAGGTTGTAAGCGGCGGCTTAACAGGCAAACAAGATAACTTGTGGTTGAATACCAAAGACAGTCCAAAATTTGCACTCACAGAAATGAAGAAGAAAAGGGATATAGATTGTAAAAGCAAATAAAGTATATTGTAAAGTGTGGGCGACGGAGGACGACCGTCGAGCAGTGAACGACTGCTGGGTAAGGTGGTATGTGAAGCAAAGCGATGACGGGGACGGCCGACATGCTGGGGAAAGTGTGTAAAATAAAGCGATGACGGGGACGACCGACATGCTGGGGATAAAAGGTAAAGCTAAGACGGGGACGGCCGACTAGCTGGGAAAACTAAGATAATATGATGGGGACGGCCATCAAGATAAAGTAGTAACATTCTCTGGGAATTGGTGAAACATGACGGGGACGGCCATCAAGTTCACAAAGGTAAAGTAACCAACGATGGGGACGGCCATCGGGTTAAAAAAGAAAAGGGGCCACGACGGGGACGGCCATCGGGTTAAATAATAAATGAAATAAACAGATGATGGGGTACGGCCATCAAAGGTGAAGGACGATCACCTAGCAGGGGACGGCTGCTCTGTTGGGCATAAAAGAAATATGATGGGGACGGCCATCAAAGGTGGAGGACGACCACCTGGCAGGGTACGGCTGCCGAAAATATCAACGATGGGGACGGCCATCGGATAGAAAAGGTCAACGATGGGGACGGCCATCGGACGAGCATGATGGAGGACGACCATCAAGAAGTGGAGGACGACCACTCAGCAGGGTACGGCTGCTCTCGAGGTTCATCATAACACAGGACGAGTGTTAGATAACTAAAATCAACAATGGGGACGGCCATTGGATAAAGTGATGAAGGACGATCATCAAAAGGTGGAGGACGACCACCTAGCAGGGGACGGCTGCTAAAATCAACGATGGGGACGGCCACCGGATGAGCATGATGGAGGACGACCATCAAGAAGTGGAGGACGACCACTCAGCAGGGTACGGCTGCTCTCAGAGGTATCATAACACAGGACGAGTGTTAGATAAAAAGGAAATTTGTTGGCAATCTACTGGGGAGAGTAAACACGGACGAGCGTTTACATCCAAGAAACAAAAGGTATAAGTGTTTAGTATTGTGTATAGATTAAAGATGCGGACGAGCATCCTTAAGACTATGATACGGACGAGTATCATGTAGAAACAAACTGACACGTGCTCAGAGCTGACGATACGGACGAGTATCAACGGACGAGTGTTGTATCTGAAAGTATCCTTCTGGGGAATAGTAGACACAGACGAGCATCTATATTCACGAAGACATAAGTGTTTGACACGGTGTATGGATTAAAGATGCGGACGAGCATCCTTAAGACTATGATACGGACGAGTATCATGTAGAAACAAACATTAGACGCAATGTTCTGAGATGATAGTACGGACGAGTACCAACTGGTTAACAAAGAACAAGGACTACTGTCGAATCTGCGGGGATATACATGGTGTATATAAGATACGGACGAGTATCTGAGTAGGTGTACCAATGAGTAGTGAGTATATAATGTATAGGTGAGTGTTTATCTGCTGGGGATATGACACGGACGGGTGTCAGGAAAGTGTATATACAAGTATAGGCGACCACGCTGGGGATATGACACGGACGGGCGTCAAGAAAGTGTATAGGTATATGTAAGTGCAAAGAGGGTGTCTTTGGCTTTCTGCTGGTGATTTGACACGGACGGGTGTCAGAAAGTATCTGCAATACTGGTGATCTTGGTTTGTAAAGTGTATTCAGGCAACCTGCTGGGAAATGATGGTACGGACGGGTATCAAAAAGGAGATATGCACTGGTGTTTGTGATATGGGGCAACTGCTTTTGCTGGGACTCTGATGGGGATGTATTCTGTATGCCGACAGATTGTCAATATTTACAAGTGTTCAAACAACATGACTTATGATTATGCTATGCATTTGATTTTTTGCCGTAATGCTCCGTATTAGACGGAATGCTACGCTCTGGGGGTGAATATGATGCGAATGCTATGATTATGCAAAGAGGCACCGATCCGGGATTCGGATCCCGTTGCTGCAAAGATCTCTGGTCGATCTGCTGAGGTGAACATCCCAGCTGGGGATGAGATCATTGATAGATTTGTAGTTGTATCTGCTTGGGGATATATGTCATCGATTGACATATTCTCATAATACGGGACCCAGCTGGGGTTTGTAGAAGCTTTCTCTCTCTCTGTTGTGACTTCTTCGTGCGCTGCTCTTCTGAATAGAGGCCTGAAGCTCTGTGGGGAGATGATTCCCTGATTTCTGTATTCTGTTGAGGAATAATGGCTACTCGGCTGGGGAGTTGTGAGAGGCAACTCAGCTGGGGAGAGCAACTCAGCTGGGGATAGAACATTTCAGATGCTGTATGTTGATTTGGCAACTTTGCTGGGGAAGTGGGCACCTCCCAGTGCCAGGTGAGTTGATAATGATTTGCCAGTTGCTGAGACGTAACTTGTATGCCCCAAGTTGTGTTCTGGATACCTGCAATCCTGCAAAGATAAAGAAACGCACAAGTGGTCCCGAGGTATCTTTTACTGAGATTCCGTCATAGGAAATAAGTACTTTCGAGAGTAAGTATATTCCCTGTAAGCATGTGTTTTATTTTTAGAGAGAGGCATCTGTACTTATGCAATTGTGTTTTTAGAGACATCAGACAACTCTTTGCAAAACATAAATGTAAAAAACGAGACATGACTGAAAATCTGATTATATTAATTCGTGTGCCCTGAATTGGCAAGATACAGTCAGAGAAACATATCTCCTGAAATGAGGAGATTGTTACAAATTGAGAAATAAAGTGCTGGCGGTGCTGGCGATGCTTTCAAGGAGCTTCCTCTTCTGCTATGACTCGTATGACAATGACGTTCTTCTCGTCTTGCTTTCTGGAGAGAGTTGATTCTGATTGCAGCTTGATCCCTTGGAGCTTACCAAGTTGTAGGCGATACAGACGAATTCAGAATGCAGTTGTTCGCTTATTCCCTTATTTTGCATGGATCGCCCTTTCGGGTTTTCAATCCATCGGGATACCCATTTTTGCCTGAGCTGTCCAATGCGGCTTTTCAACTCAGCGGGTGTACATTTTTTGCTTATTTCCCTTATTTTTGCCCGAGTCTTTTATTCTGTTTTTGACTCGCCGGGATGCCCTATTTTTGCCTGGACTTACATTCTGTTTTTATGTCCAGCGGGTCATTTTATGCGAAGTATTTTTTAACTGCATCTGAATTCACAGGGGATGGGAAATCTTCACCATCCATGGTGCTGAGCATCAGTGCTCCACCAGAGAAAACTTTCTTGACGACGAATGGTCCTTCATAATTCGGAGTCCATTTGCCCCTGTGGTCTGTATGAGGAGGGAGGATTCTTTTTAGCACAAGATCTCCCACTTGGTATTCTCGATGCCTGACTTTCTGATCGAAGGCTCTCTTCATTCTCTTCTGATATAACTGCCCATGACAGATTGCAGCCAATCTCTTCTCTTCGATCAGACTCAGTTGTTCGTATCGGGCCCGAACCCATTCTGCTTCACTCAGTTTAACATCCATTAATACCCGTAAGGAGGGTAATTCAACTTCAACAGGTAGGACTGCTTCCATACCATACACAAGCTGATACGGTGTTGCCCCAGTGGATGTTCTGATTGATGTGCGGTACCCATGCAAGGCAAATGGTAGCATTTCATGCCAGTCTCTGTAGGTGACTACCATCTTTTGCACAATCTTCTTGATGTTCTTATTGGCTGCCTCAACAGCGCCGTTCATCTTTGGCCTGTAAGGAGAAGAATTGTGATGTTGGATCTTGAAGTCCCGGCACAGCTCTGCCATCATTTTGTTGTTCAAGTTGGAACCATTATCAGTAATGATTCGCTCGGGCACTCCATATCGACAGATGATATCTCTTTTCAGAAATCTGGCTACCACTTGCCTTGTGACATTTGCATACGAGGCTGCTTCAACCCACTTTGTAAAATAATCGATGGCGACCAGGATGAATCTGTGGCCGTTCGAAGCAGTTGGCTCAATTTTGCCAATCATGTCAATGCCCCACATAGCAAAGGGCCATGGTGAAGACATGATGTTCAGGGGATTGGGAGGCACATGCACCTTGTCTGCATAAATCTGGCATTTATGGCATTTTCTGGCGTAAGCACAACAGTCTGCATCCATTGTGATCCAGTAATAGCCTGATCTTAACAACTTCTTAGCCATTGCATGTCCTCCAGCATGGGTACCAAAGGATCCTTCGTGCACTTCATGCATCAACAAACCTGCTTCTGTCTTGTCAACACATCTGAGGAGTACCATATCAAAGTTCCTCTTGTATAAAGATCCATCAGTGTTCAGAAAGAAACTTCCAGCAAGCCTTCTTAAAGTCTTTTTATCATTGGAAGATGCCCCAGGTGGGTATGTTTGATCCTCCAAGAAGCACTTGATGTCATGAAACCAAGGCTTGTCATCCTTGACAACATCTGCTGCAAATACATATGCTGGTCTGTCAAGTCTCGATACTGAAATCTGAGGTACAAAGTTGGCAGTCTGAACTTTGATCATGGATGAAATGGTAGCAAGAGCATCCGCAAACTGATTCTCGTCCCGAGGGATATACTCAAGCTTGACTGTTGTGAAGAAAGTCAATAACCTTCTCGTATAATCCCTGTAAGGTATCAGATGATCTTGGTGGGTGTACCATTTTCCGTTGGTCTGATTGACTACCAAAGCTGAATCTCCGAATACGGTCAATGTCTTGATCCTGAGGTCAATGGCTTCCTCAAGACCCATAATGCAAGCTTCGTATTCAGCTTCGTTGTTAGTGCAGTTGAAAGCGAGTTTTGCCGAGAAAGGCATGTGAACCCCTTTAGGTGTAATGAGTACTGCACCAACACCACGGCCGTTCATGTTAACAGCCCCATCAAACATCATAGTCCATTCTTCTTCTGGGTCAGGCCCTTCAGTGTGAATAGGCTCTTCACGATCTTTTGATTTAACGAACATGATGTCTTCATCAGGGAAGTCAAACCTCATAGGCTGGTAGTCGTCAATGGGTTGCTCAGCAAGATATTCAGACAGTACACTGCCCTTGATGGCTTTCTGAGATGTGTACTGTATGTCGTATTCTGTGAGAATCATCTGCCATCTTGCAACCCGTCCGGTAAGAGCCGGCTTCTCAAATATGTACTTGACTGGGTCCATTTTTGAGATTAACAAGGTAGTGTGGGTCAACATATACTGCCTTAGTCGGCGAGCAGCCCACGCTAAAGCACAGCAAGTTTTCTCGAGCAGTGAATAACGCTGTTCACAGTCGGTAAACTTTTTGCTTAGGTAGTATATTGCATACTCTTTTCGACCAGACTCGTCATGCTGACCTAGTACACACCCCATCGATTCTTCTAATACTGTCAAGTACATAATCAGAGGTCTTCCTTCAACTGGCGGCATGAGGATTGGAGGTTCTTGCAGATATTCCTTGATCTTGTCAAAAGCTTTCTGGCAGTCTTCGTTCCACCTGACCGTTTGCTCCTTTCTTAACAGCTTGAATAAGGGTTCACAAGTTGCTGTAAGGTGAGATATGAACCGTGAAATGTAGTTCAATCGACCTAAGAACCCTCGAACTTCTTTCTCAGTTTTCGGTGCAGGCATTTCTTGAATAGCTTTGACTTTATCAGGGTCAACTTCAATCCCTTTCTCACTTACAATAAAGCCCAGCAATTTACCAGATCGCACCCCGAATGTGCATTTGTTGGGGTTCAGCTTCAATTGGTACTTCCTCAGACGCTTGAATAATTTGAGCAGATTCACCAGGTGGTCTTCCTCTGTAAGGGACTTGGCGATCATATCATCCACATAGCATTCTATTTCCTTGTGGATCATATCGTGGAATAATGTCACCATAGCCCGTTGATATGTGGCACCAGCATTCTTCAGTCCGAATGGCATCACTTTGTAACAGAACGTACCCCAAGGTGTAATGAATGTTGTCTTCTCCATGTCTTCAGGTGACATCTTGATCTGATTGTATCCCGAAAATCCATCCATGAAGGAGAATACCGAGAACTGAGCCGTATTATCAACCAATACATCGATGTGAGGTAATGGGAAATCATCTTTCGGGCTGGCTCTGTTCAGATCCCGGTAATCAACACACATTCTTACTTTGCCGTCTTTCTTAGGCACAGGTACTATGTTAGCAACCCACGGCGGATAGCTAGTCACAGCAAGGAACCCGGCGTCCCATTGCTTTTGTACCTCTTCCTTGATTTTCATAGCCATGTCTGGGCGAGTTCGGCGCAACTTCTGTTTGACTGGTGGGCATTCTTCCCTCAAAGGCAGCTTATGCACAACAATATCGGTATCCAACCCTGGCATATCTTGGTAGGACCAAGCAAACACATCAACATACTCTTGAAGTAGATCTATCAGCTGTCTCTTCACTGAGTCTTGCAGGCAGGCCCCGATTTTGACTTCTTTCACGTCTTCCTCCGTACCAAGATTAATCACTTCAATCTCCTCCTGATGAGGAGTAATAACTTTTTCCTCCTGTCTCAGCAACCTGGCTAGCTCTTCAGGAAGCTCATATTCTTCATCAACCCCTTCATCAGCTTGATTGATCGGATTGTCAAAGTCATACGATGTCATAGCTGTGCTGTTGTCGGTGCGGTCAGGATGGCACTCTCTGCAAGGGTTTAATTGGTTCATTTTAGTGATCTGATTTTAGTCTTATTTAGAAAAAAAGTGAAATGAAGTTATCATTTTGAAAACACCGCCATTTATTTTTGTACAAAAAGAAAAAATGGAAAAACAATGAGCAGAAAAGAAAAAGACTCGTTTGCAAAAAGATTGTCTGATATTTCATTAATTTTAATCTTGTTTGCACAAAAGTACAGATGGCCCTGATTACAAAATGAGTCTTGTCATCTTGGGCAAGATGCAAGACTTTGATGCATGCTATAAAAGATACAGGAAATAATAATTACTCTGCTCGAGTAACACTTATAATTCCCTGGGAAGACCAGTTCGAGACACTGCTCCCCGGGACCTTTGGACGAATCCAATTCTCCAGGTTGCGTTCCTCTTCCAGCTCGTCTTCCAGACAGTTGATAGCATCGGGGGTTAGCATTCCCCCACTGACAAATCCAGGCTCTGCAGCAGCCTTTGCTTGACGTTGAGTTGGTTTGTAACCCAACCCAAATTTGTCCTTCTTCTCCTCCACAGCTAAGACCTTGCCCCAGCCTAGGGCAGTTCCTTCCTCAACGACCTTCCGGGCTTGTTGATATGACGACATGGAGATTCCTGAAACAGCAGATGCTTCATTGACATTCAAGGCTTCAAAACCTTGGCTCATCGTTTCATGGATTTCTCCATCCATCTCAATGTACTTGTAGGTAGCCAGGTGGCTAACAAAGATGTCCTCTTCTCCACAGATTGTGACAACTTGACCCTCCCACTCAAATTTTAACTTTTGGTGAAGGGTAGACGTTATAGCGCCAGCGGCGTGAATCCAGGGTCTACCCAACAAACAGCTGTAGGCGGGCTGAATGTCCATCATATAAAAGATAGTTTTAAAAGTCTGCGGGCCAATTGTCACAGGCAGCTCAACCTCTCCCAGAACCGATCTCTTTGAGCCATCAAAGGCTCTAACCACCAGGTTGCTGGGTCTCAATGCCAGTCCATCATATTCAAGCTTCACCAGAGCCTTCTTTGGTAAGACATTCAGGGATGATCCTGTGTCCACCAGCACATGTGAAAGGACAGCTCCTTTGCATTCCATGGTTATGTGCAAGGCTTTGTTGTGGTTACGACCATCCACTGTCAAATCAGAATTGGTAAACCCTAGCCCGTTGCTAGCAGTAACATTCCCAACCACCGTTTCCAACTGGTTGACAGTAATCTCCTCTGGCACGTAAGCTGCGTGCAGGACTTTCAGTAGTGCATTCCGATGGGCTTCGGAGCACATGAGCAGTGAGAGGATGGAGATTTTGGATGGCGTCTGGTGAAGCTGATCCACAATTTTGTAGTCACTCTTCTTGATGATCCGCATAAACTCATCAACTTCCTGATCAAATGGAGTCTTCAGGGCTTCTTTGGCAGCTGGGTCTTCCTGCACCGGTCCTTTACCCTTTGCCTTGGCGGCAGCTTCTGCTTCGGCAGTGGGTCTTTGGACTTGTGAAGCGAAGAGACGTCCGCTTCGAGTGAAGCCTCCGCCTCCCCCCACATTATCAACTTGTGGTGCAGGTGATGATGTTTCCAGAGTGATTCTTTTCCCTTCACAGTACAAGTCAGAGCCATAGTGCCAAGGGATGGCCCTATTGCTTTCATATGGTACAGGTCCAGGCACCGTGACAGTGACTGGACTGATTGCTGCTGCTGAAGGGATTGTTATGGTTTGTGGATCATAAAAGATTGTGACTGGTGCTCTAGCGGGAGCAGCACCTTCTGAATGGTAGGCGGAGTTATTTTCTGGATCGTAGAATATGGTAACAGTGGAGACATCTTCGTGATTGTTTGCTGGTGTTGTAGAAGGTTCTGTTGGAAGAACTGTTGTTGTTGCTGATGGAGAGTCGAAATGGAATGAAGCTGAAGTTGTAGCAGGAGAAACTGTTGAAAACTGATCATTTGGGAGGACTGATGAAGTACTTGCTGATGTTGCTGATGAGTTGTTGGGAACAATTGTTGCTGTATTTGTAGGAGGATCTGAAACCATTGCTGATGAAGTCGTCGGGTTTGCCGGGAATGATGTAGTGATCTGCAGTAAGCCACTCTGAATAAGGTTGTCAATGCCATTCCTCAAGTCTTCACACCCATTCCAAGAAATATTGCAGTATGGGCACCCTAGTTCACACCCCGGAAATATATTGTTTTCACGGAGTTGAGCTTTGATTTCCACCAATGGTGTCCTGATCTGATCCACACTGGTTATGAAATAAGACGGTGTGTCTTCTTCAATTGCGTTAATACGGGGACCACCATGGTGTGGCATTGGGTTTTTGTTGACATTGGGCGGAGGTGCAAAGTTCAGAGCCTTGGAGTCTACCAAGTCTTGTACCTTCATATGCAGAGCCCTGCATTTTTCTGTACTGTGACCAGGTGCGTTCGAATGAAAAGCACACCTAGCGTTGGAGTCATAGTTTCTTGGTAGACTGTTGGGGTCCGGAGGTGCCAACGTTCTTAGCTCAACCAGGTTGAGCTTCAGAAGTTGTGGCAGCAAGGCAGCATACGGCATGGGGATCGGGTCGATCACTCGGTTAGCTTGAGATGGCCTTTGTTGGAATGGCCTCTGTTGATTGCTGTTGTTGGAGTTGTTGTTGTTGTAGTTCCTTGGAGGATATTGGTTCTGCTGATACGGAGGTTGTTGTTGGAAGTTTTGTTGCGGAGGTTGATAGACTGGCTGTGGATGAGCTGGAGCAGGGATAGTGACTGCTGCTATGGACTTTTGAACATATTGGGGCCTACCCCTGTTGGTGTGGATGGCATTGGTCTCGCCAGTTCTTCTCGGGCCTGCAAAAGGCTTTCTTGTACTACTGGACGAGCTTGCACCATTATCAGATATCTTACCCATCTTTAATAGGCTTTCAATTCTCTCCCCAGCTATAACAACATCTGCGAAGCTAGTGGACGAGAAAGCAGCCAACCTGTCAATATACGTTCCCTGGAGAGTGTTCATAAACATGTCTGCCATTTCTCTTTCAGACATAGGTGGCTGGACAGCAGCAGCAAGCTGTCTCCATCTTTGAGCATATTCTCTGAAGCTCTCTCTTGATGATTGTGACATCCCCATTAGGAGGGTCCTATTGGGTGCCATATCCAGATTATACTGATACTGCCTGATGAAGGCCTCTGCCAGGTCCTTCCAGCATCTTACAGTTGCTCTTGTCAGATGGGAATACCATTCCCTTGATGCTCCAGTCAAGCTATCTTCGAAGTAGAACATCCAAAGTTTCTCATCCATTGTATAGGCCTTCAGCCTTCCCAGAAATGATTGCAGATGGGTTCGAGGACAAGAAGTCCCATTATACTTTTCAAAACATGGAGGCTTGAACTTGTGAGGGATCCTGACCCCCTCTACTAAACCCATGTCCATGACATCGAACCCCAAAGAATTTTGGGATTCCAAAGACCTCAACTTCTCAGCCAACTCATCCAATCTCCTATCATAGGTTTCCTCTCCAGCACCCATGACTGTAAACTGATCCTCCTGAGGATCCTCTTGAAGTACTCTGGCTGCAGTAGCTGTTCCTTGAACGTTTGCAGGAATATGAATCTCAGGATGTAGGTGTGGACCAAACACAGGGGGGTTGACATGTGGTTGCACCCTTTCATTGTTACTGGTGCCAGCAGTTCCCACATGGGGGTCATCTTGAGTTCTCCCTTCTACCAGAACTCTAAGCCTCTCCTGGCTTTGAGCTAAATTATTCATCACTTCCATGAACTGAGTTATTTGGGTTCTCATCTCTACCCTTTCATTAGCCATCTGGGTTCTGGCCTCATTGAGGTCTTGCTGCAACTGGTCCATCTGGATGCCCGGAAGGTTGTTTCTTGTAGGGTACCTGTGTGGCCTGTTGAGAGGGAATAGCCTGCGGCGAGCAATAATTCCTGAATGTCACAACAGAGGTTAGAAACAATAAAACAAAACCTACAAAACAAACAAAAGGGTTAGTATGCAATGCAGTATGCTTATTTGCTATCAAGGTATCCGGCTTGGTCTTCAGTTTTGACCCGTCCAGACCCTTGAAGATGATGCTGTTGAAGTTGCTTTTGAAGTGAACCCAGATGGAAACAAACACAAATATATTACAAAGGTAAAATAATACAAATTGTTCATTTTTACAACACTAGCCCTCTAAGGGGTCAAAAATACATCACAAAAGCAAAAGTACATGGAAAAGGAATAACAACAAGCAAATGATCAAACTCCAAGGCCAAACTCATCCTCGCGAACTTCCTTAAGAAGTGCTTCGGTCACAGGATCAGCCGGATGCTCCGTAAGATTCCTGATGAGAAGGTTTCTTGTTGCAACAGCTGTAGTCAACTTCTTGTTCTGGCTTTGGTCTTTGGATTTCTTCACTCCAGCTTTGATTTTTAACTCCGAAATTTCCTCCTGGGCTGCTGCCAGGGCTTTTTCCATCTGTTCCATCTTATCTTGAACTCTCTTGTCTTCTAGAGTACGGGCTTCAGTGATCCGGACCCACCTGGCCTGACTCTCTTTCAAGTACAAGTCTGTCCTTGCTCTTTGGAACTGGGCTTCTTTACAAGCATTTTTCAGAATCTGCTCACCAGCTTTAGACTTGTTGATATAGTCTCCAGACTTCTCAATCTTAGTCAAGTGTTCCACTCTCAGCTTCTCCAGTCTTTCAATCTCCCTTATACCTTCACTCCTCTCCCTGAGGGTCTTCTGCAGGGCTTGGGATAGCTTCTCATTTCTTTCTTTCAAGCCTTCAAACTCTTCCAAACTGACAGTAGCAGGGGGTGGTGCTGATGATGACTCAGGCATGTCTTTGATGGTGAAGGGCAATCCTGAGATTTGGGCCCTAGCATAGGACCACTCATGATATTGGGCTGATGCCACATTATTGCACTTCCCCAGAATGGTGATCCCCTTGGTTTGAACATGATCCCAGGCCCAGGCAGCCTGCCTAACAACAGTCAAACTGATCTTGTTCTCACAGTAGAGGGTCTCAACCAGGTCTTGTTCCCTAGGAGCATGAACCAGTGCATAGCCTAATTGCCTCTTGAACAGCAGGGGGTTGTAGTTGATACTTCCCTTAACTCCTACCAAAGGTACATTGGGAAAGTGCCCACAGCTTGTGATCATATCTCTGCCCTTGGTGCCTTGGGTGCACCATCTGATGTCTGCTGCAGTGAGAGTAGTGAGCCTCTTAGCCCAGTTGCTTTGCTGATGAGGGTTCAGGAATGCATCTGTCCTGGGTAGATGCCTGAGAAGCCAAGCATGGAATAGTGGAGCACAACACCTCACTAACTTCCCTCTTTGCTTCTCATTCCTTTGATGCACTGAGTAGTAGAGATCACCCAGCAAAGTTGGCACTGGGTTCTTCAGGATGAACAAATGGATTGCATTCTTGCTGATGAATCTGGGCTCATCTGCAAACAACACAATTCCATATACACTCAAGGCCAACAATGCACAAACAGCTTTCCAATCCCCCAGGGAGGCCTTCAAACTAGCTTGAGAAATCAGGAAGTCCAGGTGAAAACCAGGGATCCCAGCTTTAGAGGTCATATGCTGCTCAATCAAAGCAGGTTCCAGGTGCAAAGCTCTTGCTATCTCTCCATTGCTGGGAAAGACCATTTCAGGGTTAAAAGGAATTTCTCTCTTGATAGGTAAACCAACCAAAGATGCATATTCTTCTAAGAGAGGTCCCAACTGAAAGTCTTGAAAGGTGAAACACCTCAATGGGGGGTCATAGAACTGGATGCAGGTATGGATCAGGCTCCTCTGAGATGGGTCCATGTCTATAACCAAGTCAAGTATATCCCCATAATGCTCCCTGAACAGAGGTATGTGATCTGGGGTCATCAGGGTTTGGACCCTCCTGATGTCTGACAAGTCTGGTTGGAAGAAATGATAGGTGATATTGCTTTTCTTTGGAGCCATGATGCTGAAGACTGGGTAGAGTGCTGATGACAATGCTGAAGTAGAGAAAACCACTGACTGGCTGGTGCTGAAGCAGACAGCTAAACTGAAGCAGATGCTGGTGAAGATGGGTCAAAGCTGCAGATGGGGTCAAAACCAAAACCTGATGAAAATGGATACCCTGAAAAGCAAATAAGCACATGTTAATATGATGCAATGAGGATGTATGCAAATGATATGCAAAGGGTTTGTGACTGAGCTGGATCTGGATAAACTGCCTTGGTATAGATCCATGTGTGTTCAAGAATTCCGGATGGAGGTCTATAAATCCAGTAACCAAGGTGGGGGACTCAAATAAAGAGCCACATGTCCAGGGTTTTAGAATCACAAGAACTATCCAACATGGAGCATTCTTAACAAAGTCAAAGTAACAGGGTATTCTGAGGTCAAGGTACCTGCAAACCTGTAAACAGCCCAACCCCCTCACAGGTAGTGATCTAGAACAAGGATCCTCAGACTTGGATCAGTTATGAGAAGTGTAAACACTTCCAACCCGGAGGTACAGTGTTTACAATAACCATAACAATTCCTCCTCTAATTCACCTCAATTTCTGAAGGTCAATACTAAAAGGTCATCCAGACTTAGCAGGCTTCCCAGATCCCCCTAGCACTACAGGAAATCCGTAGCACAGAGTTCTCAAGAAGAAACCCATATCTGAACCGTGTTTCATATTCCCGCACCAGACCGAAATGGAATGGGAAAGAATATGATTCACTCTAGCCTAGGTGTCACTCAGGTCCCAGGTATAGGACCTTAACTCTCAATGGAACACCCACCCACCAAAGAAAACAACCAGATCCAGCCAGCACAGTATGACAGTATGATATATAAAAGCAGTAAAGAAAGCAGTAAAGTAACTGTACATAAAGCAATAAACAAAAATAAATACAAGCACAAGCAAGCACATAACACCCCAGTAAACACAAATCAATCAAGCGCTAGGAGGAACCCACGAAAAGAACCAGAAGCCCTGGTTGCAGTATAAGGGTCCCCAGCAGAGTCGCCAAGCTGTCGCTCCCAAAGATTTGCATCCAGGTACAAGCGCGAACGGTCGGCGAAGGGAACAATGAGAACACACAGCCGTGAACTCACTGGAGAATGAATAGAGTCGCCAGCTAGGCATTTTTATCCCGGAGGAAAGGCAATGCTGCATAGGCCTAGAAAAAGATGGATAAGACGGTTTGCGAACCAGAGAGACTGAGAAAGGGGGTTGGTTACAACCTGGGAAGGTATTAGCACCCAGATTGTCCGCCGTACTCGACGGGATCCACGCTTAAAAGATTTGTGTTTTAAAGGGGTAGTGTCAGTGCAATTTGTGTATAAAGAGCTGAAAGCAATATGTACAGGTGTCAGTGTAAAGTGTATAAGTGATGTGAAGTATGAAAGTGTCAGTGTGAGATCAGGAATGAAATGAATTGCTCATGATAATGAGGCTAAAAGAAAGAAGCTGGAAGAGGGGGAATGTACAGAGACTTTTGTTCGATAACTGTTAAGTTATGCCTACGTATCCTCTCGTGCAATGAGGAAGTCAGAACACCGTAGTTCGACCCAAAGAGACTGAAAGGATTGACTGGTGAACTGCTAGCAGTCTATGCTCAAGTGTATGATCTGTCTGGCACAGATGCAAACTGTCTTGCATTAGACGGAAGAAGCAAGTTCTCGGTTGTGAGTGAAGGTGATGAGAAAAGAATCCCGAAGGAGACGATTATTGTTTGTTCTTTGAGTTTTCAGTATTTTATTGCTTTTTGGATTTTTGTCATAGGATAATGAGCTTAAACCTAAATCAATGGATTTGGTAAACTCATCACATCATCCCTCTGATTAGGGGTAATGAGAATTACCTTAAGTGTGAAGTCAGATTCTCACACTTAATCACCTTTGATGTAGGGTTAAGATCATTAACCTACTTGTGATTAATTAGATGTTTTTGTGATTTTTGTTTAGTGTTAAGTAATGAGGTTAAGCCATAATCAGGGATTTAACAGGCTCATTACACTATCCTAAAAGAAGGATAATAGATGAGGGTGTTCAAGCTGAGGAAGGATCCTCAGCTTAATCCATGATTAGGGATTAAACCCATGACAGAACAAACCTTTGATTAATGTGCATTTTATTAATGATATGATGATGAAGTGTTTTTTATGATTTGTAAGACAACTTGAGGGGGACTTGTCCATTAACTTTAGGGTTAGTCCTTCTTAACCAATTAAGGAAGAATTAGAACCCTAATGCAAGGCCCAAGTTACAAGTGTAATGTCTTGATGATTATTAGATGGATTATTTAAGAGAGTTCAACACCTTAAGGGTCCAAGACTTAGGATTAAAGTTACACACTCCATCCTAAAAGAAGGATGCAGGCATGATCTTAATCACAAAGTCTTAAAGCCTTGAGGGTTTAGTCCCTGATTATGAGGTGAGGAGAGAAGACTCAAAGAGAGACACAAAGGTAAAACTATGAGGGGAGACTAATCAAAACCCTAATTCATTGTCATGCTTGGTTGGTCCTAATGTTTGTGAGGTTTTCAAGAACAATCTTCAAAGGAACCACCAGGAAGCAGATGAACAGGATCAAGAGAAGCAAAGTGACTTGCTTCATTCAAGAAGTCAAGTCACTTGAAGAAAGAAAGTGGGAGGAGGAAGAATGAGCAAGCTCAAACTCAAACACAAGTATAAATGCAGCATGGTATGCAAGAGAGATGAAAAGAGAAGGTATGAGAAGTGAAGGCAAATTCACTTCCCAAGTTGCTTACCACCTGAAATGTTAGAAACAAATGCAATGCAATGCTAAATGAGATGAAATGATATGATAAGCAAAAACCAGAAGCATGTTGATGATGATGATGATGCTATGGAGTGCTGCAAACATGAGGCAAGACATGGAGATGCTCATACAAAGTCAAGGGTGCACATGATGCAAGCTAAGGAACATGAACAAGCATGAAATGTTATGAAACATACAAGACAAATGGCATGGCAAATATGTAATGCAATGATCAATGATGCTTTCTACATGTCTTAAGATGTCAAATGAATCATAAGAATGCACCAAATGCAATGGCAAGTCAAATTATGCAAGGAAATGCAAGAATGGTGCAAAGGGAAAGCCCAAAATAGGGTTCATGAAACAAACATCAAACACAAACCAAAAACAGAAGCAAACCCTAATATGAAAAATGGAAGATGGTACCTAAAGAAACCCTAGACCTATAACAAACCACTGCCCAAAGGGGAGCTCTCAACTCTCAACCAAACTCAAGTTATGAATTTTACAAGTTATTAGGGTTTTTTAGGGTTTGTAACAAAAGAAATGCCAATCAATTGGAAAATGTAAGATCAAATCTTGGCCTTTTTATCTTTGAAAGTTCATGCCAAATGGAAAACAATGCAAAAAGAATCAATGTCTCAACCTTTACCAAAAGGCAGAAATGAATTTTTAAACATATGATCAAAATAATGCATCAAAAATGATTTAATTCAATGAAAAATTCTTAAAATGCATCAAGATCAAAAAAGAAATTTGGTTTGAAGGTTGGACAATGTTTCTAAATGTCTTAGAACACTTCATGAATTTTTTTGTAATTTTTAAATACCTAAAAGTATTTTTAATTAATTAATTCTCATTAATCAATTAAAAATAATCTTTTAAATATTTAAAAATACTTTTTTAATGATAAAAATAAAAATAAAAAATATTTTTGTGTCATAAAAATTAATAAAACTTTAAAGAAAAAGTTTCATAATTTTTATGATTTTTTAGCTATTTTAAATTAATTTTGCAAAATAAATGAAAGAAAAATGAATTAAATTTAAATAAAATGAAAAGTAAACAAGGTGGATGGCCAGGATTGCGTCTGGGTTCAAAAGTGTTGACTGGCGCGCAATCTTGTGGCCAGGATTCAAACTGAATTAATCACAATTAATTAAAATTAACCACGTGGATTAGGGCAAATGAAATGATCTGGAACGTTGGAAAGGGAGGGAAGTCAACCGGTCAAAGAGATCGTACGCTCACAATTCAAACTGAAGTTAATGACCTGAGATTAGGGTTTAATTACTCAGACGGCCGGAGAAGACTTCCGGTCGTCTTCTCCGGCCAGAAGCTTGCCTGAAAAATCTCAAAACCCCTCAAAACGTAAAATAAATGAAAACTAAGCCATGGGAAATGATCCCCAACACCTCACGAATTAAAACCCTCTCTCAAAACAAATTTATCTAACCTAAACAAGCTGAATCGAAGAAAACAAAATCTAGGGTTCGTGAGCTTCAAACAGCAATTAAACTCTCAAAACGCAACCATTTTCAAAACCAATGGTGCCAGAATGATCAGCAAGGCATGTAGAGCAAGTTTGTAACAATCAAATTGATTTCTGGAAAAATTAATTTGGAGTTACCTGAGATTTGCAACCTTTGATTTTGGAACTTTCAGGCCTCTTCTCCTTGCTCAATCTGCTCCTCTTGGTCCCCCAAAGTTGCTTGAATGCTCAAATGGAGTTTATATTTGTTGGATGATGAGTTTCGAAGAGAACTGCTTCAGTTCAGTCAACAATGGTGGATGAGTTCTTGGCACTTTCAGGCTGTGAAGAGGGGTTGTTTGTGACCTATGAGGTGTGTTGAGAAGGTTTATGGTGTTGGTTGATGTGTTTGTGGCTTGTGGAGAGAGATTCAATAGAATCTGCAGCAGGAAGGTGAGCAATGGCAGTGAGGGTTTCTGGCTGTTTTTGGCTTTGTTTCTTGATGCTTTGTGTTCTATAGATCAAGGTGAGATGAAGGGAGGCAAAAGTTTGGGTGTTTGCAGGCTGTGTAATGAAATTCGAAGGAAGTTGCAAGTTGGGGTGTTTTTGTGTAAGTTGTGAATGTCAATGCTTCAGCCTTGGTTGCTATGTGATATGGCCAGCAAAATGAATGAATAAACAATTCTGATTGGCCTCTTGATGTGACATGGCCTGCTATGATAGGTGTGGCTACTTTTGCTCAAAATCCACTTTTGTGTAAGATAGGGCATGGTGAGGTGTTTAGGCCAGTACAAGGCATGGCTGGCGCAGCAAAAGGTGAGGGGAGGGCTAGCCAAAGTCAGCTTCCAATGCTGCAAGTTGTGGGAAGTGAATCATGAGCTTTTGCAAGTTGTTGTACTTTTGGTTCACATGTGATCTTTTGGCCAACCAAACATGAAATCATGGGCATTCCTAGTCAAAATCTGATTTTTGTGACTTAGAGAAAGTTCACATGCTGGTTTGACATGAATTTGAGGCAGCAATTTGATTTGGTTCAAGACTTAGCAAAATTCCCACTTGGTGCATAACTTGAAAAACAATGATTTTTGGCAACTTTGCATGGCCATAACTTTTGATCCATGAAGAGTTAGATCATGTTCTTGTACTTTTTGAAAAGGGAAAGATGAGATCTACAACTTTCATGACCAAAGTTTTTCCATTTGAAGCCTTTTTGGATCATGAATCAAGGCTTGAAAATTGACCTAAAATGGTGCATTCTTGAAAAGTCAACAAAACCCAAAAAAGTCAACTTTTGCAAAAACCCTAAATTCTTGATTTCCATGAACTTCAAACTTCTTCCATGATCAAATAAAGATCATATACACCCAAAATGATGAAGATCACCCATTGGTTGGGTCATTGGGGGCCTCAGATGCCCTGATTTTGCACTGACTTGTCTGAAAAGTCAACTCTTGATCAGATGACTTCCCCATGGAATTTCTTCATGAAAATTGATATGCATACTCCCTATACCATATAAAGATCAATGGAAACAAGAATGACCAAAAAATTTGGAGTTATGGCCTCTGAAACCAAAACCCTAATTCTCAGTCAACTGTGCAGTTCATCCTGGCTCTGCACCCACTCAAACCCTAGTTCTTGTGATCCCTCTGCAATTTTGACTTTGTGAGGATGTAACATGATATAAGAACACACATGGACCCCTTTGAGTTGATTAGTGGCCTTTGGAATGGCTCAAGATGCCCTGAGGTTGCTCAGATCACAAACCCTAGGTGCAGATGCCTTAGAAGCTATGCAGTGAATCAAAATGAGATGTGAGATGATATGTTGGTGTATATGCATATGAGATGATCACAAGCCATGTGTGAATGGGTGAGGGCAAATTTGGGGTGTTTACAGCAGCCTCATATTATCCTCAACTTGACTTAAGGAACATAAGCACCAACCAAGAAGTCACACTAACTATGGCCACCAGATCAACCGTATCGATATACGTCGTACAGTTTCCTTGGTCTATTGCCATTTACCTAAGGTACACTAGATCCGGGTTAGGATCTTTCACACATAAGAGCACCCAACAAGTAAGTATAAAGCAAATAAGGCAAACAATTTAAAGTGATCTAATTCCTAAGGGTACCCCTCTTTTATTAAGTCCCCAGCAGAGTCGCCAGTTCTGTAACACGGTGGGAGAACTGACTTTAAGTTATGTTGCGGATAGCAAGAGTCGCCACCGACTTTTATTTTATCCAAAAGGAAAGGGTATAAAAGAACAGGAAAGACCTTAGAGAATATTTTGGGTCCGGGGGGTAGGTTATGAAAAGGGAAGGTATTAGCATCCTTTTCATCCATGGTTATCCATGGGCTCTTAGGTACTTAAGCTCACTTTAAATGGTTTTTTTTGAAAGTGTAGTGTGTGAATAGAAAATTTTCAGAATAGTTAATAAATAATCCATGTAAGGATGTGTTAAAAACTTGTTTGAAAATTTGTTTGAAATTTGTTTAAGTGTGAAAAAAAGTTTTGAAGTGAGCAAGTATCTAGGAGTAACCTACCCTAATGTTTAAGGTCTTTCTTATTCTTTATCCTTTCCTTGGTAAGACTATCCCTACTATTAAGGAGTAGGTAGTCCTTACTTTGGATGTTAAGAGACATGTGAGGGACAATTTGATTTTGAAGGCAATGGTGGGGTGTAATAAGCACATACAAGGGACTATCATCATTTATTCGAAAGGGACTCGATTCGTATAGGCAACCATAAGGGACTTTGATGATTTTCTTTCGAGGGACTTGCTTTATACACCCCACTTAACCATTATTCGTAGGCAACTGGAAGGATATCCTTAGGAAGTGAGACGGCGATTAAAATCGACTTACGTGTGTGTGAGTGTTTATTTTAATTATCTTATGATTAAAAATTATCTAAATTTATTTTAATATTGCATACATGTTATTACACTCCCTAATTACTAACCATAATAATAATTAAATAATTAAACAACTTTACATCCAAGAAACAATTACAAAATAATAAGCAACATAATTAAATAGCAAAAATAAAAATATAAATAAGCAATAATAAATAATAAGGGGTTAGTAAATAAAAAATTAATAATAATATAAAATCAATAAAGCAAAATAATATGGTTAGTAAAATAATAATAAGAATAATTAGAATAAATAAAGTTAGAAACATAAAAAATAGAATAATAAATAATAACATGGTTAGTAATAAAAATTAATTACAAGGTTAATAAAATTATAATAAGCAAAAATTAATTAATAATACTAATAGAAATCAATAGTATAAGAATAAATTAACATACACCACTAAATAATTTTTAATTCATATACTAATTATTAAATTATTTTTAAATGTATTACAAAATTTTTAATTATTATTAATACATATTCACATTTATATACATATTATAAGAAAGAGATAGATTTTGAATGTCATATTTTAATTCTATTAGTTATTACATTTACAAATTATTTTAACCATATACAAAAATATAATTATCCTAAATTAAATTATTTCTAAATATTAAAAGAAAATTAATTTGACTTATAATTATATTTACAAAATTTTATGAAAAATTATAACTATATTAGGAATAATAAAAAAAAAAATTAAATTTTATTTAGAAAAATAGTTTAGGATTGGAAAATTAGGGTTTTATAATTAGGGTTTGTATATATACACATAACATTATTTTAATTAATATAAACCATACAAATAAAATTTTAAAATTAAAAAAAAAACAAGAGTTTTATATTTTTTCTAGAAAATTATTTTAAGAGCAATTAGATTATATAATATATATACATATTATGATATAGAAAATAATAACATTTAAATTAATTAAATTAAATGGAAAACAAAAAAAATAAAAAAAAAGAAGAAAAGGAACCTGATGGGATTTGATCCCAGGACCTCCTATTTGCAGGCAGCAACAAGAACCACCAGGCCAGCCAGGCGCAGGTGAGAAAGAATGACGCATGGTTGTTTTTATGCCTTGTCCTTGAAAATTCCAGAAAAAATAAAAGAACAAAAGGCCTGGGGAGGTTTTGATCCCAGGACCTTATGTATGATAGCGTGCGCGCGTTACCACCTGGCTGGGAGAGCCTATCTGGTAATGTGATGACCACATATCATAATATATTAAGCTTCTTCGCTACCTGAAAAAATAACACAAAAACAATGCACTAGCCAGGACTCGAACTAGGGTCCTTCCATGATACACATATGCGCTTTACCACCAGACCAATGTTGCCTTGATGATATCAATTTACATTAATATAATAAAATTATTAAGACAATATTCAAATATCAGAGTGCGCGCCATAGGACTTCTTCTTCTCCAATTTACCTGCGAAATCAGTTGCAATTTTTCTTGCGAAGCTACCTGCGAATTTAGTTTTACAGGATTTCCTAGGTTTATGTCAACGATCATGCTACCTGTACATTTTTATCAAATTGAAATCACCAATGGAATCCACACATCATTTACAGTGTTATCATGTTATCACAATTTATTTATATTCATTAAATCACAGGATCCCAATTCGAGCTCCAAAACCCTAACAATGGCGTTTTAAGCTTCAGGCCCTAAACTTCTAATCAAATGATCCAGAAAGTATCCCTAGGTCTTGACTAACACAAATCAAACACCAAAAGCAATTAATATTGGTTAGATATATGAAATCTAAAAACAAAATTTTGGAGAATAAAATTGCTTCGGCTAGCATGATATTGTATGATTTTGATGCAATGGATGATTGAGTTTGCTTCAAGAAGGTTCAAGGAACATCTCCATGTCTTCACAATACCTTTTTCTGCCTTGAGGAGAGGAATCCGAATTTGAAATTTCTTATGATTTTTTGAAGTGTATAACCTACCTTTTGAGCTGCTGGAAATCGTGGCTAGGGTTATGTTTATGATCTATATTTATATGGGAGTCAATTAGGTCAGAAACATGGACTTGTTACATGTAAATTTGATCCAAACAAATATTGAAAAAGATCATGTGTTAAAAGTCAAATATTTGTGCATTATGACTTGCTATTTTGGGAGAGATCACATGATTTCCTTCTCCTTGAGTTCCAATCACCCTTTAAGACTTTCTAGAAATAAAATTAAAATTTATTTTCATGATTTTATATTTTATTAGAATTTAAAATGACTTTTTAATATAAAAATCATAATAAATAAAAATAAAATAAATAAAATTATGAATAATTTAAATTAATTTCGTGCAAGTCATTATAAAGTGAATTGGGTCACAATTTGGGCAGCCCATTTGGAAAGATTTACTTTTAAGCCTCCATTTTCAACATAAACCATCCCAAAATTGCCCAACTTTGCAAGAACACATCTCCCTCAATTTTAAAGGTATGAGGGTGTTCTTGGACTTTTTGGAAAGCTTGAAGAGTCCTCTAAACAACCCCATTGGTTTCAGGTCCATATCATTTACCAATCTCAAGTTATGCCCTTTTGAAGTTGTTGACTTTTTGTTGACTTTTGAAATGACCTATAATGTCTTAGATCATATCTTTCAAATGAAGCATTTTTGGGCTTAACCTTCAACATAAAAGTTGTAGAGAATTCAATTTCCTTCAAAATGAGCTTTGGATGGAGACTTGGTGATGAAGTATGTGAAAGTTATGCCTGGTCAAAGTTCAGTTGACTTTTACTGAAGAAACCCTAATTTAGAAACTCCTGATTATTGATGATCTGGAATCTCCTTGATGAATCATGATCAACCCTTGATCAAATGATGAATTTTACTTCATATACTTGATGTTGGCAAAAAATCATGAATTTTGACTTTGGTTTGACCACAGTTGACCTCAGTTTGACTTTTTAACTGCATTGACTGATTTTGACTTATCTGATCATCTGACTGAGCAAACTTTTGAGAAAAGCCTTGAAACTTGACATGGGGGTTATTACACACATATAAGATGATATGAAACTCACTTGAGGTATTGGAAGTCCATTTAGCCTGATTAAAGTCAAAACCCTAGTTTTGGATGCACTGCTTAGGAGATGCATTGTCTGAGGGAATTGTCAACTTCTTTGACCAATTGTGAACTATGTGAACCTTGTGAATCTTCATAAAATGTCTTGTGACACCTATAGGAGGTATTGTGAAGCTTGTGAACCTTGTGAACCTCATGAAGTGGCTTTGTAGACCTCATGATCCTCAGGGAAGCTTTGTAATCTTTGTGAAACTTGTGAACCTTGTGAACCTTCAAGAAGTAACTTGTGGACTTCATGAACCTCATGAAAGGTCTTGTAAATGTTGAGAAGCTTTGTGAACCTTGTGAACCTTCAAGAAGTGACTTGTAGACTTCCTGAGCCTCATGAAAGGTATTGAAAGCATTGTGGAACTTGTGAACCTTGTGAACCTTCATAAAGTAACTTGTAGACTTCATGAACCTCATGAAAGGTTATGCAAGTGTTGGAGAACTTGTGAACCTTGTGGACCTTCTTAGAACACAAAGTCTTGTATTGTGAGGGCAAATTTTGGGGTGCAACACATGCCCTCCAGCATGGGTACCAAAGGATCCTTCGTGCACCTCGTGCATCAACAGGTCTGCTTCTGTTCTATCAACGCATCTGAGGAGTACCATATCAAAGTTTCTCTTGTACAGGGAACCATCAGTATTCAGGAAGAAACTACCAGCAAGCCTCCTTAGAGTCTTCTTATCATTGGAAGATGCTCCAGGTGGGTATGTTTGATCCTCCAAGAAGCACTTAATGTCATGAAACCAAGGCTTATCATCTTTTACAACGTCTGCCGCGAACACATATGCTGGTCTATCGAGTCTAGATACTGAAATCCGAGGCACAAAGTTGGCAGCTTGAACTTTGATCATGGATGAAATGGTAGCCAGAGCATCTGCAAACTGATTCTCGTCCCGAGGGATATACTCAAGCTTGACTGTTGTGAAGAAAGCCAATAACCTTCTTGTATAATCCCTGTAAGGTATCAGATGATCCTGGTGGGTGTACCATTTGCCGTTGGTTTGATTAACTACCAGAGCTGAATCTCCGAATACAGTCAATGTCTTGATCCTGAGGTCAATGGCTTCCTCAAGACCCATAATGCAAGCTTCGTATTCAGCTTCGTTGTTAGTGCAGTTGAAGGTGAGCTTTGCCGAGAAAGGCATGTGAACTCCCTTAGGTGTAATGAGTACTGCACCAACACCACGACCATTCATATTAACAGCCCCATCAAACATCATAGTCCATTCTTCTTCCGGGTCAGGCCCTTTAGTGTGAACAGGCTCTTCATGATCTTTCGCTTTTATGAACATGATGTCTTCATCAGGGAAGTCAAATCTCATAGGCTGGTAATCATCAATAGGTTGCTCAGCAAGATATTCAGACAATACACTGCCCTTGATGGCTTTCTGAGATGTGTACTGAATGTCATATTCCGTGAGAATCATTTGCCATCTTGCAACCCGTCCGGTAAGAGCTGGCTTCTCGAAAATGTACTTGACTGGGTCCATTTTGGATATCAATAAAGTAGTGTGGGTCAACATATACTGCCTCAGTCGGCGAGCAGCCCACGCTAAAGCACAGCAAGTTTTCTCGAGCAGTGAATAACATTGTTCACAGTCGGTAAACTTTTTGCTCAGGTAGTATATTGCATACTCTTTTCGACCAGACTCGTCATGCTGGCCCAGCACACACCCCATTGACTCTTCTAATACTGTCAAGTACATTATCAAAGGTCTTCCTTCAACTGGAGGCATAAGGATTAGTGGTTCTTGAAGGTATTCTTTGATCTTGTCAAAAGCCCTCTGGCAGTCTTCATTCCACCTGACCGTCTGTTCTTTTCTTAACAGCTTGAACAAGGGTTCACAGGTTGCTGTAAGGTGAGATATGAACCTTGAGATGTAGTTCAATCTACCTAGAAACCCTCGAACTTCTTTTTCAGACTTCGGTGCAGGCATTTCTTGAATGGCTTTGACTTTATCAGGGTCAACCTCAATCCCTTTCTCGCTTACAATAAAACCCAGCAGCTTACCAGATCGCACCCCGAATGTGCACTTGTTGGGGTTCAGCTTCAGTTGGTACTTCCTCAGACGTTTGAATAACTTCAGCAGATTTACCAGGTGGTCTTCTTCTGTAAGGGACTTGGCAATCATGTCATCCACATAACACTCGATTTCCTTATGGATCATATCGTGGAATAATGTTACCATAGCCCGTTGATATGTTGCACCAGCATTCTTCAATCCAAATGGCATCACCTTGTAACAGAACGTGCCCCAGGGGGTGATGAAGGTTGTCTTATCCATGTCTTCAGGTGACATCTTGATCTGATTGTACCCTGAAAATCCGTCCATGAAGGAGAATACCGAGAACTGAGCCGTATTATCAACCAATACATCAATGTGAGGTAATGGGAAGTCATCTTTTGGGCTGGCTCTGTTCAGGTCCCGGTAGTCAACACACATCCTCACTTTGCCGTCTTTCTTAGGCACAGGTACGATATTAGCAACCCACGGTGGATAGCTAGTTACAGCAAGGAACCCGGCGTCCCACTGCTTTTGTACCTCTTCTTTGATCTTCATTGCCATGTCTGGGCGAGTACGGCGCAGTTTCTGTTTAACCGGTGGGCAATCTTCTCTTAAAGGCAGCTTGTGCACAACAATATCGGTATCCAACCCTGGCATATCTTGATAAGACCAGGCAAACACATCCACATATTCCTGAAGCAGGTCAATCAGTTGCTTCTTCACTGAGTCTTGTAAACAGGCCCCGATCTTAACCTCTTTCACGTCTTCAGCTGTACCAAGATTAATCGTTTCGACCTCTTCCTGATGAGGAGTGATAACCTTCTCCTCTTGCCTTAGCAACCTTGCTAGCTCTTCAGGCAACTCGTAATCTTCTTCAACCCCTTCATCGGCTTGATTGATTGGATTGTCAAAGTCATACGAAGCCATAGCTGTGTTGTTGTCGGTGCAGTCTGGAAGGCACTCTCTGCAAGGGTTTAGATTGTTCATTTTAGTGATTGATTTTAATCTTGTTTAGAAAAAGTGAAATGAAGTTTATCATTTTGAAAACATTGCCATTTATTTTTTGTACAAAAAGAAAAATGAAAAATAGTGAGCAGAAAAGAAAAAGACTCATTTGCAAAAGATGTCTGATTATCATTGATTGATCTGTTTGCACAAAATTACAGATGGCCCGATTACAAAATGAGTCTTGTCATCTTGGGCAAGATGCAAGACTTGATGCATGCTTAAAATATACAGGAAATAATAATTACTCTGCAGGAGTAACCCTTATAATTTCCTGGGAAGACCAGTTTGAGATACGGCTCCCCGGGATCCTTGGACGTATCCAGCTCTCCAGGTTGCGCTCATCTTCCGACTCATCTTCCAAGTTGTTGACAGCATCAGGGGTGAGCATCCCGCCACTAACAAAACTGGGCTTCTTAGCAGCCTCTGCTTGATCTTGTTGAGTTGGTTTGTAACCCAACCCAAATCTATCCTCTTTCTTCTTCACAGGCAACAGTTTGCCCCAGCCTTGAGCATTCCCCTCCTCAACAACCTTCCTGGCTTGCTGGTAGGATGTCATGGAAGTCCCAAGTACAGCAGATGCTTCGTTAATATTCAGGGCCTCAAATCCCTGACTCATGGTCTCGTGGATCTCCCCATCCATCTCAATATATTTGTATGTAGCCAGGTGGCTAACAAAAATATCTTCCTCTCCACAAATAGTAACGACTTGGCCCTCCCACTCGAATTTTAACTTCTGGTGAAGGGTTGAGGTCACGGCGCCAGCGGCGTGTATCCATGGCCTACCCAATAGACAGCTGTAGGCAGGCTGTATATCCATCACGAAGAAGGTCGTTTTGAAAGTCTGCGGGCCAATCGTTATAGGCAACTCAATTTCTCCCAGAACTGATCTCTTAGAACCGTCAAAGGCTCTTACTACCAAGTTACTGGGGCGTAATGCCAATCCTTCATACTCCAGCTTCACAAGGGCTTTCTTAGGCAGGACATTGAGGGATGACCCTGTGTCCACTAATACATGAGAAAGAACTGCACCCTTACATTCCAAGGTAATGTGCAAAGCCTTGTTGTGATTGCGGCCCTCCGTTGTCAAATCAGTGTTGGTAAATCCTAGTCCATGACTAGCGTTAACATTTCCAACTACAGCTTCCAACTGATTGACGGTAATCTCCTCTGGCACATAAGCTGCGTGCAAGACTTTTAGTAGTGCGTTCCGATGAGCCTCGAAGCACATAAGCAATGATAGAATGGAGATCTTGGAAGGCGTCTGGTGAAGCTGGTCCACTATCTTGTAATCACTTTTCTTGATGATTCTCATGAATTCATCAACCTCCTGATCAAAAGGGGTCTTTAAAGCTTCTTTAGCAACTTGTTCTTCTTGCACCATGCTCTTCCCTTTTGCTTTGGCAGCAGCTTCTGCTTCAGCAATGGGTCTTGGAATTTGTGGGGCGAAAAGACGTCCGCTTCGAGTGAAGCCTCCGCCTCCCCCCACATTGTCTATTTATGGTGAAGAAGTTGATGATTCAAAAGTGATTTTCTGTCCTTCGCAGTATAGATCGGAGCCGTAATGCCAAGGGATGGCATTACTGCTTTCATAAGGAACTGGCCCAGGCACCGTGAAAGTGACTGGACTGATAGCAGCTGCAGAAGGGACCATGATAGTATGTGGATCATAGTATATTGTGACTGGTGCTCTGGTAGGAGTGGCATTTTGTGAGTTGTAGGCAGAATCATTTGCAGGATCATAATAAATTGTAACCGTTGAGACACTTTCATTATTTGTTGTTGATGTTGTAGGAGACACTGTTGATTGGATGGATGTTGCTGTTGTAGGAGTTTCTGAATGAAGGGGTGCTGAAGTTGTAGAAGGGATGTTTGTTGATATTTGGTCCGTTGAAGTAATAGATGAAGCATTTGTTGATGAGATTGAAGAGTTGTTTGGAACAATTGTTGTTGCAGTTGTAGAAGGTTCTGGAACTGTTATTAAGGAGATTGTTGGGTTGGTAGGTATTGATGTTGTGATTTGAAGCAGGCCACTCTGGATGAGACCATCTATGCCATCTCTCAAGTTATCACACCCATTCACTGAAACGTTGCAATAAGCACATCCTAGCTCACATCCAGGGAACATTTGACATTCAAGGAGTTGAGCTTTAATCTCTACCAAAGGTGTCCGAATCTGACCCACACTGGTTATCAAGTAAGACGGCTTATCTTCTTCAATAGCATTGATTCTCGGTCCACCGTGGTTTGGCATAGGGTTCTTGTTAACATTTGGTGGTGGTGAAAAGTTTAGAGCTTTAGAATCTACCAAGTCTTGTACTTTCATGTGCAAAGCTCTGCACTTCTCTGTACTGTGGCCAGGTGCATTTGAGTGAAAAGCACATCTGGCGCTGGCGTCATAATTTCTGGGCAAACTGGTAGGATCTGGAGGTGCCAATGTCCTTAGCTCAACCAGGTTGAGTTTTAGGAGTTGTGGAAATAATGTGGCATAGGGCATAGGGATTGGATTGATCACCCTATTGGCCTGAGATGGTCTCTGTTGATACGGCCTTTGCTGATTGTTGTTGTTGTTGTTGTTGTTGTTATAATTTCTCTGAGGTGGATACTGAGTTTGTTGCTGGTAATGGGTTTGTTGCTGTGGATGATATACCGGTTGCTGAGGAAGTGGAGAGGGAATGGTGACTGCTGCCACTGATCTATGAACATATTGTGATCTGCCCCTGCTGGCCTGAATAGCATTGGTCTCACCGGTTCTTCTTGGACCTACAAAAGGTTTTCTGGGGTTGCTGGACGAGCTTGCACCGTTGTCAGAAATCTTGCCCATCTTTAATAGGCTCTCAATTCTTTCCCCGGCTATGACCACGTCAGCAAAGCTAGTGGAAAAAAAGGCAGCTAGCCTGTCAATGTATGTCCCTTGGAGGGTGTTCATAAACATATCAGCCATCTCCCTCTCTGACATGGGTTGCTGGACAGCAGCAGCAAGCTGTCTCCACCTCTGAGCGTACTCTCGGAAGCTTTCCCTGGATGATTGAGACATCCCCATCAGGAGGGTCCTGTTGGGAGCCATATCTAAGTTGTACTGGTATTGTCTGATAAAGGCCTCAGCCAGGTCCTTCCAGCACCTGATGGTTGCTCTAGTCAGGTGAGAGTACCATTCCCTTGAAGCTCCTGTTAAGCTATCTTCAAAATAAAACATCCATAGCTTTTCGTCCATGGTGTATGCCTTCAGCCTCCCCAGAAAGGATTGTAAATGGGTTCGGGGACAGGAAGTTCCGTTGTACTTCTCAAAGCACGGAGGTTTAAATTTGTGGGGAATCCTGACCCCGTCCACTAGACCCATGTCCATAACATCAAAGCCCAAAGAATTCTGGGACTCCAGGGATCTCAGTTTCTCAGCAATCTCATCTAGCCTTCTGTCATAGGCTTCATCCCCAGCTCCCATCACTGTAAATTGATCTTCCTGGGGGTCTTCTTGTAATACTCTACCTGCAGTGGCAGTCCCTTGCACATTAACAGGGATGTTGATCTCTGGATGAAGGTGGGGTCCATAGACTGGGGGATTAACATGAGGTTGAACCCTCTCATTGTTGCTTGTCCCAGCAGTCCCTAGATGGGGGTCTTCCTGATTCTGCCTCTCTACCAGTGCTCTTAATCTCTCTTGGCTTTGAGCCATATTATTCATCACCTCCATAAACTGAGTCATCTGATTCCTCATTTCCAGTCTCTCGTTGGCCATTTGAGTCCTGACCTCTGTAAGGTCCTGCTGTACTTGGTCCATTTGTATGCCCGGAAGGTTGTTGCGGGTGGGATATCTGTGTGGACGGTTGAGTGGGAACACCCGACGTCGAGCAATAGTTCCTGAGATCACAACAGAGTTAGTAACAACAAAACAAAAACCTACAAAACAAAACAAAAGTTAGTATGCAATGCAGTATGCCTATTTGTTTCCAAGGTATCCGGCTTGGCGCTTGGTTTTGACCTTTCCAGACCCTTGAGGAAGATGCTTGTGATGTTGCTTGAAAGAAACTCAGATAAAACAAACTAATGAATATATTACAAAAAGTGAATGATACATAGTTTGTTTTTTACAATACATGCCCTCTGAGGGGTCAAAAATATAACATAAAGAAAAGAAAAGTACAATGAACTGATAGCAACAACAAGCAAAAGTCAGACACCAAGACCAAACTCATCCTCCTGAACTTCCTTTAGAAGTGCTTCAGTCACAGGATCAGCCGGACGCTCCGTGAGGTTTCTGATAAGGAGATTCCTGGTGGCAACAGCTGCAGTTAGCTTCTTGTGTCGACTCTGGTCCTTTGACCTATTCACACCAGCTCTAATCTTCAACTCTGAGATCTCTCTCTGGGCTGCTAGCAGGGCTTCCTGCTGCTCCTTTGCACTAGCCTCCAGCTGCTCAATCTTGTCCTGAGTCCTCTTATCCTCCTGAGTACGAGCTTCAGTGATCCTGACCCACCTAGCTTGACTCTCTTTCAAATATAAATCAGTCATGGCCTTCTGGAATTGAGCCTCCTTGCAGGCATTCTTCAAGATCTGCTCTCCAGCTCTTGACTTCTTAATGTAGTCCTATGACTTCTCAATCCTAGCTAGATGCTCCACCTTAAGCTTTTCTAACCTCTCAATGTCCAGCCGACCATCACTCCTCTCCCAGAGGGTCTTCTGTAGAGCCTGAGTCAGATTCTCATTTCTCTCTTTGAGCTTCTCAAACTCTTCCAGGCTGACAGTGGCTGGAGGTGGTGCTGTGGAGGGTCCAGGCACATCTTCAAGGGTGAAGGGCATCCCAGAAACTTGAGCCCTGGCATGAGACCACTCATAGTACTGAGCTGAGGCCACATTGTTGCATCTCCCAAGGATGGTTACCCCTTTAGTCTGGACATTGTCCCAAGCCCAGGATGCTTGCCTGACAATAGCCAGATTAGGCTTGATCTCACAATAAAGGGTCTCAGCTAGATCTTGTACTCTAGGAGGGTGGACTAATGCATAGCCCAGTTGTCTTTTGAATAGCAGAGGGTTGTAGTTGATGCAACCCTTCACTCCTATCAGAGGTACATTGGGGAACTGCCCACAACTAGTAATGATGTCTCTGCCCTTAGTGCTCTGAGTGCACCACCTGATGTCATCTGAGGTTAGAGCAACAAGCCTCCTAGCCCAATTTTTCTGCTGGTGAGGGTTCAAGAATGCATCAGTCTTTGGCAAATGTTTGAGCAGCCAAGTATGGAACAAAGGAGCACAGCATCTCACCAGTCTTCCCCTTTGCTTTTCATTCCTTTGGTGAACAGAGTAGTAGAAATCTCCCAGTAAGGTGGGCACTGGGTTCCTCAGGATGAAAAGATGGATTGCATTCTTGCTAATAAATTTAGGCTCATCTGTAAATAATATAATCCCATATATGCTAAGGGCTAATAATGCACAGACTGCCTTCCACTCCCCCATGGAGGCCTTCAGAATAGCCTGAGAGGTCAAGAAATCCAAATGTAGACCAGAGATTCCAGCCTTGGTGGTCATATTCTGCCCAATCAGAACTGGTTCTAGATACAAAGCCTTTGCTACTTCTTCATTACTAGGAAAAGCCATCTCAGGGTTGAAGGGGACTCCACCCCTGATAGGTACACCAACCAATGATGAATACTCTTCCAACAAGGGTCCCAACTGAAAATTCTGGAAGGTGAAGCACCTCAGAGGGGGATCATAGAACTGCAAGCAAGTATGAATCAAGCTCCTCTGTGAAGGGTCCAAATCCATAACCACATCAAGGATTCCTCCATAATGTTCTCTGAATAGTGGTATATGGTCTGGAGTAATCAGGGTCTGGACCTTCCTGATGCTAGCTAGCTCAGGCTCAAAGAAATGATAGGAGATGTTGCTCTTCTTAGGTGCCATGTTGCTGAAGAAAAGCTGAGACAGATGCTGAGAATAACACTGAAGATGGGCCACTGACAGGCTGAGACTGGTGGTGCAGGTGACTGAAGCAGGTAGCTGAAGTAGATACTGATGAAGATAGGTCTATGCTGATGAAGGGGTCAAAACCAAGCCAAAATATAGTATGGATACCCTGAAAAACAAATAAGCAAATGTCAAATGATGCAATGATGATGTATGCAGATGATATGCAAGGGTTTGTGATCAAGCTGGATCTGATCAAGTGCTCTGATATAAGTCCATGTATGTTCAAGAAATCCAGATGGAGGTTCATAAGTCCGGTAACCAGGGTGGGGGACTCAAATAAAGAGTCACATGTCCAGGGTTAAAAATCACAAGAACTGTTCCAAAATGGAGTACTCTTAATCAACCCACAGTAACAGGGTATGATGAGGTCAAAGGTACCTGCAAACCTGTAAACAGCCCAACCCCCTCACAGGTGATGTTCTAAAACAAGGATCCTCAGACTTGGATCAGTTATGAGAAGTGTAAACACTTCTAACCCGGAGGTACAGTGTTTACAATAACCATAAAAGATCCTCCTCTAATTCACCTCAGTTTCTGAAGTTCAATAGTAAAGGTCATCCAGACTTAACAGGCTTCCCAGATAGCCCTAGCACTACAGGAAATCTGTAGCACAGAGTTCTCAAGAAGAAACCCATATCTGAACCGTGTTTCATATTCCCGCACCAGACCGAAATGGAATGGGAAAGAACATGAACCACTCTAGCCTAGGTGTCACTCAGGTCCCAGGTATAGGACCTTAAACTCTCAATAGAACCCCACCCACCAAAGCAATAAAACCAGATCCAGCCAGAACAATATGACAGTATGATGTATATAAAGCTGTAAAGAAAGCAATAAATAACTGTACATAAAGCAAAAATAAAACAAATATACAAACACAAATAGCACATAACACCCCAGTAAACACAAATCAAACAAGCGCTAGGAGGAACCCACAAAAAGAACCAGAAGCCCTGGTTACAGTATAAGGTTCCCCAGCAGAGTCGCCAAGCTGTCGCTCCCGATAAATGGGAAATGGCCCAGATAAAGGTACAGACGCGAACGGTCGGCGAAAGGAGGATGTGAGAACACACAGGGAATGAATAGAGTCGCCAGCTAGGCATTTTTATCCCAGAGGAAAGGTAATGCTGCATAGACCTAGAAAGATACGGATAAGACGGTTGCGAACCAGAGAGACTGAGAAAGGGGGTTGGTTACAAACTGGGAAGGTATTAGCACCCAGATTGTCCGTCGTACTCGACGGGATCCACGCTTGGAAGTTTGTGTTTAAAGGGGTAGTGTCAGTGCAAACTGTGTATAAAAGAGCTGGAAAAGGATGTACAGGTGTCAGTGTAAAAGAAGTGTGAAGTGTGTAAATGTACAACGTCAGTGTAAAGACAAGAGTGAAATGCTCATGATCATGAGGCTTAAAGAATGGTGCTGGAAAGAGGGGGAATATACAGAGACTTTTTTTCGATAACTGTTAAGTTATGCCTACGTATCCTCTCGTGCAATGAGGAAGTCAGAACACCGTAGTTCGACCCAAAGAGACTGAAAGATGAATTGACTTGTGAACTGCTTACTTGTCTATGCTCAAGTGTAAGACCTGTCTGGCTCAGGTGCAAACTGTCTTGCATTAGACGGAAGAAGCAAGTTCTCGTTTATGAGTGAATGAGATGAGAAAAGAATCCCGGAGGAGACGATTATTGTTTGTTTTTGAGTTTTCAGTCTTTTATTGCTTTTGAAATTTGTCATAAGTTAATGAGCTTAAGCCTTAACCAATGGGTTAGCAAACTCATCACATCTTCCCTCTGATTAGGGGTAATGAGAATACCTTAAGTGTGAAGTCAGCTTCTCACACTTAATCACCCTGATGTAGGATTAAGATCATTAACCTACTTGTGATTAGTTAGATGTTTTTGTTTAGTGTTGAGTAATGAGATTAAGCCATAATCAGGGATTAAACAGACTCATTACACCATCCTAATAGAAGGATGATAGATGAGAATGTTTAAGCTGAGGAAAGCTCCTCAACTTAATCCATGATTAGGGATTAAACCCATGACAAAACAAAGCCTTTGTTAAATGGATTTTATTTAATGATTAGATGATGAAGTGAGTTTTATGGTTTGTAAGACAACTTGAGAGGGACTTGTCCATTAACACTAGGGTTAGTCCTTCTTAACCAATTAAGGAAGAATTAGAACCCTAATGCAAGGCCCAAGTTACAAGCTTGATGTCTTGATGATTATTAGATGAATTGATTAAAGGATTTAAACACATTAAGGGTTTAACACTTAGGATTAAAGTTATACACTCCATCCTAATAGAAGGATGCAGGCATAAGCTTAATCACAAAGCCTTAAAGCCTTTAGGGTTTAGTCCCTGATTGTGAGGTGAGAAGAGAAGACTCAAAGAGACACAAAGGTAAAAACTAAGTGGGGAGACTAATCAAAACCCTAATCATTGTCATGCTTGGTTGTTCCTAAGGTTTGTGAGGTTTACAAGAGACATCTTCAGATGAACCACCAGGCAGCAGATGAAAGGAGCAAAGAGAAGCAAAGTAACTTGCTTCATTTAAAAAGACAAGTCACTTGAAGAAAGAAAGTAGGGAGAAAAAGAAAGAGCAAGCTCAATCTCAAACACAAGATAAAATGCAGCAATTATGCATAAGAGAGATGAAAAGGGATTGTGAGAAGTGAAGGCAAATTCACTTCTCAAAGTGACTTACCACCTGAAGAGTTAGTGAAAGGAATGAAATGCAATGCAAGATGAGATGGAATGGCATGATGCAAACCAAAACCAGAAGCATATATGAGATGATAATGATGCTATGAAATGATGCAAACATGAAACAAAGCATGGGGATGATCATACAAACTTATGGAGGCAAATGAAGCAAGTTAAGAACCATGATCATACATGAAAGGTTATGAAGTGCAAATGGCATACAACATGGCAAATGCAAGATGCAATGATCAAACATGATTCTAATATGTCTTAAGATGTCAAATGAATCAAATGGATGCACAAAATGCTATGGCAAGTCAAGGTATGAATGCAAATGCAAGATGAATGCAAAAGGAAGCCCAAATTAGGGTTTATGATCAATGCAACAAACAAAAACCAAAATCAGAAGCAAACATCAAGATAAAAAATTGAAAATGCATCAAATGGAACCCTAAACCTACATTAACTCACTGCCCAAAGGAGGGGTTCTAACTCTTAACCTAATTAGGGTTATGAATTTCCTAAGATTTCTAGGGTTTTAGGGTACCTTAACAAGAAAAATGTCAAACAAATTGAAAATGAAAGATCAAATCATGCCAATTTAATCCTACAAGCTACATGATATGCAAAACACAATGCAAAAAGAATCAAAGTCCAACTCTCAATGGTTAGGCATAAATGATTTTTTGAAGTTTGGATCAAAATAATGCTTTGAAAATGAATTAATTCCATGGAAAATTGTCAAAATGCATCAAGATCAAAAAAGAAATTTGGTTTGAGGGTTGGACAATGTTTCTAAATGATTTTAAAGGTTTCATGAATTTTTTGGTGATTTTTAAATACCTAAAAGTATTTTTAATTAATTAATTCCCATTAATTAATTAAAATTAAACTTTTAAATGATTTAAAAATACTTTTTAATGCAAAAAATAAAAATAAAAATGTTTTTGGTTTCTGAAAATTAATAAAAGTTTATATAAAAATTTTCAGAATTTTTGAAAAGGTTTTACTATTTTAAATTAAATGCACAAATTAAATGAATAAAAATGAAAATAAAACTAATTAAATGAAAAGTATATGCAATGGACGGATCAGATTGAAACTGGGGAAGGGGCTGTTGACCACGCGCCAAATCCAAGGGACTACATTCAAATCAGGTTGATTAACTAATTAAACCTAATTAATTAAGTTAAATGGAAATTATGAATTAATGATAAGATCTAAGCCATTGGTCCACACGCGGGAAACAACATCCTAGGGTCCAGATTCAAAACACACTAATGACTCAGCTAAACCCTAATTAGGGCAAACTAACCTCAGACGGCCGGAACAGTGGTTCCGGTCGTCTTCTCCGGCGGGTCAAAAACCCTAGAACGTGTTACAGACCACCATTCATCAAATTGAAACCAGGGAAATGATCCTCTACACAAACCCCATTCAAATCACCCTTCAAACAACATTTATCATCCAAAAAACAGAGAGAATCGAATCAAACAAATTTCACGGGTGAAGTTTCAGAGAGCCATGAAATGATCATTTCAACACTATTTTCAATTCCAAGGACATCATTATGATCAGCACAACATGCACTTTCATTTTATAACAATAAAAACAAGTTCTGTGAGAAAGTGTTCTTGGCTATACCTGAGCTGGAAAGCTTCAATGGTGAACTTCCAGAACCTCCCACTTGTGCAAATGAACTCCCTTGGCCCTTCTGAAGCTAGTGGGATGCTTGGAAAGCTTTGATGGTGGCTAATTTGAAGATTCCAGTTCTGGTGTAGCAGAACTTGAGGTTCTAGTATGTGATGTTTCAGGCTCTTTTAATGATTGATTCTTGTTCCATGGAGGGTGTATGATTCAGTGGTGAAGGAAAAATGAAGGTTTAATGGCTGTATAGAGAGATTCGAAGAAGAGGAGTTTTTTGACAGATTTTGTGAGGGCTGTGTTGTGTGTTGTTTCAATGGCCAATGAGTTGCTATATCACTCCCATGATGTGTGAGTAGGCTGTGGAGCAGGTCAGTAGAGGTTGCTGATCACTATTCCAAGGGTATGGGAGTTTTGGCCAAAAAGTCAAGTTGATTTGTACTTGCAGCATGGGCTATGGCAGCAGCAGTCTAGAGGCTTGTCCTTCCTCAGCTTGAGTCAAGGATGGCCCTTGGATGGCTCATGAAAGTCTGCTGCATTTGGATCATGAGCTAGAGAGGTTTTTGCAACTTGCCCACTTGTGTTATTTCATGATTTTTGGTTATGTACATGAGATAATTCTTGCTGAATTTTGGTGTATGATACTTCATTTGGTCATGGCAATGTGTTAGAATCAGCTAGTGATCACACAATTCATGGGAGAATGATTTTGCCAAGAATCCCTCTTTGCACTTTTATGAAAAATGACTTATGGATATTTGAAAATCAAGGCACAAAAATGAGAAATCCCTTGGGCCAATTCTGGTTTTAGGTCATGTATAGCATTGTTATGATGATTAGAGGTCATGTTGAAGTCACATAAAGGCTTGCCATGAGAAATTGCAAGTTTTCCATTTGGTGCAAAAGTGAATTTTTAATGATTTTGCTCAACTTTGCAAGGGCATAACTTTTGATCCAAAATGAATTAGGTCATGTTCTTGTACTTTTTGAAAAGGGAATGATCCATTCTACAACTTTCATGACCAAAGTTTTTCCATTTGAAGCATTTTTGAATCAAAAAGTAAAGGTTGAAAAAGTTTCCTAAAATGGCAATTTCATTAAAAGTCAAACTTTCCCAAAAAGTCAACTTTGCAAAAGACTTGAAATTCTTCAATTTTGTGAACTTCCAACCTCTTCTATGATCAAATAAAGATCATATACAATCAAAATGATGAAGAACACCCTTTGGTTGGGTCATTGGGGGCCTCAGATGCCCTGATTTTACACTGACTTGCTTGAAAAGTCAACCCTTGATCAGATGACTTCCCCAAGGAATTTCTTCATGAAAATTGATATGCATACTCCCTATAACATGTAGAGACCAATAGAAACAAGAATTACCAAAAAATTTGGAGTTATGGCCTCTGAAACCAAAACCCTAATTTTAGGTCATCTGTGCAGTCAAGCCTGGCTCTGCTTCCATACCATTCTCAGTTCTTGTGATTTTTTGACATTCTTGACTTTGAGAGGATATAACATGATGTTTGAACACACATGGACCCCTTTGAAGTGATTTATGGCCTTTGGAGTGGCTCAAGAAGCTCTTGGATTGCTCAGATCACAAACCCTAGATGCAGATGACTTTGAACCAAAGCAAAGAGTCAAAAAAATGTGGCATGAGATGTTATGATTGAGTTTATGCATATGAGGAGATCACAAGCCATGGTGTGAATGGGTGAGGGCAAATTTGGGGTGTTTACAGATGGTGGTTACCTATAAAGATTGGCATGAAATGCTACCATTTGCCTTGCATGGGTACCGCACGTCAATCAGAACCTCCACTGGGGCAACACCGTATCAACTTGTGTATGGCATGGAGGCAGTCCTACCTGTTGAAGTTGAATTACCCTCCCTGCGGGTACTGATGGATGTTAAGTTGAATGAAGTAGAATGGGTCCGGTCCCGATACGAACAACTGAATCTGATTGAAGAGAAGAGATTGGCTGCAATCTGTCATGGGCAGCTATATCAGAAAATAATGAAGAAAGCCTTCGATCAGAAAGTCCGGCTCCGAGAGTACCAAGTAGGAGATCTTGTGCTGAAAAGACTCCTCCCTCCTCATACAGACCACAGGGGCAAGTGGACTCCGAACTATGAAGGGCCATTCGTAGTAAAGAAAGTTTTCTCTGGTGGAGCACTGATGCTCAACACTATGGATGGTGAAGACTTCCTGTCCCCTGTTAAAAAATACTTCGCCTAAAAATGACCCGCTGGACATAAAAACAGAATGTAAGTCCAGGCAAAAATAGGGCATCCCGGCGAGTCAAAAACAGAATAAGAGACTCGGGCAAAAAATAAGGGAAAATAAATAAAAATGTACACCCGCTAAGTCGAAAAGCCGCATTGGACGACTCAGGCAGAAAAGGGTATCCCGATGGATTGAAAACCCGAAAGGGCGATCCATGCAAAATAAGGGAATAAGCGAACAACTGCATTCTGAATTCATCTGTATCACTTACAACTTGGTAAGCTTCGAAAGGATCAAGCTTCGTTCAGAATCAACCTTCTTCAGAAAGCAAGATGAGAAGAACATCAAATGTCATACGAGTCATAGCAAAAGGGAAGCTCCTTGAAGCGTCATCAGCATTGCCAGCATCTTTTGTTTCTTAATTTGTAACAATCTCCTCATTTTAGGGGATTTGTTTCTATGACTGTATCTTGCCAATTCAGGGCACAAATTAATAAAATCAGATTTTCAGTCATGATTCGTCTCGTACATTTTATTTTCGTTTGCAAAAATGTCCGATGGCTTTGAGATATTGATTGCATAAATGCAGATGCTTCCCTTCTAAAAATATGTGCCTGCAGGAAATATATTTACTCCCAGGAGTGTCTAAACTTCTATGACGGAATCCGGTAAGGGATACCTCGGGATACTTGTACGTTTCTTTGTCATGTAGGATTGCAGGCGTTCAAAGCGTGACATGGGGCATGAAAACTTCTCCCCAGCAAGCTGTCAAACTCAGTCCGTCTTCCGGATTAGCACCGGAGGTGTTTTCTCCTCAGCTGAGTTGTCAAGTATCATCCTCAGCAGGATCCCTACAGAAACCTCTAAGAAAGATCTTCCAATGATCTTTCTTCTGCCCCAGCCAAGTGCCAACCAGGGAACTACCTCCCCACAGAGTTTCAACCTCTATCCAGAAGAGCAACGCGTGAAGAACTCACAAAGGAGTAAACGAAAGCTTATACAAACCCCAGATGGGTCCCCCATTACTAAGATGGGTCTATCAGTGACTTGTTTCCCCATGCAGATACATCTTATCAGATCTACCAATGATCTTATCCCCAGCTGGGATGTCCACTTCAAGCAGATCAGTCAGAGATCTTCACAGCAACGGGATCCGAGTCCCGGATCGGTATCTTTGCATAATCATAGCATTCGCATCATATTTTCCCCACAGAGCGTAGCATTCCGTCTAAAACGGAACATTACGGCAAAAATCAAACATGTTGCATAATCATAAGCCATGTTCTGAATCAAACACTTGTAAATGCTGACAATCTATCAACGATATACAGAACGCTCGCCAAAATTCCCCGGCAGAGAGCCAAGACATTTCTCTTACAGGTACAGATACTTCCTGACACCCGTCTGTGTCATATCCCCAGTAGAAAGCCAAAGCGTCCCCTTTGCACTCACAAGTACATATATATACAATTCCTTGACACCCGTCCGTGTGACCTTCCCCAGCATAGTTAACCAAACACTTTGGAAACCACACACTTGTTTATAATATACTTTTTCCGACACTCGTCCGTGTCATACCCTCCCCAGCAAGTTAAACACTCGTCTGTGTTTCACTCATACTTGTTACTCATCGTCTTTTTACTCATACAGATACTCGTCCGTATCTTATATATATCACTTAAATCCCCTCAGATCCGACACTCGTCCGTGTTCTTTATTAACCAGTTGGTACTCGTCCATATCATCATCTCTGAGCATGCGTCAAGCGTTTGTTTCTACCTGATACTCGTCCGTATCATAGTCTTAAGGATGCTCGTCCGCATCTTTAATCTATACACCATGTCAAACACTTATGTCTTCTTGAATTTAGACACTCGTCTGTGTCTACTATTCCCCAGGGGAGTCCCCAACAAAACTTGTTAAATTATTTTCTTTCATCTGACATTCGTCCTATGTCATGATACCTTCCGGCAGCCGTACCCTTCCAGGTGATCGTCCTTCACCTTCTTGATGATCGTCCTTCATCATTCCCAGTGGAGTCTCTATTCATTAGAACCCCTTCCTATCCGACATTCGTCCTATGTCGTGATATTTTTTTTAGCAGCCGTCCCCTGCTAGGTGATCGTCCTTCACCTCCTGATGATCGTCCTTCATCATTTTATCCGGTGGCCGTCCCCATCGTTGATCTCATTATCTAACATTCATCCTATGTCATGATAAACCCTGAGAGCAGCCGTACCCTGATAGGTGATCGTCCTTCACCTCTTGATGATCGTCCTTCATCATGCTTATCCGATGGCCGTCCCCATCGTCGACCTTTTTATTCGACATTCGTCCTATGTCGTGATACATTCGGCAGCCGTACCCTGCCAGGTGATCGTCCTTCACCTTAGATGACCGTCCCTCATCTTGTCCCCAACAGAGCAGTCGTCCCTTGCTAGGTGATCGTCCTTCACCTTTGATGATCGTACCTCATCATTTATTTCGTTTACCTATAATCCCCAAAGAGTCTTATAGCTTTACTTGATGGCCGTCCCCATCACAATCTCTCATATCCCCTGCTTGTCGGTCATCCCCGTCATTGCTTTATTTCCTGCATTTTCCCCGGCATGTCGGTCGTCCCCGTCTTTGCTTCACCCCAGCAGTCGTCCTCTGCTCGACGGTCGTCCTCCGTCGCCCGAACTTTATAATCATACTTTATTTTCTTTTACAATCTATATCCTTTTTCTTCTTCATTCTGTGAGTGCAAATTTCGGACTGTCTTTGGTATTCAACCACAAGTTATCTTGTTTGCCTGTTAAGCCGTTGCTTACATCCTACACAGCTAACTCATGCTTGAATAGGGGCAGCTGTAAACACCCCAAATTTTCCCTCACCCATTTCACCATGGCCTGTGAACTTTTCATATGCATAAATTCAATCATAGCATCTCATATCACATTTTTGATTCACTGCATTGTTTCAAAGTCATCTGCATATAGGGTTTGTGATCTGAGCAATCCAAGAGCCATTTGAGCCACTCCAAAGATCATCAATCACTTCAAAGGGGTCCATGTATGTTCAAGCATCATATTATATCCTCACAAAGTCAAGGAAGCCAAAGAATCACAAGAACTGAGAATGGCATGGAAGCAGAGCCAGGTTTAACTGCACAGATGACCTAGAATTAGGGTTTTGGTTTCAGAGGCCATAAATCCAAATTTTTGGGTCATTCTTGTTTCTATTGGTCTCTATATGTTATAAGGATCATGTATATCAATTTTCATGAATAAATTCCATGGAGAAGACATCTAATCAAGAGTTGACTTCTTGAGCAAGTAGTGCAAAATCAGGGCATCTGAGGCCCCCAATGACCCAACCAAAGGGTGTTCTTCATCATTTTGAATGTGTATGATCTTTATTTGATCATAGAAGATGTTAGAAGTTCACAAAATTGAAGAATTTCAAGCCATTTGCAAAGTTGCCTTTTTGGGAAAGTGACTTGTAATGGAAACTTGCCATTTTGGGAAAGTTTTTCAACCCTTTCTTTTTGATTCAAAAATGCTTCAAATGAGAAAACTTTGGTCATGAAAGTTGTAGAATGGATCATTCCCTTTTCAAAAAGTACAAGAACTTGTCCTAATTCATTTTGGATCAAAATTTATGGCTTGTCAAAGTTGGGAAAAATCACATAATTTCAAGTTTTGCACCAAAGAGGCAAAGTTGCAAAACCTCTTGCCAAGGCAAAATGTGACTTCAAATGGACTTCTAACCTTTGCACAAACATGAACCAATGCCTAAAAATCAGATTGCACAAAAGAACTTCCCATTTTTATGACTTGTGCTTCAAGTAATCACAAAAGGGCCAAAAGATCACAAAGTTGCAAAACCTCTCACAAACCCTAATCCACTTGCTAATTGGCCTCAAGACTGATTCCATGGCTCTCCTCAATCCTTGCTGCACAGGACACCCCTTTGTCCTTGGCCTGCCATTGACCCATACCTCTCTTACACAAAAATTTGACTTTGTGCAAAATGGCCCATACCAATCAAGCTAGGCCACACCAACTCCACAGACCTATCACAGTGTGATACATGGACAGAATGAGACTCAACACATAACACAACTCATCCTGATCTCTCCCACAAGCCAGCATTCTCAAAATTCACCTCTTGTGCACTCTCCTTCGAAACTCATCACACAAGCATCAAACATCAAAACAAACTTCATAGAATCACGCAACATGTTCCCCTGATCATTTCCCAACCCTCATTTGTCCCTGAAACCCTACATATCAAAAACACGATTCTCATCCCTCACTGAACAAAACTTGATCAATCTCACAAACCAGCCAAAATAAACTCCATACAAGCTTTGCAAACTCCTTAGGAGGTTCATTGGGTTCATTTTGAAGCAAGGAAGCAGTCAAAAAGCTCCTGGATTGAAAGCTCCATCTCAGGTAGCCATGTGAAAACATTTTTCCAGAACTCTTGTTTTAAGTTTCTAAAGGATAAAGCATGCTCCACTGATCACACTGAACTTTGAAATTTTGAAAATGGTGTAAAAATGAGCTTGTATTGATTGACTGAAATTTCTGCCATTTTTGTTCTTCCTTTCGAATCTTGAGTTTGAGTGAGAATAAATTTATTTTGAGAGTGGATTTGGACTCGGAGAGGTGAGAAGAGTTGATCTGGAGCTTTAGAGCTCCAAAAATAACTTAGGAAAGAAGTTAGCAATTTTCAGGTGAGGGGGTCACCGGAGAAGACGACCTGAGCTCTTCTCCGGTGACCTAAAAGTCATTAATGTGTAATTAGGGTTAGGGCTCCAGGTTTGAATGTTGGCCATTGGATGATGTTTCCCGCGCGCGTTTGGAAGGTCAGGATCATGTCATTAGTTATTAATTAGGATTAATTTAATTAATTAATCAGGATTTAGGAAGTTTGAACTTGGGCCGTAGGATTGCGCGCCAAGTCAATGAATCCAAGCCCAGATTGCATCCTGGCTCTCCATTGTGCATACTTTCATTTATTTTAATTTTTATTTCATTTTCTTTTCATTTAATTTGCACGAATTATTAAAAATAGCAAATCATGTTTAAAAATTCTAAAATTTTTTGTCAAAGATTTAATTAATTTTCAGAACCCAAAAATATTTTTATTTTTATTTTTTGCATTAAAAATTATTTTTAAATCATTTAAATGTTTATTTTTAATTAGTTAATGAAAATTAATTAATTAAAAATGCATTTAGGTATTTAAAAATCACCAAAAAATTCACATTGCATTTAAAAACATTTAGAAACATTATCCAACTCTCAAACCAAATTTCTTTTTTGTTCTTGATGCCTTTTGGTCATTTTCAATGGAATAAAATTCATCTTGAGGCAATATTTTTGTGCAAACTTTGAAAAATCCTTTCTGCCTAACCCTTGAGAGTTTGATGTTGTTTCTTCTTGAATTGCACCCTTTATGGCATGTAGTTTATAGGATAAAATTGGTTTGAATTGATCTTGCATTTTCAATTTGTTTGGTATTTTTCTTTGTGAGGCACCCCAAAACCCTAGTAATCTTAGGAAATTCATAACTTTCACTAGGTTAAGAGTTAGATCCCCTCCTTTGGGTAGTGAACTTGTATAGGTTTAAGGTATCTTTGATTGCATTTTCAAGTTTTTATCATGTCATATGCTTCTGATTTTGAATTTTGCTTTGTGTGTTGATCATAAACCCTAATTTGTGCTTTCTTTTGCATCCTTCTTTCATTTGCTTGCATTCAAAGACTTGTCATGACATTTTGTGCATCCAGATGATTCATAATACATCTTAGGACATATTAGAATCATGTTTGATCATTTCATCTTCCATTTACCATGTTATATGTTCATTTCATTTCATAAGCATTCATGGATTCTTATGAATCAAGCATGCTTCATTTGCATCCTTATGCTTGTATGATCATTCTCATCTCTTGTCATGTACTTGCATCATCTCTTAGCATAATTAACATCATGTTTATGCTTCTGGTTTTGGTTTGCATCATGGCATTTCATCTCATTTGCATTACATTTCATTTCTTTTGCTAACTTTTCAGGTGGTAAGTTGTTTTGAGAAGTGAATTTGCCTTCACTTCTCACAATCTCTTCTCATCTCTCTCTTGCATCATTGCTGCATTTTATCCTTTGTATTAGAGTGAGCTTGCTCATTCATTCTCTTCCCCACTTTCTTTCTTCAAGCAACTTGTCTTCTTAAGTGAAGCAAGTTGTTTTGCTTCTCTTTGCTTCTTGCTCCTTTCATCTGCTTCCTTCCTGGTGGTTTCTCTGAAGATCTTCTTGCAAACCTCATTAACCCTAGGAATGACCAAGCATGATAATACTTAGGGTTTGATTAGTCCCCCCCATTTAGTTTTACCTTTGTTTCATCTTTGAGTCTTCTCCTCTCATCTCATAATCAAGGACTAAACCCTAAAGGTTTTAAGGCTTTATGATTAAGCTTATGCCTGCATCCTTCTATTAGGATGGAGTGTCGCTCCCGGGATTTCCATCCTGGTACAAACGCGAAAGTGGCGCGGAAAAAGGTAGAGTCGCCAGCCATGCATTTTTATCCCGAATAGAGGGAATGGTAATGCTGCACAAACCAGAAGAAAAAAAAAAAAGAGGAAGGACACAGGTCCTGCGAACCAAAGAGACTGAGTTCGGGAGTCGGTTACGACCTGGGAAGGTATTAGCACCCAGATCGTCCGCCGTACCCGACGGGATCCACGCTTGCAAAGAATACTGTTTCAAAGGGTGAGGGTATGAAAACTGCAGCAAAAGAAAAGAAAATGAACTGGAAAAGAAAAATGAGAAAGGAAATGAATAAGAAAAGAAAAGGAAAAATGTAGGGAAAATAAAGATTGTGCTCGAACGGGCCCTACCCCGCTGCCTACGTACCTCATCGGGATAATGAGGATCAGAGACGCCGTAGTTCCCCTAACTAGGGGTAGAAAAGAAATTGCTTGTGGATTAAGGCTTGAACTGCCTATGCCATTGCTCAGGTGTTGCAGGCTCGGACGACGAGTGCGTAACCGTCTTGCAAAATGACAAGTAGGAGCAAGTTCGCGTACGGAGCGAAGGAGATGAGAAAAGAATTCCCGAAGGAAAGACGCTTATTGTTTGTTTTGTGTTTTTTAGAAGCTTTTATGAGTGAAAGTTTGCATAGGTAAGTGTACCCAAGTCTTACTCAATGGGATGTGTACATCTCACATCATCCCGAAATGGAATGCGCAAGAGGCACACCTATCTATGGAGGAAATCCCCAAAGCTAGTCCCACAAGTGAAGGCTCAAGCACACTAACCTATTATCATTATTAAGTGTTTTTGTGGTTTTGATTAAGAAGTGTTTTTTAGCTTTTCTTTGTGAGGTACTCATGTTAAGACCTATCCACCACGAGTGATGACTCACACCTCGCCCCGAAATGGAACGCATGTGAGCATCTCATAGCAAAGTCTCATGTCACATGAAAGTACTCAACCTTTATTAAATGAATTAGAATTAAGTTTGAAGATGAGAAGAGAGAGCACCAAAGGATCTTAAAGGAAAAATTCTAAAGGGGGACTAAAATAATCCTAAGTATTCACATGCATGGAAGTCCTAAAGGTTAGTGAGGTTTCTATCCTAATGAAGGAAAAAAGAAGAAGATAGAAGAAGGGATGAGAAAGGCCTAAGCCCAACAACAAAGGGTTAGTAACATAAACATAAAAGGAAGATGAGAATTGGAGATGTGGAACTCAATTCCCACATCTCTCACTTACCATAGCCCCTGCAAGGTTAGTATGCACAAAAAAAATCCAGCAAAGTGACCAACACAATCATGGAATTAGTCATGCTCAAAGGTTCTTGTGAACAAGAATCAAACATCATGCCAAACATTGCAAGTACACGACTTACGCGTCGAAAACATGAAAGCATACATCAACCAGCAAGCAAATCACCCTAAAATCTCATGCTTAATGATCATGCAATGATCCATGGCAATTAGAACAAGCAAAGGGATCAAACAAGCTCAAAACAACACTAAAAAGTCATTCTGCTTCAGTGTTAACCGGTTAACCAAATGCGTTAACCGGTTAACCAGCTCAAACCTGCACAAAATACGCACAAAACAGGGGCGTTAACCGGTTAACCATATACGTTAACCGGTTAACACTGATAAAACAGCAACAAATCCTGCAGAAAACAGCAACTCAAAAAAGCTTATTCAAATAAGCTTGCACCAGACCAGCAATCAATTACACATGGAAAAATTAGATCAATTCACATTAATCCATATCATTAAGCTCATGAACAATAACATTCGGATCCGGATACAAATCAACCAATCAAATCAAACAACACAAGCAAATACACAAGCACATGGTGGATCTAAAGCACAAGCATGCAAATAAGCTAAAAACAGAGCTAGATCTGAAATTAACCAACCTACAAAGCTGAGGTATGCTTTGGTAATTGTTGATTGAGCTGAAAACGGTAGATCTCGCGCAAAACTTTGAAGATCCGATGCTAAGCTCCACACTCCATGCAAAATAAATGCAAGAACAAGCTCTTGATGCAGAATTTTGGATCCAAAAGCACTTCTAGATCTCAAACCAGATCTGAATCTCCAATAAAACCAGCAAAAAGATGCAAAGAAGCTATGAATGGAGGTTTAGTTCCAAGATCTACACACCTCAAGGCAAGGTTGTGTGATCTTCAAAGAGGAACTTTGAGTGATTTGGAAAATTGGGAGAGAAAAGTGAGAGAATTGTGAGTGAGAGGAATGAAAATTCAGAAATGAGAGTGAAAAAATGAGAGGGAGCCCCTTTGGTTTGGAGGGAAATGGAATAAATATGATTTAGGTTTGGGGCCCAAAATTTTGGTTTGGGATCCAAAAATATGGCTTGGCATTAGCTTAGAAAGTGATTTGGATTTAGGGTTGGAATGAGGCTTGGATAAATGCTCTAGATCCTTCTCTCAAATTCAAATTTAATTCAAATGAATAAAAATCAGAAAATTGGAAAATGGAGCCAAAACACACATGTTGAAATTGCTGCTGGGAATTCAAATTTCGCAGCCGTTAACCGGTTAACCATATGCGTTAACCGGTTAACGCATGGAAAATTTGAATTTCCCTCCCTTTGGTGGGAAACCTCAAAAATAGACCTGCACCAACCGTTTCAAGCAAATTTTGATCCATCTTCTCTTTCTAGGGCTCTGAACATGATACCAGGCTTGCGCAAAATGATCCTGTGAGATTCTTGCTAGATCACCATGCTCTTGATTTTGACTTGCAGGTTCGGATTTTCCCAGATGACCGATCATATGCCTTATGCTGGAACATGCGAGTGTTATGCCTCATTTTTCTATGCTAAATGATAAGGATATGGTATGCTCATGATGATTATGATATGATAACGATGCTAAACAAGAAGAGGGCAAATTTGGGGTGTTACAGCTGCCCCTATTCAATCAACTGTTAATCTGAAAAGGATGAGAGCAACGGCTATCAGACATTCGAGATAAACTGTGATTGAATACCAAGAAGACCTGAAATTTGCACTCTGACGAAGAATGCAACACTGGGAAATAAACCCAACCAGATGACGCTCTGGGGATAAGAAGGAGAGAAAAAAGCAGACGAGCTTCTTCCAAGTTGAAACTGATATCTGGAATACTATCATGCTGACAGACGAGTCTTCGCATGACCTGTGACGCCAGGTGCAGAGAGCGGACGAGCCCTTAAGGATCTTCAAAGTAACCTGAGATGGACGAATCTCCTTCACTAATCCTTACGCAGATAAGTGGAATAAGACGGACGAGTCTTCTTCGGATAACCCTTACGCAGGCTCCGGGAATGCATATAAGTCTGTGGGATAGACATGCAATCAAGGTAGACGAACCTTCCTCATATATTATCCGCGGATATATGGTATAAGACAGACGAGTCTTCTGAGCAAACCTGTTACGCCAGGTGCAGCAACCATAATTGGTGCTTGAGACAGACGAGCCTCCCTCGGATTTACCTGTTACGCCAGGCCCGGTAACCATTTCGACATTTAATTCCCACTGTCAGGATTTTAAACCTCTTCAATACAGACGAGTATTGGATGATCATCAAGAGAACACAGACGAGTGCCAATAGTCAAAGATACAGACGAGTATCGGACGATGATCTGAGAAACACAGACGAGTGTTTCAGGCGATGATACAGACGAGTATCAGCCACTGGTATAGACGAATACCAGAAGTTCAAACACAGACGAGCATTTGAAGTAGCAACAGCAATATCAGGATGAATGACAAATCTTCACATTCAGGTGCGAGCTAGCACAGACGCGTGCTGAGGATGATACAGACGAGTATCCAGGCAAAGCAGACGAGCTTCAGAACACAAACGACTTCTGGGAGATAAAAGCAGACGAGCTTCAAACACACACAGACGAGTGCCGAAAATTGCAGACGAGCAACAACAGAGAATACATGTCAAGGCACAGACGAGTGCAACGAAGGACCCCATACCAAACACAGACGAGTGTTGGAAGGTTGCATACTAGCAACAACAAATATCATCTCAGAACACAGACGAGTGTTGAGGAGTTGCGGACGAGCAACAACGGAGGCATCATGACACAGACGAGTGCCGAGAATTGCAGACGAGCAAACAGCAACACCGAGCTAACACAGACGAGTGTTGAAAGATGCAGACGAGCAGCCATAAAGCAGTGATATGTCCTTGCTGGGGAAACTTGCTTAGGGATAACACATACGCGTGTTGAAGATTGCAGACGAGCAACAAACGAATGCCTGATCGGCAACAAGAGATACGACTCTGCAAGGGAAGACAAGTCAAGAGGTCTGGATACCCACTCCGACTAAGGTGATGAATACCTGGCCGCATCACCATATGAACCAACCATAGGGCAACTTTGCTGGGAAATATTTCACGGACGGAGGTGAAAATCAAATATGAACTCTGTGGGGGGACAGATCATCTTCAGACTTGGCTGGGGAAGCTTCCTGGGCAAATACTCTGGCTGGGGAGAGCATCCGATGATTCAAGACTCTGAGGGGATATCAGGCCCTCAATCATGCCTACTGGGAAGGACTCTTGCTGATGATAAAATACTGTTAATTCCACCTCTGATGATGACATGCTCTCAGGTACTTGCTAGGCACACTCCGCTGGGGAAGAATGGACTACTACTTCACTTGGGAAGAAGAACCTGCTTGGGCTGCTGCCAAGAATTAGTTGGAGGAAAATATCTATTTAGACAAGTCAGGCTTTCAGCTACCTGCTGGAGAAGAAAAATCTCTGCTTGGGGAGATACTCTACTGGGGGAGAGTAAATTGCTTGATGTGACGCCATCCTGCAACCTGCAACAACAGAAAACACACGTGTGTCCCGGGGATTTGCATGGCGTGATCTGTTCATCCATTATCACCCGACACTCAAAGAGGGTTACAGTTTCCCTGCATGTCAGTTTTCTTTTCAAGATTATCACCATGTTTAGATGCAATGCTATTTTTGCCAAAAATTCAGGACATTTTGCAAACAAAAATAAACACACACAGCTTTTTGACTGAATATTATTTTTATTGAATGGCCTCTAAATAGGCAAAGATTTACATCAGGAAGCAACCACCTGGAAAGAGGTAGCCACTATAAAAATTGAGAAAAGAAACTATCCTAATGGCAATGTACACGGCATTCCAAGGAGTTCCATTTCTGCTATGACCTGCATGTCTTCAAGACTCTCCATTCTGCTTTGGCTTTCTGAGAAGACAAGGGGACTGTTTCCTATCTTTCCGATATTGTCAAACCGTACGAAACGATGACGTGGTTCAGATAACTTGGATCACAGTTGTTCGCTTATTCCCTTATTTTGCGTGGATCGCCCTCTCGGGTTTTCAATCCACCGGGATACCCTTTTTTGCCTGAGCTGTCCAATGTGGCTTTTCAACTCAGCGGGTGTACATTTTTTTTGTTTATTTTCCCTAATTTTTGCCCGAGCTTTTTATTCTGTTTTTAGCTCGCCGGGATGCCCTTTTCTTGCCTGGACTTACATTCTGTTTTTGTGTCCAGCGGGTCTCTTTATGCGAAGTATTTTTTAACTGCGTCCGAGTTGACAGGGGATGGGAAGTCCTCTCCATCCATAGTGGTGAGCATCAGCGCTCCTCCTGAGAAGACTCTCTTCACTATGAATGGTCCTTCGTAGTTTGGGGTCCACTTGCCCCTGTTATCTGAACCTGGAGGAACGATCCTCTTCAATACAAGCTCTCCCACTTGATACTCTCGAGTACGTACTCGTTGGTCGAATGCCCGCTTCATTCTCCTCTGATAAAGCTGACCATGACAGATAGCCGCTAATCTCTTTTCCTCAATTAGACATAGCTGATTGTAACGAGCACGCACCCATTCAGCCTCATCCAGCTTGACATCCATCATCACGCGCAGTGAAGGAATCTCTACTTCAACAGGCAGGACTGCTTCCATGCCATACACTAGAGAGAAGGGAGTTGCCCCTGTTGATGTCCTGACCGACGTTCGGTACCCATGCAAAGCAAACGGTAACATCTCATGCCAATCCTTGTAGGTGACAACCATTTTCTGCACAATCTTCTTGATATTCTTGTTAGCTGCCTCTACCGCACCATTCATCTTTGGTCGGTAAGGAGAAGAATTGTGATGCTGTATTTTGAAGTCCCGACATAAGTCTGCCATCATCTTGTTGTTGAGATTAGAACCATTATCAGTAATGATCCTTTCGGGTACTCCATATCTGCATATGATATCTCTTTTCAGAAATCTTGCCACCACTTGACGAGTGACATTGGCATAAGACGCTGCTTCTACCCACTTGGTAAAGTAATCAATCGCGACCAGGATGAAGCGATGACCATTCGAAGCAGTTGGATCGATCTTCCCGATCATGTCAATGCCCCACATAGAGAAAGGCCAAGGAGATGACATGATGTTTAGCGGGTTAGGAGGAACATGCACTTTATCTGCATATATTTGGCACTTGTGGCATTTACGAGCGAACGAACAACAATCTGCATCCATTGTCATCCAGTAATACCCTGATCTCAACAGTTTCTTTGCCATAACATGCCCTCCTGCATGGGTACCAAAAGATCCTTCATGGACTTCCTGCATCAACAGGCTTGCTTCGTGTCTATCCACGCATCTGAGCAAGACCATGTCGAAGTTCCTCTTGTACAAAACCCCGTCTGTGTTCAAGAAGAAACTAGCAGCAAGTCGTCTCAAGGTCTTCTTGTCTTTGGAAGATGCCCCTGTTGGGTATTCTTGCTTCTCCAGGAACAACTTGATATCAAAATACCAAGGTTTCTCGTCAGACACGGCGTCTACAGAGAAAGCATAAGCCGGAGAGTCAAGCCTGGAGATGTCAATTCTGGGCACAAAGTTCCAACATAGGACTTTAATTGACGAAGAGAGAGTGGCCAAAGCATCGACAAATTGATTTTCGTCCCGTGGTATGTATTTGAGCTCAACTGTCGTGAAGAATGTCAACAGTTTTCTAGCATAATCCCTGTACGGAACTAGATGCTCTTGATGTGTATACCACTTGCCGGTAATTTGATTAATGACAAGGGCTGAATCTCCGAATATGTCGAGGTTCTTAATCCGAAGATCAATTGCCTCCTCTATTCCCATTATACACGCCTCGTATTCCGCTTCATTGTTGGTGCAGCCAAAAGTAATTTTGGCAGCGAAGGGTAAATGAACACCTTCAGGAGTAATGAGTACGGCACCAACTCCACGACCATTGATATTGACAGCCCCATCAAACATCAACTTCCATTTGGATTCAGGGTCAGGCCCCTCCTCCGGAAGTGGTTCCTCATAATCGTTTGTTTTGAGGCACATGATGTCCTCATCAGGGAAATCAAATCTCATCGGCTGATAGTCATCCTCAAGAGGTTGCTGAGCAAGGTATTCCGACAATACACTTCCTTTGATGGCTTTCTGAGAAGTGTACTGGATGTCGTATTCAGTTAAAATCATCTGCCATCTAGCAACCCTTCCGGTCAATGCTGGTTTCTCAAAGATGTACTTGACAGGATCCATCTTGGAAATGAGAAGTGTAGTATGGGTCAACATGTACTGCCTCAGTCGGCGAGCAACCCATACCAAAGCGCAGCAAGTTTTCTCGAGCAGTGAGTATCGGGATTCACAGTCGGTAAACTTTTTGCTAAGGTAATAAATGGCGTACTCTTTTCGACCAGACTCGTCATGTTGGCCAAGCACACACCCCATCGACCCTTCTAGCACGGTCAAGTACATGATTAACGGTCTCCCCTCCACTGGAGGCATCAGAATTGGAGGCTCCTGCAAATATTCCTTTATTTTGTCGAAAGCCCTTTGGCAATCATCATTCCACCTGACTGTTTGCTCTTTTCTTAGCAGTTTGAATATCGGTTCGCACGTGGCAGTTAGGTGAGATATGAACCGAGAAATGTAGTTCAATCTACCTAAGAACCCGCGCACTTCTTTTTCTGTCTTTGGTGCAGGCATATCTTGAATAGCTTTCACTTTAGCAGGATCTACCTCAATTCCTCTTTGACTTACAATGAAACCCAGCAACTTTCCAGAACGCACTCCGAAAGTGCACTTGTTCGGATTCAACCTCAACTTGTACTTGATCAATCTGTCAAACAACTTCTTTAGGTTAACCAAATGCTCCTCTTCGTCCTTGGACTTTGCAATCATATCATCCACATAACATTCGATCTCCTTGTGGATCATGTCATGGAACAACGTGACCATTGCCCGTTGATAAGTTGCCCCTGCGTTCTTCAAACCGAAAGGCATGACCTTGTAGCAGAATGTTCCCCACGGGGTAATGAACGTTGTCTTCTCCATGTCTTCCGGCGCCATTTTTATCTGATTATAACCGGAGAATCCATCCATGAAGGAGAATACTGAGAATTGAGCAGTACTGTCGACCAACACGTCAATGTGTGGCAACGGAAAATCATCCTTTGGGCTTGCTCTGTTCAAATCTCGATAGTCAACGCACATCCGGACCTTGCCGTCCTTTTTAGGAACTGGTACGATGTTAGCTACCCAAGGTGGGTAACTAGTCACGGCAAGGAACCCGGCATCCCACTGTTTCTGCACCTCCTCTTTAATCTTCATCGCCATATCCGGGCGAGTTCTTCTCAACTTTTGCTTCACAGGAGGACAGTCTTCTCTCAGAGGTAGCTTATGCATCACGATGTCGGTATCCAACCCTGGCATATCTTGATATGACCAAGCAAAGATATCTACATACTCTCTCAGCATACTGATCAGCTCTTGTTTGACGTCGGCCTGCAGATTGGCTCCTATCTTGATTTCTTTCTTTGCATCTTCACTGCCAATGTTGATGGTCTCAATCTCCTCTTGATGAGGCTGAATAACTCGTTCCTCTTGTTTTAACAATCTGACCAACTCTTCAGGTAGGTCACAATCTTCCTCAACCCCTTCATCAGCTTGGTAGACTGGATTATCAAAGTCATGCATAGTCATAGCAGGAACGTTATCCGTGGAATCCGGATGATCAATACTGCACAAATGATGTGCTTATTCAGAATCTGCTTATTTTGAAAAGAGACGCTAACACAAAGCAAAAAATGAAAAAAAACACATTGCCATTTTTATATTGTTTTTTGTGAAAAAGTTTAAAAACAAAGAAAGAGAGCACAATTTGTCTGAAAATGTCCTTTTATTTCATGGCAAAAATAACGATGCAATACAAAACATGGTGGCCCAGTACAATGGATCCAAACATCCTGGGCAGAATGCTGGATTTGACAATGCAGTATGCTAATAAAAGGAAACAAAACAATTACTTTGAGAGCCAGGTGACTTGAACAATGTCCTCAGCAGACCAATTTCCTAGCTCCTCGCCGGGTGCACACGGGCGGATCCAATTGTTGTCCCAGTCTCTGTCACTATCCCCGTCTTGGCTTGCCATACAGATTTGATCGCGGTCAATCGACCCAGCACTTGTGAATGAGATAGCTTTACCACTCCGAGTAGACCCCCCAGGCTGATACCCTAAGCCGAATTTATCACCCTTCTTTTCCACCTCCAGTAGCTTGCCCCAGCCCTGGGCATTTCCTGATTGGACGGCCTCTTTTGCTTCCCGGTAGGAATGAATTGACGTGCCTTCGTTGTTTTTCTTCACCGGAGTCAGGATACTGACATCTGCCTCAAAAGCTTGGCACAAAGTCTCGTGAATTTCCCCGTCCATTTCTACATATTTAAATGTCGACAAATGGCTGACGAATATATCTTCTTCCCCGCAAACTGTGGTGACCTGGCCATCCACCACATATTTAAGCTTCTGGTGCAGAGTTGAGGTGACAGCTCCAGCTGCGTGTATCCACGGTCTGCCCAACAAGCAACTATACGCAGGCTGGATATCCATGACATAGAAGACACTCTTGAAGACTTGAGAGCCTATCTTGACAGGCAACTCAACCTCTCCGAAAACGGATCTTCTTGAACCATCGAAAGCTTTAACCACTAGATCACTCGGCGTCAGAATAACCCCATCAATGTTAAGCTTCATCAACGCCTTCTTCGGGAGCACATTCAAGGAAGAGCCTGTATCCACAAGAACATGAGACAAAACAGCGCCCTTGCATTCCATCGTGATATGCAGTGCTTTATTGTGATTCCTTCCCTCCGAAGTAAGGTCTCGGTCAGTGAAGCCTAAACCATGGCTGGCATTAACACTTCCAACAACAGCTTCGAGTTGATTAACAGTGATTTCTTGAGGAACATAGGCCATTTGAAGTACTTTCAGCAAGGCTTCTCGGTGCGCGGGAGAGCACATCAACAGTGACAAAATAGAAATCTTTGAAGGCGTTTGATTCAGTTGGTCAACCACCTTGTAGTCACTCCTTTTGATGATCTTCATAAACTCCTCTACCTCCTTTTTAAACGTCCTCTGCCCAGCCACAGGAGTAGTTGACTCGTCATTCGCAATCTGCTTCCCTTTGTCTTCGGACGAAGCTTCGGCCTCAGGATCCTTTCTCAGTGCAGGGGGAGCAAACAAACGACCACTTCGAGTAAAACCTCCAACACCTCCCACATTTTCAATGGTCAAGTCAGCAACAGGTCTACTTTCCATCTTCTGTCCCGCCACATAGACATCGGAACCATAATGCCACGGAATGGCTCTATCATCATTATACGGCATTGGCCCAGGTACAGTTATAGTCACAGGACTAATCTGAGGAGCGTAAACGGTAACAGGCTCTTGTCGAACGGGCATGTCAGCCTCATTGTAGAAGATAGTAATGGTTGACACATCATCAGCCTTTTCATTACTAATCTTGCTAAATTGTAGGGACCCAACATCAATCAACTCTTGCAAACCCGTCTTCAATTCCTCGCAGCCATTCACAACACTTATACAGTCTTCACAATCGAGAGAACAACCAGGAAACACTTGACCTTTCAACAGTCTCTCTTTCACCACCTTCAACGGCGTCTTGACTTCATCAATTCTCAGTACCAAACTCAACTTGTCATCACGCTCAACAGCATTAACTCTTGCCCCTCCATGATTAGGTATAGGGTTCGAGTTGATATTCGGTGGTGGCGCAAAGTTGATTGCCTTTGAATCCACGAGATCTTGAACTTTGTGATGTAGCGCCCTGCACTTCTCGGTTGAGTGCCCGGGTGCCCCTGAATGAAAAGCGCATCGCGCGTTGACGTCGTAACCAGCTGGAAGCTCTCCAGGAGGTGGTGGTGCCAAAGTCCTTAATTGAATAAGGTTCAAGTCTAGTAGTCTCGGCAACAAGGCAGCATATGTCATCGGAATAGCTTCAATCACCCTGTTAGCAGGACGAGTCTGCCTCGGCTGATAAGGTCTTTGCTGGTAGTTGGCTCTAGGTTGTTGTTGTTGTTGTGGTGGAGGTGGCATCTGTTGTACGGGAGCTGCAGGAATAGTGACAGCAGCCACATGTTCATAAGGTCTTCTGTAACCACGGCCCTGGCTTCGGCCGAATACAGCATTGGTCTCTCCTTCTCGCCTTCTTGGAGGTCCGCTAAAAGCTTTCCTCGCTCCATTTGAGCTACTAGCACCTGGGTCTTGTATCTTCCCCATTTTCAACAGCGTTTCGACCCTTTCTCCCGCAATGACAATATCGTTGAACTTTGTAGCAGAACTTGATGCCAATCTCTCAAGAAATACCCCCTGGAGGGTACCCATAAACATATCGGCCATCTCATTCTCTAACAAGGGTGGCTGCACCCTAGCAGCTAGCTGACGCCACCTCTGGGCGTATTCTTTAAAGCCTTCTTTTGCTGTCTGAGCCATATGTTGCAACTGGGTGCGATTCGGAGCCATATCCATGTTGTACTGGTACTGCTTCACGAAGGCCTCAGCGAGATCCTTCCAGCTCTTAACATTGACCCTGCTGAGCTTCATGTACCACTCAAGGGAAGCTCCCACCAAGCTGTCCTGAAAGTAATACATCCATAGCTTTTCATCGTCTGTATGCGCGGCAATTCTCCCCACATATGATTGCAGATGAGTTTTTGGGCAAGCAGTGCCGTTATACTTCTCAAAAGTAGGAACCTTGAATTTGTACGGGATTCTGACTCCCGGAACCAAACCCAAGTCTGTTATATCGAATCCCAAAGAACTCTGGGACTGAATAGCCTTGATTTGCTCGGCCATCTCTTCGAATCTCTTATTCATTTCGACCCCTTGACCCTCGGTCTCATCAAGTAAAGTGAACTGGTCCTCCTGGTGGTCCACATGAATGTTATGCATCCCGTCATTGACTACGGTCGCCCCTGGTTGTATAACATGAGGTCCACCCTGACGTGCGCCCGCACCGGTATGATTACCAACATTTGCAGCAGCAGCAGCGTTTCTGTTCTGATTCTCAACCAACTCTCGCAGCCGTTCTTGATTCTGCCCCATGCCGGTCATTAACGTCATGAAATTATCCATTCTCTGTCTTAGGTCTGCCAAATCTGCCTGCATTTGATCCATGGCTCTCTCTCTGTTAACCTTGGTTGGGTACCTGTGTACTGTTGGCTGCCCCCGAGCTTTTCGAGGAGCTATAGTGCCTGAAACACAAAATACGTTAGTAACCGAGACACTACCTGCAAAACAACAAACAGGTTATATGGATGCAATGCAGTTGTTTATGTTTCCAAACACAAGTCACTTATGCCCCGGCTCCGGTATTTAGCAAAGAAAACCAGATGGGTACTGATCCTCGACTTTCAGAAACCTTTGCGGGAAACCACATTCAAACCATAATAGCAAGCAAACCAAGAAATAGTGAGAAACATCTTAACATAGATCAGCCCATTAGGCACAATAAAAACAGAATACCTCATAGAGTACGAGTTCTTACAGAGTATAAACAAACAACTAGGACTCCTACAACATGCCCGTAGGTAATCCAAATACAAAGAAAACAAACTAAGAAGCATAACCGCCGCCTGAGGATCCTGAAACTCCATCATCAGACCTGACCTTCTTGACTCCTGCCATCAACTTGAGGTCTTCAATCTCTTTGAGTGCTTCTTCGAGGGCTTGTTGACTGTCTGCAAGCTGTTGGGTCTTCTCTCTGCGAATCTTGTGGGCCTGCTCCACCTCTTCTTTCTTGTAAGCCATCTGAGTCTCAAAGAACTCCTCTTTTTCCTTATATTGCTTCAACTCTTGCTCTCTTTGTCCCTTCAACCAGACAATAGACTGACGAGCATCTCTAAGGGTCTTTGACTTCTTCTTGCGCTCAACTTCTCTTTGGGCTTCCATCATCCCCAACCTGCGGAAATGCGCTTCTTTTCCTGCAAAGTCTTTCTCCTTAGCCTCCAAAGTCGTCTGTATCTTCAGCAACTTCTCCTCAGCTTCCTTCTTGGCCCTGTTAGCTTGGTAATACAAGCTTACCATCTCGGTATTTTCAACTCTAACTGCATGTAACTGGGCTTCTAACTTCTCGAATTCCTCTAAAGGCACAGTATCAATGGACTCAGCAACTGGTGCTGAAAATGGTAACAAAACTCTTCTGGCTCTGTCTTTCAACCAAGCTTCGTACCCTGGGAACGTCTGATTGTTGCACTTCCCGAAGCTAGCTATTCCTTCTCCTTTGATGCTTTTCCAAGCCCCCGCAACCTTCCTCACTAAGGGCATATTATCTTTCACGGAAAAGTAGAAAATGGGGGTCAGCTTCAAATCTTCAGGCACATCTCTCAAAGCGTATCCTAATTGTCTTCTTAACAAGATTGGATTGTAATTAATCCCTCCAGTTATTCCCAACAAAGGCACACTATAATAACTTCCGCAGCTGGTAATGAAACGTGCACCTTGCAGCCTCTGAGTGAACCACCTAACATCCTTGGCAAGCAACTTTTCCAGCTTCTGAGCCCATATCAGACTATGGTCACTAAACACTCCCGTACTAGGCAAATGCCTCATGAACCACATGTGAAATAATGGAGCACAGCAACGAACCAAACCTCCCCTCTTCTTTTCAGTCTTGTAATGAACCGAGTAATACAAATCCCCGAGTAAGGTAGGCACAGGATTCTTCAGCAAAAAGAGATGTATGGCGTTTATATCTATGAACTTCTCCATATCAGCAAACAAAATGGTGCCATAGATAGAAAGAGCCAAGATAGCACAGACCGCATCCCATTCTTCTTCAACAGCCAATTCTTTCGCCTTCTTTACCAGAACCTCCAAAGAAAACCCAGACACACCTCCTTTGATAATGGTCAAAGACTTCACAGTAGAAGGACTCAAATAAAGAGCCTTAGCAATAGCCTCCGGTGCTGGTCTACTCATCTCAGAGTTGAAAGGAACCTGATCTTGAACTGGCACACCCAGGATCAAAGCATACTCCTCCAGCATAGGGCCCAACTGGAAATCAGGAAAGGTGAAGCAACGGAGCTGAGGATCATAATACTGAAGCAATGTATGAATGGCACTCCTCTCTGAAGGATATAGCTCTATCACCACATCAAGAATACTCCCATAAGCTTTTCTGAATCTCTCTACCTGGTTGGGCGTAATCAGCTTTACCATCTTCTTCAGCAAACCAATCTTGACATCAAAGAACTTGAAGTGAATATTCTGCTTGCGAGGATCTTCCATCTTTGAAGAGAATACCGGAACCGGAAGCAGAAATATGAACCTGTGAATGAAAACAAAACAATGATTAATGATGCAATGATGCAATGCAGATGCAAATGCAAAGACATATGGTCATCTGAGACTGTCTGGAATCTGGCCACTGACAAGATCCCTCTGACAAACCAAAAGTTCACTGAGTCACCCTCTCTGATAACCACAACCCTCTGAAGAAAATCTCAGGACCATAGTATCACGAATACCAGAACCAGAAGACCAGAACTCCGGAACCAAAGTAACTGCATCATAACATGAACTGCACTGATAACAAGGGTATGATGAGGTCAAGTGTTCCTGCAAACCTGTAAACCCATCCCAAATCTCACGGGTGTGCTCCGGGTCAAACATCACGGACTCTCAAAGCCGAATAGCAATAATACTTTCACCATTTCCGAGAAGTGGCTCATGACCAAGTCAGGGAATCGGTTAGGCATTATATACTACGCAGGGAGGCCTCAGCTGAGTCCGGGAAAAACAAGCATCCCTTACAGGTTCCCAGCTTCAAGCGCTGAAATCGAGAAACAATAGTACATTCAGCCCGTAGGATACAGTACTAATGCCATACGACCAGATGCTTTGACTGAGTTCCTATAAGAGAACCAGGCCATCCTATGCGAGTTCCCAGTGGACCCTCGGGTGCGAATGGGTTTGCCACAAAATGTGGTCTGCCACTGTCACCACTGGAGAGGGTTGTTTCCACAAAGGTTCTCAATGATCGGTCCCCAGATGCACATAACCATCAAGGTCCTATCCCTAAGTGGAGGAAATCCCCACACAAGATATTTCCAAGACAGTCGCAATCTGGGCGTGAAACACATCGCCACTCATCATGCCACATGCGAGTACAATATGTCCACTCTAATCCTAGGGTGCACTCAAGCCGGGTACTTGGCTTATCTCTCAGAAACAGTATCACCCATCCCACCAAACAGAAAACCAGTCCAGACAGTCCAGTATGATATAAATGATGCGGAAAATAAATACTGAAGACTGTAAATAGAGCTGTAAATAAAGCTGTAAATAAACAACAATACAGTACAACAAGCCACATCAAACAAGCATCACCCAATGAAACAACAACACACAAGCGCTAGGAGAGACTCACAGGGGAACCAGAGATCTCTGGTGCGCAGTCCCCAGCAGAGTCGCCAGCTGTCGCTCCCGGGATTTCCATCCTGGTACAAACGCGAAAGTGGCGCGGAAAAAGGTAGAGTCGCCAGCCATGCATTTTTATCCCGAATAGAGGGAATGGTAATGCTGCACAAACCAGAAGAAAAAAAAAAAGAGGAAGGACACAGGTCCTGCGAACCAAAGAGACTGAGTTCGGGAGTCGGTTACGACCTGGGAAGGTATTAGCACCCAGATCGTCCGCCGTACCCGACGGGATCCACGCTTGCAAAGAATACTGTTTCAAAGGGTGAGGGTATGAAAACTGCAGCAAAAGAAAAGAAAATGAACTGGAAAAGAAAAATGAGAAAGGAAATGAATAAGAAAAGAAAAGGAAAAATGTAGGGAAAATAAAGATTGTGCTCGAACGGGCCCTACCCCGCTGCCTACGTACCTCATCGGGATAATGAGGATCAGAGACGCCGTAGTTCCCCTAACTAGGGGTAGAAAAGAAATTGCTTGTGGATTAAGGCTTGAACTGCCTATGCCATTGCTCAGGTGTTGCAGGCTCGGACGACGAGTGCGTAACCGTCTTGCAAAATGACAAGTAGGAGCAAGTTCGCGTACGGAGCGAAGGAGATGAGAAAAGAATTCCCGAAGGAAAGACGCTTATTGTTTGTTTTGTGTTTTTTAGAAGCTTTTATGAGTGAAAGTTTGCATAGGTAAGTGTACCCAAGTCTTACTCAATGGGATGTGTACATCTCACATCATCCCGAAATGGAATGCGCAAGAGGCACACCTATCTATGGAGGAAATCCCCAAAGCTAGTCCCACAAGTGAAGGCTCAAGCACACTAACCTATTATCATTATTAAGTGTTTTTGTGGTTTTGATTAAGAAGTGTTTTTTAGCTTTTCTTTGTGAGGTACTCATGTTAAGACCTATCCACCACGAGTGATGACTCACACCTCGCCCCGAAATGGAACGCATGTGAGCATCTCATAGCAAAGTCTCATGTCACATGAAAGTACTCAACCTTTATTAAATGAATTAGAATTAAGTTTGAAGATGAGAAGAGAGAGCACCAAAGGATCTTAAAGGAAAAATTCTAAAGGGGGACTAAAATAATCCTAAGTATTCACATGCATGGAAGTCCTAAAGGTTAGTGAGGTTTCTATCCTAATGAAGGAAAAAAGAAGAAGATAGAAGAAGGGATGAGAAAGGCCTAAGCCCAACAACAAAGGGTTAGTAACATAAACATAAAAGGAAGATGAGAATTGGAGATGTGGAACTCAATTCCCACATCTCTCACTTACCATAGCCCCTGCAAGGTTAGTATGCACAAAAAAAATCCAGCAAAGTGACCAACACAATCATGGAATTAGTCATGCTCAAAGGTTCTTGTGAACAAGAATCAAACATCATGCCAAACATTGCAAGTACACGACTTACACGTCGAAAACATGAAAGCATACATCAACCAGCAAGCAAATCACCCTAAAATCTCATGCTTAATGATCATGCAATGATCCATGGCAATTAGAACAAGCAAAGGGATCAAACAAGCTCAAAACAACACTAAAAAGTCATTCTGCTTCAGTGTTAACCGGTTAACCAAATGCGTTAACCGGTTAACCAGCTCAAACCTGCACAAAATACGCACAAAACAGGGGCGTTAACCGGTTAACCATATACGTTAACCGGTTAACACTGATAAAACAGCAACAAATCCTGCAGAAAACAGCAACTCAAAACAGCTTATTCAAATAAGCTTGCACCAGACCAGCAATCAATTACACATGGAAAAATTAGATCAATTCACATTAATCCATATCATTAAGCTCATGAACAATAACATTCGGATCCGGATACAAATCAACCAATCAAATCAAACAACACAAGCAAATACACAAGCACATGGTGGATCTAAAGCACAAGCATGCAAATAAGCTAAAAACAGAGCTAGATCTGAAATTAACCAACCTACAAAGCTGAGGTATGCTTTGGTAATTGTTGATTGAGCTGAAAACGGTAGATCTCGCGCAAAACTTTGAAGATCCGATGCTAAGCTCCACACTCCATGCAAAATAAATGCAAGAACAAGCTCTTGATGCAGAATTTTGGATCCAAAAGCACTTCTAGATCTCAAACCAGATCTGAATCTCCAATAAAACCAGCAAAAAGATGCAAAGAAGCTATGAATGGAGGTTTAGTTCCAAGATCTACACACCTCAAGGCAAGGTTGTGTGATCTTCAAAGAGGAACTTTGAGTGATTTGGAAAATTGGGAGAGAAAAGTGAGAGAATTGTGAGTGAGAGGAATGAAAATTCAGAAATGAGAGTGAAAAAATGAGAGGGAGCCCCTTTGGTTTGGAGGGAAATGGAATAAATATGATTTAGGTTTGGGGCCCAAAATTTTGGTTTGGGATCCAAAAATATGGCTTGGCATTAGCTTAGAAAGTGATTTGGATTTAGGGTTGGAATGAGGCTTGGATAAATGCTCTAGATCCTTCTCTCAAATTCAAATTTAATTCAAATGAATAAAAATCAGAAAATTGGAAAATGGAGCCAAAACACACATGTTGAAATTGCTGCTGGGAATTCAAATTTCGCAGCCGTTAACCGGTTAACCATATGCGTTAACCGGTTAACGCATGGAAAATTTGAATTTCCCTCCCTTTGGTGGGAAACCTCAAAAATAGACCTGCACCAACCGTTTCAAGCAAATTTTGATCCATCTTCTCTTTCTAGGGCTCTGAACATGATACCAGGCTTGCGCAAAATGATCCTGTGAGATTCTTGCTAGATCACCATGCTCTTGATTTTGACTTGCAGGTTCGGATTTTCCCAGATGACCGATCATATGCCTTATGCTGGAACATGCGAGTGTTATGCCTCATTTTTCTATGCTAAATGATAAGGATATGGTATGCTCATGATGATTATGATATGATAACGATGCTAAACAAGAAGAGGGCAAATTTGGGGTGTTACATGGAGTGTATAACTTTAATCCTAAGTGTTAAACCCTTAATGTGTTTAAATCCTTTAATCAACTCACTTAATAATCATCAAGACATCAAGCTTGTAACTTGGGCCTTGCATTAGGGTTCTAATTCTTCCTTAATTGGTTAAGAAGGACTAACCCTAGTGTTAATGGACAAGTCCCCCTCAAGTTGTCTTACAAACTATAAAAATCATTGCTTCATCTTACCATTAACTAAAATCCATTTAATAAAGGCTTTGTTTTGTCATGAGGTTAATCCCTAATCATGGATTAAGTTGAGGAGTCTTCCTCAGCTTAAATATTCTCATCTATTATCCTTCTATTAGGATGGTGTAATGAGTCCATTAAATCCTTGATTATGGCTTAATCTCATTACTTAACACTAAACAAAAACAACAAAAACATCTAAATAATCACAAGTAGGTTAATGATCTTAATCCTACATCATGGTGATTAAGTGTGAGGTGCTTACTTCATACTTAAGGTATTCTCATTACCCCTAATCAGAGGGAGGATGTGATGAGTTTACTAACCCTTGGTTTAGGTTTAAGCTCATTTTCTTATGAAAAACCACAAAAAAGGAAATAAAAGATTGAAAATACAAAAACAAGCAATAATCGTCTCCTCCGGGATTCTTTTCTCATCACCTTCACTCACAAACGAGAACTTGCTTCTTCCGTCTAATGCAAGACAGTTTGCACCTGAGCCAGACAGGTCATACACTTGAGCATAGGCAGGCAAGCAGTTCACAGGTCAATTTACCCTTCAGTCTCTTTGGGTCGAACTACGGTGTTCTGACTTCCTCATTGCACGAGAGGATACGTAGGCATAACTTAACAGTTATCGAACAAAAGTCTCTGTATATTCCCCCTCCTTCCAGCATTATTCTTTAAGCCTCATAGTCTTGAGCTTTATACTCCTGTTCTTACACTGACACTTCTCTTATACACTTCACTCTTCTTTTACACTGACACTTGCATTCGTTCCAGCTTTGATACACAAATTGCACTGACACTATCCCCTTTAAAACACAAATTTTTCAAGCGTGGATCCCGTCGAGTACGACGGACAATCTGGGTGCTAATACCTTCCCAGGTTGTAACCAACCCCCTTTCTCAGTCTCTCTGGTTCGCAACCGTCTTATCCATCTTTCCTAGGTCTATGCAGCATTACCTTTCCTTCGGGATAAAAATGCCTAGCTGGCGACTCTTGTCTTTCTGAGTTCACCCTTTGTGTGTTCTCTTCCTCTTTCGCTGACCGTTCGCGTCTGTACCCCTCTTGGCCCTGTGTCATTTTGGGGATCGAACCCTGAATCTCTGGTTCCCTTGAGAGTCTCTCCTAGTGCTTGCATGTTTCTGTTTCGTTGGGTGTTGATTGTTTGTTGTTGCCTGTGTATTTTACTGTTATTTTATATACAGTTTTATTTACAGCTTTATTTACAGTTTTCAATATTTATTTTCATGCATCATATATTATTACTGGACTATCTGGACTGGATTTCTTCTTTTTGGTGGGACTCGGGTGATATTGTTACTGAGAGATAAGCCAAATACCCGGCTTGAGTGAACCCTAGGATTAGCGTGGACACGTTGTACTCGCATGTGGCATGATTAGTGGCGATGTGTTTCACACCCAGACTGCGACCGTCTTGGAAATATATTGTGTGGGGATTTCCTCCACTTCGGGATAGGACCTTGATAGTTATGTGCATCTGGGGACCGATCACTGAGAACCTTTGTGGAAACAACTCTCTCCAGTGGTGATAGTGGCAGATCACATTTTGTGGCAAACCCATTCGCACCCGAGGGTCCACTAGGGACTCGCATAGGATGGCCTAGTTCTCTTATAGGAACTCAGTCAAAGCATCTGGTCGTATGACAATAGTATTGTATCCTACGAGCTGAATGTACTATTGTTTCTCGATTTCAGCGCTCGAAGCTGGGGACTTATAAGGGATGCTTGTTTTTCCCGAACTCAGCTAAGGCCTCCCTGAGTAGTACATAATGCCAAACCGATTCCCTGATTTGGTCATGAGCCATTTCTCGGAAATGGTGAAAGTATTATTGCTATTCGGCTTTGAGAGTTCGTGATGTTTGACCCAGAGCACACTCGTGAGATTGGGAGGGGTTTACAGGTTTGTAGGAACCTTTGACCTCATCATACCTTCATTACCAATGCAGTCTCATGTTCTGATACGGTTACTTTGATTCCGGAGTTCTTGAGTTTATCTAGTTATTGATCTAGTTTATTTGAGATTATCTGAGTGATTATGGGTTATTATTCAGAGGATTCGGGTTTCTGATCACTTGGTTCTGACGTCCAGTATCCAGACAGTTCCGGATTGATCGTGTTTCCTTGCATTTGCATTGCATCATTTCATCATTAATCATGTTTTGTTTTCATTCACAGGTTCATATCATTGCTTCCGGTTCCGGTATCCTGTTCAGAGATGGAAGATTCTCGCAAGCAGAACATTCATTTCAAGTTTTTCGACACTAAGGTTGGCCTGTTAAAGAAGATGGTGAAGTTGATCACGCCCAATCAAGTGGAGAGGTTCAGGAAGGCTTATGGGAGTATTCTGGATGTGGTGGTAGAGTTAGATCCCTCTGAAAGAAATGCCATTCATACTCTACTTCAGTACTATGATCCTCAACTTCGATGTTTCACTTTTCCTGATTTTCAGTTAGGTCCTTTGCTGGAGGAGTATGCTTTGATCTTGGGAGTTCCTATTCGAGACCAGATTCCGTTCAATGCTGAGATGGTTAGACCTGCACCTGAAGCAATTGCCAAGGCTCTTTATTTGAGCCCTTCTGTTGTGGATTCTCTGACTATTATTAAAGGGGGTGTATCCGATTTCTCTCCAGCGGCTTTAGTGAAGAAGGTTGAAGAGCTGGCTGTTAAAGAAGAGTGGGATTCTGTGTGTTCCATTCTGGCTCTCTCTATTTATGGCATCATTTTGTTTGCAGACATGGAGAAATTCATAGACATGAATGCCATCCATCTATTCTTGCTGAAGAATCATGTACCTACGCTGCTCGGAGATTTATATTACTCAGTGCACTATAAGAATGAAAAGAAACGGGGGGGTTTAGTTCGCTGTTGTGCTCCTTTATTCCACATGTGGTTCATGAGGCACTTGCCTAGTACCAGGGTGTTTAGTGACCATACTTTGGTGTGGGCTCAGAAGCTGGAGAAGTTGTTTGCTAAAGATGTTAGATGGATTACTCAGAGGCTTCAGGGTACACGTTTCATATCCAGTTGTGGGAGTTACCTCAGTGTACCTCTGTTGGGAGTGACTGGGGGAATCAATTACAACCCGATCTTGTTGAGGAGACAGTTGGGGTATGCTTTGAGAGAAGTCCCAGAAGAGTTGAAATTAGCTCCTACATTCTATTTCCCGGTGAAGGACAATATGCCTTTGGTGAGAAAAGCCGTTGGAGCTTGGAAGTGCATCAAAGGAGAAGGAGTGGCTAACTTTGGAAAGTGTAACAATCAAACTTTTCCAGAGTACGAGGCTTGGCTGAAGGATAGAACCAGGATGGTATTGCTGCCATTTTCCCCTCCAGTTCCTCCAGCGACTGATTCTAATACTACTGTTCCCTTAGAAGAATACAAGAAGGTGGAAGCTTAGCTGCAAGAGATGACTATCCTGTATCATCAGATGGCTCACTCCAAGACAACTTTGGAAGAGAAGCTGAAGAAGATACAGATGACTCAGGAGACTAAGGAGAAAGAGTTTGCGGAAAGGGGAGCTTACTTTCAAAGGAGAGGTCTAATGGATGTCAAGAGAGAGGAAGAATTTAGAAAGACCCGGAAGACCCTTAGAGAAGCCAAACAATCTCTTGCTTGGTCACAAGATCAGAGGAAACAAGATCATAAGAAATACAAAGAAAAGGAAGAGTTTTATGAATCACAGTTAACTGCCAAGACGAAAGAGTGGGAACAAGCCCACAAGATCCGAAGAGAGAAGACTCAACAGTTAGTGAAGAGCCAACAAGCCTTAGAAGAAGCACTTAAGGAGATTGAAGATCTCAAGTTGATGGCTGGAATCAAGAAGGCTAGGTATGAGTTGGGGATTAGTGATGAAGGATCAGAGACTTCAAGCAGCAGTGTTGCTTTCTAGTGTGTTTTCTCTGTATTCGGATTACCTACAGACGTGTTGTAGGAATCTTAGTTGTATGTTGTTTCTTTTGGAAGACTTGTATCCTACGGGGAATTCTGTTACTGTTGCCTTGTGGGCTGATTTATGTTATGCAATTTTATTCAATTCTCTATTTCCTGTGCATGCTGGCACTTGGGCCGTTACGATTATCTGAATTTGATTTCTATGCAAAGGTCTTCTTAAGGTCGGAGGGTCAACAATTATCTGGATTTCTTTGCTAAATACCGGAACCGGGGCACGAATGACCTTGAGATTGAAAGCATAAACAATTGCATTACATACATATCACCATTCTTCTTGTTTTGCAGGTATAACCATAAGTTCCTAATGTCTTTTCTGTTTCAGGCACTTTTGTTGCAACAAGATTTCAAGGACAGGTTATTATCTTGACAAAATGGCCAACTTGAGTCAGGATTCCCAGAACAGGAACTTTGAACAACTCCGGGCGGAGGTAGCTGAGATGAAGGCCCAGATGGGGCAATTCAGGGCAGACATACAAGCTTTGTCACAGGGCCAAAGATTCTTGAAGGAAGAGTTTGACATGATGAAAACTCAAATGAACCTGTTGACAGGGATCATGAATGCCTTGCTGAAGAAAGAAAATGGTCAGGCGTCCGTTTCTCCACATGAAGGTCTTATTTCTCCTATCTCTTTGGGATTTCCACTTAACCAAGAGTTGTCAGGTGGACTCTCTCCACAATTTGAGCCTCCTCACCAGCAGTCACCACTTGGTCGTCCAGAAGAGCCCAGGACGGAGATTAATCTTTCCTTGCCTGATTCAAATGAGATGAATGGTCCTATGCTAGTTACAGCCAAAGAAGTGAGCACTTACTTTCCGTATCAAGGAACTTCCTTAGCCCCTACACCTTGGTTTCCCAAAGAAGGATTTCAGCAGATGTCAGGTGTATCTCCTCCAGTGGTGGCAACCCATTCTCGACACAAGCAAGAAAGACTTATTGATCCTGTGCCCATGTCTTATGTTGAGTTGTGCCCACAGTTTCTCCAAATGGGATTGATTGAATGTCGTGAATTATCTCCTCCTACTGGCGAACTCCCCCAAGGTTGGAATCCATATGCCTGCTGTGTATTTCACTCTGGAGATCAAGGACATGATATCAATGATTGCAGGGCATTCATGCATCAGGTGCAGGACTTGGTTGATGACGGGGTAATTAACTTTAAGACAAATAAGTTGAAGGTGTCACAGGGGAACACTGAAGAGGTGGCCAAGTTTCATTCTTCCGGAGTTATCACTCAAACTGAATCTTCTAAGAGGCTACCACAGCGATCTTCTTTAGTTCCTCGTCCAAATCTGGGTAAGAAAGTGCAGTGGCCAGCTAGGCGCTCAAGGCAACATCAGCAACAGACTGCTCAACCTCAAGGAAGGTCTTATCCACATAGAGTTTTACAAGTTGATCGTGTTCTTGATCCCATCTCCATATCCTACACCGCCATGTTGCATCAACTGCTGAGGTTTGGTTTAACCCAGTTGCGGACTTTGGCACCACCAATAGGAAATCTTCCAAAGGGATACGATGAAAATGCGTATTGCGAGTTTCACTCAGGTTCCCCGAGGCATGCAACAGAAGAATGCAGGGCTTTACAATGGAGAGTTCAAGATTTGATTGACTTAAAGGTCATCGCACCAGATGGTCAGCTAGGGAGGTAGAGATCTCTAGACTAGAATTGATGCCTGTAGGCTTTAGCTTTTTCATGTATTTGGTTACCCTCAGGCTTGTTGAGGGAATCCTTGAGGCTGTACTTATTCGTGTTGGTTTTCAGTACCTTGTATGACTTTGCTCTTGCGGGCTTTTCTATGTTATGTGTTTGGATTTCTGAAGTAGTGGCTTTCCTATTCATGCAATGATACTTGTTCGTAGGATGGTTCTTATACTGGATCTTGCGTGCAGAGCTTCTTTTGAGAGTGTTCTCTCATTGACTGTGCTTCTGAGCATGTGCATAGCATAACATTTTGCATATCATATCATTCTATCTTTGTTTTTCAGGTACCCTGGCTGTTTCTCATCTTTTTTCCATCACAGACAACAGTGTTAGCAAAGCAGAACCAGAATGGCAGATCAGGTACAAGCTGAGCTCGTAGAATTGAAGGCTCGTATGGAGCAGTTCATGACCCTGATGACAGGGATGGCCCAGAGGCAAGAATAACAAAGGTTGAGGGTCGAGCGGCCAGAAAATGAGATTCCTGAAAATGGCAGTCAGAGAACTTATAATGGAGCTCCAGGCGGAGACAATGACCGTAATGTTGGCTACGTGGACGGACAGGAAGATCAATTCACTTTGATTAATGATGAGATGGATCAACCTAATGCTGTTGTGGATCGTCGTTTCGACGAGCTTGCTGAGAAGATAGAGGACATTAAGTCTCAGAACTCTTTAGGTTTTGATGTTGCGAATTTAGGGTTAGTTCCTGGAGTAAAAGTTCCTCACAAATTTAAGCCTCCTGTTTTTGAGAAGTACAACGGAAACTCTTGTCCGAAAACTCACATCCAATCTTACTTCGGGAAGATTTCTGCTCACACGGATGATGAGAAGTTATGGATGTTTTACTTCCAAGATAGTCTATCTGGGGCATCTTTGGACTGGTATATGGGTCTGAACAAGAATGTTATCCGAAGCTGGAGGGACTTGGCTGAAGCTTTTGTGAAACAATACCAATTTAATCTTGACATGGCGCCTAACCGCATTCAACTCCAGAGTCTTTCTCAGAAGAAGTCTGAAAGTTTCAAAGAGTATGCTCAGAGATGGCGAGAGATGGCCGCCCGAGTGCAACCACCATTGCTGGAGAGGAAGATGACTGACATATTCATGAACACTTTGCAGGGTGTGTTTTTGGACCATCTAGATACTTGTCCATCTACTGGATTTGCTGACATTGTGATCGTCGACGAGCGAGTTGAGAGTTTGCTAAAGCTCGGGAAGATTCAAGACTACAGTGCATCAGGTTCAGGTACCAAGAAGACCTTCGTCTATGGTCAGATCAAGAATGAAGGGGAAGTGGGGGTAACATCTCACCAACGTGGAAAAGGTAGAGGATACCATCCACGTCATCAGCAAGTAGCTTCTGTGGCTACGACCCCGAATAATCATCTGAGGCGTCAGACAAGACAAAGGAACCCTCAACAGGGTCAACGTCAACAAAGGAGATAATTAGTTCTTGACTCTCTACCAATGTCTTATACTGATGTACTTCAGCATTTGCTTCAGTTACAACTGATTGAGCTTCGCAAGCTGTCCTCACCTCCTTATCCATTGCCAGAAGGATGGGATGCCAATGCCCATTGTGACTTCCATTCTGGGGCGCCAGGACACCATATTGATGGATGTAAAGCTTTTCACCGCAAGGTACAAGATTTGATTGATTCGAAGGCTATCAATTTCGCTCCGTACAGATGAAGCAGAGGGTTTTGTCTTGGTCATAGTGTGTCAGAGAAGAATTAAAGCAATAAAGCCAGACGCATCAGTAATGGCATTTATTTGTTTCTTCGTTGCATTTCCTCCCTGTTGAGGGGAACTACGTCGCTCTGATTCTTCATTGGTCTTTGGTCAATGGAGATACGTAGGCAGAAGATCGTCAGGTCTTTCCGAGCAAACTTAGGTGACAATTTCATTTCTATGTCACTCTTCTCTTCATACGTCTCGTGTTAATGTTTGAACGTTGAAGATTGCAAATTTCATCAGGAAAAGGTTGCTGATTACTTAAAGTATTCAAGATCAACAGGTCCAGATGGAGTCAAGTCTCCTCAACAATGGCATTGCTCAGTTTCTTTACTGCATTTTCATGTGTCGCTTTTATATGTTTGTTTGAACATTTGTATCCAGGCATGAATTTTGTTTGTTCTTGAATGTTAATTAATGAAATGCACATGTTTTTCTAGAAGTAATTCATTCGTATTTACTCATAATTTATTGAATGTGCATTGCAATACCAACTGTTGTTCTTAAACTCTGTGACTGAGGATGACGAAATGAAAACGCAAAAGTCTCCAATTATGTGCTCTTGAATAAGACCCTGTTAAAGATGTACAGGCTTTATTTCAAATTACCAAACACCGGAGATATAAGGGAGATAAACCTTGGTTAACCCCTTTGAGCCTTGAAGTAGGAGTTTCTTTTCACATAAAAAAACCATAACATTTAACCCGGGGCAGGGTAAGGGTCAGCTAGTTGGACCAAGCGTTCAGACTTTCACAAAGGAGTGTATTTGAGGATCCATTACCTTTCCTTCCAGCACATCAAGAGTTCCAAAGACCAAAAACCACAATGGTTATACCAATCAAGAGGTCCAAAGACCAGAAACCACAACGGCTATCCGTCATCGACCAAAACGTGAGGCAGTCGCAACCCTTACAAAATAATCAGGACAAACCTGTGTCACCCGATTTGTTCGAAGAAAAAAAAGAGAAAAAACAGAAAGAAATAAAAAGCCCGCTAAGTCGAAACTTGAAAACAAGCGACTTGGGCAAAAATTAGGGCATCCCGCTGGACTTCAAAAAAAAAATCAAAAGAATCAGTCTAGGAAAAAGTTAGGGATACACAAAAGAATGAAAACGTGAAAGACGAAAAGGATTGCACAAGAAAGATCCTCAAACAAGAACAAGTCGTGTGATACAGACACAAAAGACAATAGGGGTGACTGACTCCCAACAACAACCTCCACGGTGCTTAAACAGTTATTAGCATTGGTTCCTCAACCATCATAAAATCCTTAGGAAAGGTGAGTGCTTGTGAAAGCTAGTTGAACATAGGATTGAAGGACATCACGAAGATGGGTGGGTACAAATAAACTTCGAGCCTATATCTTTGTTTCTATAACCGTGAACCAAGCCACGATACAACCCACAAAAGTCCTAATTGAAACAGAGTTGATTCAAGAGCGTGCCACCATGAGATAGCGTTCCTGACTCCTACAAGTTATGCTAAAAGACCATTGTTGGTATTGCATATGCATGTTTCTTTCATAAAAAGTCTTGTCATATCTTAACCAGTGATTCGTTCACAAATGACATCTTTTCAATAAAAACTTCAAGATTAACATGTGTGTTGCATTAGAATCTTTGTTCTCTGAATAAAACATTTTCTGCTTGCATACATTTGTTTGGCATCAAAGAGGTTCACATGTGGAATTTCAGTCCGGAAACTTAAATCTTTCCAGGTGGAGGAGTCTGAAACTTCTGAAGGACAATCATGGCAAATTGCACTTTTTCCGAGAAACTCCCATGAGATAAAGATTATTTTAACCAGTTGGGTTAGATGCAGCCAATCCGGGGCAATCACATTGAACAAAATCTCACAATTCAGCCTAGCTGGGGCAATTATCAGAGTATGGTTAGTCTGAAGAAATCATTTTAGGGCCCATACTAGGGCAGGTCACTCTTAAGAGCAGATGAAGTCAGTCTCTGCAAGCGTTTATTAAATTTATCCTTGATGCATGATAATTGGGCAGAATATCTCACGATGATGTAGGATCTGGCGTGAGTCTCCTTCGATCAAATCCTTTTGTAGACCAGGAGCTCTGAGGCAGTTGTTTCAAGATTCAACGAATCCTTCCAAGGTTTGAAGACACCGGGGCAGTTCGGGCGCCACGTCTTCTGTAAAATCCTCTTGAGTTGATACTTGACCAATCATCTAGTACAGGGAGGATGATGTTACTAGAATATATTCCCCAAGCAGTTTCTTCTCCCCGGCGAGAGATGCTTTACAATTCCTATCTCCAGCAGAGGGTGATCCCCAGCATCGCCAGTAAAGTCTAAGATGGACTTTTCCCCCAGCTGAATCAGAGTAGGATGGTATTCCCAGTAGAACTTCAAATCCAATTGAACAGTTCTCACCTCCGAGCGGAGTCTTTATTCAAGAATGGGCTATTCCCAGCAAACAGCTGAATGCCTAATTCCCCACAGAGTTGGAGCTGTCAGAACTCTTTCCCTAGCAAATGTTATTTGACCAAGCGTCTCCCCAGCCGTGTCGGAAGATCGTCAATTCCCCGCAGAGTTTCATGATTGGTACACAACTGTCATTGAAATATCCCTAGTGAGGTCGCCAATTTATTTTTGGCCAATGTAACAAAGTAATTCAGACTTTTGTTCATATTTCATTCCTCAACCAAGTATTTCCAAGATATCTTGGTCGCTTCCTCAGCAGAACGTTAGTCAGAATGTTCTCATACCCAACGGAGTTACAAATGGTATTCTCCCTTGCGGAGTTGTTACTCTTCTCAAATCAACTAATCTTGTATTGATCGTGTTGTCCCGTGTCAACAGACTTATTGTGGATGGATCGCTTGATACCATTCTCCTATCAGATTGCTTGATCTTGTTTGGTTTGCAAATCGCTCGATATTGCAACGCCGTTAAAGTCCACCGTCGCTGTGGCAAGCCAGTAGTCGCCTGGTGCCGTACCAAAAGACATGTTTGAGTCATAAATCGCTTGATATTATGTTCTCGTATTCCTGGTTATGGATCGCTCGATGCCATTTCCTTAGCAGGTCGTTTGATCTTGTCCGAGTGGTAAATCGCTTGATATTACTCCTCGTTGTTTGAGTCGTGCTCATATTCCTGGTTATGGATCACTTGATGCCATTTCCTTAGCAGATCGCTGGATCTTGTCCGAGTTGTAAATCGCTTGATATTACTCCTTGTTGTTTGAGCCGTGCTAATGTTCTTGGTTATGGATCGCTCGATACCATTTCCTTAGTAGATCGTTTGATCTTATCCAACGCTCGGCCGTGTTGAAGAGGTTTGAAGTCCTGGCGGTGGAATTAAACGTCAAAATGTTTACTGGTCCTGGCGTAACAGTTTTCCTGAAGAAGACTCGTCTGTCTCAAGCATCACATATCTACGCAAGATCTGTGAAGAGAGCTCGTCCGTCCTAATTACTTATCACCTGGCGTAACAGGTTTACTTGAAGAGGACTCGTATGTCCAGTTCCTGGAGTAACAGGTTTGCTTGAAGAAGACTCGTTTGTCTAAGTTTTTATTATCTGGCGTAACGATTCAATTTGGAAGGAGCTCGTCTGCTTTGTCTTCGCTTCAATTACATAAAGTGTTATTTGGTTGGTTTATTTCCCATTTCTGTTATTCTCCAGTGGAGTGCAAAGTTTTGGGTTATTTTTGGTATTCAACCATAGTTCATCTCGAACGGCCGACAACAGGAGCTTTCGTCCTTTTCAGATTAACAGTTGCTTGAATAGGGGCAGCTGTAACACCCCAAATTTGCCCTCTCATTTTCGTATCTTTTAGCATATCATTTTCATATTTCGCATTGCATCTGCATAGAAAAATGAAGCATAACATTCATTGTTGAAGCATAACATGGATCATGGCAGTGATTTCACTCCAGGTGTGATTGTTCAGTTCGCGCTTCCTTTCAGATGGACGTTTGACCTGATCTTGGTCAAACTATCGGGAGATTGCTTTAATTGCAAGTTATTTTCCTCAGTGGTATATTTCTCAGGGAGTGCACATTCAATGTTAGGTGGGTTGCGAAAGTTCTCTGGTTTATCAAACGGTGGATTGTGAGAAGTTTAGTTCAGATTAGCTGGATTGAGTGGTCAACATTTCATTATTGGTTCATCTGGGGATTTAATTTCCCAAAGTTCGATTCAGGAAGTTCAGGTTGATGGTTGTGCTTCAGTTGCAAATTATTCAGGGATAACGGTTCTCCTTTTGGTCAAATGGCTTTTGTAGAAAAGTTCAAGAACGGTTCTGGGCTAAAATCAAGATTCTACATCCATTTCGATAAACCGATTTCTCAATCCACTTATTCCATAATTCCATCTTTATTCATTGTCATCCAAATATCCACTTCATTTTCAAAGATCATATTGTATTAACTTTTCTTTTATTCATCCATCATCAAATAATATTCCAAATAACCATTAGTTTCCATTAAATTCATCTTATAAATACCAATTTTCAATTCCATTAAGCCCATATACATTAAGTCCATTCTATATACTTTACACCAAATAAATTGAATATTTAAAATAAATAAAAAAACAAAATAAAAAAAGGAAGCCATATGCTAGAGGCACAACACTAAAATGTATGGAAAGGATGAGCCAAAACACAAGAAGCCGAGGGACAAAACGCAAGCCAGTAACACGCACAAACCGTGATCAAGAATGCAATAACTTGGAAAAAATTCAAAAAAAGAAGAAAATAACAGAATAAGACATAGGATAGAAGTTTTTTACAAGTGGGTCACACTTTTCATGACAAAGGAAAAATTCAGAACCAATAACAACGAAAAATAATAACAGAATGAAAAGGGAAGAAAAATTTCATCATTCCTTTGCCGTCACCATGACCGATTCCATCTTTTCCATGAAATAGCAAATCAGTACGCCTTAATCATCATCATCCTTCGTCATCAATAGAACCAGAATCACTCACCTCACCAAAACATTTCATTCTTCGATCTTCTTCTTCAAAATGATGTCGTGGTTCGATTTGTTTCTCCATCAACTTCAATAATTCGCAGAGTCTCAATCGTCATCAAGAAGGCTCTCATTAATCCATCGTGTCCGGCGATTCTATTACAAAGCTTTGATTATCGACAATTCTGCAACACTTCGGACGCACAAATCCTTCCACAGAGCTTAACAGAAACGTCACCGTCACCTTCAAGCTTCGTCATCTTCATCATCGTCACATATCCGACGACATCTTCGTCACATAGTCATCATCGTTCATCAACCGTTATAGCAACAACTTTCAAAAACGCACAAGAGCCGCGATGACAAGTAAGATAAGAGCGTCATAGCAAGCGATCCAAGAATACTTGATCGCTCTTCATCGGAGCTTTTAATCGCACATAGACTTCGTTGCAACACTCTTCGTTTCCGCCGATTGACAGGTGCAAGTTCAAATTCTCTTTAAGCGTTTTCGTTTGCGGCGTTTTGTTTTGTTGATCTCGATTCTGTTTGTGTCGATCCTTGGATTTGGTTGGGTGATGGTGATTTCTGTTACCGGATTCAGATTGAGGAGTGAACTTGAGTGAGAGTTCATGTTCAAGGTTTGGAGGTTGGAGGTGGTGGCCGATGAGATGTGCGGTGGCGGCGTAGGACGAAGAAGGAGAAGTGTGTGATTTGTTCTTCTGGTTTTGTTTAATTTATTTTTGTTTGAGAATAATAAGAGGTTTTTAGGTTTTATTTGTTTTGAATTGTGAGAAAATATCTAGAGATTGTTAAAGGTGTTAAGAATATTAAAAGAGATTCATAAATATTTTTAGGAGATTTTATTAAAGATTGCTGAGCTTTTTTCCGGTTTCCGAGGAGATGAGGATAAGGTGGAGATTTCTTTTTGTTTTCTGTCCATACCAGCGGTGACACTTGTCACCGTCTGGTAGGACCTTCCGTCTTGCTTCCATGCGTGCGTGCACGCTGTATGTTCATACTCCCTTCATCATCATAACCGTCCGATGAGCATACCTTTGCAAGACCTTGATCAAACGCCTCACGATTCAGTCAACCGTTGACTACACGGCCCACCATAGACCCTCAGACTGCTGCGTTTGGGCCTTTTCCTCGTTGCTGGCCGCACCCCCCTTTTGGCCCAATCCTTTTATTGTTAACCATTTTATCACTATTTGCACCCCCTCTCCATTTCTTTGTGTTTTTAATTTCTTTTTACCATATAGTTAAGTTTTATTTCTTTAAAAATATTAAAACACATTATAAAATTACATAAAAAATATTTTTAGAATATTAACTCAGTTTAGAAGTTTTTCATATTTTTTTTTTCTGTTTTTTTTTTATTTTCTCATTTTATTTCGAATTTTCTTTTATTTCCATCTTATTTAATTTCCATAAATAACGCCTTATCTTGTAGGATTTCTTTCTTTCATCTCAATTAATATTTTGACTCTGTTCTTTTTGCATCATGTCATAGACTCATAAAAGTACATAAAAATAATTTTGTCTTATTTTTAATTCCATTTTATCCATAGTTTTGTAAGTCATATTTATGCGATTTCGTTAATTGTTCCTAAGCGGCTTTGTGCGATCATTTAGTGGAGTTTTGTTGTGAATTTTTGAGAGATATTTTGACACATTATTTGTTGCTAGTTGCTGACTTTAGAGATTTAATTTCATAATTTTCTCATGTCCTTTGGTATTTGTCTGGTGTTTTGTTTTTTAGGTAGCGTTTCGTGCCTCTTTCTTCCTTCTTTCTAACATAGTTTGAGGAAGGCATTTATGCCATCCTATTAGGTTTTATTGGTCTTTGTTTTAGGTCACCTATAGGGTTTAGGTACTGACTTTTTGATTGACTTGATTGGTGATATTCGAATTTGGTGTGTGTATTGTTTGAATCTTGCTATTTTCATATTATTCTTGTGCGATTCACTAATTTTTCCTTGTAGGGGCTCATGGTAAGTGAAGTGTGGATGATATCCACATTTCAAGTCTTCATCTCGTCCTTTATTTTTGCTTTCTCATTTGTCTGTGTGATGTGCCTTATGCCATCTTGTGATTAACTTCATCACTCCCGCTTTAGAAACAACTTATCTTCTTTAGAGAAGTAAGTTATCTTTTATGTCCGTCTTCTTCTTCTTTTCTAGTTCTTCTTTCTTCTTTCCTTCTTCTTCTTTAGGATAGTTGAAACCACACTAACCTAGGACTCCCATGCATGATAACATTAGGAGTAGTCTTCTCCATTAGATTTTACCTTTGAGATCCTTTTGGTGCTCTCCCTTCTCATCTTCAAATTTAACTTTAAGTCACTTTAATAAATGACGAGTCTTCTCATGTGACACGAGAATTTGCTATGAGATACTTGCACGCGTTTCGTTTTGGGGCGAGGTGTAGGATATCCCTCATGGTGGATAGGTCTTAGCATGAGATTACTTCACAAAGAAAATATAAAAAACAGTTTTTAACCAAAAATCACAAAAACACTTAATAAATGCCAGTAGGTCAGTGTGTCTGAGCCTTCACTTGTGGGACTAGATTTGGGGATTTCCTCCATAGCTAGGTGTGCCTCTTGCGCATTCCATTTCAGGATGATGTAAGAAGTACACATCCTGTTAAGTAAGACTTAGGTACACTTACCTATGCAAACTTCAAAGCATAAAAGCTTCTAAAAAACATTGGACAAACAATAAACGTCTCTCCTTCGGGAATTCTTTTCTCATCACCTTCACTCTCATCATACGAACTTGCTCCTACTTGTCATTTTGCAAGACGGTAACGCACTCGTCGTCCGAGCCTGCAACACCTGAGCATTGACATAGGCAGTTCAAGCCTTAAGACACAAGCAATCCTTTCCACCCCTAGTTAGGGGAACTACGACGACTCTGATCCTCATTGTCCAGATGAGGTACGTAGGCAGCAGGGTAGGGCCCGTTCGAGCACAATCTTTATTTTCCCTACATTTTTTTCCTTTTTCATTTCTTTTTCGGTTCCCTTTTCATTTCTTTTATCCAGTTCAGTTCATTTTCTTTGCAGCAACTTTCATTTCTTCACCCTTTGAAACAGATTTCTTTGCAAGCATGGATCCCGTCGGGTACGGAGGACGATCTGGGTGCTAATACCTTCCCAGGTCGTAACCGACTCCCGAACTCAGTCTCTTTGGTTCGCAGGACCCGTGTCCTTCCTCTTATTTCTTTTGGTTTGTGCAGCATTACCATTCCCGTTCCTTCGGGATAAAAATGTCTGGCTGGCGACTCTACCTCTTTCCGCGTCACTTTCGCGTTTGTACCAGGATGGAAATCCAGGGAGCGACACCATATCCAAGTTGTATTGATACTGGCGCACAAAGGCTTCAGCCAAATCCTTCCAATTTGTGACGGTGGCCCTGGATAAGTGTGAGTACCATTCTCTGGATGCCCCGGTCAAGCTATCTTCAAAATAAAACATCCATAGCTTCTCATCCATAGTGTATGCCTTTAACCTTCCCAGAAAGGACTGCAAATGAGTGCGAGGAAAGGAAGTTCCATTGTACTTTTCAAAACACGGGGGCTTGAATTTGTGGGGGATTCTTACCCCCTCAACCAGGCCCATGTCCATTACATCAAATCCCAAGGAGTTCTGCGATTCCAAGGATCTTAACTTTTCTGATATCTCGTCCAACCGACGGTCATAAGCTTCATCTGCCCCAGCACCTAACACTGTAAACTGCTCATCTTGACAATCTTCCTGTAGAATACGATCTCTAGTGTTTCTTTGGCCATGCCCAAGGATATTAGCTTCAGGATTGTTGTCGGGTCCAAACACTACCAGAGTCGTTCGCGGCTGCTCGCGCTCGTTGTTACTAGTACCTCCAGTGCCTGCGTGGTTATCTTCTAGGTTTTGCCGTTCGACAAACTCCCTCAATCTTTCCTGGGTCTGGGCCAGTCCATTCATTACAGCCATGAATTGATTCATTTGGGTCCTCACTTTTGTCCTCACATCTGTCATTTGAGTCCTCACATCTGTCAATTCTTGCTGTAGCTGATCCATTTGTAGACTCAGAAGGTTGTGTCGAGTTGGATATCTGTGGACTCGGTTGACGGAAAAGACCCTTCTGCGAGCAATATTTCCTGAAACAATCAACAAAGTGAGAAGACAACAACAAATCACCTGCAAAAACAAAAGGTATGTGGTTAGAATGCACTGCAATATGCCTATTTGTCTTTCGAGGGTATCCAGTTTGGTTCTTGGTTTTGACCTTCCAGACCCCTTGGAGGAGATAAAGATGTTGAACGGAATCTACAAAAACCAATAATACATAGAATACAAGCGGCATTGCCAAAATACAACCAGGTCATGAATACAACAAAAACAAAAACTCCCATGGTGAATTGAAATACAACAATAATACATAAACTATAATACAATCAGTTCATGAATACAACAAAACAAACTCCCATGGTGAGTCGAAATACAAAAACAAGTAAAAAGAAAATCAAACATCCAATCCATATGCATCCTCCCTGACTTCCTTCAGGAGAGCATCAGTCACAGGTCCAACTGGGTGCTCTGTGATAGTCCTGATGAGAAGGTTTCTGGTTGTGATGGCACTCGTCATCTTCTGATACTTATCTTGCTCTTTGGATCTTTTTAATCCTGCCCGGAGTTTTAACTCTGAGATTTCTTTCTGAGCAGCTAGAAGTGCTTTTCGGCTTCTTCTTTCAATGGACTCCAACTGTTCCATATTGGCTTGCATCTTCTGATCTTCTTGCAAATGAGCCTCAATTATTCTGACCCATCTTTCCTGACTCTCTTCCAGATAATGCTCAACTCTTGCCTTCTGAATTTTTGCCTCTTTACATGCATTCTTCAACACAATTTCTCCTGCTCGGGCTTTCCTGATAAAGTCTTTAGTCTTCTCAATCTTGGTTACATGCTCGATGCGTAACTTTTCTAACCTTTCAATGTCCAAATGAGCATCATTCCTTTCCCAAAGGGTCTTCTTTAAAGCTCCGACGAGCTGGGTATTTCTTTCCTTCATCTTTTCAAACTCTTCTAGGCTTACTGTAGCTATGGGCTCAATTGCCGATGGCCCTGGTACATCCTCCATGGTGAATGGAATACGAGTAATCTGTCCTCTGATGCGTGACCATTTATTGTACTGAGCAGAGGCTATGTTATTACACTTTCCTAGAATGGCGGTTCCTTTAGTCTGTATATTGTCCCAAGCCCAAGCTGCTTGTCGGACAGTGGCATGGTTGTTTTGAACAGCACAGTAAAGAGATTCTTCTAGGTCTTGCTCCCTAAGTGGATGTACCAAGGCATACCCCAATTGTCTTTTGAAAAGTAAAGGATTGTAGTTGATGCAACCCTTCACTCCAATGAGAGGCACATTTGGGTATTGACCACAGTTGGTTACTATATCTCGACCCTTGGTGTTCTGAGTACACCACATGATATCTCCTGAAGAAAGGTTAATCATTCTCTTAGCCCAATTCCTTGTCTAATGTGGGTTCAAGAAAGGTTTCGTCTTTGGCATGTGTTTCATCAACCAACTGTAGAAAAGAGGTGCACAACATCTTACCAATCTTCCTCTCTGTTTCTAATTCCTCTTATGAACTAAGTAATAAAAGTCTCCTAATAAGGTTGGAACCAGGTTCTTTAGCATGAAGATGTGAATGGAATTCTTGCTTACAAACTTAGGCTCGTCTGCAAACAAAATGATACCATAAATGCTGAGAGCTAGGAGGGCACAGACAGTTTCCCAATTCCCTTTTGCAACATGCTTTGTAGCCTAATTAATCAAGAAATCCAGATGAAGGTCTGGGATTCCGGCTTTGGAAGTCATGTGTTCATCGACGGTGGTTACTTCCAGATGTAGTGCTTTGGCTATGTCTTCATTCTTTGGAGGAGTCATTTCAGGATTGAAAGGAATTCCTCTTTGGATGGGGATATCCAACAACATGGAGTACTCTTCTAGCAACAAGCCTATCTGAAAGTCTAGGAAAGTGAAACAATGGAGGGGAGGGTCATAAAACTGCAGACAAGTGTGAATCATGCTCCTTTGTGATGCATCCAGGTCCATAATTATGTCCAATATTCTACCGTAACTTTTTCTGAACAGAGGTACATGATTAGGAGTAATGAGGGCCTGCATCTGTTTAATGCCTGTCAAAGGATACTCAAGAAATGATAAGCGATGTTACTTTTCCTCATTGAATCCATTCAGAATATGTATGCTGAAGGAGATAACTGAAGAAGTGTTGTAGCAGATAGGCTGAGCAGAAGAATGGTCAAAATCAAACCAAGAAAAGTGGACACCATGTAAAACAAATAGAAAAATGTTAGAAATGATGCAATATGATTTTCGCTACCACCAAATGACACCCGATCAGAAGGGGTACAGACGCGAACGGTCGGCGAAAGGGAAGAATGAATAGAGTCGCCAGCTAGGCATTTTTATCCCGAAGGAAAGGTAATGCTGCATAAACCTAGAAAAAGATGGATAAGACGGTTGCGAACCAGAGAAACTGAGAAAGGGGGTTGGTTACAACCTGAGAAGGTATTAGCACCCAGATTGTCCGTCGTACTCGACGGGATCCACGCTTAAAAGATTGTGTTTAAAGGGGTAAGTGTATGTGCTATTTGTGTGCAAAAGCTGGAAAAGAAATGTACAGGTGTCAATGCAAAAGGTGAATTCTCAGGAACTGAGGCTTAAAAGAGAATGTTGAAAGAGGGGGAAGACACAGAGACTTTTGTTCGATAACTGTTAAGTTATGCCTACGTATCCTCTCGTGCAATGAGGAAGTCAGAAAACCGTAGTTCGACTCAAAGAGACTGAAGATAAATTGACTGATGAACTGATTGATTGTCTATGCTCAAGTCTATGACTCGTCTGGCTCGAGTGCTAACTGTCTTGCATTAGACGGAAGAAGCAAGTTCTCGTTTGTGAATGAATGTGATGAGAAATGAATCCCGAAGGAGACGATTATTGTTTGTTTTTGTGTTTTCAGTTTTGTTATTATTTTTGGGATTTGTCATAAGAAAATGAGCTTAAGCCTAAACCAAGGGTTAGTAAACTCATCACATCTTCCTTCTGATTAGGGGTAATGAGAATACCTTAAGTATGAAGTAAACACCTCACACTTAATCACCATGATGTAGGATTAAGATCATTAACCTACTTGTAATTATTTAGATGTTTTTGGAGTTTTGGTTTAGTGTTAAGTAATGAGTTTAAGCCATAATCAAAGATTTAATGGACTCATTACACAATCCTAATAGAAGGATGATAGATGAGAACATTTAAGCTGAGGAAGGCTCCTCAACTTAATCCATGATTAAGGATTAACCTCATGACAAAATAAAGCCTTTATTAAAGTGGATTTTAGTTAACGGTAAGATTAAGAAGTGAATTTTATGGTTTGTAAGACAACTTGAGGGGGACTTGTCCATTAACACTAGGGTTAGTCCTTCTTAACCAATTAAGGAAGAATTAGAACCCTAATGCAAGGCCCAAGTTACAAGCTTGATGTCTTAGTGATTTATTAGATGGATTAATTAAAGGATTTAAACAACATTAAGGGTTTAACACTTAGGATTAAAGTTATACACTCCATCCTAATAGAAAGATGTAGGTATAAGCTTAATCACAAAGCCTTAAAACCTTTAAGGTTTAGTCCTTGATTATGAGGTGAGAAGAGAAGACTCAAAGATGACACAAAGGTAAAACTAATGGGGGACTAATCAAACCCTAATTGTGATCATGCTTGGGTGTTCCTAGAGTTTATGAGGCTTGCAATAAGTCTTCAAGATGAGCCACCAAGGAAGAAGCAAAGATGGAAGGAGAAGGAGCAGGAAGAAGCAAGTCAACTTACTTCACTTAAGAAGATAAGTTGCCTGAAGAAAGAAAGTGAGGAGGGACCATGAATGAGCAAACTAACTCTAATACAAATACAAAATGCAGCAAGGATGCATAAGAGAGATGAGGAGAGATTGTGAGAAGTGAAGGCAAATTCACTTCTCAAAACACTTACCACCTGAAAAGTTAGCAAAAGGAAATGAAAATGAAATGAAAATGAAAAGGATGCAATGATGCAAACCAAAACCAGAAGCATGTTTATGATGCAAATGATGCTATGAGATGGTATGAATGTATGTCATGAGATGTGGGTGATCATACAAAGGATGGGGATTCAAATGAGACTTATAAGAGGCATGGAAGTTCATGAATGCATATGACATCAAATGAAAGCAAAAGCATGGAAAATGGATGATGCAATGATCAAATATGATTTCAACATGTCCTAAGATGTCTTATATGTCACGTGGATGCATAAAATGTCATGGCAAGTTCATGTATGCAAGCATATGAAGAATGAATGCAAATGAAGGCAAAGATTAGGGTTTATGTACAAGATGCAATGCAAAATCCAAAATCAGAAGCAAAGCATGAGATAAAAAATTGAAAATGGCCACAAAGGGACCCTAAACCTATACAAGTTCACTGCCCAAAGGGGAAGGTCAGAAGCTTAACCCTATAGGACTTATGATTTTCCTAAATTTCTAGGGTTTTAAGGGTGATCCTAAAGGGAAAATGCCAAACAAATTGGAAATGCATTATAAAAATGAAACAAAAATGTTCTTAGGAACTTGAAGGTGTGCATAACACAATGCAAAAAGAACCATTCACAAACTCAACTTGGATCAAAAGTTATGAAGTTTTGAAGTTAGGGTTAAAAATGTTCAAATTAAAGAACCCTAATTCAAATGAAAATTACCAAAGTATGATCAAAACCAAAAAGAAATTTGTCTTGTGAGTTTGTAAATGTTTGAAAATGCTCTATAAATTTTTTTTGGGATTTTTAAATACCTAAATGTATTTTTAATTAATTAATTCTCATTAACTAATTAAAAATAATCATTTAAATGATTTAAAAATAAATTTTAATGCAAGAAATAAAAATAAAAATATTTTTGGGTTCTGAAAATTAATAAAAGCTTGAATAAAAATTTTCAGAATTTTTTGATGTGTTTTGCTATTTTTAAAAATTCGTAGAAATTAAATAGAAGTAAAATGAAATAAAACAAATTAAATGGAAAAGTATGAGGATCCTGAGGCTGAGATTTAAAGCTGAGGTTCCAGGGTTGACTGGCGCGCTAATGGATGGTCAGGATCTCATCTGAGCTAATTAACCTAATTAAATTAAATAAATCATGGATTAGGGCTAATGACATGATCTGAGCCCTTGAAACACGCGCGGGAAGCCTCATCCTACGCTCCAGATTCAAACTCACCCCTAAACCCTAATTAAGCATTAATGACTTTCAGGTGGTCGGAAATGACCTCCGGTCATCTTCTCCGGCCACCCCTCACCTGAAAATCTCCTAAGATGCTCCCTAGGCCATTTCTGGAGCTCTAAAGCTCCAGATTGCTTCCTCTCTCCATTCTAAACTCATCCCTAACCTCAAACCTCATTTATTTCCAACCATTAACATGAATCGAAGCTAAGAATCAAAAATTGTAGAAATTTCAGAAAGACCATACATCCTCAATTCTCAATTATTTTCGAAAATAACAAGTTCAGTGTGTTCAGGGAAGCAAGCTTAAGCATTTAGAAACTTAAAACAAGAGTTCTGGAAAAATAAATTCCATGGCTACCTGAAACGAAGCTTTCAACCCAAGAGCTTTCTAGTTGTCTCCTTGCTTCAAATCACCTCCAATGACCTTCCTCAAGAGTTTGCACTGCTTGGTTGGAGTTTATATGGCCTCTATGTGAAGTTTGCTGAAGGTCAGTTCAAGGAGGGGCCAAAATCGTATTTTTGATTTGGAGTGTTTCAGGTTGTTTCAAGGGATGGGAAATGATCAGTGGATCATGGTGAGTTGTTCTATGGAATTTGTTTTGATGTTTGTGGCTTGTGTGATCAGTTTCGAAGAAAAATGCAAAGATGGGAGTTTTGGTGAATGCTGAGTTGTGGGAGGATTCAGCTCTTGTTGTTGTGTGTGTTGAGTTGCTTTTGGTCCACATAACATGTTCTGATTGGGCAGAGAGTTGTTGTGGAGCATATTGATTGGTATGGCTCAATTTGCATAAAGTCAACAAAGTTGTCCTTGGAGGTATGGGCTCATGGCAGGCCAAGGACAAGGGTATGTCCTGCGCAGCTGGCTTTAGGGAGGTCCATGGAATTCAGATTTTGTAGCTAGCACAAGTGGATGTCAAGATTTGGGGCATTTTGCAATTTGTGAAGGTTTTGGCCCCTTTGGAAATACTTGATGATCAAGGCATGAAACTTGAGAATTATTTGGGCAATTCTGAATTAGAGGTCATGTATGATGTTTGGGTAATGGTTATAAGTCACTTTGAGGTTACAAATTGGCTTGGCATGAGTTTTTGCAAGTTTCCCTCTTTGGTACATAAGTGAAATTTAGTGATTTTCCCAATTTTGCAAAGCCATAACTTGAGTTCTATGATGAATTAGATCAAGTTCTTGTACTTTTTGAAAAGGGAATGATCCAATCTACAACTTTCATGACCAAGAATTTTTCATTTGAAGCATTTTTGAATCAAAAAGAGGAGGTTGAAAAACTTTCCCAAAATGGCAAGTTTACATTACAAGTCACTTTCCCAAAATGGCAACTTTGCAAATGGCTTGAAATTCTTCAATTTTGTGAACTTATAAACTCTTCTAAGATCAAATAAAGATCATATAAACCCAAAATGATGGAGAAGACCCTTTGGTTGGATGATTGGGGGCCTCAGATGCCCTGATTTTACACTGACTTGCTCAAGAAGTCATCTATTGATCAGAGGCCTTCCCCATTGAATTTCTTCATGAAAATTGGTATGTAGGATCCTTATGACATATAGAGACCAATAGAAACAAGAATGACCAAAAAATTTGGAGTTATGGCCTCTGAAACCAAAACCCTAATTTTAGGTCATCTGTGCAGTTAAACTTGGCTCTGTTTCCATGCCCTTCTCAGTTCTTGTGATTTTCTGATTTCCTTGATCTTGGTAGGATATAATATGATATTTGAACATACATGGACCCTCTTGAGATGATTGAAGACCTTTGGAGTGGCTCAGATGACCCAGAGATTGCTCAGATCACAAACCCTAGATGCAGATGACTTAGAACCAATGTAGTGAAGCAAAAATGCAATGTGAGATGCTATGATTGAACTTATGCAAATGAAAATATCACAAGCCATGGTGTGAATTTAGTGAGGGCAAATTTGGGGTGTTTACAATGATGCATGATGATGATATGCAAGGGTTTGTGATCAAGTGTTGAATTATCACTTGCCTCTGGTGGGATCCTTGAGTATTCAAAGTTTCTGATGAAGGTTTGAGAACTAGTAACCGGGTGGGGGACTCAAATAAAGAGTCAATAGTCCAGGGTTTCAAAGAATCAGTCCAAAATAGTACAACCTTATAGTATTCCAGTAGCAAGGTATGATGAGGTCAAAGGTTCCTGCAAACCTGTGAGCATCCCATCCCACTCACATGTATGTACTAGAACAAAGATCCTCAGGTTTGGATCTATTATGAGAAGTGTAAACACATTCATCCTGGGGGAATATAGTGCTTACACTAATCATAAAGAATCCTCCCCTAATTCACCTCAGATGCTGAAGGTCATCTAAAAAGGTCATCCAGACTTAGCAGACTTCCCAGATAGCTCTAGCACTACAGGAGATCCGTAGCACAGAGTTCTCAAAAGGAAACCCATGTCTGAACCGTGTTTTCATATTACCGCACCTGACCGAAATGGAATGGGAAAGAATATGAAACCACACTAATCCTATGTGTCACTCAGGCCTTTATATTGAGCCTTTCTCACTGGAATACCCCACCCACCAAGGTAACAATAATCCAGCACAATGATAATGATAATAATAATGAAATGCTAAAAGCAGTAAATGAAAGCGATAAACGAAAGCAATAAATAAAGCTATACAGAAAGCGATAAATAAAGCAAAAACACATAAACACATATAGCACATAACACCCCCATAAACACAAATCAAACAAGCGCTAGGAGAAACCCTCAAGGACTCAGAAGCTCTGGTTACAAAATCCCCAGCAGAGTCGCCAAGCTGTCGCTCCCCTGATTTTCATCCCGGTACAAACGCGAACTGGTGTCGACGATGTTGAAGGTTGAGGTTGAATAGAGTCGCCAGCTAGGCATTTTTATCCCGAAGGAAAGGTAATGCTAAGAGACTGGGTAATGGGGTTGGTTACGACCTGGGAAGGTATTAGCACCCAGATTGTCCGTCGTACTCAACGGGATCCACGCTTACCTGAATATGTTTTAAAAGGGGGGGAAGTGTATGTGCTAGCTGTGTTATAAAAGAAATGGGTGTACAGGGTGATGGTATACAAAGAATGAGAGCTTAAAACTGAGGCTAAGAAAAGAAAGATAGAAAGAGGAGAGGGGGGGGGGAGACCTGGATACTTTTGTTCGATAACCGTTAAGTTATGCCTACGTATCCTCTCGTGCAATGAGGAAGTCAGAACACCGTAGTTCGACTCAAAGAGACTTGGATGTTTTGTGTGAACTGCTTGCTTGTCTATGCTCAAGTGTATGACTCATCTAGCTCAAGTGTTGGCTGTCTTGCATTAGACGGAAGAAGCAAGTTCTCGTTTTCAGAGTGATTGTGATGAGAAAAGAATCCCGGAGGAGACGTTTATTGTTTGTTTTTGTGTTTTCAGTTTTTTACTTGTTTTTGGTGTTTTGCATAGGATAATGAGCTTAAGCCTTAATCAAGGGTTTGTAAACTCATTATATCATCCCTGATTAGGGATAATGAGTCTACTTAAGTATGAGACGAGAATCTCAACTTAATTACCCTAATGATACTAGATTAAGATCATTAACCCATTTTTGATTATTAAGTGTTTTTGGATTTTTGTTTTGTGTTAAGTAATGAGTTTAATCTCTAATCAGGGATTAGTGAACTCATTACACCATCCTAAGAGAAGGATGATAGATGAGGACACTTAAGATGAGGAAGATACCTCAACTTAATCCATGGTCAGGGATTAAAATCATTATATAACAAACCTTTATTAAAGTGGATTTTGATTAGAGGTTAGATTAAGAAGTGAATTTTATATTTGTAAGACTAAACCTGAGGGGGACTTGTCCATTAAACACTAGGGTTAGTCCCTCTGACCCAGAGGCAGAGATGTAACCCTAATATAAGGCCCAAGTTACAAGCTTAAGTCTTGATAATTATTGGGTGTTTTGATTAAGAGGTGAAAACAACTTAAAGGTTTAACACTAAGTATTAAAGTTATACACTCCATCATAAGATAAGGATACATGCATAACCCTAATACAGAGCCCCAAAACTTTAACTATTTAGCCTTTGTTATTGAGATGAAAAGCAGAGACTCAAAGAGACTCAAAAGGTAAAAGACTAAGGGGGACTATTCACAATCCTAAAGTTATCATGCTTGGATGTTCCTATGGTTTATGAGGCTTAAAGAGAAGTCTTCAGATGGCCACCAAGGAAGAAGCATATGAAAGAGAAAGAGAGAGAAAGATAAGTTACTTACTTCCTGAAGAAGTTAAGTAACCTAGGATTGGGAGAGAAAGCAACACAAGTGAATCAAATTCACTTCAAACACAAATAAATAAGAGGGTGAGAAGATATTGGATGTGGATTCATAACCACATCCTGATTAACTTACCATTTTGCACCTGAAAAGTTAGTATGTACATATATACAAAGTCCATGATCAAAATCAGAAGCAAATCACATGATAAAAAAATTGAAATTTCATCCAAACAGTCCCTAAACCTACATAAGAACATTCTCCAAAGATGGAGGTCTAAAGCTAAACCAAAGTCAAGTTATGGCTTTCCTAAGTTTGGTTAGGGGTTTGGGCACCTTTCAAAGAAAAAGTCAAAACAAATTGAAAATGCAATGCAAAAATATGATTTAAATGTCCTAGATACTAAATGTAACATATAAAATAATTCAAAAAGAACCAAGTACAAACTCATTTTGGTTAGTCATAAATGAATTTTTGAATTAGGGTTATGAAAAAGGGGATTTTCAAAACCCTAATTCATGTTTAATTGTCAAAACATGATCAAACCCTAAAATAAATTTGTGAAATGAGTTTGTAAATTGATCTTAATGTTCATAGAGGCTCTCTAATTTTTTTGGTGATTTTTAAATACCTACAAGTATTTTTAATTAATTAAAATGAATGAATGAATTAAATAATAAAATTAAATGATTTAAAAATAATTTTTTAATGCAAAAAATAAAAATAAAAAAGTTTTTGGGTTTTTAATATTAATTAGAGTGAAAGTATAAAAAATCAGAATTTTTGAAAATGTTTTGCTATTTTAAATAAATAAAGGAAACAAAAATGAAATAAATAAAATAAAAATGAAAAGTAATTGAAAGGGATGGCTCTGATTGCGTGGAAGCCAAATCAAAGGTTTAGATTGTGTGTCAGCTTGACTGAAAGTATGAGAATCCAAGGGTCCAGGTTTAAACTTATAAAGTGCGCGCAATCCAACTGCCATCATTCAATCTGATTTAATTAATTAGGTTTTATTTTAATTAATTATAATTAGGGTTAATGACTAATCTGAACCGTCCACTCCCTAACCTAATCAGGATCTAAGGGCTCACGTTCAATCTGGGCACCCTAACCCTAATCACTTTAAGATGACCGGAACAGTGCTCCGGTCATCTTCTCCGGCCAACCCAAAACCCTATCTTCTTCCTCAGGCCATCCCCAGACCTCTAACCTGCCCAGAAACACTCCCCACACTTCATGGAACACAAATCAACAATCAAACAACATTTATAACACACGAATCAAGCAAATCGAAGCAAAAATCAAAACACGGGCAAACTTTCAGAACAACATGAAATGGTCATTTCTTGCTCATTTTCAATTCTAAACACATCTAGATGATCAGTGCAACATGAAGATTCATTTTGTAACAAGAAAATGAAGTTCTGAGAAAAAGTTCTTGAGCTATACCTGAGCTGGAGACCTTTGAAAGTGAGCTTTCAGAGCCTCCCTCTTGTGCAAATGGCCTCCTTTGAACCTCCTGAGGCTAATGGAATGCTTGAATAGAGTTTAAACTGGCTATTTTGAGAGGTTCAGTTCTGATATGGTAGAAATGGAGGTTCTTGTGTGTTGTGTTTCAGGCCTTTGTGAGGGGTGGGATTTGTTCTATGGGTGATGTGTGGTTGATTGGTCAAGGAATTTTTGAAGTTTGATGGCTGGATTGGGAGAATCGAAGAGAGGAAGTTTTTGGGAATTTTTGTGCAATCTGAGTGTGTGTGTCTTCTGAGCTCTTGTGTGTTGTGTTTTATGATCTTTAGGCAATGCATAAACAATTGGAATGAGTCAGAAGAGTAGATATCCACTGTGGGAATGGCATGGCTCAATTGGCCAAAAAGTCAAAAGTTGTGTACTTGAGGTATGGGCCATGGCACAGCTGATTTGAGGGATTGAGTTGCCTCAGCTGGCTTCAAGGAGAACCCTAGGATCAAATGTTGTGAGCTGTATGGCTTGGATCAAGAGTTTGCATAGGTTTTTCAATTTTGAAACTTTGTGATTTCTTGAGAAACAAGTCATGGAATCCTTTGGTTCAAGGCTCAATTCTGACTTTGAGATGTTGTTTGATCATGTCATGAGGTATTTGAGTGGATTAGAAGTCATGTAGAGGCCTGGAATTCACTTTTGCACATTTCCCCCTTTGACATGAACTTGAAAATTACAAGATTTTTCCCAACTTTGACTTGCCATATCTTGAGTTCTAGGATGAATCAAGAGGAGTTCTTGTACTTTTTGAAAATGGGAAGATCCAATCTACAACTTTCATGTTTGAAGAAAATTCATTTGAAACCTTTTTGATCAAGAAAGAGGAGGTTGAAAATCTTTCCCAAAATGGAAAGTTTTCATTACAAGTCATGCCAAAAAATGGCAACTTTTGCAATGGCTCAAAATTCTTCAATCTTGTGATCTTTCAAACATTCCTAAGACCAAATAAAGGTCATAGGACCTCAAATTTATGATGATGACCCTTTGGAACCCTTGTTGGAGGCCTTAGATGCCCTAATCATGACTTTTCTTGCACAACAAGTCACAACTTGATCAGATGACTTCCTCAGTGAATTTTTGCATCAAACTTCATACACAAGCTCCCTATATCATATAAAGACCAATGGAATCAAGAATGACCAAAAATTTTGGTTGTAAGGGCCTCAAACCCAAAACCCTAATTTCAGGTCATCTGTGTAGGAGCCATGAGCCTACCTGGGTGCCTCTGCAATCTCTTGTGAATTTTTTGACTTCTAAGAACCCTTGGGGGTACAATATGACCTTAGAACACTCAAGGACCTTCTTGTCATGCTTTATGGCCTCTGAGATACCTCATACTCTCTTCAAGATTCATCTGGTCATAAACCCTAGCTGTGTAGAGATGCAATGAGATATTAAAGGTGAATATGCAATGTAAGATGTAATGATATGCTATGCAATATGTGTGATCATAAGCCAAGGCATAAGAAAGTGAGAGGGCAAATTTGGGGTGTTTACTACCTTTGGGAATCATTTCTGACACCAAGGCTTCTATTTTCCCATCAAAACATGACTAATACCAAAATTGCCTTGATTGTTTATCAACCCAACCTTGTCACTTGACAGTTTGGGTTGATCCAAATAAAACCCAAACCCATATATCCAAAGAAAGGCTCCATCCTCTTCTACAACTCTTTTCTCAATGCATCAAAAAGCCTAGAGATATCAGAGAAATTGAATTATGCGACCTTGGAAATTCGACCAGTGGTCTTTTGACCCACCTTTATTTGCACTCATGAATTCGACGTTTGGTGGAGGGACTACTACCTTACCAGATTTTATGACGTAACGACCTTTCAAGCTCTCCGGACGAACGTTTTTGCTTTTGTGCAGGATCGAACCAAAAAAGGTACTCAACAACATATTAAGGAGATTAAAAAATTTCAAAAATATTTTGAAACTATTTATAGGCCATATGATATTAGGCGAACCATAGGCGAGACAGAGGTGACTTTGAAGCAAAAATTCACAGAAAAATTGGGGAAATTAACACTGCCTTCATATGTTCGACCAGATGTGCGTTATGACTTGGTGTATAGTTATGATCCACCAAAATTTCCCCCTCTACCATCTGCTGAATTTGGCGTGGCCTTGAGCCCTCCATTTCCAGATTGGTTTGTTTGTGGATCTGATTTGAAGTTGCTTCAAGAGTCTCGTAAAAAACCTGTTGAGCGTGTGGTTCCAACCAAATATCATTTGGATAATTACCCAGGGCACCTTCATGTTGGAATAGAACACATACGCGTGGAATCTCCTATTCTTGAAGGTGCTAAAGAAAAACAATTTTCTTTCATTTCATTTTTATGCTCATGTATTCTCTGACATACTTTCTTACTTTTCCTTTCTAGATGTCAAGATTACTGCCAAAAAGACCACTATCGAAATCAAACCTGGAAAGGCAGTCGAAAAGTATGCTCCCACTGTAAAAAAGATTTCAACAAATATCCACCTTTGGTTATTTTATTTACAATATGAACTTATTACTTATACTTGTCACCTCATTTTTTGGTATTTTAGGCAAGTCGAAAACCACCAACTCCTCAAAAAAGAAAACAAGAGGAAGCACAAGTGATTCCTGATGAATCTGGGGATGAATCTCCAGACCTGCAACCCCTCAAACGAAAGAAAGCTTTGAAAATTAAAACGGTTGCTTCTCAAAGATCTCTTGTCCAATCTGTGAAAAGAACTCCTCCTGCCAGTCCAATAGTCAAAGTTGCACAGGATGCAGAAAGTGGAGACTCCAGTCTCCATACTGTGATTCCTCAAGTAAGTTATATTTCGATTGATGTAAATTTTCTTGCACTTTATTTTTCTTACCCTTTTCCATTTCCAGGTTCAAGTCATGGTTGAAGAACGTCCTACAAGTTCTACTCCTCATTCTCCAAAGGGTTCGACTAAGGAATCAGGCGCAACAAAGGACCTTGACAAAACCCAAACTCTTGGTGAAACTAATATGATGGAGGGAGTTCAAGAAGAAGAAGCTCCCGCATAAGATGAACCTGAGCGCCAAACTGTAGCTGAATTCGACACCAATATGGATGATCCATCTGGTGACAATTCTCCTTTTCACCCAAAATCAGATATTGGCGAAGATGAAGGTTCTGTCAACGTTGGTAAAGGTGAAACGGATGATGGCGAACCAACCGTCGAAGAAAGGGAACAGGAGAAGGAACAAGATGGTGAAATTGAGGGAACCACTAAAGCAGAAACTGTTGAGGTCAAAGATCAATCAAAGAAAGAAACTGGATCTTCTGTTGTGCCTTATTTTCAACTAATTTCTTCTCAACCTCAAAGCACTCCTTCATCCACTAGTTCGACTACATTTTCACATGAGGAGCTTGAAATCATGAAAGTGAGGAAACCTCTAGATTACCTGAAAGCCATGCTCAGTAACAACTACAACTTCCAAGATTCTTCTTATAGTAGTTCGACTACCTCTGGAGCTACCTCTGAAGTTAGATCCCTAAACTCTATCATAACTGAAGTTAAAACCAAAATACTTGGTGTGGATCTATTCAAAATTATGGAAGAGAGTCCTACTGCTCAGTTTGAACTGAAGAAACTCCTCAAACAAGTTAATGTCTTGGAGGCTTCTGCTGACGAAACTCGTTTGGTGATGGATTTGGCCCAAATAATTGATACAGTGAGTGCAGACCTCAATCGTCGAAAAGAGTTTTCTCAACAGATTTCTAACAAGACTGAAACTCAAACTGCTGAATGGGATGTTGTAGGTGTTTCGACTGATAAATTTTCAGAGTTGCTGAGGCTTTCTGAGACTTATTCCACAAAGGCTGCTGAATGTGATAACAACATCCGAAGCTTTGAAGAACAAATAGCTCAACTTCAACTCAAAATTGCCCAAGAAAAGTAGCGCAAAGCAAAACTTCAGCAACCCAAGGATGAAGAGATTGACGAAGAGATCAAAGTGGGACTTCATCATGCAGACAGGGCCCAACAATTACGTCAGGAAATTGACAACATTTCTTACAACAAAATCCTATGTGACTGTCGAATTAATGTTCAAAAGAGGAAATTTGAGGAACTGAGAGAGTCTTTCCTTAAGGACTAGATTGTAATAGAAATAGTTTTTTTTCTTAGCAGCCTTTGAGGCATTTCCTTTGTAATGACTTTAACGCCATTTATTTGGCGAATTATCTTTTTTTGTTTTATATAATCATTCTGTTTTTATTTTCACTTCTTGCAAAGTTGGCTTATATTTCTTTAAATACTTGCCATTTATTTTTAGTATCCTTTCGTATTTACCTATTTCTTCGACTTCATACGCGCCATTTGAAAAAACTTGTAGGATTTTGAAAGGTCCTTCCCACTTAGGGGACCACTTTCCTATTAATCTATCTTTTCAATCCATGGGAAGAATTACTTTCCATACAAGATCACCCATACAAAGGTCCTTGTGTTTTACTTTTTTGTTGTAAAACTTTTTGACTCTTTCTTTCTGTCTTTTTATCAACTCTAACGCGCGTAACCTTTCTTCATCTAAATCAACTAATTCATCCATCATCATGCTCCAATATGTTTCTGATGGAATTTCATGATGCCTTTGAAATCGTATAGGTTGTAAATAAATTTCGACTGGTAACACTGCATCATGACCAAAAGTTAATTTAAATGGAGTAGAGTTTATAGCTTCTTTAGGAGACGTTCGACAAGCCCATAAAATCTGGTCCAAAGTCTTGTGGCAATTTCTGGGTTTTTTACCCACGTGATTTTTGATCAAATTTATCATAACCTTGTTTGCTGCTTCAACTTGTCCATTTGCTTGGGAGTAATATGGTGTAGAAGTCAAAAGCTTAAAACTTGTCTCCTTTGCAAATGTTTGCATGTTTCTTCCAGTGAACACAGATCCTTGATCAATGGTTATTGTTTTTGGTATTCCAAATCTATAAATTATATATTTTTGGATAAACTCTATGACTGCTTCTTGGTCCACGTTTACCAGAGGTATGGCTTCAATCCATTTAGTGAAGTAATCTACCCCAACCAAAATGTATTTCTGCCCTTTCGACGAGGCTGGTCGAATTTCTCCAATTAAGTCTAAAGCCCAACCTCTGAAGGGCCAAGGCTTTATAATTGAATGCAACTCACTTGCAGGGACATGTGGTATACCTGCATGTACTTGGAATTCTTGACACCCTTTTGCAAATTCGACATAGTCCTTCAGCATGGTTGGCCAATACAGACCTTGTCAAAATAATAACCATTTCATCTTATACCCTGCTTAGTGTGCGCCACACGCACCACTGTGCACATTCGACAAAGCTATGTAAGCTTCCCCTTCACCCAAGCATTTCAATAGAACTCATTCTGCAGTATTTTTAAATAACTCATTTCCAAAGAGTATGTAGCTTAGGGCATTGTACTTCACCTTTCTTTCCACTTTCTGGTTTGGGTCTTGTAGATAATCCTTAATAGGCTTTCTCCAATCCTTAAATTCTGGACTATCTATGTTGAAAATTTCAAAATTTTCCTCATCCCCATAACCTAATTTTATTGTCTCTAAATCTGATGGGGCTAATTTGGTGGATATAACCCTTCCCCTTACTTCAATAGCGTTCTCTAAATTTTCCTTCGACACTTTGTAGCCTGATGCAATTTGGGCTAGGTCATTGGCTTCCTGATTTTTTATCCTAGGAATATGTTGAAGGGTCACATTGTCGAATGCTTTGAGGAGTCTGTTGGGTATTACAAAGTACATAATTATATTTTCTTTGACACATTTATATTCTTTGGTTAATTGTTTTATTACCAATTCAGAATCACCCATTATTTCGAATCTTGTTGCCCCCAAATCCAACAATATTTCAAGTCCAGCTATCAGAGTCGCATATTCTGCCTCATTATTTGAACATAAGCTTTCAACCATGTACTTGAATTTTGTTGGAATTTTGTCAGGAGAAATAATTAATATTCCAATGCCAATTCCATTCTTATGACTGGAACCATCGAAATACAATCTCCATGGCCTTAATTCGACATATTTTATCTCATTTTCATCTATTGAGTGGTCAGCTATAAAGTCAGCAACCACTTGCCCTTTAAGAGCCTTTAAAGGGAGATATATTAAGGAATATTCTGTTAATGCTTGGGCCCGTTTCCAAATTCGACTATGTAAAATAGATTTAGATAACATATACTTTATTACGTCGAAATGAGAGGAGACATATACATCAACTGGTTTTATATAATGCTTTAATTTTGTACAAGAAAAATATACACACAACCATAATTTTTCTATTACACTATATCTAGTTTCAGCATCATTTAAGACTCTGCTAAGATAATAGATGGCTCTTTCGACACCATTCTCATCTTCTTGACATAACATGCTTCCTAAGGTCTTGTCTGATGCTGAGATATACAATCTCATACTTCTTTTACTACAAGGATACGTCAAAACTGGAGGAATAGTTAGATATCCCTTGATCTTGTCGAAAGCATCTTGTTGCTCTTGTCCCCATGTAAAGTCTTCCTTCTTTAGTCGGAGTAGAGGTGAGAAATCTTGCGTTTTTCCACTAAGGTTGGAAATGAACCTTCTGAGGAAGTTGATTTTTCCTAGCAGAGATTGCAATTCTTTCTTTGTTGATGGCGCTTTCGCTTCCATTATGGCTTTGGCTTTGTTGGCGTTTATTTCGATTCCTTCTTTTGTGGACAACAAAACCTAGGAAATCACATGCTTGCACACTAAAAGCACAATTAAGGGGATTCATTTTCAAACCAAACTTCCTCATTCTTTCAAAAGATTATCGAAGATGGTCTAAATGATTTTTTCCTGAAACAGACTTTATTATAATATCATCAATGTATATTTGCATGAATGTTTGAATAAAATCATGAAATATAGAATTCATAGCCCTTTGGTAAGTTGCTCCAGCATTTTTCAAACCAAAGGGCATTACTACCCATTCGTAAGTCCCTATTGCTCCAGGACAACGAAAGGCTATTTTGGGAACATCTTCTTTTGCAATAAAAATTTGATTATAGCCAGAGTATCCATCTAACATGCTTAGGTACTCATGGCCTGCTGCAAAATCTACTAGCATTTTTGCTACTGGCATAGGATACTCATCCTTTGGGGTGGCTGAATTTAGGTCTCGAAAATCAATATACACCCTTAAACTACCATTTTTCTTAATCGCAGGTACTATATTTGCAATCCATTTGACATACCTGGTAGGGAGAATGAATTTTCTATTGAGAAGCCTTACGACTTCTTCTTTTATTTTTGACAGGACTTCTGGCGCAAAGTGTCATGGAGTTTGCTTTACAGGCTTCTTTCCTTCTATTATAGGCAACTTTAGTTCGACCAGATTCCTGTTTAAACCAGACATTTCATCATAGTCCCATGCGAAGCAGTCTTTGAACTCTGTCAGCGAACGAACTAATTCGACTCTGAATTGAGGCTCCATCCTAGCGCTTATGTAGGTTGGTCTTTTTTCTGCCCTCAGCCCCAGATTAATTTCTTCTAATGGGTCTTGTGCCACCATCTTTAGGCTTGTTGACACTGGATCTTTTTCGAACCCTAATGGTTCTTCATCATAGATGGCGTCAAGCTTATGGTTCTGCCATTCGCCCATCTGGTTGTTATTGTCGTTTTCGTCAATGTCCCTTTGAGCATACTGTTTTTCCAATTCTTCTTTGTTTGCTTCGACAGCCATGTATTTTACTTCGGCTTCACGATCTGTTTTGAGTTTATTTTCGGCCATATAGGCCGTCAGTCTTTTAAGTGTTGCTTCTTCAGTCATCATCATCGAATTCACTTCCCAACCTGTTGGCTTAATAGGAGAAGTTCCCCATATGTGGCTTGGTTCGCCAATTACTTCTTTGACCCACTGGAAACCATGTGTTGGGGGAAGGTACATGGAACAATAGGCATTGTCGGTTGCTTTCAGTCATGAAATAGCTCTGATCTGCTTCTATGTTTCGACAATTCCATCAGGGCGCCAGATGACTATACGATGGTGTATTGAAGAAGGTACAACCCCTACTCCATGAATCCACTCCCTTCCAAGCAACAAGTTGTAATTTGCCCTGGAAGCAATGACTATGAACATTGTTGGCCTAGTTATGGTTCCAACTGTCATGTTTATCTGGTAACGCCCATGGTAGTGCCCACCTTTCCTTCATAATTTGACAGTACCATATTGTGGGGTTTTGCGTCAGAATCATCCTTTCCAATTCTCTTCAACATGTAATGGGGAATTAAATTCACTGCAGCTCCCCCATCCACTAGTATTTTATTCACACCAACATTTTCAACCTTCCCTTTGATGAAGAAAGGTTTCAAGTGTCCATTCATTGATTCATCTGGCTTTTCAAAGAAGGCGTTCTGTTCTTCAACGCAACTGTTGTTCATTATGTAGTAACATACAAGTCTAGGTGCCACTGTGTTATCTACCATGTTCTCCTCTTCATCTTCAACTTCCATGATCTTGTCCTAGTCTCTAGGGAGGACAGACACTACGTTGCAAACCACGTCGAATGATCCCCCTGAGTCAGACTTGAAATCATCAGTTTCCTCATCATCTTCTAGAACTTTGTTGTTGAGTATTGATATCTGTAATAAGCTACTTGTGTTATTCTTTTGAGAAAATTCCCTTTTGCCTGCAACTTGAGCGTCCTTTATTGACTTTGCTTTATCTTTGTCAGCACCTTTTTCCTTGATGATGATTCCTTCTGCAACTTCTTTTTCAGTCTTCTTCTATCTCTAGAATCTTCTCCATTGGGATCTTGACATAAGATTTTTTCCTTTGTAGTTATCTGATGGATATGGTCTAGATTTTGGTCTTTCAGTTTCCTGATTTCCTTCTACAAAAGATCCTCTTTGAATTTCAAAGTTTCTCCACTTATTTGACCCTTGATCACCCCTAATGGGCTGGACCCATCTATTACCAACAAATTCGCCAGAGGGTTTGTAAGTACTGTAGTGCCTTTCTCCAAACTTCTGGAGGTGGTACTCAGTTCTTCTTGGGTCATATCTTCCAGTTTTGATTGCTGGGAATTTCCCCCAGTTTCCCTTTCTTTGGGATTTATACACTGCTTCTAAGTTTGTTGATGCCTTCCTGTTGAAGATTGCACTACAAGGTGGACATAACATCACTTCAGTTTTCTTCCTTTGACATCTTTGGATGAATTCTTCCAGATTTTCTTCCTCCTTTGGGTATGCTAGCTTCTGGTGTTCTTCTAGACGGTGATCTTCATCAGCCTCCTCTTAGGTCTTGTGAGACCAATCCACCATGTTGATATCTATTTTCTGTCCGTCAGTAATACTTAATCTGTTCATTTTTCTAACAAGAGCCTCTTCGACTTCATTTGGCCTTTTTTCAGAAAAAGACTCTTTTCTCTGACTTGTTGCTTTCTTGGATCCTCCATAGTCCTGCCTAGTATCCCATAAGATACCAGCTTTGCAGGACCTTCAATGGATTCTGCCTTAATTCTTGCAATGTCTTTGTTGACAAGTCTTACAGTGTTGGTCTAGCCCACAACATCCTTTTCTTTTGTTTGATCAGGGTCAAAATCGTCATCAATCTTGTCTCCCATGGTGAGGCCCTCAGCAACCTTCTTTTTTATTACATAATAACTACCATATTCTTCTTTATTGTTCACAAGGACATTTCCCCATCCAGTTGGTTGGATTTTGTTGATGTCAACCTGAGAACTTGCAGGGGAAGTGTATTTCATAAGGTAATCAAACTTCCCACTTGGCTCTCCCAGAGTATCCCATATTATTCTATTCTCAGACATGCTGTTATTTCTTTTGTTGAGACCTTCAGTGGTTTCAACCTTGTTCTTCCTGTTGAAATCTTCAGTGACTTCAACATTGGGTGGGATGTCTAAACTCTCAGTAGTCTCAACAATATTTGGATTGTTGAAATCTTCAGTGATCTCAACGTGGCCTGGGTTGTCGAAACTCTCAGTAGTCTCAACATTGTTTTGGCTGCAGTCATTCCGCGTATTTACACCAAGATCATCAGTAATCCTTGTCACCATTGGCATGGGTACATGGTCTTTGGTTACTTACTTCACTTTGGCCTGGTCTAGGAGATCCTCAGCAATCCCCACCATGTTGATGTGGGTGTCGAAACCTTCAGTGGCTTCTATCATCTCAAAGCTGTCTTCAGACATCTTTTTGATTTCGACCATATTCACATTGAATGGTTCAACATAGTTGGCCTCCATCACCTGCATAGGATTGGTGTCAATCCTCATTTGTTGCTTTTGTTTGTCTCCAAACTTCAGCCTTCCATCCTTAATTGTGTTCTGAACAAGATCCCTGAAAAGGAAACATTGAGAAGTTTTATGACCAAGAAAGTTGTGGTATTTGCAAAAACCTCTCTTTTTCTATTGGTCAACAGGAGGTTCTTCAACTCCTGGTGGTCTTATTAACTGACCATCCTTAACCAATAAGTCAAAAATTTTGTCACATTTGGTGACGTCAAAAGTATACGTTCTTTTAGGAAACTTGTTATTCTTTTCTGGTTCGACCGGATTTTTTCCGTTCGACGGAGTTAGCATTTTACAAGCGTATGATGGGCCTTGTTTCAATTATGCCAAATCAATTTCTTGTTCGTCAAAGATAACCGGCTCATCCTCGTCATCCTCGTCCTCTTGGCATATTCCTACGTAGGCCACTCTTTCCTTTTTACTTTTGTTTACCCTAAATTTCTTAGCTTTTAGTCTTTCAATTTTCCTTACCCTATCTGCTAATTATGCCATGTCTCTCAAATATTGGGTATCTAGTTTCTTTCTTATGGAATAATCTAGACCTCCTGCAGCCATTTTGACTAATTCTTGTTCTGGAACTTGTGTGGAACATTTTGCCTTCAGCAATCTAAATCTATTTAGGTAATCATCTATGGGCTCTAAAAACTTTCTCATCTTAGTTTGTTCCATGTAAAATTGTTCATGGAACAATCTTTCCAACTGAGTCCATGTATATATGGAGTTTTCCGGCAGGGATGTAAACCAAGTATACGCATTCTTCGTCAAAGAACTTGGGAAGTATTTCATTATTAGATTTTCATTATGGGCTATTTCTCCTGATTCGATTAAATAACGTGTTATATGCTCTATTTGGATTCACTAGTGTCCCCTGAAAATTTGGTAAATTTGGGGATTTTCCACCTTGGAGGAAACTCCTATTGTAAAACATATTCAGATAATGGGGAAGTATAGCTAGGCCTTTGAAATCCTATATTTACCCCATTTTGTGCCATTACTCTTTCGACAATGACTTCCAAATTATTTTCGACAGGTAAATTATTATAGCGCATTCTTTGTTGCAAGACATCATCAGCGTCTTGACCTCTCTGGACTAATAACCTTCTAGGCTCTTGTTGAACAGGGACTTCAACACGAGGCTGTTCGACCACCTCTTCTTGGATCCTAAGGTTAGCCTGGGGATTGTTTAGAGGCCTCTGGTTTATTGTAGGCTCTTCTTCAACATTGACCACTAGGTTCTGGATTACAGGTTCTCTCTATCGAATCTGAGGGACACCAAAGAAATCAGCAATACGCGCTATCTGCGCTGCCAATACTTGGTTTGTTTGGGTAGTATTTTGTATCAAAGGATTGAAAACTACTCCAATTTATTGTGTCAACATTTGGACCATATCATGGTTACTTTCGTCCATTTGTTGTCATATTATTTGCGCAAAATTATTTGTAATTGCTGGCATTTGGAAGCCTGGCGGGGTTTGATTTAATCTCATGTTCCCACCAGATCCTGATCCTTGTAATGGTGATGACCTATTCAATAAGGAATCAAAATATATTGCAGATTCATTTTGTAAATTTGCCATAGTAGTAGTAGGAATCCTATAAGGTTGTTCCCTAACAAACAAAGGCATTATAAAGTTTGTCACAAAAGGCCTGTGAATGTTTCATATAGGGGGAGGTGTTCCCATGGACATTTGGGGCTCATGGAAGAAAAACTAGGCGCACTTTGAGACAATACAAACGCAGGTGTTGACCCTAACGAAGAGGGTATGTGTAAACACCCTAAATTTGTCCTCACTTTTTATCACACCATGGCTTGTGATCTTTAATTTTTGTTTTAACATAAGCAGTACATCTCATATTGCATATTTGTTTCATCTGCATAGTTCCATTTCATCTGCATCTAGGGTTTGTGATCTGAGCAATCCAAGAATCAATCTGAGCCATCCCAATGGTCTTAAAGCATTCCAAGGTGGTACATGTGTGTTCTATGATCATATTATGCTCCCCAAAGTTCATGAAAGTCAAGGGATCACAAGAATTGGCAAAGGCATGGAAGTAGAGCTAGGGTTTTTCCTGCACAGATGACCAAAATTAGGGTTTTGGTTTCAGAGGCCTTAACTCCAATTTTTTTGGTCATTCTTGTTTCTAATGTTCTTAATATGTTATAAGGATCATGTGTACCAAGTTTGATGAAGAAACTCATTGTGGAAGTCATCTGATCATTGGGTAACTTCTTGAGCAAGTTAAGTCAAAACCAGGGCATCTGAGGCCCCCAGCAATGGAACCAAAGGATCATTTTCATCAAATTGAAGTTCTATGATCTTTATTTGATCTTAGAAGTGGTTGGAAGTTCACAAAGTTGAAGAAAAATTAACAAAGCCAAAACTTGCCAAAAATGGAAATGACTTGTAATGGAAACTTTCCATTTTGGGAAAGATTTTCAACGTCCTCTTTCATGACCATAAATGCTTCAAATGAAACATTATTGGGCATGAAAGTTGTAGGTTAGGTCTTTCCCTTTTCAAAAAGTACAAGAACATGTATTGATTCATCCTAGAACTCAAGATATGGCCTTTCAAAGTTGGCAAAAATCACATAATTTTCAAGTTTATGTCAAAGAGGGATTTTTGCATATTGGAATTTCAAGCTTCTAAGTGACCTCTAATGTGCACAAAGACTTCACAACATGTCAAAGAAACTTCTAAACATCAGAATTGGCCCAAGAATTTGGCATTTTCATGGCTTGATTCACAAGAAATGTCAAAGAGGGAAAGTTGCATAAAGCTTGCCATCTCTTCATCCAAGCATCACAACTGCCTTTCTTTGATCCAAGGGCCCTCCATGAAGCATGCTGAGGCAATCTAGCCACAGAAATCACCTCTGCACAAGCCCATACCTCAAGTACACCTAAGTTGACATTTTTGCATTTCCTCCCATACCAATCAAACTGAGCCACCACCCACTCTCTGATCAATCACCACCTCTTATGCAAACCCTAAGGACCTCATTCCATAAGACATTCAAGCCTGAAACATTGGAGAGCTGAGAATTCACAAAATTATCAAAAACTTTCCCTTCTTCGAAACTCAAAACGCAACCATCAAACTTCAAAACAAACTTCACCAATCATCTTCAAATCACTCATAGAACACAAAACACCCCTCACCATGGCCTGAAACCCCCCAAATCATAAATACGATTTCTGAGTTATCAGAACCAAACATCTCAAACCAGCAAAAACAAACTTGTTCTAAGCCATTCAGAAGCACAAGGGGGATCATTGGAGTGGTTTTACACAAGAGAGGAGGTCAAAAAGATCCAAACTGAAAAGTTCAACTCAGGTATACCTCAAGAACTAATTTTCCAGAAACCTTCTTTTAAGTTTTAGAATGATTCTATATGTTCTCTAGATCACTCTGATATGTTTAGTTTTGAAAATGATTGAGAAATGAGCATGTATTGTTGTTCTGAAAGTTTGCCCGAAAATCTTGTTTGCTTCGATTCTTGCTTTTGATGAAATATAAATGTTATATGATGGTGGATTCTTGCTTGGGGGGGGGGGGGTTAGAAGATCATTTCTGGAGCTTTAGAGCTTTTAATTTGACCTAGGGAAGAAGTTGGGGTTTTTGAGTGGCCGGAGAAGATGATCGGAGCTAGCTCCAGTCAACTGAAAATCATTAAGACCCTAATTAGGGTTAGCTGCCCAGAATGAATTCCCACCCTTGGATCTTGTTTAAGTTAGCGCGCGTACGACTCAGATTAATTCACTTAAGTTTAATTCTGATAAATTAATTTAATTAAAATCAATTAGCCAGTTTTAATGTGGACCATTGGATAACGCGCCAGTCAATTCCCACCTTTTTCATTCAAATCTCAGCCATTGGATGCGCTGACTTTTCTTTTTATTCAATTTTAATTCATTTTATTTTATTTTATTTTCATTTCTTTTGCATAATTTATTAAAAATACCAAAACACTTTCAAAAAATATGAAACTTTGCATTTCTGTTTTAAATATTTTTCTCAACCTGAAAATGATTTTTATTTTATTTTTTAATAGGGTTCTTTAAAATCACAATTTTTAAAATCACAATTTTTAACCCTAACTTTGAAAAAATCATTTCTGCCTGACCAAGAAGAGTTTGAACTTGATTATTTTTGCATTGTTTCATATATTGCATGTAGTTTCTAGGTTATTTTCCTCATGAATTTACCTTGCATTTTCAAATTGATTTGCATTTTCCCTTGAGAATCACCCAAAAAACCTAGCAAACTTAGAAAAATCATAACTTTCAATAGGTTTAGCTTCTGATCTTCTCCTTTGGGGTTTGAACTTGTATAGGTTTAGGGTTTGTTTGAGCTTGATTTCAATTTTTTTTATCATGTTGCATGCTTCTGTTTTATCCATTTACATCTCATATGTTCATAAAACCCTAATTTCTCATGTTCATTTGCATCCACCTTGCATATTCATCATCACATGAACTTGCCATGACATTTTAAGCATTCATATGTCATCTTAGACATCTTAGGACATGTTAGAACGATGCTTGATTATTTCTTCATTCATTTGCTATGTCTTGCATTCATTTAATTTCATAAACATCCATGTGTTTTCAAGCTTCTAAGCATGCTTTCATGACATCCCATCTTTGTATGATCATTCATAGGCATATTGTATGACTTTGCAGCATCTCATATGTCATTTGCATTGCATAAACACTTCTGACTTTGTTCTTTTCATCTCATTTCAATTCATTACTTCATGCTTTATGTCCTATGCATCCATGCTAACTTTTCAGGAGCTTTTGGTAAGTTATTTTGGGAGGTGGATTTGCCTTCACCTCTCACTTCTTCTTATCTCATCCATATGCATTTTATTTGTCTTTGAAGTGAATCAAATTCACTTATGTTCCCTCTTTCTCACTTTCTTCCTTTAAGTTACTTATCTTCTTCAATGAAATAAGTAACTTGTTCTTCTTTCTCCTTCTCTTTTCATCTGCTTCTTCCATTGGTGGCCTTGAAGATCTTCTCTATTAAGCCTAATAAACCATAGGATATCCAAGCATGATAATGTTTAGGGTTGTGTTTAGTTCCGCTTAGCTTTTTTAACTTTGAGTCTCCTTGAGTCTCTTTTCTCTTCTCAATAATCAGAGACTAAACTCTTAAAGTTTTAGGACTTTGGAATTAGGGTTATGCCTGCATCCTTCTCTTAGGATGGAGTGTATAACTTTAATCCTAAGTGTTAAACCTTTAATTTGTTTAAACCTCTTAATCAAATCACATTAATAATCACCAAGACTTCATCTTGGAACTTGGGCCTTACATTAAGGTTCTATCTCTTCCTTATGGTTAAGAGGGACTAACCCTAGTGTTTAATGGACAAGTCCCCCTCAAGTTGTCTTACAAACGTAAAACTCACTTCTTAATCCCACCCTTTAATTAAATCCATTTAATAAAAGCTTGTTATATAATGAATTTAATCCCTAACCATGGATTAAGTTGAGGTATCTTCCTCATCTTAAGTGTTCTCATCTATTATCCTTCTATTAGGATGGTGTAATGAGCCCACTAATATGTGATTAGAGATTAAACTCATTACTTAACACTAAAGAAAAACCCAACAACATCTAATTAATCACAAGTAGGTTAATGATCTTAATCCTACATCATCATGGTAATTAAGTTGAGATGCTTATCTCATACTTAAGTATGCTCATTATCCCTAATTAGGGAGGATATAATGAGTTTACAAGCCCTTGATTTAGGCTTAAGCTCATTAACTTATGCTGTAGATGTTTAGAATTGGCAGAATTTTTGACCAACAAGAAATGTTGAATTCAGTTCAGGATGTCCTATCAGATGTTGGGACATTATCAAACAGAGTATAAGTAAATGAACTTAATTCAGGATGTCACACCAGATGTTGGGACATTATATCAGTTAATGAAATAAGTTCAGGTTACAGGATGTCACATCAGATGTTGTGACATTGTATCAGTTAATGAAGTAAGTTCAGTTTTTCAGGATGTCCCAACAGATGTTGTGACATCTCAAACCTGCTACCAGAATTAATTAATGACTAACAGAACTGAGTAAATTAAGGAAAGTTATCTGGAATTAATTATGGATGGATAAAACAGAATAAGGCGCATCTGTAGGGAGTGTTGTTATATGTCTTCAGCATAATCAGAACAACTGAATCACCTAGAATCTAGGAAGTAACAAACCCTAATTCAAGGTGGAAGCAGCATGCGTTTTAGGATTTGGATAAACCTACAGAAAGCCCAAAATCCAAACACCTATTTAAGCAACAGAAACTCTCAGAATAGAGTACGAATTTCAGAAGACAAAATAGGGTGTTTTGAGTTTTAATAGCAGGTTGTTTTATTGTACCACTTTATGAGCTTTTAAGCAAAAGTGTATTTGTGTCTTGATTGAAACTGTGAAGTAAGATCAAGCTGTTTTTGTTTGAAGTATGACTTCAATTTTATTAAACTTGTAAACAAGATCACTGTGTGATTGAGGGGGAGTGAGTTGGTACTCATATCTAAGTTGTGTCTTAGGTAGAAATTGCATTGGGTAGATATTAAGTGAAAGATTAAACTGGGTGGTTTAAGTCTAGAATTAATATTACTTATAGTGGATTTCCTCCTGGCTTGGTAGCCTCCAGATGTAAGTGTGGTTATACACTGAACTGGGTTAACAAATTCCTGTGTTGTTTAATTTTCTTGCACTTTAAGTTTTAGTTAAGTCTTCAAGTGTTTAAACATCTCATTCGACATCTCATACCTGATCACAGAATTTCATATGCAAAACACCAAAAATAATAACAAAACTGAAAACACAAAAACAAACAATAATCGTCTCCTTTAAGATTCTTTTCTCATCACACTCATTCATAAACGAGAACTTGCTTCTTCCGTCTAATGCAAGACAGTTAGCACTCGAGCCAGACGAGTCATACACTTGAGCATAGACAAGTAAGCAGTTCACAGTCAATTCATTTTCAGTCTCTTTGACTCGAACTACGGTGTTCTGACTTCCTCATTGCACGAGAGGATACGTAGGCATAACTTAACAGTTATCGAACAAAAGTGTCTGTGTCTTCCCCCTCTTTCATCATTCTTTTCAAAGCCTCAGTTCCTGAGCAATTCACCTTTTTGCACTGACACTTGTATATTCTTTTCTTAGTTTTTGCATACAGATAGCACATATACCTACCCCTTTAAACACAATCTTGTAAGCGTGGATCCCGTCGAGTACGACGGACAATCTGGGTGCTAATACCTTCCCAGGTTGTAACCACCCCCCTTTCTCAGTTTCTCTGGTTCGCAACCGTCTTATCCATCTCTTTCCAGGTTTATGCAGCATTACCTTTCCTTCGGGATAAAAATGCCCAGCTGGCGACTCTATTCACTTCATCTCCATTTCCTCTCTTTGCAGACAGTTCGCGTCTGCATCGGGATGCAAATCTTGGGGAGCGACAGCTTGGCGACTCTGCTGGGGAAATTTGTCTTGCAACCAGGGCTTCTGGTTCTTTTTGTGGGTTTCTCCTAGCGCTTGTTTGATATGTGTTTATGGGGGTGTTATGTGCTACCTGTGCTGTTTGTTTATTGCTTTATTTATTTCTCTGTACAGCTTTATTTATTGCTTTCATTTACTGTTTTTATGCATTTCATACTATTATCATCATATCATGTATCTTCTGTTTGTCCTGGTGGGAGGGATATTCATTGAGTAAGGTTCCATACCGGGAGCCTGAGTGACACATAGGATAGAGTGGCTTCATATTCTTTCCCATTCCATTTCGGTCTGGTGCGGGAATATGAAACACGATTCAGACATGGGTTTCTTCTTGAGAACTCTGTGCTACGAATTTCCTATAGTACTAGGGCTATCTGGGAAGCCTGCTAAGTCTGGATGACCTTTTTATGACCTTCAGCATCTGAGGTGAATTAGAGGAGGATCTTTTATGATTATTGTAAACACTATACCTCCAGTTTAGAAGTGTTTACACTTCTCATAACTGATCCAAGTCTGAGGATCCTTGTTCTAGAACAATACCTGTGAGGGGGTTGGGATGTTTACAGGTTTGTAGGAACCCTTGGCCTCATCATACCCTATTACTAATATTGTTAAGGTTACATCATTTTGGACTATTCTTGTGAAACCCTGGACTTGTGACTCTTTATTTGAGTCCCCCACCTGGTTACTGGTTCTCTAAGCCTTCATCCGGACTTATGAACACACATGGACCTTATCAGGGCAGATAACAGATCCAACACTTGATCACAAACCCTTGCATATCATTCTACATACATCATTTTGCATCATTTTAACATTTGTCTATTTGTTTTACAGGGTATCCACATTATCTTTGGTTTGGTTTTGACTGTTGTTCTGCATCAGCCATCTTCATCAGCCATCTTCATCAGAGATTCTCTTCAGCATCCTCATCAGTTGTCTTCATTAGCATTTCTCTTCAGTTGTTTCCTTCAGCATTCATTATCAGTATGGACACATCCAGGAAGAGCAACATCACCTACCATTTCTTTGAGCCCACTCTGGCAGGCATCAGGAAGATTCAAACACTCATCACTCCTGATCATGTCCCTTTATTCAGGGAACATTATGGTGGCATTATGGACATGATCATGGACTTGTATGCATCACAGAGGAGTATGATCCACACTTGCCTTCAGTTCTATGACCCTCCTCTCAGATGTTTTACCTTTCCAGACTTTCAGTTAGGCCCTTTGTTAGAGGAGTTTTCCATGTTGTTGGGTGTCCCCATCAGGAGAGGGATTCCTTTCAACCCTGAGATGACTGCTCCCAGGAATGAGGATATAGCCAAGGATCTGTATTTGGAAACCACCATCATTGATCAGAATATGACTACCAAGGCTAGAATCCCAGGCCTCCATTTGGACTTCTTGATTACTCAGGCCACCAGTCATGCTGCAGCAGGGAAATGGGGCATTGTTTGTGCTCTTTTGGCCCTTAGCATATATGGTATCATCTTGTTTGTAGACGAGCCTAAGTTTGTAAGCAAGAGTGCTATCCATCTTTTCTTGCTGAAGAATCCAGTTCCCACCTTGCTAGGGGATTTCTATTACTCAGTACATCAAAGGAATGAGAAGCAAAGGGAAGATTAGTCAGATGTTGTGCACCTCTCTTCTACTGCTGGTTGCTGAGACACTTGCCAAAGTTAGAAGCTTTCTTGAATCCTCACCAGTCAAGAAACTGGGCTAAGATAATGATTGCCCTTACATTAGAAGACATCAGATGGTGCACTCAGAGCACCAAGGGCAGAGACATAATCACCAGCTGTGGGCAGTATCCCAATGTACCTCTGATTGGAGTGAAGGTTTGCATCAACTACAATCCTTTGCTGTTTAAAAGGTAATTAGGGTATGCCTTGGTACATCCACCAAGGGAGCAGGACTTATCAGAAACCCTTTACTGTGACATTCAACACAACCATGCCACTTCCCGATAAGTAGTCTGGGCTTGGGACAACATTCAAACAAAAGGGATTGCCATTCTTGGAAAGTGTAACAATATAGCTTCAGCTCAGTATCTTGATTAGTTACGTATCAGAGGACAGATCACCTGTATGCCATTCACTATGGAGGATATGCCTGGACCATCAACAGTAGAGCCTGTAGCTACAGTCAGCTTAGAGGAGTTTGAGAAGTTAAAAGAGAGGAATACTCAACTTTCTGAAGCTCTGAAGAAGACCCTCTAGGAGAGGAATGATGGTCGTCTGGACAACGAGAGGTTAGAGAAGCTCCGGATCGAGCATATGACCAAGATTGAGAAGACAGATGATTACATCAGAAGAGCCCAAGCAGGGGAGTTGGTATTGAAGAATGCTTGCAAGGAAGCCAAGATTCAGAAGGCCAGAGCTGAACACTACTTGGAAGAGAGTCAAGCTAGATGGGTCAGAATCACTGAAGCTCGTTCACAGGAAGATCAGAAGACCCAAGCTAAGATATAGCAGCTGGAAGCTAATGAGAAGAAGAATCAGGAAGCCTTGTCAGCAGCACAGAAAGAAATCTCTGAATTGAAACTCCGGGCGGGGTTGAAGAGATCAAAAGACCAGGACAAGTATAAGAAGTTGACAAATGCTATTGCCACCAGGAACCTTCTTATCAGGACCATCACAGAGAATCCAGTTGGCCCAGTGACTGATGCTCTCCTGAAGGAAGTCAAAGAGGATGATTATTGGCTGGATGTTTGATTTCTTTGTATTTGTACTTCATTTTGTTTGTACTTTTGTTGATTTTGTTGTATTTTTACCCATCATGGGGACTTGTTGTAATCCTGAACTATGTATCTTTACATTTTGTAATATATGGTTTGTATTATCCTTTGGGCTTAATTTCTCTACAACATCATCATTCCTCGAGGTCTGGAAGGTCAAAACCAAAGAACCAAACCGGATACCCTTGGAAGACAAATAGGCATACTGCATTGCATACTAACCTCATCTCTTTGTTTTATAGGTTTTTGTTTGTTTTTTTCTCACTTTGTTGTGGTTTCAGGAAACATTGCTCGTAGGAGGGTTTTCCCCATCAACGAAATTCACCGGTATCCGACAAGAAACAACCTTCCGAGCTTACAGATGGACCAGGTTCAGCAAGATTTGATTGACGTGAGAACCCAGATGGCTAATGAAAGAACCGAAATGAGGGCACAGATGAACCAGTTCATGGCAGTAATGACGGGGTTGGCCCAAAGCCAAGAAATATTAAGAGTGTTGGTCGAGCGGAAAACTCCTGAAGAAAACCACCCAGGTACAGGGGGTACCAGCAACAATGATCATGTACAACCTCGTACTGATCCCTCGGAGTTTGGACCTCATCTTAACCCTGACATTAATGTTATCAGGAATACCCAGGGTAATACTGGAGGGCGTGCCTTGCAAGAGGACCCTCAGGAGGAACAATTCATTGTAGTGGGGGCAGGAGATGAAGTATATGATCGTCGGCTAGACGAGATAGCAGAAAAGTTGAGATCTCTGGAGTCTCAAAATTCCTTAGGGTTTGATGTTATGGATATGGGGCTGGTAGAGGGAGTTAGAATTCCTCAAAAATTCAAACCTCCCTGCTTTGAAAGATATAATGGAACATCTTGCCCTTGCACCCATCTTCAATCTTTGCTGGGAAGATTGAAGGCTTACACCATGGATGAAAAGCTATGGATGTTCTATTTTGAGGATAGCTTGACAGGGGCATCCCATGAGTGGTACTCTCATCTGACTAGGGCAACAATCAGAAATTGGAAAGATTTAGCCGAGGCTTTCATACGCCAATACCAATACAATTTAGACATGGCTCCTAACAGAACTCTTCTAATGGGTATGTCACAATCCTCCAGGGAAAGCTTCAGAGAGTATGCTCAGAGATGGAGGCAATTAGCTGCTGCCATTCAACCTCCAATGTCAGAAAGAGAAATGGAAGATATATTTATGAACACCCTCCAGGGGACATACATTGATAGGTTGGTTGCTTTCTCTTCCACTAGCTTTGCAGATGTGGTCATAGCTGGAGAAAGGATTGAGAGTTTATTAAAAATGGGAAAGCTTTTTGATAACGGCGCCAACTCAAGCAGCACAAGGAAACCATTTGCAGGGCCTCGCAGGTCCGGTGAAACAAACTCAATACACATGGGCAGAGGAAGGCCCCAGTATGTGCCAAGATCAATTGTCGCTGTCACAATTCCTACTCCACCTCCTCAACAACCATACACTCCGCAACCACAACAGTTCCCTCATCAACATTTTCCTCAACAAAGGTCCTATAACAACAACAACCAACAACAGCGTCCTTTCCAACAAAGGCCATCTCAAGTCAACAGGGTAATTGAGCCTATCCCAATGCCCTATGCCACTTTACTACCACAACTTTTGAAACTCAATCTTGTTGAATTAAGGACTCTGGCTCTACCAGATCCTCAGAACCTTCCACGAAATTACGATGTCAATGCTAGATGTGCCTTCCATTCTAATGCACCTGGCCATACCACAGAAAAGTTCAGAGCTTTGCACATGAATGTCCAGGATCTGGTTGATTCAAAGGCTTTAAATTTTGCACCACCTCCTAACATCATGAAGAATCCTATTCCCAACCATGGTGGGCCTAGGATAAATGCAATTGAGGAGGATCAACCCATGAATTTAATTGAAGATACTGCAAGCATTCAAACACCTCTAGCAGAGGTTAAGGCTCAGCTTTTAAAATGCCAGGTGTTTCCAGTTTGTGAGGCCTGCTGTGAATCTTGCAAAGTTTCCGTCAATGGGTGTGCAAGCTTAAGAAGTGGCGTCAATGGACTTATCAAAGAAGGTATCCTGCAGATAACATCAACGTTTTCTACAACATCATCAATTCCTCTTGCAGCAACAACAAGCACTCCTCCCACAACTTAAAAGACAATTGTTCCGACAGACTCGTCTACAAAATCAACAATCATCTCTTCCACCACATCAACAAACATTAGTTCAACCGCATCCGCTTCTACAACTACAACAACTATTAACAACGACATCTCCACAGTCACCATATACTACGACCCAGCAATGATCCCCGACTCCAACAATTTTCAGCGACAATCTCAACAACAACCCAACTTCAGTCATCCACCACCACCGCTCAGAAATCCTGTCACCATATATTATGATCCACAGACAATCACAGTTCCTACTTCCACTGTAGTCAGTCCAGTCACCATCACGGTACCTGTGCCCATCCCATATGAAAAAGATAATGTTGTACCATGGCACTATGGTTCAGACCTTTACTGCAATGGGGAAAGAGTCTCTCTTGATTCTTCATATTACACACCACAAATCGATAATGTCGGGGGAGGCGGAGGCTTCACTAGAAGCGGACGTCTCTTCGCGTCACAAGTTCTGAGAGTTAATACTATGGCAGAGGCTGCTTCCAAAGCTAAAGGTAAAAATGTGGTGCCAGAGGAACCAGTTTTGAAAGAAGCCCATAAAACATCCTTTGATCAAGATGTGGATGAATTTCTGAGAATAATCAAGAGAAGCGACTACAAGGTTGTGGATCAGCTCCACCAGACTCCTTCCAAGATCTCCATTTTATCATTGCTATTGTGTTCCGAAGCTCATCGGGATGCATTACTTAAAGTCCTGCACGCAGCCTACGTGCCCGAGGAGATCATGGTAAATCAGCTAGAGACAGTGGTTTCCAATGTTAATACTAGCCATGGGCTAGGCTTCACCAATGCTGATTTGACTACAAAAGGTCGTCATCATAACAAGGCTTTACACATCACTCTGGAGTGTAAAGGGGTTGTGTTTTCACATGTTCTAGTTGACACTGGGTTTTCACTCAATGTCTTGCCAAAGAAAGCCCTTGTCAAGCTTGAATATGATGGTATAGCTCTCCGACCAAGAAATTTGGTGGTTAGAGCTTTTGATGGTTCCAAGAGGTCTGTTCTTGGAGAGGTGGAGCTTCCTATGATAATTGGACCATAGGTCTTTCAAACTACTTTCTACGTGATGGACATTCAACCGACCTATAGTTGTTTGTTAGGTCGACTATGGATTCACGCCGCTGGCGCAGTTACGTCGACCCTTCACCAGAAATTAAAATACGAGTGGGAAGGGAAAATTATCACAATCTGTGGTGAAGTGGACATTTTTGTTAGCCATCTGGCCACCTACAAATACATTGAGATGGATGGTGAAATCCACGAGACCATGAGCCAAGGTTTCGAAGCACTGAACGTCAATGAGGCGACAACTGAAGTATTTGCTGCATCCCAGGAGGATAGGATGGGTACTTCAATTGTCTCCTATCAACATGCTCAGAAGGTTGTTGAAGATGGAAATGCCCAAGGCTGGGGCAAGATGCTACCGGTGGAGAAGAAGGAGGACATATTCGGTTTGGGTTACAAACCATTCCGACAAGATCAAGCAGAGGCTGCTAAGGAGCCCAAGTACGTGAATGGGGGAATGCTGACCCCAGATGCTGTCAATAACGTGGAAGATGAGGCTGAAAGCAACCTCAACCTGGAGAGCTGAATTCGTCCAAGGATCCCGGGCCAACAAGTCCTTAACTGGTCTTCCCAGGAAATTATAAGGGTTACTCCTGCAGAGTAATTATTATTTCCTTCTTTTAGCATGCATCAAGTCCTACATCTTGCCCAAGGTGTTAGGACTCATTTTGTAATAGGGCCATATTTGTATTTTGTGCAAATGGAATATCAATGAACAATGGACATCTTTTTCAAACAATTTTCTTTTTCGCTCACTGTCTTTTCATCTTTGTTATTTATCGCACAAAACAATAAAATGGCAATGTTTTCAAAATAATAACTTCATTTACACTTTTTCTAAACAAGATTAAAATTGATCACTAAAAAGAACAAATCTCAACCCTTGCAGAGATTATCCTCCAGATTGCACCTTCAACAGCACCGCTATGACCTTGTATGACTTCGACAATCCAATTAATCAAGCAGATGAAGGGGTTGATGAATTAGCCAGGTTGTTGAGGCAGGAAGAGAAAGTGATTACTCCTCATCAGGAGGAGATTGAAACTGTTAATCTTGGTACCGATGAGGATTTTAAAGAAGTAAAGATTGGGGCCAGTCTGCAAGCTCCAGTAAAAGAACAACTTATCAGCATGCTTCGGGAATACGCCGACGTCTTTGCTTGGTCCTATCAAGACATGCCAGGTCTAGATACGGATATTGTCATGCACAGGCTACCCTTGAAAGAAGATTTCCCTCTAGTTAAATAGAAGTTGTGCCGTACTCGCCCAGATATGGCCATGAAGATTAAGGAAGAAGTACAAAAATAGTGGGACGCCGGTTTTCTCGCTGTGACTAGTTACCCGCCGTGGGTTGCTAATATTGTACCCGTGCCTAAGAAAGATGGCAAGGTGCGGATGTGTGTTGATTACCGGGACCTGAATAGAGCTAGCCCAAAGGATGATTTCCCATTACCTCACATTGATGTATTGGTCGACAACACAACTCAGTTCTCGGTATTTTCTTTCATGGATGGATTTTTTGGGTATAATCAGATCAAGATGTCACCCGAAGACATGGAGAAAACAACCTTCATCACACCTTAGGGCACATTTTGTTACAAGGTAATGCCTTTTGGACTGAAGAATGCCGGGGAAATATATCAACGGGCTATGGTAACGTTATTCCATGATATGATCCACAAAGAAATCGAATGCTACGTGGATGACATGATTGCCAAGTCCCTTACTGAAGAAGACCATCTGGTAAATCTGCTGAAGTTGTTTAAGCGTCTGAGGAAGTATCAGCTGAAATTGAACCCCAACAAATGCATATTCGGGGTACGTTACGGTAAGCTGTTGGGATTTATCGTAAGTGAAAAGGGAATTGAGGTTGATCCCGACAAAGTCAAAGCCATTCAGGAGATGCCTGAACCTAGGACTGAAAAAGAAGTTCGGGGGTTCTTGGGTAGATTGAACTACATCTCAAGGTTCATATCTCACCTCACTGCAACCTGCGAACCCTTGTTCAAACTGTTAAGAAAGGAACAAACAGTCAGGTGGAACGAAGATTGTCAGAAAGCTTTTGACAAGATCAAGGAGTACCTACAAGAGCCTCCAATCCTCATGCCTCCAATTGAAGGAAGACCCCTGATAATGTACCTGACTGTATTAGAAGGGTCAATGGGGTGTGTGTTGGGCCAACATGACGAGTCTGGTCGAAAAGAGTATGCAATATACTACCTAAGCAAAAAGTTTACTGACTGTGAACAACGTTATTCACTGCTCGAGAAAACTTGTTGTGCTTTAGCGTGGGCTGCTCGCCGACTAAGACAGTACATGCTGACTCACACTACCTTGTTGATTTCAAAGATGGACCCCGTCAAGTACATATTCGAGAATCTAGCACTTACCGGAAGGGTTTTAAGATGGCAAATGATTCTAACAGAGTATGACATTCAGTACACCTCTCAAAAAGCCATCAAGGGTAGTGTATTGTCTGACTATCTGGCTGAGCAACCCATTGATGATTACCAGCCCATGAGATTTGACTTCCCTGATAAAGACATCATGTACTTAAAAGCAAAAGATTATGAAGAGCCAGTTCACACTGAAGGGCCTGACCCAGAAGAAGAATGGACTATGATGTTTGACGGGGCTGTCAATATGAATGGTCGTGGAGTTGGTGCAGTGCTCATTACACCTAAAGGAGTTCATATGCCTTTCTCGGCAAAACTCACCTTTGCATGCACTAACAAAGAAGCAGAATACGAAGCATGTATCATGGGACTTGAGGAATCCATTGACCTCAGGATCTAAACTTTGAATGTATTCTGAGATTCGGCTTTGGTAATCAACCAGACCAACGACAAATGATACACTCATCAGGAGCATCTGATTCCATACCGTGACTATACAAGGAGATTGTTGACCTTCTTCACAACAGTTAATCTTGAATACATCCCTCGAGATGAGAATCAGTTTGCAGACGCTTTAGCTACCATTTCCTCCATGATCAAAGTTCAAACTACCAATTATGTGCCTCAGATTTTGGTATCCAGACTGGACAGACCGACATATGTATTCTCCGTGGACACTGCTATTGATGACAAGTCTTCGTTCCATGACATCAAATGCTTATTGGAGGATCAGATATACCCACCTGGGTCATCATCCAATGATAAGAAGACATTAAGAAGGCTGGACGACAGTTTCTTCCTCAATGTTGATGGTTCATTATACAAGCGAAACTTTGACATGGTCCTGCTCAGATGTGTTGACAAGAAGGAAGCAGACCTCCTGATGCATGAGGTGCATGAAGGCTATTTCGGATCACAATGGATGCAAACTGTCGTGCCTATGCCAGAAAATGCCACAAGTGCCAGACCTACGCAGATAAAGTGCATGTGCCTCCAAATCCTTTGAACGTGATGTCTTCACCTTGGCCCTTTGCCATGTGGGACATTGACATGATTGGAAAGATTGAACCGACTGCTTCAAATGGTCACAAATTCATCCTGGTAGCCATTGATTACTTCACCAAATGGGTTGAAGCAGCTTCGTATGCAAACGTCACCAGACAAGTGGTAGCCAGATTTCTGAAAAGAGACATCATATGTCGATATGGAGTTCCCGAACGAATTATTACTGATAATGGTTCCAATTTGAACAACAAAATGATGGCAGAACTGTGTCGGGACTTCAAAATTAACATCACAACTCTTCTCCATACAGGCCAAAGATGAACGGCGCTGTTGAGGCAGCTAACAAGAACATCAAGAAGATTGTACAAAAGATGGTGGTTACCTATAAAGATTGGCATGAGATGATACCATTTGCTTTGCATGGGTACCGAACCTCAATCAGGATGTCAACTGGGGCAACCCCTTATCAGCTCATGTACGGTATGGAAGCTGTCCTACCTGTTGAAGTTGAGCTACCCTCCTTACGGGTAATGATGGATGTGAAGCTGGATGAAGCAGAATGGGTCCGGTCTCGGTACAATCAACTGAATCTGATTGAAGAGAAAAGGCTAGCTTCCATCTGTCATGGGAAGTTATACCAGAAGCGAATGAAGAAAGCCTTCGATCAGAAAGTCAGACCTCGGGAATACCAAGTAGGAGAGCTTGTTCTGAAGAGAATCCTTCCTCCTCATACAGACCACAGGGGCAAGTGGACGCCAAACTATGAAGGTCCCTACGTGATAACCAAAGTCTTCTCGGGTGGAGCACTGATGCTCGCAACCATGGATGGTGAAGACTTCCCGTCTCCTGTGAATTCAGATGCAGTTAAAAAATACTTCGCATAAAATGACCCGCTGGACATAAAAACAGAATGTAAGTCCAGGCAAAAATAGGGCATCCCGGCGAGTCAAAAACAGAATAAAAGACTCGGGAAAAAATAAGGGAAAAAAAATGTACACTCGCTGAGTTGAAAAGCCGCATTTAACAACTCAAGCAAAAATGGGTATCCCGGTGGATTGAAAACCCGGAAGGGCGATCCACGCAAAATCAGGGAATAAGCGAACAACTGCATTCTGAATTCGTCTGTATCATTCACAACATGGCAAGCTTTGAAAGGACAAAGAGTCGGTCAGAATCAACCTTCTTCGGAAAGTAAGATAAGAATAGTGTCAAGGTCATACGGGTCATAGCAAAGGAAGCTCACTGAAGTGTCATCTTCAACATTGCCAACACTTCTATTTTCTCAATTTTACAACAATCTCCTCCTTCCAGGGAATTCACTTCTTTTGACTGTACTCGCCAATTCAGGGCACAAAATCAATGAAATCAGAATATTCAGTCACACTTTGTTTTATATTTTTGTTTCGTTTGCGAAATGTCCAATGTTCATAATACAACACTTGCATAAAACATATGAGCCGTTTTAATAAAATGCTTGCAGGAAATATATTACTTTCAGGTAAATAGAACTCCCATTTCGGATTCCGGTTAGGGATACCTCGGGATACTTGTGTGTTTTCCTTTGTCTTAACAGGTTGCAAGTATTTCAATACGCAACAGGGGGCATATCAAGCATTGAATCCCCAGTACACTACTTTCCAGAAGTTATCTCCTCCCCGAGCGGAATCTCCCGAGCAATGCCCGACAGCTCTTCCACAACAAAGTGTTTCAAAGAGCTCTCTTGTCCCCACCAGAGATACCGGATTTCTCTTATCCTCTACAGAGTTGGTGGAGTTGATTCCTCACAGAGTTGCCTCCCCAATAGAGCAATACCTGAAGCACATCCCCAACGGAGTTGCTAAGACCTCCACATCCCCATTAAGGAGTTCTCCTTCCAGGTAGACCTACCAATGATCTATTTCCCCCAGCAGAGTTCTCCCTCCGGACAGATCTACTAATGATCTCTTCCCCCAGCTGGGTTATCTCTCCAAACAGATCAACCAGAGATCTTTATCCCCGCAGGATCCGGGTCCCGGATCAGTTCTCTTCTTTGCATAATAATAGCATTCACATCATATTCACCGAAATAAGCGTAGTATTCCGTCTAATACGGTGCATTACGACAAAAATCAAACATTTTACATGATAATAAGCCAGGTTCGAGCCAATCACTTGCAGATACCATCATTATTTCACCAACAATATACAAAACTCATATCCCCTGCAGATAAAAGCCAAAGCATCCCCTTTGCACTCTCAAAAAACCATATACTTATTCATAACATGCTCTTTTTGACACTCGTCCATGTCATCTTATCCCCCGCACTCTCAAAATACAGATATTTGTTCACCACTAGTACATATTCTTTTTTACTCTCGTCCGTGTCATACTTCCCCATCAAGTCAAACACTCGTCCGTGTCCCTTGCCCAATCTTTCGACACTCGTCCATGTCTTGCACATATTCCCCCAACAGATCAACACTTATACATATTTATACAGAAGTCTTTGATACTCGCCCGTATCTTGTATATATCACTCCTCAGCCGATTCATACACTCGTCCGTGTTCCTTACTTAACCGATCGATACTCGTCCGTATCGCGGTCCTAAGGATGCTCGTCCGCATCTTTAATCTACAACACACCACCAAACACTTATATCTTTTTGAAAGTGTAAGCACTCGTCCGTGTTTACCATTCCTCAGTAAATCACCAACAAAACAACTTTCTGCTATCCGACATTCGTCCTATGTCGTGATACTTTCGGCAGCCGTCCCCTGCTAGGTGATCTTCCTTCACCTTTGGATGACCGTCCCTCATCCTTTTCCCCAGTGGAATTCCCATTGTTGGAACCTTCTATCTGGCATTCGTCCTATGTCGTGATTTTTTTAGCAGCCGTCCCCTGCTAGGTGATCATCATTCCCCTTTTGATGACCGTCCCTCATCATTTATCTGATGGCCGTCCCCATCATTGATTTTGTTATCCGACATTCGTCCTATGTCGTGATATTTCCCAAGAGCAGCCGTACCCTGCTAGGTGATCGTCCTTCACCTCTTGATGATCGTCCTTCATCATGTTTACCCGATGGTCGTCCCCATCATTGACCCTTTCTATCCGACATTCGTCCTATGCCGTGATATTTTCAGCAGTCGTCCCCTGCTAGGTGATCGTCCTTCACCTTTGATGACCGTCCCTCATCATTATTTCATTTATTCTGTAACCCGATGGTCATCCCCATCGTTGCTTAATTTACCTTCCAGCCTGATGGCCGTCCCCATCATCGTTTTTCTCAAAATCCCCAGAGAGTTTTATTACCCGATGGTCGTCCCCGTCGTGGTCTCTTCATTTCCCTAGCTTGTCGGTCGTCCCCGTCATTGCTAAACTTACCATTTTATCCCCAACAGTCATCCTCTGCTCGATGGTCGTCCTCCATCGCCTTTTATTTGATACTATACTAACTTTTACAATTTATATCCCTTTTCTTCTTCTATCCAGCGAGTGCAAATTTCGGACTGTCTTTGGTATTCAACAACAAGTCATCTTGTTTGTCTGTTAAGCCAGGCGCTTACATTCTGCACAGCTAACTCATGTTTGAATAGGGGCATCTCTAAACACCCCAAATTTTCCCTCACTTTTGATCACACCATGGCTTGTGATCTTTCATTTTTGTTTTAACATAAGCAGTACATCTCATATTGCATATTTGTTTCATCTGCATAGTTCCATTTCATCTACATCTAGGGTTTGTGATCTGAGCAATCCAAGAATCAATCTGAGCCATCCCAATTGTCTTAAAGCATTCCAAGGGGGTCCATGTGTGTTATATGATCATATTATGCTCCCCAAAGTTCATGAAAGTCAAGGGATCACAAGAATTGGCAAAGGCATGGAAGCAGAGCTAGGGTTTTTCCTACACAGATGACCAAAATTAGGGTTTTGGTTTCAGAGGCCTTAACTCCAATTTTTTTGGTCATTCTTGTTTCTAATGTTCTTAATATGTTATAAGGATCATGTGTACCAAGTTTTATGAAGAAACTCATTGTGGAAGTCATCTGATCATTGGGTAACTTCTTGAGCAAGTTAAGTCAAAATCAGGGCATCTGAGGCCCCCAGCAATGGAACCAAAGGATCATTTTCATCAAATTGAAGTTCTATGATCTTTATTTGATCTTATAAGTGGTTGGAAGTTCACAAAGTTGAAGAAAAATGAACAAAGCCAAAACTTGCCAAAAATGGAAATGACTTGTAATGGAAACTTTCCATTTTGGGAAAGATTTTCAACCTCCTCTTTCATGACCAAAAATGCTTCAAATGAAAAATTCTTGGGCATGAAAGTTGTATATTAGGTCTTTCCCTTTTCAAAAAGTTCAAGAACATGTCTTGATTCATCCTAGAACTCAAGATATGGCCTTTCAAAGTTGGCAAAAATCACATAATTTTCAAGTTTATGTCAAAGAGGGATTTTTGCATATTGGCATTTCAAGCTTCTAAGTGACCTCTAATGTGCACAATCACCACCTCTTATGCAAACCCTAAGGACCTCATTCCATAAGACATTCAAGCCTGAAACATTGGAGAGTTGAGAATTCACAAAATTATCAAAAACCTTCCCTTCTTCAAAACTCAAAACACAACCATCAAACTTCAAAACAAACTTCACCAATCATCTTCAAATCACTCATAGAACACAAAACACCCCTCACCATGGCCTGAAACCCCCCAAATCATAAATACAATTTCTGAGTTATCAGAACCAAACATCTCAAACCAGCCAAAACAAACTTGTTCTAAGCCTTTCAGAAGCACAAGGGGGATCATTGGAGTGGTTTTGCACAAGAGAGGAGGTCAGAAAGCTCCAGATTGAAAAGCTTCAACTCAGGTATACCTCAAGAACAAATTTTCCAGAAACCTTCTTTTAAGTTTTAGAATGATTCTATATGTTCTCTAGATCACTCTGATATGTTTAGTTTTGAAAATGATTGAGAAATGAGCATGTATGGTTGTTCTGAAAGTTTGCCCGAAAATCTTGTTTGCTTCGATTCTTGCTTTTGATGAAATATAAATGTTATATGATGGTGGATTCTTGCTTAGGGGGGTTAGAAGATCATTTCTGGAGCTTTAGATCTTTTAATTTGACCTAGGGAAGAAGTTGGGGTTTTTGAGTGGCCGGAGAAGATGACCGGAGCTAGCTCCGGTCACCTGAAAATCATTAAAACCCTAATTAGGGTTAGCTTCCCATAATGAATTCCCACCCTTGGATCTTGTTTGAGTTAGTGCGCGTACGGCTCAGATTAGTTCACTTAAGTTTAATTCTGATTAATTAATTTAATTAAAATCAATTAGCCAGTTTGAATGTGGACCATTGGATAACGCACCAGTCAATTCCCACATTTTTCATTCAAATCTCAGCCATTGGATGCGCTGACTTTTCTTTTTATTCAATTTTAATTCATTTTATTTTCTTTTCTTTTCATTTCTTTTGCATAATTTATTAAAAATACCAAAACACTTTCAAAAAATATGAAACTTTGCATTTCTGTTTTAAATATTTTTCTAAACCTGAAAATGATTTTTATTTTATTTTTTGCATATAAAAAGTATTTTTAAAATATTTAAATGTTATTTTTAATTAATTAAAGTATTTTAATTAATTAAAAATGCATTTAGGTTTCTAAAAATCACCAAAAAAATCATGAACCATTCCAATACGTTTAGAAACATTTTCAAACTCTTCATACAAATTTATTTTTAGGTTTGATCATAATTTCAAAATTTTCTTTGAATTAGGGTTCTTTAAAATCACAATTTTTAACCCTAACTTTGAAAAAATCATTTCTGCCTAACCAAGAAGAGTTTAAACTTGATTCTTTCTGCATTGTTTCACATATTACATGTAGTTTCTAGGTTATTTTCCCCATGAATTTACCTTGCATTTTTAAATTGATTTTTATTTTCCCTTGAGAATCACCCAAAAAACCTAGCAAACTTAGAAAAAGCATAACTTTCAATAGGTTTAGCTTCTGACCCTCTCCTTTGGGGTTTGAACTTGCATAGGTTTAGGGTTTGTTTGAGCTTGATTTCAATTTTTTTATCATGTTATATGCTTCTGTTTTATCCATTTACATCTCATATGTTCATAAAACCATAATTGCTCATGTTCATTTGCATCCACCTTGCATATTCATCATTACATGAACTTGCCATGACATTTTAAGCATTCATATGTCATGTTAGACATCTTAGGACATGTTAGAACAATGTTTGATTATTTCTTCATTCATTTTCTATGTCTTGCATTCATTTCATTTCATAAACATCCATGTGTTTTCAAGCTTCTAAGCATGCTTTCATGACATCCCATCTTTGTATGATCATTCATAGGCATATTGTATGACTTTGTATCATCTCATATGTCATTTGCATTGCATAAACACTTCTGACTTTGTTCTTTTCAACTCATTTCAATTCATTACTTCATGCTTTATGTCATATGCACCCATGCTAACTTTTCAGGAGCTTTTGGTAAGTTATTTTGGGAGGTGGATTTGCCTTCACCTCTCACTTCTTCTTATCTCATCCATATTAATTTTATTTGTCTTTGAAGTGAATCAAATTCACTTATGTTCCCTCTTTCTCACTTTCTTCCTTTAAGTTACTTATCTTCTTCAATGAAGTAAGTAGCTTGTTCTTCTTTCTCCTTCTCTTTTCATCTGCTTCTTCCGTTGGTGGCCTTGAAGATCTTCTCTCTTTAGCCTAACAAACCATAGGATATCCAAGCATAATAATGTTTAGGGTTGTGTTTAGTTCCCCTTAGCTTTTTTACCTTTGAGTCTCCTTGAGTCTCTTTTCTCTTCTCAATAATCAGAGACTAGACTCTTAAAGGTTTCGGACTTTGGAATTAGGGTTATGCCTACATCCTTCTCTTAGGATGGAGTGTATAACTTTAATCCTAAGTGTTAAACCTTTAATTTGTTTAAACCTCTTAATCAAATCACATTAATAATCACCAATACTTCATCTTGTAACTTGGTCCTTACATTAGGGTTCTATCTCTTCCTTATGGTTAAGAGGGACTAACCCTAGTGTTTAATGGACAAGTCCCCCTCAAGTTGTCTTACAAACGTAAAACTCACTACTTAATCCCACTCTTTAATTAAATCCATTTAATAAACGCTTGTTATATAATGAATTTAATCCCTAACCATGGATTAAGTTGAGGTATCTTCCTCAGCTTAAGTGTTCTCATCTATTATCCTTCTATTAGGATGGTGTAATGAGCCCACTAATCTTTGATTAGAGATTAAACTCATTACTTAACACTAAACAAAAACCCAACAACATATCATTAATCATAAGTAGGTTAATGATCTTAATCCTACATCATCATGGTAATTAAGTTGAGACGCTTATCTCATACTTAAGTATGCTCATTATCCCTAATTAGGGAGGGTATAATGAGTTTACAAGCCCTTGATTTAGGCTTAAGCTCATTAACTTATGCAAAACACAAAAAACAATAACAAAACTGAAAACACAAAAACAAACAATAATCGTCTCCTTCGGGATTCTTTTCTCATCACTCTCATTCATAAACGAGAACTTGCTTCTTCCGTCTAGTGCAAGACAGTTAGTACTCGAGCCAGACGAGTCATACACTTGAGCATAGATAAGTAAGCAGTTCACAGTCAATTCATTTTCAGTCTCTTTGACTCGAACTACGGTGTTCTGACTTCCTCATTACACGAGAGGATACGTATGAATAACTTAACAGTTATCGAACAAAAGTCTTTGTGTCTTCCCCCTCTTTCAGCATTCTTTTCAAAGCCTCAGTTCCTGAGCAATTCACCTTTTTGCACTGACACCTGTATATTCTTTTCTATTTTTTGCACACAGATAACACATATACCTACCCCTTTAAACACAATCTTGTAAGCGTGGATCCCATCGAGTACGACGGACAATCTGGGTGCTAATACCTTCCCAGGTTGTAACCACCCCCCTTTCTCAGTTTCTCTGGTTCGCAACCGTCTTATCCATCTCTTTCCAGGTTTATGCAGCATTACCTTTCCTTTGGGATAAAAATGCCCAGCTGGCGACTCTATTAACTTCATCTCCATTTCCTCTCTTCGCCGACAGTTCGCTTCTGCACCGGGATGAAAATCTTGGGGAGCGACAGTATGGCTTCTGACACAGAAACTGGCCCTGTATTTCCTCCAGTCGAAGGAGTTGGGGTAAGTACTGTATTATTTTCATTCATGTTATGTGTTGAATTTGTCATTATTCTTACTTTAGTTCTTTTTTGTCTCTCTATGTCAGTTACGGCTAATTTACCGCTTCTCAGAATCATACAACATTGTAAACGTTTTCAAATTTAAGAGTCACTTTATTGAATTCTTTAAGAATTTTAGCACTGATCCCACTGGGCGTGCCAATTTGTTTTCAGTAAAGTTTAACGAACAATCTCTGGTTTTCCAATATTACTGAACTTGGATAACTTGCAGGACCAACCAAACAAGTCCTAGGACACATGTGCTAGGATTTAAATGTATTTTATAAACTCTTAAGACAAACGTTCTTTGAATCTTCTATATAGTGTCTTGATTCCTTTTTTATTAAGAATGATTTGTAATCATATAATTAAGTTAACATCCTTAATTTAACAAAATAAACAAAAAGGCTTAAAAGTGTTTATGAGAATAAAGGCTGAAAGATAAATTGAACAGGTAAACATAATAAGAACTAAAGAAGTTATAAAACATTCATAAACTGGAATAAAATATGGTGTTTATACATACATTTCCAATAAAATCTCCTTTTTCTCTTACACACGAGTATTCAGATTATTTTCACTGGAATTTTCTGTACAAGTTTTCACACCTAAACTTTAACAAATGCTATCCTATTTATACAAAAATAAAATAACTACTAACTAATGGAAAAACTCTAAAAACTTGACACTTGGCTTTCTGCATGTTCCTAAAACATCCACGTATTCCTTCACCAAACGAAACCAAGGTTCAAATTTGAACTTCTCCTTAAGGCTGAAACAACACACCTCTTCCCCATGTCGAAACAACAAGATACCATTTCCTATGTCGAACTGTCGAATATCCCAACGTTACTTGTCGAATTTATCGAATGCTTCGCCTTTATTTTCCTTCTTTTGCAAATCTTGTCGAAAGTATCATTTCAACACTAATCCTTCGTCACAATGCATATAAAATTCCAACTAGTAAGAACACCACATAGTTTCAAGTTAAAACAAACCATGATACACATTAACTGCTGTCAAACACTATCAGCTGATCTTAATTCTCTGTCATTGAAAAAGTCTGTTGTAGCATTAAAATGCATCCTTATTTTGCTCGTAGGCATAGCGTACATTTAAGAATATGAAATGACCTTTAAAAAATCCGGTGTCGAAAATGCATGCATATAGGTTATGTTTATAGATGATATTCTGGTTTATTCTAAGTCGGAAGAAGAACATGCTGAACATTTGAGGACAATATTAGAAGTTTTGAAGGATAAAAAGTTGTATACAAAGTTATCCATGTGTGAATTTTGGTTGAAGGGAGTCAGTTTCCTTGGTCATGTAATTTCAGGTTGTGGTATTGCAGTGGATCCTTCTAAGATAGATGTTGTATCGCAATGGGAAACTCCAAAGTCGGTTACTGAGATTAGAAGTTTCTTGGGACTAGCTGGTTATTATCGAAGGTTTATTGAAGGATTTTCTAAGTTGGCACTTCTGTTGACTCGGTTAACTTGTAAGAGTGAGGCTTTTGTGTGGGATGTCCAGTGTGAAGAGAGTTTTGTAGAGTTGAAGAAGAAATTAACGTCGGCTCCGGTTTTGCCTTTACCAAATTTAGAGGAACTGTTTGTTGTTTATTGTGATGCTTCGTTGATGGGTTTAGGAGGTGTTCTTATGCAGAATAATAAAGTAATTGTTTATGCGTCGAGACAGTTGAGGGTTCATGAAAAGAACTATCCTACGCATGATTTGGAACTTGCTGCAGTTGTGTTTGTATTGAAGATCTGGAGGCATTATCTTTATGGTTCTAGATTTGAAGTGTTTAGTGACCATAAGATTTTAAAGTATCTATTCGATCAGATAGAGTTGAATATGAGGCAAAGAAGATGGTTGGAACTGTTGAAAGATTATGACTTTGGTTTGAATTACCATCCGGGTAAAGCTAACGTAGTAGCTGATGCCTTAAGTCGGAAGTCATTGCATATGTCGGCAATGATTGTTAAAGAGTTAGAGTTGATTGAGTAGTTTCGAGATATGAGTTTGGTTTGCGAAGTAACGCCGAAGAGTGTCATGCTGGGTATGCTAAAGATTAATAATGATTTTCTGGACAACATTAAAGAAGCTCAGAAACTGGATGTGAAATTGGTTGATATCATAGTTGATTATGGTGAATCGGAAAAGAATGGTTTTAGGTTGGATGGACATGGTATTTTGAGATTTTATGATTGGATTTGCATTCCTGATAATGAGGGTATGAAAAGGTCTATTCTTGAGGAAAGTCATAGAAGTACTTTGAGTATTCATCCCGGAGCAACTAAGATGTATCAGGATTTAAAGAAGTTGTTTTGGTGGCCTGGGATGAAGAATGATGTTGCATGTTTTGTTTATGCTTGTTTGATTTGTCAGAAGTCGAAAGTTGAACATCAGAAGCCTACTGGTCTGATGCAACCGTTGGAAATTCCAGAATGAAAATGGGATAGCATTTCTATGGACTTTGTAACAGCTCATTTTATTCCTATTAACATCAGTTACCCAGTAGCAAAGTTGGATGAGATTTATATTAGAGTAATTGTGAAGTTGCACGGTGTTCCTTTGTGTATTGTGTCGGACCGAGATCCGAGGTTTACTTCAGAGTTTTGGAAGAGTTTGAAAGAAGCCTTGGGTTCTAAGTTGAGGTTGAGTTCAACGTATCATCCTCAGACAGATGGTCAAACTAAGAGGATGACTCAGTCTCTGGAGGATTTATTGAGAGCTTGTGTACTTGAGCATGGAGGTTCGTGGGATACTTATCTTCCATTGATCGAGTTCACGTATAATAACAGTTTCCATTCTAGTATAAGAATGGCACCTTTCGAAGCGTTGTATGGTAGGAGGTGTAGGACGCTGATGTGTTGGTATGAATCTGGTGAGAGAGTGGTGCTTGGACCTGAGATAGTTCGAGAGACTACCGAGAAGGTGAAGTTGATTAGAGAGAAGATGAAAGCTTCTCAAAGTTGGCAGAAGAGTTATCATGATAAGCGAAGGAAAGATTTGGAATTCCAAGTTGGTGATCATGTGTTCTTAAGAGTTACGCCTGTGACAGGTGTTGGGCGAGCGTTGAAATCTAAGAAGCTTACTCCTCGTTTTATTGGTCCATATCATATTTTGGATAGAGTTGGGAATGTTGCATATCGAGTGGCTTTACCGCAAAATTTGTCGAATTTGCATGATGTGTTTCACGTGTCGCAACTCCAAAAGTATATTTCAGATCCTTCTCATGTGATTAACATGGATGATATGCAAGTACAAGATAATCTCATGGTGGAGACTATGCCGATACGAATTGAGGGTCGTGAAAGGAAGACTTTATGAGGGAAAGAGATTCCTTTAGTAAAAGTTGTTTGGTTAGGAGTTGCCGATGAAAGCATGACTTGGGAGTTGGAAAGCAAGATATGGGAATCGTATCCTGAGTTGTTTGAGTGAGGTAAGATTTTCGAGGACGAAAGTATTCTAAGTGGGGGAGAGTTGTAACACCCGTATTTAATTAATTTATTTAATTAAATATCGTTGCGCAATTTCCCGATTGTTTGTTGTTGTGCGTCGTTTAGTTTTTTGTGTTGTTAAGTTGTTTTAGTTGGCATACGAGTCGTTTATGTTGATAAGTTGATTTTATGTTGCGGGTTAAGTTCTGTTTGGGTCGCTTAAGTTGGTTGAGTCGGATTAATTAATTAAGTCGCATAATAATAAGAATTTTAGAAATACTATTAATATGGGCTTAGTTTAGTTGTATGAGAGTAGTAATGTTGGGGGTGTTAATTAGGCCCAATAGTAATTAGGTTGATTAAGTGATATTTGATAAAATTAGACAAAAGACCTAATTAGACTAATCAGAATTTTTATAAGAAGAACAAGTTTGAAGAGAGATCAAGAGGAGGCTAGGTTGAGGATTTTCACGGGAATTTTATTGGAGGATTTGAGCTGCCTTCAATCCAAGGTAAGGTTGGGGTTCGAATTCCATAACCGGGAATAGATAATCGTATGTAGGTTGGGATTTTCGTGTAATTATATTGATGTGTTTTGATAAGAATTGTCGCGGTAGATTTCCTGCTGATATCTGATGAATACACATGTTGTTCTTGTTGTATTGATGATATATTTGTTGTTGTATATGTTGTTTGTGTTGTTGTTGGACTGCGGTTGCAAAATTCGTGTAGAAGGAGTTAGGTTTCATAAAATCAACCATAGTAATTGATATATGAATAGATGTAGAAGTTTTTTAGGGTAAAATCGATGTAGAAACCCAATTAAAATTGAACAGAATGGTGAAAATATGAGAAATCGTAGAAAAGTTGGAATTGTAGGCTTTCTGTCCATTTGCGTAGTAGATTTGGTGTCACGCGTGAAAGACTAGGCCATACGTGTATCACTACTTGTATAAGCGGGCCATACGTGTATCACTTTAGGGCCATACACGTATGAAAGAGGCCATTCGCGTATGAGCAGGGCATGTGCAAAAAAATGTTGTTTTTGGCGATTCGACCTGTTTCCTGTCGCTCCCGATAAATGGGACTGGCCCAAATAAAGGTACAGACGCGAACGGTCGGCGAGAGGAACAATGAGAACACACAGCCGTGAACTCACTGGAGATGAATAGAGTCGCCAGCTAGGCATTTTTATCCCGGAGGAAAGGCAATGCTGCATAGACCTAGAAAGAGATGGATAAGACGGTTGCGAACCAGAGAGACTGAGAAAGGGGGTTGGTTACAACCTGGGAAGGTATTAGCACCCAGATTGTCCGTCGTACTCGACGGGATCCACGCTTAAAAGATTTGTGTTTTAAAGGGGTAGTGTCAGTGCTATTTGTGTATCAAAGAGCTGGAAAAGGATGTACAGGTGTCAGTGTAAGAGAAGTGTGAAGTGTATAAATATATAGTGTCAGTGTAAGGACAGGAGTGAAATGCTCATGATCATGAGGCTTAAAGGATAGCTGGAAAGAGGGGGAATATATAGAGACTTTTGTTCGATAACTGTTAAGTTATGCCTACGTATCCTCTCGTGCAATGAGGAAGTCAGAACACCGTAGTTCGACCCAAAGAGACTGAAAGGTGAATTGACTTGTGAACTGCTTGCTTGCCTATGCTCAAGTGTATGACCTGTCTGGCTCAGGTGCAAACTGTCTTGCATTAGATGGAAGAAGCAAGTTCTCGTTTATGAGTGAAGATGATGAGAAAAGAATCCCGAAGGAGACGATTATTGTTTGTTTTTGTGTTTTCAATCTTTTATTGATTTTTTGGAGTTTGTCATAAGTTAATGAGTTTAAGCCTAAACCAATGGATTAGTAAACTCATCACATCTTCCCTCTGATTAGGGGTAATGAGAATACCTTAAGTGTGAAGTCAGATTCTCACACTTAATCACCTTTGATGTAGGATTAAGATCATTAACCTACTTGTGATTATTTAGATGTTTTTGGTGTTTTTGTTTAGTGTTGAGTAATGAGGTTAAGCCATAATCAAGGATTAAACAGACTCATTACACCATCCTAATAGAAGGATAATAGATGAGAATGTTTAAGCTGAGGAAAGCTCCTCAACTTAATCCATGATTAGGGATTAAACTCATGACAAAACAAGCCTTTATTAGATGGATTTTAGTTAATGATATGATTATGAAGTGGATTTTATGATTTGTAAGACAACTTGAGGGGGACTTGTCCATTAACACTAGGGTTAGTCCTTCTTAACCATTTAAGGAAGAATTAGAACCCTAATGCAAGGCCCAAGTTACAAGTGTGATGTCTTGATGATTATTAAGTGAATTGATTAAGAGATTTAAACACATCAAGGGTTTAACACTTAGGATTAAAGTTATACACTCCATCCTAATAGAAGGATGCAGGCATAAGCTTAATCACAAAGCCTTAAAGCCTTTAGGGTTTAGTCCCTGATTATGAGGTGAGGAGAGAAGACTCAAGAGAGACACAAAGGTGAAACTAAGAGGGGAGACTAGTCAAAACCCTAATCATTGTCATGCTTGGTTGTTCCTAAGGTTTGTGAGGTTTGCAGGAACAATCTTCAATGGAACCACCAGGAAGCAGATGAAAGGATCAAGAGAAGCAAAGCAACTTGCTTCATTCAAGAAGTCAAGTCACTTGAAGAAAGAAAGTGGGAAGAAGAAGCATGAGCAAGCTCAAATCCAAACACATATAAAAATGCAGCATGGATGCAAGAGAGATGAAAAGAAAAGTTGTGAGAAGTGAAGGCAAATTCACTTCTCAAAATCACTTACCACCTGAAAGATTAGAAAAGAAATGCAATGCAATGCAAAATGGGATGAGATGACATGATGAGAAACAAAACCAGAAGCACATACATGATGTTAATGATGCTATGAGGTGTTACAAACATGAGGCAGCACATGGAAATGATCATACAAGTTCATGAATGCAAATGAATCAAGTTAAGGCACATGGACATACATGAAAAGTTATGAAGTGCACATGGCATACAACATGGCAAATACCTGATGCAATGATCAAACATGCTTTCAATATGTCTTATGATGTCAAATGAATCACATGGATGCTTGAAATGTCATGGCAAGTCATGTTATGCAAGAGAATGCAAGATGGATGCATATGAAAGCCCAAATTAGGGTTTATGAACAATACATCAAACAAAAACCAAAACCAGAAGCAAACAACATTATAAAAAATTGAAAATGCACTCAAAGGACCCCCAATCCTATACTAACCCAATGCCCAAAGGAGAAGTCTCAACTCCTAACCAAACTCAAGTTATGATTTTTCTAAGTTTGCTAGGGTTTTAGGGTTCCTAAACAAGAAAATTACTAAACAAATTGAAAATGGAAGATCAAAACATGGCCATTTAATCTCACAAACTACATGCTAAACACAATGCAATGCAAGAAGAATCAATGTCCAACTCCTCATGAATTTGCAGAAATGATTTTTTGAACTATGGATCAAATTAATGCACAAAAATGATTTTAATTCAATGAAAAATTCTCAAAATGCATCAAGATCAAAAAATAAATTTGGTTTGAAGGTTGGACAATGTTTCTAAATGTCTTAGAACATTTCATGAATTTTTTGGTGATTTTTAGATACCTAAAAGTATTTTTAATAAATTAATTTTCATTAATCAATTAAAAATAAACTTTTAAATATTTAAAAATACTTTTTAAATGCTAAAAATAAAAATAAAAATATTTTTTGTGTCATAAAAATTAATGAAACTCTTGAGAAAATATTTCATGATTTTTAGACAATTTTTGCTATTTTAAATAAATTGTGCAAATTAAATGACAAAAAAATGAAATAAAATATGAAATAAAAGAAAGTAAACAGAAAGAGAGGCTGAGATTCATCCTGGGTTTGAAAACATTGACCAGCGCGCATCTGGACGGCTGTGGTTGATTCTGATTGGATTTATTTAATTAATGATTAATTAAACTAATTAAGAGGATTAGGGCAAAACAAAAAGATCTGGGCCATCTATCCACGCGGGAAGTCCACAAGGTCAACCAATCCGACGCTCAAAATTCAAACACACTTAATGACCTGAGATTAGGGCTAACCACATTCAGGTGACCGGAGAGAAGCTCCGGTCATCTTCCCCGGCGACCCCAAAACCCTAAAACATGATTCAGGCAACCACTCAACAAATTAAACACAGCTAAAGGATCCTCTAACATCCTAGGACACGAATCCACCCTCAAACATCATTTAAACCCCAAGAATCATGCAAATCGAAGAAAACAAAATCCACGGGTGAAATTTCAGAGAGACCATACAAGCTCATTTCTCACCTATTTTTGATTCTAAGAGCATCCCCATGACCAGCAAAGCATAAGCAATAGATTTATAACTTAAAATGCAAGCTTTGGGAGAAAATGTTCATGCTCATACCTGGGCTGGAAAGCTTCAATACTGAGCTTCCAGGGCCTTCTTTGTGTGCAAATGAACCTCCTTGACTCTCCTGAACTCAATGGGATACCTCAAAGCTCTTGTGGATGGCTGATTTGAGAGGAATGGTTCTGGTGTAGCAGATGGCACAGTCAAGATTTGTGAGGTTTTGAGCTATTCCAATGGTGGATTCTTGCTCCTTTGAATGTTTCTGACCTGTTGGTGAAGAGAAATGGGGTGTTTGATGGCTGGATAATAGGATTCGAAGAGTTCTGGTTTTGAAGATGAGAAATGGTGAAGCTCAGTTCATGCTGGTTTCAGGCTTATGCTTTGTTGGTTTGTGATCAATAATACATGGTGAGATGAGTAGTGGGATTTGTTTTGGTGTTTGAGGCCTGTGGAGACAGATTCGAAGGAAACTGCAGGTTGGGGTGAAAATGGAGAAACAATGTTTTTGCTGGATTCAGGCTTGGTTCTTTGTTGGTTTGGGCTCAGTGAAGTATGGTGAGATGATTTGTGAAACTTGTTTGAATATTTGTGAACTGGGCAGAGAGATTCGAAGAGAAATGCAAATGGGGTGAGTTTGTGTATATGATGCTATGGTGTGTTTCAGCTTGGCCTCTTGATATGTTTGGCTTGCAAATGGATAGTATAAAATAATCCCATAGGTCAGATGATGTGACCTGGCCTTTATTGATTGGTAAGTTCACTTTTGCAAAATGTCAACTTTGTTGTAAGAGAGGTATGGCTTGAGTTCTAGCTTGGTACAATGGCTAGGGCTGGCGCAGCATGGTGTGTATGTGATGCTAGGAAGGTTCAGCAACCAATGCAGCAAGTTGGTGAGGTGTTATCATGAGTTTTGCAAGTTGTTTCAACTTTGGTTCACATGTGATTTCCTTGTCCAACAAGCCATAAACCATGAGAAACTTTGGTTCAAATCTGATTTTTAGGTCACATGTAATGTTTGTACATTGGTTTGATGTGAACTAGAAACCACAAATGGCCTTGATACATGATTTTGCAAATTTTCCAATTGGTGCATGTCTTGAAAATTAATGATTTTTGCCAACTTTGTCACACCATAACTTTTGATCCAAAATGAATTAGGTCATGTTCTTGTACTTTTTGAAAAGGGAAAAATGTGTTCTACAACTTTCATGACCAAAGTTTTTTCATTTGAAGCATTTTTGGATCAAAAAGTAAGGCTTGAAAAATGGCATAAAATGACACATTCTTTAAAAGTCAACTATGCCCAAAAAAGTCAACTTTGCAAAAACTTCAAATTCTTGATTTTTGTGAACTTCAACCTTCTTCCATGATCAAATAAAGATCATATACACTCAAAATGATGAAGATCAACCCTTGGTTGGGTCATTGGGGGCCTCAGATGCCCTGATTTTGCACTGACTTGTCCAGAAAGTCAACCCTTGATCAGATGATTTCCCCATGGAATTTCTTCATGAAAATTGATATGCATACTCCCTATACCATATAGAGACCAATGGAAACAAGAATTACCAAAAAATTTGGAGTTATGGCCTCTGAAACCAAAACCCTAATTTCAGGTCAACTGTGCAGTCAAACTTGGCTCTGCATCCATACCAATCCCAGTTCTTGTGATTCTTTGGCATTTTTGACTTTGAGAGGATGTAATATGATATAAGATCACACATGGACCCATTTGGAGTGATTGGTGATCTTTGGAGTGGCTCAAGAAGCTCTTGGATTGCTCAGATCACAAACCCTAGGTGCAGATGATTTTGAATCTATGCAGTGAATCAAAAATGTGATATGAGATGTTATGATTGTGTTTATGCATATGAGAATGATCACAAGCCATGGTGTAAATGGGTGAGGGCAAATTTGGGGTGTTTACAGCTGCCCCTATTCAAACATGAGTTAGCTGTGCAGGATGTAAGCAACGGCTTAACAGGCAAACAAGATAACTTGTGGTTGAATACCAAAGACAATCCAAAATTTGCACTCACAAAAATGAAGAAGAAAAGGGATATAGATTGTAAAAGAAAATAAAGTATATTGTAAAGTGTGGGCGACGGAGGACGACCGTCGAGCAGAGGACGACTGCTGGGTAAATAGCGATGACGGGGACGGCCGACATGCTGGGGATAAAAGGTAAAGCCAAGACGGGGACGACCGACTAGCTGGGAAGAATAAAATCATGATGGGGACGACCATCAAGATAAAGTTGTAAGATTCTCTGGGAATTGGTGAAACATGACGGGGACGGCCATCAAGTTCATAAAGTAAAGTAAACAACGATGGGGACGGCCATCGGGCTTAAAAGAGAAAAGGGACCACGACGGGGACGGCCATCGGGTTAAAGAATAAATGAAATAAACAGATGATGAGGTACGGTCATCAAAGGTGAAGGACGATCACCTAGCAGGGGACGGCTGCTCTGTTGGGGTTAAGATGAGGAACGGTCATCTTAGGTGGAGGACGACCACCTGGCAGGGTACGGCTGCCGGAAATATCGCGACATAGGACGAATGCCGGATAAAAGGTCAACGATGGGGACGGCCATCGGATGAGCATGATGGAGGACGACCATCAAGAGGTGGAGGACGACCACCTAGCAGGGGACGGCTGCTCTCAAGGCTTGTCATAACATAGGACGAATGTTAGATAACCAAAATCAACAATGGGGACGACCATTGGATAAAGTGATGAAGGACGATCATCAAGAGGTGGAGGACGACCACCTAGCAGGGGACGGCTGCTAAAAATCAACGATGGGGACGGCCATCGGATGAGCATGATGGAGGACGACCATCAAGAGGTGGAGGACGACCACCTAGCAGGGTACGGCTGCTCTCAAGGTTTATCATAACACAGGACGAGTGTCAGATAAATAGAAAAATTGCTTTGTTGGTGATCTACTGGGGAATAGTAAACACAGACAAGTGTTTACAACCAAGAGAAGAAAGCATAAGTGTTTAGGTGTTGTGTATAGATTAAAAATGCGGACGAGCATCCTTAAGACTACGATACGGACGAGTATCGGGTAGAAACAAACTGACACATGTTCAGAGATGATGATACGGACGAGTATCAACGGGTTAACAAAGAACACGGACGAGTGTTGAATATGAGGGGACTCCTGGGGAATAGTAGACACAGACGAGTATCTATATCCAAGAAGACAAAAGTGTTTGACACGGTGTATGGATTAAAGATACGGACGAGCATCCTTAAGACTATGATACGGACGAGTATCATGTAGAAACAAACATTTGATGCATATTCTGAGATGATGGTACGGACGAGTACCAACTGGTTAACAAAGAACATGGACCAATGCCGAATCTGTGGGGATATATAAGTGGTACCTACAAGATACGGACGAGTATCTATATAAGTGTAACATGTATAGATGAATGTTATCTGCTGGGGAGGGTGACACGGACGAGTGTCAAGAGAGAAAAGTATAATAATATCAACAAGTATATGGGTTGTAAAAGTGTAGGCGACTGCGCTGGGGATACGACACGGACGGGTATCAAGAAAGTGTATATACAAGTATAGGTGAGTGCAAAGATGATGTCTTTGGCTTTCCGCTGGGGATATGACACGGACGGGTGTCAGGAAGTATCTGTAATGCGGGTGGTTTTGTTTGTAAAGAGTGTTCAGGCGACTTTACTGGGGAGTGATGACACGGACGGGTGTCAACTGGTGTTTGTGAATTGTGAGGCAACTGCTTTTGCTGGGACCCTGGTGGGGACAGTTTCTGTGTATTGATGATGAATGGTCATTATTCACAAGAGTCCGATTCACAACATGGCTTATGATTATGCTATGTGTTTGATTTTTGCCGTAATGCTCCGTATTAGACGGAATGCTACGCTTTGTGGGTGAATATGATGCAAATGTCATGATTATGCAAAGATACCAAACTGGGATTCGGATCCCAATGCCGCGAAGATCACTGGTCGATCTATTTGAAGTGGACATCCCAGCTGGGGATGAGATTATTGGCAGATCTGATGATATGATATTTGCTCGGGGATATAGGTCACCGATTGACATATCCTTGTAATACAGGACCCAGCTGGGGTTTGTAGAAGCCTTCTGTACTCTGTTGTGACTCCTTCATGCGTTGCTCTTCTAAATAGAGGCTGAGGTTTCTGTGGGGAGATGGTTCCTTGAATTTCCGCATTCTGCTGAGGAAGAATCAACAACTCGGCTGGTGGTAGTAGCAAGTGGCAGCTCACTGGGGAAAGTTGTTGGCAACTCAGCTGGGGAGAAAACACCTCTGGTGCCAAGAGTGAGTTTTGATTTGCCAGCTTGCTGAGATGTAATTTGCATGCCCCAAGTTGTGTTTTGGATACCTGCAATCCTGCAAAGATAAGGAAACGCACAAATGGTCCCGAGGTATCCTTTACTGGGTTCCGTCATAGGAGTTAAGCACTTTTGAGGGTAAGTATATTCCCTGCTAGCATGTGTTTTTATTATTTATTTTTTTCTTTAGAGAAAAGCATCTGTACTCATGCAATTAGTTTTTTCAGAGACATCAGACATCCTTTGCAAATAAAAATGTATAAGACGAGACATGACTGGAAAATCCGATTTTATTACTTCATGTGCCCTGAATTGGCAAGATACAGTCAAAGAAACAAATCTCCTAAAATGAAGAGACTGTTACAAATTGAGAAACAAAGTGCTGGCGATGTTGACGACGCTTTAAGGAGCTTCCTCTTCTGCTATGACTCGTATGACTTTTGACGTTCTTCTCGTCTTGCTTTCTGAAGAAGGTTGATTCTGAAAGAAGCTTGATCTTTTCGAGGTTTGCCAAGTTGTAAGTGATACAGACGAATTCAGAGTGCAGTTGTTCGCTTATTCCCTTGTCTTACATGGATCGCCCTTTCGGGTTTTCAATCCATCGGGATACCCATTTTTGCCTGAGCTGTCCAATGCGGCTTTTCAACTCAGCGGGTGTACATTTTTTATTTATTTCCCTTATTTTTGCCCGAGTCTTTTATTCTGTTTTTGACTCGCCGGGATGCCCTATTTTTGCCTGGACTTACATTCTGTTTTTATGTCCAGCGGGTCATTTTATGCGAAGTATTTTTTAACTGCATCTGAATTCACAGGGGACGGGAAATCTTCACCATCCATGGTGCTGAGCATCAGTGCTCCACCAGAGAAAACTTTCTTTACCACGAATGGTCCTTCATAATTTGGAGTCCATTTGCCCCTGTGGTCTGTATGAGGAGGGAGGATTCTCTTCAACACAAGATCTCCTACTTGGTACTCTCGGTGCCTAACTTTCTGATCGAAGGCTCTCTTCATTCTTTTCTGATATAGATGCCCATGACAGATTGCAGCCAATCTCTTCTCTTCAATCAGACTCAGTTGCTCGTATCGGGACCTGATCCACTCTGCTTCGTTCAGCTTAACATCCATCAATACCCGTAGAGAGGGTAATTCAACTTCAACCGGTAGGACTGCTTCCATACCATACACAAGCTGATACGGGGTTGCCCCAGTGGATGTTCTGATTGACGTGCGGTACCCATGCAAGGCAAATGGTAGCATTTCATGCCAGTCTCTGTAAGTGACTACCATCTTCTGCACAATCTTCTTGATATTCTTGTTTGCCGCCTCAACGGCGCCATTCATCTTTGGCCTGTAAGGAGAAGAATTGTGATGTTGGATCTTGAAGTCCCGGCACAGCTCTGCCATCATTTTGTTGTTCAAGTTGGAACCATTATCAGTAATGATTCACTCGGGAACTCCATATCGACAGATGATATCTCTCTTCAGAAATCTGGCTACCACTTGTCTTGTAACATTGGCATAGGAAGCTGCTTCGACCCACTTGGTGAAATAATCAATGGCAACCAGGATGAATCTGTGGCCGTTTGAAGCAGTCGGTTCAATCTTGCCGATCATATCAATGCCCCACATGGCAAAGGGCCATGGTGAAGACATGATGTTCAAAGGATTGGGAGGCACATGCACCTTATCTGCGTAGATCTGGCATTTGTGACATTTTCTGGCGTAGGCACAACAGTTGGCATCCATTGTGATCCAGTAATAACCTGATCTTAGCAATTTCTTAGCCATTGCATGCCCTCCCGCATGGGTACCAAAAGATCCTTCGTGCACTTCATGCATCAACAACTCTGCTTCTGTCTTATCAACACATCTGAGGAGTACCATATCAAAGTTCCTTTTGTATAAAGACCCATCAGTGTTCAGAAAGAAACTACCGGCAAGCCTTCTCAAAGTCTTCTTATCATTGGGAGATGCCCCAGGTGGGTATGTTTGATCCTCCAAGAAGCATTTAATGTCATGGAACCAAGGCTTATCGTCTTTGACAATATCTGCTGCAAATACATATGTGGGTCTGTCGAGTCTGGACACTGAAATCTGAGGTACAAAGTTAGCGGCTTGAACTTTGATCATGGACGAAATGGTAGCCAGAGCATCTGCAAACTGATTCTCGTCCCGAGGGATATACTCAAGCTTGACTGTTGTAAAGAAAGTCAATAACCTCCTTGTATAATCCCTGTAAGGTATCAGATGGTCCTGGTGGGTGTACCATTTTCCGTTGGTTTGATTAACTACCAGAGCTGAATCTCCGAATACAGTCAATGTCTTGATCCTGAGGTCAATGGCTTCCTCAAGGCCCATAATGCAAGCTTCGTATTCAGCTTCGTTGTTAGTGCAGTTGAAAGTGAGTTTTGCCGAGAAAGGCATGTGAACTCCTTTAGGCGTAATGAGTACTGCACCAACACCACGACCATTCATATTAACAGCCCCATCAAACATCATAGTCCATTCTTCTTCCGGGTCGGGCCCTTCAGTGTGAACAGGCTCTTCATGATCTTTTACTTTTATGAACATGATGTCTTCATCAGGGAAGTCAAATCTCATAGGCTGGTAGTCATCAATAGGTTGCTCAGCAAGATATTCAGATAGTACACTGCCCTTGATGGCTTTCTGAGAGGTGTACTGGATGTCGTATTCTGTGAGAATCATTTGCCATCTTACAACCCGTCCGGTGAGAGCTGGCTTCTCAAATATGTACTTAACTGGGTCCATCTTTGAAATTAATAGAGTAGTGTGGGTCAACATATACTGTCTCAGTCGGCGAGCAACCCACGCTAAAGCACAACAAGTTTTCTCGAGCAGTGAATAACGTTGTTCACAGTCGGTAAACTTTTTGCTTAGGTAGTATATTGCATACTCTTTTCGACCAGACTCGTCATGCTGGCCCAGCACACACCCCATTGACTCTTCTAATACTGTCAAGTACATTATTAGAGGTCTTCCTTCAACTGGAGGCATAAGGATTGGAGGCTCTTGTAAGTACTCCTTGATCTTGTCAAAAGCCCTTTGGCAGTCTTCATTCCACCTGACCGTCTGTTCTTTTCTTAACAACTTGAACAAGGGTTCACAGGTTGCTGTAAGGTGAGATATGAACCGTGAAATGTAGTTCAATCGACCTAAGAACCCTCGAACTTTTTTCTCTGTTTTCGGTGCAGGCATCTCTTGAATAGCTTTGACTTTATCAGGGTCAACTTCAATCCCTTTCTCGCTTACAATAAAGCCCAGCAACTTACCGGATCGTACCCCGAATGTGCATTTGTTGGGGTTCAGCTTCAATTGGTACTTCCTCAGATGCTTGAATAGCTTCAGTAGATTCACCAGGTGATCTTCCTCTGTAAGGGACTTGGCGATCATATCATCCACATAACATTCTATTTCTTTATGGATCATATCGTGGAATAATGTCACCATAGCCCGTTGATATGTTGCACCAGCATTCTTCAGTCCGAATGGCATCACTTTGTAACAGAACGTGCCCCAAGGTGTGATGAAGGTTGTCTTCTCCATGTCTTCAGGTGACATCTTGATCTGATTGTATCCTGAAAATCCGTCCATGAAGGAGAATACCGAGAACTGAGCCGTGTTATCCACCAATACATCGATGTGAGGTAATGGGAAGTCATCTTTTGGGCTAGCTCTGTTCAGATCCCGATAGTCAACACACATTCTTACTTTACCATCTTTCTTAGGCACAGGTACTATGTTAGCAACCCACGGCGGGTAGCTAGTTACAGCAAGGAACCCGGCGTCCCACTGCTTTTGTACCTCTTCCTTGATCTTCATAGCCATGTCTGGGCGAGTACGGCGCAACATCTGTTTGACCGGTGGGCACTCTTCTCTCAAAGGCAGCTTGTGCACGACAATGTCGGTGTCTAACCCTGGCATATATTGATACGACCAAGCAAACACATCCACATATTCTTGAAGCAGATCAATCAGTTGTCTCTTCACTGAGTCTTGCAGGAAGGCCCCGATTTTAACCTCTTTCACGTCTTCATCCGTACCAAGATTAATCACTTCAACCTCCTCCTGGTGAGGAGTAATAACCTTTTCCTCTTGTCTTAACAACCTGGCTAGCTCTTCGGGAAGCTCATACTCTTCTTCAACCCCTTCATCAGCTTGATTGATCGGATTGTCAAAGTCATACGAAGTCAAAGCCGTGTTGTTGTCGGTGCGGTCTGGAAGGCACTCTCTGCAAGGGTTCAGTTTGTTCATTTTAGTGATTGATTTTAATCTTGTTTAAAAAAGGTGAAATGAAGTTATCATTTTGAAAACATCGCCATTTATTTTTTGTACAAAAAGAAAAAATGGAAAAACAGTGAACGAAAAGGAAAGAGACTCATTTGCAAAAGATGTCTGATATTTCATTGATTAATCTTGTTGCACAAAAATTACAGATGGCCCGATCACAAAATGAGTCTTGTCATCTTGGGCAAGATGCAAGACTTTGATGCATGCTATAAAAATACAGGAAATAATAATTACTCTGCATGAGTAACTCTTATAATTTCCTGGGAAGACCAGTTTGAGATACTGCTCCCCGGGATCTTTGGACGAATCCAGCTTTCCAGGTTGCGTTCTTCTTCCAGCTCGTCTTCCAAATAGTTGATAGCATCAGGGGTGAGCATCCCCCCACTGACAAAACCGGGCTTCTCAGCAACCTTTGCTTGATGTTGTTGAGTTGGTCTGTAACCCAACCCAAATTTGTCTTTCTTCTCCTCCACAGATAAAACCTTGCCCCAGCCTTGGGCAATTCCTTCCTCAACAACCTTCCGGGCTTGTTGATAAGATGACATGGAGATCCCAGATACAGCAGATGCTTCATTAACATTCAGGGCCTCAAACCTTTGGCTCATTGTTTCATTGATCTCCCCATCCATCTCAATATACTTATAAGTAGCCAGATGGCTAACAAATATATCCTCCTCCCCACAGATGGTAACAACTTGGCCTTCCCACTCGAATTTTAACTTCTGGTGAAGGGTAGACGTTACTGCGCCAGTGGCATGAATCCATGGTCTACCCAACAAACAGCTGTAGGCAGGCTGAATGTCCATCACATAGAAGATCGTTTTAAAGGTTTGTGGGCCAATTGTCACAGGTAGCTCAATTTCTCCCAGCACCGATCTCTTAGAACCATCAAAGGCTCTTACTACCAGGTTACTGGGACGCAATGCTAATCCTTCATATTCTAGCTTCACCAGGGCCTTCTTTGGTAAGACATTAAGGGATGACCCCGTGTCTACCAGCACATGGGAAAGGACTGCACCTTTACATTCCATGGTGATGTGCAAGGCCTTGTTATGAATGCGGCCTTCCGTTGTCAAGTCAGTATTGGTGAACCCTAGCCCATTGCTAGCAGTAACATTTCCAACCACGGTTTCCAATTGATTGACAGTGATCTCTTCAGGCACGTAAGCTGCGTGCAAGACTTTGAGTAATGCATTCCGATGGGCTTCGGAGCACATAAGCAGTGATAGGATAGAGATCTTGGATGGCGTCTGGTGAAGCTGATCCACTATTTTGTAATCACTCTTTTTGATGATTCTCATAAACTCATCAACTTCCTGATCGAATGGTGTTTTCAAAACTTCTTTAGCAGCTTGATCTTCCTGCACCGGGCTTTTTCCTTTTGCCTTGGCAGCAGCTTCTGCTTCGGCAGTGGGTCTCTGAATTGGTGGAGCAAAGAGACGTCCGCTTCGAGTGAAGCCTCTGCCTCCTCCCACATTGTCTATTTGTGGTGCAGGTGTTGATGTATCAAGAGTGATTCTCTTTCCTTCGCAGTATACGTCAGAGCCGTAGTGCCAAGGGATGGCCCTATTGCTTTCATGAGGTATGGGTCCAGGCACCGTGACAGTGACTGGACTGATGACAGCTGCAGAAGGGACTGTGATAGTTTGCGGATCATAATAAATTGTGACTGGTGCTCTGGTGGGAGCAGCACTTTCTGAGTTGTAGGCAGAGTTGTTTTCAGGATCATAAAATATTGTGACGGTTGAGACATCTTCAGAGTTCGTTGCTGGAGTTGTAGGAGACATTGTCGGAAGGATGGATGTTGTTGTTGTAGGAGATTCAAATTGGAGTGGTGCTGAAGTTGTAGAAGAAAAATTTGTTGATAACTGATTAGTTGAGATGATAGATGAAGTACTTGTTGATGAAGCCGAAGAATTGTCAGGAACAATGGTTGATGCAGTTGTAGGAGATACCGGAATTGCTGCTGATGAGATTGCTGGATTTGTTGGAAATGATGTGGTGATCTGAAGCTGGCCACTCTGAATAAGACCATCTATGCCATTCCTCAGGTTATCGCACCCATTTACTGAAATATTGCAGTAAGCACACCCTAATTCACACCCCGGGAACATTTGACATTCGAGGAGCTGAGCCTTAATCTCCACCAACGGTGTCCGAATCTGACCCACACTGGTTATTAAATAAGACGGCTTGTCTTCTTCAATAGCGTTGATTCTGGGACCACCGTGGTTTGGCATGGGGTTCTTGTTGACATTGGGTGGTGGTGCGAAATTCAGGGCCTTAGAGTCTACCAGGTCTTGTACCTTCATGTGCAAGGCTCTGCACTTTTCTGTACTATGGCCAGGTGCATTTGAATGAAAAGCACATCTGGCGTTGGAGTCATAATTCCTGGGTAGACTGTTGGGATCTGGAGGTGCCAATGTCCTTAGCTCAACTAGGTTGAGTTTCAGGAGTTGTGGCAGCAATGTAGCATATGGCATAGGGATCGGATCGATCACCCTGTTGGCTTGAGATGGCCTCTGTTGGAATGGCCTTTGCTGGTTATTGTTGTTGGTGTTGCTGTTGTTGTAATTTCTCGGAGGATACTGATTTTGTTGGTGGTACTAAGGTTGTTGCTGATAGTTTTGCTGCGGAGGCTGATAAGCTGGTTGTGGATGAGCTGGAGCGGGAATGGTGACTGCTGCCACAGATCTATGCACATATTGGGGCCTGCCCCTGTTGGTGTGGATGGCATTGGTCTCACCAGTTCTTCTTGGGCCTGCAAAAGGCTTCCTTGCATTACTGGATGAGCTTGCACCGTTGTCTGAGATCTTCCCCATTTTCAATAGGCTTTCAATTCTCTCCCCGGCTATGACAACATCTGCAAAGCTGGTAGATGAGAAGGCAGCTAGCCTGTCAATGTAAGTCCCCTGAAGGGTGTTCATGAACATATCAGCCATCTCCCTTTCTGACATAGGTGGCTGGACAGCAGCAGCAAGCTGTCTCCATCTTTGAGCATACTCTCGGAAGCTCTCTCTAGATGACTGTGACATTCCCATTAGGAGGGTCCTGTTGGGTGCCATATCCAGATTATACTGATACTGTCTGATGAAGGCCTCTGCCAGGTCCTTCCAGCATCTAATAGTTGCTCTTGTCAGATGGGAATACCATTCCCTCGAAGCTCCAGTCAAGCTATCCTCAAAATAGAACATCCACAGCTTCTCGTCCATGGTATAAGCTTTTAGCCTCCCGAGAAAAGATTGTAGATGGGTCCGGGGACAGGAAGTCCCATTATACTTCTCAAAGCATGGTGGCTTAAACTTGTGGGGAATCCTGACCCCATCTACCAAGCCCATATCCATAACATCGAAACCCAAAGAGTTTTGAGACTCTAAGGATCTTAATTTCTCAGCTATTTCATCCAACCTTCTATCATAAGCTTCTTCCCCGGCTCCCATTACTGTGAACTGGTCTTCTTGAGGGTCTTCTTGCAGCACCCTCCCCGCTGTGGCAGGCCCTTGTATATTGACTGGGATGTTGGCCTCTGGATGGAGGTGGGGTCCAAAGACTGGGGGATTGACATGAGGTTGGACTCTTTCATTGTTGCTAGTCCCAGCAGTCCCCGGCTGATGATCTTCCTGATTTCTCCCTTCCACCAGTGCTCTGAGCCTCTCCTGGCTTTGGGCCATGTTGTTCATCACCTCCATAAACTGAGTCATCTGGGTTCTCATTTCCAATCTTTCGTTTGCCATTTGATTTCTGACCTCTGCGAGGTCCTGCTGTACCTGATCCATTTGTATGCCCGGAAGGTTGTTACGGGTTGGATAACGGTACGGACGGTTGAGGGGAAATACTCGGCGTCGAGCAATAGTTCCTGAGCATCACAACAGAGTTAGCAACAACAAAACAAAAACCTACAAAACAAACAAAAGGTTAGCATGCAATGCAGTATGCTTATTTGTTTTCAAGGTATCCGGCTTGGCATTCAGTTTTGACCCTTCCAGACCCTTGAAGATGCTGTTGATGTTGCTTTTGAAGTAAACTCGGATGGAACAAACATATATTACAAAAGGCCAATGGTACATAGTTGGTTTACAAATACAAGCCCTCTGAGGGGTCAAAATACATTACAAGAAAATAAAAGTACATGGAATGAAAACAACAACAAACAAATGGTCAAACACCAAGACCAAACTCATCCTCCCGAACTTCCTTGAGAAGTGCTTCGATCACAGGATCAGCTGGACGCTCCGTGAGGTTCCTGATAAGGAGGTTCCTGGTAGTAACAGCTGCAGTTAGCTTCTTGTGTTGACTTTGGTCCTTTGACCTCTTCACTCCAGCTTTGATCTTTAGCTCTGATATCTCCCTCTGGGTTGCTGCCAGGGCTTCTTGCTGTTCTTTTGCACTAACTTCCAGTTGCTCTATCTTGTCTTGGACCCTCTTGTCCTCCAGAGTACGAGCCTCGGTGATCCTGACCCACCTAGCCTGACTCTCCTTCAAATACAAGTCTGTCCTGGCTTTCTGGAATTGGGCTTCTTTGCAAGCATTCTTCAGGATTTGTTCTCCAGCCCTAGACTTCTTAATGTACTCTTCAGACTTCTCAATCTTAGCCAAATGCTCTTTCTTCAACTTTTCCAACCTTTCAATATCCAATCTTCCATCCCTCCTCTCATAGAGGGTCTTCTGCAAAGCTTGAGTCAACTTCTCATTTCTCTCTTTCAATTTCTCAAACTCCTCTAAGCTGACAGTTACTGGAGGTGGTGTCGTGGAAGGCCCAGGCATATCCTCTATAGTAAAGGGCATCCCAGAGAATTGAGCCCTGGCATGGGACCAATCATAGTACTAGGCAGAGGCTACATTATTGCATCTTCCAAGAATAGTTATCCCTTTAGTCTGCACATTGTCCCAGGCCCAGGCTGCCTGCCTAACAATAGCCAGATTAAGCTTGTTCTCACAATAAAGAGTCTCAACCAAGTCTTGTGCCTTAGGAGTGTGGACCAGCGTATAGCCCAGTTGTCTTTTGAACAGCAGAGGGTTGTAATTAATACTACCCTTAACTCCTATTAGGGGCACATTGGGGAAATGCCCACAGCTGGTGATGATATCCCTGCCTTTTGTGCTTTGAGTGCACCACCTGATATCAGCTGAAGTAAGAGTAGTAAGTCTTCCAGCCCAGTTTTTCTGTTGATGAGGGTTCAAAAATGCATCTGTCTTGGGCAAATGCCTGAGAAGCCAAGTATGGAACAAAGGAGCACAGCATCTTACCAATCTTCCCCTTTGCTTTTCATTCCTCTGATGCACTGAATAGTAGAGATCACCCAATAAAGTTGGCACTGGGTTCCTTAGAATGAACAGATGGATTGCATTCTTGCTAACAAATCGAGGCTCATCTGCAAATAATATGATCCCATATATGCTCAGGGCCAACAAAGCACAGACTGCTTTCCACTCTCCTAAAGAAGCTTTCAGGGTAGCTTGAGAGATCAAGAAATCCAGATGCAGGCCTGGGATTCCAGCTTTAGAAGTCATATGCTGCCCAATCAGGACTGGTTCCAGATGCAATGCCTTGGCTACCTCTTCATTACCAGGAAAGACCATCTCAGGGTTGAAAGGGACTCCACCTCTGATAGGTATACCAACTAATGAGGAGTACTCTTCCAATAAAGGGCCCAACTGAAAGTCTTGAAAAGTGAAACATCTCAGTGGGGGATCATAAAACTGAAGGCAAGTGTGGATCAGGCTTCTCTGTGAGGGGTCCAGATCCCTAACCATATCAAGTATATCTCCATAGTGTTCCCTGAACAGTGGTATATGGTCTGGAGTGATCAGGGTCTGAATCCTCCTGATGTCGACTAATTCTGGCTGGAAGAAGTGGTAGGTGATGTTACTCTTTTTAGGTGCCATAATGTTGAGACTGAGTAGAGACAAGTGCTGATGGTGATACTGAAGAATGGGCCACTGGTTGGCTGAAGTAGATAACTGATAGCTGAAGCAAGTGCTGATGAAGATAGGTCAATACTGAAGATGGGGTCAAAACCAAAACCAAATGAAGATGGATACCCTGAAACACAAATAAGCAAATGTCAATATGATGCAATGATTATGTATGCAAATGATATGCAAGGGTTTGTGACTGAGCTGGATCTGATCAAGTGCTCTGATATAGGTCCAAGTATGTCCAAGAAAACCAGATGGAGGTCTATAAATCCAGTAACCAAGGTGGGGGGCTCAAATAAAGAGTCACATGTCCAGGGTTTAGAATCACAAGAACTGTTCCAACATGGAGTATTCTTAATCAAAACAAAGTAACAGGGTATTCTGAGGTCAAGGTACCTGCAAACCTGTAAACAGCCCAACCCCCTCACAGGTGGTGTTCTAAAACAAGGATCCTCAGACTTGGATCAGTTATGAGAAGTGTAAACACTTCTAACCCGGAGGTACAGTGTTTACAATAACCATAAAAGTTCCTCCTCTAATTCACCTCAGTTTCTGAAGGTCAATACTAAAAGGTCATCCAGACTTAGCAGGCTTCCCAGATAGCCCTAGCATTGCAGGAAATCTGCAACACAGAGTTCTCAAGAAGAAACCCATATCTGAACCGTGTTTCATATTCCCGCACCAGACCGAAATGGAATGGGAAAGAATATGATTCACTCTAGCCTAGGTGTCACTCAGGTCCCAGGTATAGGACCTTAAACTCTCAATAGAACACCCACCCACCAAAGCAAACAAACAGATCCAGCCAGCAGCACAGTATGACAATATGATATAATGCAAAGCTATAAAGAAAGCAGTAAACAACTGTACATAAAGCAAAAATAAATACAAATATACCAACACAAATAAGCATATAACACCCCAGTAAACACAAATCAATCAAGCGCTAGGAGGAACCCACAAAAAGAACCAGAAGCCCTGGTTGCAGTATAAGGGTCCCCAGCAGAGTCGCCAAGCTGTCGCTCCCGATAAATGGGACTGGCCCAAATAAAGGTACAGACGCGAACGGTCGGCGAGAGGAACAATGAGAACACACAGCCGTGAACTCACTGGAGATGAATAGAGTCGCCAGCTAGGCATTTTTATCCCGGAGGAAAGGCAATGCTGCATAGACCTAGAAAGAGATGGATAGGACGGTTGCGAACCAGAGAGACTGAGAAAGGGGATTGGTTACAACCTGGGAAGGTATTAGCACCCAGATTGTCCGTCGTACTCGACGGGATCCACGCTTAAAAGATTTGTGTTTTAAAGGGGTAGTGTCAGTGCTATTTGTGTATCAAAGAGCTGGAAAAGGATGTACAGGTGTCAGTGTAAGAGAAGTGTGAAGTGTATAAATATATAGTGTCAGTGTAAGGACAGGAGTGAAATGCTCATGATCATGAGGCTTAAAGGATAGCTGGAAAGAGGGGGAATATGCAGAGACTTTTGTTCGATAACTGTTAAGTTATGCCTACGTATCCTCTCGTGCAATGAGGAAGTCAGAACACCGTAGTTCGACCCAAAGAGACTGAAAGGTGAATTGACTTGTGAACTGCTTGCTTGCCTATGCTCAAGTGTATGACCTGTCTGGCTCAGGTGCAAACTGTCTTGCATTAGACGGAAGAAGCAAGTTCTCGTTTATGAGTGAAGATGATGAGAAAAGAATCCCGAAGGAGACGATTATTGTTTGTTTTTGTGTTTTCAATCTTTTATTGATTTTTTGGAGTTTGTCATAAGTTAATGAGTTTAAGCCTAAACCAATGGATTAGTAAACTCATCACATCTTCCCTCTGATTAGGGGTAATGAGAATACCTTAAGTGTGAAGTCAGATTCTCACACTTAATCACCTTTGATATAGGATTAAGATCATTAACCTACTTGTGATTATTTAGATGTTTTTGGTGTTTTTGTTTAGTGTTGAGTAATGAGGTTAAGCCATAATCAAGGATTAAACAGACTCATTACACCATCCTAATAGAAGGATAATAGATTAGAATGTTTAAGCTGAGGAAAGCTCCTCAACTTAATCCATGATTAGGGATTAAACTCATGACAAAACAAGCCTTTATTAGATGTATTTTAGTTAATGATATGATTATGAAGTGGATTTTATGATTTGTAAGACAACTTGAGGGGGACTTGTCCATTAACACTAGGGTTAGTCCTTCTTAACCATTTAAGGAAGAATTAGAACCCTAATGCAAGGCCCAAGTTACAAGTGTGATGTCTTGATGATTATTAAGTGAATTGATTAAGAGATTTAAACACATCAAGGGTTTAACACTTAGGATTAAAGTTATACACTCCATCCTAATAGAAGGATGCAGGCATAAGCTTAATCACAAAGCCTTAAAGCCTTTAGGGTTTAGTCCCTGATTATGAGGTGAGGAGAGAAGACTCAAGAGAGACACAAAGGTGAAACTAAGAGGGGAGATTAGTCAAAACCCTAATCATTGTCATGCTTGGTTGTTCCTAAGGTTTGTGAGGTTTGCAGGAACAATCTTCAATGGAACCACCAGGAAGCAGATGAAAGGATCAAGAGAAGCAAAGCAACTTGCTTCATTCAAGAAGTCAAGTCACTTGAAGAAAGAAAGTGGGAATAAGAAGCATGAGCAAGCTCAAATCCAAACACATATAAAAATGCAGCATGGATGCAAGAGAGATGAAAAGAAAAGTTGTGAGAAGTGAAGGCAAATTCACTTCTCAAAATCACTTACCACCTGAAAGATTAGAAAAGAAATGCAATGCAATGCAAAATGGGATGAGATGACATGATGAGAAACAAAACCAGAAGCACATACATGATGTTAATGATGCTATGAGGTGTTACAAACATGAGGCAGCACATGGAAATGATCATACAAGTTCATGAATGCAAATGAATCAAGTTAAGGCACATGGACATACATGAAAAGTTATGAAGTGCACATGGCATACAACATGGCAAATACCTGATGCAATGATCAAACATGCTTTCAATATGTCTTATGATGTCAAATGAATCACATGGATGCTTGAAATGTCATGGCAAGTCATGTTATGCAAGAGAATGCAAGATGGATGCATATGAAAGCCCAAATTAGGGTTTATGAACAATACATCAAACAAAAACCAAAACCAGAAGCAAACAACATTATAAAAAATTGAAAATGCACTCAAAGGACCCCCAATCCTATACTAACCCAATGCCCAAAGGAGAAGTCTCAACTCCTAACCAAACTCAAGTTATGATTTTTCTAAGTTTGCTAGGGTTTTAGGGTTCCTAAACAAGAAAATTACTAAACAAATTGAAAATGGAAGATCAAAACATGGCCATTTAATCTAACAAACTACATGCTAAACACAATGCAATGCAAGAAGAATCAATGTCCAACTCCTCATGAATATGCAGAAATGATTTTTTGAACTATGGATCAAATTAATGCACAAAAATGATTTTAATTCAATGAAAAATTCTCAAAATGCATCAAGATCAAAAAATAAATTTGGTTTGAAGGTTGGACAATGTTTCTAAATGTCTTAGAACATTTCATGAATTTTTTGGTGATTTTTAGATACCTAAAAGTATTTTTAATAAATTAATTTTCATTAATCAATTAAAAATAAACTTTTAAATATTTAAAAATACTTTTTAAATGCTAAAAATAAAAATAAAAATATTTTTTGTGTCATAAAAATTAATGAAACTCTTGAGAAAATATTTCATGATTTTTAGACAATTTTTGCTATTTTAAATAAATTGTGCAAATTAAATGACAAAAAAATGAAATAAAATATGAAATAAAAGAAAGTAAACAGAAAGAGAGGCTGAGATTCATCCTGGGTTTGAAAACATTGACCAGCGCGCATCTGGACGGCTGTGGTTGATTCTGATTGGATTTATTTAATTAATGATTAATTAAACTAATTAAGAGGATTAGGGCAAAACAAAAAGATCTGGGCCATCTATCCACGCGGGAAGTCCACAAGGTCAACCAATCCGACGCTCAAAATTCAAACACACTTAATGACCTGAGATTAGGGCTAACCACATTCAGGTGACCGGAGAGAAGCTCCGGTCATCTTCCCCGGCGACCCCAAAACCCTAAAACATGATTCAGACAACCACTCAACAAATTAAACACAGCTAAAGGATCCTCTAACATCCTAGGACACGAATCCACCCTCAAACATCATTTAAACCCCAAGAATCATGCAAATCGAAGAAAACAAAATCCACGGGTGAAAATTCAGAGAGACCATACAAGCTCATTTCTCACCTATTTTTGATTCTAAGAGCATCCCCATGACCAGCAAAGCATAAGCAATAGATTTATAACTTAAAATGCAAGCTTTGGGAGAAAATGTTCATGCTCATACCTGGGCTGGAAAGCTTCAATACTGAGCTTCCAGGGCCTTCTTTGTGTGCAAATGAACCTCCTTGACTCTCCTGAACTCAATGGGATACCTCAAAGCTCTTGTGGATGGCTGATTTGAGAGGAATGGTTCTGGTGTAGCAGATGGCACAGTCAAGATTTGTGAGGTTTTGAGCTATTCCAATGGTGGATTCTTGCTCCTTTGAATGTTTCTGACCTGTTGGTGAAGAGAAATGGGGTGTTTGATGGCTGGATAATAGGATTCGAAGAGTTCTGGTTTTGAAGATGAGAAATGGTGAAGCTCAGTTCATGCTGGTTTCAGGCTTATGCTTTGTTGGTTTGTGATCAATAATACATGGTGAGATGAGTAGTGGGATTTGTTTTGGTGTTTGAGGCCTGTGGAGACAGATTCGAAGGAAACTGCAGGTTGGGGTGAAAATGGAGAAACAATGTTTTTGCTGGATTCAGGCTTGGTTCTTTGTTGGTTTGGGCTCAGTGAAGTATGGTGAGATGATTTGTGAAACTTGTTTGAATATTTGTGAACTGGGCAGAGAGATTCGAAGAGAAATGCAAATGGGGTGAGTTTGTGTATATGATGCTATGGTGTGTTTCAGCTTGGCCTCTTGATATGTTTGGCTTGCAAATGGATAGTATAAAATAATCCCATAGGTCAGATGATGTGACCTGGCCTTTATTGATTGGTAAGTTCACTTTTGCAAAATGTCAACTTTGTTGTAAGAGAGGTATGGCTTGAGTTCTAGCTTGGTACAATGGCTAGGGCTGGCGCAGCATGGTGTGTATGTGATGCTAGGAAGGTTCAGCAACCAATGCAGCAAGTTGGTGAGGTGTTATCATGAGTTTTGCAAGTTGTTTCAACTTTGGTTCACATGTGATTTCCTTGTCCAACAAGCCATAAACCATGAGAAACTTTGGTTCAAATCTGATTTTTAGGTCACATGTAATGTTTGTACATTGGTTTGATGTGAACTAGAAACCACAAATGGCCTTGATACATGATTTTGCAAATTTTCCAATTGGTGCATGTCTTGAAAATTAATGATTTTTGCCAACTTTGTCACACCATAACTTTTGATCCAAAATGAATTAGGTCATGTTCTTGTACTTTTTGAAAAGGGAAAAATGTGTTCTACAACTTTCATGACCAAAGTTTTTTCATTTGAAGCATTTTTGGATCAAAAAGTAAGGCTTGAAAAATGGCATAAAATGACACATTCTTTAAAAGTCAACTATGCCCAAAAAAGTCAACTTTGCAAAAACTTCAAATTCTTGATTTTTGTGAACTTCAACCTTCTTCCATGATCAAATAAAGATCATATACACTCAAAATGATGAAGATCAACCCTTGGTTGGGTCATTGGGGGCCTCAGATGCCCTGATTTTGCACTGACTTGTCCAGAAAGTCAACCCTTGATCAGATGACTTCCCCATGGAATTTCTTCATGAAAATTGATATGCATACTCCCTATACCATATAGAGACCAATGGAAACAAGAATGACCAAAAAATTTGGAGTTATGGCCTCTGAAACCAAAACCCTAATTTCAGGTCAACTGTGCAGTCAAACTTGGCTCTGCATCCATACCAATCCCAGTTCTTGTGATTCTTTGGCATTTTTGACTTTGAGAGGATGTAATATGATATAAGAACACACATGGACCCCTTTGGAGTGATTGGTGATCTTTGGAGTGGCTCAAGAAGATCTTGGATTGCTCAGATCACAAACCCTAGGTGCAGATGATTTTGAATCTATGCAGTGAATCAAAAATGTGATATGAGATGTTATGATTGTGTTTATGCATATGAGAATGATCACAAGCCATGGTGTAAATGGGTGAGGGCAAATTTGGGGTGTTTACATTTCCGCATCCGTTTCGAGTTGGTTTGATCTTAGACTTAAAGTAGGGATGTAATAAGTTAAGTATAGTAGATTGAGGAGTTAAAAAAAAGGTAGTTTAGTAATATAGCTGATTAAGTCGTAATTGTGTTGTTTTCGCGTTGAAGTTGATATAAGATGTGTTGTCTCGATCCTTGGGAAGATTAATATGTTGTAGGTTGTATGACCAACGTTTGTTGTTGTTGTTGAGTTGTTCAAGTTGTTATGTTGTTAAGTTGTTATCTATGTTTTTGTTATTGTTGTATGCCTTTCACATTCACATACATTTGCATATTTTTAAGTTGGAGCGTATTCTCAATTCAAGTTGGCCTGGATTGGCAAATAAGTTGATGATGCCTCGATAACCTGACAATGTTTCAAGTTGGGAGTTTACTCCAAATGGTACCACATGCATATTTAAGTTGAGTTGAATTCATGTTTCATTGTTTATGTTGTTATTCGTTGTTGGTTGCAAGTTGTGTGTTGGTTGTATGAAGTGGTGTGATTATATGATTAACTCGTTTACGTATTGATTATCGTGTCATGTTTATGTTATTTGATATCTCACCCTACTGTTTGAATGTTGCCTTATGTTGGTAACGTGCGTGTAATGAAGAGTCCAGTTCTTAGTAGATTCAAGTTGGTGTTTGTCGCTCGGATACGTAGCACTTCGGGGGGATAAACGTTTGTTTTGTTTTCACGTTGAAAATGTGTTTAGTTGAAGATTTCTTTTAAGTTGTTTTACATTGAAAAACCAAGTTGAGGCGTTAGTTTCTGAATTATGTTGATGATTAATTTAATATTGAATAATGTTGATCCGCTGCGTTGTTTTCAAAGTGATTTATTAATGAAGTTTCATTTAAGTTGATTTAAATTTCAAAATGTAATATCCCATGTGTTGTATGAAACTTTGTATCTCTAATTTAATAATTCAAGTCGGGTAGAAATGGGGTGTTACACTCTCTTTCTCCCGAAAATTCCTCCCACAGATCAAAAGCTGAAACTTGCTAATCTCCTCCTTTTGGAACAGTTAGGTGAACTCCTCCACCTTGCGGGAATCCAAATCACTCATTGAATTACACCTGGGTGACGTAAAATTCCCTTGCAAAAAGAAGGAAGGTAATCTTCCCCACCAGGAACTTTGTTGGACCCTTTGGTGTGTGGTATTCATAAGAACTGAGGAACTCCAGAACAAGCATGGCGTAAGTAGGCATGTTGCTTCTGCAGAGTACCATGAGGTTTGTCCTTTCGAGCAAATAGTTAACGCTTTCGAGGAGACCCAATTGAGTTAGGCACCCCTCATCAACGTAACTAGTCATGTAAACTTCACTCTCACGGTATTCTTGAAAGCGCGCCCTTTAGAGGGTTCTGGCATCTCCTTCTCTTGAAATGAGGCGGAATAGTGTTATCTCGGCCATTTTAGAAAGGTATGAAGAATTTAAGATGAAATGGAATGCGAAATTGACAGAAAGTGATAAAAGTGATGGATTGGTGTGGAAAGAAAATAATGTTGCAAACAAAATTAGAAACAAAAGGTGGGAAAGCTGAGAAAATTGTAAAGAAAAAGTTGTAGAATGTTGTTGTGTGAAAATGAAATTGGAGAAAGCCATATATATAGGAAAGAAGATCATAGTCGTTGGAGACAAAAATTAGTGGGGTTGCAACGGCTCTGACGACCGTTGGAGGTGAACGTTGAGGGGCTGGGATTTGAGACGACCGTCAGGCCATCATGACGATCGTCACAAGCATGAGACGGTCGTCTCAAAGCTTGGACGGTCGTCTCACTAAGGATTTCTAACCACTCTAAAATTTTTTACTCCAACTAAATCTCTTCCATATTGAATCACACGCAATGCATTGTACATTATTTCATTCAACTGGTATATGTAGCAGGTAATGACAGGTAACCGAATAAATCGTAAAACAGAAATGCTTCATATATCAGTACTAGAATGAACTTGTTTTAAAGAAGTAGGTAAATAATAATTCATGCATTCGTATCAAACTAGCATTGTATAATAATTCATCCAACTGATATATTAAATCACATATAACACATGAACTTTTTAATAATCAATCAAAACATTTGTCAACTTTAATTACAATCAAAATTTAAAGCATTAACAGATCAAGATCAAAACCAAAGTATTTTATTAAAGCTTAGAATCAACTTAAAAATTCAAGAGTCTTAATTCAAAATAAACTGAAAATTAAAATTGACCAAAAATCAAAATTTGACTAAACTCAAAATGCTAAAATTTAATAAAAATTGCAGGAAAAATTCTGATTAAAATGTTGTTGAAATTCATCCACGATTTTTGCGGATTGAATCTATCGCATCCCTCAAATACTCAAACTGATTTATTGCCATATCCCTTAAGATGATGATGTCTATGTGTAGGTCACATATATCATATTACATGGGTTGTATCTCAGTTTGTAGACTTTCCAAAGTAGGTACAAGATTTGTTGGAATTGGTGTAGGTGTCTTAGCAGGTTTAAGTTCTTCTTGAAATTTAGGTTTCTCTTCTTCCAGCTTAGGTTTCTTGTCAGCTTTAATCATATCATCTGAATCATAATAATTTGAAGGTGTCTTAGGATCTATATTTTCTTCTGAAGAAGCATCACCTGGTTCATAAATTGGTCAGGTCTGCGGTCATACAACATTTATCTCTCAAAACAAAAAGTGATATTCATAGGCCTAAACTCTCTAAGCGGGGTAATCTTAGCAAGACGAGATTTAAATCTCAATCCTTCAGCAATCTTAGTAACTAGTCCACCAATTAGGATAAAGCGGTGTTCATCTTGGATGATCTTACAAAAATTGGCAAACATAAAGGTCACTGCATTAACTTCCCTGGAGGTGAAAGCACAATACATAATGAATAACTCATCTCTTGAAACAGTGTTATCACTTTCAACTTTTCTGAACAATGTGTAAGCTAGGATCATATGAAAATATCTAATAGCTGGGTTATGGATTTCAGTGGACAACCTAGGGCTCTGGTCATAATCAGGTTGTCCTGATATACTACTCAAAAAGTTATCTAACTCACCGTATGCAATCATATTCTCTTGTGCTTCTGGGAAAACAGTAGGGCCATCTGGGAAATCTAAAAGGTTAGCCATCTCATGAATGTTACATACACATGGGTATCCAAATATTCTAAATGATATCCTTCCTCTTGTATAGCCTTTTCCAAAGTTAGGTTGGTAAACCAAAGAACTCAGATATTCCAAAGTCAGCTCATAGTAGGTTCTATGTTTCCTATGTGCAAATTTGTGCCAACCTAGCTCACTAACAAGGTAATCAATGCTAGCACACATGCCTAAAGCTTTCCTGGTAGGTCCATGGGAAAATTTTATCAAGGCCATAGGTCGCGGGGCTAAAGCTTCATAATGGCGCTTATGGTCGCTATCTCTAAAATCCATAATCATCTTGGAAGTCATGGTCAGAGTCAGTGAAAAACAGAGAATAAGAAGAGTAGAAGGTATACAACTTTAAAATCCTGGAATCACACAATAAAACAAAACACACAAAAATTAGTGAATTTAAAACTTTTAAAAATCAGAATTTTGAAAAACTAGATGTAATGCGAAAAGTTAAAGTAAAATTTAAAAATTTAAAAATCACAGGTTTCCTCCCACTAAGCGCTTCATTTAATGTCGGGGCTCGACACAACTTAAGGGAAACTAATCTAAGGTTTCCGATGGAAATTCTGCCAATTTAAAACCTATTAAAAATTCTTTATCTTCTACATAATTATAATGTTTAAGGAGTTTCCCATTTACTATAAACGGTGCACTAGACCTACCCTTAATTTCAATAGCACCACTACTTAAAACTCTAGTTATTTCGAAAGGTCCGGACCATCTAGATCGTAATTTTCCTGGAAACAACCTAAGTCTTGAATTAAATAATAGAACAACATTTCCCACACTAAATTCTTTCCTAGAGATTCGCTTATCATGCCATTTCTTGGTTCTTTCCTTATAAATACGGGCATTCCTGTAAGCGTCTAGTCTTAGTTCTTCCAATTCATGTAAGTCTAAAATACGTTTCTCATCTGCGTTAGTGTAGTTAAAGTTAAGGGTTTTAATCTCCCAATAGGCTTTATGCTCTAATTCTACTGGCAAGTGGCAATATTTTTCGTAGACTAATTTGAACGGTGTGGTTCCGATGTGTGTCTTAAAACTTATTCTATAGGCCCATAAAGCTTCAGGTAATTTGATTCCTTGATATATCTACAATTTTTTCTAGAATTTGTTTTATTTCTCTATTCGAAACTTCTACTTGTCCACTAGTTTGCGGATGATAAGGTGTAGCTACTCAGTGTCTTACTTCATATTTTAATAGGAGTTTGTCAAATATTCTAGATATGAAATGAGAACCTCTGTCGCTTATGACGAGTCTTGGTACACCGAATCTTGGAAAGATAATATTCTTAAAAAGCTTTATGACTACTCGAGTGTCATTTGTTGGAGAAGTTATAGCTTCTATCCATTTTGAGACATATTCGATAGCTATGAGTATAAATTAATTTCCAAAAGAAGATGTGAATGGTCCCATAAAATCAATTCCCCAAATATCGAAAACTTCTACTTCAAGAATGCCTTTTTGGGGTATCTCATCGCACCTCGAGATGTTACCAGAATGTTGGCATTGGTCGCAATTTAGAATGGCAAGGTGAACATCTTTCCAAAGAGTGGGCCAAAATAGGCCTGATTGAAGGATCTTGGCACAAGTCTTAGAAGTACTTGCATGTCCACCGTAAGGAGCAGAGTGACAATGGGAAATTATGTTTTCCATTTCTTCATCTGGGACGCACCGACGGTAAATACTATCGGATCCTCGCTTGAAAAGCAACGGTTCATCCCAGTAATACGGTTTTAAATCATGGAAGAATTTATTCTTTTGCTGATAAGTGAGATCTGGTGGAAGTACTCTGGCAGCTAAATAGTTGACTATGTCAGCATACCAAGGCAAATTGGTTTACGAACAAACTTCTTCCACTATTTCTTCTTTGTTTTGTTCTTCTAGAGAATATATCTAATGTTCTAATTGGGCTATAAGGTGTTCATCAGGGAAATCATCATTTATTGGTATTGGGTCGGGTTTAATTCCTTCCATACGTGATAAGTGGTATGCTACTACATTGTCAGTCCCTTTCTTATCCTTTATTTCTAAATCAAACTCTTGTAGCAATAAGATACATCTTAGTAACATGGGTTTTGCATCCTTTTTACTTAGAAGGTATCTGATGGTTACGTGATCAGTATAGATTATGATTTTGGTTCCTACTAGGTAAGAACAAAATTTAACAAGCACGAATACTACAACTAAGAGTTCTTTTTCTGTTGTGACATAATTCATTTGAGCAGGGTCTAAGGTTCTACTTGCATAGTATATTGCGTGGAGTTTCTTATCTTTTATTTCGCCAAAGACTGCGCCTACAACGTAATCACTCGCGTCGCACATAATCTCGAATGGCAACATCCAATCAGGTGGTTGCATGATGGGTGCAATGATTAGAGCTTTTTTTAGTGTTTCAAATGCTTTTAAACAGTCTTCGTCAAAGATAAACTCAGCGTCTTTCATAATTAAACATGTCAACGACTTAGTGATTTTGGAGAAGTCCTTTATGAATCATCGGTAAAAACCAGCGTATCCTATGAAACTTGTTATATCTTTCACGATTTTAGGCGGTTGAAGGTCTTTTATTATTTCTATTTTTTATTTATCTACCTCGATGCCTTTGTTGGATATCACATGTCCTAAAACAATCCCTTGTTTGACCATAAAGTGACATTTTTCCCAATTTAGTACAAGGTTTACTTTTACACATCTCTCGAGTACCATTTCCAGGTTAGATAAACATCCTTCGAAACTTTGTCCGCATACAAAGAAATCTTCCATAAGCACTTCCATGATGTCATCTATGAAATCTTCAAAGATCGCCATCATACATCGTTGAAATGTCGCTGGGGTGTTACATAAACCAAACGACATACATCGGTAAGCAAATGTCTCGTAAGGACAAGTGAATGTTGTCTTTTCTTGGTCATCAGGGTGAATAGGTATCTGGAAAATCCTGAATAACCATCTAGGTAGCAAAAATAAGAGTGTTTGGCCAATCTTTCCAACATTTGATCGATGAAAGGTAGAGGAAAATGATCTTTCCGGGTAGCTTTGTTTAATTTTCGGTAATCGATGCATATTCTACTTCCTGTTACTACTCTTTACGTTATAGACTCATCTTTTGAGTTCTTAGTAACTATAATGCCTCCCATCTTTGGTACAACATGCACTGGGCTGACCCACTGACTATCGAATATTGGATATATAATTCCGGCGTCTAACAAATTTTTCACTTCATCCTTGACTACGGTACTTCAAATCGGGTTAATCCTTCTTTGAGGTTCTCTAGAGGTTTTACAATCTTCCTATAGCATAATGTGGTGCATGCATATTGAAGGACTTATTCCTTTTAGATCGGATATGTTATAGCCTAACGCAATTGGATATTTTCTTAGGATGTCTAAAAGTTTTTCGGTTTCGAGTTGTCCTAAATATGCATTTACTATAACTGGTCTTTTAAGTTCCGAATCGAGAAATTTGTATCTAAGATTGTTAGGTAATACCTTGAGTTCAAGATCAGATTTCTTTGGGCATGGAATATGGTTAGGTGTAAGAGCTAAGAATTCGTTTAAGCTTTCGTCTTTATAAGGTTCTTTCTAATTATCATCTTCGAATATTAAAGGAGATAGGATCTTCGTTATGTCAGAATAAGTAGTCTCTTCCTTTTCCATTTCTCTTCTGCACTCGTCAATGACATCTATAAGGTAACAATTATCTTCTATGGCTAGCGCTTGAAGGAATTGGGTTAAATGAATTCGACTTTCTCTTCTCCTACCTCGAATGTCAATCTTCCTTTCTTTACATCTATGATTGCTCCGGCTGTGGCAAAGAATGGTCTTCCTAGTATGACAGGGGTCGTAGCATCCTCTTTGATGTCCATGATAATGAAATCAATTGGGATATAAAACTGGCCTATTCGTACAGGAATGTTCTCTAAAATACCAACCAAGAATTTTACTGAGCGATCGACTAACTGAACTAACATCTTGGTCGATCTAAGTTGTCATATATCGAGTTTCTTACAAATTGATAATGGCATAACGCTTATACTGACTCCTAGGTCGCATAGAGCTTTGTCTATGACGAACATTTCTATTACACAAGGAATAGAAAAACTTCCTGGATCTTTCAGTTTATGTGGCATATTATTTTGAATAATAGCACTACACTCAGCAGTAAGTGTAACTGTTTCATTTTCTTCGATTTTTTTCTTGTTGGATAAGATTTCCTTCACAAATTTAGCATACAAAGGCATCTGAGTAATAGCTTCTGTAAAAGTTATGGTAATGTTTAATTGTTTTAGAAGCTCTACAATTTTTTTGAATTGTCCCATTGTTTTAGAATTTGTTAACCGTTGGGGGTACAAAATTGGTGGTTTATAAGGTGGCGGAGGTACATAATGTTTTTCCTTTTCCTCATTGGTTTCCTTCTCCTGTGTTTTATCATTTTAATCAGTTGATTTCTCAACAGATCCGTCCAACTCTTTTTCGCTTCTTAGTATAACTGCATTTGCATGACCTTTAGGATTTGGTTGCGGTTGTCCAGGAAAGGTTCCAGCTGGGGCAGCAGTGGATGCTTGTTGTTGTGCTACTTGAGAAATTTGAGTTTCTAACATCTTAATATGAGTAGCTAAAGCATCTACCTTGGTCACCAATTTCTTTATCTGTTCACTAGTATGAATGTTTTGATTCAGGAAATCCTTGTTCGTTTGAGCTTGAGTGGCAATGAAGTTTTCCATCATCAGTTCGAGGTTTGATTTCCTAGGAACATTAGGATTGGGTGCGAAAGCTTTATAATATCCTGGAGGTGCAATTAGTGCTTGATTAGGCACATACAAGGCGTTGTTATTCTTATAAGAGAAATAGGGTTGATTCTTCCATCCTGGGTTGTAAAAGTGTTAGAATACGGGTTTCCTTGAGCATAATTTACCTGATTTGTAGTTAATCCAACAAGAAGTTGACATTCAGGCGATGTGTTTGGGATTTTGATGTTGAATTGCATAAATATATGTGTGTTATAAAAATTGAGTTATGAAAGTTATTGAGAATAGAGTAATTGGAGAAGATGAAGAAAACCTAGAATTTTACCAATTTGATTTGAAAATGTTAAACTAGGTGATTGATTAATGTTAGAGGCATAAAATAATATTAAGCACAACAATTGGACTGTTTTGGGTGCTAAGAGTGAAATAAAATGAACTGAATTCAGACTGGTGTGAGAATCCATAGCAGGTTGGATTTTTAGCGTAGAGATCGATTGGACAAATCGCAGTGCTCGCTCAGCAAGCGAGAGAAATTGGGAATCCCGAGAGCTGTTCGCTCAGCGAGCAGAGAGCTCGCTCAGCGAGACCTGGAGCGTGAGAAATTATATTTTTATTATTTTATTATGAAAATTACTGAATACTTATTTAATTCTTTAATAGTGTCTAGGACTGAATATGGTGTAGCTGGAACAATGTTCGTTCCTTTAGTTCGAAGATAGTACTTATGAATAATTTGGTTAAAAAGAATTTAATGAGATTGTGTTAATTATGTGTAATGATTTCTGTTTGGATGATATGAATTATATTGACTGTATGTTGGTGAATGTGAGGATCAGGAGGATTGTGTCATGAATGGTTTTATTCATGTTTATATATGTTGATTTATGTGTAATCGAGTCTTGCATACGCATACATGTTGGTGGAATAATCATGTCTTGGATAGAGCGTAAGTGGTTATTCGGATTCATTGTGAATCAATGGGTGGGGGATGATTGTGTCTCAGTAGGAGTGTAAGCGATGCATCCGGGTTCGAATCGATGAACCATTATTGAAGTCGGTACCGCATTTGCATTGTGTTGTGGAGTCACATTGCATATATTTGAATGAATGGTTTGTGTTGCATGTTATGAATTGTGTGTGATTACTCCTTCAAAATGTTATTTGCACCGTTATGATATAGAATTTTTTCTCACCCCTTTGTTTTTGTTGTTGTGTCTGTGCTTCTTTGGAAGTACAGATAATCCAGGTACATGAGAGTTCTCTGGTGTTTCTTGTTCGAGTCATAGGGCGCTCTGATACATAACACGGGAATGGGGATTTTTGTTACTTTGTTTTTATTTTATTTTCCGACTTTGTTAGTTACGTATCTGTTTGATAATTAAAGGAATTATTTTATATTTTGAGATGGTTATGTTGTTGAGCAAGAACGAAATGAACTATTTTAATTCCGCTGTTTAATGAAAATTATATTGAATTTATTTTGTTTTGAAGTGTAGCATCTCACTTTTGTATGAAAACTCTGATTTTTATTACGAATTATGTTATTTTTGATAAAGGGAAAAATGGGTGTTACAAAATACATCTTCGAAAAGCCAGCTCTAACCGGAAAAGTAGCCGATGGCAAATGATTCTGAAAGAATATGATATCCAGTATACTTCACAAAATGCAATCAAAGGAAGTGTATTGTCGGATTATCTGGCCCGACATCCAATTGATGATTACCAGCCCATGAGGTTCGAGTTTCCTGATGAGGAGATCATGTTCCTCAAGTCGAAAGACTGTGAAGAACCACTCCCGGAGGAGGGGCCAAACCCCAAATCCAAATGGATTATAATGTTTGATGGAGCCGTCAACATGAACAGAAGCGAAGTTGGTGCCATTATTACCTCACCGGAAGGGATTCATATGCCTTTCGCTGCCCGACTGACATTCAAGTGCACTAACAATGAAGCAGAATATGAAGCCTGCATAATGGGAATCGAGGAAGAAATTGGTTTGAGAATCAAGAACCTCGAAATCTTCGGTGATTTGGCTTTGGTTATCAACCAAGTTAATGGCAAATGGTTGGGTCATCAACCTCATCTAACTCCATACAGGGACTATACCAGAAGGTTATTAACTTTCTTCACAAAGGTCAAGCTGCAGTACATACCTCGGGACGAGAATCAATTTGTTGGTGCTTTGGCAACCTTATCGTCCATGATCAGGGTTCATCAAGAGAATTATGTGCCTAGAATCGACGTGTCTCCTCTCGAAAGGCCAACATATCTATCTGATGTGGATGATGATAATGATGACAAACCCTGGTATCACGACATCAAGCAATTCCTGAAGTCTCAGGAATACCCGGCAGGGGCATCCAACAAAGACAAGAAGACCTTTATGAGGTTGGCAGGTGGGTTCTTCTTAAACCAGGATGATGTGCTCTACAAACGGAACTTCGACATGGTCCTACTCAGATGCGTGGATAGACACAAAGCGGACATTTTGATGCAAGAAGTTCACGAAGGATCTTTCGGTACCCATGCTGGAGGACATGCTATAGCAAAGAAACTGCTAAGATCGAGGTATTATTAGATCACCATGGAATTCGATTGCTGTAAATACTCCTGCAAATGCTACAAGTGCAAAATCTATGCTGACAAGGTCCATGTACCTCCCGATCCATTGAGTGTCATGTCTTCACCTGGCCCTTCGCCATGTGGGGCATTGATATGATCGGCAAGATCGAGCCAACCGCCTCCAATGGTCACCGCTTCATCCTGGTTGCAATATATTACTTCATGAAGTGGGTCGAAGCGGCATCTTATGCCAATGTCACAAGACAAGTGGTAGTCTGTTTCATCAAAAGGGATATCATATGCCGGTATGGAATTCCCGAAAGAATCATTACTGACAATGGTTCTAATCTCAACAATAAGATGATGGAAGACTTGTGTCGGGATTTCAAGATCGAGCATCACAACTCTTCACCGTATCGCCCGAAGATGAATGGCGCCATCGAGGAGGCCAACAAGAACATAAAGAAGATGGTTGTGACATACAAAGACTGACATGAAATGCTACCATTCGCACTACATGGGTACCAGTCATTTGTGCGCTCGTCGACAGGGGCGACCCCATTCCCGCTTGTGTACATTATGGAGGCAGTCCTGCCGGTTGAAGTCGAGATTCCTTCGCTGAGATTAATGATGGATGTCAAGCTTGATGAAGCTGAGTGGCTACGCTCCAGGTACAATCAGCTGGGCCTCATTGAAGAGAAACGCCTAGCAGCTGTATGTCATGGACAGTTGTATAAGAGGCGAATGAAGCGGGCTTTCAACCAGAAAGTGCGACTTCAGCGCTATACACCCGGCGACTTAGTGCTGAAAAGGATCCTTCCTCCTCTAACAGATTACAGGGGAAAGTGGACACCCAACTATGAAGGTCCATTCGTGGTTAAAAAGTTCTTCTCGGGCGGAGCCCTGATGCTAACGACCATGGATGGCGAAGACTTCCAATCCCCTGTCAACTCAGACGCAGTGAAAAAGTACTTCGCATAAAAAGACCCGCTGGACAAAAAAAATAGAATAAAAATCCAGGAAAAAAAGGGGCATCCCAGCGAGCTAAAAACAGAATAAAAAGCTCGGGAAAAAGTTAGGGAAATACTTGAAAGAAATGTACACCCGTTGAGCTGAAAAGCCACATTGGACAACTCAGGAAAAAAAAGGGTATCCCGGTGGATTAAAAACCCTAAAGGGCGATCTATGCAAAATAGGGAATAAGCGAATGACCGCGATCTGGATAATCTGTACTATGTCATCATTTCAGTAAACCTGACAACTTCAAAAGGGTAGAAATCAGTTCAATTTTCTTCTTCGAAAAGCAAAGGTAGGAACAAAAAATCTGAAGACATACTAGTCATAGCAGAATTGAAACTCATGGGAATGCCGCACATTGCCATTAGGATGGTTTCTTTTTCTCAATTTACAGTGATCAACTCTTTCCAGGTGATTGCTTCCTGATGTAAATTTTCGCCTATTCAGAGGCTCATCAATAAAAGAATGTTCAATCAAAAAGCTTTATCCTTTTTTTACAAGCTTTGTTTGCAAAAATGTCCTGAATTTTTGATAAAAGAACATTGCATTTAAACTCGGTGGATTTATAAATGACATGTGAAAGGAAAAAGTTTAAAATCACTTTGAATGTTAAGTGACTGGGATGGTAATTCAGATCATGAACCCGGGGCATGCAGGCCAAACTAACCCTCCAATTTGTAGGCGCTATCAATTGTGTACATGCAGGTACAGGTGTTGCTAGAAAACCCATTGCTCAGCACAGAACATCGAGAATGTCTTTCCTCAACGGATTAGTTATTTTCCTAAGCAGAGTCCTCATTCCCAAGCAAGAAGTTGAATGCATTATCCTCCCCACAGAGTTAGAATTGTCAGAATTCTCTCCCCAGCTAGGTCTTAGCAGATTATTCCCCATCCGAGTTGGAAGATTGTCACTCCCCCGCAGAGTTGTGTGATTGGGATTCAGCCCAATGATGAAATATTCCCCAAGAGGTCGCCAATTTATTTTTGGTAGACACGACAGATCAAAGCAATGCATGCCCAAATGCAATTTTTTTCATATCTCTCTCCAGCTGATTGCTATCTCCAGAGTCAGGAGATGGTTATCTCGTTTCCTCAGCACAATATCGCCCAGGACGTTGTTATCCCCAGCAGGATTTAGGAGATGGTTATTTCATTTCCTCAGCATAATGTCGCCCAGGACGTTGTTATCCCCACCAGGATTCAGGAGATGGTTATCTCGTTTCCTCAACACAATGTCTCCCAGGACATTGTTGCCCCCAGCAGATGGTTACCTCTAGTTAGAGTGTCGAGATTTATTATGTGTTTTATTCCCCAGTTAACGGTGGTTATTAACAGGAGGTGGTTATCTCATTTCCTCAGCATAATGTCGCCTAGGACGCTTGCATCCCCAGTGGATTTCTAGTAAGAATTCTCCCCGGCAAGAATATATCTTTATCCAGTCCAGTGGATAGATATTTGAAGAAGTACACACCTCCTTGTTAGGATGATTATTTCGGTTTCAAAATCAAGACCGCACATTGTTATATGGATTTTGAAGATCAGAATTAAGACAACGTATTGTTACACGAATTATGACAGCGATCCAACCCAGTAGACCTTTTATTGAAAATACCTCCTTGTTAGGATGGTTATTTCATATTCAAAATCAAAACAGCGTGTAGTTACACAGATTTTGAAGTTCAGACTCAAGACAACGTATTGTTATACGGATTCTGACATTGATCCAGCCCATTGGATTTTACTTGAAATACATACCTCCTTGTTAGGATGGTTATTTCTTATTCAAAATAAAGGCAGTGTGTCGTTACACGGATTTTGAAGCTTGGAGTCAAGACAGTGTGTAGTTACACGGAATCTGAAAGAGGGTCAAGACAGTGTATGCCTTGTTGCAAATCCTGGCAGTCGGTTATTTTGTCGAAACAGTGCAGAAAATCAAGACAGCGCGTTGTTACGCGGATTTTCGTAATTGCACAATTGTTACCGTATGCCTTTAGGTTATACGAAGAGAATCAATACAACATATTGTTATACAGATTCTAATCAAGATCAAGACAGCGTATTTGTTAATACGGGTCTTAGAGTTGTACACGTCTATCCCACAGACCAAAGTGTACCATATCCATCGTCGTTATGGCAAGCCAGTAGTCTCCTGGTTCCACAAAAGACACTTCCAAGTCTGTTGTCGCTATGGCAAGCTAGTAGTCTCCTGGTTCCATAAAAGATAGGTTCTCGTTTTCAGCGGTTACATCTGGTTACCTCATTTCATCAGAAGGTTGTTTCCTTTTGTTGGGTTATTTCCCTGTTTTTCTAGCAGAGTTCAAATTTCAGGGTCTTTTGGTATTCAACCACAGTTCATCTAGAACGGCCGATAGCCGATGCTCTCGTCCTTTTCAGATTAACAAATGCTTGAATAAGGGAAGCTGTAACACCACAAAATTGTCCCTCTCATTTTCATATCATATAGCATAACATATCGCATACATGATCAAGCATCCTTGCATAGAAAAAATGAAGCATAACATCCATGGTTACTAGCATAGGGCATGTGATCAGTTATCCAGCAGTTCGATCTACAAAATCAATAAGAGCCGAGTGATTATGCAAGGAGCTTAATGCCATCCACAAAGCCCTAGAAAGGATTAAAATCCAAATCAACTCAGAATGGATGATGCGGACGTATTCCTGGAATTTCCCACAAGAAAAAGGAAAATTAAAGGTTTTTGGTCCGTTAACCGGTTAACCTATAGTGTTAACGCGTGCGAAAATTGAATAAAAACTTCATTTTTATTCAATTTTGCTTCAAACTTGCCTTACACTCCTTACACTCCATTTTTTCCTTGGAATTTTCCACCATATTCTAGATCTTTCCACACTCTTCCAAAGAATATTCTAGAAACCATAACTAACTTCAACTAACTCCAACCCTAACTCCAAGCCTCATTTCTCAAGCCTAATGCCTATGCTAGTTCCATACCTAAGCTTCAATCCAAGCCTAACCTCTATATAAATCCATTTCACTCCAAACCTCACAAGTTAGTCATCATTTTCTCAACTTTTCTTCCATTCTCACCAAATTCATCAAAGCTTCTCCATAGACGGTCTTCAGGTTTTTTCATTGAAACTTGAAGAACTTGAAGCTAAACCTTCATCAATCATCAATTTTGGAGCTTATTGAAGAAGTGTTGGAGCGATTTTAGCTTTTTGGAAGTGATTGTGCAAGTGATCATCAAGATCGAATCACATTTATTTTGCATTCGCGGATCAAAGGAATCCCCTGTTTTCTTCATCATTTGTGTTTTGATCGACATAACAACACTCACCAAAGCAATCCTCCGCTTTGTAGGTTGGTGATCCGAAACTGCTTTTCGCTTTTAATTTATTCTCTTCATATCGCCGTATGGCATTCTTTGATAATTCGATTGTGTGATTGCATTTTTTATCGTTCTATGATTTGCTTACGGTTTGATTATGTTTTGCTTATTTTGATCATTCATAGTTATAATTGTAGCTTAATCTAGATGCTAATAGGTGTTAGAAAACCTTAGTTAAGTAGAAGTTTCATGTTAGCATGTTCATGGATGCTTTAGGAGGATTTAGAAGTAGGTTTGAGACCAAAAGTGCTTATTTCTTGATCTTTTTTAGCATTATGTTCAGTGTTAACCGATTAACCCCGTTAACACATTGAAATTTGCCCCTGGTTATGAAAATTTGAGGGCATTAACCGGTTAACCTATATCGTTAACCGGTTAATGTTGTTTTAACTTTGAAAAATCCTTTGTTTCATTGCATGTTTGCATTGCATTGTTTTTTTATTGTTCATGTAGTGATAGATCATGATTTTAGAGAATTGTTAGGATCATTTTAGGTGTATAATTCCATCGTTTCGAGTCATTTCGACATGCGTATTTGTTACTTTTTGTTTTTGTGCTTAATTGTGAAATAATGCATAAAGTGACTTGTGTATGTTTGTTTCCATGTACAAACTCTTTTGCTAGCATGCCTATAATTGTTTAGGCTCTGTTTTTGCTTCACCTTCATGATCCATGCATGTTTCGTTAACTTGTATGCATAATCGCGTGTTGCATTGCATAATTGCATATTACATTTCACATTGAAATTCTGGGATCAGGTATGTGATGTCGAACCAGATGTTTAAACACTTGAAATCTTAAACAAAACTTAATGAGCTGGTAAATTAAATAACACAGGAAATTGTTAACCCAGTTCAGTGTATCTCCACACTTACATCTGGGGGCTACCAAGCCAGGAAGGAAATCCAATATAAGTAATATTAATTATGGAGTTAAACCAACCAGTTTAATCCTTCACTTAATATCTACCCAAGGCAATTTCTACCTAAGACTCAACTTAGATATGAGTACCTACTCACTCCCCCTCAATCACACAGTGATCTTTTACAATGATTAATAAAATTGAAGTCACACTTCAAACACAACAGCTTGATCTTACTTAAAAGTTTCAATCAAGACACAATTTACTTTTTGCTTAAAAGCTCATAAAGTGACAAACAATTAAAACCTGCTTAGAATAACCAACTTCATAAATACCCTTTACAGTCTTCTAAAATTCGTATCTTTTCTTGAGTGTTTCAGTTCCTTAAATAGATGCTTGGTTTGTGGGCTTTTTGCAAATTATCCAGACTTTGATAAATCCCACATTCATCTCCTTGAATTAAGGTGAGTTAGTTGTTGTCTCCTTGAATCAAGGTGAGTTAGTTATTCTGTTACACTAGAACCAGATAACTAAGCTTCCTAAAGATGCGCCTTGGAGTGCTTATCTTTTTATAATTAATTCCAGATAATTTCTCCTGAATTTACTCACTTCTGTTACGCATCATTTAGGTCAGATAGCAGGTTTGCGATGTCACAACATCTGGTGTGACATCCTGATGTCTTGACCTAAGTTCATTAACTTTTACTTTGTTTGTCAATGTCACAACATCTGGTGTGACATCCTGAACTAAGTTCAAAACTTCTTGTTTGTCAAAAATTCTGCCAATTCTTAACATCTACAAACTCCCCCTTTGGCTAATTTTTGGCTAACACAATCTTCTGGTTTTGTCAGAGAGCAACGGAGTTCTGTTGAATCATGTGAGAGCTAATAATTTGCTCCCCCTCAAACATGTATGTATACTGCTATGACTTGTTCAACAGACTTTGATATACCAATGAACATTCAAAAATAACTTAGTTCAGAAGATAGAAATTAACATTAGCATTGTTCATCAAACAGGCATTAACAGCAACAGGCATTGTATTGTTCAATACACTTCTCCCCCTTGTTAGACAGAAATTAGGGGCCAACCATTACAGAAAAAAACAAAAATACAAAGCAAAATTACAATGCAGAACAAACAATACATTTTCCACCACAACCAGCTTCACTCAGACTCAGCATACTCTGTATCCTCTGAATCCTCAGACTCAGCATCAGATCCATTCACATTCTCAGCAACTTCCTCCAGCTCTAATCTTTGAATTATGTTCTCAAGCTTTTTCTTCCTTTCATCCAGCTCTTTACAAGTTGTCTTGAGCTCTGCAATTAGGGTTGCCTTGGATATAGGAGTCTTGACATTAGATGGTCCAGCAGATGTCCCACTTGGAGCTTCAACATCTGCAGCATGATGGCTCAGAAACAGTTTGTAGTGAAAGGACAGTGGACTCTCCCTCTTACAGATAGAATCCTTGTTAGTAAGGATGCCTGGATATTGGTTGAGTATTATTCCACAAAGCAGTGAGGGGAAAGCTATTGGAAGCTTGATTGCTGAGGTTCCTGCATGCTTTAGGGTCTGGTCAAATAAATACGCCCCATAATCTAACTTGGTTTGGGTGCCTACAGCACAGATAAACCTCCCAAGCCCAGTAGCTATAAATGAGGTTGGTTGGTGGGGACCCAGTTGACAGTTCCAATTCTATGCAGCATGGCATACTTTCTTGTTAACAAGCTGACATATAGTTTGCCTTTGACTGGCCATGACTTGACCTGGTTGGATATGATGATTTTGCAGACTTGGTTGTCAGTTTTGCCCAGCTCATTTGGCCCATCAGATTCTCTTCCCAGGTACTGATTTATCACCCTAGGAGAAAAATCAACACATCTCCCCCTGATATATACCTTCCTGAAATCCTCAGATTTCCCATCAGCACACCCTTCTTGTAGATTAACTATGAATTCTTTTACCAGTAGTTCATAACAAGGAAAAAAGTTGGAGACAGTTTTGAATAAACCAGCATTGGAGATTAAATATATTACCTCAGTGCACTCCAAAGCATTGCTGCCCAGCTCTCTTTCCAGAGCCACCCTTCTTTGATAGACATACTTCCACTTGCTCACACTAGAGACATGGTGGAAGGACACATTGTCCAGAGGTGCTTCAGGAACAGCAGTGGCAGTCCTAGGAGGTGTTGGCTTCTTCCTGGGTTGGGATGTTGGGACATCCTCCTCAACATCAGAGTCAGATGGAGTTGTAGCCTTCCTCTTCTGGGTGCTTACCTTAATCCATTGCTTTGTAGGTCCAAAGGCAACTTTGACCTTGTCCTTCTTGGGAGTTAACTGTCTCTTCTCAGGAGTTGCATTAGCAGTTGGTTTCTTATCCTTTCTAGCCCTAAGCCTCATGGGTATGCTGGGATTAACAGAAGCTATGATCTCTGTGTCAGAGTCATCATCCAGATTTTCAACTGGTGGAGGTTGGGAAGCCTCTTTCTCAGCAGTTTGATCATTAGGAGCTTGATCATCAGTAGCTTTATCATCATCACTTGGGGCTTTGTCCTGGCCCTCAGGTGTTTCAACATTTCTTGGGACATCCTGTGGAGCAGGTATGTCCTCTTCAGCTTGGTTGCTTGGTTCTTCTTGTGGAGCAGGCATACTATTCAGGGGAACAGACACCCCAGTCACAACTCTTTGTTCAGCCAGGATCCTGTTTACAGGCTGTTTGATTGATGCATCCACATAAGCAGAAGCTTTGGGGTTGCTGGAAGATGAAGGAGTTCCTTTGCTTTTGCTGAAGACTGGCTCCTTAGGTCTTCTAGCATGTGGAGTCCTGGGTTTTTGAGCAAGAGGAACGCTTCCTCTGATCACATTTATAGGAGTAGCATCCATTGGTACTACAGATATTAGAGTTGCGTTCACTACGTCTTCTTGATTGAGACCCTCATCAATGGAGTTAGGGTTTTGATGTTGAGACATTTTTTCGATTATAGTGGAAATATGTAAAGGTTTGATAGATTTTGATGAGTTTAGAGATTCAGCTGTAGCATGCAAAACGTTTAATGGAGCTAGTGGGAATGTGAGAAGCTGAGAGCACGTTTGTACATAAATAGAATCCGTTGCTAGTGGAGTTTTTAAGATTGGAATACAAATAGTTATTGGCCAGACTGGTGCTGCCATCTGGTGATCATGCCACACGATGTCATGAGACATGCTGGCACTTCTCCATAACTGCTATATTTCACATATGCAGATTCCCAATTTACCCCTTAGGTTTTCAAATTGGGTAGCATCCAAAGCCTTAGTAAATATGTCAGCTAATTGCAGCTCTGTGGCAACATGCTCTAATGTGATCACCTTCTCTTCCACTAGGTCTCTGATGAAGTGATGTCTGATATCTATGTGCTTAGTCCTGCTGTGTTGGATAGGATTTTTGGAGATATTAATAGCACTTAAATTGTCACAGTACAATGTCATGACATCTTGTGGGACATTGTATTCTGTGAGCATTTGTTTCATCCATACCAGCTGTGAACAACTGCTACCAGCTGCAATATATTCAGCTTCAGCAGTGGATAAGGACACACAATTTTGTTTCTTACTGAACCAAGAAATTAAATTGTTTCCTAGAAAGAAGCATCCTCCTGATGTACTCTTTCTATCATCAGCACTTCCAGCCCAGTCAGCATCACAAAATCCAGTGAGAATTGGTTCACAACCATGAGAGTACATTATGCCATAGTCACATGTACCATTTACATATTTCAAGATCCTCTTAACCTGGTTTAGATGGCTCACTTTTGGTTCAGCTTGATACCTTGCACACACACCTACTGCAAAAGCTATATCTGGTCTTCTAGCTGTAAGATATAGTAGACTACCAATCATACTTCTGTACAAGCTTTGATCCACACTCTCACCTTTGTCATCCTTTTTCAGTTTTAAATGAGTGAGGGTAGGTGTTCTCTTGTGACTTGCATTGTCCATCCCAAACTTCTTGACAGTGTTCTTTGCATACTTGCTTTGGGATATGAACATGGAGTCCTCCATCTGCTTGATTTGCAGTCCAAGGAAGTAGGTTAGTTCTCCCACTAGGCTCATTTCAAACTCAGACTCCATTTGAGTAACAAAATGTTTAACCATCCTATCTAACATCCCACCAAACACTATGTCATCCACATATATCTGAGCAATCATAACCTTTCCCTCTTCATCCTTTACAAACAGGGTTTTGTCTATTCCACCTTTCCTGTATCCATGTTTAATGAGAAAGGTGGTCAGTCTTTCATACCATGCTCTGGGAGCTTGCTTTAGACCATACAGAGCCTTCCTCAGCTTATATACATGATCTGGACAGCTTGGATAAACAAATCCCTTTGGTTGCTCCACATATACTTCCTCATTAAGATACCCATTTAGGAAGGCACTTTTAACATCCATCTGAAATAGTTTGAACTTTAAGATGCAAGCAATTCCTAGAAGTAGTCTGATGGATTCAAGTCTTGCTACTGGTGCAAAAGTTTCATCAAAATCTACCCCTTCAATTTGTGTATACCCTTGAGCCACAAGCCTAGCCTTGTTTTTTGTAACTATTCCCTGCACATTAGACTTGTTTTTGTACACCCACTTAGTGCCAATCACATTAATGTCATCAGGCCTAGGAACAAGATCCCATACTTCATTCCTTGTAAACTGGCCTAATTCTTCCTGCATAGCAGAGATCCAGTACTCATCATTCAGGGCTTCCTTGATGTTCTTAGGTTCTATCTTTGAAACAAAGCAGGAGCCTGAGATCACCTCTCTTGATCTAGTGATGACACCTCTGTTGGGATCACCAATTATCAGTTCTTTATGATGATCTTTCTGGATTCTGATGGAGGGAGGTTTGTTGGATTGCTCTGACCTTGCCTCAGTTAAAGTGAAGTCAAGATTATCACTTTCTATTTCAACTTCAGTTTGATTGTCAGCAGATGTTCCAACATCATCAGCAACATCTGTCTTTGCATAGGCATCATCAATAATCACATTTATTGACTCCATTATAACCTTGGTTCTGGAGTTAAATACTCTGTAAGCTCTGCTATTTATGGAGTATCCAAGAAATATCCCTTCATCACTCTTAGGGTCCATCGTCCTTCTTTGATCCCTATCAGCCAGAATGTAGAACTTACTTCCAAATACATGAAAGTACTTGACTGTAGGTTTTCTACCCTTCCAGACTTCATAGATGGTGGATAAAGTTCCCTTTCTTAGTGTGACTCTATTGTGGATGTAGCATGCTGTGTTCATAGCTTCAGCCCAAAAGTACAGGGGTAACTTCTTGGCATGAATCATGGCTCTAGCTGACTCCTGAATAGTTCTGTTTTTCCTTTCTACAATCCCATTCTGTTGAGGGGTGATGGGAGAAGAATACTCATGGTTGATTCCTTCTGAAGAACAGAAATCTGAGAATGTTTGATTCTCAAACTCCTTTCCATGATCACTTCTTATTCTGACCACACAGCTTGCTTTTTCTCTTTGGATCCTATGGCACAGATCTTTAAATACCTCAAATACATTAGATTTTTCTTTGATGAAGCTTATCCAGGTATATCTTGAGAAGTCATCAACAACCACATAAGCATATCTTTTTCCACCAAGACTCTCTACTTGCATAGGTCCCATAAGATCCATGTGCAATAATTCCAAGACTTTGGAAGTTGTCAGATGTTGAAGCTTTGGGTGTGACATCTTGGTTTGCTTGCCTATTTGACATTCACCACAAACTTTACTTTCATCAATCTTAAGTCTTGGGATTCCTCTTACAGCCTCCATAGATATGATCTTCTTTATTCCTCTGAGATGGAGATGACCCAGTCTTTGATGCCACAGCTTCACATCTTCTTCTTTGGCTAAGGAACAAGTTGATGTGAGGCTGAAATCTTGGGGTTCCCACATATATCAGTTGTCTTTTGATCTGGCTCCTCTCATGACAACCTTCTGTTCTTTATCAGAAACTATGCATTCAGTTTTGGTGAAGTTGACACTGTAACCTTGGTCACATAACTGACTTATGCTGATCAAGTTAGCAGTTAATCCTTTTACCAACAGCACATCAGCTAGACTTGGTACACCTGAACAGTCCAGGGTCCCAACTCCCTTGATTTCCCCCTTTGCTCCATCTCCAAAGGTTACATAGCTGGATGAATGTGACTTTAAGTCTACCAACAGATTCTTCAGTCCAGTCATGTGTCTTGAGCAGCCACTGTCAAAATACCAGTCTTCCTTAGCAAATACTCTGAGAGATGTATGAGCTATAGAGGCAACAACCTTCTTGGACCATTTGTGCCTGTTGTGAGGTTTCCTTTGATGCATCTGTTCTGGGTAGTGTCCATCTCTAGAGTTCCAAGGCTGCTTGTTGAACTTGTTCTTAGGCATGTACTGGTAGCTTTGATCAGCATATAGACTAGCTTTAGGTATCCAAATTTTCTTGGTGACCTCTGTCTTCTGCTTAAGAGGGTGTTGGGAACTCTGATTGGGGTATCCATGCAGCTTGTAGCAAAAAGGTTTGATGTGACCAAACCTTCCACAGTGATGGCATCTCCATCTTTGATATTTCTTTTTCATCATGTGTTTGTCATGATGTTGAGACATCTGCTTGAACATCTTGTTTGACTTCATGGGATTTGGAGTTGTTTGGCTGGTGCTAGCCTCAAAGTTTTGAGCTTTATTAAATCCCAGCCCAGTCCTATCCCCTGAGTGCTTGTTGTTGTTGAGAATGACATCCAGTGTGTTTGAGCTACTGTTCAGTATTCTGACAGATATGGACATATGCTCCATTTTGGAGTTGAGTAGGCTGACTTCACTTTTTAAAGTGTCAATGATCTCTAGATGACTTGCCTTTTCAGCCTTTAATTCCTCAATCTGCTTCTTCTGCTGTTTATTTTCCATGCATACTTCAGTGCTCCTTTTACACAACATCCTGTAAGATGCTTCAAGCTCTTCAAATGTCAGATCCTCATCACTGGATCCCCCTTCAGTTTCACATACTCTAGCTAGAGCAGTGATGTGCTTTGCAGATTCTTCTTCTGACTCACAACCTGAGTCTTCATCTGACCAGGACACAGAGAGACCTTTCTTTTGCTTCTTTAGATAGGTTGGGCATTCACTTCTGATGTGTCCATACCCTTCACATCCATGACATTGTATCCCTTTTCCTTGGTTAGTCTTCTCTTCATAGTTTGACCTTCTTTTAGAGTCATAAGGTCTTTTATTCTCAGAGGTTGAGTTTCTTCCACTTGGTCTGGGCCTGTTTTCCATTCTTTTGAGAATTTTGTTGAATTGTCTTCCAAGCATAGCAATTGATTCTGATAAGTTGTCTTCAGAGCCTGCTTCATGACTTTCTTCGTCTTTATCAGTGTTTGAGACCAGGGCTATGCTTTTGTTTTTCTTCACAATTGTATCATTCATTCCCATCTCAAAGGTTTGAAGGGAACCAATGAGCTCCTCAACCTTCATTGTGCAGATGTCCTGAGCTTCTTCTATGGCAGTAACCTTCATGTCAAACCTCTTTGGCAGTGATCTGAGAATCTTCCTTACCAACTTTTCATCACTCATCTTCTCTCCCAAGGCACTAGAAGTATTAGCAATTTCCAGGATGTTCATGTAAAACTCATGAATGGTCTCATCTTCCTTCATCCTCAAGTTTTCAAACTTGGTGGTGAGAAGTTGAAGTCTTGACATCTTCACCTTTGATGTTCCTTCATGAGTAGTTTTGAGAGTGTCCCAAACATCCTTGGCCAGCTCACAGTGATGCACAAGCCTAAATATGTTCCTGTCAATGCCATTGAATAAGGCATTTAAGGCTTTGGAATTTCCAAGTGCTGGATCTTCTTCCTCCTTGCTCCACTCTTCTTCAGGCTTCATCACATTTGCCTCATCCTTATTGTCTTGGACAGGTTGCTCCCATCCTTTGTTAACTGCTTTCCAAGCCCTGCTATCAAGAGATTTCAAGAATGCTACCATTCTTGGCTTCCAGTAATCATAGTTGGATCCATCCAAGATAGGTGGTCGATTCACAGATCCTACATCTCTGTCCATGTTCCCAAAATTTGCAGTCCCTAGATCTCACCCAGTTATACAGGCAGGGTGCCTGCTCTGATGCCAATTGAAATTCTGGGATCAGGTACGTGATGTCGAGCCAGATGTCTAAACACTTGAAATCTTAAACAAAACTTAATGAGCTGGTAAATTAAATAACACAGGAAATTGTTAACCCAGTTCAGTGTATCTCCACACTTACATCTGGGGGCTACCAAGCCAGGAAGGAAATCCAATATAAGTAATATTATTTATGGAGTTAAACCAACCAGTTTAATCCTTCACTTAATATCTACCCAAGGCAATTTCTACCTAAGACTCAACTTAGATATGAGTACCTACTCACTCCCCATCAATCACACAGTGATCTTTTACAATGATTAATAAAATTGAAGTCACACTTCAAACACAACAGCTTGATCTTACTTAAAAGTTTCAATCAAGACACAATTCACTTTTTGCTTAAAATCTCATAAAGTGACAAACAATTAAAACCTGCTTACAATAACCAACTTCACAAACACCCTTTACAGTCTTCTAAAATTCGTATCTTTTCTTGAGTGTTTCAGTTCCTTAAATAGATGCTCGGTTTGTGGGCTTTTTGCAAATTATCCAGACTTTGATAAATCCCACATTCATCTCCTTGAATTAAGGTGAATTAGTTGTTGTCTCCTTGAATCAAGGTGAGTTAGTTATTATGTTACACTGGAACCAGATAACTAAGCTTCCTAAAGATGCGCCTTGGAGTGCTTATCTTTTTATAATTAATTCCAGATAATTTCTCCTGAATTTACTCACTTCTGTTACGCATCATTTAGGTCAGATAGCAGGTTTGCGATGTCACAACATCTGGTGTGACATCCTGATGTCTTGACCTAAGTTCATTAACTTTTACTTTGTTTGTCAATGTCACAACATCTGGTGTGACATCCTGAACTAAGTTCAAAACTTCTTGTTTGTCAAAAATTCTGCCAATTCTTAACATCTACACACATGATCACAAGTATGCACATTCTTGCATTTTAGTTGCATCTTTTCTCACATTTTCATGTTGATACCAATTTTGGTTTTTGTGTTAATCGCATGTTTATCGTTGATCCTTAGTGGTACATGTTCACAATCCATGTTGTTGCACATTTGTTCAAAAAACTTAAAAATGCATACTTGTTGCTTTCGTTATTTTTGTGTGTTCTTTTACAAGCAAATCAAGTAAATGTTCACATGTTCATAACCATGCTTAAGCTTTTCATGTTGATGTTTCTTTTTGATCATGCTACGTGATGTTTGTGTGTTAATTGCCACTCATTTGGTGCATAATTGAAAAATAATCAAATCTGCCTTGTGTTTCCATAGTTGTATTTTCTTGTAGTAGCTGTAAAAACATGTTGCATTCATGCTGTTTTGAATTTTTACACCTGTTTTGCATGCTGATTGTTAGCTGTAGTAAGTTGTTTGTATTGTGCATCGCATTTCATTGCTATTTGTGCATTAGGAGTTGTAATAGGCTGCTGGATTTTTGCTTTGCATAACTTTTAGGTCCTTTAGACTTAGGATTGAGTCTAGTTTAGGTTCTAGATCCCTTAGGAATTGTTTGGTATTTGCTTACCTTATTTTTTTATGATGTTTATCCTACTAACCCTTGTTTTGTAGGGAGGTTGAGGTAAGTTATTTACAACTTATTCTTTTTACTTCTTTATGCTTCTAATTGCATATTGTAACACCCCAAATTTGCCCTCTTCTTGTTTAGCATCGTTATCATATCATAATCATCATGAGCATACCATATCCTTATCATTTTGCATAGAAAAATGAGGCATAACACTCGCATGTTCTAGCATAAGGCATATGATCGGTCATCTGGGAAAATACGAACCTGCAAGTCAAAATCAAGAGCATGGTGATCTAGCAAGAATCTCACAGGATCATTTTGCACAAGCCTGGTATCATGTTCAGAGCCCTAGAAAGAGAAGATGGATCAAAATTTGCTTGAAACGGTTGGTGCAGGTCTATTTTTGAAGGTTCCCACCAAAGGGAGGGAAATTCAAATTTTCCATGCGTTAACCGGTTAACGCATATGGTTAACCGGTTAACAGCTGCGAAATTTGAATTTCCAGCAGCAATTTCAGCATGTGTGTTTTGGTTCCATTTTCCAATTTTCTGATTTTTATTCATTTGAATTAAATTTGAATTTGAGAGAAGGATCTAGAGCATTTATCCAAGCCTCATTCCAACCCTAAATCCAAATCACTTTCTAAGCTAATGCCAAGCCATATTTTTTGGATCCCAAACCAAAATTTTGGGCCCCAAACCTAAACCATATTTATTCCATTTTCCTCCAAACCAAGGGGGCTCTCACTCATTTTTCACTCTCATTTCTGAATTTTCATTCCTCTCACTCACAATTCTCTCACTTTTCTCTCCCAATTTTCCAAATCACTCAAAGTTCCTCTTTGAAGATCACACAACCTTGCCTTGAGGTGTGTAGATCTTGGAACTAAACCTCCATTCATAGCTTCTTTGCATCTTTTTGCTGGTTTTATTGGAGATTCAGATCTGGTTTGAGATCTAGAAGTGCTTTTGGATCCAAAAATTCTGCATCAAGGGCTTGTTCTTGCATTTATTTTGCATGGAGTGTGGAGCTTAGCATCGGATCTTCAAAGTTTTGCGCGAGATCTACTGTTTTCAGCCCAATCAACAATTACCAAAGCATACCTCAGCTTTGTAGGTTGGTTAATTTCAGATCTAGCTCTGTTTTTAGCTTATTTGCATGCTTGTGCTTTAGATCCACCATGTGTTTGTGTATTTGATTGTGTGGCATGAATTGATTGTTTGATTTGTATCCGGATCCGAATGTTATTGTTCATGAGCTTAATGATATGGATTAATGTGAATTGATCTAATTTTTCCATGTGTAATTGATTGCTGGTCTGGTGCAAGCTTATTTGAATAAGCTGTTTTGAGATGCTGTTTTCTGCAGGATTTGTTGCTGTTTTATCAGTGTTAACCGGTTAACGTATATGGTTAACCGGTTAACGCCCCTGTTTTGTGCGTATTTTGTGCAGGTTTGAGCTTGTTAACCGGTTAACGCATTTGGTTAACCGGTTAACACTGAAGCAGAATGACTTTTTAGTGTTGTTTTGAGCTTGTTTGATCCCTTTGCTTGTTCTAATTGCCTTGGATCATTGCATGATCATTAAACATGAGATTTTAGGGTGATTCGCTTGCTGGTTGATGTATGCTTTCATGTTTTCGACGCGTAAGTCGTGTACTTGCAATGTTTGGCATGATGTTTGATTCTTGTTCACAAGAACCTTTGAGCATGACTAATTCCATGATTGTGTTGGTCACTTTGCTGGATTTTTTTTGTGCATACTAACCTTGCAGGGGCTATGGTAAGTGAGAGATGTGGGAATTGAGTTCCACATCTCCAATTCTCATCTTCCTCTTATGTTTATGTTACTAACCTTTTGTTGTTGGGCTTAGGCCTTTCTCATCCCTTCTTCTATCTTCTTCTTTTTTCCTTCATTAGGATAGAAACCTCACTAACCTTTAGGACTTCCATGCATGTGAATACTTAGGATTATTTTAGTCCCCCTTTAGAATTTTTTCCTTTAAGATCCTTTGGTGCTCTCTCTTCTCATCTTCAAACTTAATTCTAATTCATTTAATAAAGGTTGAGTACTTTCATGTGACATGAGACTTTGCTATGAGATGCTCACATGCGTTCCATTTCGGGGCGAGGTGTGAGTCATCACTCGTGGTGGATAGGTCTTAACATGAGTACCTCACAAAGAAAAGCTAAAAAACACTTCTTAATCAAAACCACAAAAACACTTAATAATGATAATAGGTTAGTGTGCTTGAGCCTTCACTTGTGGGACTAGCTTTGGGGATTTCCTCCATAGATAGGTGTGCCTCTTGCGCATTCCATTTCGGGATGATGTGAGATGTACACATCCCATTGAGTAAGACTTGGGTACACTTACCTATGCAAACTTTCACTCATAAAAGCTTCTAAAAAACACCAAACAAACAATAAGCGTCTTTCCTTCGGGAATTCTTTTCTCATCTCCTTCGCTCCGTACGCGAACTTGCTCCTACTTGTCATTTTGCAAGACGGTTACGCACTCGTCGTCCGAGCCTGCAACACCTGAGCAATGGCATAGGCAGTTCAAGCCTTAATCCACAAGCAATTTTCTTTTCTACCCCTAGTTAGGGGAACTACGGCGTCTCTGATCCTCATTATCCTGATGAGGTACGTAGGCAGCGGGGTAGGGCCCGTTCGAGCACAATCTTTATTTTCCCTACATTTTTCCTTTTCTTTTCTTATTCATTTCCTTTCTTATTTTTCTTTTCCAGTTCATTTTCTTTTCTTTTGCTGCAGTTTTCATACCCTCACCCTTTGAAACAGTATTCTTTGCAAGCGTGGATCCCGTCGGGTACGGCGGACGATCTGGGTGCTAATACCTTCCCAGGTCGTAACCGACTCCCGAACTCAGTCTCTTTGGTTCGCAGGACCTGTGTCCTTCCTCTTTCTTTCTTCTGGTTTGTGCAGCATTACCATTCCCTTTCTTCGGGATAAAAATGCCTGGCTGGCGACTCTATCCTTTTTCCGCGCCACTTTCGCGTTTGTACCAGGATGGAAATCCCGGGAGCGACAGCTTGGCGACTCTGCTGGGGAAAGGCGCACCAGAGATCTCTGGTTCCCCTGTGAGTCTCTCCTAGCGCTTGTGTGTTGCTGTTTCATTGGGTGATGTTTGTTTGTTGTGGCTTGTTGTATTTTATTGTTGTTTGTTTACAGCTTTATTTACAGCTTTATTTACAGTTTTCAGTATTTATTTTCCGCATCATATATATCATACTGGACTGTCTGGACTGGTTTTCTGTTTGGTGGGCTTGGGTGATACTGTTTCTGAGAGATAAGCCAAGTACCCGGCTTGAGTGCACCCTAGGATTAGAGTGGACATATTGTACTCGCATGTGGCATGATGAGTGGCGATGTGTTTCACGCCCAGAGTGCGACTGTCTTGGAAATATCTCGTGTGGGGATTTCCTCCACTTCGGGATAGGACCTCGATAGTTATGTGCATCTGGGGACCGATCATTGAGAACCTTTGTGGAAACAACCCTCTCCAGTGGTGACAGTGGCAGACCACATTTTGTGGCAAACCCATTCGCACCCGAGGGTCCACTGGGGACTCGCATAGGATGGCCTGGTTCTCTTATAGGAACTCAGTCAAAGCATCTGGTCGTATGGCATTAGTACTGTATCCTACGGGCTGAATGTACTATTGTTTCTCGATTTCAGCGCTTGAAGCTGGGAACCTGTAAGGGATGCTTGTTTTTCCCGGACTCAGCTGAGGCCTCCCTGCGTAGTATATAATGCCTAACCGATTCCCTGACTTGGTCATGAGCCACTTCTCGGAAATGGTGAAAGTATTATTGCTATTCGGCTTTGAGAGTCCGTGATGTTTGACCCGGAGCACACCCGTGAGATTTGGGATGGGTTTACAGGTTTGCAGGAACACTTGACCTCATCATACCCTTGTTATCAGTGCAGTTCATGTTATGATGCAGTTACTTTGGTTCCGGAGTTCTGGTTTTCTGGTTCTGGTATTCGTGATACTATGGTCCTGAGATTTTCTTCAGAGGGTTGTGGTTATCAGAGAGGGTGACTCAGTGAACTTTTGGTTTGTCAGAGGGATCTTGTCAGTGGCCAGATTCCAGACAGTCTCAGATGACCATATGTCTTTGCATTTGCATCTGCATTGCATCATTGCATCATTAATCATTGTTTTGTTTTCATTCACAGGTTCATATTTCTGCATCCGGTTCCGGTATTCTCTTCAAAGATGGAAGATCCTCGCAAGCAGAATATTCACTTCAAGTTCTTTGATGTCAAGATTGGTTTGCTGAAGAAGATGGTAAAGCTGATTACGCCCAACCAGGTAGAGAGATTCAGAAAAGCTTATGGGAGTATTCTTGATGTGGTGATAGAGCTAAATCCTTCAGAGAGGAGTGCCATTCATACATTGCTTCAGTATTATGATCCTCAGCTCCGTTGCTTTACCTTTCCTGATTTCCAGTTGGGCCCTATGCTGGAGGAGTATGCTTTGATCCTAGGTGTGCCAGTTCAAGATCAGGTTCCTTTCAACTCTGAGATGAGTAGACCAGCACCGGAGGCTATTGCTAAGGCTCTTTATTTGAGTCCTTCTACTGTGAAGTCTTTGACCATTATCAAAGGAGGTGTGTCTGGGTTTTCTTTGGAGGTTCTGGTAAAGAAGGCGGAAGAATTGGCTGTTGAAGAAGAATGGGATGCGGTCTGTGCTATCTTGGCTCTTTCTATCTATGGCACCATTTTGTTTGCTGATATGGAGAAGTTCATAGATATAAACGCCATACATCTCTTTTTGCTGAAGAATCCTGTGCCTACCTTACTCGGGGATTTGTATTACTCGGTTCATTACAAGACTGAAAAGAAGAGGGGAGGTTTGGTTCGTTGCTGTGCTCCATTATTTCACATGTGGTTCATGAGGCATTTGCCTAGTACGGGAGTGTTTAGTGACCATAGTCTGATATGGGCTCAGAAGCTGGAAAAGTTGCTTGCCAAGGATGTTAGGTGGTTCACTCAGAGGCTGCAAGGTGCACGTTTCATTACCAGCTGCGGAAGTTATCATAGTGTGCCTTTGTTGGGAATAACTGGAGGGATTAATTACAATCCAATCTTGTTAAGAAGACAATTAGGATACGCTTTGAGAGATGTGCCTGAAGATTTGAAGCTGACCCCCATTTTCTACTTTTCCGTGAAAGATAATATGCCCTTAGTGAGGAAGGTTGCGGGGGCTTGGAAAAGCATCAAAGGAGAAGGAATAGCTAGTTTCGGGAAGTGCAACAATCAGACGTTCCCAGGGTACGAAGCTTGGTTGAAAGACAGAGCCAGAAGAGTTTTGTTACCATTTTCAGCACCAGTTGCTGAATCCATTGATACTGTGCCTTTAGAGGAATTCGAGAAGTTAGAAGCCCAGTTACATGCAGTTAGAGTTGAAAATACCGAGATGGTAAGCTTGTATTACCAAGCTAACAGGGCCAAGAAGGAAGCTGAGGAGAAGTTGCTGAAGATACAGACGACTTTGGAGGCTAAGGAGAAAGACTTTGCAGGAAAAGAAGCGCATTTCCGCAGGTTGGGGATGATGGAAGCCCAAAGAGAAGTTGAGCGCAAGAAGAAGTCAAAGACCCTTAGAGATGCTCGTCAGTCTATTGTCTGGTTGAAGGGACAAAGAGAGCAAGAGTTGAAGCAATATAAGGAAAAAGAGGAGTTCTTTGAGACTCAGATGGCTTACAAGAAAGAAGAGGTGGAGCAGGCCCACAAGATTCGCAGAGAGAAGACCCAACAGCTTGCAGACAGTCAACAAGCCCTCGAAGAAGCACTCAAAGAGATTGAAGACCTCAAGTTGATGGCAGGAGTCAAGAAGGTCAGGTCTGATGATGGAGTTTCAGGATCCTCAGGCGGCGGTTATGCTTCTTAGTTTGTTTTCTTTGTATTTGGATTACCTACGGGCATGTTGTAGGAGTCCTAGTTGTTTGTTTATACTCTGTAAGAACTCGTACTCTATGAGGTATTCTGTTGCCTAATGGGCTGATCTATGTTAAGATGTTTCTCACTATTTCTTGGTTTGCTTGCTATTATGGTTTGAATGTGGTTTCCCGCAAAGGTTTCTGAAAGTCGAGGATCAGTACCCATCTGGTTTTCTTTGCTAAATACCGGAGCCGGGGCATAAGTGACTTGTGATTGGAAACATAAACAACTGCATTGCATCCATATAACCTGTTTGTTGTTTTGCAGGTAGTGTCTCGGTTACTAACGTATTTTGTGTTTCAGGCACTATAGCTCCTCGAAAAGCTCGGGGGCAGCCAACAGTACACAGGTACCCAACCAAGGTTAACAGAGAGAGAGCCATGGATCAAATGCAGGCAGATTTGGCAGACCTAAGACAGAGAATGGATAATTTCATGACGTTAATGACCGGCATGGGGCAGAATCAAGAACGGCTGCGAGAGTTGGTTGAGAATCAGAACAGAAACGCTGCTGCCGCTGCTAATGCTGATAATCATACCGGTGCGGGCGCACGTCAGGGTGGACCTCATGTTATACAACCAGGGGCGACCGTAGTCAATGACGGGATGCATAACATTCATGTGGACCACCAGGATGACCAGTTCACTTTACTTGATGAGACCGAGGGTCAAGGGGCCGAAATGAACAAGAGATTCGAAGAGATGGCCGAGCAAATCAAGGTTATTCAGTCCCAGAGTTCTTTGGGATTCGATATAACAGACTTGGGTTTGGTTCCGGGAGTCAGAATCCCGTACAAATTCAAGGTTCCTACTTTTGAGAAGTATAACGGCACTGCTTGCCCAAAGACTCATCTGCAATCATATGTGGGGAGAATTGTCGCGCATACAGACGATGAAAAGCTGTGGATGTATTACTTTCAGGACAGCTTGGTGGGAGCATCCCTTGAGTGGTACATGAAGCTCAGCAGGGTCAATGTTAAGAGCTGGAAGGATCTCGCTGAGGCCTTCGTGAAGCAGTACCAGTACAACATGGATATGGCTCCGAATCGCACCCAGTTGCAACATATGGCTCAGACAGCAAAAGAAGGCTTCAAAGAATACGCCCAGAGGTGGCGTCAGCTAGCTGCCAGGGTGCAGCCACCCTTGTTAGAGAATGAAATGGCCGATATGTTTATGGGTACCCTCCAGGGAGTATTTCTTGAAAGATTGGCGTCAAGTTCTGCTACAAAGTTCAACGATATTGTCATTGCGGGAGAAAGGGTCGAAACGCTGTTGAAAATGGGGAAGATACAAGACCCAGGTGCTAGTAGCTCAAATGGAGCGAGGAAAGCTTTTAGCGGACCTCCAAGAAGACGAGAAGGAGAGACCAATGCTGTATTCGGCCGAAGCCAGGGTCGTGGTTACAGAAGACCTTATGAACATGTGGCTGCTGTCACTATTCCTGCAGCTCCCGTACAGCAGATGTTACCTCCACCACAACAACAACAACAACCTAGAGCCAACTACCAGCAAAGACCTTATCAGCCGAGGCAGGCTCGTCCTGCTAACAGGGTGATTGAAGCTATTCCGATGACATATGCTGCCTTGTTGCCGAGACTACTAGATTTGAACCTTATTCAATTAAGGACTTTGGCACCACCACCTCCTGGAGAGCTTCCAGCTGGTTACGACGTCAACGCGCGATGCGCTTTTCATTCAGGGGCACCCGGGCACTCAACCGAGAAGTGCAGGGCGCTACATCACAAAGTTCAAGATCTCGTGGATTCAAAGGCAATCAACTTTGCGCCACCACCGAATATCAACTCGAACCCTATACCTAATCATGGAGGGGCAAGAGTTAACGCTGTTGAGAGTGATGACAAGTTGAGTTTGGTACTGAGAATTGATGAAGTCAAGACGCCGTTGAAGGTGGTGAAAGAGAGACTGTTGAAAGGTCAAGTGTTTCCTGGTTGTTCTCTCGATTGTGAAGACTGTATAAGTGTTGCGAATGGCTGCGAGAAATTGAAGACGGGTTTGCAAGAGTTGATTGATGTTGGGTCTCTACAATTTAGCAAGATTAGTAATGAAAAGGCTGATGATGTGTCAACCATTACTATCTTCTACAATGAGGCTGACATGCCCGTTCGACAAGAGCCTGTTACCGTTTACGCTCCTCAGATTAGTCCTGTGACTATAACTGTACCTGGGCCAGTGCCATACACCGATGATAGAGCCATTCCTTGGCATTACGGTTCTGATGTTTATGTGGCGGGACAGAAGATGGAGAGTAGACCTGTTGCTGACCTGACTATTGAGAATGTGGGAGGTGTTGGGGGATTTACTCGAAGTGGCCGTTTATTTGCTCTCCCTGCATTGAGAAAGGATCCCGAGGCCGAAGCTTCGTCCAAAGACAAAGGAAAGCAGACTGCGAATGATGAGTCAGATACTCCTGTGGCTGGGCAGGGGACATTTGAAAAGGAGGTAGAGGAGTTCATGAAGATCATCAAAAGGAGTGACTATAAGGTGGTTGATCAATTGAACCAGACGCCTTCAAAGATTTCTATTTTGTCACTGTTGATGTGCTCTCCCGCGCACCGAGAAGCCTTGCTGAAAGTACTTCAAATGGCCTATGTTCCTCAAGAAATCACTGTTAATCAACTCGAAGCTGTCGTTGGAAGTGTTAATGCCAGCCATGGTTTAGGCTTCACTGACCGAGACCTTACTTCGGAGGGAAGGAATCACAATAAAGCACTGCATATCACGATGGAATGCAAGGGCGCTGTTTTGTCTCATGTTCTTGTGGACACAGGCTCTTCCTTGAATGTGCTCCCGAAGAAGGCGTTGATGAAGCTTAACATTGATGGGGTTATTCTGACGCCGAGTGATTTGGTGGTTAAAGCTTTCGATGGTTCAAGAAGATCCGTTTTCGGAGAGGTTGAGTTGCCTGTCAAGATAGGCTCTCAAGTCTTCAAGAGTGTCTTCTATGTCATGGATATCCAGCCTGCGTATAGTTGCTTGTTGGGCAGACCGTGGATACACGCAGCTGGAGCCGTCACTTCAACCCTGCACCAAAAGCTTAAATATGTGGTGGATGGCCAGGTCATCACAGTTTGCGGGGAAGAAGATATTTTCGTCAGCCACCTGTCGACGTTTAAATATGTGGAAATGGACGGGGAAATTCACGAGACTTTGTGCCAAGCTTTTGAGGCAGATGTCAGTATCCTGACTCCGGTGAAGAAAAACAACGAAGGCACGTCAATTCATTCCTACCGGGAAGCAAAGGAGGTCGTCCAATCAGGCAATGCCCAGGGCTGGGGCAAGCTACTGGAGGTGGAAAAGAAGGATGATAAATTCGGCTTAGGGTATCAACCTGGGGGGTCTATTCAGAGTGGTAAAGCTATCTCATTCACAAGTGCTGGGTCGCTCGACCGCGATCAAATCTGTACGGCGAACAAAGACGGGGATAGTGGCAGAGACTGGGACAACAATTGGATCCGCCCGTGTGCACCCGGCGAGGAGCTAGGAAATTGGTCTGCTGAGGACATTGTTCAAGTCACCTGGCTCTCAAAGTAATTGTTTTGTTTCCTTTTATTAGCATACTGCATTGTCAAATCCAGCATTCTGCCCAAGATGTTTGGATCCATTGTACTGGGCCACCATGTTTTGTATTGCATCGTTATTTTTGCCATGAAATAAAAGGACATTTTCAGACAAATTGTGCTCTCTTTCTTTGTTTTTAAACTTTTTCACAAAAACAATATAAAAATGGCAATGTGTTTTTTTCATTTTTTGCTTTGTGTTAGCGTCTCTTTTCAAAATAAGCAGATTCTGAATAAGCACATCATTTGTGCAGTATTGATCATCCGAATTCCACGGATAACGTTCCTGCTATGACTATGCATGACTTTGATAATCCAGTCTACCAAGCTGATGAAGGGGTTGAGGAAGACTGTGACCTCCCTGAAGAGATGGTCAGATTGTTGAAACAAGAGGAACGAGTTATTCAGCCTCATCAAGAAGAGATTGAGACCATCAATATTGGCAGTGAAGATGCAAAGAAAGAAATCAAGATAGGAGCCAATCTGCAGGCCGACGTCAAACAAGAGCTGATCAGTATGCTGAGAGAGTATGTAGATATCTTTGCTTGGTCATATCAAGATATGCCAGGGTTGGATACCGACATCGTGATGCATAAGCTACCTCTGAGAGAAGACTGTCCTCCTGTGAAGCAAAAGTTGAGAAGAACTCGCCCGGATATGGCGATGAAGATTAAAGAGGAGGTACAGAAGCAGTGGGATGCCGGGTTCCTTGCCGTGACTAGTTACCCACCTTGGGTAGCTAACATCGTACCAGTGCCTAAAAAAGACGGCAAGGTCCGGATGTGCGTTGACTATCGAGATTTGAACAGAGCAAGCCCAAAGGATGATTTTCCGTTGCCACACATTGACGTGTTGGTCGACAGTACTGCTCAATTCTCAGTATTCTCCTTCATGGATGGATTCTCCGGTTATAATCAGATAAAAATGGCGCCGGAAGACATGGAGAAGACAACGTTCATTACCCCGTGGGGAACATTCTGCTACAAGGTCATGCCCTTCGGTTTGAAGAACGCTGGGGCAACTTATCAGCGGGCGATGGTCACGTTGTTCCATGACATGATCCACAAGGAGATCGAATGTTATGTGGACGATATGATTGCAAAGTCCAAAGACGAAGAGGAGCATTTGGTTAATTTGAAGAAGTTGTTTGATAGATTAATCAAGTATAAATTGAGGTTGAATCCGAACAAGTGCACTTTCGGAGTGCGTTCTGGAAAATTGCTGGGTTTCATTGTAAGTCAAAGAGGGATTGAGGTAGATCCTGCTAAAGTGAAAGCTATTCAAGATATGCCTGCACCAAAGACAGAAAAAGAAGTGCGCGGGTTCTTAGGTAGATTGAACTACATTTCTCGGTTCATATCTCACCTAACTGCCACGTGCGAACCGATATTCAAACTGCTAAGAAAAGAGCAAACAGTCAGGTGGAATGATGATTGCCAAAGGGCTTTCGACAAAATAAAGGAATATTTGCAGGAGCCTCCAATTCTGATGCCTCCAGGGGAGGGGAGACCGTTAATCATGTACTTGACCGTGCTTGAAGGGTCGATGGGGTGTGTGCTTGGCCAACATGACGAGTCTGGTCGAAAAGAGTACGCCATTTATTACCTTAGCAAAAAGTTTACCGACTGTGAATCCCGATACTCACTGCTCGAGAAAACTTGCTGCGCTTTGGTATGGGCTGCTCGCCGACTGAGGCAGTACATGTTGACCCATACTACACTTCTCATTTCCAAGATGGATCCTGTCAAGTACATCTTTGAGAAACCAGCATTGACCGGAAGGGTTGCTAGATGGCAGATGATTTTAACTGAATACGACATCCAGTACACTTCTCAGAAAGCCATCAAAGGAAGTGTATTGTCGGAATACCTTGCTCAGCAACCTCTTGAGGATGACTATCAGCCGATGAGATTTGATTTCCCTGATGAGGACATCATGTGCCTCAAAACAAACGATTATGAGGAACCACTTCCGGAGGAGGGGCCTGACCCTGAATCCAAATGGAAGTTGATGTTTGATGGGGCTGTCAATATCAATGGTCGTGGAGTTGGTGCCGTACTCATTACTCCTGAAGGTGTTCATTTACCCTTCGCTGCCAAAATTACTTTTGGCTGCACCAACAATGAAGCGGAATACGAGGCGTGTATAATGGGAATAGAGGAGGCAATTGATCTTCGGATCAAGAACCTCGATATATTCGGAGATTCAGCCCTCGTCATTAACCAAATTACCGGCAAGTGGTATACACATCAAGAGCATCTAGTTCCGTACAGGGATTATGCTAGAAAACTGTTGACATTCTTCACGACAGTTGAGCTCAAATACATACCACGGGACGAAAATCAATTTGCCGATGCTTTGGCCACTCTCTCTTCGTCAATTAAAGTCCTGTGTTGGAACTTTGTGCCCAGAATTGACATCTCCAGGCTTGACTCTCCGGCTTATGCTTTCTCTGTAGACGCCGTGTCTGACGAGAAACCTTGGTATTTTGATATCAAGTTGTTCCTGGAGAAGCAAGAATACCCAACAGGGGCATCTTCCAAAGACAAGAAGACCTTGAGACGACTTGCTGCTAGTTTCTTCTTGAACACAGACGGGGTTTTGTACAAGAGGAACTTCGACATGGTCTTGCTCAGATGCGTGGATAGACACGAAGCAAGCCTGTTGATGCAGGAAGTCCATGAAGGATCTTTTGGTACCCATGCAGGAGGGCATGCTATGGCAAAGAAACTGCTGAGATCAGGGTATTACTGGATGACAATGGATGCAGACTGTTGTTCATTCGCTCGTAAATGCCACAAGTGCCAAATATATGCAGATAAAGTGCATGTCCCTCCAAATCCGCTCAACGTCATGTCATCTCCTTGGCCTTTCTCTATGTGGGGCATTGACATGATCGGGAAGATTGAACCGACTGCTTCGAACGGTCATCGCTTCATCCTGGTCGCGATTGATTACTTTACCAAGTGGGTAGAAGCAGCGTCTTATGCCAATGTCACTCGTCAAGTGGTGGCAAGATTTCTGAAAAGAGATATCATATGCAGATATGGAGTACCCGAAAGGATCATTACTGATAATGGTTCTAATCTCAACAACAAGATGATGGCAGACTTATGTCGGGACTTCAAAATACAGCATCACAATTCTTCTCCTTACCGACCAAAGATGAATGGTGCGGTAGAGGCAGCTAACAAGAATATCAAGAAGATTGTGCAGAAAATGGTTGTCACCTACAAGGATTGGCATGAGATGTTACCGTTTGCTTTGCATGGGTACCGAACGTCGGTCAGGACGTCAACAGGGGCAACTCCCTTCTCTCTAGTGTATGGCATGGAAGCAGTCCTGCCTGTTGAAGTAGAGATTCCTTCACTGCGTGTGATGATGGACGTCAAACTGGATGAGGCTGAATGGGTGCGTGCTCGTTACAATCAGCTATGTCTAATTGAGGAAAAGAGATTAGCGGCTATCTGTCATGGTCAGCTTTATCAGAGGAGAATGAAGCGGGCATTCGATCAACGAGTACGTACTCGAGAGTATCGAGTGGGAGAGCTTGTATTGAAGAGGATCGTTCCTCCAGGTTCAGATAACAGGGGCAAGTGGACCCCAAACTACGAAGGACCATTCATAGTGAAGAGAGTATTCTCAGGAGGGGCACTGATGCTCACTACTATGGAGGGAGAAGACTTCCCATCCCCTGTTAACTTGGACGCAGTTAAAAAATACTTCGCATAAAGAGACCCGCTGGACACAAAAACAGAATGTAAGTCCAGGCAAGAAAAGGGCATCCCGGCGAGCTAAAAACAGAATAAAAAGCTCGGGCAAAAATTAGGGAAATAAATATAAAAAAATGTGTACACCCGCTGAGTTGAAAAGCCACATTGGACAGCTCAGGCAAAAAAGGGTATCCCGGTGGATTGAAAACCCGAGAGGGCGATCCACGCAAAATAAGGGAATAAGCGAACAACTGTGATCCAAGTTATCTGAACCACGTCATCGTTTCGACAATATCGGAAAGATAGGAAACAGTCCCCTTGTCTTCTCAGAAAGCCAAAGCAGAATGGAGAGTCTTGAAGACATGCAGGTCATAGCAGAAATGGAACTCCTTGGAATGCCGTGTACATTGCCATTAGGATAGTTTCTTTTCTCAATTTTTATAGTGGCTACCTCTTTCCAGGTGGTTGCTTCCTGATGTAAATCTTTGCCTATTTAGAGGCCATTCAATAAAAATAATATTCAGTCAAAAAGCTGTGTGTGTTTATTTTTGTTTGCAAAATGTCCTGAATTTTTGGCAAAAATAGCATTGCATCTAAACATGGTGATAATCTTGAAAGGAAAACTGACATGCAGGGAAACTGTAACCCTCTTTGAGTGTCGGGTGATAATGGATGAACAGATCACGCCATGCAAATCCCCGGGACACACGTGTGTTTTCTGTTGTTGCAGGTTGCAGGATGGCGTCACATCAAGCAATTTACTCTCCCCCAGTAGAGTATCTCCCCAAGCAGAGATTTTTCTTCTCCAGCAGGTAGCTGAAAGCCTGACTTGTCTAAATAGATATTTTCCTCCAACTAAGTCTTGGCAACAGCCCAAGCAGGTTCTTCTTCCCAAGTGAAGTAGTAGTCCATTCTTCCCCAGCAGAGTGTGCCTAGCAGGTACCTAAGAGCAGGTCATCATCAGAGGTGGAATTGACAGTATTTTATCATCAACAAGATTATTCCCCAGCAAGAGTCCTTGCCTGTCAGGTGCTTGAAAGCCTGATATCCCCTCAGAGTCTTGAATCATCGGATGCTCTCCCCAGTCAGAGTATTTGCCCAGGAAGCTTCCCCAGCTAAGTCTGAAGATGATTGGTTCCCACAGAATTCATATTTGATTTTCACCTCCGTCCGTGAAATATTCCCCAGCAGATTTGCCCTATTGTTGGTTTATTTGATGATGCAGCCAGGTATTCATCACCTCAGTCGGAGTGGGTATCCAGACCTCTTGACTTTTTCTCCCTTGCAGAGTTGTATCTCTTGTTGCCGATCAGGCATTCGTTTATTGCTCGTCTGCAATCTTCAACACTCGTATGTGTTATCCCTAAGCAAGTTTCCCCAGCGAGGACATATCACTGCTTTATGGCTGCTCGACTGCCTCTTTCAACACTCGTCTGTGTTAGCTCTGTGTTGCTGTTTGCTCGTCTGCAATTTTCGGCATTCGTCTGTGTTTTGAAGTGATTACCTTATTATTGCTCGTCTGCAATTTCCAACACTCGTCTGTGTCATGATGCCTCTGTTGTTGCTCGTCCGCAACTCCTCAACACCCGTCCGTGTTCCGATGATATTTGCTGTTGCTCGTCTGCAACCTCTCCAACACTCGTCTGTGTTTGGTATGGGATCCTTCGCTGCACTCGTCTGTGCCTTGATATGTATTCTCTGTTGTTGCTCGTCTGCAACTGTCCAGCACTCGTCTGTGTGTGTTTGAAGCTCGTCTGCTTTTATCCCCCAGAAGTCGTTTGTGTTCTGAAGCTCGTCTGCTTTGCCTGGATACTCGTCTGTATCATCCTCAGCACTCGTCTGTGCTAGCTTGCACCTGAATGTGAAGATTTGTCGTTCATCCTGATATTGCTGTTGCTACTTCAAATGCTCGTCTGTGTTTGAATTTCTGGTATTCGTCTATACCAGTGGCTGATACTCGTCTGTATCATCGCCTGAAGCACTCGTCTGTGTTTCTCAGATCATCGTCCGATACTCGTCTGTATCTTTGACTATTGGCACTCGTCTGTTTTCTCTTGATGATCATCCAATACTCGTCTGTATTGAAGAGGTTTAAAATCCTGACAGTGGGAATTAAATGTCGAAATGGTTACCGGGCCTGGCGTAACAGGTAAATCCGAGGGAGGCTCGTCCGTCTCAAGCACCAATTATTATGGTTGCTGCACCTGGCGTAACAGGTTTGCTCAGAAGACTCGTCTGTCTTATACCATATATCCGCGGATAATATATGAGGAAGGTTCGTCTACCTTGATTGCATGTCTATCCCACAGACTTATATGCATTCCCGGAGCCTGCGTAAGGGGTATCCGAAGAAGACCCGTCCGTCTTATTCCACTTATCTGCGTAAGGATTAGTGAAGGAGATTCGTCCATCTCAGGTTACTTTGAAGATCCTTTAGGGCTCGTCCGCTCTCTGTACCTGGCGTCACCGATCATGCGAAGACTCGTCTGTCAGCATGATAGTATTTCAGATATCAGTTTCAACTTGGAAGAAGCTCGTCTGCTTTTTCTCTCCTTCTTATCCCCAGAGCGTCATCTAATTGGGTTTATTTCCCAGTGTTGCATTCTTCGTCAGAGTGCAAATTTCAGGTCTTCTTGGTATTCAATCACAGTTTATCTCGAATGTCTGATAGCCGTTGCTCTCATCCTTTTCAGATTAACAGTTGATTGAATAGGGGCAGCTGTAACACCCCAAATTTGCCCTCTTCTTGTTTAGCATCGTTATCATATCATAATCATCATGAGCATACCATATCCTTATCATTTTGCATAGAAAAATGAGGCATAACACTCGCATGTTCTAGCATAAGGCATATGATCGGTCATCTGGGAAAATCCGAACCTGCAAGTCAAAATCAAGAGCATGGTGATCTAGCAAGAATCTCACAGGATCATTTTGCACAAGCCTGGTATCATGTTCAGAGCCCTAGAAAGAGAAGATGGATCAAAATTTGCTTGAAACGGTTGGTGCAGGTCTATTTTTGAAGGTTCCCACCAAAGGGAGGGAAATTCAAATTTTCCATGCGTTAACCGGTTAACGCATATGGTTAACCGGTTAACAGCTGCGAAATTTGAATTTCCAGCAGCAATTTCAGCATGTGTGTTTTGGTTCCATTTTCCAATTTTCTGATTTTTATTCATTTGAATTAAATTTGAATTTGAGAGAAGGATCTAGAGCATTTATCCAAGCCTCATTCCAACCCTAAATCCAAATCACTTTCTAAGCTAATGCCAAGCCATATTTTTTGGATCCCAAACCAAAATTTTGGGCCCCAAACCTAAACCATATTTATTCCATTTTCCTCCAAACCAAGGGGGCTCTCACTCATTTTTCACTCTCATTTCTGAATTTTCATTCCTCTCACTCACAATTCTCTCACTTTTCTCTCCCAATTTTCCAAATCACTCAAAGTTCCTCTTTGAAGATCACACAACCTTGCCTTGAGGTGTGTAGATCTTGGAACTAAACCTCCATTCATAGCTTCTTTGCATCTTTTTGCTGGTTTTATTGGAGATTCAGATCTGGTTTGAGATCTAGAAGTGCTTTTGGATCCAAAAATTCTGCATCAAGGGCTTGTTCTTGCATTTATTTTGCATGGAGTGTGGAGCTTAGCATCGGATCTTCAAAGTTTTGCGCGAGATCTACTGTTTTCAGCCCAATCAACAATTACCAAAGCATACCTCAGCTTTGTAGGTTGGTTAATTTCAGATCTAGCTCTGTTTTTAGCTTATTTGCATGCTTGTGCTTTAGATCCACCATGTGTTTGTGTATTTGATTGTGTGGCATGAATTGATTGTTTGATTTGTATCCGGATCCGAATGTTATTGTTCATGAGCTTAATGATATGGATTAATGTGAATTGATCTAATTTTTCCATGTGTAATTGATTGCTGGTCTGGTGCAAGCTTATTTGAATAAGCTGTTTTGAGATGCTGTTTTCTGCAGGATTTGTTGCTGTTTTATCAGTGTTAACCGGTTAACGTATATGGTTAACCGGTTAACGCCCCTGTTTTGTGCGTATTTTGTGCAGGTTTGAGCTGGTTAACCGGTTAACGCATTTGGTTAACCGGTTAACACTGAAGCAGAATGACTTTTTAGTGTTGTTTTGAGCTTGTTTGATCCCTTTGCTTGTTCTAATTGCCTTGGATCATTGCATGATCATTAAACATGAGATTTTAGGGTGATTCGCTTGCTGGTTGATGTATGCTTTCATGTTTTCGACGCGTAAGTCGTGTACTTGCAATGTTTGGCATGATGTTTGATTCTTGTTCACAAGAACCTTTGAGCATGACTAATTCCATGATTGTGTTGGTCACTTTGCTGGATTTTTTTTGTGCATACTAACCTTGCAGGGGCTATGGTAAGTGAGAGATGTGGGAATTGAGTTCCACATCTCCAATTCTCATCTTCCTCTTATGTTTATGTTACTAACCTTTTGTTGTTGGGCTTAGGCCTTTCTCATCCCTTCTTCTATCTTCTTCTTTTTTCCTTCATTAGGATAGAAACCTCACTAACCTTTAGGACTTCCATGCATGTGAATACTTAGGATTATTTTAGTCCCCCTTTAGAATTTTTTCCTTTAAGATCCTTTGGTGCTCTCTCTTCTCATCTTCAAACTTAATTCTAATTCATTTAATAAAGGTTGAGTACTTTCATGTGACATGAGACTATGCTATGAGATGCTCACATGCGTTCCATTTCGGGGCGAGGTGTGAGTCATCACTCGTGGTGGATAGGTCTTAACATGAGTACCTCACAAAGAAAAGCTAAAAAACACTTCTTAATCAAAACCACAAAAACACTTAATAATGATAATAGGTTAGTGTGCTTGAGCCTTCACTTGTGGGACTAGCTTTGGGGATTTCCTCCATAGATAGGTGTGCCTCTTGCGCATTCCATTTCGGGATGATGTGAGATGTACACATCCCATTGAGTAAGACTTGGGTACACTTACCTATGCAAACTTTCACTCATAAAAGCTTCTAAAAAACACCAAACAAACAATAAGCGTCTTTCCTTCGGGAATTCTTTTCTCATCTCCTTCGCTCCGTACGCGAACTTGCTCCTACTTGTCATTTTGCAAGACGGTTACGCACTCGTCGTCCGAGCCTGCAACACCTGAGCAATGGCATAGGCAGTTCAAGCCTTAATCCACAAGCAATTTTCTTTTCTACCCCTAGTTAGGGGAACTACGGCGTCTCTGATCCTCATTATCCTGATGAGGTACGTAGGCAGCGGGGTAGGGCCCGTTCGAGCACAATCTTTATTTTCCCTACATTTTTCCTTTTCTTTTCTTATTCATTTCCTTTCTTATTTTTCTTTTCCAGTTCATTTTCTTTTCTTTTGCTGCAGTTTTCATACCCTCACCCTTTGAAACAGTATTCTTTGCAAGCGTGGATCCCGTCGGGTACGGCGGACGATCTGGGTGCTAATACCTTCCCAGGTCGTAACCGACTCCCGAACTCAGTCTCTTTGGTTCGCAGGACCTGTGTCCTTCCTCTTTCTTTCTTCTGGTTTGTGCAGCATTACCATTCCCTTTCTTCGGGATAAAAATGCCTGGCTGGCGACTCTATCCTTTTTCCGCGCCACTTTCGCGTTTGTACCAGGATGGAAATCCCGGGAGCGACACATATTGCCTTTACATTTCATGTTTGTGCTTGTATAGGCTTTCCCCCTTTGTTAGAAGCAACTTATCTTCCTTAGGAAGTAAGTCGTATTCTACTTTTCTTCTTTCCTTTTCTTAATAGGAATAGAAAACCACACTAACCTAGGTTCATCCATGCATGACAACACTTAAGATCATTAGTCCCCCTTTAGAATTTTACCTTTTGATCGCTTTGCTTTCTCTTTCTCATCTCAAAAGAAAAGCTAAAACAACACTTCAATAAGGATTGAAGTAATCTTAGATATTGAGACTTATTCCATGGAGCACTTGTAGTCTTCCCATCTTGGGATAGTACAAGTTTGTCTCTCATGACGTATAAGTCTGATCTTGAGACTATTTTCACAAACAATAAAAAGGAAACACTTCTCTAAAAGATAGTAAACAAACAAAACTCGTCTTTTCTTTCGGGAATTCTTTTCTTATCTCACTCACTCTCAATGAGAACTTGCGACGACTTGTCTCATTTGCAAGACGGTAACGCACTCGTACCAGATGAGCCTGCAACACCTGAGCATAAACATACATAATTCATCTCTAAAAAACATAAATAGTTTCCGCCTTAGTTAGGCGAACTACGTCGACTCTGATCCTCATATTCCCAATGAGGTATGTAGGCAACGGGGTAGGGCCCATTCGAGCACACTCTTTATTTTCCCTACATTTTCCTCCTTCATTCTCTTTTCCAGTTCCCTTTCTCACTTTCGTTCCAGTTAGCAGTGCTTTTGTTTAACAACATCTTATTTCTCACCCTTTGAAAGAGACAAATAAGCGTGGATCTCGTCGGGTATGAAGGACGATTTGGGTTCTAATACCTTCCCAGGTCGTAACCGACTCCCAAACCCAGATCTTTGGTTCGCAGGACCTCGTCCTTTCCTTCTTCCGTAGGTTTGTGCAGCATTACCTTTCCCATTTATTCGGGATAAAAATGCATGGTTGGTGACACTACCTTTTCCGCGCCACTTTCGTGTTTGTACTAGGATGAAAATCCCGGGAGCGACACTAGGGTTCTTATAGCATAGTAAATTACATGTAGTTTCTTATCTATCGTCTGGCCTAGGAAAACTCCTACAGCATAAGCACTAGCGTCACACATGATCTCAAAATGTTCGGTCCAGTATGGGAGTTGTATAATAAGTGCTGATATTAATGCTTGTTTTAAAAGTTTAAATGCTTCATCGCATTTTTTCTCGAAACTGAATTTATCATCTTTCATCAGGAGACCAATTAAGGGTTTGGTTATTTTAGAGAAGTCTTTGATAAAACACAGGTAGAAACCAGCGTATCCAAGAAAACTTCGGACTTCCCTAATGGTCTTGGGTGAATTTAGGTTTTCTATAACTTCTATTTTGGCTTTATCAACTTCAATACCACTTTCGGAGACTATATGTCCTAAAACTATACCTTCGGTAACCATAAAGTGACATATCTCCTAATTTAGTACTTGGTTTACTTCCACGCATCTTTGCAGGATTTTCTCAAGGTTAGCGAGACATTTTTTTAAAATTAAATCCGCATACTAAGAAATCATTCATGAATACTTCCATGATTCCATCAAGGTAATCAGTAAAGATTGACATCATGCAATGTTGAAAGTAGCTGGTGGCATTACAGAGTCTAAATGGCATTCGTCTATAGGCAAAGGTTCCATAAGGGCATGTGAAGGTTGTTATCTCTTGATCTTCTAGGTGAATAGGAATTTAAAAAAACCCCGAGTATCCATCTAGATAACAAAGTAGGAGTGTCTATCTAGACGTTTGTAACACCCCAAAATTTGCCCTCTCATTTTGATCAAGAAATGGTGGAGAAATCCAAATTTAAAAAAAAAATTAAAAAATTTTGCTCATTTCGTATCGACGCATACGAATTTCGTATCGATACATAAGCCTGTATGTATCGATACATACAAGTTTCGTATCGATACATGATTCAATTAATTTGCCAAAACATCAGTATGTATCGACGCATACATTTTCGTATCGATGCATACATGTTTCGTATCGATACATAAGTTGTTGTTTTTTTCTATTTTTGCTATTTTTTCTATTTTTTCCTTTCCTTTCCTTCACATTTTGTTCCACACTGTTCTTTTAGATTACTCTACCACATTTTAGAGTCTTCTACAACCTTCCAAGGAATATTCTAAGGAATATTCCAAAGAATACTCTAGAACTCTCTAGAGTCCTAACTATCTCCAAACCTAACCTAACTCCTAAGCAACCTCCATTCCCAAACCACATGCCAAGCCTACACATTATATAAACCCACTTCATCCCAAAGCTAAGCTCTCTCTCATTTTTTTTCGCTATCCTTCATCATTTTCACTTCATCTCTTTCATTCTTCTCTCAAACGTTTCCACCATTTTCAACCTCTCACCAAAGCTTCTTTCTAGAAGTTTCTTCATATTCTTCATTGGAATTGGAAGAACTTGAAGCTAAAACTGTGTGACATGGCATGATTTTAATGTGTCAAAAACTTGACATGATTGAAAGCTTGAGTGGTTCTCTATGAAAAAGCAAGGATTAGCATATTTGGAAAAATATACTGAATGAGCCGACTCAAATTCATCAATGAGCCGACTCATTCAAACGCACGGGTCCAAACAGGCTGCTTGATGCATCACTTTTGGTCGACTCATGTGTGTGGATGAGTCAACTCAAAACCCTTCATGAGCCGACTCATTCAATGTTAAATTGGTGGCAAACGCATGGGTCCAAACAGGCTGCCTGATGCATCACTTTTGGTCGACTCATGTGTGTGGATGAGCCAACTTAAAACCCTTCATGAGTCGACTCATCAAGAAGTGTTTTCTTCTCATTTTCCACGAGTCTCAACAGGCTGCCTCTCTGTTTATTTTGGTCGACTCATTTGTTATTTTGAGCGGGCTCATTTAATGATTTGAGTCGGCTCATTACTGTGCTGACTCATTTTTTCATTTAAATGTTTTCCCTCTCTTATGTTTCTTTCTCTAACCAATATAAATAGCTGTTTATTTCATTTGAGAAGGTTGAACAAGGAAAGTGAAAGATATACACATAGCTCTCTTCATCTTCTTCATTCTTGCATCAATCAAACAATCACACACAACAATCTTTGTTTGATTTCGGTGTTCGTTTCGAAGATAACGTTCAATCGTGAGTTAGAATTTCAGATTGGGTTTAGATTGTGTAGGTTTTCCTTGGAAAAATCCGAAGGGTATTCTCCTCCAAGATCATTGAAGATTTGGGGGTTTTGCACACATCGATCGTTCGTAGATTCAGCCGAGTGAGGTAGATTTAAGATCAAGTGGATCGTTCTCTCATATCACGGTAGACGGAGGATTGCGAAGGTCTTTGTGGGTTCACAAGTGTGGGAGAAACTCAGCCATACTCAAATTTTGGAGAATCGTGAATTCTTGCAAGAAGGGAGCAATTAATCTGAGGCTTTCTCGACACGCGTGAAAGACTTGATTCTACTTTGGATCAAGGGACAAGAAGAAGATTTGACAGTATATTCAACGTGGTTTGGTTTGTTGATTCATTTATTTCTCTTCTTGTAAAATAATTGCGATTTAATAAAATTGCCCAATTCAATTTCGAATTGGGGGCAGAGTACTTCGAGCAAGGACAACGAAGGAACTGCATTCAAAGTGTTTGATAAATTGTTACACTCAAAAGTGACAACTAGAGTGGGTAAAATTCTGCACTATTTGATACAACCAAATTGTCCTTGGTGTGTGCACTCCAAGTGTTTGGTAAAAAGCCTAATCACAAAAAATCAATTTAATTGTGCTTGATTTCTTCTCCAATCATTGTTAAGAATAGTTTTATCAAGTTCTGAATATCAAGTGAATCATTTGTGAAATATTAATTCTTCTAGTCATAATTTCATTCCAATTGGGTTTTACGCATATCCGATCTCCGGTGACTTCTAATTTGAACTAGACGATTTTCCGGGAAACTTCCGCAATAATTTTCAACTTAATTTTGAAAAGTAAATTTTAAAAATGGATCTATTCAACCCCCCTCCCCCCTTCTAGATCCGCGCTATCGTCTAACAAGTGGTATCAAGAGCACTGGTTCATCTAGTGCTTCACATATAACTTATTGGAAAATGGACAACGATCCAACGGGGGTGTATAATAGAGCTCCAGTTTTTACCGGAGAAAACTATAGTCACTGGAAAGATTGTATGCGCATCCATATCAACTTTGTTGATAGAAAAATTTGGAAAGTTATTCAAGAAGGCCCATTTTAAATAACCATGGCCGGACCGGATAATATCCAAATTGAAAAACCGGAAGCACAATGGGATGATAATGATGAAAAGAAATATAGCTACGAATGGAAAGCTCGAAACATACTCATAGCTTCCTTGGGAGAGGATGAATACTTTCGAGTTTCTCATCACACATCGACTAAAGCTATGTGGGAAGCCTTACAAGTTTCCCATGAAGGAACCGATGATGTTAAGCTTGCTCGAATTAATACTCTATAACAAGAGTTCGATCGATTTCACATGAGCCAAGGGGAAACCGTTGGTGAAATGGGAAAAATATTTTCTCACTTGACAAATCGATTAAATGCTCTTGGTAAAACTACTCCTAATGATGTTGCAACTAACAAGATTTTGAGATGTCTTACTAGGCAATGGTTGCCAAAAGTTACGGCAATCAAAGAAGCCAATGATGTAAGAACTTTGGATCTAACTACACTCATTGGAAAACTACAAGAGCACGAACAAGAGCTCTTAAACTTAAATGAGCATGAATACAAAGAAAAGAAAGAAAAGATCGAGAAAAATAAAGATCATGAGAAGAAGAAGAAGTCTATTGCATTAAAAGCTTCTTCCTCAAAATCCTCCACAAATAAAGATAGTGGGAGTGATACAAGTAATGATGAAGATGAATCAAACGAAGATATAGGCTTATTCGTAAGAAGATACAATCGGTATCTCAAAAAGAATGAGATTTCCCATTCGGACAAGCGTCTCATCAACTATCGAAGAAAATCTAATCCTTCCAAGCAAGAGTATGTTAAAAGTACTAAAGGAAAGGGATCTTGTTACAACTGTGGAAAACCAGGACATTACAAACTGGATTTCCTTATGTTAAAGAAAGACAAGGCAAAAGACAAATATCAAAGAAAAGGCAACAAGGCTAGAAGAGCATATATTGCTTGGGAAAGCGATAGTGAGTCGTCTAGCAAAGATACCTCAAGAGATGAGGAAGAGAGAGTAAATATTTGCCTCATGGCACATAAGAAAGACAAGAAAGAGGTAAGACATGCTAAATATGATTATGCTGAAAAATTGTCTTATAATGATTTGCTTAGTACTTTTAATATTCTCCATCAAGAAGCTAAAGAAGCTTTCAAGTGCATTGCATCCAATAAAAGAATTTTTGCACATTTAGAGAAAAAGGTTTCGGATAGTGAAAATGCTATGAAAGCTCTTAAGGCATCGATGGTAGAATCTATAGTAGAAGACAAACGAGAATGGCACAACTTTCATAGTTGTGAAACATGTTGGATTTGGCAAAAAGAGGTCAAAACTCTTCAAGCCAAACTAGACAAGTTGTCACAACCAAAAATGACATTCACTATTGATCGTTCAAACTTTAGAGAATCAATGAACAATCCATATCAAAGATATACCTATGTTGTGAAGGATCAAAATAGTCAATGCAAGTCAAAACCATTCTTGAAATGTCACTATTGTTGCAAGGAAGATCATACAATTGCCAAATGTCGTTTTAGGAGATACTTGGTCCCTAAAGGCATTTGTCAATGGTTGCCTAAAAGCAACAAAATTTTCACTCACACTCTAGGACCCAATGAAAATTGGGTACCTTTCTCTCTTGTCTAATCATATAGGTGGAGTGTCTTGAGACTATGGAGAAACAGTGGTTTCTTGATAGTGGATGCTCAAGACATATGACAGGTGATATTTCCCTATTCTATGATTTTGTGGCTAAGAAGAAGGGCTTTGTTACCTATGTGTCGCACCTCGAAAAATACGACCTCGCGATAAAAAAATACCGCGGATGAAAATTAAACAACAGAGTCGCCACCGAACTTATTTTATTCCAATTAAGGAAAAGGAAAATATCGAGAAACCTTTTTGAAAAAGCGGACAGAACAAGGTCTTTGAAACCAGATTCTAGGTTCGGGAGTCGATTCCGTAAGGGAAAGGTATTAGCACCCCTTACGTCTGTTGTACTCAACGGGAACCTCTTAGTTTAACTTGCGGTCTAATGTTGACTTATGCTTTCTGTTTTCTTCGAATAATAAAATAAATTCGAAAGATTCTAATCTAAGAAGAATAGGGGAAATGGGTTATTTGGTTCCTATGGTGCTCGGCAAGGAGTAAGATCCGTGTGCCTACGTATTCCCTTGTGCAATGGGAAAGTCAGAGCCTCGTAGTTCGAAATACTAAGGTTGGTCGGTTGATTTGTTTTAGTGAATGATTATTTAAACCGCATTCTAACTATTAAGCGTTGGCTTGTCTGCTCGCGATAGGAGGCGGAAACGCTAGCTTGTTTGCGAGATAGAAAGGATTTAAACAATGTTCGCTTAAAAAATGTTTGATTTAATTAATGTTTTATGAACGAAAGGGAGAATGAACCACGTTCCGTGGGGCGAGCCTCAGGAGCGTTCATTCAAGAATTCGAGGAATGCGAGACTCCAGAACTCAATTCTTTCGTTATTTGATGTGTAGATTAAGCGTTTTAATTACGGAAAGTCGAATGAACAACGTCCCGCGGGGCGAGCCTCGGGAGCGTTCATTCAAGAATTCGAGGAATGCTAGACTCCAGAATTCAGTTTTTCCGTTATTTAAATATAAAAAAAAAACATATTTGAATATTCGAGTTGGAAGGATTTGATGGCGAGGCACGGTGCACTCGGCTTACATGGTTTGCGAATAAATTAAAGCGATAAAATTGCGAAAAATAAATTAAATGCAACTATTCGGAGGCGTTGGGCCTTTTATTCGGACGCGTCGAAATATAGTTCAATTACTTCCTTAGAGACGATTTAAAATTGAAATCGTTCTATTAGGAGTCGATCGTTTATATTGAAATGCGATAAATTAAATTAAATAAATTGATTACATTAAATTGCAGATATTAAATAGGAATAGAATAACTGATAAAAATAAATTAAATTAAAAATTCGATAACACAACAAATAATTGAAATAATACAAAAAATAAACTAAACTAAATAAAATGGTTTTGTAGAAATAAAATGTTAAATAAAAATCCTAACTAAAAATGGCCTCATATTAATCAAGTTTTCCGATTTAATGAAATCGAAAATAACTTAATTTTTTGATATATCATTGGCCCTAATAAAATCAAGAATATATATATATATATATATATATATATATATATATATATATATATATATATATATATATATATATATATATATATATATATATATATATATATATATATATATATAAAGACATTTTTCTAAAGAAAATTACTAAACAATAAATTGAAATAAAAGAAATAGATTATAAAATAAAAACTAACTTTTAACATTATTAAATAAATAATAAATATAATAAAAATTAAGAAAGAAATACAAAATAGGGGGTTCAGCGCATGTTCTATAAAAAAAGTATGAAAAAAAGGCAGAGGGGCAGCGCTGAACATGGGAATAAAAAATTAAGAAAACATAAATGGATTTATGCATTCAAAATCATCATCATAAAGACCATAAGATATTTTCATTAAAGAAACAATAAAATTAAAATAAATACAATAACAGAAAAAAGAAAACATTATTATATATAAAAAAAACAAGACCACAAGTTCCAAAAGGGAACCCGTATTTTCAGTTTTCACCTATTCTTCAAATCACGCTTTCATAAAAATAGAGAACCCACCCTTTCAAAATGATTCGCAGCGGCACCGGTGGTTTTGGTTGATTTCGCAGTGATCTCTCTATCTCGCGACCTCTCTCTCGACTCGTTCTCGGATTTGGATCGGTTTTCTCCCGCGGATCTGTCGGATCTTAATCGCAGTTAGTGGTCCGGTTTTGTGTTGGTTCTCACTGTGTTTGGATTTCACTCACTCCCTCTGCTTTTTATTTTCGGTGTTTCTGTTTTTTTTTATTCGGTGGGTTTCAAATTTTATCTCGTCTCTATTTTCTGGGTTTTTTGAGGGTTGTGAGTGAAAAGAGATTGCTTGTTGTTTGAAGTTTCTGGATATTTAAAGGAAAGAGTTTTTTTGAAGGTTTATTATTTTTTTATTTTTGAAGCTTGAAATTGGTTTTGCAGTATTTTTGTGGGCTATCTCAGCTTCCCAGTGAATGAAGAAAAGGTTTTGTTATATAGATGAAATTGGAGAGGGTGTTTATGGAATTTGAGTGGAAAGATAAGAATGAAGAGCTGTAAATTTGTTGTTGTGAGATGTTGTGGAAATTGTTATGCGGTTTGTTGCAGTGAGTGGGAGGAAGTAGTGGAAAGTTTGTTGCTTTGGTGGGGTCATGTGGATACTGATAGAAACAACATACAAAATAATAAGAACAAGTGCTAATGGTACATAATGTGAAGAGCAACAAAGAAAGCATAAAATAAAATAAAATTGGACCAGGGAGCAGGAATCAAACCCCAGTCCTTATAGTAACACAAACACAAGTCCATCTGCTAGGGCGGGTATACATCCATTAGTAAAACTGCACCAATAAATATATACTCCATAGCCTTGTGTATTTTTGACAGTTTCCAACTTTTTCTTTTTCTTTCTCTCTTTTTTTTGGATAAGTTTTTTTTTATAATAATAATAATAATAACAAGAATGAAACTATAATAATAATGATGAAATATTTTTGATAATGGAAAATAAAAATGATTATAATAATAGTAGGTTTTTTTTTTTTAATTTTTTGGATAAAAAATATAATGGATAAAATAAAAGGAGATTATGAAATGAAATTTTTGTAGCATTTTTTTTATCAAACAAAACAATACTTATGATAAGAGGAATTGATTTTTTTATAGAAAATAACAAATGCATTTTTTTGACTTTTTGATAATTAATTTTCTTTTGAATAAAACATAAAATAAAAGGATATGAGATACGGATGAAATTGAGTATATAAAAAAACATTGCATATTTTGGTTTTTTTTAATATCAGACAGAAAAATAAAATAATAGATTTTTTTTTAATATCAGACAGAAAAATAAAATAATAGATATTTTGGATTTTCAATGTCAGACAGAAAAAAATACATTTTTTGGATTTTTGAAATAATGGTTAGACAGTAAAATAAAATGGTGCGGGTAGGACAAATTTGGGGTATGACAGTTGCCCCTATCGAATTGACTTAGACCGAGTAAGATGAATTGGCCTGCATTCATACTTTCAAGGTATAAGAAAATTAGATACTAACAAACTCCAAATTTGTCCACAAAAGAAATTTGTGTAATGATAAAAACTAAATGACTGAAAACTGGAAAAACGGGTGACACAGCGAAGAAATAAGTTGACAGAATAAATCACTTATCACTGGCGGATGATAAAGCGAGTAACTGAAAATAAAATCACTTATCACCGAAGGATGATAAGGCGAGTGACTGAACATAAAATCACTTATCAACAAAGGATGATAAGGCGGGGGATTGAAAATAAAATCACTTATCACCAAAGGATGATAAGGCGAGGGACTGAAAATAAAATCACTTATCACCAAAAGATGATAAGGCGAATGACTGAAAATAAAATCACTTATCACCGAAGGATGATAAGGCGAGTGACTAAATATAAAATCACTTATCACCGAAGAATGATAAGGTGAATGACTAAAAATAAAATCACTTATCACCGAAGAATGATAAGGAGAATGACTGAAAATAAAATCACTTATCACCGAAGAATGATAAGGAGAATGACTAAAAATAAAATCACTTATCACCGAAGAATGATAAGGCGAATGACTAAAAATAAAATCACTTATCACCAAAGAATGATAAGGCAGTGACTGAAAATAAAATCACTTATCACCGAAGAATGATAAGGCGAATGACTGAAAATAAAATCACTTATCACCGAAGAATGATAAGGCGAATGACTAAAAATAAAATCACTTATCACCGAAGAATGATAAGGCGAATGACTAAAAATAAAATCACTTATCACCGAAGAATGATAAGGCGAATGACTAAAAATAAAATCACTTATCACTGAAGAATGATAAGGTGAGTGAAATCACTTATCACCAAAAGGATGATAAGGCGATTCCGACACCAAAAGGATGTTGAGTAACAGAAAATTAAATAATCGACCCCCGCCACCAAAGGGAAAATCGGGTGACTGGAAATTAAACAACGATCTGGTTTAAGAAATACTGGTAAAATGAGTAAAATGCTTAGGGAAGAAAAGGTTGAAGAGAATTATATCCAATGGGAGACGGCCACTGGAATTGCTGAGGAGATGCCTGGAATATTCGATCGATCTTGGATCCTGACTTATGTATGCATGTTTGATTTTTTTTGAAATGGTATTCCATAATGATGGAGATACGATGCAAGTGTTTATGCACTGTTGAAAGTTAAAGTGTTGGGGATATGAAAAGCTGGTTTATTTAGGTATGCATACGATGCACATGTTGTAAATGATTGATGTAAATGATGCTTATGACGTTGATGATGCATAATGATGCATATGAGCGATTGAAAGGTGCCAGGTTGGTGGACTCTTAGTCTGGTAGTTGCCAATAATGATTGGACTTTGGGTGGGTGGAGGGTTTGATTCCCCAACACTCGATCTTCGACGATGTATGGTCAGAAGATGGATCTGAAAGCTCCAAGTTTGGTCACTTGCTGATGAGCGAAGCGACTTAATTGACACATGAAAACTGCTTTTCTTTGAACGATTACTAACATCTGATAAGGCATGCTTGTTCAACTGGGGAGTAAAGAGAGGAAGATTTGCTCCTTGTTTGCTTGCCCCTGTCTATAGGATGTTTGAAAGAATTCTGGTGGGGAAACTTTGAGAGTGACCATGACATGATCTGCCCCTATGTCTGGATTTGGTAGGCGTCTGCCTCTGATTGAGCGCTTGAATATGATTTGCCTCTGACTAGGCTGTTGTTGGAGATTTTGCCCCTGATTGAGCTGACATTGAAGAAGTATTGATTCAAGTTTCTCTTTCGATTGCCCCTTGTTGGGATTGCACCGATGTCAAGCACTGATTTGCAATTAAATTGTTCATACACAAATGGTAGTGTTAATGCAACATTCATGTAAGTTTTGAAAAAAGTCGATTATTTGAATGATTGTGATAGTGTGATGAATGGACCATTAGTCCAAACATGGTGCTGATTGAGAAAGTGCGTGAAAAATGCAGTAAGAATAATGTGCAATCGAGATTGAAGATTAGCAAATATATGGGAGTCAATTTACGCAACCTTGTTGGTAACATGCTTTCAGAATAAATCCTACCTCAATTAGGTCTTTTGAGGGTTGTAACGTGGCCTGGTTCATGGTTTGAGAAACAAAGGATATAAGGCTCAAAGTTTGATTTGTACCCACCCCTTCTTCGTAATGTTCTTCAGTCCTACGTTCAGTTAACTCTACACATGCATTTATTTTGACGTAAGAGCGAAAATGAAGCCTCAAAGTTTGCTTGAAGTGGCAGTCATCTTATTTTGCTGGCGACCCTTTGATTCTTGATTTGGTCACTGATATTTGTTTTGCTTTTGTTGAGGATTTGAGTTCCTCTTTTGATTTCTTTTTTCTCGACTAAGTCTCCCTTCGGGTTCTCAACTTAGTGGTTTTTTCTTTTCTTTTCTTTTTGTTTGAATGTTATGACTGCCAAGTCATTTGCTGATTGGTCCTTCGACAGGATGTCTCATCTTGCGATTCGAGTAGTCAGGCTAACTGAACAACTACCCTGCCTCGGGTTTGATGTAAGGGTTGTATCCGAAAGAAAACTCCTACTTCTAGGCTCGAAATGGTTGACTAGGGATTAACTCCTTATATCTCCAGTGTTTGGGGATTTGGAAAAAAGAATGCATGTATATCGTTGACGAGGTTTTATCCGAAAGCATACCGCAGCAGTTATGGGTATTTCGTTTTCATCATTCTCCCTCGAATATTTGCTAAAGTGAAGTGAGGGAAATATTTTTGTGATTTTGTGATAAATTATAAATGATGAGCGAATGCGAATAAATTTATTCAAAACATGCATAAACATAACATTAACAAAACCAAATACAAATGTCAATGTTCAGAGCAAACAATACTTAAACGAACATTACAACAACAAAAAAACAAGAGTGTGAAAATGATAAATGGCGACGCCTGCCTTGATTTGAGGAATAAACTTCTCTTGATTGAATGCTTCAGAGTTGGAGACTACTCAGCTCGGTCTTCAACAACCCCTTCAAATGCTTTCACTTGCTGGCACCGTGCGGCAGCATTGGGTTGTTCTGGACATTTGGATTTCTCTGAGTGAAGGTGAGATCCTTAGAGTTGATCAAATCTTGAACCTTGTGTTTGAAGGCATGGCAGGTCTCGATTGTGTGACCTGGAGCGCCTTTGTGATACTCACAGCGAGAATTGGCATCATAGTTTCGGGCGTTACCAGTCTGAGGTGGTATATCTTTCAAAGTAAGAGATCCTTTTTCCATCAACCCATTAAAGATTTCGTAATATGACATAGGAAGAGGATCAATGTGTCTGTCAGATCCACTTTGTTGATATGTTGGGCGCTAAGTCAGTGTTGTACTCCTTAAAGGATTCGTTTTCCTTTTGAGCCATACTCTGAAGTTGAGTACGATTTGGAGCTAAGTCAGTGTTGTACTTGTACTTATTTTTGAATGCATCAGATAGATCAAGCCAAGTACGCACGTTGCTACGCTCAAGTTGCATGTACCATTCTAGAGACGCTCCAAACAGGCTGTCTTGGAAGCAATGGATCATGAGTCTGTCATCTTTGGCATGAGCGGCCATTTTTCTGCAGTACATTCTCAAATGGATCTCGGGACAACTGAGGCCTTTGTATTTTTCGAATTCTGGCAGTTTGAACTTAGTAGGGATCATAACATTTGGAACTAATCACATGTCTGAGGCACTCAGAGAAGTTGAGTTGTGTCCTTCCATGATTCAGAGTTTTTCAGCTAACTCACGACACATCTTCATAGCTTCGGATTCTTGGACAGCATGAGGGTTGGTAATTGGAACAGCGGTATGCATCTCGTACTCAACTTGTTGATCCTCTTCAACATGAGGCATATGAACTTGAGTAACGACAGGTTGAGCTTGAGGAATAGCACCAACAGTAACACCAGAGGTATGTATTGGTTGAGAAGTAACTTCTTTGACAACAGGAGTATAGCCTGGAGGCAAACCATATACCAAAGGATTTGGAACAGGAACTGAAGGCATTGTGCGCGAGGCAGATCCAAGAGCATTGTTCCTTGCGGAAGCAGCTTCACGACGTTCTTCCATTTTGGCTAGAGCCTTTATGTTCTCATAAATCTGGTCAATCTTGCTCTTGACCGAGTCAATCTCTTCCCTCACAGCAGCTTGCTCTTCTTGAATCACGTCCATTAGTCTTCTAGTGTTAGCTCGAGTTAGATACGGGCGTCGAGAATGATACGGGCGTCGGGAAACCAGCTTGATTTACTGAAGATGAAGGAACATGCAATGAGTTTACGACTTTGGAATGAAATGCAAGATGAACAAATATGCAAATGAAATTAATATGCATATGGATGCAATGCAAGATCCAGGATCACGAGTATAATCTGCTCTGAGGTGAACCATAGTAACGAGTAAATAACCGGTATCTCTGATAAAAGTAACCTTAGCATGTAGGCTCTTATAGGATTGTTCTAGGTTCTTTACCCGTAAAACCACTCACAGGATAGTTTCTACGGTTATTGATAAGATACTCAAGGTCACGGACGCTAATCGTACTAACGTCCTGCCACAGGCTAGCTGTATTATGACGATAATAACGAAAAGATCTACCTTGAGTGGAGTTCTCATGTTAGCCGTATGAGGAGCATGCCCTCGGAGACTAACACTACGCAACTGCCAACATTGAAACTGGTCCTAAAAGTGGTCCCAGAGTCACAACCCTTTCAGGAATCAAGTCATGCGATAGGCTAGCTGTGTTATGACGAGATTTACGAATAGGTCTACTCTCTAGGGGGAGCTTTCATGCTAGGCTTGCAAGGAGCGAGTCCTTGGAGACTAACACTAATAACTTCCAATTCTAAACTGGGTGTTCCTCTTCTTTTTCAGAGCTCAGATGCCAACCCAGGATCCAACAAGCAGGTATGATAATAATCATAATAAAGTGAGAGAAAATAAACAAGCACAAATAAAAATCATGAAGAAAACAGATAAGCAATGTAAACATTGATCGCAAAGTAAACAAAGTTAGGCTTGACTCTCTGAAGTCCCCAGCAGAGTCGTCATCTGTCGCACCTTGAAAAATACGACCTCGCGATAAAAAAAATATCGCGGATGAAAATTAAACAACAGAGTCGCCACCGAACTTATTTTATTCCAATTAAGGAAAAGGAAAATATCGAGAAACATTTTTGAAAAAGCGGATAGAACAAGGTCTTTGAAACCAGATTTTAGGTTCGGGAGTCGATTCCGTAAGGGGAAGGTATTAGTACCCCTTACGTCCGTTGTACTCAACGGGAACCTCTTAGTTTAACTTGCGATCTAATGTTGACTTATGCTTTCTGTTTCCTTCGAATAATAAAATAAATGCGAAAGATTCTAATCTAAGATTAATAGGGGAAAAGGGTTATTTGGTTCCTATGGTGCTCGGCAAGGAGTAAGATCCGTGTGCCTACGTATTCCCTTGTGCAATGGGAAGTCAGAGCCTCGTAGTTCGTAGTACTAAGGTTGGTCGGTTGATTTGTTTTAGTGAATGATTATTTAAACTGCATTCTAACTGCTAAGCGTTGGTTTGTCTGCTCGCGATAGGAGGCGGAAGCACTAGCTTGTTTGCGAGATAGAAAGGATTTAAACAACATTCTCTTAAAAAATGTTTGATTTAATTAATGTTTTATTATCGAAAGGGCGAATGAACCACGTTCCGTGGGGCGAGCCTCAGGAGCGTTCATTCAAGAATTCGAGGAATGCGAGACTCCAGAACTCAATTCTTTCGTTATTTGATGTGTAGATTAAACGTTTTAATTATGGAAAGTCGAATGAACAACATCCCGCGGGGCGAGCCTCGGGAGCGTTCATTCAAGAATTCGAGGAATGCTAGACTCCAGAATTCAGTTTTTCCGTTATTTAATTATAAAAAAAACATATTTGAATATTCGAGTTGGAAGGATTTGATGGCGAGGCACGGTGCACTCGGCTTACATGGTTTGCGAATAAATGAAAGCAATAAAATTGCGGAAAATAAATTAAATGCAACTATTCGGAGGCGTTGGGCCTTTTATTCGGACGCGTTGAAATATAGTTCAATTACTTCCTTAGAGCCGATTTAAAATTGAAATCGTTCTATTAGGAGTCGATCGTTTATATTGAAATGCGATAAATTAAATTAAATAAATTGACTACATTAAATTGCAGATATTAAATGGGAATAGAATAACGGATAAAAATAAATTAAATTAAAAATTCGATAACATAACAAATAATTGAAATAATACAAAAAATAAACTAAACTAAATAAAATGGTTTTGTAGAAATAAAATGTTAAATAAAAATCCTAACTAAAAATGGCCTCATTAATATCAAGTTTTCCGATTTAATGAAATCGAAAATAACTTAATTTTTTGATATATCATTATATATATATATATATATATATATATATATATATATATATATATATATATATATATATATATATATATATATATATATATATATATATATATATATATATATATATATATATATATATATATATATATATATATAAAGACATTTTTCTAAAGAAAATTACTAAACAAGAAATTGAAATAAAAGAAATAGATTATAAAATAAAAACTAAATTTTAACATTATTAAATAAATAATAAATATAATAAAAATTAAGAAAGAAATACAAAACAGGGGGTTCAGCGCATGTTCTATAAAAAAAAGTATGAAAAAAAGGCAGAGGGGCAGCGCTGAACATATGAATAAAAAATTAAGAAAACATAAATGTATTTATGCATTCAAAATCATCATCATAAAGACCATAAGATATTTTCATTAAAGAAACAATAAAATTAAAATAAATACAATAACAGAAAAAAGAAAACATTATTATATATAAAAAAACAAGACCACAAGTTCCAAAAAGGAACCCGTATTTTCAGTTTTCACCTATTCTTCAAATCACGCTTTCATAAAAAAAGAGAACTCACCCTTTAAAAATGATTCGCAGCGACACCGGTTGTTTTGGTTGATTTCGCAGTGATCTCTCTATATCGCGACCTCTCTCGACTCGCTCTCGGATTTGGATCGGTTTTCTCCCGCGGATCTGTCGGATCTTAATCGCAGTTAGTGGTCCGGTTTTGTGTTCCGGTTTTGTGTTGGTTCTCATTGTGTTTGGATTTCACTCACTCCCTCTGCTTTTTATTTTCGGTGTTTCTGGGTTTTTTTTTTGATTCGGTGGGTTTCAAATTTTATCTCGTCTCTATTTTCTGGTTTTTTTTTAGGGTTGTGAGTGAAAAGGGATTGCTTGTTGTTTGAAGTTTCTGCATATTTAAAGGAAAGAGTTTTTCTGAAGGTTTATTATTTTTTGATTTTTGAAGCTTGAAATTGGTTTTGTAGAATTTTTGTGGGCTATCTCAGCTTCCCGGTGAATTAAGAAAAGGTTTTGTTATATAGATGAAATTGGTGAGGGTGTTTATGGAATTTGAGTGAAAAGATAAGAATGAAGAGCTATAAATTTGTTGTTGTGAGATGTTGTGGAAATTGTTATGCGGTTTGTTGCAGTGAGTGGGAGGAAGTAGTGGAAAGTTTGTTGCTTTTGTGGGGTCATGTGGATATTGATAGAAACAACATACAACAATCTGATTCTTTTTATTTAATTTTGGAAACTTTGATAATATAATAAAACAATAATAATAATAATAACTATAATAATAATAATAATAAATAATAGTAATAATAATAATAATGGAAAAAATTGAATAATAGAAATAATAACAATGATAATAATAATAAAAACAATTAATAATAAGAACAAGTGCTAATAGTACATAATGTGAAGAGCAACAAGGAAATTGTTGCAGTGAGTGGGAGGAAGTAGTGGAAAGTTTGTTGCTTTTGTGGGGTCATGTGGAGAAAAAGGATGGGAGCAGGAATCAAACCCCAGTCCTTATAGTAACACAAATACAAGTCCATCCACTGGGGCGGGTATACATCCATTAGTAAAAATGCACCAATAAATATATACTCCATAGCCTTGTGTATTTTTGACAATTTCTAACTTTTTCTTTTTCTTTCTCTCTTTTTTTTTGGATAAGTTTTTTTTATAATAATAATAATAACAAGAATGAAACTATAATAATAATGATGAAATATTTTTGATAATGGAAAATAAAAATGATTATAATAATAGTAGTTTTTTTTTTTAATTTTATGGATGAAAAATATAATGGATAAAATAAAAGGAGATTATGAAATGGAATTTTTGTAGCATTTTTTTTATCAAACAAAACAATACTTATGATAAGAGGAATTGATTTTTTTTCCAGAAAATAACAAATGCATTTTTTTGACTTTTTGATAATTAATTTTCTTTTGAATAAAACATAAAATAAAAGGATATGAGATACGGATGAAATTGGGTATATAAAAAAACATTGCATATTTTGGTTTTTTTTAATATCAGACAGAAAAATAAAATAATAGATATTTTGGTTTTTGTTTTTAATATCAGACAGAAAAATAAAATAATAGATATTTTGGATTTTCAATGTCAGACAGAAAAAAATACATTTTTTGGATTTTTGAAATAATGGTTAGACAGTAAAATAAAATGGTGCGGGTAGGACAAATTTGGGGTATGACACTATGGTGATAACAACAAGGGAGCTATACTCGGCAAAGGTAGTGTAGGTAATCCCTCTTTTACATCTATCTCTAATGTCCTTTTAGTTGAGGGTCTTAAACATAACATTGTTAGCATTAGTCAATTATGTGATAAGGGATATAATGTCTCATTCTCTAAAGAAGGATGCATAATTGAACATAATGAAAACAATGAGGATGTGTTTAAAGGCTTGAGGGTTAACAATGTTTATATGCTTGATTTGAATTCGATGACCTTGAGTGATCCTAAATGTCTTATTTCCAAAAATGAAGAGTCTTGGCTTTGGCATAGACGTTTAGCTCATATCAACTTTGACTTGCTAAATAAGGTTGTGTCCAAAAACTTAGTAGTCGGTTTGCCTAACATAAAGTTCACTAGAGATCATCTTTGTGATGCTTTCCAAATGGGAAAGCAAACTAAGATATCTTTTAAATCAAAAAATTGAGTCTCTACTTATAGACCTCTTGAACTTATACACATGGATCTTTTTGGTCCTTCTAGAATCAAAAGTATAGGAGGGAACTATTATGGTTTTGTTATTGTTGACGACTACTCTCGATTTTGTTGGACAATCTTCTTAGCTAGTAAAAGTGATACCTTTTCGGCTTTTGAAACTTTTGCCAAATTATCTCAAAATAAACTTGGCACAAACATTGTAAATATTAGAAGTGACCATGGAGGTGAGTTTGAAAATCATCTCTTTGAAATTTTTTTTGAAAACCATGGCATTGATCATAACTTCTCCGCTCCTAGAACACCACAACAAAATGGTGTTGTGGAGCGTAAAAATCGTGTGTTGGAGGAATTGGGAAGAACTATGATTAATGATAGCGGTCTTCCTAAATATTTTTGGGCCGATGCTATTAGCACCGCTTGCTATGTTTTGAATAGGATCACTATTCGACCTATTCTAAACAAAACTCCCTATGAACTATTAAAAGGAAGAAAGCCTAATGTGTCACACCTTCATGTTTTTGGTTGCAAATGTTTTGTGCTAAATAATGGAAAAGACAATCTTGGTAAATTTGATTCAAAGGAGGATGAGGGCATCTTCCTTGGATACTCTAATTCAAGCAAAGCATATAGAATATTCAATAAAAGGTTTCTTATAGTTGAAGAATCTGTACATGTATCTTTTGATGAAACTTATCTGAATGTTGTTGGAAAAGGTAGTGTTGTTATTGGTGCAGGTGCCTCCTCTAGTGAGATTGTTAAATACATTGATATTTCTCGTGTGGAACCCTTTCCGGATGTTGTTAATAAGGAGCCGGTTGATGTGTCTAGTCTCAAATATGAAGGTCAAGCATCCTTTCAAAATGATCTACTATTGGAATGGAAGACATTGAAAGATCATCCTATCGATAACATCATTGGAGACATCTCAAAGGGTGTCATTACTAGATCAAGACTAAGTAACTTTTGTTTTTATCATGCCTTCATATCTCAAATTGAGCCTAAAAATGACAAAGAAGCTTTACTTGATGAAAATTGGTTCCTAGCCATGCAAGAGGAACTAAATCAATTTAAAAGAAATGAGGTTTGAGACCTTGTTCCACCTCCATTAGATCATCGAGTAATTGGCACCAAATGGGTTTTTAGGAATAAATTGGATGAAAACGGCACTATTATTCGCAACAAGGCCCGTCTTGTTGCTCAAGGGTATAACCAAGTGGAATGCATAGACTATGAGGAAACTTATGCTCCTGTTGCCCTCCTTGAGGCTATACGCCTTTTACTTGCATTTGCTTATTCACAAAACTTTAAACTATATCAAATGGATGTTAAGAGTGCCTTCCTTAACGGATATATAAATGAAGAGGTTTATGTGTGTTAACCTCCTGGATTTGAAATCTTTGAAAAACCAAATCATGTTTACAAACTAAAACGTGCTTTATATGGTCTCAAACAAGCTCCTAGAGCTTGGTATGAGCGCCTAAGCAATTTTTTAATCAATCAAGGATTTATCAAGAGGAAAGGTTGACACTACTCTCTTTATTAAACGTGAAGGAAAACATTCTATATTAGTTCAAGTATATGTAGATGACATTATTTTTGGATCTACTAACATGAAGTTGGTTAAAGAATATTCAATTTCTATGCAAGGTGAGTTTGAGATGAGTATGATGGGGGAGCTAAATTTCTTCCTCGGACTTCAAATTAGACAACTTGAAGATGGAGCCTTCATAAGTCATACTAAATATTGCAATGAGTTGCTCAAGAGGTTTGATATGACAAACTCCAAGTCTATTGATACACCAATTCCTACGGCGGAAAGTCTTGATCGTGATGAAAAGGGTAAGGATGTAGATATAAAAAGGTATCGAGGTATGATCAGATCTCTTCTTTATCTTAACGCATCGTGTCCAAATATTATGTTTAGTGTATGTATGTGTGCTAGATTTCAATATTGCCCTAAGGAATCACATTTAAAATCAGTTAAACGCATACTTAGGTATCTTTGTGGTACGTCTAAGTTTGGTTTATGGTATCCTAAGGGTAGTGATTGCTCTTTGGTAGGTTTTTCCGACTCCGACTTTGCCGGTTGCAAAGTGGATAGGAAAAGCACTAGTGGAACTTGTCATTTTTTTTCAAACTCTCTTGTCAGTTGGCATAACAAAAAGCAAGTTTCTGTTGCCTTATCAACTGCAGAGGCGGAGTATATTGCAGCCGGAAATTGTTGTGCCCAAATCCTATGGCTAAAACAACAATTGCTCGACTTCAATATCTCTCTCAAACAAATTCCAATTTTGTGTGACAATACTAGTGCAATTAATCTTACCAAAAATCCTATTCTTCATTCACGCACTAAACATATTGAAATCAGACATCATTTTCTTAGGGATCATGTAGAGAAAGGTGATGTGGTGTTTGAGCATGTTGATAGTGTAAATCAACTAGCCGATATTTTTACAAAACCACTAGCTACCGATCTTTTCTTCTTTATCCGTATGGAACTTGGTGTTCTTGACATCTCGGATAGATCTTAGTAATCATTGCTTTATTTATATATTATTCTTTGGCTCAACTTCTCTTGTCTCTAACATCTTGTTATATAGTGTTATAGTTCATCTATTTCTCATATACTCGAGGTAATATCCTTCTTTACTTGGTTATCTCAATTCATTCTTCATATATATATAGTAAAAGTGTGTTGCATTTCTTATGTTTGTATATTTATCTATTTCTCTTTAATTCAATTTTTTTTGTTTATTCTCACTATCTTTACTCGTTTTTCCAAATTGTGTATTTGTGAATGCGTGTTTCTATTGCAATTGGCTTCTCATTTGACATTTGGTTTTGCATGCTATTTCTATTGGTAGATTAACTCATATGTTTCTTCTTCTTTTTGATGTTGTCAAAGGGAGAGATGATATTGATATTGATGTATGTAAGATCGGGTCACATAATCAGGGGGAGCTTTACACCAACATATGGCGATTGATTCATCAAGTTTTTGCCATCATCAAAAAGGGGGAGTTTGTGCGACATGGAATGATTTTAATGTGTCAAAAACTTGGCATGATTGAAAGCTTGAGTGGTTCTCTATGAAAAAGAAAGGATTAGCATATTTGGAAAAATATACTGAATGAGCCAACTCAAATTCATCAATGAGCCGACTCATTCAGTGTTAAATTGGTGGCAAACGCACGGGTCCAAACAGGCTGCCTGATGCATCACTTTTGGTCGACTCATGTGTGTGGATGAGCCGACTCAAAAACCTTCATGAGCCGACTCAGTCAATGTTAAATTGGTGGCAAACGCACGGGTCCAAACAGGCTGCCTGGTGCATCACTTTTGGTCGACTCATGTGTGTGGATGAGCCGACTTAAAACCCTTCATGAGTCGACTCATCAAGAAGTGTTTTCTTCTCATTTTCCACGGGTCTCAAAAGGTTGCCTCTCTGTTTATTTTGGTCGACTCATCTGTTATTTTGAGTCGGCTCATTTAATGATTTGAGTCGGCTCATTAATGTGCTGACTCATTTTTTCATTTAATTTTTTCCCTCTCTTATGTTTCTTTCTCTAACCAATATAAATAGCTATTTATTTCATTTGAGAAGGTTGAATAAGGAAAGTGAAAGATATACACATAGCTCTCTTCATCTTCTTCATTCTTGCATCAATCAAACAATCACACACAACAATCTTTGTTTGATTTCGGTGTTCGTTTTGAAGATAACGTTCAATCGTGAATTAGAATTTCAGATTGGGTTTAAAGTGTGTGGGTTTTCCTTGGAAAAATCCGAAGGGTTTTCTCCTCCAAGATCATTGAAGATTTGGGGGTTTTGCACATATCAATCGTTCGTAGATTCAGCCGAGTGAGGTAGATTGAAGATCAAGTGGATCGTTCTCTCATATCACGGTAGACGGAGGATTGCGAAGGTCTTTGTGGGTTCACAAGTGTGGGAGAAACTCAGTCGTGCTCAAAGTTTGGAGAATTGTGAATTCTTGCAAGAAGGGAGCAATTAATCAGAGGCTTTCTCGACACGCGTGGAAGAATTGATTCTACTTTGGATCATGGGACAAGAAGAAGATTTGACAGCATATTCAACGTGGTTTGGTTTGTTGATTCATTTATTTCTCTTCTTGTAAAACAATTGCGATTTAATAAAATTGCCCAATTCAATTTCGAATTGGGGGCAGAGTACTTTGAGCGAGGACGACGAAGGAACTGCCTCAACAAATTCCTTGTGTTCTTCTCATTTCTCGCATTTTACTTTTATTCATATTGATTTTGTGTGCTTGAAAATTATGGTGTATCAAATTAGTGCATTCAAAGTGTTTGATAAATTGTTACACTCAAAAGTGACAACTAGAGTGGGTAAAATTCTACACTATTTGATACAACCAAATTGTCCTTGGTGTGTGCACTCCAAGTGTTTGGTAAAAAGCCTAATCACACAAAATCAATTTAAGTGTGCTTGATTTCTTCTCCAATCATCGTTAAGAATAGTTTTATCAAGTGCTGAATTATCAACTGAATCATTTGTGAACTATTAATTCTTCTAGTCATCATTTCATTCCAATTGGGTTTTACGCATATCCGATCTCCGGTGACTTCTAATTTGAACTAGACGATTTTCCGGGAAACATCTGCAAAAAAATTTCAACTTAATTTTGAAAAGTAAATTTTAAAAAGGGATCTATTCAACCCGCCCTTCTAGATCCGCGTTATCGTCTAACAAAAACCTCCATCAATCATCTCATTGTGAAGCTTATTTGAAGAATCAATTCTGATTTTGGAAGAGTTTTGAGCTTATTGGAGGTTATTGATCAAGTGTTCATCAAGAAGCATCAACAACCGCATTTATTTTGCGTGTTCACGGATCGAAGCTTCGACTCTCCGGTTTTCTTCTCCATTTGCGTTCCGATCTACACCGCAACACTCACCGGAGCAATCCTCCGCTTCGTAGGTTGGTGATCTAAATTCGCTTCTTGATTTAACTTATTCTCTTTATTTCTCCATGACGGCATTCTTCGTGTGTTTATCGTTGTGTACGCACTTGACCGTTTAATTTCGTCTTGATTACGATTTGATCACTTTGTTTGTTCGTAGGTAGAATTATAGCATATTATAAGTGCCATTAAGGTTTAGATTATGGCTTTTAGGTGTAAAATTTGTGCTCACTAGATAATAGTTGCATTAGGAGCTTTAGGAAATAAGTCGATCGCAAGAAGTGCTTTTCCCTCATTTTCTTGGGCATTACTTCCCCCTTTACCACCATAGATTGATATGTCCTGATTTTAGGGAATTTTCAAGATTAGTTTCGACATCTCATTCCTCCATTTCGAGTCGTTTCGACACGCTTCCTTCCATTTCGCATTGTTTGTGCATGAATTGACTTATCGCATATTGTTGTTATGTCCATGCACCTTTTGTCATGTAAATAATCATGTTGCATTCTGTTTTTACATCTTTCGCATGTTTTGTTAACTCATTTGTATTTCATTGTATCAATATATATGTTGCATTTCACATAACCATGTATGTATGTGCCTTTGGTTGCATGTTTGATCACATCATTCACATCAATTCAATTTTGAATTTTGCATTAAGCTTGGCATTCTTGTTGATGTATCATGTTGCATTTTCATGATCAATGTTCATTATGTTCATATGCCATGTTCATGTGTCATATTTTGTATACTTCTTGCATAATAAATCATGTGAAACATTATTGCATAATCCCTCAAAAAATAATCATGACATTCAATTATGTGCTTGATCCATATTCATATTACATATTCATGTTAATTGAGAATTTCATGATTGAGTTTGTGCATTAAAAATGAAATTAATCAAAGTTGCATTTTACATTTCATAGCTGTCTCTGCATATAGGAGTAGTAAAACGTATGCTGCTTGTTGTGTAGTTCATGTTGTTTGTGACTTTTTACACCTACTTTCATGTTGTTTGATAGTTGTTGTATGTTGTTTGTATTGTGTGTTGTCTTTCATAGCTGATTGTATGTTTAAGTGCTGTAAATAGCTGCTGAATTTTAGTTTAGCATAGTGTAGGCACCGTTAAACTTAAGACATCGTGTCTTCTCTTCTCATCTCCTACTCTTTGCGGACGAATACGACTTGCATCAATAGTTCAAACAGCGATATGTTAAACACCCTCGAGTCAGAGCCGGTAACATCTGAGCTAGAGCTATGGCAACATCATCCTAAAAAACACAAAAATAGTTCTCGCCTTAGTTAGGCAAACTACGTCGACTCTGATCCTCATTTTCCCGATGAGGTACGTAGGCAGCGGGGCAGGGCCCGTTCGAGCACATTTTTTTATTTTCCATACATTTCCCCCTTTCTTTTCGTTCTCTTTTTCCAGTTCCCTTTTTCATTCCAGTTCTAGTCAGCAATTTTATTCAGCAACATTTGATTTCTCACCATTTGAAACAAACAAGCAAGCGTGGATCCCGTCGGGTACGGCGGACGATTTAAGGTGCTAATACCTTTCCAGGTTGTAACCGACTCCCGAAACAAGATCTTTTGTTCACAAGGCCTTGTCATTTCCTTCTTCCTCAGGTTTGTGCAGCATTACCTTTCTCGTTCCTTTGGGATAAAAATGCCTGGCTGGCGACTCTACCTTTTCCGCGTCACTTTCGCGTTTGTACTAAGATGAAAATCCCGGGAGCGACAGCTGGCGACTCTGTTGGGGATCGAACCCAAAATTTCTGGTTTCCCTCGTAGAGTCAATCCTAGCGCTTGTCTGTTTTTGTTTCTTTGGGTGTTTATCTGTTTGTCGCTGTGTGCTTTAGTTTAGCTTTATTGTTTTCATTTACAATTTTACTTTACGGCATTTATTTACTGCTTTCAGTATTTATCATGCATCATTATTACTATCTAGATGTGCTGGTTTCATTTTTTCTGTGGGATGGGGTTACTGTGAGATGAGCTTGTAACCGGGGCTCGAGTGCACCCTAGGACTTAGAGTGGTTCCACTTTGGCTTCATGGCATCTTGCTATGTTGGTAGTAGTGAGTTCCAAACCCAGACTTGCGACCTTCTCGGAAATGTATTGGTACCGAAATCTTTCTGGGGCAATACACAACCTTGATAGTTATGTGCAATCTGGGGACCGATCATTGAGGATCTTTGTGGAAACAACCCTCTCCAGTGATGACAGTGGAAGACCACATTTGTTGGCAAACCCACTCGCATCCGAGGGCCCACTGGGAACTCGCATAGGATGGCCCGGTTCTTTCATAGGAACCCAGTCAAGGCAAACTGTTCGTATAACGATAGTATTGTACCCTTCGGGATGAATGTACTATTGTTTCTCGATTCAGTGTTTGAAGCTGGGGACTTATGAGGGATGCTTATTTTCCCCGTACTCAGCTGAGACCTCCCGAGATAGTATATAATGCCAAACCGATTCCCTGATTTGGTCACGAGCCATTTCTCGAAAATGGTGAATGTATTATTGCTATCTGGCTTTGAGAGTCTGTGATGTTGACTTAGGGTAGCATACCCGTGAAATGGGAGGGGTTTACATGTTTGCAAGAACCCTAAAACTTCCAACATACTTGCTTCGTCATCATTGTTCAATATTATGATCAGGTTTCACATGGTCCTTTGGTGCTGAGATCCTGGATTTTGATGGTACTGTTATTATGACTCTTCAATAACACATGACTGTCTTCTCAGCACCAACATCAGACCAGTGATCTCCAGACCTCTGATCACATGTCAGTGCATTGCATAACATCCTCTGCATGCTTTCATTACTAACACGTGTTTACTCATTTGCAGGTTCGCATGTCGCATCCTCATGAACATATCATACGCATTTACTGCGCGATTTGCATATTTTGCATTTTTACAGGTTATTTGGACTTCCTAACTTATTCAACTTTAGGCAATATAGCTGATCAACGCGTTCATCAGTATCCAACAAAAAGAAACCGAGTAAGAATGGTTGAACGAATGCAGACTGATCTCAATGAACTCCGACAGAGGATGGATCAGTTCATGGAAATGATGACTGACATGGCCCAGAACCAGGAGTTTCTTAGGTTGATGGTTGAGCAACCCCAGGTGAATGCTAATACTGGAACACCGACTGAGAATGTGGATCCTAACGCTGCTCGTAACAGAGACCAAATCCCAACAGGACTACAGCCCGTAATGCGGGTTTAGAAGACACTTAAGAGCACCAGTTCACTCTACTGGATGCTGACATGGGTAATATGAATGAGATCAATGATCGCAGGTATGAAGATTTGGCAGAGAAGATTAAGGCCATGGAATGTCAGAATTCCATGGGCATTGATGTAACCAGTCTTGGGTTAGTGCCAGGAGTCAGAATCCCTCCTAAGTTCAAGGTGCCATCATTTGACAAGTACAACGGCAATACGTGCCCTAGAACTCACATTCACGCATACTTTGGAAGAATCTCGGCTCACACTGATGACGAGAAACTTTTGATGCATTTCTTCCAAGATAATCTATTTGGAGTTTCATTGAGCTGGTACATGAAGCTGAGCAGGGTCTCTATCTGATACTGGAAAGATTTAGCTGAAGCTTTTCTCAAGCAGTATCAATACAATATTGATATGGCTCTAAACCGCACTCAGTTGCAGAACTTGTCTCAAGGACCTAAGGAAAGCTTTAAGGAGTACGCCCAGAGGTGGCGTGAATTGGCTGCATAGGTTCAACCTCCATTGCTCGATCGGGAAATGGCAGACATGTTTATGGGCACCTTGCAAGGTGCGTACTTGGATCGTCTGGCCGCTTGCCCGTCCATCGGTTTTGCTGATATTGTCATCGCTGGAGAAAGGATAGAAAATTTCCTGAAATTGGGGAAGATCCAGGATGCAAATAGTGCTGGTTCTTCTGGTGTGAAAAAGCCTTTTTGCAATGGCCAAAGACGAAGAGAAGGCGAGACCAATGTTGTGTATAGGGGTCGAGACAGAGGTCGTTCTCAAGGTTACTACCAAACAGCTGCAGTAACTATTACGCCACAGGTTTAACAACCTCAAGGTCAGCAATATCAGGCACAGAGACCAAATCAGGAAAGAACAAGAGCGAGGAACCAAAAACTTGATCCCATCCTATGCCCATATGTTGTATTGCTTCCAGAGCTGCTAAAGATGAACATGGTCGAGCTTCGTACCATGAGAGCTCCTTCTCCTGACAATCTACCTCCGAATTTTGATGCAAATGCCAGATGTAAATTTCATTCGGGTGCCCAGGGGCACAATAATGAGAAATTTTGGGCTTTTCAGAACAAGGTACAGGACCTAATTGACTCAAAAGTGATCAATTTCGCTCCTCGCTCAAATGTACTCCAAAACCCAATGCCTAATCACAATGGAGCCGGTGTCACGGTTGTTTCACCAGATGGTCCACATTAAGTTGGAATCTTCAAGAAGCAAATAAAGCCATCAGTATTCAGATACTCTCAGCAATGACAATTGTTTGTTTGTTTTTCTTCAATGTATTGTCTTCCCTATTGAGGGGAACTACGTCGCTCTGATTCTTCATTGGTCATTGGTCAATGGAGATACGTAGGCAGAAGATCGTCAGGTCTTTCCGAGCAACCTTATGGGGCAACTTTACTCCCCAGCTTTACTCTTTCCTTCAGATGTCTCGTGTCAGAGTCAGAATAAATAGAAGAAGAGGTATGATTGTCATGGTTGGGTATACGGCTGCAACTTGAAGATTACAAGTCTGTGAAAGAGATATTGATCACTGAAAGTATCCAAGACTGACAGGTCCAGACGGAGTCAAGCCTCCTCAACAACGGCAATATTCAGCTTCTTTAATGCATTTCCATTTGTAGTTTCTTTTATATGCTAAATATTTGTCTACATGTATGAAATTTGTTTGCTTTTGAATGATAATCATAATAAAACTCACATGTTTTTTCTTGAAGTAATTCATTCGCATTCACTTATAACTTTGCATGATTACATCGCAATACCAATTGTCGTGCTTAAACTCTATGAAGGGGGATGACGAAACAAAAATGCAAAAATATCTAATTGTGTGCTCTCGAATAAGACCCTGTTGACGATGTACAGGCTTTGTTTCAAATCCCTAAACACCGGAGATATAAGGGAGATAGACCCTTGCTAACCCCTTTGAGCCTTGAGGTAGGAGTTTCTTTTCGAATGAAAAAACCCTTACATGTAACTCAGGGACAGGGTGGATGTTAGCTAATCAGACCAAGCGTTCAGGCATTCATAAAGGAGTGTATTTGAGGATCCATTACATTCCACTATGCTAATCAAGAGGTCCATAGACCAGAAACCACAATGTTTATCCAAATCAAGAGGTCCAAAGACTGGAAGCCACAATGGTTATCCTTCATTGACCAAAGAATGAGGCAGTCACAACCCTCACAAAGCAATCAAGACAAACCGTGTCACACAATTTGTTCAAAAAAAAGAGAAATGAAAAGCCCGCTAAGTCGAAACTTGAAAACAAGCGACTTAGGCAAATATTAGGGCATCCCGCTGGACTCCACAATCAAAGATTCATAAGAATCAGTCCAGACAAAAGTTAGGGATAAGCAAAAGAACGCAAAAAGTGAAAGACAAAAAAGGATTACACAAGAAATATACTCAAGCAAGAACAAAGTCGTGTGGCATAGACACGAAAGACAAAGTGGTGACTGACTCTAAACAATAACCTGATTGGTGCTTGAACTGTTAGTGTCAATGGTTCCTCAACCATCACAAAACTTTTGTGAAAGGTGAGTGCTTGTGAAAATTAGTTGAACATAGGAATGGAGGACATCACGAAGAGGGGTGGGCACATATAAACTTCGAGCCTATATCCTTTGTTTCTATAACCGTGAACCAGGCCACGATACAACCCTCAAAAGTCCTAACTGAAGCAGGGTTATTTTGAGAGCGTACTACCACGAGGCCGCGTTCCTGACTCCTATGAGTTGTGCTAAAAGATCCTTGTTGGTATTGCATGTACATACTTTCATTTAAAACTAATGTCGTATCTTAACTAGTGATTCGCTCACAAAGGTTTGCGACATCTTTTCAATAAAGACTTCGAGATTAACATGTGTGTTGCATTAGAATTTTCATTTTAAGAATAAACATTTTCTGCTTGCATACATATTTTTGGCATCATAAAAAGTTCACAGGCGGAAATTCAGTCCAGAAGCTTAAGCTTGCCAAGTTGAGAAGTCTAAAACTTCTGAAAGACAGTCACGTCGAGGTGCACTTTTCCGAGAAAGCTCCATTGAGTAACGACTTTCCCAACCAGTCATGGTAAGAATCAGCCAACCTGGGGCAATCACCTCGAGATTCAAATCTCTCTCAGAGCAATTGGTCAAAGACTCATCCTGGGGCAAGCCACCCCAATCGCACGAGGATTCATTCTTTCCCGAAGATAAATAATCAGAAGTTCAGAATACCGGGGAAATTATACTCCTGAAGAGTTTAAAGACACCAAGTCTTTTGTAAAATCCTCTTAGGGTAAAATTCGGATAAAATCAAATGATCCATAGCACGAGACTACTTGAAATCTTTCCTCCTCAGTAGGATGCGGTTCAGTTTCGTTATCCCCAGCAGACGCATGGAAGTTATCCCCAATAAAGTCGCCAAACTTTTCTTTAGCAGGTTTCCTTGATCTTATTTCCCAGCAGGTCTCAAACCAAATCCTTCTCTTCCCCAGCAGAGCAATAAGGATTATCCCTAGCAAGAGTCATCTTCCCGTAGTGAAGCACTTCTTACAAGAATTCAAATTATTCCTGGCAGTCAGCTGAACGGTTTCCCTCCCCACTTTGGTTCGGGAAATTCAGATAGACATAAAGTTCTCCTCAGCAGAGCGTTGACAGGTATTTCCCCAGTTAAGTAGAAAAGTTGCAGATCACCAGCGAAATCTTATGAGTGAGATTCATTCCCCAACAGTTGAGGCATCCCCTAGCAGGGCCTTCAAATCTAAAGTCCAATTTATTTTTGGCAAGGTGATAAGTCGAGACAGACTAGTCACACTCTTCTCCAATAGAAATATTGGCAATCATCTTTATTCCCCACAGAGTCAGCAAGGATTTGTTATTTTCGCATCAGGAATTCCCTTTGTACCTATCCCCCAGTGTCATGGGGCATCATGTTATACAATTTAACATATGAGTGTTCAATCCAAGATTGATATCCAAAGTCCACCCGTAGCGTGGCAACGTATCTAAAGTCCAATTGTAGATTGGACAAAGTCCATCCTCTGGGTGGAAAATTCTTAAACTCCAGCCACAGACTGACCTAAGTCCATCCTCTGGGTGGAAAATTCTTAAAGTCCAGTCGTAGACTGGCCAAAGCCCATCCTTCGGGTGACAAATTCTTAAAGTCCCCGTAGTGGGCCAAAGTCTCTAGTAGCGAGCAGCAGCCCCCGTAGTGTGGCAGAATTCTTAAAGTCTCCCGTAGTGAGCATAAGTGTCATGTAGTGAGCAAAAGTCTCCCGTAGCGAGCAACAACCCCTGTAGTGTGGTAAAATACCAAAGTCTCCTGTAGTGAGCAAAAGTCCCCCGTAGTGGGCCAAAGTCCCCCGTAGTGGGCCAAAGTCCCCCGTAGTGGGCCAAAGTCCCCCGTAGTGAGCAATCTGCCCCTGTAGTGTGGCGAATTTCTAAAGTCCCCCGTAGTGGGAAAAGTCCCCCGTAGTGGGCCAAAGTCCCCCGTAGTGAGCAATTTGCCCCCGTAGTGTGGCGAATTTCTAAAGTCCCCCGTAGTGGGCCAAAAGTTTCATGTAGTGAGCAAAAGTATCTCGTAGGGAGCAACAACCCCCGTAGTGTGGCAAGAAATTGAAGTCCCCCATAGTGTGGCAAAAGTCTCTTGTAGTGAGCAAAAGTCTCCCGTAGCAAGCAACAGCCCCCATAGTGTGGAAAAATATTGAAGTCTCCTGTAGTGAGCAGAAGTCTCCCGTAGCTGAGCAATGTGCCCCCGTAGTGTGGCAAATTTTCTGAAAGTCTCCCGTAGCTGAGCAATGTGCCCTTTGTAGTGTGGCAGATTTTCTGAAAGTCTCCCGTAGCGAGCAGAAGTCCCCCGTAGAGGGAAGAGTATCCCCGCGGAGTGAGGAAAAGTCCATCCTCAGGGTGGTAAGGTATCAAAAGTCTCTCGTAGCAAGCAGTGACCCCTGTGGAGTGGAAAGGTATTGAAGTCCCCATAGTGTGGGAAAGCATTCAGAAGACCACCCGTTGTGTGGCGCGTCATTAGTAGCCCAGCAAAAGTCCACCCGTAGCGTGGAAAATCGGCAATCTCCCAGCGTTATTCCAAAATATTCACCGGTTCACTATTCTTCACATCAGAGTTCTCCCCAAGCAGAGTTCAGATGGTTGGGTTTATTTCCCTTTTCTTCTTCCACCGAGTGAAAATTTCCCGGTTGTTTGTAGTATTAAATTCCTGTATACTTCAAACGTCTGAAAACAACTGCTATCATCCATTCAAGTCTACAGTGATTGAATAGGGGCAGCTGTAACACCCCAAAAGTTTCCCTCTCATTTTGATCAAGAAATGGTGGAGATATAAAAAAAAAATTAAAAAAAAAATTTGTTCATTTCGTATCGACGCATACGAATTTCGTATCGATACATAAGCCTGTATGTATCGATACATACAAGTTTCGTATCGATACATGATTCAATTAATTTGCCAAAACTTCAGTATGTATCGACACATACATTTTCGTATCGATACATAGCAGTTATAAAACTGACATGTATCGATGCATACATGTTTCGTATCGATACATAAGTTGTTTTTTTGCTGTTTTTGCTTTTTTTTCTGTTTTTTCCTTTCCTTTCCTTCACATTTTGTTCCACACTCTTCACATTTTATTCCACACTCTTCTTTTGGATTACTCTACCACATTCTAGAGTCTTCTACAACCTTCCAAGGAATATTCCAAGGAATATTCTAAGGAATATTCCGAAGAATACTCTAGAACTCTCTAGAGTCCTAACTAACTCCAAACCTAACCTAACTCCTAAGCAACCTCCACTCCCAAACCTCATGCCAAGCCTACAAATTATATAAACCCGCTTCATCCTAAACCTAAGCTCTCTCTCATTTTTTTTCACTATCCTTCATCATTTTCACTTCATCTCTTTCATTCTTCTCTCAAACTTTTCCATCATTTTCAACCTCTCACCAAAGCTTCTTTCTAGAAGTTTCTTCAAATTCTTCATTGGAATTGGAAGAACTTGAAGTTAAAACCTCCATCAATCATCTCATTGTGAAGCTTATTTGAAGAATCAATTCTGATTTTGGAAGAGTTTTGAGCTTATTGGAGGTTATTGATCAAGTGTTCATCAAGAAGCATCATCAACTGCATTTATTTTGCGCATTCACGGATCGAAGCTTCGACTCTCCGGTTTTCTTCTCCATTTGCATTCTGATCTACACCGCAACACTCACTAGAGAAATCCTCCGCTTCGTAGGTTGGTGATCTAAATTCGCTTCTTGATTTAACTTATTCTCTTCATCTCGCCATGACTACATTCTTCGTGTTTTTATCGTTGTGTACGCGCTTGACCGTTTAATTTCGTTTTGATTACGATTTGATCAATTTGTTTGTTCGTAGGTAGAATTATAGCTTATTCTAGGTGTCATTAAGGTTTAGATTATGGCTTTTAGGTGTAAAATTTGTGCTCACTAGATAATAGTTGCATTAGGAGCTTTAGGAAATAAGTCGATTGCAAGAAGTGTTTTTCCCTCATTTTCTTGGGCATTACTTCCCCCCTTTACCACCATAGATTGGTATGTCCTGATTTTAGGGAATTTTCAAGATTAGTTTCGACATCTCATTGTCGCTCCCACTAAAAGACACCCGGTCAGATAGGGTACAGACGCGAACGTCGGCGAGAGGAGAGAATGAAGGTGAAGATGAAAAAGAGTCGCCAGTTAGGCATTTTTATCTCGAAGGAAAGGTAATGCTGCATAAACCATGGAAAGAAATGGATAAGACGGTTGCGAACCAGAGAAACTGAGAAAGGGGGTTGGTTACAACCTGGGAAGGTATTAGCACCCAGATTGTCCGTCGTACTCGACGGGATCCACGCTTAATAGATTGTGTTTAAAGGGGGTAGTGTCTGTGTTATCTGTGTGCAAAAGCTGGAAAAGAAATATACAAGTGTCAGTGCAAGAAGGTGAAGTGAGGTGCTCAGGAATGAGGCTTAAAGGATTATGCTGACAGAGGGGGAAGACACAGAGACTTTTGTTCGATAACTGTTAAGTTAAGCCTACGTATCCTCTCGTGCAATGAGGAAGTCAGAACACCGTAGTTTGACTCAAAGAGACTGAAAGATAAATTGACTGATGAACTGCTTGCTTGTCTATGCTCAAGTGTATGACTCGTCTGGCTCAAGTGCTAACTGTCTTGCATTAGACAGAAGAAGCGAGTTCTTGTTTGTGAGTGAAGATGATGAGGAAAGAATCCCGAAGGAGACGATTATTGTTTGTTTTTGTATTTTCAGTCTTTTATTGTTTTTTTGGTGTTTGTCATAAGTTAATGAGCTTAAGCCTAAACCAAGGGTTAGTAAACTCATCATATCCTCCCTTTGATTAGGGATAATGAGAATACCTTAAGTATGAGATAAACATCTCAAAATTAATTACCATGATGGTGTAGGATTAAGATCATTAACCTACTTGTGATTATTTAGATGTTTTTGAGTTTTTGTTTAGTTTTAAGTAATGATTTTAAGCCATAATCAAGGATTAGTTAACCCATTACACCATCCTAATAGAAGGATAATAGATGAGAACACTTAAGCTGAGGAAGATACCTCAACTTAATCCATGATTAGGGATTAACCTCATGACAAAACAAGCCTTTATTAAAGTGGATTTTAATTAAGGGTAGGATTAAGAAGTGAATTTTATGATTTGTAAGACAACTTGAGGGGGACTTGTCCATTAACACTAGGGTTAGTCCTTCTTAACCAATAAAGGAAGAATTAGAACCCTAATGCAAGGCCCAAGTTACAAGCTATTGTCTTAGTGATTATTAAGATGGATTGATTAAGAGGTTTAAACAAATTAAGGGTTTAACACTTAGGATTAAAGTTATACACTCCATCCTAAGAGAAGGATGCAGGCATAACCCTAATCACAAAGTCTTAAAACCTTAAAGGTTTAGTCTCTAATGAGGAGGTGGGAAGAGAGACACAAAGAAGACACAAAGGTAAAAATTAAAGGGGGACTAATCAAAACCCTAATTGTTGTCATTCTTGGATGTTCCTATGGTTTGTAAGGCTTGAGAAAGATCTTCAGAGAAGCCACCAATGGAAGAAGCAGATGAGAGAAGGAGAAGCAGAAGAAACAAGTTACTTACTTCACTGAAGAAGATAAGTAACTTAGAGAAAGAAAGTAGATGATGAACATGAATGAGCAAGCTCACTCTAAAGAAAAGAAAAATTCAGCAATTATGCATAAGAAGAAGATGGAGAGAAATGAGAAGTGCAGGCAAATCCACTTCTCAAATTACTTACCACCTGAAAAGGTTAGCATAAAGGAAAGAAATGACATGAAAGTGAAACATATGAATGGGCAAATTCCAAAACCAGAAGCAATCACATGATGCAAATGATGCTATGAGATGATGCAAAGGCATGTCAAGAGCTATGAATGATCATGTAAGAGATGGAATGCAAAGGAAGTATGCTTTGAAGTTGAAAGTTCATGAAAGTTCATGGAATGAAATGAATGCAAATCATGGAAAATGAATGAAGAAATGATCAAGCATGATTCTAATATGTACTAATATGTCTTAGATGTCATATGAATGCAAGAAATGTCATGGAAAGTTCATGTATGTATGCATATGCAAGATGTATGCAAATGAACATGAGAAATTAGGGTTTTAAGGCAACATGAGATGCATAAAGTCAAAACAGAAGCAAATCATAAGATAAAAAATTGCAAATGAACTCAAAGTAACCCTAACCCCATATGATATCACACCCCAAAGGAGAAAGTCTAACTCTTAACCTAAAGAAAGTTGTGAATTTTCTAAGTTTGCTAGGGTTTTAAGGTACCTTAAGGGGAAAAATGCAAATCAAATGGAAAATTCAAGATAAATTTGTGACAAAAATATGCTAGATACTACATGCCATATGAAGATCAATGCAAAAAGAAACAATGTTAAACCCTTCATGGTTAGGCAGAAAAGAATTCTTGAAGTTAGGGTTCCAAAAAGGGATTTTATGAACCCTAAACTCAAAGAAAATGTCAAAGTTTGATTAAAACTAAAAATAAATTTGTATGAATGGTTTGACAATGTTTCTAAATGTCGTAAGATGCAATGTGAATTTTTTTGGAATTTTTAGAAACCTAAATGGTATTTTAATTAATTAATTTCCATTAATTAATTAAAATAAACATTTAAATATTTTTAAAATGATTTTTTAATGCAAAAAATAAAAATAAAATTTTTTTTGGTTGGAGAAAAATATTTGAAATCAAAATGCAGAAGAAAAATATATTTGGAATTTTCTAAGTATTTTAAATTAATTGTACAAAATAAATGCAATAAAATGAATTAAAAGTGAATTTAAATAAAAGTCAGCGCATCATGTGGTTCACATTTAAACTGGGGATGGAGGGAAAGTCCTGGCGTGCGTTTGGAGGGCTGATATTGATTCTGGCATTTTGAATTTAATAAACCTAATTAAGCCAATTAATTAGGATTTAGGGCTTTTAATGAAAGATCTGGACCATTCACTTACGCGCGGGAAGACAATCCAATGGCCTACATTCAAACTCACACTATACCCTAAATTAAACCTAATCACTTTCAGATGACCGGAACAGTGTTCCGGTCATCTTCTCCGGCGAGACCAAACTATCAACTTCTTCCCTAGGCTATTTTAAGAGCTCTAAAGCTCCAGATCAAACCCCCAAACCTTCCCAAGCCTGAATCTACCCTCAAAACAAATTTCCCATGGCTCAAACTCAAGATTCGAAGAAGAACACAAAAATGGTGAAACTTTCAGACAGTCAGTACATGCTCATTTCTCACCCATTTTCAAAAGTAAATACATCATGATGATCAGCAAAGCATAAAGAACATTTCTATAACCTAAAATTACATTTCTGGAAAATTTGTTCTTGAGGTTACCTGAGCTTGAGCTTTCTCAGTTTGGAGCTTTTGGACCTCCTCTCTTGTGCAAACCCACTCCTCTTGACCTTCTGATGATGTTGGGATGCTTTGATGGAGCTTAGAATGGATGGAATGAAAGCTTGCACTCTTGCTGTGCCAGAATCGTGTTTTGTGTAGAGGGGCTTTGAAGCTTGTTTGATGGTTGGTTTATGCTCTATGGATCATTTCTGAATGAATGGTGAAGTTTGTTTTGAAGTTTGATGGCTGGACAGAAAGTTTCAAAGGTTTTTTCTTTGGTGTGATTTTTGTGTAGCTTGATGATTCTGAGGTTTCAGCCTTGTGTGATGTGTGTTATGAGTTGTGTTTGATCCACATAACAAGCTTTGATAGGTCAGAGGAGTTGTTGTGGCCTATGGTGATTGGTATGGGCTCTCTTGTACAAAGTCAACAAAACTTGTACTTGAGGTATGGGCTCATGTTGCAGCTGGCTTTTGGCTTGTCCTAGCTCAGCAAGGATCAAGGAGAACCATGGAACATGTTTTGTGGTGATTCAACAAGTGTATGAGAGGTTTTGTATCATTTTGCAATTTTGAGGAAGTTTGGCCCCTTTTGAATTTCTTGATGTGCAAGACATGAAATGGCATGATTCCTTGGGAAATTTTGGTCCCAAAGCAATGCATTATGTTGGTATGATGCTTAAAGAGTAATTAGAGGTCACAAAATGTCTTGGTATGTGAATTTGCACAAAATCCTCTTTGGTGTGAATGTGAAAATTATGTGATTTTTGCCAAATTTGCCAAGCCATAACTTGAGTTCCATAATGAATTAGAACTTGTTCTTGTACTTTTTGAAAAGGGAATGATACAATATACAACTTTCATGACCAACAATTTTTCATTTGAAGCATTTTTGGTTGAGAAAGAGGAGGTTGAAAAACTTTCCCAAAATGGAAAGTTTCCATTACAAGTCATTTCCATTTTTGGCAACTTTTGGTTTAGCTCAATTTTCTTCAATTTTGTGAACTTCCAAGCACTTAAATGATCAAATAAAGATCATATATCTTCAATTTGATGAAAAATCCACTTTGGTTCCATTGTGGGGGGCCTCAAATGCCCTGATCTTGCTCTGACTTGCTCAAGAAGTTATCCAATGAACAAATGACTTCCACAATGAATTTCTTCATTAAACTTGGTACACATGATACTTATAACATATTGAGACTATTAGAAACAAGAATGACCAAAAAATGTGGAGTTATGGCCTCTGAAACCAAAACCCTAATTGCAGGTCATCTGTGCAGTGAAACCCTAGCTCTGCTTCCATGCTTTGCCAGTTCTTGTGATTTCTTGACTTCCTTGATCTTTGAGGGATATAAAATGATGATTGAACATACATGAACCCTATTGGGATGATTGGAGACCTTTGGAGTGGCTCAGATGGATCTTTGGATTGCTCAAATCACAAACCCTAGATGCAGATGATTTTGAACTATGCAGATGAAAAAAAATGCAATATGATGTGATATACTTAAACTAATGCAAATTTGGAAGATCACAAGCCATGGTGTGAACTTAGTGAGGGAAAATTTAGAGTGTTTACAGCTGCCCCTATTCAAACATGAGTTAGCTGTGCAGGATGTAAGTGCCTGGCTTAACAGACAAACAAGATAACTTGTGGTTGAATACCAAAGACAGTCCAAAATTTGCACTCACTGGGGTGAAGAAGAAAAGGGATATAAATTATAGAAGAAAGTATAGTATAAGTATCAAATGAATGCGATGGAGGATGACCATCGAGTAGAGGCCGACTGTTGGGGATAAAGCAATGACGGGGACGGCCGACAAGCTGGGGAAATAAAGAGACCACGACGGGGACGGCCATCGGATAAAGAAACAAAATTCTCTGGGGATTAAAGTAAAGGCAATGATGGGGACAGCCATCAGATTTGCAAAGTAAAGTAAACAAAGATGGTGACGACCATCGGTTTCAAAGAATAAATGCAATAAATGATGATGTACGTTCATCAAAGGTGAAGGACGATCACCTAGCAGGGGACGACTGCTCTTTATCACGACATAGGACGAATGTCGGACAGAAAAGGTCGATGATGGGGACGGCCATCGGATAAGCATGATGAAGGACGATCATCAAGAGGTGAAGGACGATCACCTAGCAGGGTACGGCTGCTCTCGGGGTTTATCATGACATAGGACGAATGTCAGATAACAAGATCAACGATGGGGACGGCCATCGGATAAAAGTGATGAAAGAAGATCATCAAGAGCTGAAGGACGATCACCTAGCAGGGTACGGCTGCTCTTTATCACGACATAGGACGAATGTCAGATAGAAAAGGGTTCCAATAATGGAGACTCCATTGGGGAAAGGGATGAGGGACGGTCATCCAAAGGTGAAGGACGATCACCTGGCAGGGGACAGCTGCCGAAAGTATCACGACATAGGACGAATGTCGGATAGGAGAACAGTTGTTCTGTTGGCGACTTACTGGGGAATGGTAAACACGGACGAGTGCTTACACCTAAGAAATAAAAGGTATAAGTGTTTTGACGTTGTGTATAGATTAAAGATGCGGACGAGCATCCTTAGGACAATGATACGGACGAGTATCGGTAGAAACAAACGATGATGCATGTTCAGAGATGATGATACGGACGAGTACCAACCGGTTAACAAAGAACACGGACGAGTGTCGAATCTGTGGGGAATAAGTGTATGTATACAAGATACTGACAAGTATCTGTTCAAGTATGAATAAGTATTGTGAAGTATGAGCAAGACGCGGACGAGTGTTCAACTTGCTGGGGAAGAGTTTTGACACGGACGGGTGTCATAAAGTGTATAAGTTATGAACAATCATTTGTATATGAGAGTGTAAAAGGTGTTTCGGCGACCTGTGGGGATAGGATGACACGGACGGGTGTCAACAAGAGTGTATTATAAACAAGTGTTTGGTTTGCAATAAGTGACTTGGCAACCATGCTGGGGAAAGGTGACACGGACGAGTGTCAGAAGAGTATGTATAGGTATTTGTATGCAAAAAGGTTGTTTTTGGCTTATATCTGCAGGGGAGTGATATGACACGAACAAGTGTCGAAAGAGTACATATGAAACTGTATCTGTGTTGGGGAGTGCAAAGGGGACGCTTTGGCTTTTTACTTGCAAGTAATGTGAGCTTTTATATACATTACTGATGAAAAGCTGGTGATATTTGCAGGTGACTGGTTCGAACCATGCTTGTGATCATGCAAATGTTTTATTTTTGCCGTAATGCTCCATATTAGACGGAATTCTACGCTTTGTGGGGAAAAATGATGTGAATGCTATGATTATGCAAAAAAGAAACCGATCTGGGATTTGGATCCTACTGTTGATTGGATCTCTGACTGATCTTTCTTGGAGGAGTATCCCAGCTGGGGAAGATCATTGGTAGATATGATAAAATATATGGCTCTGCTTGGGGAAATAGATCACTGATAGATCTATCTGGTAAGGAGGAAACCAAGCTGGGAATGAGGGAGCTTCCGTCACTTTGTTGTGTGAGAATTTCAGGCATTTCTCTTCTGGGAAGAGGCTGGAACTCTGCGGGGAAATGGTTCTTCTGCCTTTGAGACCTGGCACTCTGCTTGGGGGAGGAAATATCACTGAACGATCTTCCTAAAGATATCTGTGGGGATCCCGGCTGAGGATGAGGATGCTTTGACAACTCTGTTGGGGAGAAAGCATTTCAGAGGCTGCTTGGAGAAGATGTGCTGGGGGAGTGATGCTTGGCATGCCCCATACTGCATATTTGAATACCTGCAACCTGTTAAGATAAAGAAACGCACAAGTGTCCCGAGGTATCCCTTACCGGATTCCTTTATAGGAGTTAGATATTCCTGAGAGTAAACACATTTCCTGCAAGCATTTAATTAGAAGGGCACATCTATTTTATGCAAATATTATATCATGGATATTGGACATTTTGCAAACGAAACAAAAATGTACAAGACGAATTGTGACTGATAACTCTGATTTTATTCATCTGGGTGCCCTGAATTGGCAAATACAGTCAAAGAAACAAATCCCCTAAAATGAGGAGATTGTTACAAATTGAGAAAAGTAAAAAGTGCTGGCAATGTTGATGACGCTTCGGTGAGCTTCCTTTGCTATGACTTGTATGACCTTGACGTTCTTCTCATCTTGATTTCCGAAGAAGGTTGATTCCGACCGATGCTTTATCCTTTCGAGGTTTGTCGTATTGTTAAGCGATACATACGAATTCAGAATGCAGTTGTTCACTTATTCCCTGATTTTGCGTGGATCGCCCTTTCGGGTTTTCAATCCACCGAGATACCCATTTTTGCCTGAGCTTTCCAATGCGGCTTTTCAACTCAACGGGTGTACATTTTTTCAATTTCCCTTACTTTTGCCCGAGCCTTTTATTTTGTTTTTGACTCGCCGGGATGCCCTATTTTTTCCTGGACTTACATTCTGTTTTTATGTCCAGCGGGTCATTTTTATGCGAAGTATTTTTTAACTGCATCTGAATTCACAGGGGATAAGAAATCTTCACCATCCATAGTAGTGAGCATCAGTGCTCCACTAGAGAAAACCTTCTTTACTATGAATGGACCATCGTAATTAGGAGTCCACTTGCCCATGTGGTCCGTATGAGGAGGGAGAAGTCTTTTTAACACAAGATCTCCCACTTGGTATTCCCGAAGCCTGACTTTCTGATCGAAGGCTTTCTTCATCCTTTTCTGATATAACTACCCATGACAGATAGCAGCTAGCCTCTTTTCTTCGATCAGATTCAGCTGATTGTACCGAGATCGGACCCATTCTGCTTCACTTAGCTTGACATCCATTAGTACCCGTAAGGAGGGTAATTCAACTTCAACAGGTAAGCCTGCCTACATACCATACACAAGCTGATACGGTGTTTCCCTAGTGGATGTTCTGATTGAGGTTCGGTACCCATGCAAGGAAAATGGTAGCATTTCATGCCAGTCTTTGTAAGTAACCACCATATTTTGCACAATCTTCTTGATGTTCTTGTTAGCTGCCTCAACAGCGCCATTCATCTTTGGTCTGTAAGGAGAAGAGTTGTGGTGTCGGATTTTGAAGTCCCAGCACAGTTCTTCCATCATTTTGTTGTTCAAATTGGAACCATTATCAGTAATGATTCGTTCGAGAACTCCATATCGACAGATGATGTCTCTTTTCAGGAATCTGGCTACCTCTTGTCTGGTGACGTTTGCATCTGCTTCAACCCACTTGGTGAAGTAATCAATGGCTACCAGGATGAATTTGTGGCCATTTGAAGCAGTCGATTCTATCTTTCCAATCATGTCAATGCCCCACATGGAAAAGGGCCAAGGTGAAGACATCACATTCAACGGATTTGGAGGCACATGCACTTTGTTTGCATAAATCTGGCATTTGTGACACTTTCTGGCATAGGCACAACAGTCTGCATCCATTGTGATCCAGTAATAACCTTATCTTAACAATTTCTTAGCCATTGCATGTCATCCGGCATGGGTACCGAAAGATCCTTCATGCACCTCGTGCATCAGCAAGTCTGCTTCTTTCTTGTCAACACATCTGAGAAGAACCATGTCAAAGTTTCGCTTGTACAAAGAACCATCAGTATTTTGGAAGAAACTACTAGCCAGCCCTCTCAATGTATTCTTATCATTGGATGATGCCCTAGGTGGGTATGTTTGATCCTCTAAGATGCTTTTGATGTCATGGAACCATGGCTTGTCATATTTTGCAATGTCTACGGAGAATACGTATGCTGGTCGGTCTAACCTGGATACCGAAATCCGAGGCACATAATTGGCAGTCTGAACCTTGATCATGGAGGAGATGGTAGCTAGAGCATCTGCGAACTGATTTTCGTCTCGAGGGATGTACTCAAGTTTGACTGTTGTGAAGAAATTCAATAATCTCCTCGTATAGTCACGGTATGGAATCAGATGCTCTTGGTGAGTGTACCATTTTCCGTTGGTCTGATTGATTACCAAAGCTGAATCTCCGAATACAGTTAATGTCTTGATCCTTGTAACACCCCAAATTTTCCCTCTTTTTTTTAAGCATCATATCATATCATATTCATCATGAACATATCATATTCTTGGCATTTAAGCATGGAAAGATGAGGCATAACATTCTCATGACCTAGCATTAGGCATATGATCATTTGTGGAGGGTTTTGAAGCAATCATAAGCTATGACAAGGGGCCCAATGGATTTGTTCAAGACCTATGAGGGGTCTATATTGCATTCACAAGTTCAAGATCATTCACAAAAGCTCAGAAGGTTGGAAGATCATCAGGGAATTCATGCTAGGGCAAAGCTCCTACACAATGATCCCAAATTAGGGTTTGAGTTTCAAGCATGAAAACCCTAAGACTTTGGCCATTTCATTTGGGCAAAGTCTCTCATATGTCAAGAGGATCCTAGGGATGAAATTTGGTGAGAAAATTCATTGTGGAAGTCAAGTATTTCTTCAGTTGCTTGTAAATGAAGAAATTGGTCAACTGTACCTTATAAAAGTCAACTGTGAAATTTCAAAGGGTCCAACCCCATTTTTCTAGCCAAGGGATGTTCTTATAACATTAGAAGAGGTTTGGCAAGATCAAATATCAAGAATCATGAGGTTTTGAGGTGTTTTGCAAAATTGGCATAAGTTTGGTCATGGAAAATTCAATTTTTAGTAAGTTTTTGCCCTAATTTTCAAGTAAGCAAAACTTGGTGAAAAAAGCTTCAAATGAACCATATCCAAACATGAAAGTTGAAGATTAAAGCCTCCCATTTTCAAAAAGTACAAGAGCATTTTCACAGCCCTTATGGTTAGAAAGATAAGGCCCTCGAAAATTGGTGTAAAACTAGGGCATGACTTGAAATTCCAAGCTTCCACAAATGCAAAAAGTCTTGAAACTTATTCTTAAGTTGTTTTATGGGACAAGTGAGGTCACAAACTTATAAGGAATTGCAAGAAAGCCATTTTTCTCCAAGATTTTTGCCAAATTCGTGCATGATGTGAGAATATTTCACAAGGTGTAAAATTTGCATGAACATGGAAAGAGTGTGATCCCCACATCCAAGGGCCAGAATAATTGTTGTTTTGCATCAAGGGTGAGATTTGGAAATCACATGGGCAAGGAATGAGAGGAATGCACGAGTAGAACACCTCATCACACCAAACTTGCCAATTTTGCAAATTCTCTCCCACACTCTCATCTCACGTGCCATTGCCCTCATTCTTTCAGCATTGTTTCTTGAGGTCATTTATAAGAAAATTAGGGTTTTAGTTTGCCTCAGATCCATCTCATTTCATCACTCCACAGTTTTTGCACCAAGAGCAATTCCCTTCGAATCTCTTTATTCTCTCACTCTCTTCACAAACCAATCACATATTCTTGTTCAGTGAGGCATAAAGATCATTATTCCATCATTCATTTAAGCTGAAAGTGCAAGAATAGAAAGGTGTCATTCAAAGGCAGGTTGCTTTGAAGCTTCAGATTCAAGCTCTCTCAAGCTTCCTCTTGCATTTATTTTGCAAGAGGAGATCAAAAAGGGTTAGATCTGCAGCATTTGGATCCTTATCTTGGTGGTTTTGAAGTGTCTTCATCTCAGGTAAGCTTCTGAATCCATGGATCTGAAAATGGTTTTTGATGTGTGCATTTTGATCTATGAAGTATGCTGATTACACTGCACGTTTAAGATTTGAAAATGGTGCATTATTGAGGATGTATTGTTGATTTAAATTTTCATGGTGAAAGCTGTTTGTCTTTGATCGGGAGTATTCTTTGATCATTTGTGCTTTTGGTTGTTATTTTTGGATTCAGCATACCTTAATTACTCAATCTGGACAATTTGATTTATTTTTATGGAAGTTTGTTCATAGTTTGCATTTTCCGGTGCCGGAGCCCTAGCTCCGGTCACCGGATTCTGGGTTTGTGTTTTTAGGGTTTCAATGAGGAAGATGACTCCTGAGCCTTTGGATCTTTCATCTTGACGCACCATATCACGCCACCTCATTAGTGAGATACCCTCCTGGTCACGTGTTTCATTTTCATATTTTGAATCTGAATAATACGCAATGTTATGCACCTCACCATATTAATATGCTCCCTCACCTGCCAACCAATTATTTGATGACCTTGATTAATGAGTTGACCAATCTGGCCTCTCCATTTGATCCCATGGCTCTTGGTTTTTCCCTGAATTTCTGAATATCCACCCCAAATGTTGTGAACCTGCGAAGGACCCAGTGGGTCTGGATGGCTGTCCCCACCCCCTGCGTTGAAGGCCCAGTTTGTTTGAACTGGATTTGTTTTTAAGTGCACCCCCAGCCTGTTTCATTTTTATTTCTTTTCTTTTTATTTCCATTTTAATTTCAGTTTGGATTTTAATTTTTTAAAATAGTTTTAGGCATCTAAAAATTCTAAAAAAATTCATGAATGTTATTTTTAGTTTTCTTTAATTTTTGAAATTTTTATTTTCCATTCATTTTATTTTGACACGTGGAAATTAATTGTCCATTGTAATTAATTCATTTTAATTCATTTTGAAACATGCTGACTTGTCCATTTTCTATTTTGATCCTCATTTTGAATTTTTGGTTGGTTCTTTTTGCTTTGGATTCATGATAGGATGTATTTTCTTGGTGATTTTTTTTTAGATTTTTAGAACCTTGATTAATTGACTTTGGTCCTTGACTTGTGAGTGAAGCTTCTTAACCCTAGTTCATGTTTGTATCCTCATTTGACTTGTATAGCTTCTTAATTTCCTCTTCTCCTTTTGGCATGTTATTATGGTATGATTGAAGATCTCTTGTCCAAGGTTATAGAATTTTTGGGTGCATACTTGATTTGATTTGAATTTTTGTTCTTGACTTGTCCCATTTTGCTTCTTTTTGATCATAAGTCCTCTCCTTAGCTTAGAAGGGCACTTGTGCCAACTTCTTCATCTTGTTTGGTTTCTTTTTAGGGAATTGATACCACTCTGATCTTGGGTTGGGGTTTGTGTTTTGGAAATCTTGTAATTTGTTTGCCTTTGGAATTATTCCATTCTTATGTATATCCACCTCACCTCCTTTGCTTCTTTCTTCCCATAATGTGATTGCTTGACCATATGCTTCTCTTCTCTTCATCTCTCTTGCTTCTTAAGCACTTCTCTAACATGAATAAGGTTCTGGTCTTGTACCTTGAGTTTGTGTTTTGTTTATTTTGCTTTGTATCTTATCAAGTTTGCTTTGCTTTGCTATGTGATTCATGTTGCCTCATGTTTATTTCTGTGCTTCTTTTCTCATTCTTGTGACTTGTATTTGCATTGGAAATTTATGTATTTGACTTCACTTCTGTTTGTATGATGTTAGTATGGAATTTTGATAATTTTATATTGCCTTTATACTTGTGTTACTAACCATTTCAGGGGCTTTGGTAAGTGAGAGGTGTGGATGTGATTCCCACATCTCCAAATCTCATCTCTTCTCTTCTTATTCTTATTTGTTCTAACCTTGTGATTGTTGGGCTTAGGCTTTTCTTCCTCTTCTTCTATTCTTCTTTCTTCTTCTTCTCTCCTTCTTTCTTTCTTCTTGAGGATAGTAAACCTCACTAACCTAGGATTCCCATGCATGACAACACTTAGGATTCATTAGTCCCCCATTAGACTTTTCCCTTTGTGATCCTTTTGGTTCTTCTTCTCTTCTCATCTCAAAACTATAAAGAAGACACCTAATAAAGTCTGAAGTGATACCTTGAGCAATAGCCTTATCCCATGAGACACTTGTAGTCTTCCCATCTTGGGATAGTACAAGCTTGTCTTGTGATGCACAAGTCTGATCAGGGTATCATCTTCGCCAAGAAAACCATAAAACACACTTCTTCATTGTAAATACAAAAACACTTAATAAGTTAATGAGTTTGTGAGCTTAGGCCCTAATCTCTGGATTCAAGTTTTGGGGATCTTCTCCTTACTTGAGTGTGCTTGCTCTATTATTCCATCTTGGAATGTAGTGACCAGTGCACATTCCATGGAAAAGAGCTTGAGTTCACTTCCTTGTGACACACTCATAAAAGCTTCTAAAAAAACAAACAAACAATAAGCGTCTTTCCTTCGGGACTTCTTTTCTCATCACCTTCACTCTCATCGTACGAACTTGCTCCTACTTTTCATTTTGTAATACGGTAACGCACTCGTCGTCCGAGCCTGCAACACCTGAGCATTGACATAGGCAGTTCAAGCCTTAATTCACAAGCAATCTTTTCCCCCCTAGTTAGGGGAACTACGGCGACTCTGATCCTCATTTCTCCGATGAGGTACGTAGGCAGCGGGGTAGGGCCCGTTCGAGCACAATCTTTATTTTCCCTACATTTTTTCATTTTTCAGTTCCTTTTTCAGTTCCCTTTTCATTTCTTTTATCCAGTTCAGTTCTTTCTCTTTGCAGCAGCTTTCATTTCTTCACCCTTTGAAACAGATTTCTTGGCAAGCGCGGATCCCGTCTGGTACGACGGACGATCTGGGTGCTAATAACTTCCTAGGTCGTAACCGACTCCCGAACTCAGTCTCTTTGGTTCGCAGGACCCGTGTCCTTCCTCTTCTTTCTTCTGGTTTGTGCACCATTACCATTCCCATTCCTTCGGGATAAAAATGCCTAGATGGCGACTCTATTCTTTTCCGCGCCACTTTCGCGTTTGTACCAGGATGGAAATCCGGGGAGTGACAATCCTGAGGTCAATGGCTTCCTCAAGACCCATGATACACGCTTCGTATTCAGCTTCGTTGTTAGTGCATGAAAAGGTGAGTTTTGCCGAGAAAGGCATATGAACTCCTTTAGGTGTAATGAGCACTGCACCAACTCCACGACCATTCATGTTAACAGCCCCATCAAACATCATTATCCATTCTTCTTCTGGGTCAGGCCCTTCAGTGTGAATAGGCTCTTCATGATCTTTTGCTTTCAGGAACATGATGTCTTCATCAGGGAAGTCAAATATCATTGGTCGGTAATCATCAATGGGTTGCTCAGCCAGATAGTCAGACAACACACTGCCCTTGATGGCTTTTTGAGATGTGTACTGAATGTCATACTCTGTCAGAATCATTTGCCATCTTGCAACCCTTCCGGTAAGTGTTGGCTTCTCAAATATGTACTTGACTGGATCCATTTTTGAAATCAATAAGGTAGTGTGAGTCAACATATACTGTCTTAGTCGGCGAGAAGCCCACGCCAAAGCACAACAAGTTTTTTCGAGCAGTGAATAACGTTGTTCACAGTCAGTAAACATTTTGCTTAGGTAGTATATTGCATACTCTTTTCGACCAGACTCGTCATGCTGGCCCAGCACACACCCCATTGATCCTTCTAATATTGTTAGGTACATTATTAGAGGTCTTCCTTCAACTGGAGTCATAAGAATTGGAGGTTCTTGTAGGTACTCTTTGATTTTGTCAAAAGCCTTCTGGCAATCTTCGTTCCACCTGACTGTTTGTTCCTTTCTTAGCAGTTTGAACAAAGGCTCACAGGTTGCAGTGAGATGAGATATGAACCTTGATATTGTAAACACCCCAAATTTTCCCTCACTAAGTTCACACCATGGCTTATGATCTTTCATCTTTGCATTAGTTTAAGCATATCATTTCATATTGCATTTTTGTTTCATCTGCATAGTTCAAGTTCATATGCATCTAGGGTTTGTGATCTGAGCAATCCAAGGATCTATCTGAGCCACTCCAAATGTCTTCAATCATTCTAAGAGGGTCCATGTATGTTCAATCATCATTTTATATCCCTCAAAGATCAAGGAAGCCAAGAAATCACAAGAACTGGGAAAGCATGGAAGCAGAGCTAGGGTTTCATTGCACAGATGACTTGAAATTAGGGTTTTGGTTTCAGAGGCCATAACTCCAAATATTTTGGTCATTCTTGTTTCTAATAGTCTCAATATGTTATAAGGATCATGTGTACCAAGTTTGATGAAGAAATTCATTGTGGAAGTCATTTGTTCACTGGGTAACTTCTTGAGCAAGTCAGTGCAAAATTAGGGCATCTGAGGCCCCCCAACAATGGAACCAAAGTGGATTTTTCATCAAATTGAAGTTACATGATCTTTATTTGATCATTGAAGTGCTTGGAAGTTCACAAAATTGAAGAAAAGTGGGCTAAACCAAAAGTTGCCAAAAATGGAAATGACTTGTAATGTAAGCTTTCCATTTTGGGAAAGTTTTTCAACCTCCTCTTTCTCAACCAAAAATGCTTCAAATGAAAAATTGTTGGTCATGAAAGTTGGAGATTGGATCATTCCCTTTTCAAAAAGTACAATTAAAAGTTCTAATTCATTATGGAACTCAAGTTATGATCTTTCAAAGTTGGCAAAAATCCTATAATTTTCAAGAATGCACCAAAGAGGGATTTTTGCAAAACCACATGTCAAGCCATTTTGTGACCTCTAATACACTTCTAAGCATCATACCAACATAGTGAATTTCCTAAAAGTTAGAATTGGCCCAAGAATTTCAAGTTTTCATGCCTTGCCCATCAAGAAATCACAAAAGGGCCAAACTTTGTCAAAATTGCAAAATGACATATAACAATGCTTCCACTTGCTGAATCACCACAAAACTAATTATATGGCTCTCCTTGATCTCTGCTGAGCCAGGACAAGTCAAAAGCCAGCTGCAAAACCAGCCCATACCTCAAGTACAAGATTTGTTGACTTTGTGCAAGATGACCCATACTAATCACCATAGGCCACAACCACTTCTCTGACCTATCACAACTTGTTATGTGGATCAAACACAGCTCATTTCATAACACAAGCAAGCCTGAAACCACAGAATCCTCAAGTTCCACAAAATCACTCCAAGAGCAAAAGCATTTGAAACTCTCTATCCAGCCATCAAACTCCCAAAAAAACTTCACCATTCATTCAGAAATGATCCATAGAGCATAAACCAACCATCAAACAAGCCTCAAAGCACCCATAGCCGAAACACGATTTCTGGCCAGCAAGAGTTCAAGCTCTCATTTCAGCCACTACAAACTCCTTCCAAGCATCAAAGCTTCATCAGAGGGATCATTGAAGTGTTTTTGCACAAGAGAGGAGGTTCAGAAGCTTCAAACTAAGGAAGCTCAAGCTCAGGTAACCTCTTCAAAAAATTTTCCAGAAATGCTATTTTAAGTTCTTAGAATGTTCTTCATGCTTCACTGATCACACTGCACTTCTTACTTTTGAAAATGGTTGAGAAATAAGCTTGTATGCGTGTTCTGAAACTTTTCCAGTTTTTGCATTTTGATTCGTATCATGAGATTCAGCCATGAAAAAATTGTTTTGAGTGTGGATTCGTGTTTAGGAAGGTGAGAGGAGTTGATATGGAGTTTTAGAGCTCCAGAAATGGCCTAGGGAAGAAGTTGGGTTGAAGGTCTCGCCGGAGAAGACGACCGGAAGTCTTCTCCGGCCACCTGAAAAAGATTAGGGTTAATGACGTGTTTAGGGCTAGGTTTAAATTTGGGCCGTTGGATTGTGATTAGGGTTAGGCAGTGGACGATCCAGATAAGATCATTAAGTTTAAATCCTGTTTAATTAATTATTTAATTAAGATTAGGCAGATTTGAATTTGGACCATTAGATCACGCGCCAAGTCTTCCCTCCATCCCCAGATTTGAATCTGATCCCTTGGATCAGTTGACCAGCCCATAAATTCATTTTTATTTCATATTTTTATCATTTGTTTTGCATCAGTTATTAAAAATACCTAGAAAATTCCAAATAATATTTTCTTCTGCATTTTCAATTAAAATATTTTACTTCACCCAAAAACATTTTTATTTTTATTTTTTGCATTAAAAAACCATTTTAAAAATATTTAAATGTTTATTTTAATTAATTAATGGAAATTAATTAATTAAAATATCATTTAGGTTTCTGAAAATTCCAAAAAAAAATCACATTACATCTTAGGACATTTAGAAACATTGTCAAACCATTCATACAAATTTATTTTTGGTTTTGAATCAATTTTGACTTTTTTCTTTGAATTTAGGGTTCATAAAATCCCATTTTTGAACCCTAACTTCGAGAATTCTTTTCTGCCTAACCATGAAGGGTTTGACATTGGTTCTTTTTGCATTGATCTTCATATAGCATGTAGCATCTAGCATAATTTTGTCATAAATTTATCTTGCATTATTTATTTGATTTGCATTTTTCCCTTTAAGGTACCTTAAAACCCTAGATAACTTAGAAAAATCACAACTTTCTTTAGGTTAAGAGTTAGAACTTCTCCTTTGGGGTATGATATCATATGGGGTTAGGGTTCCTTTGAGTTCATTTGCAATTTTTTATCTTATGTTTTTCTTCTGTTTTTGACTTTTGCATCTCATGTTGCATTAAAACCCTAATTTCTCATGCCCATTTGCATTCATCTTGCATATGCATCCATTCATGAACTTGCCATGACATTTCATGCATTCACATGACATCTAAGACATCTTAGGACACATTAGAATCATGCTTGATCATTTCTTCATCCATTTGCCATGATATGCATTCATTTCATTCCATGAACTTTCATGTGCTTTCATGCTTCCTACATGCTTCATTTGCATTGTCATCTCTTGTATGAACATTCACAACACTTGACATGTATTTACATCATCTCATAACATCATTTGCATCATGTTTATGCTTCTGGTTATGGTTTGCATCTTTGCATACATTCCATTTTCATTTCATTTCTTTCTTTTTGTTAACCATTTCAGGTGGTAAGTACTTTGAGAAGTGAATTTGCCTTCACTTCTCACTTCTCTTCTCATTCTTCTTATGCATCATTGCTGCATTTTTACTTTGCTTTAGAGTGAGCTTGCTCATTCATGTTCATCATTCACTTTCTTTCTTCAAGTAACTTATCTTCTTCAATGAAGTAAGTTAACTTGTTTCTTTTGCTTCTCCTTCCTTTCATCTGCTTCTTCCATTGGTGGCTTCTCTGAAGATCTTTTACAAACCTTACAAACCATAGGAACATCCAAGCATGATAATAATTAGGGTTTTGATTAGTCCCCATTTAGTTTTACCTTTGTGTCTTCCTTTGTGTCTCTTTTCTCATCTCATAATCAGAGACTAAACCTTTAAGGTTTTAAGACTTTGTGATTAGGGTTATGCCTGCATCCTTCTCTTAGGATGGTGTGTATAACTTTAATCCTAAGTGTTAAGCCCTTAATTTGTTTAAACCTCTTAATCAATCCATCTTAATAATCACTAAGACAATAGCTTGTAACTTGGGCCTTGCATTAGGGTTCTAATTCTTCCTTTATTGGTTAAGAAGGACTAACCCTAGTTTTAATGGACAAGTCCTCCTCAAGTTGTCTTACAAACCATAAAATTAACTTCTTAATCTCACCATTAATTAAAATTCATTTAATAAAGGTTTGTTTTGTCATGAGGTTAATCCGTAACCATGGATTAAGTTGAGGTGTCTTCCTCAGCTTAAGTGTGCTCATCTATTATCCTTCTATTAGGATGGTGTAATGGGTCCATTAAATCCTTGATTATGGCTTAAACTTATTACTTAACACTAAACAAAAACACCAAAAACATCTAAATAATCACAAGTAGGTTAATGATCTTAATCCTACATCATGGTAGTTAAGTTTGAGATGTTTATCTCCTGCTTAAGGTATTCTCATTATCCCTAATCAGAGGGAGGATATGATGAGTTTACTAACCCTTGGTTTAGGCTTAAGCTCATAAACTTATGACAAACACAAAAAAGAAATAAAAGATTGAAAACACAAAAACAAAGCAATAATCGTCTCCTCCGGGATTCTTTTCTCATCATCTTCACTCACAAACGAGAACTCGCTTCTCCCGTCTAATGCAAGACAGTTAGCACTCGAGCCAGACGAGTTATACACTTGAGCATAGACAAGTAAGCAGTTCATCAGTCAATTCACTTTTCAGTCTCTTTGAGTCGAACTACGGTGTTCTGACTTCCTCATTGCACGAGAGGATACGTAGGCATAACTTAACTGTTATCGAACAAAAGTCTATGTGTCTTCCCCCCTCTTCCAACATTATTCTTTTAAGCCTCATTCCTGAGCAATTCATTTCACTTCACTTTCTTGCACTGACACTTGTACATTCTTTTCCAGCTTTTGCGCACAAATAGCACAGACACCTACCCCTTTAAACACAAACTTTCAAGCGTGGATCCCGTCGAGTACGATGGACAATCTGGGTGCTAATACCTTCCCAGGTTGTAACCAACCCCCTTACTCAGTTTCTCTAGTTCACAACCGTCTTATCCATCTTTTCTTAGGTTTATGCAGCATTACCTTTCCTTCAGGATAAAAATGCCTAGCTGGCGACTCTTTTCACTTCATTTCATTTCTCTCCTTTCGCCGACCGTTCGCGTCTGTACCCTATCTGACAATGTGTCACTTAGCGGGAGCGACAGCTTGGCGACTCTGTTGGGGAACCTTATATTGCAACCAGGGCTTCTGGTTCTTTTTGTGGGTTCCTCCTAGCATTTGTTTTATTTGTGTTTACGGGGGTGTTATGTACTACTTGTGCTTATTTATTTGCTTTATTTATTGCTTTCTGTACAGCTTTATTTATGGCTTTCCTTTACAGTTTTATGCATTTTTATACTGTCATTATCATTATGTTGGATCTCTTGTCTGTCTTGGTGGGTGGGGTTTCATTGAGTGATTAAGGTCCTATACCTAGGACCTGAGTGATACATAGGCTAGAGTGGCTTCATATTCTTTCCCATTCCATTTCGGTCTGGTGTGGGAATATGAAACACGGTTCAGACATGGGTTTCTTCTTGAGAACTCTGTGCTACATATTTCCTGTAGTACTAGGGCTATCTGGGAAGCCTGCTAAGTCTAGATGACCTTTTTATGACCTTCAGCATCTAAGGTGAATTAGAGGAGGATCTTTTATGGTTATTGTAAACATTGTACCTCCAGGTTAGAAGTGTTTACATTTCTCATAACTGATCCAAGTCTGAGGATCCTTGTTCTAGAACATTACATGTGAGGGGGTTGGGATGTTTGCAGGTTTGCAGGAACCCTTGGCCACATCATACCCTGTTACTAGTATTGTTTTAATAATTTATCATTTTGGACAGTTCTTGTGATTACCATGGACTTGTGACTATTTATTTGAGTCCCCCACCCGGTTACTGGATTTCTAAGCCTCCATCCAGACTTATGAACATACATGGACTTTTACCAAGGCAGATAAATAGATCCAGCTCTTGATCACAAACCCTTTGCATATCATTTTCATACATCATTTCTGCATCATTTAACATTTGCTTGTTTGTTTTACAGGGTATCCATCTTTTTCTTTGGTTTGGTTTTGACCCCTTTTGCTGCTCAGACTGCTTCAGTTTTCCTCTCCAGCATCTCCATCAGCTTGTCAGTAATTTCTTCTCCAGCTATCTTCATCAGAGACCCATCTCCAGAATCTCAGTCAGTGACCTTCATCAGCAGTTGCTTTCAGTTTCTTCACCAGCACCCATTATCAGTATGGATACTTCAAGAAAGAGCAACATCACTTACCATTTCTTTGAGCCCACCCTGACTGGCATCAGGCAGATCCAGACCCGCATCACACCTGACCATATCCCACTATTCAGAGAGAATTATAGGGGCATATTGGACATGGTCATGGAATTAGATGCATCTCAGATGAGCATGATCCATACATGCTTGCAGTTTTATGATCCTCCACTCATATGCTTCACATTCCCTGATTTCTAGTTGGGACCTTTGCTAGAAGAGTTTTCCTTGTTGTTAGGAGTTCTTATCAGGAGAGGGATTCCTTTCAACCCTGAGATGGTTGCTCCCAGAAATGAAGACATAGCCAAGGCATTGCATTTGGAGCCTGCCCTCATTGATCAGAACATGACAACCAAAGCCGGGGTTCCAGGCCTTCATCTAGACTTCTTGATCTCCCAGGCTACCCTGCAGGCTGCAATAGGGGAATGGAAGGTTGTCTGTGCACTTCTAGCCCTCATTATATTTGGGGTTATCTTGTTTGCAGATGAGCCCAAGTTTGTGAGCAAGAATGCCATTTACCTGTTCTTATTGAGGAACCCAGTTCCTACATTGTTAGGAGACTTCTACTACTCATTACACCAGAGGAATGAGAAGCAAAGAGGAAGACTGGTCAAATGTTGTGCTCCTCTTTATTACTCTTGGCTGCTAAGACACTTTCCAAAATCAGATACTTTCCTGAACCCCCATCAGCAGAAGAATCGGGCTAAAAGGTTCATTTCCTTGACATCAGATGACATCAGATGGTGCACTCAGAGCACCAAGGGCAAGGAAATCATTACTAGCTGTGGGCAGTATCCTAATGTGCCTTTGATAGGAGTGAAGGGTTGCATCAACTACAACCCTTTACTATTTAAGAGGCAATTGGGATATGCTTTGGTCCATCCTCCCAGAGGGCAAGATTTGGCCGAAACTCTTTATTGTGAAATCCAACCCAACTCTACTGTTGTTAGGCAAGCTGCATGGGCTTGGGACAACATCCAAACTAAAGGGACAACCATCCTTGGAAAGTGTAACAACATTGCTTTAGCACAGTATTCTGATTGGTCCCGTACCAGAGCTCAGATCACCCGAATGCCATTCACTTTGGAAGATACACCAGGACCTTCAACAGTGCAACCTGCAACTACTGTCAGTATGGAAGAGTTTGAAAAGCTAAAAGAGAGGAATAATCAGCTATCTGAAGCCTTGAAGAAGACTCTTTGGGAAAGAAATGATAGTCGTCTAGATAATGAGAGATTGGAAAGGCTCAGGATTGAGCATTTGGCCAAGATTGAGAAGACAGATGACTATCATAAAGGCAAGAGCAAGGGAATTAGTACTGAAGAATGCTTGCAAAGAAGCAAAGACTCAGAAGGCTAGGGCAGAGCACTATCTGGAGGAGAGCCAGGCTAGGTGGATCAGAATCACTGAAGCCCATGCACAGGAAGACCAAAGAACTCAGGCTAAGATGGAGCAGTTGGAGGCTAGTGAAAAGAAGCATCAGGAGGCTTTGTTGGCGGCTCAGAGAGAGAGATCTGATTTGAAACTCCGGGCGGGGTTGAAGAGGTCAAAGGATCAGGACAAGCATAAAAAGTTAACCAATGCCATTGCTACCAGGAACCTCCTCATCAAGACTATTACAGAACACCTAGTGACTGAGGCCCTCCTGAAGGAAGTCAGGGAGGATGACTTTGGATTGGATGTCTGATTTCTTTTGCTTGTACTTTTTCTTTGTTGTACTTTTTCTTATGTATTTTGACCCACCACAGGAATGTATTGTAATCAAACTATGTATTTTCTTTGTAATATATCAGTTTGTATTATTTTAGTGGGCTTTATCTATCTCTACAACATCATCGGAATTTCCTCGAGATCTGGAAAGGTCAAAACCAAAGAACCAAATCGTATACCCTTGGAAGACAAATAAGCATACTGCATTGCAAACTAACATTTTCTTTGTTTTGTAGGTTTTATTTTATTACTGTTTCTCACTTTGTTGTGGTTTCAGGAATCATTGCTCGCAAAAGAGTGTTCCCTGTCAACAGAATACACCGGTACCCGATGCGAAACAACCTTCCGGGACTCCAGATGGATCAAGTTCAGCAAGATTTTAATGAAGTAAGGACCTAAATGGCTAATGAGAGGGTCGAGATGAGGAATCAGATGACCCAATTCATGACTCTAACGACTGGCTTAGCTCAGAGCCAAGAAAGACTAAGGGAGTTGGTTGAAAGGCAAACTCCTGAAGAACAACATCCGGGTACAGGAGGTACCAATAACAATGATCATGTGCAACCTCGCACTTATCCACCGGAGTTTGGGCCTCATATAAACCCAGAAGTTAATGCCATAAGGAATACTCAAGGTAACACTGCTGGAGGTAGGATCTTGCAAGAGGATCCTCAAGAAGAGTGGTTTATAGTTGTTGGAGTTGGGGATGAAGTTTATGACCGAAGGTTAGATGAAATTGCAGAGAAGCTGAGGTCTCTTGAATCCCAGAATTCCCTAGGGTTTGATGTCATGGACATGGGACTGGTGGAAGGGGTGAGAATTCCTCACAAATTCAAACCCCCGTGTTTTGAAAAGTATAATGGCACATCCTGCCCATGCACCCACCTCCAATCATTCTTGGGAAGGTTAAAAGCATACACCATGGACGAGAAGTTGTGGATGTTTTACTTCGAGGATAGTCTAACAGGGGCATCCCGAGAATGGTATTCCCACCTGACTAGAGCCACAGTGAGGAACTGGAAATACTTGGTTGAAGCTTTTATCCGTCAGTATCAGTACAACTTGGACATGGCTCCAAACAGGACCCTTCTAATGGGAATGTCTCAATCTTCCCGTGAAAGCTTCAGGGAATATGCCCAGAGGTGGAGGCAACTTGCTACTGCAGTCCAACCTCCCATGTCTGAAAGAGAAATGGTTGACATGTTCATGAATACTCTTCAAGGAACCTACATTGACAGATTGGCTGCTTTTTCTTCTACCAGCTTTGCAGATGTGGTGATAGCTGGGGAAAGAATAGAGAGCCTGTTGAAGATGGGAAAGATCTCCGATAACGGTGCCAGTTCCAGTAGTACAAGAAATCCCTTTGCTGGGCCCCGTAGATCTGGTGAGACAAATTTTGTGCACATGGGAAGAAGGAGACCCCAATACTTGCCCAGAACAGTTGTTGATGTTACTATCCCTACTCCACCTCCTCAAGTTGTCTTACAAACCATAAAATTCACTTCTTAATCTCACCATTAATTAAAATCCAATTAATAAAGGTTTGTTTTGTCATGAGGTTAATCCCTAACCATGGATTAAGTTGAGGTGTCTTCCTCAGCTTAAGTATGCTCATCTATTATCCTTCTATTAGGATGGTGTAATGGGTCCCTTAAATCCTTGATTATGGATTAAACTCATTACTTAACACTAAACAAAAACACCAAAAACATCTAAATAATCACAAGTAGGTTAATGATCTTAATCCTACATCATGGTAGTTAAGTTTGAGATGTTTATCTCCTGCTTAAGGTATTCTCATTATCCCTAATCAGAGGGAGGATATGATGATTTTACTAACCCTTGGTTTAGGCTTAAGCTCATCAACTTATGACAAAAACAAAAAAGCAATAAAAGATTGAAAACACAAAAACAAAGCAATAATCGTCTCCTCCGGGATTCTTTTCTCATCATCTTCACTCACAAACGAGAACTCGCTTCTTCCGTCTAATGCAAGACAGTTAGCACTCGAGCCAGACGAGTCATACACTTGAGCATAGACAAGTAAGCAGTTCATCAGTCAATTCACTTTTCAGTCTCTTTGAGTCGAACTACGGTGTTCTGACTTCCTCATTGCACGAGAGGATACGTAGGTATAACTTAACTGTTATCGAACAAAAGTCTCTGTGTCTTCCCCCCTCTTCCAGCATTATTCTTTTAAGCCTCATTCCTGAGCAATTCATTTCACTTCACTTTCTTGCACTGACACTTGTACATTCTTTTCCAGCTTTTGCGCACAAATAGCACAGACACCTACCCCTTTAAACACAAACTTTCAAGCATGGATCCTGTCGAGTACGACGGACAATTTGGGTGCTAATACCTTCCCAGGTTGTAACCAACCCCTTTTCTCAGTTTCTCTGGTTCGCAACCATCTTATCCATCTTTTCTTAGGTTTATGCAGCATTACCTTTCCTTCGGGATAAAAATGCCTAGTTGGCGACTCTTTTCACTTCATTTCATTTCTCTCCTTTCGCCGACCGTTCGCGTCTGTACCCTATCTGACAATGTGTCACTTAACAAGAGCGAAAAATATGTAGTTCAATCTACCTAAGAACCCTCGAACTTCCTTTTCAGTCCTAGGTGCAGGCATCTCCTGAATGGCTTTGACCTTGTCAGGATCAACTTCAATTCCTTTTTCACTTACAATGAACCCCAGCAGTTTACCGGACCGTACCCGGAATGTGCATTTGTTGGGGTTTAGCTTCAAATGATACTTTCTCAGACGCTTGAACAACTTCAGCAGATTTACCAAATGGTCTTCTTCAGTAAGGGACTTGGCAATCATGTCATCCACGTAGCATTCAATTTCTTTGTGGATCATATCATGGAATAACGTTACCATAGCCCGTTGATAAGTAGCTCCAGCATTCTTCAATCCAAAAGGTATTACCTTGTAACAAAAAGTGCCCCACGGTGTGATGAAGGTGGTTTTCTCCATGTCTTCGGGTGACATTCTGATCTGGTTATACCCTGAAAAACCATCCATGAAGGAAAACACCGAGAACTGAGTTATGTTGTCGACCAATACATCAATGTGAGGTAAAGGGAAGTCATCCTTCGGGCTAGCTCTGTTCAGATCCCGGTAATCCACACATATCCGTATTTTGCCATCCTTCTTTGGCACTGGTACAATATTAGCGACCCACGGCGGGTAAATAGTTACAGCAAGGAAACCGGCGTCCCACTGTTTTTGTACCTCTTCTTTAATCTTCATGGCCATATCTGGACGAGTACGGCGTAGCTTCTGCTTTACTGGAGGACAATCTTCTTTCAAAGGCAACTTGTGCATAACAATGTCGGTGTCCAACCCTGGCATGTCTTGATAGGACCAAGCAAAGACGTCGACGTATTCCCGAAGCATGTCAATGAGTTGTTCTTTTACTGAAGCTTACAGACTGGCCCCAATCTTCACTTCTTTCAAATCTTCTTCGGTACCAAGATTAACTGTCTCAACCTCCTCCTGATGAGGAGTAATCACTTTCTCCTCTTGCCTCAACAACCTGGCTAGCTCTTCAGGTAACTCATAGTCTTCCTCAACCCCTTCATCAGCTTGATTAATCGGATTGTCGAAGTCATACAAGGTCATAATAGTGATGTTGTCGGTGCAATCTGGAGGATAAACTCTGCAAGGGTTGAGATTTGTTTGTTTTAGTGATCAATTTTAATCTTGTTTATAAAAAGTGAAAATGAAGTTATTTATTTTGAAAACATTGCCATTTTATTGTTTTGTACAAAAGTGAAAAATGAAAAGACAATGAGCGAAAAAGAGACTCGTTTGCAAAAGATGTCTGATATTCATTGATTAATCATTTGCACAAAATTACAATATGGCCCTATTACAAAATGAGTCCTGACATCTTGGGCAAGATGCAGGACTTGATGCATGCTAAAAAGATAGGAAATAATAATTACTCTGCAAGAGTAACCCTTATAATTTCCTGGGAAGACCAGTTAAGGACTTGGTTCCCCGGGATCCTTGGACGTATCCAGTTCTCCAGGTTGCGGTCGCTTTCCTCCTCGTCTTCCAGATTATTAACAGCATCTGGGGTGAGCATCCCCCACTGACAAATTTGGGCTCTTTTGCAGCCTCTGATTGATCTTGTCGGAATGGTCTGTAACCCAAACCGAATCTATCTTCCTTCTTTTCCACTGGCAACAGCTTGCCCTAGCCTTGAGCATTACCGTCTTCAACAACCTTTCGGGCTTGCTGATAAGAGATGATTGAAGTACCCATCCTGTCTTCCTGAGATGCAACCAACACTCCAATAGCCTCATTGACATTCAGGGCCTCGAACCCTTGGCTCATTGTCTCATGGATTTCACCATCCATCTCGATATATTTATATGTAGCCAGATGGCTAACAAATATGTCCTCCTCACCACAGATGGTGATAATATTTCCTTCCCATTCATACTTCAGTTTCTGGTGAAGGGTTGACGTTACAGCGCCTGCAGCGTGAATCCAGGGTCGACCTAACAAACAGCTATAAGCAGGTTGTATGTCCATCACATAGAAAACAGTCTTGAAGACTTGTGGACCGATTATCACCGGCAGCTTCACCTCTCCCAGAACAGATCTTTTGGAGCCATCAAAAGCCCTGACCACAAGGTTACTTGGCCGGAGAGCTATCCCATCATACTCGAGCTTGACAAGGGCTTTCTTGGGTAAGACATTGAGTGAGGACCCAGTGTCTACAAGAACATGAGATAGCACAACTCCTTTGAACTCCAGGGTTATATGCAAGGCTTTATTGTGGAGACGTCCTTCTGAAGTTAAATCAGCATCAGTGAACCCTAGCCCATGGCTAGTATTGACATTTGATACCACTGTTTCCAGCTGATTTACAATGATCTCTTCTGGCACGTAGGTAGCGTGCAAAACTTTGAGTAGTGCATCCCGATGGGCTTCAGAACACAACAACAGAGATAAGATTGAGATCTTTGAAGGAGTCTGGTGGATTTGGTCCACAACTTTATAGTCACTTCTTTTAATGATTCTCATTAACTCATCCACATCTTGATCGAAGGACGACTTATGAGTTTCTTTCGGCACAGATTCTTCCTGTATCACACTCTTCCCCTTGGCTCTGGCAACAGCCTCTGCCTCAGTGTTGGTTCTAGGGACTTGTGATGCGAAGAGACGTCCGCTTCGGGTGAAGCCTTCGCCTCCCCCAACATTGTCCACTTGGGGAGTGAGAACTGGAGAATCAAGGAGGACTTTCTCTCCGTTGTAGTACAGATCAGCACCATAATGCCATGGTATAGCACTGTCTTTATCATATGGTATCGGCTCGGGCACCGTGATAGTGATTGGGCTTATTGCAGCAGATGTTGGGACTGTAATAGTATGCGGATCATAGAAAATGGTGACAGGACCTCTGGTGGATGATGGTGGAGGTGAATTGAAGCTTTGTTGAGATTGTTGTTGAAGTTGCTGAAAGTTGCTGGAATTCGGGACCGTTGTCGGGTCATAATAGATTGTGACAGTGGAAACATCATTATTGGTTGTTGAAGTTGTAGTAGCTGGTGCAAATGAATTGTTGTATGTTGAAGTGACAGATGGAATGATTGCTGAAGTTGTAGCTGAATCGGTTGGAACAATGGTTGTTGCAGTTGTAGAAGAAACACTCGGAAAGATAGTTGTTGTATTTATAGAAGATTCACTTGTTGTTGATAAAAGAGTTGTTGGTGTTGTTGGTGTTGTGGTTGTAATTTGCAGAACGCCTTCTCTGATCAAGCCATTAATGCCTTCCCTCAAGCTGGCACACCCATTCTCAGAAAGTTTGCATAATTCGCAACAGGCCTCACAACCTAGAAACACTTGGCACTTTAAAATCTTGGCTTTAACCTCTACCAGAGGTGTTTGAATACATGCAATGTCTTCTATTAAACTCAGGGGTGAACCATCCTCTATAGCATTAATCCTTGGCCCACTGTGGCTCGGCATAGGATTTTTCATCACATTTGGAGGAGGTGCAAAGTTCAGGGCTTTTGAATCTACCAGATCCTGAACCTTCATATGCAGAGCTCTGCATTTTTCCGTAGAGTGACCAGGTGCATTTGAATGAAAAGCACACCTAGCATTGACATCATAGTTCCTAGGAAGGTTTTGAGGATCAGGTGGAGCCAATGTTCTCAACTCAACCAGATTAAGCTTTAGGAGTTGTGGCAATAGTGTAGCATACGACATAGGAATGGGGTCAATTACCCGGTTGACCTGAGATGGCCGCTGTTGAAACGGGCGTTGTTGTTGATTGTTGTTATTTTTGTATGATCTCTGCTGCGGAAATTGTTGTTGTTGCAGAAAGTGTTGTGGTTGTTGAGTATACTGAGGAGGTGGAGCAGGGATAGTAACAGCAGCAACTGTTCTGGGTAAGTATTGGGGTCTCCCTCTACCCATGTGCACAGAGTTTGTCTCACCAGATCTACGGGGCCCAACAAATGGTTTTCTTGTACTGCTCGAGCTGGCACCGTTATCGGATATCTTTCCCATCTTCAATAGGCTCTCTATTCTTTCCCTAGATATCACCACATCTGCGAAGCTGGTAGAAAAAAATGCAGCCAATCTGTCAATGTAGGTTCCTTGGAGAGTATTCATGAACATGTCAGCCATTTCCCTCTCGGACATAGGGGGTTGAACTGCAACAGCAAGTTGCCTCCACCTTTGGGCATATTCCCTGAAGCTTTCACGGGAAGATTGAGACATTCCCATTAGGAGGGTCCTGTTCGGAGCCATGTCCAAGTTATACTGATACTGACGGATAAAAGCTTCAGCCAAGTCTTTCCAGTTCCTTACAGTGGCTCTGGTCAAATGGGAATACCATTCTCGGGATGCCCCTGTTAGACTATCCTCGAAGTAAAACATCTACAGCTTTTCGTCCATGGTGTATGCTTTTAACCTTCCCAAGAATGACTGAAGGTGGGTGCGTGGGCAGGAGGTGCCATTATACCTTTCAAAACACGAGGGTTTGAACTTGTGAGGAATTCTCACCTCTTCCACCAGTCCCATGTCCATCACATCCAATCCTAGGGAATTCTGGGATTCAAGAGATCTCAGCTTCTCTGCAATCTCATCCAGCCTACGGTCGTAAACTTCATCCCCAGCTCCAACAACTGTAAACTGCTCTTCTTGAGGATCCTCTTGCAAGATCCTTCCTCCATCAGTATTACCCTGAGTATTCCTTATGGCATTGACTTCTGGGTTCAGATGAGGCCCAAACTCTGGTGGATCAGTGTGAGGCTGCACGTGATCGTTGTTACTGGTACCTCCTATACCTGGGTGGTGTTCTTCAGGGGTTTTCCTTTCAACCAGTTCCCTTAGTCTTTCCTGGCTTTGAGCTAAACCAGTCATTACAGTCATGAATTGGGTCATCTGATTCCTCATCTCAACCCTCTCATTTGCCATTTGGGTCCTTACTTCATTCAAGTCTTGCTGAACTTGATCCATCTGGAGTCCCGGAAGGTTGTTTCTCGTCGGGTACCGGTGTATTCTGTTAACAGGGAACACTCTTCTTCGAGCAATGTTTCCTAAAACCACAACAAAGGGAGAAACAGAAATAAAACAAAAACCTACAAAACAAAGAAGATGTTAGTATGCAATGCAGGATGCCTATTTGTCTTCCAAGGGTATCCGGTTTGGTTCTTTGGTTTTGACCTTTCCATACCTCGAGGAAATGCTGATGATGTTGAGAGATTGATAAAACCCACCAAAATAATACAAACTGATACATTACAAAGCGGTGAAAATACATAGTCTGATTATAATACATCCCCATGGTGGGTCAAAATACAACAACAAAAGAAAAGTACAACAAAAGGAAAGTACAAGCAAAAGAGTCAAACATCTAATTAAAAATCATCCTCCCTGACTTCCTTCAGGAGGGCCTCAGTCACTGGACCCACTGGATGCTCTATAATGGTCCTGATGAGGAGGTTCCCGGTAGCAATGGCACTGGTTAACCTCTTATGCTTGTCCTGATCCTTTGACCTCTTCAACTCTTCCCGGAGTTTCAATTCAGATATCTCCTTCTGAGCAGCCAATAAAGCCTCCTAATGCTTCTTCTTACCATCCTCCAACTGCTCTATCTTAGCCTGAGTCCTTTAGTCTTCTTGTGCACGGGCTTCAGTGATCCTGATCCACCTAGCTTGGCTTTCCTCCAGATAGTGCTCTTCCCTAGCCTTCTGAGTCTTTTCTTCTTTGCAAGCATTCTTCAGTACCAATTCCCCTGGTATTTCCTTCCTGATGTAGTCATCCGTCTTCTCAATCTTGGTCAGATGCTCAATCCTGAGCCTTTCCAATCTCTCATTATCTAGACGGCTGTCATTTCTCTCCTAAAGAGTCTTCATTAAGGCTTCAGATAGCTGAATATTCCTCTTTTTCAGCTTCTCAAACTCTTCCAAACTGACAGTAGCTGCAGGTTGTACTGTAGAAGGTCCAGGTATATCTTCTAAGGTAAATGGCATCCGGGTGATCTGAGCTCTGGTACGAGATTGTTGCACCCTAAAATTTTCCCTCACCTAGTCAAGGCAATGTGTCCCAAGTATCCTCTCAAGGTTCACAAGGTTCACAAGGTTCACAATTAGTCAAAAAGTTTGACAATTCCCTTAGACAATGCATCCTCCTAAGCAATGCATCCTAAACTAGGGTTTTGGATTTTATCAGACTAAATGGACTTCCAAGGCCTCAAATGAACTTCATAACATCCCACATGTTTTCAAGAATCCCTATGTCAAGTTTCAAGGCTTTCCCAAAAAGATTGCTCAGTCAGATGATCAGATAGGCTAAAATCAGTCAAAGCAGTCAAAAAGTCAAACTGGGGTCAACTGTGGTCAAACCAAAGTCAAACTTCATGATTTTTTTCCAACATCAAGTTTATGAAGTAAAGTTCATCATTTGATCAAGGGTTGATCATGATTCATCAAGAAGATTTCAGATCATCAAGAATCAGGAGTTTCTAAATTAGGGTTTTCACAGGAAAAGTCAACTGAACTTTGACCAGCCATAACTCTCACATGCTTCATCAAAAATTTTCCATCCAAAGCTCATCTTGAAGGAAATTGAATTCTCTACAACTTTGTGTCTCACAAGCCAATCCCAAAAATGCTTCATTTGGAAGGTATGGGCTAAGACATTATAGGTCATTTCAAAAGTCAACAAAAAGTCAACATCTTCCAAAGGGCATAACTTGAGATTGGTAAAGGATATGGACATGAAACCAAAGAGGTTTGTTAGAGGACTCTTTAAGATTTCCAAAATGTCCAAGAACACCTCCATAGCATTAAAATTGAGGGAGTTGTGTCTTTGCAAAGTTGGGAAATTTTTGAGGGGTTTATTGAGCAAATGGGATCTTAAAACCAATTCTTTCCACATGGGCTTGTATTTTTATGACCCAATCACTACCATGACATCATGCACGAACCAAAAAGCATTTATTCAGATTTTTATTATTTTGATTTTATTTATTTTGATTTTATTCATTTAAAATCATTTTAAATCAAAATAAAATATGAAAAGCTAAATATTTGATTTGATTTTCATTCTAGAAACTCATAAACAAGTTTTAAAGTTGATTGAAAGATTGAAATTCGTGCTAGACCAAAGAGGAAAAGATTTATGTGATTTTTTTACTAAAAAAGCAAGTTGTATCTTCATGATCAAGCAACCAAGATAAAGCCCATAAATCCAAAGATTCTTGACCTAATTCAACTCTCTATATGTACACAAACTAATCACAATGCTGAGGGACAAAAATTCCAGCCTCCAAGAACAAGAGCAAGAGTCAAAATTATTGAAGAAAATTCCAAATTCGGTTTCATACTTTGGAGAAATTTCAATAACTTTTGAAGGTTGCTTTAGCTTCCTTAAGGCTCACTAATCATATTTCAATCATCATATACATCAAAAGCATGATCATAAGTCGTAACCGAATCAAGATTGTTCTTGAGTTTTTGATTTTCAATTTTCATTGTTTATGCATCATACACTAATTTTGATTGTTGATTTGTGTTTAGAATGAAGTTTGCAAGCTTTCTGGATAATTAAATTGGAGTTTCATGGCCACAATCGTATTTTGCCATAGCTAGGGTTTCGGCCAAGCTTTTAGGGTTTCATAAAATAGACCATATAAATGATGTTTGAGACCATAATTGAATCCAATGAACTGTATAGATCATGTTGGCATGATCAATTTGTGGAATTTGTACGTTTTTGTAAGAGTTTGTGTTTTGTAGGTTTCGTTTGCAGGAAAACTCGCAGGAAATTTCACAATAAAATTCGCAGGTAGACCTACGAATTTCAGAGGAAGAAGATGAAGTTCTGGCGCCAGTTGGGAATTCAAATATTGATTAAATATTTTATTAAATTGTTTATGTTGTATTTCAACAAGTGTTGGTTGGCCCAGTGGTAAGGGTTGCGCGTATTGTTGTTCAGGACCTTGGTTCGATTCTTGGTTGCAGCATTCGTTTTACTAATTTTTCCATTTATTCGTATAACTTAATATATTATGATTTGTTGTTGATTGTCTAGCAGACGCGCCCCATGTGGCTTGGTGGTTGGAGTGTTTGGTTGTTGATTGGTGGTTCAGGGGTTCGAATCCAGGTTCCCACATTTTTGTTCATAATTATTTTGTTTTAGCAGGATTAAAATATAATGAATTCATTCCATAATACTATCACCAACGCATGCTGGCCTGATTGGTTTTGATGCTGTGTATTGAGGTAAGGGACCTGGGTTCAAATCCCAGGTCCTTTCTTTTTAGCCAATTTTCTCATTTTCTTTCTTATTTTCAATTTCTTTTATATATTAATTCTATCTTGTTTAAAATTATTAAATATAAATCATAAAAATAAATTTTAAATAATGTTTTCTTTATATTCTTAAAAATCATATTTTATTTTCTTAAAATTTAAATTGTTTATATTTATTTTATAATATGTATATATGTATAATTATTATATTTTTATAAATAGATTAATCATATATTTTAATTAATAACTACAACCCTAACCCTAATTTTTTTTCTCTAACCCTAATCCTAACCCTCATTTTCCTTAACCTTTAAAATTTAACCTAATATTTTCATAAATTATAATTTATTATTTATTATTTGTTAAATATGTATAATTTAGTATTTATTTATTATTAAAATCTATTTTCCTTATTAAATATTTAAAATCTTTTCTAATGTTGAATTATCTTACTAATTTATTATTTCCTCTTATTTTTATTTTCTAGCCATTTATCTTCACTCTTATTATTATTTATTATTGTCTATTTATTATTATTTATCATTATTATTTTTCCCGATTATATTGTAATTGTCTCAAAGTCTTGTAATATTCTTAGGTTTATGTTTTTTTGCTTTATTTTATTATAAATATATATATTGTATGGTTAGTAATTTAGGGTGTGATAACATGTTTATAATTAAAATTAATTTAGAATAACTAATTTTAAAAAAGATAAATATTTGAACATAAACACTCACACACGTAAGTCGATCTTTGATCGTCATCTTACACTTTCTAGGGTTACCTCTCATGTTGCCTATCTCAAAAGGTCAAGTAAGGTGTCTTAAGCAAAGTCCCTTCACAAATATCATCAAGTCCCTTCAAGTTTATAAGATCAAGTCCCTTCGAGGTTGCCTACGATAAATGATCTTGTCCATTCGAATAAAATATGATAAGTCCCTACGAATTGCTAAAGACACCTTGCAATTGCCTAAATTCAGAAGTCCCTACATATGTCCCTTCTTACATCCAAGGTAATGACTACCTATTCCTTAATAATAGGGATAGTCTTACCATTGAAAGAACATAAGAACAGTAAAGACTTAATCTAGGGTAGGTTTCTCTTAAGTTGCTTGCTCACATTTCAAAGTACTCTTTACACCACACTTTTCAAAACAAATTTTCAAAAAACAAGTCTTTATATACATCCATACGAGGATCATTATAAAGTACTTAGAAAGTTTCTAATCACACACTACACCTTTTCAAAACAATTTAAAGTGAGCTAAGTAACTAAGAGCCCATGGATAACCATGGATATAAAGGGTGCTAACACCTTCCCTTTATATAACCTACCCCCCGAACTCAAAATATTTTTAAGGTCTTTCCTGTTCTTTTATGTCCTTTCCTTTTGGATAAAATAAAAGTCGGTGGCGACTCTTGTTATCCGCAACATTTAACTAAAAGTCAGTTCTCCCACCGTGTTACAGAACTGGCGACGCTGCTGGGGAAAATATAAAAGAGGGGTACCCTTAGGAATTAGATCACTTTAAATTGTTTGCTTTGTTTGCTTTATACTTATCTATTGGGCTCTTATGTGTGAAAGATCCTAACCCGGATCTAGTGTACCTTAGGTAAATGGCAATAGACCAAGGAAATTGTACGGCGTATACCGGTATGGTTTATCTGGTGGCCATAGTTAGTGTGACTTCCTGGTTGGTGCTTATGTTCCTTAAGCAAGTTGAGGATAATATGAGGCTGCCATATGTTGTCAATACACTAACTGACTTTTAGAACCCTAGTCATCCCATCTTGGCCTTTAGAAAGTAGTGAGATAACCGGCTTTGGTGAAGACTGAAGTTGGTTGATACTCGATACCACACTCATTGAGATCCTAAACTTGGAGGGTTTTGGTTGGCAAGTAAGTTTCCTACTGAACAACCACCCTTGTGAAGGATCAATGATATTGAGATCCCTTAGAACCTGGTTACTTTTGTAGGACAGGATGAACCATCTAAACTTCAGGGGAGGGTACTTACCTTTAAACCTCATGCAAGCCTTTGAACCTAGGGCTATGGTGTGACTTGTTTGTGTGTGCCACATGTTTTTGATTAAGAATAACATCATGACATCATCATGCATCATAAGCATAGCATTTTCACTAACCATTTCACGGACCAAAGGATTTATCTTTGTTCTTTGTTGCAGGTCATGGCTTCTGTTCGTAGGAATACTATCCGGATCAATTTTGTAGGAATACCTCCTAAGCTTAAGGAATTGGTCTCTCAAGTTTCTGAAAACTCCCAATTCATCAAGAGGCATGGTCACCTACTGGATCTAGTCACTTCAGGGTTCAATGAAGACATGATGAGTTTTCTATTTCAGTTATTTGATCCTAAACATCACTGCTTCACATTCCCCGACTATCAGCTGGTTCCTACAATGGAAGAGTTCTCCAAGCTTCTAGGTATACCTATCCTTGATCAGAGACCCTTCACAGGCTTAGAGAAAGAAGCCTAAACCTGAAGTCATTGTTGCAGCCCTACATCTGAAGAAATCAGACATTGTCCGAGAAACAAGAAGTGGGGTCAAGGGTATTCTTGCTAAGGTATTGATGGAGAAAGCTCAAGTGTTCCTGAAGGCTATGAGTTATGATGCTTTTGAGGAGATCTTAGCCCTATTGATCTATGGCTTAGTGTTGTTCCCTAATCCAGACCAGCTCATAGACGTACACACCATCAACATATTTCTGACTCATAATCCAGTGCCTACATTACTTGGAGACATCTTACACTCTCTTCATACCCGTACTACGAAGGCACGAGGAACTCTGATGTGTTGTATACCTCTATTGTCTAGGTGGTTTATTTCTCACCTTCCTCGATCAGTGATGAAGAATGAACAAGGGTTAAGATGGTCTAAGAGGATCATGTCACTTTATCATTCAGATATTCATTGGTGCTCTCGATCTATGGAGAATGTTACTATCATTGACCATTGTGGAGAGTTCCCTAATGTGCCACTCCTTGGCATAAGAGAGGGCATTACCTACAATCCTTCTTTAGCTCTACGTCAGTTTGGTTACGCTCAGAGTGATGGTCCTCATGATATGCTTATTCAGGGTATTGTATTCGACTATGACAACGATCTACAAGGTTACCGTCAAAGGTTTATACGAGCATGGGGTAAAGTGAACAAGGTTGACAGCAAGACTTTGGAACCAAAGTACACTATTCCTATGGAACCTTATCTCAGATGGGTGCGATCTCGTGCTCAGACTCTTATGATGCCATATCCTTCTATCCTGCCAGTTACCATGGAGCCTGTTGCTAAAGGAGATACTTCTTATATCATACTTCATCCAGACATGCCCACTGACATGGAGGAGTTACAAAGGTCCTGGATCCAGTTGAATGAGCAAAGGGATACTTTTGAGACTCATTTCAAAGCTAGTCAAGAAAGAATCCTGGAACTAACAAAACAACTTCACGAGGAGCGGAATCTCAACTCATACCTCAACACAAAGAGGAAACGTCCATGGGAGACTTAAAACCCCATCTTTGTACTCATTTCATTTTTGTTATAAGCCCAAGAGGCAAACAAGTTTATTGATTACTAATAAAAGTTTACTTTCTGGTTGTTTAAACAAATTTAAATCCTGCGGTCCTTGAAAACATTGCATACGCATTTACATACCATATCATTGCATCACAGGTTTCTTATGAACAGGTATCTTATCTTCTCGCTGTTTATTTCAGCAGAAATGGCTCTTGAACATACTGTCAAAGATCTCCAGGCTCAGAATGCACAATTCCAAGAGTTGATTATGAATTTGTCCAAGGGGCAAGATGAGCTGAAAACACTGCTGGCTAAGAAGAAAAAGAAGACTAGAAGATCAGGAGGCCTTATCAATCTGGGAAGAAGGTTCAGGGGTCCTATCAAGGTTAAGGAGCAGATTGAGGATTTTGAGTCTGAAAATTCTGAGAAAGAGGGAGGTAGTCTCCATGATACTGTGGGAGATTCTGATTCCGAGGCAAATTACTATCATGATCCTACTAGTGAGGAGAAGTATAAAAGGTTGGTGGACATAATGAATGCCATGGAATTGCAAAAATCTTTTGGGCTTGATTTTGAAGATTTGAGTTTAGTTTCTAGAGTGGTTATACCTATTGGTTTCAAGGTTCCTGTTTTTGTAGTGTATGATGGTGTCTCATGTCCCAAGCTGCATTTAAGATCTTATGTCCGGAGGATTCAACCACATACTGTTGATAAGAAGTTATGGATTCATTTCTTCCAAGAGAGCTTGTTTGGAGCTCAATTGGAATGGTACTATCAATTGGAAAGTGTTAATATTCGTGATTGGAATGATCTTGCTGAGGCCTTCTATAGGAAATACCAATACAATGCTGATTTAGCACCTACTCGCATGCAGCTCCAAAGCATGTCTATGGGTGCTAAGGAGAGTTTCAAAGAGTATGCCCAGAAATGGAGAGACCTGGCTGGCAAAGTTCAACCTCCTCTAACTGACAGGGAGTTAGTGGATATGTTTATGAGTACGTTGAGTGGTCCTTTCTATAGTCACCTCATTGGAAGTTCGTCATCTGGTTTCACCGAGCTGATAATGATTGGAGAACGTGTAGAAAGTGGTATAAGAAGTGGTAAGATACAAATGGGTGCCTCTTCATCAAACACTGCAAAGAAGCCTCCTAGTGGGAAGAAGGAGTCTAATGTTGTGTATAGTCAACATAGTCGTAACAGAAGTTATCAATCTGTGGGAGCAGTTCACATCTCTAATCCTACTCCTGCAGCACCAGAGCTACCACAAAACAATCAACAAAAGCCTAGAAGACAGTTCACCAAGATCAACATGTCACTGGCCCAAGCCTTACAACACATGTTGAAAGGGGAACTCATCACTTTGAAGGATCCTCCTCAGAATCCTAATACCTCCTCTCCTCTGTACAATCCTAAGGCAAGATGTGCCTATCATTCTAATATTCCGGGACATGACACCAACAACTGCTGGGTGTTGAAAAACAAGATTCAAGACATGATTGAAGCTGGAGAAATTGAATTTGACCCTCCTGGGACCCCAAATGTGATTACTGCTCCTATGCCCAACCATGAGAAGACTGTTAATGTTGTGGATGAATTTTCCTATGTTTCCTCAGTAGCAGATGTGACTACTCCCTTATCCATTATCAAAAAGAAGCTGATACAGGCTGGATTCTTTCCAGGTTGCAATGAAGACTGTTTTTACTGTGCCTACAAACCTGATAGTTGCTAGAAGTTGAAAGATGGTATTCAATGCCTCATGGACAATTACACTATATTGTTTGAGAGGACACCTTCTGTGGAAAGTATGGTTGAACATCTAACTCATAGTACGAAGCTTGAAGATGTGGCCATGGTTGATAAAGTGCCAGTGAAGATTACCTCCAAAGGCCCTGTCAGGATCACCTATAAGGGTCTTATCAGGATTACTTCTGAAGGCCTTGTGAAGAATGTTGCTGAAGTTAGAGTGGCTCCCATGATCATTACCACTCTCGGTCCTGTTCCTTACACTTCTGATAAAGCTATACCTTGGAATTATGGTTCTGATGTTTACATCCATGGTGTTAAACAAGAACCTCTGGCTGATGCACCTATTACCAATGATAATCTTGATGTTGATAATATTGTTGGATCTAGTAAGATCACTAGAAGTGGAAGAATTTTCTCTCCTCAGGCTACCTCCAAAAGTGTAGTTCCTCCAACTACTATCTCCACTTCTGAGCCAAGTACTGATGCTCGGGGCAAAGGTCTTGTGGTTGAACCTACGCAAGCTGAGATACCGACTGCTGAAAATCTTTCTAAACAGATGGAAGAAGTGCTGAAGATCATTCGCAAGAGTGATTATGATATTGTTGACCAGTTAGGGCATACTCCTTCCAAAATCTCCATGTTATCTTTTTTGCTGTGTTCTGAGGCTCATGCTAAAGCCTTAATCAAGTTCCTGAAGACTGCTCATGTGCCAAATGAGATTTCTGTAGACCAATTTGAGAATTGTGTTGCACATCTGACTTGTGATAATGGACTAGGCTTTTCTGATGCTGATCTGACTCCTGCCAAGAGAAATCATAACAGAGCTCTGCACATTTCTATTGAATGCAAAGGCACTACCTTGTCTCATGTGCTGGTGGACAATGGATCTTCGTTAAATGTGCTCCCCAAAGAAGTTCTGGACAAATTTCAGTCCTGAAGATGTTGTTTTAAGACCAAGTAATGTGGTGGTAAGGGCCTTTGATGGCTCAAGAAGAGTGGTACATGGAGAAGTAGACCTCCCGATCAAAGTAGGCTCTCAAGTTTTCAATTCTACTTTCTATGTAATGGATATTCGTCCTACATACTCCTGTTTGCTTGGGCACCCCTGGATCCATGGGGCAGGTGCTGTGACTTCCACTTTACATCAGAAGTTGAAATATCCGGTGAAAGGAAAGATTGTCACTGTTTATGGTGAAGAAGAATACATGGTCAGTCATGTGAATACTTTTAAATATGTTGATATGGAGGGTGAATTTGTTGAGACTCCTTGCCAGACATTTGAAGTAGTTCCTACTACTGAAGCTCCCCCTGTTGTTAAAAGAGTTCCTGTGATTACCAGAGTACCTCCTACAATGGCCTCTCTCAAAGATGTTAGGGCTGTGGTTGAAGAAGGTGGTTGTACTATTTGGGGTCAGCTTCTTGACATCCCTTACCAGTCTGACAAGTTTGGTTTGGGTTTTACTGCAGAATCTCAAAAGGCTGTTCGTCGTGCTCGTGTTGTTCGTATCACCAATCAAGGGGTCATAAGAGATCAAATCAATGTTGTGGGTGACTGTCATGAAGACTACAACGTGGACGATTGGATTTTTTCTACCTTGGGTGATGGGCTCAACAACTGGAAGACCGAAGACGTTATTCCTATCTCCTTTAGTCAGGAGTAAATATTATTACTGTGTTTTTATTTTTAAGTTTGTAATTTCGAACAATTAAACTTTTAAGCCTTGTGTCATGCCCAGGGCACAATGGTATGCTTGTTTCGGGATGTCATTTCATTTGCATACTTCATTCAATAAAATCAATGGACGTTTCGTTTTCGTAAATATTGTGCTCCTTTTCTTTCTTTTATATTTTATTTCTGTTTTATCAGCTATGTGTTCTTACACACACCCACATCACTAAAATGCAGATCCTCATCCACTCTGGATCCTGTTGATAACAGTTCTACTATTGCCAATTATAATTTCGAGAATCCGATCTATCAAGCTGAAGACTGAAAGGAGGAAGATTGTGAATTACCTATAGAGCTTGCTAGGTTATTACAACAAGAAGAGAAAGCTATACAGCCACATGAAGAGCCATTCGAAGTTGTGAATCTGGGAACTGAAGAAAACAGGAAAGAGGTCAAGATAGGGGCTGAACTAGAAGATGATGTTAAGAGCAGATTGATTCAGATGTTACGTGACTATGTGGAGATCTTTGCTTGGTCCTATGAAGATATGCCAGGGTTGGATACAGACATTGTGGTTCACCGTTTACCGGTAAAAGAAGATTGTCGTCCGAAGAAGCAGAAGGTTCGTCGCATGCGTCCCTAAATGTCAGAAAAGATTAAATCAGAAGTGATGAAACAGTTTGATGTAGGGTTCTTAGTTGTAACTTCTTATCCTCAATGGGTTGCAAACGTGGTACCAATACCTAAGAAGGATGGTAAGGTACGAATGTGTGTAGACTACAGAGATCTGAATAAGGCCAGCCCTAAAGATGACTTTCCACTTCCTCATATTGATGTTCTGGTAGACAACATTGCTCAGCACAAGGTATTCTCTTTCATGGATGGTTTCTCTGGTTACAATCAGATCAAGATGGCACCTGAAGATATGGAGAAGACTACATTTGTTACACAATGGGGCACTTTCTGTTATAAGGTGATGCCGTTTGGTTTGAAGAACACCGGGGCAACTTATCAGCGTGCTATGGTGGCTTTGTTTCACGATATGATTCATCATGAGATAGAGGTATATGTGGATGATATGATAGCCAGGTCCCAGAATGAAGAGCAACACCTTGATCATCTGCATAAGCTGTTTGAGAGGTTGAAGAAATACAAGCTCAGATTGAACCCAAACAAGTGTATTTTTGGAGTTAGGTCTGGTAAACTCCTTGGTTTCATTGTCATTAGAAAAGGTATTGAAGTAGACCCCGCAAAAGTGAAAGCTATACAAGAGATGCCAGCTCCCCGTACTGAAAAGGAAGTTAGAGGTTTCTTGGGACGACTGAATTACATTGCAAGATTTATTTGCCAGTTAACTGCTACCTGTGAGCCAATATTCAAGTTATTGAAGAAAGATTAGGTAATGGAATGGAATGATGAGTGCCAGACAGCCTTTGATGAAATCAAGAGATATCTCCTAGAACCTCCAATTTTGATGCCACTAGTTGATGGAAGACCCATGATTATGTACCTAACAGTATTAGACAACTCAATGGGGTGTGTGTTGGGGCAACATGACGAGTCTGGTCGAAAAGAGCAGGCAATATACTACCTTAGCAAAAAGTTTACCGACTGTGAAACAAGATACTCACTGCTCGAGAAAACTTGCTGCACTTTGGCATGGGCTGCTCGCCGACTAAGACAGTATATGTTGACTCATACTACCTTGTTGATTTCAAAGATGGATCCAATCAAGTACATATTCGAGAAACCTGCTCTCTCCGGACGAATAGCGAGATGGCAAATGATTTTAATAGAATATGACATACAGTACACTACTCAGAAGGCCATTAAAGGAAGTGTTGTGGCTGATCATTTGGCTCATCAGGCAGTGGATGATTATCAGTCAATGAATTTTGAGTTCCCTGATGAAGACATTATGATTATTACTAAAGAACCTGGACAATATGACGGACCTGAACAAGGATCCTGATGGACTATGGTTTTTGATGGAGCTTCTAATGCGCTTGGTAATGGTGTTGGTGTTGTGATCATATCCCCTGAAGGTTGTCATACCCCGATTACTACAAGACTTTGTTTCTATTGTACCAATAACATGGCTGAGTATGAGGCATGTATCATGGGTATCAAAGCTGCCATTGAGATGAAGATTCAGTTCCTGGACGTATACAGAGATTCAGCCCTGGTAGTTAGTCAGATTAAAGGAGATTGGGATACCAAGCATGAAAATCTCATCCCCTACAGAGAGCATGTGTTGTCTTTGATCCCATATTTTGAAGAGATTACATTTGAACATATTCCACGAGGAGAGAATCAGTTGGCAGATGCACTAGCCACCATGGCATTTATGTTTGAGATTAGCTGGGATGATGAAGCTCCCAAGATCACTATTGATAGATTTGATAAGCCTGCATACTGTAATGAGATTGACACTGAAGAAGCAGAGGGGAAACCTTGGTTCTATGAAGTGAAAAGATATCTTGAAGCTCAGGAGTTCCCTGAAGGGGCATCTGTCAAAGATAAGAATTTTCTGAGGAGGTTTTCTGCTAAGTTCTTCTTGAGTAATGGAATTTTGTACAAACACAATCATGATTCAACTTTGCTTCGTTGTGTGGATAAGAAGGAAGCAAAAGAGATTATGGAAGACATGCATGATGGGATTTTTGGCACTCATTCTAGTGGTCATACCATGGCAAAGAAGATATTGAGAGCAGGTTACTATTGGTCTACCATGGAAGCTGACTGCAATCAACATTCCAGAACATGTCACAAGTGTCAAATCTATGCTGATAAAATGCATGTACCTCCATCTCCATTGAATGTGTTGACTGCTGTAACACCCCAAATTTGCCCTCTTATTTTAAGCATCATATCACATCATATGCATCATACTCATATCATTTCCTTAGCATCATATCATAGAAAGATGAAGCATAACATCCCTCATGTCCTAGCATCAAGCATATGGTCATCTGTGGAGTTCCTTGAAGCCTTTCAAGCCATGACAAGGGTCCCAATGAGTTTGTACAAGTTATGTGGTGAGTCTACACTACAATTACAAGATCAAGTCCATTGGCAAAAGCTCAGAAGATTGCATGATCATCAGAGATCTCAGGACAAGGCAAAGCTCCTATGCAGTGCACCCAAATTAGGGTTTGGAATTCAAGCATCAAGACCTAACAACTTTGGCCATTTCTTGTGAGCCAAGTCTTCTACATGTTAATAGGATCCTATGTGTCAAATTTCATGAGAAAAATTCATGTGGAAGTCACACAATGTCTCAGTTGCTTGCAGATGAAGGAAAAAGTCAACAGAGCCCTAAAAAAGTCAACTGTGCAATTTCAAAGGGTCCAACCCAAATTGTTTTGGCCAAGAGGGGTCCTTACAATGTTATAAGAGGTTTGGAATGCCTAAAGTTCAAGAATCATGGAGATTTGAGGGGTTTTGCAAAAATGGTACAAAGTTGGTTTTTGAAATTTTGCAAATTTGGCAAATTTGGCCCTAATCTTCAGGTGGCCTTAACATGATCAAAAATTCTCCGAATGGACCAAAGTCAAACATGAAAGTCGGAGAGTAAGGGCTGCCATTTTTAAAAATTACAAGTTCGTTTTCACCGGATTTACCAATCTCCTTGTAGGCCATTCGAAAATTGCACTCCCAAGGACAAAAAATCACTTTTCCAAAAGTGCATCATGTGCAAGAAGGCTCCAATCTTGATTTTTGTGAATTGGTTCAGGCCCAAACTTGTTTCTAACTTGAAATACATTGCCTTAAGACCAATTTGATCCAAAAAAATAGTCATTTTCATACACTTTTGAAAACTCCCTCCAAAACACTCCAATTTGCAAAATTCATGAATCAAGTGTGAGGGTTTGATCTAAGGGCCAGGAGTTAATGGATTTGGTTCAAGGGTGGAGATTGAAACTTGCACTTGCTGAGAAGCCCAAGGAAGCATGAGGGAAGCATGCATATCTCACTAAGTGCACAATTTGCATATTCACACTTTTCTCATTCAATTTTCGTGCAAATTCTATCACACTTTCAGCACTCACTCTAAACATCACAACAAAGAAAAAGAAGCAAAAACCAGATCTGAATTCTCCCTCATTCTCTCATTCTCAACCTTCTTGCATTCTTGCATTTTGCTTCATACCTCTTGATTCCTTCACATTCTCCACAAATCTCTTCCATATTCTTGATCATTGAATCATCTGGATCAAGAATCATCCACTCATTCAAGCTTAGATCACAGAATTTGAGGTTCACCATTTCAAAGCCTCTTGTGTTGAAACTTCAGATCTACACTATTTCAAGACCTTAGATGCATTTATTTTGCATCTAAGGAGTAAGAGGAGTGATTTGCACGGATTATTTGGCTTTCTATTTCAACATTTCGAGATCTCCATCTCAGGTATGGCTTGAAACTTTTTGTTATGGAAATGGAATTTTATGGTTGATTTATGTTCCTTGTTCTTCCCTGATCATGCTGCACTTCGTAGATTTGATTTTGGTGCATTATATCATGAGTTATGTGCATTTAAAGTTTGATGTTCAATGTTGTTTTTCTTCGATTCGGCCGATCCTTTGAGTTTTAGCTATTTTTGAGGTCATATTTGGATTCAGTGATGTTGAGTTAGTCAATTTGGACTATTGGTTTGCATTATTTGATGAATTTTTGCTTCCGATTTGGTCTCCGGTCACCAGAATTTGTCTTGTAATTAATTCAGAATTTTATTGGAGAAGATGAACAGCAGCCATCGGATCTGCAATCCTAGGCCTCACAGCGCGCCACGTGTCCCATAATGCTTCTATTTTTATGTTCTTTTATTTCTTTTATTTTCTTTTTCTTCAATTTTATTTTCTTCAATTCAGTTCCATTTAAATTCGTATAAAATAGTTTTAATCACCTAAAAATTCCCAAAAAAATCCTGAATGTTCTTTTGAGTCTCTAGATTTTGTCATATTTTTATTTTATTTTTTTCATTAATCCACGTGCCAGAATTAATTCACCATTGCTCATAGCTTCTTTTTAAACCTTTCTTGACCAGTCTGCATTGTTTATTTTCCATAGTCTTCAATATTTGGAGTTTTGATCCCATTCTTTTTGCTTTGTGTTCTTAAGATCTGGTACTTTCCATGTGATGTTTCCCGGAATTTTTAGAAACTTATTTCTTGAGTTTTGGTCTGGTATCTTGTGATGTAAGTTTTCTGTCCTGACTTGTGTTCTTGCCTCCATTTGACTTAGTTCTTTTTTGAATCTTCGCAAATCCTTTTGGCAAGTTGATATAACATGTTTGGGGACCATTTGGTTCCAGTTGTGGAATTTTTAGATGGCTGGTTGATTATTTGTGGATTTTATCTTGAACCTTGTCCCGTTTTGCTTCCTTTGAACCTTTAAGCCTCTCATAAGCCTAAAAAAGCACTTGTGCCCATTTCTTCTTTTCATTTGGGGTTCCTTTGGGGTGTGGGTACCTTCCTGGTCCTAGGATAGGTTTTGTGTCTTCTAAATTTTTGAGTTTGCTTCTTATTCAAGTCTTTTGTTTCTTTAATGGTTTTCACTTCATCTTTTGTTTTCTTTTGCTTCCATTTTGATATTGTTTGGTCTTGTGTCTTGTTTCTCTTCATCTTGCTTGCTTCCTAAGCCATTCTTCATCTCATTTTGGTTCTGGTCTTGAGCTTTGTGTTTTTATTTTGTGCATTTTGTTTTGAACATTTCATAAGTGCACATTTGTTTCCATATGTATTCATGTTGCATCCTTTTAAGTCATAAGTCTCTTCTCCTCATTTCTTTGAGTTGCATTTGCATTGTGCATTTTCCCATACCATTTTGCTTCTGGTTGTGTGATGTTAACATGTTATCTTACTCATTTTATTTCATTTGTATGCATACTAACCTTGCAGGGGCTATGGTAAGTGTGAGATGTGGGAATTGAGTTCCACATCTCCAATTTTCATCTCTTCCTCTTATGTTTGTGTGAGCTAACCCTTTGTTGTTGGGATTAGACCTTTCTCATCCCTTATTCTATCTTCTTCTTTCCTTCTTCATTAGGATAGAAACTTCACTAATCCTTAGGACATCCATGCATGTTAACACTTAGGATTATTTTAGTCCCCCTTTAGAATTTTTCCTTTGAGATCCTTTGGTGCTCTCTCTTCTCATCTTCAAACTTAATTCTAATTCACTTAATAAAGGTTGAGTACTTTCATGTGACATGAGACTTTGCTATGAGATGCTTGCACGCGTTCCGTTTCGGGGCGAGGTGTGAGTCATCACTCGTGGTGGATAGGTCTTAGCATGAGTACCTCACAAAGAAAAGCTAAAAAACAATTCTTAACCAAAAAACCACAAAAATACTTAATAATGGTAATAGGCTAGTGTGCTTAAGCCTTCACTTGTGGGACTAGCTTTGGGGATTTCCTCCATAGATAGGTGTGCCTCTTGCGCATTCCATTTCGGAATGATGGGAGATGTACACATCCCATTGAGTAAGACTTAGGTACACTTACCTATGCAAACTTTCACTCATAAAAGCTTCTAAAAAACACCAAAGAAACAATAAGCGTCTTTCCTTCGGGAATTCTTTTCTCACCTCATTCGCTCCGTACGCGAACTTGCTCCTACTTGTCATTTTGCAAGACGGTTACGCACTCGTCGTCCGAGTCTGCAACACCTGAGCAATGGCATAGGCAGTTCAAGCTTTAATTCACAAGCAATTTTCCTTTGTTACCCCTAGTTAGGGGAACTACGGCGTCTCTGATCCTCATTATCCTGATGAGGTACATAGGCAGCAGGGTAGGGCCCGTTCGAGCACAATCTTTATTTTCCCTACATTTTTCTCTTTGTTTTCTCATTCAGTTCTTTTCTCAATTTCTTTCCCAGTTCATTTCAATCCTTTTGCTGCAGCTTTCATACCCTCACCCTTTGAAATAGTTATCTTTGCAAGCGTGGATCCCGTCGGGTACGGCGAACGATCTGGGTGCTAATACCTTCCCAGGTCGTAACCGACTCCCGAACTCAGTCTCTTTGGTTCGCAGGACCTGTGTCCTTCCTCTTTCTTTTTTCTGGTTTGTGCAGCATTACCATTCCCTTTCTTCGGGATAAAAATGCCTGGCTGGCGACTCTATTCTTTTCCGCGCCACTTTCGCGTTTGTACCAGGATGGAAATCCAGGGAGCGACAGCTGGCGACTCTGCTGGGGATCGAACCCAGAATCTCTGGTTCCCCTGTGAGTCTCTCCTAGCGCTTGTGTGTTGCTATTTCATTGGGTGATGTTTGTTTGTTGTGGTTTGTTGTATTTTATTGTTGTTGTTTATAGCTTTATTTACTGCTTTATTTACAGTTTTCAGTATTTATTTTCCGCATCATATATCATACTGGATTGTCTGGACTGGTTTTCTGTTTGGTGGGCTCGGGTGATACTGTTTCTGAGAGATAAGCCAAGTACCCTACTTGAGTGCACCCTAGGACTAGAGTGGACATATTGTACTCGCATGTGACATGATGAGTGGCGATGTGTTTCACGCCCAGATTGCGACCGTCTTGGAAATATCTTGTGTGGGGATTTCCTCCACTTCGGGATAGGACCTTGATAGTTATGTGCATCTGGGGACCGATCATTGAGAACCTTTGTGGAAACAACCCTCTCCAGTGGTGGCAGTGGCAGACCACATTTTGTGGCAAACCCATTCGCACCCGAGGGTCCACTGGGGACTCGCATAGGATGGCCTGGTTCTCTTATAGGAACTCAGTCAAAGCATCTGGTCGTATGCCATTAGTAATGTATCCTACGGGCTGAATGTACTATTGTTTCTCGATTTCAACGCTTGAAGTTGGGGACTTATAAGGGATGCTTGTTTTTCCCGGACTCAACTGAGGCCTCCCTGCGTAGTACATAATGCCTAACCGATTCCCTGATTTGGTCATGAGCCATTTCTCGGAAATGGTGAAAGTATTATTGCTATTCGGCTTTGAGAGTCCGTGATGTTTGACCCGGAGCACACCTATGAGATTGGGAATGGGTTTACAGGTTTGCAGGAACCCTTGACCTCATCATACCCTTGTTACCAGTACAGTTCCATGTTCTGATTCAGTTACTGTGGTTCCGGAAATCTGGTTTTCTTGTTCTGGTATTCTTGATATTGTGGTCCTGAGATCTTCTTCAGGGAGTTGTGATTATCAGAGAGTGTGACTCAGTGGACTTTCGGTTTGCTAGTTATTCAGAGGGGCCATTGTCAGTGTCCAGATTCCAGACAGTCCCAGATGACCATATGTCTTTGCATTTGCATCTGCATTGCATCATTGCATCATTAATCATGTTTTGTTTTTCATTCACAGGTTCATATCTATGCTTCCGATTCTGGTATCCTCTTCAACGATGGAAGATCCTCGCAAGCAGAATATTCACTTCAAGTTCTTTGACACCAAGGTTGGCCTGTTGAAGAAGATGGTAAAGCTGATTACACCAAACCATGTGGAGAGATTCAGGAAAGCCTATAGGAGTATTCTTGATGTGGTGGTAGAGCTAGATCCTTCCGAGAGGAGTGCCATTCATACATTGCTTCAGTATTATGATCCTCAGCTTCGTTGCTTCACGTTTCCTGATTTTCAGTTGGGCCCTATGCTGGAGGAGTATGCTCTGATCCTGGGTGTGCCGGTTCGAGACCAGGTTCCTTTCAATGCCGAGATGAGTAGACCTGCCCCTGAGGCTATTGCTAAGGCTCTTTATTTGAGCCCTTCTGCTGTGAAGTCTTTGACCATCATTAAAGGAGGTGTGCCTGGGTTTTCTTTTGAGGCTCTGGTGAAGAAGGCGGAAGAGTTAGCTGTTGAGGAAGAATGGGATGCTGTCTGTGCTATCTTGGCTCTTTCAATCTATGGCATTATCTTGTTTGCTGATATGGAGAAGTTCATAGATATGAATGCCATACATCTCTTTTTGCTGAAGAATCATGTGCCTACCTTGCTCGGGGATTTGTATTACTTAGTTCACTACAAAACTGAGAAGAAGAGGGGAGGTTTGGTCCGTTGTTGTGCTCCTCTATTTCACATGTGGTTCATGAGGCATCTGCCTAGTACGGGAGTGTTTAGTGACCACACCTTGGTATGGGCTCAGAAGTTGGAAAAGTTGCTTGCCAAGGATGTCAGGTGGTTTACTCAAAGGTTGCAAGGTGCACGTTTCATCACTAGCTGCGGAAGTTATCTTAGTGTACCTTTGTTGGGAGTAACTGGAGGGATTAATTACAATCCAATCTTGTTAAGAAGACAATTGGGATATGCCTTGAGAGAGGTTCCAGAAGAATTGAAGATGACTCCTATTTTCTACTTCCCAGTGAAAGACAATATACCCTTGGTGAGGAAGGTTGCTGGAGCTTGGAAGTGTATTAAGGGAGAAGGGATAGCTAGTTTCGGAAAGTGCAACAATCAGACATTCCCAGAGTATGAAGCTTGGTTGAAGGATAGAGCCAGAAGAGTTTTGTTGCCATTCGCATCACCAGTTCCTCCAGTTGCTGAGTCCATTGATACTGTGTCTTTGGAGGAGTTTAAGAAGTTGGAAGCCCAGTTACATGCAGTTAGAGTTAAAAATACTGAGATGGTAAGCCTGTACCACCAAGCCAACAGGGCCAAGATTGAAGCTGAAGAGAAGTTGCTGAAGATACAGACTACCTTAGAGGCCAAGGAGAAGGACTTTGCAGGTAGAGAAGCCCATTTCCACAGGTTAGGGATGATGGAAGCCCAAAGAGAAGCTGAGCGCAAGAAGAATTCAAAGATCCTCAAAGATGCTCGTCAGTCTATTGTCTGGTTACGGGACAGAGAGAGCAAGAGCTGAAGCAATATAAAGAAAAAGAAGAATTCTTTGAAGTGCAGATGGCCTACAAAAAAGAAGAGGTGGAGCAAGTCCACAAGATTCGCAGAGAGAAGACCCAGCAGCTAGCAGATAGTCAGCAAGCTCTCGAAGCAGCACTTAAAGAGATTGAAGACCTCAAGTTGATGGCTGGAGTCAAGAAGGTCAGGTCTGATGTGGGGTTCAGTGATGGAGCTTCAGGGTCCTCAAGCGGTGGTTTTGCTTCTTAGTTTGCTTTTCTTGTATCTGGATTACCTACAGGCATGTTGTAGGAGTCCTAGCTTTTTGTTTTTCCTTTGTAGGAACTTGTACCCTACGGGGAATTCTGTTTTATTTGCCTAATAGGCTGATTTATGTTATGGTTTTTACCATTATTTCTTGGTTTGCTTGCTGTTATGGTTTGAATGTGGTTTTTCGCGAAGGTTTCTAAAAGTCGAGGATCAGTGCCCATCTGGTTTTCTTTGTTAAATACCGGAACCGGGGCATGAATGACCTGGGATTGGAAACATAAACAACTGCATTGCATACATATAACCTGTTTGTTTTTTTGCAGGTAGTGTCTCAGTTACTAATGTGTTTTGTGTTTCAGGAACTATAGCTCCCCGTAAAGTTCAGGAACAACCAGCAGTGCACAGATATCCAACCAAGATTAACAGAGAACGAGCCATGGACCATATGCAAGCGGACTTGGCAGATTTGAGACTGAGAATGGATAACTTTATGACAGTGATGGTCGGCATGGGGCAAAACCAAGAGCGTCTGCAGGAGATGATTGAGAACAGTCAACCCAGGAACACTGCTGCTGCTGCTGACAATCGTACCGGTGCGGGCGCACGTCAGGTTGAAATTCCTATTGCACAACCAGGAGTGACAATAATCAATGATGGGTTGAATAACATTCAGATGGATAATCATGACGACCAGTTCACTCTACTTGATGAAGCTGAAGGTCAGGGAGCAGAGATGAACAAAAGGTTCGAAGAGATGGCTGAGCAAATCAGAGCTATTCAGTCCCAGAGCTCCTTGGGATTTGACATAACAGATTTAGGCTTGGTTCCTGGGGTCAGGATCCCATACAAGTTCAAGGTTCCAACCTTTGAGAAGTATAATGGCACTGCCTACCCGAAAACCCATCTTCAATCGTTCGTTGGGAGAATTGCTGCTCACACGGATGATGAGAAACTCTGGATGTATTATTTTCAAGACAACTTGGTGGGAGCTTCTCTGGAATGGTATATGAAGCTCAGTAGGGTCAATCTCAAGAGTTGGAAGGATCTAGCTGAAGCCTTTGTGAGGCAATATCAATACAACATGGACATGGCTCCGAACCGCACGCAGTTGCAGCACATGGCTCAGACGACTAAAGAAGGTTTCAAAGAGTATGCACAGAGGTGGCGCCAGCTGGCTGCCGGGGTTCAACCACCACTGCTAGAGAACGAAATGGCTGACATGTTTATGGGTACTCTGCAGGGTGTTTTCCTTGAAAGACTGGCGTCCAGCTCTGCTACTAAATTCAACGATATTGTTATTGCTGGTGAAAGAGTTGAGACATTGTTGAAAATGGGGAAGATACAGGATCCTAGTGCTAGTAGCTCTAATGGAGCGAGAAAAGCTTTTAGTGGACCTCCTAGAAGACGAGAGGGCGAGACGAATGTTGTATTCGGCCGAGGTCGGGGCCGTGGTTATAGAAGACCTTATGAACATGTGGTTGCTGTCACAATTCCTTCAGCTCCAGTACAACAAATGCTACCTCCACCTCCACAACAACATCAGCAACAACAACAACCTCGTACCAACTATCAGCAGAGACCGTATCAGCCAAGGCCAACTCGCCCCGCTAATAGGGTGATTGAGGCTATCCCTATGACCTATGCTGCCTTACTTCCAAGACTGCTGGATTTGAACCTAATTCAACTGAGGACTTTGGCACCCCCACCTCCTGGAGAGCTTCTAATGGGTTATGATGTCAACGCGCGATGCGCTTTCCACTCTGGAGCACCCGGGCACTCGACTGAGAAGTGCAGGGCTTTGCATCACAAGGTTCAGGATCTTGTAGACTCTAAGGCAATCAACTTTGCACTGCCGCCGAATGTTAACTCGAACCCTATGCCGAATCATGGAGGGGCAAGAGTCAATGCTGTTGAGGGTGGTGACAAGTTGAGCCTGGTGTTGAGTATCGATGAAGTGAAGACTCCCTTGAGGGTAGTGAAGGAAAGACTGTTGAATGGTCAAGTGTTCCCTGGTTGCTGTCTTGATTGTGAAGACTATATGAATGATGTGAATGGCTGTGAGAAGCTGAGGATGGGTTTGCAAGGTTTGATTGATGATGGATCCTTGCAGTTCAGTAAAGTGGGTAATGATGAGGCTGATGATGTGTCAACCATTACTATTTTCTATGATGAAGCTGACATGCCTGTCAGAAGAGAGCCGGTTACAATCTATGCTCCTCAGATTAGTCCCGTGACTATAACCGTACCTGGGCCAGTGCCGTACACAGACGATAAAGCCATTCCCTGGCATTATGGCTCAGATGTATATGTAGCTAGACAGAAGATTGAGAGCAAAGTTGTTGCTGAAGACCCGACTGTGGAGAATGTCGGAGGAGTTGGGGGTTTCACCAGAAGTGGTCATTTGTTCGCTCCTCCTGTGCTGAGAGGGGATCCCGAGGCGGAGGCTTCGTCCAGAGCCAAAGGAAAGCATGTTGTGAATGATGAATCAACTACTCCTGTTGATGGGCAGGGTACGTTTGAAAAAGAGGTCGAAGAATTCATGAGGATCATTAAAAAGAGTGACTACAAGGTGGTTGATCAACTGAACCAGACTCCTTCAAAGATATCCATCTTGTCACTGCTGATGTGCTCTCCCGCACACCGAGAGGCCTTACTGAAAGTCCTGCAAATGGATTACGTTCCTCAGGAGATCACAGTCAACCAACTTGAGGATGTTGTAGGAAGCGTCAATGCAAGCCATGGCCTAGGCTTCACTAACAGAGACCTAACGTCGGAGGGCAGATACCACAACAAAGCACTACACATCACGATGAAGTGCAAGGGTGCTGTGCTGTCTCATGTACTTGTAGACACAGGCTCTTCCTTGAATGTGCTTCCGAAGAAGGCACTGATGAAGCTAAATGTTGATGGGATAATCCTAAGGCCAAGCGATCTGATTGTTAAGGCTTTTGATGGTTCGAGAAGATCAGTTTTTGGAGAGGTTGAGCTACCCGTCAAGATAGGCTCTCAAGTCTTCAAAAGTGTTTTCTATGTCATGGACATCCAGCCTGCCTATAGTTGTTTGTTGGGAAGGCCGTGGATACATGCTGCTAGGGCCGTTACTTCAACCCTACATCAGAAGCTTAAATACGTGGTTGACGGCCAGGTCATCACAGTCTGTGGGGAAGAGGACATATTCGTCAGCCATTTGTCGGCGTTCAAGTACGTAGAGATGGATGGAGAAATCCATGAGATTTTATGCCAAGCTTTCGAAGCAGTCAACGCCAGCATATTGACTCCCGTGGAGAAGAGCATCGAGAAGGAGGGTACATCCATCCATTCCTACAGGGAAGCGAAAGAGGTTGTTCAATCAGGCAGTGCCCAAGGCTGGGGCAAGCTGTTGGAGCTAGAAAAGAAAGATGATAAGTTCGGCTTAGGGTATCAGCCTGGTGGATCTACTCCAGTCGGTAAGGCCATCACATTTACAAGTGTTGGGTTGCTCAAACACGATCAGATATGTACAGCAAGCCAAGATGGGGATAGTGACGGAGACTGGGACAATTGGATCCACCCGTGTGCGCCTGACGAGGAGCTAGGAAATTGGTCTGCAGAAGACATTGTTCAAGTCACCTGGCTCGCAGAGTAATTATTTTGTTTCCTTTTATTAGCATACTGCATTGTCAAATCCAGCATTCTGCCCAAGATGCTTGGATCCATTGTATTGGGCCACCATGTTTTGTATTGCATCGTTATTTTGCTATGAAATAAAAGGACATTTTCAGACAAACTGTGTTCCCTGTCTTTGTTTTTAAACTTTTTCACAAAAATATAAAAATGGCAATGTGTTTTCCTTTTTGTTTTTGTGTTAGCGTCTCTTTTTCAAAATAAGCAGATTCTGAATAAGCACATCATCTATGCAGTGTTGATCATCCGGATTCCACGGATAACGTTCCTGCTATGACTATGCATGACTTTGACAATCCAGTCTACCAAGCTGATGAAGGGGTTGAGGAAGACTGTGACCTCCCTGAAGAATTATCCAGATTGTTGAAACAAGAGGAACGGGTTATTCAGCCTCATCAAGAAGAGATTGAGATCATCAACATTGGCAGTGAAGATGCAAAGAAAGAAATCAAAATTAAGGCCAATCTGCAGGCCGACGTCAAGAAAGAGCTGATCAGTATGCTGAGAGAGTATGTGGATATCTTTGCTTGGTCATATCAAGATATGCCAGGGTTAGATACCGACATCGTGATACATAAGCTACCTCTGAGAGAGGACTGTCCTCCTGTAAAGCAAAAATTGATAAGAACTCGCCCTGACATGGCGATGAAGATTAAAGAGGAGGTTCAGAAGCAGTGGGATGTCGGGTTCCTTGCTGTGACTAGTTACCCACCTTGGGTAGCTAACATTGTTCCTGTACCTAAGAAGGACGGAAAGGTCCGGATGTGCGTTGACTATCGGGATTTGAACAGAGCAAGCCCAAGAGATGATTTTCCGTTGCCACACATTGATGTGTTGGTGGAAAATACTGCTCAATTCTTGGTGTTCTCCTTCATGGATGGCTTCTCCGGATATAACCAGATCAAGATGGCGCCGGAAGACATGGAGAAGACAACGTTCATTACCCCGTGGGGTACATTCTGCTATAAGGTCATGCCCTTTGGTTTGAAGAACGCTGGGGCAACTTATCAGCGGGCGATGGTCACATTGTTCCATGACATGATCCACAAGGAGATTGAATGTTATGTGGACGATATGATTGCAAAGTCCCGAGACGAAGAGGAGCATCTGGTCAACCTGAAGAAGCTATTTGATAGACTGATCAAGTACAAGCTGAGGTTGAATCCGAACAAGTGCACTTTCGGAGTGTGTTCCGAGAAATTGCTGGGTTTCATTGTAAGTCAAAGAGGAATTGAGGTAGATCCTGCTAAAGTAAAAGCTATTCAAGATATGCCTGCACCGAAGACAGAAAAAGAAGTGCGCGAGTTTTTAGGGAGGTTGAACTACATTTTTCGGTTCATATCTCACCTAACTGCCACATGCGAACCAATATTCAAGCTGCTAAGAAAAGAGCAAATGGTCAGGTGGAATGATGACTGCCAAAGAGCTTTCGACAAAATAAAAGAATATTTGCAGGAGCCTCTAATTCTAATGCCTCCAGTGGAAGGAAAACCATTAATCATGTACTTGACCATGCTAGAAGGGTCAATGGGGTGTGTGATAGACCAACATGACGAGTCTGGTCGAAAAGAGTACGCCATTTATTACCTTAGCAAAAAGTTTATCGACTGTGAATCCCGATACTCACTGCTCGAGAAAACTTGTTGCGCTTTGGTATGGGCTGCTCGCCGACTGAGGCAGTATATGTTGACTCATACCACATTGCTCATTTCCAAAATGGATCCTATCAAGTACATCTTTGAGAAACCAGCGTTGACCGGAAGGGTTGCTAGGTGGAAGATGATTTTAACTGAATACGACATCCAGTATACTTCTCAGAAAGCCATCAAGGGAAGTGTATTGTCGGATTACCTTGCACATCAACCTCTTGAGGATGATTATCAACCAATGAAGTTTGATTTCCCTGATGAGGACATCATGTACCTCAAAGCAAACGATTATGAGGAACCACTTCCGGAGGAGGGGCCAGACCCTGAATCCAAATGGAAGTTGATGTTTGATGGGGCCGTCAATATCAATGGTCGTGGAGTTGGTGCCGTACTCATTACTCCTGAAGGTGCTCACTTACCCTTCGCTGCCAGAATTACTTTTGGTTGTACCAACAATGAAGCGGAATACGAGGCGTGTATAATGGGAATAGAGGAGGCAATTAATCTGCGGATTAAGAACCTCGACATATTCGGAGATTCAGCCCTCGTCATTAACCAAGTTACCGGCAAGTGGTATACGCACCAAGAGCATCTAATTCCATACAGGGATTATGCTAGAAAACTGTTGACATTCTTCACGACAGTTAAACTTCAATACATACCACGTGATGAAAATCAGTTTGCCGACGCATTGGCCACTCTCTCTTCGTCAATTAAAGTCTTGTGTTGGAATTATGTGCCCATAATTGACATCTCCAGGCTTGACGCTCCAGCTCATGCCTTCTCTGTAGACGCCGTGTCTGACGAGAAACCTTGGTATTTTGATATCAAGTTATTCCTGGAAAAGCAAGAATACCCAACTGGGGCATCTTCCAATGACAAGAAGACCTTGAGGCGACTTGCTGTTAGCTTCTTCTTGAACACAAACGGGGTTTTGTACAAGAGAAACTTCGACATGGTTTTGCTCAGATGCGTGGATAGACACGAAGCAAGCCTGTTGATGCAGGAAGTCCACGAAGGATCTTTTGGTACCCATGTAGGAGGGCATGTTATGGCAAAGAAATTACTGAGATCAGGCTATTACTGGATGACAATGGATGCAGATTGTTGTTCATTCGCTCGTAAGTGCCACAAGTGCCAGATATATGCAGACAAAGTGCACGTACCTCCAAGCCCGCTCAACGTCATGTCATCGCCTTGGCCCTTTTCTATGTGGGGCATTGACATGATCGGGAAGATCGAGCCAACTGCTTCGAATGGTCATTGTTTCACCCTGGTCGCGATTGATTACTTTACCAAATGGGTAGAAGCAGCATCTTATGCCAACGTCACTCGTCAGGTGGTGGCAAGACTTCTGAAAAGAGATATCATATGCAGATACGGAGTACCCGAAAGGATCATTACTGATAATGGTTCTAATCTCAACAACAAGATGATGGCAGACTTGTGTCGGGACTTCAAGATACAACATCACAATTCTTCTCCTTATCGACCAAAGATGAATGGTGCGGTAGAGGCAGCAAACAAGAATATCAAGAAGATTGTGCAGAAAATGGTTGTCACCTACAAAGATTGGCATGAGATGTTACCGTTTGCTTTGCATGGGTACCGAACGTCAGTCAGGAATTCAACAGGGGCAACTCCCTTCTCTCTGGTGTATGGCATGGAAGCAGTCCTGCCTGTTGAAGTAGAGATTCCTTCACTGCGCGTGATGATAGATGTCAAGCTGGATGAGGATGAATGGGTGTGTGCTCGTTATAATCAGCTATGTCTAATTGAGGAAAAGAGATTAGCGGCTATCTGTCATGGTCAGCTTTATCAGAGGAGAATGAAGCGTGCATTCGACTAACGAGTACGTACTCGAGAGTATCAAGTGGGAGAGCTTGTGTTGAAGAGGATCGTTCCTCCAGGTTCAGATCACAGGGGCAAGTGGACCCCAAACTACGAAGGACCATTCATAGTGAAGAAAGTCTTTTCAGGAGGAGCACTGATGCTCACCACTATGGATGGAGATGACTTCCAGTCCCCTGTTAACTCGGACGCAGTTAAAAAATACTTCGCATAAAGAGACCCGCTGGACACAAAAACAGAATAAAAGTCCAGGCAAAAAAGGGCATCCCGGCGAGCTAAAAACAGAATAAAAAGCTCGGGAAAAAGTTAGGGAAATAAATGAAAAAATGTACACCCGCTGAGTTGAAAAGCCACATTGGACAGCTCAGGCAAAAAAGGGTATCCCGGTGGATTGAAAACCCGAAAAGGCGATCCATGCAAAACAAGGGAACAAGTGAACAACTGCGATCTGAGTTACCTGAACCACATCTTCGTTTCGTACAACTTGACAATATCAGAAGGGTAGGAAACAGTCCCCTCATCCTCTCAGAAAGCCAAAGCAGAATGGAGAGTCTCGAAGACATGTAAGTCATAGCAGAAATGGAACTCCTTGGAATGCCGTGTACATTGCCATTAGGATAGTGTTATTTTTCTCAATTTTATAGTGGCTACCTCTTTCTAGGTGATTGCTTCCTAATGTAAATCTTTGCCTATTCAGAGGCCATTCAATAAAAAGAATATTCAGTCAAAAAGATGTGTGTGTTTATTTTGGTTTGCAAAATGTCCTGAATTTTTCGGCAAAAATAGCATTGCATCTAAACATGGTGATAATTTTGAAAATAAAAACTGACATGCAGGGAAACTGTAACCCTCTTTGAGTGTCGGGTGACGATGGATGAACATATCATGCCATGCAAATCCCCGGGGCACACTTGTGTTTTCTGTTGTTGCAGGTTGCAGGATGGAGTCACATTCTTTCGAGCAATTTACTCTTCCCCAATAGAGTATTTCCCCAAGCAGAGATTTCTTCTCCCATCAGGTATCTGAAAGCCTGACATCTCCAGCAGAGATTTTATCCAGCTAAGCCTTGGCCGCAGCCCAAGCAGTTCCTTCTTCCCCAGTGAAGTAGCATTTTCCTCTTCCCTAGTGGAGTCCTACCCAGCAGGTATCTGAATGCCTGACATCACCAGAGGTGGAATTATCAGTATTCTATCCTCAGCAAGAGTGTTCCCCAGCGAGTGGGACTGAAAGCCCAATATCCATTCAGAGTCTTGAATCAGCAGATGCTCTCCCCAACTAGAGTATTGTTCAAGCATCTTCCCCAGCCAAGTCTGAAGATGATCCTGTCCCCACAAAGTTCATATTGGATTTTCACTTCCGTCAGTGAAATCTTCCCCAGCGAAGTTGCCATACTTTTGGGTATTTTTGATGATACCGTCAGGTATTCATCACCTCAGTCAGAGTGGGTATCCATACCTCTTGACTTGTCTTCCCCTGCAGAGTTGTATCTCTTGTTGCCAATCAGGCATTCGTTTGTTGCTCGTCCGCAATCCTCAACACTCGTCTGTGTTATCCCTAAGCAGGGTATTCCCCAGCAGGGATGTATTACTGTTTTATTGTTGCTCGTCTGCATCCTTCAACACTCGTCTGTGTTGACCCTTTGGTATTGCTCGTTTGCTTTCCCCAACAGTGGTTATGATTACCTTGATTTTGCTCGTCTACAAATTCCCAACACCCGTCTGTGTTGTGGTTATCTTTGTGATTGCTCGTCTACAACTCCTCAACACTCGTCTGTGTTCTAATTTGATATTTGTTGTTGCTCGTCTGCAACTTCCCAACACTCATCTGTGTTTGGTGTTGGATCCTTTGCTGCACTCGTCTGTGCCTTGATATGTATTTTCTGATTTTGCTCGTTTGCAACTGTCCAACACTCGTCTGTGTTGGTTTGAAGCTCGTCTGCTTTTACTCCCCAGAAGTCGTTTGTGTTCTGAAGCTCGGATACTCGTCTTTATCATCCTCAGCACTCGCATGTGCTAGCTTATATCTGTATTGTGAGGATTTGTTGTTTTTACTGATATTCTTCTATTGCTGCTTCAAATGCTCATCTGTGTTTGAATTTCTGGTATTCGTATATACCAGTGGCTGGTACTCGTCTGTATCATTGCCTGAAGCACTCGTCTGTGTTTCTCGGATCATCGTCTGATACTTGTCTGTATCATTGACTTATGGCACTCGTCTGTATTATCTTGATGATCATCCAATACTCGTCTGTATTGAAGAGGTTTCGAATCCTGACAGTGGGAATTAAATGTCGAAATGGTTACCGGTCCTGGCGTAACAGGTAAATCCGAAGGAGGCTCGTCTGTCTCAAGCACCAATTATGGTTGCTGCACCTGGTGTCACAGGTTTGCTAAGAAGACTCGTCTGTCTTATACCATATATCCGCGGATAATATATGAAGAAGGTTCGTCTACCTTGATTGCATGTCTATCTCACAGACTTAAGTGCATTACCGGTCCTGGCGTAACAGGTAAATCCGAAGGAGACTCGTCTGTCTCATGCTTTATGAAGTGTTTGAGGACTCGTATGTCCAGTTCCTGGCGTCACAGGATTGTTTGAAGACTCGTCTGTCAACGTTTTCCTTATACCAGATATCAATTTCAGCTTGGAAGAAGCTCGCATGCTTCTTTCTCCCCCGCAGTCCCCAGAGCGTCATCTGGTTGGGTTTATTTCCCGGTGTTGAATTCTTCATCAGAGTGCAAATTTCTGGTCTTCTTGGTATTCAACCACAGTTTATCTTGAATGGTCGATAGCCCGTACTATCGTCCTTTTCAGATTAACTGATGATTGAATATGGGCAGCTGTAACACCCCAAATTTTCCCTCTTCTTTTAAGCATCATATCACATCATATGCATTATACTCATATCATTTCCTCAGCATCATATCATAGAAAGATGAAGCATAACATCCCTCATGTCCTAGCATCAAGCATATGGTCATCTGTGGAGTTCCTTGAAGCCTTTCAAGCCATGACAAGGGTCCCAATGAGTTTGTACAAGTTATGTGGTGAGTCTACACTCCAATTACAAGATTAAGTCCATTGGCAAAAGCTCAAAAGATTGCATGATCATCAGAGATCTCAGGACAAGGCAAAGCTCCTATGCAGTGCACCCAAATTAGGGTTTGGAATTCAAGCATCAAGACCTTACAACTTTGGCCATTTCTTGTGAGCCAAGTCTTCTACATGTTAAGAGGATCCTATGTGTCAAATTTCATGAGAAAACTCCATGTGGAAGTCAGACAATGCCTCAGTTGCTTGCAGATGAAGGAAAAGTCAACAGAGCCCTGAAAAAGTCAACTGTGCAATTTCAAAGGGTCCAACCCAAATTTTTTTGTTCAAGAGGGGTCCTTACAATGTTATAAGAGGTTTGGAATGCCTAAAGTTCAAGAATCATGGAGATTTGAGGGGTTTTGCAAAAATGGTACAAAGTTGGTTTTTGAAATTTTGCAAATTTGGCAACTTTGGCCCTAATCTTCAGGTGGCCTTAACATGATCAAAAATTCTCCGAATGGACCAAAGTCAAACATGAAAGTTGGAGAGTAAGGGCTGCCATTTTTAAAAAGTACAAGTGAGTTTTCACCGGATTTACCAATCTCCTTGTAGGCCATTCGAAAATTCCAATCCCAAGGGCAAAAAATCACTTTTCCAAAAGTGCATCATGTGTAAGAAGGCTCCAATCTTGATTTTTGTGAATTGGTTCAGGCCCAAACTTGTTTCTAACTTGAAATACATTTCCTTAAGACCAATTTTCTCCAAAAAAATAGTCATTTTCATACACTTTTGAAAACTCCCTCCAAAACACTCCAATTTGCAAAATTCATGAATCAAGTGTGAGGGTTTGATCTAAGGGCGAGGAGTTAATGGATTTGAATCAAGGGTGGAGATTGAAACTTGCACTTGCTGAGTAGCCCAAGGAAGCATATTCTTGCATTTTCTCATTCAATTTGGATAAGTGCACAATTTGGATATTCACACTTTTCTCATTCAATTTTCGTGCAAATTCTATCACACTTTCAGCACTCACTCTAAACATCACAACAAAGAAAAAGAAGCAAAAACCAGATCTGAATTCTCCCTCATTCTCTCATTCTCAACCTTCTTGCATTCTTGCATTTTGCTTCATACCTCTTGATTCCTTCACATTCTCCACAAATCTCTTCCATATTCTCGATCATTGAATCATCTGGATCAAGAATCATCCACTCATTCAAGCTTAGATCACAGAATTTGAGGTTGACTATTTCAAAGCCTCTTGTGTTGAAACTTCAGATCTACACTATTTCAAGACCTTAGATGCATTTATTTTGCATCTAAGGAGTAAGAGGAGTGATTTGCACGGATTATTTGGCTTTCTATTTCAACATTTCGAGATCTCCATCTCAGGTATGGCTTGAAACTTTTTGTTCTGGAAATGGAATTTTATGGTTGATTTATGTTCCTTGTTCTTCCCTGATCATGCTGCACTTCGTAGATTTGATTTTGGTGCATTATATCATGAGTTATGTGAATTTAAAGTTTGATGTTCAATTTTGTTTTGCTTTGATCCGGCCAATCCTTTGAGTTTTAGCTATTTTTGATGTCATATTTGGATTCAGTGATGTTGAGTTAGTCAATTTGGACTATTGGTTTGCATTATTTGATGAATTTTTGCTTCCGATTTGGTCTCCGGTCACCAGAATTTGTCTTGTAATTAATTCAGAATTTTATTAGAGAAGATGAACAGCAGCCATCGGATCTGCAATCCTAGGCCTCACAGCGTGCCACGTGTCCCATAATGCTTCTATTTTTATGTTCTTTTATTTCATTTATTTTCTTTTTCTTCAATTTTATTTTCTTCAATTTTATTTTCTTCAATTCAGTTCCATTTAAATTCGTATAAAATAGTTTTAATCACCTAAAAATTCCCAAAAAAATCCTGAATGTTCTTTTGAGTCTCTAGATTTTGTCATATTTTTATTTTATTTTTTTCATTAATCCACGTGCCAGAATTAATTCACCATTGCTCATAGCTTCTTTTTAAACCTTTCTTGACCAGTCTGCATTGTTTATTTTCCATAGTCTTCAATATTTGGAGTTTTGATCCCATTCTTTTTGCTTTGTGTTCTTAAGATCTGGTACTTTCCATGTGATGTTTCCCGGAATTTTTAGAAACTTATTTCTTGAGTTTTGGTCTGGTATCTTGTGATGTAAGTTTTCTGTCCTGACTTGTGTTCTTGCCTCCATTTGACTTAGTTCTTTTTTGAATCTTCGCAAATCCTTTTGGCTAGTTGATATAACATGTTTGGGGACCATTTGGTTCCAGTTGTGGAATTTTTAGATGGCTGGTTGATTATTTGTGGATTTTATCTTGAACCTTGTCCCGTTTTGCTTCCTTTGAACCTTTAAGCCTCTCATAAGCCTAAAAAAGCACTTTTTCCCATTTCTTCTTTTCATTTGGGGTTCCTTTGGGGTGTGGGTACCTTCCTGGTCCTAGGATAGGTTTTGTGTCTTCTAATTTTTTGAGTTTGCTTCTTATTCAAGTCTTTTGTTTCTTTAATGGTTTTCACTTCATCTTTTGTTTTCTTTTGCTTCCATTTTGATATTGTTTGGTCTTGTGTCTCGTTTCTCTTCATCTTGCTGGCTTTCTAAGCCATTCTTCATATCACTTTGGTTCTGGTCTTGAGCTTTGTGTTTTTATTTTGTGCATTTTGTTTTGCACATTTCATAAGTGCGCATTTGTTTCCATATGTATTCATGTTGCATCCTTTTAAGTCATAAGTCTCTTCTCCTCATTTCTTTGAGTTGCATTTGCATTGTGCATTTGCCCATACCATTTTGCTTCTGGTTGTGTGATGTTAACATGTTATCTTACTCATTTTATTTCATTTGTATGCATACTAACCTTGCAGGGGCTATGGTAAGTGTGAGATGTGGGAATTGAGTTCCACATCTCCAATTTTCATCTCCTCCTCTTATGTTTGTGTGAGCTAACCCTTTGTTGTTGGGATTAGGCCTTTCTCATCCCTTATTCTACCTTCTTCTTTCCTTCTTCATTAGGATAGAAACTTCACTAACCCTTAGGACATCCATGCATGTTAACACTTAGGATTATTTTAGTCCCCCTTTAGAATTTTTCCTTTGAGATCCTTTGGTGCTCTCTCTTCTCATCTTCAAACTTAATTCTAATTCACTTAATAAAGGTTGAGTACTTTCATGTGACATGAGACTTTGCTATGAGATGCTTGCACGCGTTCCGTTTCGGGGCGAGGTGTGAGTCATCACTCGTGGTGGATAGGTCTTAGCATGAGTACCTCACAAAGAAAAGCTAAAAAACACTTCTTAACCAAAAAACCACAAAAATACTTAATAATGGTAATAGGCCAGTGTTCTTAAACCTTCACTTGTGGGACTAGCTTTGGGGATTTCCTCCATAGATAGGTGTGCCTCTTGCGCATTCCATTTCGGAATGATGGGAGATGTACACATCCCATTGAGTAAGACTTAGGTACACTTACCTATGCAAACTTTCACTCATAAAAGCTTCTAAAAAACACCAAACAAACAATAAGCGTCTTTCCTTCGGGAATTCTTTTCTCACCTCATTCGCTCCGTACGCGAACTTGCTCCTACTTGTCATTTTGCAAGACGGTTACGCACTCGTCGTCCGAGTCTGCAACACCTGAGCAATGGCATAGGCAGTTCAAACTTTAATTCATAAGCAATTTTCCTTTGTTACCCCTAGTTAGGGGAACTACGGCGTCTCTGATCCTCATTATCCTGATGAGGTACGTAGGCAGCGGGGTAGGGCCCGTTCGAGCACAATCTTTATTTTCCCTACATTTTTCTCTTTGTTTTCTCATTCAGTTCTTTTCTCAATTTCTTTCCCAGTTCATTTCATTCCTTTTGCTGCAGCTTTCATACCCTCACCCTTTGAAATAGTTATCTTTGCAAGCGTGGATCCCGTCGGGTACGGTGGACGATCTGGGTGCTAATACCTTCCCAGGTCGTAACCGACTCCCGAACTCAGTCTCTTTGGTTCGCAGGACCTGTGTCCTTCCTCTTTCTTTTTTCTGGTTTGTGCAGCATTACCATTCCCTTTCTTCGGGATAAAAATGTCTGGCTGGCGACTCTATTCTTTTCCGCGCCACTTTCGCGTTTGTACCAGGATGGAAATCCGGGGAGCGACAACTGCTCCTTGGCCTTTTGCCATGTGGGGCATTGATATGATTGGTGAGATCAATCCTACTGCTTCTAATGGGCATCGTTTCATCCTGGTTGTTATTGATTACTTTACAAAGTGGGTGGAGGCAACCTCATTTGCATCTGTTACTAAGAATGTTGTGGCTCGATTCATTAAGAATAATCTCATATGTAGGTATGGCATCCCTGAAAGGATTATCACAGATAATGTCTCTAATCTGAATAACACCATGATCACTAATCTCTGCATGCAGTTCAAGATTATGCATCATAACTCTTCTCCGTATCGTCCAAAGATGAATGGGGCAGTAGAAGCTGCTAATAAGAACATTAAGAAGATTTTGCAGAAGATGACTGTTACGTATAAGGATTGGCATGAGATGTTACCATTTTCTCTTCATGGTTATCATACTACAATACGCACTTCAACAGGGGCAACCCCATTCTCCTTAGTCTATGGTATGGAAGCAGTTCTACCCATTGAGGTTCAGATCCCTTCCTTGAGAATCATGAAGGATGCAGGCTTGGATGAAGATGAGTGGATTCAGACTCGACTTGACCAGATAAATTTGATTGATGAGAAAAGATTGGCAGCTGTGTGTCACGGTCAGATGTACCAGAAACAGATGATCAAAGCTTTTAATAAGAAAGTTAAGCAAAAGGTATATCAGGCTGGTGACTTGGTAATCAAGCGTATCATATTACCACAGGGTGATCCTAGGGGCAAATGGACTCCTACATATGAAGGACCATTTGTAGTCAAGAAGGTATTCTCAGGAGGTGCCATGATGCTTACTACTATGGACGGTGAAGATTTTCCACAGCCCGTAAACGCAGACATAGTTAAAAAATACTACGCATAAAAAGAGACCCGCTAGGTTGACTGGCCTAGGCAAAAATAAGGGAATCCCGGCAAACCAAAAGGGTTTGAGCAAAAATTATGGATATATATATATATATATATATATATATATATATATATATATATATGAAAAAATGTACACCCGGCAAGTCGAAAACCTGAAAGGGCGACTTGGGCAAAAAAGGGTATCCCGGTGGATTGAAAACCTGAAAGGGCAATCCAGGCAAAAGTTAGGGATTAAAAGCATATGACTATGTCTCGTTAGATCACCCATGTAACTCCAACCAGTTGTGCTACCTGACTCAAGTTCGAACAGATAAAGATCAATCCAATCATTTCTGTCTCAACAGCAGAAGATGAGATACTTGAAGATAATGGCAATAGTAGAATTGAAACTCAATAGGATTATTTCTCACATAGCTGTCTTTTCTTTGTTTTTTTTTTACGACAAATTCCTCTTACTAGGATTTCCGTCTCATTGTACAAACTTACCTGTGTATAAGTCACTTTCTAAAAATAAATAAAATCTTGTCTTTGAATCCAGATTTACTTTTACCCTGTTTACCTAAACGAAAATGTCCATTGGTTGTGTTTGAATGTATGTATGCTTTTGAATATGATTGATGTTTACCAGAAATGCATAAAATACAGTAATAGTATTTACTAAAGACGAACGAGGGAAGGAGTTCAACGAAGCTTCGCCGGTTCATCCCCACAAGACAACTACAAATCCCCAGCAGAGCAGATCTATCTTATATAGATACTTCGAGTTACATCTCCCTTTAACTTATGTCCATCTCTTTTATCCTCAGTCGGGATACTCAGGAACTTATTCCTTCAATAGAAGCACGACGAACGAAGATGGGAGGTTATAGGTACTATAATATCAAACAAGACGGGAACGAGGTTCTCATATTCCTCAACAACAAATCGGGATTTATTTTCCCTAGCCAGCAGTTGTTATACAAGGATATCCAAACGCTTCAGGCTACATGATTCATACATACATCATTTACATCATATCATACCATAGCATATCCATAACACATAATACATTTACTTAGGTACATCATGCCATACACGCATACATATTGCATAAACTAACCTTTCCTTTTTAAGGATATTTGCAGGTAGGTAAACACTATCTTTTCAAAATAGTTCAGAGACGATCTATACGAAGGTCTAGTGCTGATACTTAATTCAGAGATAATCTCTACGAAGATTCATTTCTGATAATCAATACTCAAGTTGTCCTTGGAAGGGTACGTAAATGATCTATACGAAGATCTAGTGCTTAATCCAAGAGATTCTTTCAAGACAGTTCAGAGACGATCTATACGAAGGTCTAGTACTGATACTTAATTCAGAGATAATCGCTATGTAGATTCATTTCTAATAACCAATACTCAATTTGTCCTTGGAGGGGTAAACGGTCTATACGAAGATCTATTACCTAATCCAGGATATTTCCAGAAGATATAATCGCTACGAAGATTTATTTCTACTGGTCTACAACAATTTATTTGTGGGATGATACATAAGTGATTGCTACGAAGATCTTGTATTTAGCCCAAGATATTACCAAAAGCAATTTAGAAGAGATCGCCACGAAGATTTGATTCTGATGCTTAAATTAAAGTATGTTCATAAAGATGGTTCAGAGTCGATCTATACGAAGATCTAAATACTGACACCTAATGAAGGATATTCTTTTCCCCAGAGATAATGCAGAGATGATCTATACGAAGATCTAGTGCTGACATTCAACTCAAACCATGTTACAAAAACGATTCAGAGACGGCCTATACGAAGACCTAGTACTGATATCCAGTGACAACCTATTGATATTATCACCTTCTGATATTATGGATAGCATCTATAAGCCCATCTCCAGTTTTTCCAAGTGGCATCTTCAAGCCCACTCAGGCATATACAACCAATCAGCAGTATTACCTTACGCACCGGCGAGTGCAAATTTTTGGGCTTTTGTGTTCAATCCCCTTCAACCTTCCAGGTCACGAATGGCGCACAGGCCAATCTAACCCCTCAGGTTTCAGAAAATTGAACAGGGGAAGCTGTTGCACCCCAAAAGTTTCCCTCACCTAGTCAAGGAAATGTTTCCCAAGTATCCTCTCAAGGTTCACAAGGTTCACAAGGTTCACAATTAGTCAAAAAGTTTGACAATTCCCTCAGACAATGCATCCTCCTAAGCAATGCATCCTAAACTAGGGTGTTGGATTTCATCAGACTAAATGGACTTCCAAGGCCTCAAATGAACTTCATAACATCCCACGTGTTTTCAAGAATCCCTAAGTCAATTTTCAAGGCTTTCCCAAAAAGATTGCTCAGTCAGATGATCAGATATGCTAAAATCAGTCAAAACAGTCAAAAAGTCAAACTGAGGTCAACTGTGGTCAAACCAAAGTCAAACTTCATGATTTTTTGCCAACATCAAGTTTATTAAGTAAAATTCATCATTTGATCAAGGGTTGATCATGATTCATCAAGGAGATTTCAGATCATCAAGAATCAGGAGTTTCTAAATTAGGGTTTTCACAGGAAAAGTCAACTGAACTTTGACCAGCCATAACTCTCACATGCTTCATCAAATATTTTCCATCCAAAGCTCATCTTGAAGGAAATTTAATTCTCTAAAACTTTGTTTCTCACAATCCAAGCCCAAAAATGCTTCATTTGGAAGGTATGGGCTAAGACATTATAGGTCATTTCAAAAGTCAACAAAAAGTCAACATCTTCCAAAGGGCATAACTTGAGATTGGTAAAGGATATGGACATGAAACCAAAGAGGTTTGTTAGAGGACGCTTTAAGATTTCCAAAATGTCCAAGAACACCTCCATAGCTTTAAAATTGAGGGAGTTGTGTCTTTGCAAAGTTGGGAAATTTTTGAGGGGTTTATTGAGCAAATGGGATCTTAAAACCAATTATTTCCACATGGGCTTGTATTTTTATGACCCAATCACTACCATGACATCATGCACGAACCAAAAAGCATTTATTCATTTTTTTATTTTTTTTATTTTTTTTATTTTTATTTTATTCATTTTAAATCAAAATAAAATATGAAAAGCTAAATATTTGATTTGATTTTCATTCTAGAAACTCATAAACAAGTTTTAAAGTTGATTGAAAGATTGAAATTCGTGCTAGACCAAAGAGGAAAAGATTTATGTGATTTTTTGACTAAAAAAGCAAGTTGTATCTTCATGATCAAGCAACCAAGACAAAGCCCATAAATCCAAAGATTCTTGACCTAATTCAACTCTCTATATGTACACAAACTAATCACAATGCTGAGGGACAAAAATTCCATCCTCCAAGAACAAGAGCAAGAGTTAAAAATATTGAAGAAAATTCCAAATTCGGTTTCATACTTTGGAGCAATTTCAATAACTTTTGAAGGTTGCTTTAGCTTCCTTGAGGCTCACTGATCATATTTCAATCATCATATACATCAAAAGCATGATCATAAGCCGTAACCGAAACAAGATTGTTCTTGAGTTTTTGATTTTTGATTTTCATTGTTTATGCATCATACACTAATTTTGATTGTTGATTTGTGTTTAGAATGAAGTTTGCAAGCTTTCTGGATAATTAAATTGGAGTTTCATGGCCACAATCGTATTTTGCCATAGCTAGGGTTTCGGCCAAGCTTTTAGGGTTTCATAAAATAGACCATATAAATGATGTTTGAGGCCATAATTGAATCCAATGAACTGTATAGATCATGTTGGCATGATCAATTTGTGGAATTTGTACATTTTTGTGAGAGTTTGTGTTTTGTAGGTTTCGTTTGCAGGAAAACTCGCAGGAAATTTCACAATAAAATTCGTAGGTAGACCTACGAATTTCAGAGGAAGAAGATGAAGTTCTGGCGCCAGTTGGGAATTCAAATATTGATTAAATATTTTATTAAATTGTTTATGTTTTATTTCAACAAGTGTTGGTTGGCCCAGTGGTAAGGGTTGCGTGTATTGTTGTTCAGGACCTTGGTTCGATTCTTGGTTGCAGCATTCTTTTTACTAATTTTTCCATTTATTCGTATAACTTAATATATTATGATTTGTTGTTGGTTGTCTAGCAGACGCGCCCCATGTGGCTTGGCGGTTGGAGTGTTTGGTTGTTGACTGATGGTTCAGGGGTTCGAATCCAGGTTCCCACATTTTTGTTCATAATTATTTTGTTTTAGCAGGATTAAAATATAATGAATTCGTTCCATAATACTATCACCAGCGCATGCTGACCTGACTGGTTTTGATGCTGCGTATTGAGGTAAGGGACCTAGGTTCAAATCCCAGGTCCTTTCTTTTTAGCCAATTTTCTCATATTCTTTCTTATTTTCAATTTCTTTTATATATTAATTCTATTTTGTTTAAAATTATTAAATATAAATCATAAAAATAATTTTTAAATAATGTTTTCTTTATATTCTTAAAAATCATAATTTATTTTCTTAAAATTTAAATTGTTTATATTTATTTTATAATATGTATATATGTATAGTTATTATATTTTTATAAATAGATTAATCATATATTTTAATTAATAACTACAACCCTAACCCTAATTTTTTTCTCTAACCCTAATCCTAACCCTCATTTTCCTTAACCTTTAAAAATTTAACCTAATATTTTCATAAATTATAATTAATTATTTATTATTTGTTAAATATGTATAATTTAGTATTTATTTATTTTAAAATCTATTTTCCTTATTAAATATTTAAAATCTTTTCTAATGTTGAATTATCTTACTAATTTATTATTTCCTCTTATTTTTATTTTCTAACCATTTATCTTCACTCTTATTATTATTATTTATTATTGTCTATTTATTATTATTTATCATTATTATTTTCCCCGATTATATTGTAATTGTCCCAAAGCCTTGTAATATTCTTAGGTTTATGTTTTTTTGCTTTATTTTATTATAAATATATATTGCATGGTTAGTAATTTAGGGTGTGATAACATGTTTATAATTAAAATTAATTTAGAATAACTAATTTTAAAAAAGATAAATATTTGAACATAAACACTCACACACGTAAGTCGATCTTTGATCGCCATCTTACACTTTCTAGGGTTACCTCTCATGTTACCTATCTCAAAAGGTCAAGTAAGGTGTCTTAAGCAAAGTCCCTTCACAAATATCATCAAGTCCCTTCAAGTTTATAAGATCAAGTCCCTTCGAGGTTGCCTACGATAAACGATCTTGTCCCTTCGAATAAAAGATGATAAGTCCCTACGAATTGCTAAAGACACCTTGCAGTTGCCTAAATTCAGATGTCCCTACATATGTCCCTTCTTACATCCAAGGTAATGATTACCTATTCCTTAATAATAGGGATAGTCTTACCATTGAAAGAACATAAGAACAGTAAAGACTTAATCTAGGGTAGGTTTCTCTTAAGTTGCTTGCTCACATTTCAAAGTACTCTTTACACCACACTTTTCAAAACAAATTTTCAAAAAACAAGTCTTTATATACATCCATACGAGGATCATTATAAAGTACTTAGAAAGTTTCTAATCACACACTACACCTTTTCAAAACAATTTAAAGTGAGCTAAGTAACTAAGAGCCCATGGATAACCATGGATATAAAGGGTGCTAACACCTTCCCTTTATATAACCTACCCCCCGAACTCAAAATCGTTTTAAGGTCTTTCCTGTTCTTTTATGTCCTTTCCTTTTGGATAAAATAAAAGTCGGTGGCGACTCTTGTTATCCGCAACATTTAACTAAAAGTCAGTTCTCCCACCGTCTTACAGAGACCAATCAGAATACTGTGCTGAAGCAATGTTGTTGCACTTGCCAAGGATGACTGTTCCCTTGGTCTGAATGTTATCCCAAGCCTAGGCAGCTTGTCTGACAACAGCAGAGTTGGGTAGGATTTCACAGTATAGGGTCTCAGCCAAATCTTGCCCTCTGGGAGGATGAACCAAAGCATATCCTAATTGTCTCTTAAACAGTAAAGGGTTGTAGTTGATGTAACCTTTCACTCCTATCAAAGGCACATTAGGATATTTCCCATAGTTGGTAATGATGTCCTTGCCTTTGGTGCTCTGAGTGCACCACCTGATGTCATCTGATGTCAAGGCAATGAACCTCTTAGCCCAATTCTTCTGCTGGTGTGGGTTCAGGAAGGTATCTGATTTTGGCAAGTTTCTTAGCAGCCATGAGTAATAAAGAGGAGCACAGCATCTGACCAGTCTTCCTCTTTCCTTCTCATTCCTCTGGTGTACTGAGTAGTAGAAGTCTCCTAGTAATGTAGGAACTGGGTTCCCCAATAAGAACAAGTGAATGGCATTCTTGCTCACAAATTTGGGCTCATCTGCAAACAAGATAACCCCATATATACTGAGGGCTAAAAGTGCACAGACAGCCTTCCATTCTCATATTGCAGCATGCAGGGTAGCTTGGGAGATCAAGAAGTCTAGGTGAAGGCCTGGAACCCCAGCCTTAGTTGTCATGTTCTGATCAATGAGGGCAGGCCCCAAATGCAATGCCCTGGCTATGTCTTCATTTTTGGGAGCAACCATCTCAGGGTTGAAAGGAATCCCTCTCCTGATAGGAACTCCTACCAACATGGAAAATTCTTCTAACAGAGGTCCCAACTAGAAATCAGGAAATGTGAAGCATCTAAGTAGTGGATCATAGAACTGTAAGCAAGTATGGATCATGCTTCTCTGAGATGCATCTAAATCCATGACCATGTCCAATATGCCTCCATAATGCTCTCTGAATAGTGGGACATGGTCAGGGGTAATGAGGGACTGGATCTGCCTGATGCCAGTCAGGGTGGGCTCAAAGAAGTGGTATGTGATGTTGCTCTTTCTTGAAGTGTCCATACTAATAATGGGTGCTGGTGAAGAAGTTGAGAGCAACTGCTGATGAAGGTCACTGAATGAGAAGCTAGAGATGGGTCTCTGATGAAGATAGCTGGAGGAGAATCACTAACAAACTGATGAAGGTGCTGGAGAAGATAATTGAAGCAGTCTGAGCAGCAGAAAGGGTCAAAAGCAAACCAAAGATAATATGGTGGATACCCTGTAAAACAAATAAGCAAATGTCAAATGATGCTGAAATGATGTATGCAAATGATATGCAAAGGGTTTGTGACCAAGGGCTGGATCTGTTTATCTGCCTTGGTAAAAGTCCATGTATGTTCATAAGTTCGGATGGAGGCTTAGAAATCCAATAACCAGGTGGGGGACTCAAATAAAGAGTCACAATTCCAGGGTAATCACAAGAACTGTCCAAAGTGATGCATTCTTAAAACAAAACCAGTAAGAGGGTATGATGTGGCCAAGGGTTCCTGCAAACCTGCAAACATCCCAACCCCGTCACATGTAATGTTCTAGAATAAGGATCCTCAGACTTGGATCAGTTATGAGAAGTGTAAACACTTCTAACCCGGAGGTACAATGTTTACAATAACCATAAAAAATCCTCCTCTAATTCACCTCAGATGCTGAAGGTCATAAAAAGGTTATCCAGACTTAGCAGGCTTCCCAGATAGCCCTAGTACTACAAGAAATCTGTAGCACAGAGTTCTCAAGAAGAAACCCATATCTGAACTGTGTTTCATATTCCCGAACCAGACCGAAATGGAATGGGAAAGAATATGAAGCCACTCTAGCCTATGTGTCACTTAGGTCCCCGATATAGGACCTTAATCACTTAATGATCCCCACCCACCAAAACAGACAAGAGATCTAACACATGATAATGACAGTATGGAATACATAAAACTGTAAATGAAAGCAGTAAATAAAGTTGTACAGAAAGCAATAAATAAAGCAAATAAATAAGCACAAGTAGCACATAACACCCCTGTAAACACAAATCAAACAAACGCTAGGAGGAACCCACAAAAAGAACCAGAAGCCCTGGTTGCAATATAAGGACTCCCCAACAGAGTCGCCAAGTTGTCGCTCCCACTAAAAGACACCCGGTCAGATAGGGTACAGACGCGAACGGTCGGCGAGAGGAGAGAATGAAGGTGAAGATGAAAAAGAGTCTCCAGCTAGGCATTTTTATCCCGAAGGAAAGGTAATGCTATATAAACCATGGAAAGAAATGGATAACACGGTTGCGAACCAGAGAAACTGAGAAAGGGGGTTGGTTACAACCTGGGAAGGTATTAGCACCCAGATTGTCCGTCGTACTCGACGGGATCCACGCTTAAGAGATTGTATTTAAAGGGGGTAGTGTCTGTGCTATCTGTGTGCAAAAGCTGGAAAAGAAATATACAAGTGTAAGTGCAAGAAGGTGAAGTGAGGTGCTCAGGAATGAGGCTTAAAGGATTATGCTGACAGAGGGGGAAGACACAAAGACTTTTGTTCAATAACTGTTAAGTTATGCCTACATATCCTCTCGTGCAATGAGGAAGTCAGAACACCGTAGTTCGACTCAAAGAGACTGAAAGATAAATTGACTGATGAACTGCTTGCTCGTCTGGCTCGAGTGCTAACTGTCTTGCATTAGACGGAAGAAGCGAGTTCTCGTTTATGAGTGAAGATGATGAGGAAAGAATCCCAAAGGATACGATTATTGTTTGTTTTTGTATTTTCAGTCTTTTATTGTTTTTTTGGTGTTTGTCATAAGTTAATGAGCTTAAGCCTAAACCAAGGGTTAGTAAACTCATCATATCCTCCCTTTGATTAGGGATAATGAGAATACCTTAAGTATGAGATAAACATCTCAAACTTAATTACCATGATGGTGTAGGATTAAGATCATTAACCTACTTGTGATTATTTAGATGTTTTTGAGTTTTTGTTTAGTGTTAAGTAATGAGTTTAAGCCATAATCAAGGATTAGTGAACCCATTACACCATCCTAATAGAAGGATAATAGATGAGAACACTTAAGCTGAGGAAGATACCTCAACTTAATCTATGATTAGGGATTAACCTCATGACAAAACAAGCCTTTATTAAAGTGGATTTTAATTAAGGGTAGAATTAAGAAGTGAATTTTATGATTTGTAAGACAACTTGAGGGGGACTTGTCCATTAACACTAGGGTTAGTCCTTCTTAACCAATAAAGGAAGAATTAGAACCCCAATGCAAGGCCCAAGTTACAAGCTATTGTCTTAGTGATTATTAAGATGGATTGATTAAGAGGTTTAAACAAATTAAGGGTTTAACACTTAGGATTAAAGTTATACAGTCCATCCTAAGAGAAGGATGTAGGCATAACCCTAATAACAAAGTCTTAAAACCTTAAAGGTTTAGTCTCTAATGATGAGGTGGGAAGAGAGACACAAAGAAGACACAAAGGTAAAAACTAAAGGGGGACTAATCAAAACCCTAATTGTTGTCATGCTTGGATGTTCCTATGGGTTGTAAGGCTTGTGAAAGATCTTCAGAGAAGCCACCAATGGAAGAAGCAGATGAGAGAAGGAGAAGCAGAAGAAACAAGTTACTTACTTCACTGAAGAAGATAAGTAACTTAGAGAAAGAAAGTAGATGATGAACATGAATGAGCAAGCTTACTCTAAAGCAAAGAAAAATGCAGCAATGATGCATAAGAAGAAGATGGAGAGAAATGAGAAGTGCATGCAAATCCACTTCTCAAATTACTTACCACATGAAAAGGTTAGCATAAAGGAAAGAAATGACATGAAAGTGAAACATATGAATGGGAAAATGCCAAAACCAGAAGCAATCACATGATGCAAATGATGCTATGAAATGATGCAAAGGTATGTCAAGATCTATGAATGATCATGTAAGAGATGGAATGCAAAGGAAGTATGCTTTGAAGTTGAAAGTTCATGAAAGTTCATGGAATGAAATGAATGCAAATCATGGAAAATGAATGAATAAATGATCATGCATGATTCTAATATGTCCTAAGATGTCTTAGATGCCATATGAATGCAAGAAATGTCATGGCAAGTTCATGTATGGTTGCATATGCAAGATGTATGCAAATGAACATGAGAAATTAGGGTTTTAAGGCAACATGAGATGCATAAAGTCAAAACAGAAGCAAATCATAAGATAAAAAATTGCAAATGAACTCAAAGGAACCCTAACCCCATATGATATCACACCCCAAAGGAGAAAGTCTAACTCTTATCCAAAAGAAAGTTGTGAATTTTCTAAGTTTGCTAAGGTCTTAAGGTACCTTAAGGGGAAAAATGCAAATCAAATGGAAAATGCAAGATAAATTTATGACAAAAATATTCTAGATACTACATGACATATGAAGATCAATGCAAAAAGAACCAATGTCAAACCCTTCAAGGTTAGGCAGAAAAGAATTCTGGAAGTTAGGGTTCCAAAAAGGGATTTTTATGAACCCTAAATTCAAAGAAAATGTCAAAGTTGGATTAAAACCAAAAAGAAATTTGTATGAATGGTTTGACAATGTTTCTAAATGTCCTAAGATTCAATGTGATTTTTTTTGGAATGTTTAGAAACCTAAATGGTATTTTAATTAATTAATTTCCATTAATTAATTAAAATAAACATTTAAATATTTTTAAAATTATTTTTTAATGAAAAAAATAAAAATAAAAATGTTTTTGGGTGGAGAAAAATATTTGAAATCAAAATGCAGAAGAAACATATTTTTGGAATTTTCTAAGTATTTTAAATTAATTGTACAAAATAAATGCAATAAACTGAATTAAAAGTGAATTTAAATAAAAGTCAGCGCATCCTGTGGTTCACATTTAAATTGAGAATGGAGGGAAAGACCTGGCGCGCGTTTGGAGGGCTGAGATTGATTCTGGCATTTTGAATTTAATAAACCTAATTAAGCTAATTAATCAGGATTTAGGGCTTTTAATGAAAGATCTGGACCATTCACTTACGCGCGGGAAGACAATCCAATGGCCTACGTTCAAACTCACACTAAAACCTAAATTAAACCTAATCACTTTCAGATGACCGGAACAGTGTTCCGGTCATCTTCTCCGGCGAGACCAAACTATCAACTTCTTCCCTAGGCTATTTTAAGAGCTCTAAAGCTCTAGATCAAACCCACAAACCTTCCCAAGCCTGAATCTACCCTCAAAACAAATTTCCCATGGCTCAAACTCAAGATTCGAAGAAGAACACAAAAATGGTGAAACTTTCAGACAGTCAGTACATGCTCATTTCTCACCCATTTTCAAAAGTAAATACATCATGATGATCAGCAAAGCATAAAGAACATTTCTATAACCTAAAATTACATTTCTGGAAAATTTGTTCTTGAGGTTACCCGAGCTTGAGCTTTCTCAGTTTGGAGCTTTTGGACCTCCTCTCTTGTGCAAACCCACTCCTCTTGACCTTCTGATGATGTTGGGATGCTTTGATGAAGCTTAGAATGGCTGGAATGAAAGCTTGCACTCTTGCTACACCAGAATCGTGTTTTGTGTAGAGGGGCTTTAAAGCTTGTTTGATGGTTGGTTTATGCTCTATGGATCATTTCTGAATGAATGGTGAAGTTTGTTTTGAAGTTTGATGGTTGGACATAAAGTTTCGAAGGTTTTTTGCTTTGGGGTGATTTTTGTGTAGCTTGATGATTCTGAGGTTTTAGCCTTGTGTGATGTGTGTTATGAGTTGTGTTTGATCCACATAACAAGCTTTGATAGGTCAGAGGAGTTGTTATGGCCTATGGTGATTGGTATGAGCTCTCTTTCACAAAGTCAACAAAACTTTTACTTGAGGTATGGGCTCATGTTGCAGCTGGCTTTTGGCTTGTCCTGGCTCAGCAAGGATCAAGGAGAACCATGGAACATGTTTTGTAGTGATTCAGCAAGTGTATGAAAGGTTTTGTATCATTTTGCAATTTTGAGGAAGTTTGGCCCCTTTTGAATTTCTTGATGTGCAAGACATGAAATGGCATGATTCCTTGGGCAATTTTGGTCCCAAAGCAATGCATTATGTTGGTATGATGCTTAAAGAGTGATTAGAGGTCACAAAATGGCTTCGTATGTGAATTTGCACAAAATCCTCTTTGGTGTGAAAGTGAAAATTATGTGATTTTTGCCAACTTTGCCAAGCCATAACTTGAGTTCCATAATGAATTAGAACTTGTTCTTGTACTTTTTGAAAATGGAATGATCCAATCTACAACTTTCATGACCAACAAATTTTCATTTGAAGCATTTTTGGTTGAGAAAGAGGAGGTTGAAAAACTTTCCCAAAATGGAAAGTTTCCATTACAAGTCATTTCCATTTTTGGCAACTTTTGGTTTAGCTCAATTTTCTTCAAATTTGTGAACTTACAAGCACTTCAATGATCAAATAAAGATCATATATCTTCAATTTGATGAAAAATCCACTTTGGTTCCATTGTTGGGGGCCTCAAATGCCCTGATCTTGCTCTGACTTGCTCAAGAAGTTATCCAATGAACAGATGACTTCCACAATGAATTTCTTCATCAAACTTGGTAAACACGATCCTTATAACATATTGAGACTATTAGAAACAATAATGACCAACAAATGTGGAGTTATGGCCTCTGAAACCAAAACCCTAATTTTAGCTCATATGTGTAGTGAAACCCTAGCTCTGCTTCCATGCTTTGCCAGTTCTTGTGATTTCTTGACTTCCTTGATCTTTGAGGGATATAAATGATGATTGAACATACATGAACCCTCTTGGGATGATTGGAGACCTTTGGAGTGGCTCAGATGGATCCTTGGATTGCTCAAATCACAAACCCTAGATGCAGATGATTTTGAACTATGCAGATTAAACAAAATGCAATATGATGTGATATGCTTAAACTAATGCAAATATGGAAGATCACAAGCCATGGTGTGAACTTAGTGAGGGCAAATTTAGGGTGTTTACACTCATTCCTCCATTTCGAGTCGTTTCGACACGCTTCTGTCCATTTCGCATAGTTTGTGCATGAATTTACTTATCGCATATTGTTATTTTGTCCATGCACCTTTTGTCATGTAAATAATCATGTTGCATTCTATTTTTGCATCTTTCGCATGTTTCGTTAACTCATTTTCATTTCATTGTATCAATATATATGTTATATTTCACATAACCATGTATGTATGTGCATTTGGTTGCATGTTTAATCACATCATTCACATCAATTCAATTCTGAATTTTGCATTAAGCTTGGCATTCTTGTTGATGTATCATGTTTCATTTTCATGATCAATGTTCATTATGTTCATATGCCATGTTCATGTGCCATATTTTGCATACTTGTTGCATAATAAATCATGTGATGCAATATTGCATAATCCCTCAAAAAATAATCATGACATTCAATTATGTGCTTGATCCATATTCATATTGCATATTCATGTTAATTGAGCATTTCATGATTGAGTTTGTGCATTAAAAATGAAATTAATCAAAGCTGCATTTTACATTTCATAGCTGTCTCTGCATATAGGAGCTGCAAAATGTATGCTGCTTGTTGTGTAGTTCATGTTGTTTGTGACTTTTTACACCTACTTTCATGTTATTTGATAGTTGTTGTATGTTATTTGTATTGTGTGTTGTCTTTCATAGCTGATTGTGTGTTTAAGTGCTATAAATAGTTGTTGAATTTGAGTTTAGCATATTGTAGACACCCTTAAACTTAAGATTGAGTCTAATTTAGGTCCAAGTTGCCTTAGGAAATATTTGGTATGTGTTTACCTCATTCCTTTTCATTAAATGTACACCATTAACCCTTGTTTTGTAGGGAGGTTGAGGTATGTTTCCTTACACCTTATCCTTTTAATTCTTTTATGCATTTCTTTATGCATTTATTTCATTTACCTTTCATGTTTGTGCTTGGTAGGATTCCCCCTTTTATTCTTTAGAATCAACTTAACTTCCTTAGGAAGTAAGTTGCATTCTATTCCTTTTCCTTTTGCTAATTAGGATTAGAAACCTCATTAACCATAGGGCATCTTTTGAATGAATAACTTAGGGTTGTGTCTTAGTCTCCCTTAGTTTCTTTGTCCTTTTCCACCTGAGTCCTTCTTTCTCATCTCATAAATAAAATAATAAAATACCTAATAAAGGTTGAATGTTCTCATACGATATGAGACTTCGTTGCGGAGTACTTATGCACGTCCCGTTTTGGGGCGAGGTGTAGGTTATCTACCACGATGGATAAGTCTTAGTATGAGGATGTTCATAAACAATAAACTCAAAACACTTCTCATAAAAGACAAAAAACAAAGACATCGCGTCTTTTCTTCTCATCTCCTACTCTTTGCAGACGAATACGACTTGCCTCGACAGTTCAAACAGCGATACGATAAACACCCTCGAGTCAGAGCCGGTAACACCTGAGCTAGAGCTATGGCAACGTCATCCTAAAAAACACAAAAATAGTTCCCGCCTTAGTTAGGCGAACTACGTCGACTTTGATCCTCATTTTCCCGATGAGGTACGTAGGCAGCGGGGCAGGGCCCGTTCGAGCACATTTTTTTATTTTCTCTACATTTCCCCCTTTCTTTTCGTTCTCTTTTTCCATTTCCCTTTTTCATTCCAGTTTTAGTCAGCAGTTTTATTCAGCAACATTTGATTTCTCACCCTTTGAAACAAACAAGCAAGCGTGGATCCCGTCAGGTACGGCGGATGGTTTGGGTTGCTAATACCTTCCCAGGTCGTAACCGACTCCCGAACCCAGATCTTTGGTTCGTAAGGCCTCGTCTTTTCCTTCTTCCTCAGGTTTTTGCCGCATTACCTTTCCCGTTCCTTCGGGATAAAAATGCCTGACTGGCGACTCTACCTTTTCCGCGCCACTTTCGCGTTTGTATTAGGATTAAAATCCCGGGAGCAAAAACGTTCCAGCATTTGGTCTATAAATGGTAAGGGGAAATGACCCTTCCTATTTGCTTTGTTTAATTTTCTATAATCTATGCACATACGCCACCCTCTTTCTATCTGTTTTGCTACAAGTTCTCCCTTCTCATTATGCACAACTGTGATGCCTCCCTTTTTAGGTATTACATGCATATGGCTCACCAATCTACTATCAGATATCTAATAAATTATACCTGCCTCCAGTAACTTAAGAACTTTTTTCTTAACAACATCACTCATTATAGGGTTTATTCTTCTCCGATGTTCGCTGGAGGGTTTTGAATCCTCCTCAAGTGAAATCATGTGCATACACACAGATGGACTTATACCTTTTAGATCAGAGATATTGTATCCTAAGGTTGAGGGATATTTTCGCAAAACATCTAAGAGTTGGTTTGTTTCTTGTTGTCTAAGGGTGGCAATTACTATAATTGGACGGTCCATTTCCTCATCTAGAAACTCATATCTTAGATTTTTGGGTAATTCTTTAAGTTCTAAAGTCGGTTTCTTAGGGCCATAGCATAAAATCTGGGGTAAGGGATAAACATTCATAAAGGTCATCATCAATGAAGGGTTCCATAGATTCATCATCCTCTATTATGAGGGCTAAAGGTAGCTTGATTATTTTTATGGGTTCTTCTTGATCTAATTCCCTAATGCATTCATTAATGATGTCTATGGCCTAACATGCATCTCCAATCATTGGTGCCATAAGTAATTTCGAAAGAATAAACTCTATCTTTTCATCACTTACTTCAAAAGTCAACATTCCTCTCTTGACATCTATTATGGCTCTTGTTGTTGATAAGAATGGCCTACCTAGGAGAATCAGGATGTCTTCATCTTCTTTAATGTCCATGAAAACGAAATCAGTAGGGATAAACAACTTACCAATCTTGACTGGGACGTCTTCAAATATGTCTACCGGATACTTGACAGATTTGTCGGCTAATTGAAGAGACATCTTAGTAGGTTGCATTTCTCCTAGTTTTAACCTTTCACACACTTCTAGAGGCATTAAGCTAACACTAGCTCCTAAGTCTTGAAAAGCTTTATCGATGGTATGTGTCACACCCTAAATTTTGACCGAGCTTTTTCGATATTTTCATTAAATTGACGCATATTTTGCATTTTAATTTGTGCATTTTCTATTCATTTCACCATTTAATGTCATGTGTCATCTCACTCTTGATTTTAGAATTTATTTGGAATTTTTGTAAATAAAATTATTATTTTTAGTTAAATCTTTATTTTAGTTTTTTTTTAATTTTAATTTAGTTTAATATTAATCTAATTCTCAAGTTAATTTAATTTCAAAATAGAGGTTTAATCAATATTAAGTTTTGTTTGGAACCAGCTTTCGATTTAATTTTAATTTCAAGTTAGTTTTAATTTAATTTATGTTTCAGTTAGGTAATTTTAATCAGTCATTTTTTTTAACTAGTCTAATTTAATTATTTTAGGGTTAAATAAGTCTTATTTTTAGATTAGTTTAATTTTATTTAGAATTAATTTTAATTTATATTTGTTTAACCATTTTAATTAGCTTAATATTTCAATTTGTTTTAATCGCTAGTTTAATCAGTTTTTTCATTTAGTTTTATAGTTTTATTAACATATCTATTTTTAATTGCGGAGTAATTTTAGAATATAATTATTTTGTTTCTATAAGGTTATTTTGGAATCATTTTTTATTTGACTTAGTCAATTTTTTTAATTAGATTTCATTAGTTGTTATTTTAGATAAGATATTTCAAATTCAATTTAATAATTTTATTTGTTTTGTTTTATTTTATTATTATTAGTATATCATTATTTTATTTTTTATTAGTCTATCATTTTAATTAGTTTAGTTTCAATTGGTTTTGTTACTACATATTTCCATATGAACCAGATTTTTTGTTATCAAACTAAAAAAAACTTGTTATAACACTCTTTTTCAAACTTTGACCAATTCTACACACAAGCCTTGCTATCATTTCATAAAAATTGCAAATTTACTTTATCACAGAAAATTGTTCACTTGTTTTTTTTCTCTATTTGCCCCAACCTGTTACACAAACCTGCACAATAGAAAGTGACCCATCATCAACACCAAGACAAAAAATCTGTGTACTTGAAAGATTAATCAACAAGTTTATTTATTTATTTTTTATATAAAAAGAGGAGGAGAACAAATAATAGGAGGGAGGGAAGTTTTGTCTTAAAAAATAGAGGAGAAAAACGGTGAACGAAAAAAGAGGGAATCTGAAAATTGAAAGAAAATCCAAAACAAATTTGGAAAATAGAAAGAAAGAAGAGAACAACTATCCTTGAATGCAGAAAAAAGCTATTCATCAATCTCAATGGATACACTCCCCGGACCATCTCCATCGCCCTGCTTCTAAAAAACCATAAACCAAAAACAACCTTCATCGCAAACGGATCCTCATCCTCATCCAACCAAATCAGTCTCGCCTAAAACTCACAACCATCACCATACATGAGCAATGTGAATATCATGCTGGATCAATGGGGCATTCAACTGAAGAATGCAAAGCTTTTCAAGCCAAGGTACAACAATTGATCGATAAGAAGTACATATCCTTTCCAGAAGGAAACTTGTTGGTGCATGTCAACCTCTCGCCTGAGTGAGTATAAATACTTTTTTGGGGCATCTCGTGAAGACAGTAAATCAAGATATTTTCAATTCCCTAAAGCTGGCAATCCCCTGTTTGTTTCAGCACTGTTGTATTTTCTTTGCATGTTGATTTTGAATTTGCTTGTTAGCATTGTTGTTTTTTAATAGGAAAAATTAATGAAATGTTTATGCATATTTTGAATCAATCCATTCGTATTCACTTGTTTTCTTTCATTGTTATAAAAAACAAAATACACTTATATCTTTTAGTTTATCAAACTTTTGTTTTAGCAAAGATTGGAGGGAGGATGATGAAAACCAGATACCTGAATTCTCCATTTTTATGCTCTTAATTAAAACCCTGCTAATGATGTACAGGCATTGTTTCAAATTCCCAAACACCGGTGAAATAAGGATGATAATCCCTTGCTAACCCCTTTGAGCCTAGAAGTAGGAGTGTTCTTTTTAAAAAAAAATGCAAAAACCCTCAATTTCAAACCTGGGGCGGGGTAGTCGGTTCAGTTAATCTGATTTCATTCAATCTTCAAGATATTTAGTCCATCATTCAAGAAGGATCAGCTACATACTTTCCTTCACATGCCAAAAAGTTGTGAAGGGACAAGTGTTTGTAGTACATGTTCTCTATCCTCCAATAAAATGGCAGTCACAACCATTCAACAAAAGAATGAAGTGAGGAAAAAGAAATACAAAGAAAGGTCCTCTAAGTCAAAAAAAGACAGAAAAAGACAGAAAAAGACGACTTAGGCGAAAATTAATGAAGTCATCAAATCCTCAACAAAGCAAGGAAAAGTAAGGTGGCTGCCATAACTTTCAAATCCTGATCCTTATCATGCACCGTCAAAAGACTTTTGAGATGTGAATGCGTATGTCAATTTAACTGAACGTAGGATTGGATTTCATCACGAAGAATGGGTGGGTTACAAATAAATTTTGAGCCTTTTATCCTTTATTTCATAAACCGTGAATCGAGCCACGTTACAACCCTTAAAAGACCTAACTGAGGTAGGGTTTATTTCGAGAGAATACTACAACAAGGTTGTGTTAACCTGACTCCTGACAATCTTTGCTAATCATTTGTATTGATCACTTCATCTGCCATTCCATAAATGGCTAGATCCACTTTGTTGTTTCAATCAATTCCACTGTATCACTATCATAACAATAAATTAGGATTTCAAAAAATTGCATAAACATTGCATTAAAATTGCCAATTTTTAAATGTATAATGTTTATTTTTAAGTCAACTCAGCATCCAGGGAATCCCAACGAATGCAGCCAGTTAGGGAATTTGACTTAGTAAGAGAAGCCCAGCCAGGGGCAACCACTTCAAAAATCAGTCAATCTGAATCAATCTCTTCAAGAGTCAACTACTCATAGGTTGACCTTTTCTCAAGACTCAGACTAGAGAGAGCTATCGCAAACAACTCAAGAGTTCAATGGCCAGTCAAATCAGGAGTTTCTCATCCCAGGGATCAGATAACCAGGGGCAAATCTGATAATCAAGCACCGGGGCAACAATTTCAAGGCCATATCTTGGCAGGTTGGTCTAAACCTTTTGTAAAAGGGAGAATTAAAAAAAAAACATTGATTCAGGGGCAAGATAAGCCACACAGGGGCAAGTCCTCTCCATGCCTACAAACTGTTCAAGCAGGCCTTATGCGACAACAAACTCTGAGTTCAAGACGGGTGTCGGGAATCATTTTTTCTCTCCTTTAAGAGAGTCGTCTGCAAAAAGAGCTCTTCCATCTAATACCCACACAAGGGCATTTTTTTTGAAACCATTGAGTCAGTGCATAATCACTCTCATGTTTTAGTCATGTCGCTTCTCTCTTAGCGTTAAACCTTGCATATCGTCTTACCCATCTAGCATATGTCCAGGTCAAACCAGGTCACACCAGTCCCCGTTTGGTATTTTCTTTTGAAGGTTACTTCATAGTCAGTTCTCGTCTGACAGTCAGTTTTTTACTCCAGTTCTCGTCTGGTATTTCACTCGAAATTTATTTAACAGACAGTTCTCGTATGATAGTCAGTTTTTACTCCAGTTCTCGTCTGGTATTTCACTTGAAATTTATTTAACAGTCAGTTCTCGTCTGACAGTCAGTTTTTACTCCAGTTCTCGTCTGGTATTTCACTTGAATTTTATTTAACAATCAATTCTCGTCTGACAGTCAGTTTTTACTCCAATTCTCGTCTGGTATTTCACTTGAATTTTATTTAACAGTCAGTCCTTGTCTGACAGTCAGTTTTTACTCCAGTTCTCGTCTGGTATTTCACTTGAATTTTATTTAATAGTTAGTCCTCGTCTAACAGTCAGTTTTTACTACAGTTCTCGTCTGGTATTTCACTTGAATTTTATTTAACAGTCAGTCCTCGTCTGACAGTCAGTTTTTACTCCAGTTCTCGTCTGTTAGCCCATTTCAAACCAGTCCCCGTCTGGTAGTCAATTTCTTTTCAAAACAGTTCCTGTCTGGTAGTCAAATTTCTTTTCAGACCAGTTCCTGTCTGGTAGTCAATTTCTTTTCAAACCAATTCCTGTCTGGTAGTCAATTTTCTTTTCAAACCAGTTCTTGTCTGGCAGCCCATTTTAAACCAGCTCCCGTCTGGTATTTCATTTAAAAGTTATTTGACAGTCGGTTCTTGTCTGACAATCATTCTTTTTCAAATCCAGTTCAAAACCAATTCTTGTTTGGTAGACCATTTCCAAAGTCAATTCCCGTCTGATAATGAATCAAAAGAAACCAGTTCCCGTCTGGCATGTCAAGGAAAAATATTTCGTCACTAGCAGCTTTGTCTGAAAATCCATTGTTGTTAATACCCTTTAGTGTGGTTAATCAAAGTATTTTCCCAGTAACACTGATATCCCTTGCAGAGGTCCTCTTTGTTATTGATATCCACCCTTTTACCACCAATATTTTTCTTAAGTCCAATTGTCATTGGCACAAATCCTTTAAGCCCTTCATTTAGGGAATTTCCAGAGGTTAGACTTTTATCTTGTTTAAAACTCCAACATTTTTTCTTATTGCCAGCCGGTCGCTTAGATTCGTTGATTTATATTTGAGTATGTTGCTTTCTACTCCCAGTATCAGTTGGTCGCATTGTGCCACTGTCCAAACACTGTGTTCGTCTTCTTTATCCTCAGTATCAACAATTACACATGAACCTGTTGATTTATCACTTTGGATTATTTGGTTATTTATCTCCCTGACCGCCGTCTCGATGTCTGTTATTTATTTCCCCAACCACCGTGTTGAACCGCCTTCCCGATCGCCGTGTCGATGTCTGTTATTTATATCCTCAACCGCCGTGTTGAACCGCCTTCCCGACCGCCGTGTCGATGTCTGTCATTTAGTTTTTCCTCAACCACCGTGTTGAATTGCTTTCCTGACCGCCGTGTCTATGTCATTTAGTTTTTCCTCAATCGTCGTGTTAAATTGTTTTCCTGACCGCCGAGTCGATGTATGTTATTTATTTCCTCAACCACTGTGTTGAATTGTTTTCTCGACCGCTGAGTCTATGCCTGTTATTTATTTCCTCAACCGCCGTATTGAGTTTTGTTTTCCCGACCGCTGAGTCAATGTTATTTCAACTATCTTTCTCAACCCCCGAGTTGATATTTGTCTCTGTTTGACCCCCGAGTCAATGATTTTGTTTTTCCTCAACCCCCAAGTTGGTATTTGTTTGACCCCCAAGTCATTATTCCTGTCTTTTGTTTTCGATCCCTGAATCGATTATCCTTTCAACCCCGAGTTGATATGGTCATCCCCAGTATATTGTTATCCCCAGTGAATCATTCCTCTCAGTTTTGTTTTGTGAATCACCATTAGCATGTGTCTTCATCATTTCATCAGGCATATTCATCATAAAAAAAATCAGCATGCTAGGGTTCATTGCATCTCGCACGTTATATCCCCAGCAAAACAAAAAAGAGTCCCTCATAAATTCATAACATTGCATATCATTGCATTTCATCTGCAGTCGGTCAAAATTTTAGGTATTTTAATATTTAATCCTCTTCCACCTCGAATGTCCAAAAACTTTGTTATTTATACATTCAGGTCCAAGAAAATTAAATAGGGGCAACTGTCACACCCTAAATTTTGACCGAGCTTTTTCGATATTTTCATTAAATTGACGCATGTTTTGCATTTTAATTTGTGCATTTTCTATTCATTTCACCATTTAATGGCATGTGTCATCTCACTCTTGATTTTAGAATTTATTTGGAATTTTTGTAAATAAAATTATTATTTTTAGTTAAATCTTTATTTTAGTTTATTTTTTTTGAATTTTAATTTAGTTTAATTTTAATCTAATTCTCAAGTTAATTTAATTTCAAAATAGAGGTTTAATCTATATTAAGTTTTGTTTGGAACCAACTTTCGATTTAATTTTAATTTCAAGTTAGTTTTAATTTAATTTATGTTTCAGTTAGGTAATTTTAATCAGTCTTTTTTTTTAACTAGTCTAATTTAATTATTTTAGGGTTAATTAAATCTAATTTTTAGATTAGTTTAATTTTATTTAGAATTAATTTTAATTTATATTTGTTTAACCATTTTAATTAGCTTAATATTTCAATTTGTTTTAATCGCTAGTTTAATCAGTTTTTTTCATTTAGTTTTATAGTTTTATTAAAATATCTATTTTTAATTGCGGAGTAATTTTAGAATATAGTTATTTTGTTTCTATAAGGTTATTTTAGAATCATTTTTTTTATTTGACTTAGTCAATTTTTTTAATTAGATTTCATTAGTTGTTATTTTAGATCAGTATTTCAAATTCAATTTAATAATTTTATTTGTTTTGTTTTATTATTATTAGTATATCATTATTTTATTTTTTATTAGTCTATCATTTTAATTAGTTTAGTTTCAATTAGTTTTGTTACTACATATTTTCATATGAACCAATATTTCCATATGAACCAGATTTTTTGTTATCAAACTAAAAAAAACTTGTTATAACACTCCTTTTCAAACTTTGACCAATTATACACACAAGCCTTGCTATCATTTCATAAAAATTTCAAATTTACTTTATCACAGAAAATTGTTCACTTGTTTTTTTTTCTCTATTTGCCCCAACCTGTTACTTTTTTTTCTCTATTTGCCCCAACCTGTTACACAAACTTGCACAATAGAAAGTGACCCATCATCAACACCAAGACAAAAAACCTGTGTACTTGAAAGATTAATAACAAGTTTATTTATTTATTTTTTATATAAAAAGAGGAGGAGAAAAAATAATAGGGGGAAGGGAAGTTTTGTCTTAAAAAATAGAGGAGAAAAACGGTGAACAAAAAAAGAGGGAATCTGAAAATTGAAAGAAAATCCAAAACAAATTTGGAAAATAGAAAGAAAGAAGAGAACAACTATCCTTGAATGCAGAAAAAAGCTATTCATCAATCTCAATGGATAAACTCCCCGAACCATCTCCATCACCCTGCTTCTAAAAAACCATAAACCAAAAACAACCCTCATCGCAAACGGATCCTCATCCTCATCCAACCAAATCAGTCTCGCCTCAAACTCACAACCATCACCACACCTTCACAACAACCTGCAGAAACACATAATCACAAACAGAGGGGGAGAATCATCAAAAAAAATTCAGAATAAAAAAAAACAACCTTTGTCTTTATTTTCAGAACAAATCCTCAGACTCTTGGCACCACCTTCGCCAATCACCAACTTCAACCGCATTATTTTTTCTCTCCAGTTCCAAATTGTCAACCTTCATCACTGAAAACAACTTCAAACGATCCCTCCTTACAATTTCAACCATCCCGCCGCCACCTACAAAACCCTTTTCATCAACACAGAAGCCTTCAAAAACCACCCTCATCGCGAACCACCGTCGGACGAAACCGCCGACCATTATCATCTTCATCCCAACCAAGCAACCGCGGAAACAATCTTCACCGATCCGCCGCTGCAAAAAAAAACACTGAATCCGACCAAACACCATAATCACCAAAATGCAGAAATCGAATCCAAAATCAGAAACCTCCGCCCTTGCAAAACTCACTGAATCGGAAAGATCTCGTGAGAACCGCGAAGAGCGAGGACCCAATCAGAGAGCACCGCGGTCGATATCGAGAGAGAGCTCACTACTGTCGCGCCTGCAACCACCACACCGCCGAAAATACCACCGTTGTGAATCTGACGAAACCAGAAAACGCAAAAACTGAGCGAAATCCGAGTGAGTACGGCGATATTTAGCGTGGAAACAGGGCCAAATCGTTGAAACTGAGAAAGCCAATCGCAAACCGTTTTTTGTGATATTAAGAGGAAGCGTTGGACAAGAAGGAAAAGCACGGTTTGTTCTCTTTTGGTTTTAGGGTTTTCTTTCTATTTTATTTAAATTCTGTTATAAATTTTCAGTTTATTTTAGTTTTATTTTTATTTAATTCAGCTATTATTTATTTTGTTTACTAAAAGATTTTGTTGTGTTATTTAAGCTCATTCAGTCTTACTATCCTCACCTCTCTAATGACTTTTTTTTTAAACCTAATATTATTATTATTATTATTATTATTATTATTATTATTATTATATTAGAGTTTAGAGTTTAGTTTTAGCACTTTTAGATTTCTGTTTAAACAAATGTTCATTTAATCCTTATATTAGATAGTTAAAATTTTGATAATTTTCTTATTTAATAATAATTTTAGTTATAAAAAACATAGGAATTTCTAGTTTAATGTAAAAAAAATCTAAAACATTTTGGTTTACTTAAGTTTTAATTAATCTTTTATATTTGAGTTTTAGCTAGTAATAGATTAATAATTTTATTAGTTGATGAGTTTGGCATCTTATCTAGTTTTTTTAGAATCTTTTTTTTATTTAGTGTGATTTGGTTAATTTAAATTAATTTTGATTTAGTTTAATTTAGTCGTATTTAAGCTTATTTTTCTTTGTGTGAGTATGTGCATGATATTTCTTTCTTTATTTTGGTTGTATGTATGTCATTGAGTTTGTAATGATTTTTTTTCTTCCCGCACCATAACAATGCATCGTTAAGATAAAACATGAAGCGTTCGCCTTATTGACCTTTTTTTTAAAAAAAATTTAGTCTTGGTCCAACACCAAGTAAATCCATACGCCTACACTTCACACACACGTAAGTCGGTCACTAAGTGATCGCCATCTGCACGATCTCTGCGCGTCTTAATTAATTAACGAGGAACTGAACTTCGGAATCTAGCATTCCGCGGGTTCTTTAATGAACCACTCTTGGGGCCAGCCTTCGAGTTGTGTTTCATTTACTCCTTCGTTATAAAATATTAAACCCTAAATCATTTTAAAAATAAATATTCAAACAAAATACAATCAACTCTTAATACACATATTAATTAACATAAGAACTAAACTCAGGAATCTAGCATTCCTCAGGTTTTTGAATTGAATTACTGTTGGGGCTAGCCCTTGATTTGTAATTCATTCGCTCTTTCGTTTTCAAAACGTAAATCTTAAAATAAAATCGTGGAAGAACTAAACTCAGGGAATCTAGCATTCCTCGGGTTTTTGAGTTGAATTATTGTTGGGGCTAGCCCTCGATTTGTAATTCATTCGCCCTTTTCACAATGAGAATACAACTTAAAACTCACCAACAAACGCAAATCACTTTACAATTAATCAACGAATAACTGAACTCTGGAGTCCAGCACTCCACGGGTCCTTGAATGCAATCACTCTTGAGGCTAGCCCTTGAGTTGTGGTCCATTCGCTCTTTCGTTTAAAACACTTTAATAAAGATCAAACATCTTTTTCAAAACAGACATTGTTTAAATCTTTCTATCTCGCAAAAAAGCTAGCGCTTCAGTCTCCACTGCGAGTATAAGCCAACGCTTAGCAGTAGATTGCGTTTTAAACAACCGTTCAATTAAAAAACACAAATCGTAGTTGCACGAACTACGAAGCTCTGACTTTCCCATTGCACAAGGGAATACGTAGGCACAAGGATTTTAATCCTTCGCGAGCACTATAATAAAAAACTTTAATCTTTTCCCCGTAATATTAATGATAATTTAAAACTTTAATTTTCCTTTAGAACAAACATATTAACAAACATTTAGAAGACAAAGACTTAGATAAACATTTAATCGCATAGTTAGCTAAGAGGTTCCCGTTTAGTACAATAGATATGAGGGGTGCTAATACCTTCCCCTTGCGTAACTGACTCCCGAACTCAGAATTTGGTTTCTTAAACCATTTCTTATCCTTTCTTTAGGTTGTATCTATATCTCCATTTTCTCTCATATAATAAATAGAATTAGGTGGCGACTCTGTTGTTTTCTTTCCGCGTCCCATCGCGAGGATCGTATTTTTCAAGGTACGATAGCTTGGCTACTCTGCTGGGGAATAGCTCCATGCTAGAGAGAGTCGAGCCTAACTTAGCTTTGTGTGTTTATTTGTTTGATCTTATCTTTTTTTCTTCTCTATGTTTATTATTTATGTTTTTTATTTGTTATTTTACTGCTTTCTCTTATTTGCTCATTATATTATTTGTCTGTGGGATCTCGGGGTCACATTGCAAGTAAAATTTGAGTTGTGAACAAAGAAAAGGGAACACCTAGGTTAGAATTGGGTGTCATTAGTGTTAGTCTCCAAGAACTCGCTTCTTGAGGGCCTAGCATGAAAGCTCCCCCAGATAGTTAGACTTTTCGTAGATCTTGTCACAACGCAGCTAGCCTGTCGCGTGACCTAATTCATGAAAGGGCTGTGATTCTGGGATCCACTGTTAAAAACCGGTTTCAATATTGCTAGTTGTGTAATGTTAGTCTCCAAGGGCTCGCCTCTTGAGGGCCTAGCATGAGAACTCCACTCAAGGTAGACCTTATTGTTATTACCGTCAAAATGCAGCTAGCCTGCGGCGGGACGTTTAGTACGATAAACGTCAGTGACTTTAAGTATCTTAAACCATCACCGTAGAAAACATCCTGTGAGTGGGATTTATGGGTACAGACTATAAAACCAATCTCTTACAGCCTACCAAATATAGGAAGTTTTGAGCTTTTCCAGCTTCTGTGTCTGTTTGTGCTTGTGATCCTAAGCATACTTGCATTGCATCCATTCGCATACCATTTTATTTGCATTGCATATCATTTTCTTTCCTCATAGTAAGCTCATCCTCGTCCTATGTCCGTAACCCGCAGTTGATTTCCCGACACCTACATTGGACTTAAAGTAATTCTTGATTGATCATGGACCCTGAGGGACAAAAGCAGACTATGTCAAGGGGAGACTTTGATTTGACAAAGGACCAAATGAACCAACTCATGGATGATGTGACAACTTTGATAAGGAGAGGGGATAATGTTCAACGGACTGCCACAACTGGAGATGTCTCTCCACCTCAAAGGAACAGCTTCGTTCAACCTCAACCTGCAAGGACCCCAGTTGGGGCACCCTTTACTCAAGAGCATACCATTATTCGAGATGGAAACTCCTTACCTCACGACACCGTCGAGTACCAAAGCTTTGGGTTCTCTGAGCCAAATTCTCAAGGGGCAGTCCCAGTGAGGAAGACCAACGGGCTAGATATTGCTGAGATGAATGAGAAATGTCGAATACTGAATGAAAGACTCAAGGTTATAAAGGGGCAGAATGCTTTTGACCTGGACGCTTTAAACATGTGCTTAGTACCTGGTTTGGTTATACCTCCGAAATTTGAAGCACCTGATTTTCAGAAGTACAAAGGGGATAGTTGTCCAAAGCACCATTTGGTGATGTTCTATCGAAAAATGACTGCATATGCTTTTGACGATAAGTTGATAATCCACTACTTCCAAGGAAGTTTGAGTGGGGCACCGTTGAATTGGTACATGGATTTGGAAAGAAGTCATATTCAGTCATGGTTGGACCTAGCCAATGCTTTTGTGAAGCAATACCATTACAATTTGGAAGAAGCTCCCAGTCGCTTTCATCTGAAAGACGTATCTCAAGAAAGTAATGAGTCGTTCAAAAAGTACGTCCAGAGATGGAAAGAGTTTGCTGACCATGTTCAACAACCGCTCTCAGAAAAGGAGTTAGTTGACCTATTCATGGATACTTTGCAAAGCCCATACTTTGAGAAGATGGTAGGCACCACATCAACAAGTTTCTCTAACCTGGTAAAAACGGGAGAACGTATTGAGTTTGGTCTCAAAAGAGGAAAGATCTAAGGCACCTCAAGTAACCAGGCCAGTGAGAATGAATCCCTCAGCAGTTCCCAAGAGGAGGAAGAGGATGTAATCAATGCAGTCTTGGCAGATGTCGAGTATTCATGTGGTGCATCGGCAAGACCCTATGACCCTCCGTCTTTTCAACATTCACTATTCCATATGCCTCACCATCCTTGTAGGCAACTAACAATGTTTAGGGTACCTCACCAATAACCCTGGATCTCTCATCATCAAATTCAGTGAGCCAAAAGCCAAGGATATCTGAATCAGCATCAGAACCAACATAAGCCTCGCAACAATTTGGAAAGAAGGAATGCTCCTCTTCATCCAGTACCTTTATCATACACTCAGCTTCTGCAAGCTTTGATTCAAAGCTCATTAGTGGTTCCCAAGTCTCTCAAGCCATTGCCAGAGCCATACCCGCAAGAGTATATTCCACATGAGCAATGTGGATATCATGTTGGATCAATGGGGCATTCAACTGAAGACTGCAAAGCTTTTCAAGCCAAGGTACAACAATTGATCGATAAGAAGTACATATCCTTTCCAGAAGGAAACTTGTTGGTGCATGTCAACCTCTCGCATGAGTGAGTATAAAGACTTTTTTGGGGCATCTCTTGAAGACAGTAAATCAAGATATTTTCAATTCCCTAAAGCTGGCAATCCCCTGTTTGTTTCAGCACTGTTGTATTTTCTTTGCATGTTGATTTTGAATTTGCTTGTTAGCATTGTTGTTTTTGAATTGGCAAAATTAATGAAATGTTTATGCATATTTTGAATCAATCCATTCGTATTCACTCGTTTTCTTTCATTGTTATAAAAAACAAAATACATTTATATCTTTTTGTTTATCAAACTTTTGTTTTAGCAAAGATTGGAGGGAGGATGATGAAAACCAGATACCGGAATTCTCCATTTGTATGCTCTCAATTAAAACCCTACTAATGATGTACATGCATTGTTTCAAATTCCCAAACATCGGTGAAATAAGGATGATAATCCTTGCTAACCCCTTTGAGCCTAGAAGTAGGAGTGTTCTTTTTCAAAAAAAATGCAAAAACCCTCAATTTCAAACCTGGGGCAGGGTAGTCGGTTCAGTTAATCTGGCTGCATTCAATCTTCAAGAGATTCAGTCCATCATTCAAGAAGGATTAGCTACATACTTTCCTTCACACGCCAAAAAGTTGTGAAGGGCCAAGAGTTTGTAGTACATGTTCTCTATCCTCCAATAAAATGGCAGTTACAACCATTCAACAAAAGAATGAAGTGAGGAAAAAGAAATACAAAGAAAGGTCCGCTAATTCAAAAAAAATACAGAAAAAGACTACTTAGGCGAAAATTAATGAAGTCATCAAATCCTCAACAAAGCAAGGAAAAGTAAGGTGGATGCCATCACTTTCAAATCCTGATCCTTATCATGCACCGTCAAAAGACTTTTGAGATGTGAATGCGTATGTCAATTTAACTGAACATAGGATTGGAGTTCATCACGAAGAATGGGTGGGTTACAAATAAATTTTGAGCCTTTTATCCTTTATTTCATAAACCGTGAACCGAGCCACGTTACAACCCTTAAAAGACCTAATTGAGGTAGGGTTTATTTCGAGAGAATACTACAACAAGGTTGTGTTAACCTGACTCTTGACAATCTTTGCTAATCATTTGTATTGATCACTTCATCTGCCATTCCATAAATGGCTAGATCCAATTTGTTGTTTCAATCAATTCAACTGTATCACTATAATACCAATAAATTAGGATTTCAAAAAATTGCATAAACATTGCATTAAAATTGCCAATTTTTAAATGTATAATGTTTATTTGCAAGTCAACTTAGCATCCAGGGAATCCCAACGAATGCAGCCAGTTAGGGAATTTGACTTAGTAAGAGAAGCCCAGCCAGGGGCAACCACTTCAATATTCAGTCAATCTGAATCAATCTCTTCAAGAGTCAGCTACTCAGAGGTTGAACCTATTCTCAAGACTCAGACTAGAGTGAGCTATCGCAAACAACTCAAGAGTTCAATGGCCAGTCAAATCAGGAGTTTCTCATCCTAGGGATCAGATAACCAGGGGCAAATCTCTGATAATCAAGCACTGGGGCAACCATTTCAAGGCCATATCTTGGCAGGTTGGTCTAAACCTTTTGTAAAAGGGAGAATTTCAAAAAAAAAAACATTGATTAAGGGGCAAGATAAGCCACACAGGGGCAAGTCCTCTCCATGCCTACAAATTGTTCAAGCAGGCCTTATGCGACAACAAACTCTGAGTTCAAGACGGGTGTCGGGAATCATTTTTTGTCTCCTTTAAGAGAGTCGTCTGCAAAAAGAGCTCTTCCATCCAATACCCACATAAGGGCATTTTTTTGAAACCATTGAGTCAGTGCATAATCACTTTCATGCTTTAGTCATGTCGCTTCTCTCTTAGCGTTAAACCTTGCATATCGTCTTACTCATCTAGCATATGTCCAGGTCAAACCAGGTCACACCAGTCCCCGTTTGGTATTTTCTTTTGAAGGTTACTTCACAGTCAGTTCTCGTCTGACAGTCAGTTTTTTACTCCAGTTCTCGTATGGTATTTAACTCGAAATTTATTTAACAGTCATTTCTCGTCTGACAGACAGTTTATACTCCAGTTCTCGTCCAGTATTTCACTTGAAATTTATTTAACAGTCAGTTCTCGTCTGACAGTCAGTTTTTACTCCAGTTCTCGTCTGGTATTTCACTTGAATTTTATTTAAAAATCAGTGCTCGTCTGACAGTCAGTTTTTACTCCAATTCTCGTCTGGTATTTCACTTAAATTTTATTTAACAGTCAGTCCTCGTCTGACAGTCAGTTTTTACTACAATTCTCATCTGGTATTTCACTTGAATTTTATTTAACAGTCAATCCTCGTCTGACAGTCAGGTTTTACTACAATTCTCGTCTGGTATTTCACTTGAATTTTATTTAACAGTCAGTCCTCGTCTGATAGTCAGTTTTTACTCCAGTTCTCGTCTGTTAGCCCATTTCAAACCAGTCCCCTTCTAGTAGTCAATTTCTTTTCAAAACAGTTCCTGTCTGGTAGTCAATTTTCTTTTCAGACCAGTTCCTGTCTGGTAGTCAATTTCTTTTCAAACCAGTTCCTGTCTGGTAGTCAATTTTCTTTTCAAACCAGTTCTTGTCTGGCAGCCCATTTTAAACCAGCTCCCGTCTGGTATTTCATTTAAAAGTTATTTGACAGTCGGTTCTTGTCTGCCAATCATTCTTTTTCAAATCCAGTTCAAAACCAATTCTTGTTTGGTAGACCATTTCCAAAGTCAATTCCCGTCTGACAATGAATCAAAAGAAACCAGTTCCCGTCTGGCATGTCAAGGAAAAATATTTCGTCACTAGCAGCTTTGTCTGAAAATCCATTGTTGTTAATACCCTTTAGTGTGGTTAATCAAAGTATTTTCCCAGTAACACTGATATCCCCTGCAGAGGTCCTCTTTGTTATTGATATCCACCCTTTTACCACCAATATTTTTCTTAAGTCCAATTGTCATTGGCACAAATCCTTTAAGCCCTTCTTTTAGGGAATTTCCAGAGGTTGGACGTTTATCTTGTTTAAAACTCCAACATTTTTTCTTATTGCCAGCCAGTCGCTTAGAGTCGTTGATTTATATTTTAGTATGTTGCTTTCTACTCCCAGTATCAGTTGGTCGCATTGTGCCACTGCCCAAACACTGTGTTCGTCTTCTTTATCCTCAGTATCAACAGTTACACATGAACCTGTTGATTTATCACTTTGGATTATTTGGTTATTTATCTCCCTGACCGCCGTCTCGTTGTCTGTTATTTATTTCCTCAACCACCGTGTTGAACCGCCTTCCCGATCGTCGTGTCGATGTCTGTTATTTATATCCTCAACCGCCGTGTTGAACCGCCTTCCCGACCGACGTGTCGATGCCTGTCATTTAGTTTTTCCTCAACCGCCGTGTTGAATTGCTTTCTCGACCGCCGTGTAGATGTCATTTAGTTTTTCCTCAATCTTCGTGTTAAATTGTTTTCCCGACCGCCGAGTCGATGTCTGTTATTTATTTCCTCAACCGCCGTGTTGAATTGTTTTCTCGACCGCTGAGTCGATGCCTGTTATTTATTTCCTCAACCGCTGTATTGAGTTTTGTTTTCCCGACCGCTGAGTCAATGTTATTTCAACTATCTTTCTCAACCCCCGAGTTGATATTTGTCTCTGTTTGACCCCCGAGTCAATGATTTTGTTTTTCCTCAACCCCCAAGTTGGTATTTGTTTGACCCCCAAGTCATTATTCCTGTCTTTTGTTTTCGATCCCTGAATCGATTATCCTTTCAACCCCGAGTTGATATGGTCATCCCAAGCATATTGTTATCCCCAGTGAATCATTCCCCTCAGTTTTGTTTTGTGAATCACCATTAGCATGTGTCTTCATCATTTCATCAGGCATATTCATCATTAAAAAAAATCAGCATGCTAGGGTTCATTACATCTCGCACGTTATATCCCTAGCAAAACAAAAAAGAGTCCCTCATAAATTCATAACATTGCATATCATTGCATTTCATGTGCAGTCGGTCAAAATTTTAGGTATTTTAATATTTAATCTTCTTCCACCTCGAATGTCCAAAAACTTTGTTATTTATACATTCAGGTCCAAGAAAATTAAATAGGGGCAACTGTCACACCCTAAATTTTGACTGAGCTTTTTCGATATTTTCATTAAATTGACGCGTCTTTTGCATTTTAATTTGTGCATTTTCTATTCATTTCACCATTTAATGGCATGTGTCATCTCACTCTTGATTTTAGAATTTATTTGGAATTTTTGTAAATAAAATTATTTTATTTTTTTGAATTTTAATTTAGTTTAATTTTAAACTAATTCTCAAGTTAATTTAATTTCAAAATAGAGGTTTAATCTATATTAAGTTTTTTTGGAACCAACTTTCAATTTTATTTTAATTTCAAGTTAGTTTTAATTTAATTTATGTTTCAGTTAGGTAATTTTAATCAGTCATTTTTTTAACTAGTCTAATTTAATTATTGTAGGGTTAATTAAGTCTTATTTTTAGATTAGTTTAATTTTATTTAGAATTAATTTTAATTTATATTTGTTTAACCATTTTAATTAGCTTAATATTTCAATTTGTTTTAATCGCTAGTTTAATCAGTTTTTTCATTTAGTTTTATAGTTTTATTAACATATCTATTTTTAATTGCGGAGTAATTTTAGAATATAGTTATTTTGTTTCTATAAGGTTATTTTAGAATCATTTTTTTATTTGACATAGTCAATTTTTTTAATTAGATTTCATTAGTTGTTATCTTAGATCAGATATTTCAAATTCAATTTAATAATTTTATTTGTTTTGTTTTATTATTATTAGTATATAGTTATTTTATTTTTTATTAATCTATCGTTTTAATTAGTTTAGTTACAATTGGTTTTGTTACTGCATATTTCCATATGAACCAGATTTTTTGTTATCAAACTAAAAAAAACTTAACACTCCTTTTCAAACTTTGACCAATTCTTCACACAAGCCTTGCTATCATTTCATAAAAATTGCAAATTTACTTTATCACAGAAAATTGTTCACTTGTTTTATTTCTCTATTTGCCCCAACCTGTTACACAAACCTGCACAATAGAAAGTGACTCATCATCAACACCAAGACAAAAAACCTGTGTACTTGAAAGATTAATCAACAAGTTTATTTATTTATTTTTTATATAAAAAGAGGAGGAGAACAAATAATAGGGGGAAGGGAAGTTTTGTCTTAAAAAATAGAGGAGAAGAACGGTGAACAAAAAAAGAGGGAATCTAAAAATTGAAAGAAAATCCAAAACAAATTTGGAAAACAGAAAGAAAGAAGAGAACAACTATCCTTGAATGCAGAAAAAAGCTATTCATCAATCTCAATGGATAAACTCCCCGAACCATCTCCATCGCCCTGCTTCTAAAAAACCATAAACCAAAAACAACCTTCATCGCAAACGGATCCTCATCCTCATCCAACCAAATCAATCCCGCCTCAAACTCACAACCATCACCACACCTTCACAACAAAACCTGCAGAAACACATAATCACAAATAGAGGGGGAGAATCATCAAAAAAATTCAGAATAAAAAAAACAACCTTTGTCTTTATTTTCAGAACAAATCCTCAGACTTTTGGCACCACCTTCGCCAATCACCAACTTCAACCGCATTATTTTTTCTCTCCAGTTCCAGATTTTCAACCTTCATCACTGAAAATAACTTCGAACGATCCCTCCTTACACTTTCAACCATCCCGCCGCCACCTACAAAACCCTTTTCATCAACACAGAAGCCTTCAAAAAACCACCCTCACCGCGAACCACCGTCGGACGAAACCGCCGACCATCATCATCATCTTCAGTCCAACCAAGCAACCGGCGACACAATCTTCACCGATCCGCCGCTGCAAAAAAAACACTGAATCCGACCAAATACCATAATCACCAAAATGCAGAAATCAAATCCAAAATCAGAAACCTCCACCCTTGCAAAACTCACTGAATCGGAAAGATCTCGTGAGAACCGCAAAGAGTGAGGACCCAATCAGAGAGCATCGCGGTCGATATCGAGAGAGAGCTCACTACCGACGCGCCTGCAACCACCTCACCACCGTCGTGAATCTGACGAAACCAGAAAACGCAAAAACTAAGCGAAATCCGAGTGAGTACGGCGAGATTGTGCGTGGAAACAGGGCCAAATCGTTGAAACTGAGAAAGCCAATCGCAAACTGTTTTTTGTGATATTGAGAGGAAGCATTGGACAAGAAGGAAAAACACGGTTTGTTCTCTTTTGTTTTTAGGGATTTCTTTCTATTTGATTTAAATTTTGTTATAAATTTTCAGTTTATTTTAGTTTTATTTTTATTTAATTCAGCTATTAATCTCGCACCATAACCATGCATCGTTAAGATAAAACACGAAAGTTCGCCTTATTGACCTTTTTTTTATAAATAATTTAGTCTTGGTCCAACGCCAAGTAAATTCATACGCCTACACTTCACACACACGTAGGTTGGTCACTAAGTGATCGCCATCTGCACGATCTCTGCGCGTCTTAATTAATTAACGAGGAACTGAACTTCGGAATCTAGCATTCCGCGGGTTCTTTAATGAACCTCTCTTGGGGCCAGCCTTCGAGTTGTGTTTCATTTACTCCTTCGTTATAAAATATTAAACCCTAAATCATTTTAAAAATAGATATTCAAACAAAATACAATCAACTCTTAATACACATATTAATTAACGTAAGAACTAAACTCAGGAATCTAGCATTCCTCGGGTTTTTGAATTGAATTATTGTTGGGGCTAGCCCTCGATTTGTAATTCATTCGCTCTTTTGTTTTCTAAACGTAAATCTTAAAATAAAATTGTGGAAGAACTAAACTCAGGAATCCAGCATTCCTCGGGTTTTTGAGTTGAATTACTATTGGGGCTAGCCCTCGATTTGTAATTCATTAGCCCTTTCACAATGAGAATACAACTTAAAACTCACCAACAAACGCAAATCACTTTACAATTAATCAACGAATAACTGAACTCTGGAGTCCAGTACTCCATGGGTCCTTGAATGCAATCACTCTTGAGGCTAGCCCTTGAGTTGTGGTCCATTCGCTCTTTCGTTTAAAACACTTTAATAAAGATCAAACATCTTTTTCAAAACAGACATTGTTTAAATCTTTCTATCTCGCAAACAAGCTAGCGCTTCAACCTCCACCGCGAGTATAAGCCAACGCTTAGTAGTGGAATGCGTTTTAAACAATCGTTCAATTAAAAAACACAAATCGTAGTTGCACGAACTACGAAGCTCTGACTTTCCCATTGCACAAGGGAATACGTAGGCACATGGATTTTAATCCTTCGCGAGCACTATAATAAAAAACTTTAATCTTTTCCCCGTAATATTAATAATAATTTAAAACTTTAATTTTCCTTTAGAACAAACATATTAACAAACATTTAGAAGACAAAGACTTAGATCAACATTTAATCGCATAGTTAGCTAAGAGGTTCCCGTTGAGTACAACGGACGTGAGGGGTGCTAATACCTTCCCCTTGCGTAACCGACTCCCGAACTCAGAATTTGGTTTTGTAAACCATTTCTTATCCTTTCTTTAGGTTGTATCTATATCTCCCTTTTCTCTCGTGGAATAATTAGAATTAGGTGGCGACTCTGTTGTTTTCTTTCCGCGTCCCATCGCGAGGATCCTATTTTTTGAGGTACGACAATATGACTCCCAAAATACAAGGTATGGAGAAATTTCCAGGATCTTTGTCTTTTATGGAAAGTTTATTCTCGGAAATGAAATTGCATTCCAAGGGTTTTGGATCGTCGAGTCTATGTTTGTTGTTAAGGATGTCTTTGAGGAATTTTGTATAAGATGTTGAGTGATGACTTTAGTGAAAGGGATCTCCACATGAAGTTTTTCTATAACTTTGATGAATTTCTGAAATTGGTCATTGACTTTGGTTTGTTTGAGTCTTTGAGGATATGGTATTGGTGGTTTGTATGGCGGGGGTGGTACATAAGTTTTATCTACAAATTCTCCCTTATTTTGGTCTTTCTGTTTTTCATATTCCACTAGTTCCTCTACTTTGTCCGTAGGTAATGCACATTTCTTAGAAGTTTTGGGTTTACACGACGCCGTATTAGGTGGTTTATCGTAAGCGGTCCCACTTCATAGGGTAATGGCATTGGCTTGTCCTCGAGGGTTTTGTTGAGGTTTTCCAGGGAATTGTCCTCCCGGTGTCGTCTCGGGTGCTTGATTTAGAGCTACCTGAGAGATCTGAGTTTTAAGCATCTTATTATGAGTAATTATATGGTCAGTCTTGGTTCCTAATTGGGTGATCATTTCGTTTACATGAATGTTCTGGTTTAGGAATTCTTTGTTTTGTGGGACTAAGCCGAGATGAAATTTTCCACAATTTTTTCAAGGCTGGGTTTTGGTGGTACAACTTGCATAGGTTGGTTTTGTCTATGGGCTTGAAAACATGGTGGTCTCTGAGGTTTAGGTTTTTGTATAGGATTATTGTTGTTATAGGAGAGTTTTGGGTGATTCCTTCATCCAGGGTTATAAGTGTTTGAAAACAGGTTTCCTTGGGCATAGTTGACTTGGTCTTGGTGAGTCTCATTTAACAAAATAGATTCTGCTGATTGGTGTGCTTTGGTTCCACATAGTTCTACATAGTTCACATCCTCATGCGACTGATGTTGTAGTGGCTGGGTTTGTGTACATATGTTCCACTTTCAGGGCCAACGCGTCCATTTTGGCTTACATCATGTGTATAGAACTTATCTCATGTATTCCTCCTTGGGCTTCTTTCTTTTCCATTCTTGCTCGTTTTGTTCCCCATGGATAATGGTTTTGGGTCATATCTTCAATGAGAACGCAAGCTTCAAGGTAAGGTTTATTCATTAGAGCACCACCAGCGGTAGCGTCGATGGTCATTTTAGTGTTATAATGAAGTCCATTATAGAAGGTATGAATAAACAACCATTGTTCCAAGCCATGGTGTGGATATGTTCTTAATAAGTCTTTATATCTCTCCCAAGCTTCAAAGAGTGATTCATCTTGGTTTTGGATAAATCTAGTTATCTAGTTCTGAAGAACAACAATCTTACTTAGGGGAAAATATTGGGCAAGGAACACTCTCCTGAGGTCTTCCCAGGTTGTTATAGAATTTTTTGGAAGGGAATATAACCCTGTAAGGGATTTATCTATGAGGGAGAAAGTAAATATTCTTAGACGAATCGCCTCAAGAGTAGCACCATTGGATTTAAAAGTATCAGCTAATTGTATAAAGACTTTTAAGTCTTGATTCGGGTTTTCCGAAGGCAGACCCGTAAATTGGTTTTGTTGTACTAATTATAATAGAGAGGGTTTCAATTCGAAATTATTGGCAGGAATAAAAAGGTTTACTATACTAGAACTAGGTTCATCATCCGATGGTTGGGCGAAATCCTTAAGGGGTCTTTGGTTAGGATCTTCGGCCATAGCTTTCTTAATTCTACGAAGTAAGAGACGTGCGCGAGCGTAACATTCGGGTTCCGCTAAAGGATCAAGTAAACTAATGGTGCTACGAGCTCTTCGCATTGACCAACTAGTTTAAGCCTTAGTCTAGACGGTGTAACTACAGGGTACGAAATTTGAGGTGATTGGTCCCCGTCAGCGACGCCAAAAACTTGATGCGGTGTTTTTGCAATTATACGAAACTTGTAAGAGTAATATAAAAGATTATCGATCCCATAAAGACCAAACGTTAATCTATCATTATATATCGATATGATGTTTATCTAAGGAAAATAAAAAATGGGAGTAAATAGTATGCCATGAAAATAAAGTACGAGGATGTAAATTCAAATAAAACAATAGGCTTGAATGCAATTCACAAAATCAGATAACATTCCAATGTATGTAAATAAAACTATTATGGGGCAATGTTTACTACTTTTTGAAAATAACTAATTTAACGGGAATTGTCACTTTCGTGTATTGAGAATCGAGTTTAACCTTTAAACAACCCCTTTTATTGTCACTTATAAAAAGGCACACATTGCGTTAAAGTGATAAACCTAATTTTAAGAAATATAGTTTCTTGACTAAGTTGAAAAGTATTTTGGTCTGAAACTTTTTAACCAAAAGAGGTTCAAAAAAACCGGATTTTAAACCCACTAACACATCCAAAAATAGTTTTGAAATTGATTTTCTAAAGTATTAAAAATTCCTACTTAACTGAACAAAGCGTTGTCGCTTCCTTTGAACAGTTAAGACTAACCAAGTTTACTAAAGGTTAGAGGGCTTTCGATCTTACCCAACAGAATTAAAGTATGGAAAACTTGTATTAAAAACCAAAATAGTCCCTAAGCATTTCTATCGACGCATTGTGTGGAATTTTATTTTAACTATGATCTTTACATTCTTACCTTTTTAAGATTTAGCCAGACATGGAAATGTAAATAGACATATTGGATTTTTTCATATCAAAGTAAATTTTTTCTAGATAAAAAGATTTTGAAAGTAAAGAGATGCGGAAAATAAATAAAGTAAAGCGGTGCGAGAAAATAAATAAAGTAAAGACGGTGCGAGAAATTAAATAAAGTAAAGGCAGTACGAGAAATTAAAGGATAAAAGCGGAATTCATAAATAGAAGCCTGCTCCAATCGGAGGCTTGATATCTAAAAGAAACTGTAAAATAACTTGAAATGAAAATGGCGGCAGGATTAACTTCCACCAAGTGCTCCAAACTCAATTACAGACTCGATTACACAAATGTGATAACTCCCCGATGTGAGAAGATTATCACTTACAAAATCTCGATTATTTATGCCTAAGTGTTGTAACTAAGTTTGGATGCATTGAAATGAACAAAAGGTCATCTATTTATAGGCTAATAAAAAAAGCATGGAAAGACAAGGACACCCTCTAACTTATTTTGGGAGGGAAAATACACGCCAAAGGGGGCATCCGCCACCCCCTCATGGCGCCCTCCATGTGAACTAAGGTGGAAAGAAGTGGGAGACGTGGCAATTGTCAGCAGTTGAGTCATATCCAACTTGTGGCCTACCCTATGACGCCCGCCAAGTTGGGTGCCACAAGTGCAATTCCTTCAAAAACTGGCTTTTTTAATCGATTTTCTTCGATTCCGCACGAGAAACTCTGGATAGACTAGAAACCTGAAAACAAGACAAAAACAAGTATAACGAATGAAAATATCAATAAAAACCTTAATCAACATGTGTGATTCGAGTCAAATATGTAGTGTGATTCAGTGTTATCAGGCATTAACTGAATATTCTTTAATATATTGGCCTTTAAAGGCAGTTAAAGGACAAATAGTGGCAGACTTTATTGTCGACCACTCTATTAACGAAAGTGCATTGAACTATCTTGAGGTTGAACCTTGGAAGTTATACTTCGTTGAGGTTAGCCATAAAGATGGGACATGCATAAGGGTACTTGTTATTTCTCCTCACAAAATTCGAACAACACTCAAGTATAAAATTGAAGGCTATTGTTCAAACAATGAGGCAGAATATGAGGTTTTGATAACTGGACTTGAGATATTGTTGGAATTGGGGGCAACTCATGTCGAAATAATGGGAGATTCTGATTTAGTTATAAAACAAGTTACCAAAGAATACAATTGCATAAAATAAAATCTAATCATGTACTTTGTAGTAGTAAATCGATTTCTTAAGAATTTTGAAGCAATTAGTTTTTGACACATCCCAAGATTCGAAAACCAAGTTGCAAATGACTTGGCTTAGATTGCATCAGGATACAAAATTTCGAAGGAAAAAATGAAAGATATGATCAAAGTCAGAGGGAAAGTAGTATCAGTTTGGTTAGCCTCATCATACTTAGAAGAAACAAAGCTTGGATATGCTGACAAAAACAACTTCGCCATTCTAACAGTCAACGTCCTAACAAAAAAAGATTAGAGGAAACCTATAGTAGAATATCTCCAAACCCCAACATCCACGACATATCGAAAGGTTAGGTATCAAGCTTTAAGTTATGTCTTGTTAGGTAATGAATTGTTTAAAAAGACTCCTGAGGAAATGTTGCTCAAGTTCCTTAGTGAGTCAGAAGCATATTTGGCCCTCTCGACTGTACACAGTGGGGCATGTGGGGCACATCAAGTAGGTCACAAAATGAAATGTCTTTTGTTTCGACAATGCATGTATTGGCCTACCCTGTTAAAAGATAGTATTAAATTTGCCAAGGGCTGTCAAGAGTGTCAAATCCACGTTGGCATCCAACATGTCCCTGTAAGTGAACTACATTTTATTGTGAAACCATGGCCTTTTAGAGGATGGACTTTGGATTTGGTTGGAGAAATTCGACCAGCATCTTCTAAGAACCAAAAATACATTTGGGTAGGTATTGAGTATTTCACCAAATGGATTGAAGCAATACCTTTGCCAAATTTTGACCAGGAAGATGTGATTGAGTTTATTCAAAAGCATATCATTTATAGGTTTAGAATCCCAGAAACTATCAAAATAGATCAGGGTCAGTTTTCACTGGTCGAAAGATGCAAGAATTTGCTAAGGAAATGGGTTTCAAACTTCTAACCTCTACGGCTTATTATGATTAAGTCAATGGCCAAGTAGAAGCAACAAATAAGGTGGTCATTGGATTGATAAAAAATCATGTGGGAAAAAAGCCAAAGAATTGGCATAAGACATTGGACCAAATTCTGTGGGCATGTCGAACCTCCCCTAAAGATGAAACCAATACCATCCCATTTCGACTTACATTTGGCCATGATGTCGTTCTGCCTGTAGAAATCTATCTTCAGTCTACAAGGGTTCAAGGACATCATGAGATTCCTTCTGAAACTTATTGGAACATGATGTTAGATGAATTAGTGGACCTAGATGAGGAAAGGCTCCATGCTTTGGAGTTTCTCAAAAGGCAAAACAAGAGGGTAGTGAAGTCTTACAATAAAAAGGTGAAGGTCAAAACCTTTTTGACTGGGGAATTGGTATGGAAAGTCATCTTACCTATGGATCGAAAGACCAAATCTCTAGGGAAATGGTCCCCAAAATGGGAAGTCCCTTTTGAGGTTATCAACACCTTTACCAACAATGCATATGAGATTCAGGAAATTGATGTTGATCAAAGAGTCTTAAAAGTAAATGGAAAATATTTGAAGAAATATAGGCCTATCTTACAAGAGATTCAGATTAAAGCATAATTTTATTATTGGAAGAGGCCAAGATAGGCTAAAAAGACCAAAGTGGCATACACAAGCTTCAAAAAAATAAAGATGCATAAAACACAGAGAGGATAAATTATTCATGTCTCTTCCAGTATCTTGATCGAAGATAATTCATCCAGTCCTCATCAGGCTCACCACATGAGTCCTCCTTTTTTACATGAGAATTTTCTTTTTTGACACGACTCTTATAAGTCCCTGCTTTGTTACCAGGTTTTCTGCTGGTTGCAGTAGACTCCATGGATGTGTTCGTCCTAGAGGATGACATGATAGAGATGTTAACAATTGCCTCATTTTCTTCCATTCTCACAATCTTCTTATTGGTAGAAAGTTTGGTGGAAATGCTCATGATGAATGTCAAAAGTGATGAGTAAAATACTAGTTGAGAGGCTTTTTATAGAGAATTTCAGGGTCATAAATACTGGTCAAATTGGACCTTGGGAACATTTGGAATTTTTTGTAGAAATTTGTTCCAAGGCTTTGCTATTGATATTCTCCAAAACATGGGGACCTGTGTCGTTGGAACACATGAATATTAAAGTGAAATATGTTTTAAAAATTAAAGTTTGGCTGAATGAGGCGAAATCTCTATAGTTTAGAGACAACACCTTTGGGACAGCCGTCAAAATACTTAGCCATAATTTGGCCGAGATAGGAGTGTCAAAACCTTGTAGAAATATAGAAATGCAAATAGAAGATTGAAAACATTAATAAGGACAAGTAAATAAAGGGTGTAAAGAGCAACAACATTGTTATAATTACATAAAGACCACTAAAGGATCGTTAGAAATTGTTCTTAAATGCAAAAGGATGATAAATAAGCAGTTAAAAAGGAAGCTTCGCCTTTAGACTGAGGAAAGTTGTCTTTTGAGTCTGGAGGCGCAATTCGACCAGCTCCTTTTCCAACCTTATTGCTAAAAGCTCTTTCTCCAGACGTTGGGCTTCATTGACGTACACCATGGCTTCCCCATATCCCGATACAGCTCTGTGTCAGGTGATTCCTTCAGCTCTTCGATCATCTTCTCATCTCTGGAGATCTTGGTCTTCAATTCTTTGATTTGTAGCATCCAAGAATTAATATTCTTTCTGAGGGAAGCCCTTTCTATACGCCCTTCAGCCTTAGCTTTCACCATCTTCTCCACCGTAGCACTAGACTCATATTCCTCGACCAAGTTGAAGCCTCAAGCCCACAAGTGGTCTCAATGAATTTTTGAATATTGGGAAGCTTCTTAAGGTCCTCAGTCAGCTGATTCACAACTAGGGTTAGCTCCAGTAGGAAGCTAGAGATGGCAGGTGCAAGGGTTGAGAGGTCGAATTTCTGAAGGGTGTCCTTTAGGAAAAGATGGGCAGTTCGATCAGACTCAGAAATTTTGATAATGTCCCCCTTAAAGAATTTCTTCTTGATTGTTTGAAGGATGGGACTAACAAAGTCATCAGAAGTTGGAGCTTCATAATTGGTCGAACCAATCACATTTTTCTCAGAAGATCTCCCTCTCCTTGTAAACACCAATCTAATAAATTCTCTAGGATTGGAGATTCTAAGGTTTTCAAACTGAGCATCAGTCATGGTGGCTGTAGAAGTTGGAATCATATCAGATCTTGGACGATAGGGGTTATTGTCAACATTCTCAGGGGGTTTTGTTGGTCCTCTTCAGCATCACTTTAACCTTTTTCATCTTCCTCATCATTCTTAACATCCTCTCCTTGGTCATCTGCAAGTTCAGACTGAAGTTGAGGCTCCCCTTCACCGTCAATGAAATCGGCCAGAGGCTGATTGACAAGGGGATCATGAGGGGAGTGTTCATCCTCAGCAAGAGTTTGTTCTTGTTCCATGTGAGTGGGTTCTTTGACCAATGGGTCTTGCTTGTTTTTTAGAGTTTCCCCTTCATGGTCAGACCCAATTATGTAGAACTGTTCAGTGGTAGTCTTGGTAGGTGAGCCTTGTGTCACTCCTGGGATTTTCATCCTAGTACAAACGCGAAAGTGGCGCGGAAAAGGTAGAGTCGCCAGCCAGACATTTTTATCCCGAATGAATGGGAAAGGTAATGTTGCATAAACCTGAGGAAGAAGGAAAGGACAAGGTCCTGCAAACCAAAGATCTGAGTTCGGGAGTCGGTTACGACCTGGGAAGGTATTAGCACCCTAGATCGTCCGCCGTACCCGACGGGATCCACGCTTGCTTGTTTTGTTTCAAAGGGTGAGAAATAATATGCTGCTGAATAAAACTGCTGACTGGAATGAGAATGGAAATAAGAAAGGGAATTGGGAAAGAAAATGAAAAGAAAGGGGGAAATGTAGGGAAAATAAAGAATGTGCTCGAACGGGCCCTACCCCGCTGCCTACGTACCTCATCGGGATAATGAGGATCAGAGTCGACGTAGTTCGCCTAACTAAGGCGGGAACTATTTGTTTGTATTTTTTATGGCTGGAACCGCATATGTCTATGCTCAGGTGTTGCAGGCTCGTCTGGTACGAGTGCGTTTACCGTCTTACATGCGAGACAAGTCGTCGCAAGTTCGCGTTCAGAATGAATGAGATGAGAAAGAGAAGTTCCCGCAGGATAGTCGCTTGTTATTTGTTTTTTGTCTTTTAAGAGAAGTGTTTTGAATTTGTTTGTGAACATTCTCATACTAAACCCTATCCATCGCGGTGAGTATTTAATCCTCGCCCCGAAACAGGACGCGTATAAACACTCCGCAACAAAGTCTCGTGTCGTACAAGAACGTTCGGTTTTTATTAAGTGTTTTATTGTTTTTCTTTATGAGATGAGAAAGAATGACTCAAGTTGAAAAAAGGAAAAACTAAGGGGACTAAGACACAACCCTAAGTTATTTATCATATACAAAAGGGAGATCCTAATGGTTTGTAAGGTATTCTAATCCTAAGAAAGAAAAGGAAAAGAAGAAAAGAGAATTAGAAACTAACTTACTTCCTAAGGAAGGTAAGTTGTTTCTAAAGAAAGGGAAAACCTATAAGCAAGCACAAAGTGCTAAGGCAAAGACAATTAAAATGCATAAGAGATAGGAATGAAGTGAGACTTACCTCAATCTTCCCCCTTACAAAACAAAGGTTAGCATGACAATGCATATTGAAAGTAAAATCAAAGCATGAAGGCGATTAAGCACCATAAACGTCCTAGAATGGAACTAGGGTTTAAAATAAGACCTAAGTCCAAAGGTGAAGGTACCTAAAGGTTACATAACTTCTAAAGTCAGTAGCTACATGCTATAGGTCTCTAGGTGTGATAGGATACCTCACAAGATCAAACTATGTCAAATTATGTACAAAAAGTTCACATAAGTTCACATAAATGCAAATTAGGGCTCATGGATGAAGTATGAATGCATATGGCTTACAAACATGAATTAGTACATGAAATGAACATCAAAGTTAGTAGTGAATGCTTAAGAAGATGGATGAATGAACATACAATCATGGATGCAATGGATTAGGCATATGGAGCAATGAGAAGAAGATATGAGAAGAAACGAACAAAAATCGCATAAGATCGCACATGATGCAAACTAAAGAAGAATGGCATGTGAATATGAATGAAATGATTATGGGTCAGTAGCATACAAGGTATGATATGCACTTAGAATGCATGAATAGGCATTAATGATTTCCAAATAATTCAAGTTATTATTTAGAGGAGAAGAGAAATGAGTTTAGGTTGAGATTAATTCACATAAGTATGCACTTTAAAGCACCAAAACAAACCAAATGAGTATGGTTCAAAAAATGACCTATGACTGGAATTAAAGACATAAAAATGATCTATAATAAACCCCTAAAAGCTACCAAAAATCCCCTCAAGAAAATGGCATGAATGCCTTTTTAACATTTAGGTTATGCGACACATAAACACATGAATCAACCTAGGATCTAAGTGACATGGAAAAATAGAAAAAAGCATTTAAAAATTATGAAATTAAATCCCTGGAACAATATAGTCATTATATCACATGGTCCAAAAGGGTTTCACCAAATTATGCACCAAAGTGCTAAAACAAATCCTTGACTAGCAAGGTAACAAATCGTGATCATCGAAAAACAACTCCACAAAGTGGATCAAAAAGGGCACTAAAAATTATTAAAAAAAAGCCTAAGGAGCATAAAAATGTCACAAATTACAGTGATTAATCACACACAAAAAATAGGTATCACACCTATGGGGAAAATTGTTTTCGGTCCCTTATGTCAAAACACTCCGTTTTGGGACAGCTTGTGATCTAAAATCCAAATAAAATATTGAAACCACCCAAATATGGAAACAAAAAATATAAAAATTTAAATAAGAGGACGAGGATCACTCATGAAATTTTCCAAAATTTTATCCCACCTAAAACTATTTTTAATAATTGCGACGAAACGGGCAAAAAAGTGGATTTTAAGGGGAAGTGAAAGGAATCGATCCTAATGGTTCGTAACCTAATCCCTAAACTCCGAAATCGACACAAATCAACATATATCACAAATATATCCAATGCCTCAGGTGGGAGGGATCAGTATGCACCTTAAGCTATATGGTCCTAAGCCGCATACGACTAAAATGATGCGTAATCGTGGAGAATCGAAATTACTTACTTGATCGAAGTGCCGATTCTTCACATAAAAGAAATCCGAAAAAACATCAAGCAAGGTCTTGTAGTCTCCTATGAGCAAAATAAATGCTCATCTTCCACATTCACTTTGCGATGCCTCACCATACTCGAAATCGATCCAATATCGATCAAAGCACTTATGGACCATTTAATCCAAAACAATTCTAAACCATAATTAAAATTAATTATCAACAAAGTCCTAATTAAAAATTACGAGAAAAAAAAAGATGGATTAAGATGTTAATTCACAAAAAGTAATTAGTAAGAAAATTAATTAATAAATTGTTTTTTACAACCAAAATCAATTATCAAAATTTAAAAAAAGATAAAGAAACAAGGGTGCAGTAAGAATTCAGCTGCTGCAAAAAAATAAAACCTTGGCCCAAAGCCCATTTTCTTATCAACCCGCAGGAGGGGCATACGAGTGATTTGGAGGTGCAAATAGAATTTTTCATGGCCTTGAGGCCCAATTCTTCAGGCTGAGTTCGTGAGGGGATGTCGTTAGGAAGTATCGCGTTGCCAATAGCAACAAACCCGACCCTAGGCCCAAATCTCATGCTAATTCACCTAGGTGGTGTATTCAGCGAAAATAATGGTGATGATAGCAATTCAATGGGGCTATGGAGGTTATGCTCGAGCCTGATCCGTGTTTGACCAAGACTAAAACTGACAAAACCCTAACACCATCCAATATCACCCTTTCTTCATCTTCTTTAAGCCATTCCTTCACTGTCGCTTGTTCACCATCTCATGACCTGAATTATTCTTAGCAGCAAACGCAAAATGCCTTCATATCCCTTTCCCACCGAAAAAACAAACGGCATCGGAGATGTGAATCCCTTAGGGCACCGATCCGTATTGGCTTCATCATCTTTGGAGGTTGCCGGAACCAATCACCACCGTGAAATTCCTTCTCATATACTTCGCCGACAAACGTGCTTCATTTTCAACAAGGCAAAAGAAAACTTCGCCGCCACCATCGATCACCTAGCGACGCGGCTCTCTTCAAATCGATTACGGTGTTATGCGCCTTCCCTAGCTTAGCTTGCTCCCACTCTCAGATGCGACACGAATGAAGGATTCTGTCACCCCACATCCTCTGTCGCGGCCTTCTTCTTCCTCTTCGCGATTGCGTCAATGCGGATTAACCTTCAATTTCTTCAATTTCGCTCATCGTCATCATCGATGAGACGACAAACCGATAATGGTGCGAAACTTCAGGTGAGTTCCTTGTTGCGATTCGATCCTTCATACTCCGAAATGCTATTGAAACTTTCCGACTCGACATTGCGATGTTCTTGGATTAACGATATTGCATTTTGTCGTTATCGCTCTAAACCCTGTTAATTCCTGATGATATTCTTCTTCTTCTTTCTGGTGTGTGAACCGAACTGTTGATGGTGACTCCTTAATGATTGTAGGTTTGGAAGATGACTAACGATGCTACTGTGTTGGTGAATATTGCAACAAAAGTAAAAATTGTTGCAGAATTCATGTTGTCGAAGTTGAAGGTTTGTTCTTGATGATTGATGAAGGTGACACGTTGATGATGTGAGTTGACGAAGATCTTTGAAGAGTTCAGATTGAGGGAGATGATGCGGAGAAGAAAGTGGGATGATTCTGAGAGAGCCTGGAGATTGGAGTGAAGGTAGTGATTGAACCCACTGATGAGGAGTCGAAGAATTGATAAAGATGATGCAACATTTCGAGGTAATCGCATCGACCATGATTTCCCCCCTTTCCTAATTCTGAAATCTCTCTTATTGAATTTCTTGCGGTTCTCATTGTTGTCGCTGATTATAGGTTACAGAGGTGATGAGTATGGTGGAGCCGATGCAGGTATGATCTTGAATGCGAAGATTCTGCAGTTTTTTTCTTCTTCTTGATTAGGGAATCTGAATTTGTTGTTGATGTTGCTGCGTTCTTGCAGGCTTTCTGTTGTCACGGTTGGAGATACATATTCAAGAGTTGAAGATGACGGCTGTGTGATGAGTTTCAGACTTGCAGATGTTCTTGAAGATGATGATGTAGAATCAGAGAGAGGCTCTCGATTGATGATGAAAATATTGGAGGGTATTGGTTGAAGAAGATTTTGTTAGAGAAGATTGAAGGTGGTTGAGAACGATGGATCTTGGGTGATGAAGATGGAGAAACAGGGAAGCTTTTTTTCCATTTCTGTTTGGTGATGATAGTGCAAGCAAAAGAGAGAGAGTGATTAAGAAGAAGAAGAATGGAAAGATTGAAGAGGACCTCCTGTTCTGTATATTTTTTCATATATATCTCCCCTTTTTTTTTGGATTATGGAAAATGCTTTAAAGTGAATGGAATTGGAGATCCTGCTTCTTTTTTGTAACTGAATTCGGTTAATCCCCTTTTCTCCCACCATCACCTTTTTTTTTCTGCTGTTAATCTCAGTATGTGTGTAACTCAGTTTTCCTCCACTGAATTTTTATGATAAAACCTTTTGTATTTGTTATAGTTTTGGTTCTCAAACAATTCCATCAGTTTTTGTGTTATTGGGCTAAAATTCTGTGGCTGAAACTTTTCCAAGCCAATCGGATACATACAAGCAGGAGATTTAATACACAATACCCACATATAATAAATTGGAAAAAATTAGCTAAAAAAAGGATAATAATTAAACTTAGGAACAAAAGGACTTGAGACCTTAGTCTAAAAATAAAAAAGATAATAAAGGCTTGAGAATAACATTCAAAATTCAACCATGAATTGGTAAAGAAGAGAAATGGATTTAAAGGTAGGGTATAAAATGATATTGGTTTATTGAGTTTGGTCAAATGAATATGATTTAGTAACTTTGTCAAACAAAGGGATTCGGGATCGAGAATGGATCAAAATAGTCAAACGGAAATGGGGTTAGAAATGAATAATGGATTGATTTTAGAAAAGAGAATGGGCCTAATGTTGGAAAGAAACAATGGATATTTAGAGACAAGTGATATGAAAAAATATGAATATGGACAACAACATGACTTTAGACAATGGGCTAGAAATGTACCAAATGGAATGTGGACAATATTGTGACAAAGCGGGTCATTGGGTATTAAAATACGGATTTCAACATGGATGAACTTGATTAATAACATTGGATATGGACACGAAGGTGGGTTTAAAATGATATGGGTTTTACTTGACTGGAAATATCAAACAAACCATAATTGTGCATTTTCCATCCTTCAACAAACAAATTCCTCAAGGAAACCCTGAAGATGGTAACGAAGCCATAGCAACAAGTACGCCCAAGAAAACCTCTGTCACAAATCCCCTAATCTCATGGCTTTTAATGAAGCTCTAATATCCATAATATGCGTTAGGGAAAATGACTTTTGGGTAAGAAGAACACTCGAGACATTGAGGGGAAACAAAACCTTAGTCCATGGTAAACCTCAGTTATAACCTTGACAGCTTGTAACTTAAAAAGATCGTCCATGATAGTAAGAATTCCCTTTGTATCAACTTGAGTGCAATAACTAAATATATCACCTATGGATAGAAAAATCCATATCACAAGGAAACGCCTCGATCACGTGCCTTAGGAAACGATGAAATGCATGATTATGTATGTCAATGACCTAAGGGGAAATGCAGATGAGTGCGAAGCGATAAGCCAGTTAAGGAAACAAATATGAGAGCAAATTTTGAGGTATTACAGCTGCCCCTATTCAATCATCTGCAAACCTGAATGGATGATAGCGACGGCTTTCAGACGTTCAAGGTATGTAGTGATTGAATACTCGAATAAAACCTGAAAATTTGTACTCAGGATGGTAGAAATGCCATCTGCCCATTTATTTATTTATGTTTTTTTTTTTTTTTGAACTCTGAATAGGTAGCGGGGAAAGAACCAAGTGGAATGGAATCAAATGCCAAAGAAAAACCTGCATTGTGAATGCTGAGCGAAACAAGTCACAAAGAGGGTGCATGTTGGCAAAACAGGGCTTAAATCAATATGACTGCTGGGCAGGACCAAGCCATAAAGAAAACATACGTGACTGCTGGGCAGGACCAAGCCACGGAAGGTGCCTGTTGGCGAAACATGGCTTTAACGCAACACGGAGATGGTATCAACCGATCCACCCCGGAAAGCGAGAATGTAATATCATCTGATTTACAGCTCGAAGAGAAATGATATCAACCGATTCATAACTCAAATAAGATCAACCGATCTAACTTGGAGATGGTATCAACCGATCCATAACCAAGAAATGCGAGAATGTAATATCATCCGATTTACAGCTCAAAGAGAAATGATATCAACCGATTCACAACTCAAATAAGATCAACCGATCTAACATGGAGATGGTATCAACCGATCCATAACCACGAAATGCGAGAATGTAATATCATCCGATTTACAGCTCGAAGAGAAATGATATCAACCGATTCACAACTCAAATAAGATCAACCGATCTAACTAGGAAATGGTATCAACTGATCCATTATCTTCGCACTGAGACGAGACCAAAAGGAACAGGATCATTGTACTTAAATGATAACCCGAGACGCGACCGTTGTACTGAAACGGGGACGCGAAAAAAATGAGATTGTTGTACTGAAACAAGACCCAAAGACGAGACCATTGTACTTAAATGGAGACTCGAAAGGAACGGGATCGTTGTACTTAAATGAGAGCCCAAGACGCGACCGTTGTACTAAAACGGAGACGCAAAAAAAAATGAGACTGTTGTACTGAAACAAGACTCAAAGACGAGACCATTGTACTTAAATGAAGACTCGAAAGGAACGGGATCGTTGTACTTAAATGAGAGCCCAAGACGCGACCGTTGTACTGAAACGGAGACGCGAAAAAAATGAGACTGTTGTACTGAAACAAGACTCAAAGACGAGACCATTGTACTTAAATGGAGACTCGAAAGGAACGGGATCGTTGTACTTAAATGAGAGCCCAAGACGCGACCGTTGTACTGAAACGGAGACGCGAAAAAAATGAGACTGTTGTACTGAAACAAGACTCAAAGACGAGACCATTGTACTTAAATGGAGACTCGAAAGGAACGGGATCGTTGTACTTAAACGAGATCCCAAGACGCGACTGTTGTACTGAAACGGAGACGCGAAAAAATGAGACTGTTGTATTGAAACAAGACTCAATTGGGGATAACAACAAGACTCGATAGAAGTAACCACCCTGGGAAATGGAGTTGCATTCTGTGGGGAATACTTCAATCTGATTGGAGATGTAACGGGTCTTATGTAATATACCTCAAAACTGGCCCATGTTGGTATGCATATGTTTGGATTTATGGCGATGCTCCATAATAATGGAAATGCTACGCTTTGGAGGATGTAAATGTAATGATGATTATGCATATGCAAATGCAAAGAGATCTCTTGACAAGGAGACTGCAAGTATCCCAGATGGCTTGACTGGGGAGGAACTGATGATCACTGCATTGATCTGGTTAGTCCTGGTGAGGAGGAAACAACTCTGCGAGGAATGTCGTCAATGATACACCGGCTCTGAACAGCCGCCATTGCCAAAAATAAATTGGACTTTGAGATTGGAGTGCCAGGACCCTGCTGGAGATGGACTCTTCTTGCTAGGTACGCTACCCATTGAACTCTGTCGGGGATGACAAATGATGTCAATGATAAAGCTTCCCGCTGAAGGTAAGAGCTCAAATTGCCACTTGCTGGGGATAAGAACTAAATCCTCTCATGTTGGGAATGAGAGATGATGATACCCTTCTGCTCAAGAAGCAACCTTCCATTTTCCGCACTATTGGAGAAGGAATTGTCTAATGAGACTTGCTAAGGGATTTTGATCAATGAAGCTTGCTGATGAAATAACTCTTGAAGTACTGGGCTGGCAATGGCTTTGCCCTTAGACTCTGGGTTGATAGATAGCCAACTAATCACGAGTGAACAATGTTCTTTGCAATTTTCAACTCACCTCCTACTAGGATCTATCAAAATATAATGTCTCAAGAGGATTTTACAGAAAACTGGCATACGAGATGCCTCAATGTCTTCAAACTCTTGGAGAGATTCATCGGATCTCGAAATAACTGCCCCAGACTGCATGGTCTATGAAAGAAATTTGCCTTGCAAGGATTCATGAAAAACCTCATATCACTGTAAGATAGTGTGTCTTAGTATTTCGAACCTTGGATAGGTGCTTTGGATTGACCGTCTTCGGGAGAGAGTGACTTCTCATGCTCTTGGGGTGGCCTGCCCCAGAATGAGCCTTGAAGTGATCACCTCTGACTGATTGTGCTTTGAAGAAAACACCTATACCAATTGTTCTTTGAGAGATTGGATCTCGAAATAATTGCCCCAGCTTGGCTGAACTTTGAATGAATGCCTCAGACTCATGGCTCTTTGAGAGATTTGAATCTCGAAGTGATTGCCCCAGCTTGGCTGAACTTTGAAGAGATTGCTCGACATGCTTGCCCCGGATTGGTTGGCTCTTACCACGACTGGTTGGGAAAGTCCCCACCCAATGGAGTTTTCTTGAAAAGTGAACCTCGACAGATTGTCCTTCGGAAGTTTTAGACTTCTCAACTCGGCAAGATTAAGCTTCTGGACTGAAGTTTCGTATGTAAACTTTTATGATGCCAAACAAATGTATGTAAGCAGAAAATGTTTATTCTAAAAATGAAAATTCTAATGCAACACACATGTTAATCTTGAAGTTTTAATGTAAAAGATGTCACAAACCTTTGTGAGCGAATCACTAGTTAATATACGACATTAACGTTTTTTTGAATAATAGAAAGCATGCACATGCAACACCAACAAAGATTTTTCAGCTCAACTCATAGGAGTCAGGAACGCATTCTCGTGGTAGTACACTCTCAAAATAACCCTGTTTCAATTAGGACTTTTGAGGGTTGTATTGTGGCCTGGTTCACGGTTATAGAAACAAAGGATATAGGCTCGAAATTTATTTGTGCCCACCCATCTTCGTGATGTTCTCCATTCCTATTTTCAGCTAGCTTTCACAAGCGCTCACCTCTCAAAAAGGGTTTTGTGATGGTTGAGGAACCAATTACACTAACGGTTTTAAACACCAATCAGGTTGTTGTTTGGAGCCAGTCACCCCTTTGTCTTCCGTGTCTGTATCACACAACTTTGTTCTTGTTCAAGGATCTTTCTTGTGTAATCCTTTTCGTCTTTTGCTTTTGCATTATTTTTCTTATCCCTAACTTTTGCCTGGACTGATTCTTGTGAATCTTTGATTGTGAAGTCCAGCGGGATGCCCTAACTTTTGCCTAAGTCGCTTGTTTTCAAGTTTCGACTTAGCGGGCTTTCTCATCATTTTTTAATTCTTTTTTTTGAACAAATCGTGTGACACTGTCTTTCTTGATTGCTTTGAAAGGGTCGTGACTGTCTCACTTCTTGGTTGATGAGGGATAACCATTGTGGTTTCCGATCTCTAGACCTCTTGATTGGGATAACCACTGTGGTTTCTGGTCATTGGACCTCTTGATTTGGTACAACGAAAGGTAATGGATCCTCAGATTTTCACTCCTTTTTGAAATTTGAATGCTCGGTCAAACTAACTAACGCCTACCCTGCCCCTGGGTTAAATGCAAGGGTTTTTTCATGCGAAAAGAAACTCCTACTTCACGGCTCAAATGGGTTGACGAGGGTCTATCTCCCTTATATCTCCGGTGTTTCGGATTTGAAACAATGCTTGTACATCGTCAACATGGTCTTTCTCAAAAGCACACAATTAGAGTTTTTGCGTTTTCATTTCGTCATCCTCCCTGATAGAGTTTAAACACAATAGTTGGTATTGCAATGCATATACACAAAATCATGAGTGAATACGAATGGATTACTTCAAGAAAAACATGTGCATTATATTATGATTAACATTTAAAAACAAATAAGTTTCATGCATGCATACGAATGTTTAAACAAACGATAGAAACTATAAATGAAAATGCAGTAAAGAAGCTGAACATTGCCGTCATTGAGGAGACTTGACTCCGTCTGGACTTATTGCTTCTGAAGATGCCCTTGCAAACTGGGAGGTCAATTTGATGAGGAGATTTCAACATATGGGCAGACTTCCTGGCATGATGACCTTTGAGTCGATCAAAATTTGAACCTTATGCCTGAACACATCACAATTGTCAAATGGTATGCCTAAATGCCCCTGAGTGGTACTTGCATCTAGCATTTCCATTGTGGTTGCCATTATTGAGGAGGTCTGACTCCGTCTGGATTTGTTGCTCTCGGAGACTTTCAGCAGTCAGCAGTCTGGATGTTCATTCTATTACTGATTTGGTGCCATATTCCCACCTTTACCTGGTGCGAACACAATAGTCTTTGGAGTCAATCAAATTCGCGACCTTGTCTTTACCTCTGCCTCTGAAATACTCGCAATCTTCAATTAGATGGTTAGCTTCCCACAGAATGATAGTCGTACTTGGCATTGAAACCCCAAAGGAAGATTTGTCGGAGATGATCCTGATGTGACTAGCTCAACTAGCCTGAATCTGAGCAAATGAGGAAACCCGTTGCGCGTACGACATCGAAATATGATGAAACTTCTTCTCAAGTTGTTCTGGCCTTTACCCTTATGCTCTACCCGTAGGACTCTCTTAGGAAGCTGAAATTGGATGCCGACAAATGACGTCTGGAGGGAAGAGGTTGATAAATGAAGTTGATAAATAAGGTTGCTCGCAAAGATATTGCACGATCTCCTGCCTACGTATCTCCATTGACCAATGGAGAATCAGAGCAGCGTAGTTCCCCTCAATTGGGATGAAAATAACTTCGTTCAAAATTTCCATAACCAAACTCATCTGAGTCTTCATCTGGTTGACTTCCTCTTTCAGCAGTTTCTGACTTTGAAATAAAGCTTGTGCCTCTGCCCTGAATGGCCTCAGCTGGGTCTCCCTTTCGGTTACCTCCGCCCGGAGTTGATTCAAATATATACCTTGATGACTATGATTCAAGTTGTCCATTCTGATGAGAAATCAAGAAAAGAATCTGTCTCTGAACACCTGTCAAGAATGCAAGGATGTATGCAAATGCCATGTTCAATTATTTTTGAGGAATCTATCTGCTTTGATTCAAGTTTTGATACAGAAAAATCCAACAACATGATTCAGATATGTGATCCTCGGAAATAACTGAACATGTGTGCAGAAATGCTATGATGTCATGTATGCAACAGGCGTGTGATCAATGATCTGACGTTGGTGTTGAGCAGTGAACCAATTGTCTGTATAGAATCACAATAGCGGCACCATCTCTGTATAGAACCCCTAAACTGAGAACCCAATAACTGTAGAACTGGATCACATAATTGAACAGTCACTGATGGTGTTGAAGCTGAACAACGAGCCAAGTGTCTGTGGAGAGTAATAATAACAGTCACAATATCAGGGTCACCATGGTAATCACAGTAATAATTTCTCTGAGTAGAAATCCCGGATCTCAGAATCAAAGAACCATATAGCACCAGATAATATCATAAAACAACACTGGCAAAGCGGGTATGTTGAAGTTTAGGGTTCCTGCAAACCTGTAAACCCCTCCCAATCTCACGGGTGTGCTACTCGGGTCAACATCACGGACTCTCAAAGCCGAATAGCAATAATGCGTTCACCATTTCCGAGAAATGGCTCATGACCAAATCAGGGAATCGGTTTGGCATTATGTACTACTCAGGGAGGCCTCAGCTGAGTCCAAGGAAACAAGCATCCCTCATCGGTCCCCAGCTTCAAGCACTGAATCGAGAAACAATAGTACATTCATCCCGAAGGGTACAATACTACTGTCATACGAACAGTTTGCCTTGACTGGATTCCTATGAGAGAACCAGGCCATCCTATGCGAGTTCCCAGTGGGCCCTCGGATGCGAGTGGGTTTTCCAACAAATGTGGTCTGCCACTGTCATCACTGGAGAGGGGTGTTCCCATTAAGGTTCTCAATGATCGGTCCCCAGCTGCACATAACCATCAAGGTCGTATCCCGAAGTGGGGCAAAAACCCTCACACGAGATAGTTCCAAGAAGGTCGCAACCTGGGTGTGGAACACATCGCCACCCATCATGGTGAGATACCATGAGAGTACAATGTATGTCCACGCTAATCCTATGGTGCACTCAAGCCGGGTATTTGGCTTATCTCACAGTAACTCCCATCCCACAGAAAAAATGAAAACCAGCACAACCAGACAGTCCAGTATAATATGATGCATGGAAAATAAATACTGAAAGCGGTAAATAAATGCGGTAAAGTAAAGCTGTAAAGTAGAAACTGTAAATAAACAGTAAAGCTAAACTAAAGCACACAACAACAAACATATAAACACCCATAGAAACAAAACCAAACAGGCGCTAGGATTGACTCTACAAGGGAAACCGGAAGAATCAGGTTCGGTCCCCAGCAGAGTCGCCAGCTGTCGCTCCTGGGATTTTCATCCTAGTACAAACGCGAAAGTGGCGCGGAAAAGGTAGAGTCGCCAGCCAGACATTTTTATCCCGAATGAATGGGAAAGGTAATGTTGCACAAACCTGAGGAAGAAGGAAAGGACAAGGTCCTACGAACCAAAGATCTGAGTTCGGGAGTCGGTTACGACCTGGGAAGGTATTAACACCCCAGATCGTTCGCCGTACCCGACGGGATCCACGCTTGCTTGTTTTGTTTCAAAGGGTGAGAAATAATATGCTGCTGAATAAAACTGCTGACTGGAATGAGAATGGAAATAAGAAAGGGAATTGGGAAAGAAAATGAAAAGAAAGGGGGAAATGTAGGGAAAATAAAGAATGTGCTCGAACGGGCCCTACCCCGCTGCCTACGTACCTCATCGGGATAATGAGGATCAGAGTCGACGTAGTTCACCTAACTAAGGCGGGAACTATTTGTTTGTGTTTTTTATGGCTGGAACCGCGTATGTCTATGCTCAGGTGTAGCAGGCTCGTCTGGTACGAGTGCGTTTACCGTCTTGCATGCGAGACAAGTCGTCGCAAGTTCACGTTCAGAATGAATGAGATGAGAAAGAGAAGTTCCCGCAGGATAGTCGCTTGTTATTTGTTTTTTGTCTTTTAAGAGAAGTGTTTTGAATTTGTTTGTGAACATTCTCATACTAAAACCTATCCATCGCGGTGAGTATTTATACCTCTCCCCGAAACAGGACGCGTATAAACACTCCGCAACAAAGTCTCGTGTCGTACAAGAACGTTCGGTTTTTATTAAGTGTTTTATTGTTTTTCTTTATGAGATGAGAAAGAATGACTCAAGTTGAAAAAAGGACAAGCTAAGGGGACTAAGACACAACCCTAAGTTAGTTATCATATACAAAAGGGAGATCCTAATGGTTTGTAAGGTATTCTAATCCTAAGAAAGAAAAGGAAAAGAAGAAAAGAGAATTAGAAACTAACTTACTTCCTAAGGAAGGTAAGTTGTTTCTAAAGAAAGGGAAAACCTATAAGCAATCACAAAGTGCTAAGGCAAAGACAATTAAAATGCATAATAGATAGGAATGAAGTGAGACTTACCTCAATCTTCCCCCCTACAAAACAAAGGTTAGCATGACAATGCATATTGAAAGTAAAATCAAAGCATGAAGGCGATTAAGCACCATAAACGTCCTAGAATGGAACTAGGGTTTAAAATAAGACCTAAGTCCAAAGGTGAAGGTACCTAAAGGTTACATAACTTCTAAAGTCAGTAGCTACATGCTATAGGTCCCTAGGTGTGATAGGATACCTCACAAGATCAAACTATGTCAAATTATGTACAAAAAGTTCACATAAGTTCACATAAATGCAAATTAGGGCTCATGGATGAAGTATGAATGCATATGGCTTACAAATATGAATTAGTACATGAAATGAACATCAAAGTTAGTAGTGAATGCTTAAGAAGATGGATGAATGAATATACAATCATGGATGCAATGGATTAGGCATATGGAGCAATGAGAAGAAGATATGAGAAGAAACGAACAAAAATCGCATAAGATCGCACATGATGCAAACTAAAGAAGAATGGCATGTGAATATGAATAAAATGATTATGGGTCAGTAGCATACAAGGTATGAGATGCACTTAGGATGCATGAATAGGCATTAATGATTTCCAAATAATTCAAGTTATTATTTAGAGGAGAAGAGAAATGAGTTTAGGTTGAGATTAATTCACATAAGTATGCACTTTAAAGCACCAAAACAAACCAAATGAGTATGGTTCAAAAAATGACCTATGACTGGAATTAAAGACATAAAAATGATCTATAATCAACCCCTAAAAGCTACCAAAAATCCCCTCAAGAAAATGGCATGAATGCCTTTTTAACATTTAGGTTATGCGACACATAAACACATGAATCAACCTAGGATCTAAGTGACATGGAAAAATAGAAAAAAGAATTTAAAAATTATGAAATTAAATCCCTGTAACAATATAGTCATTATATCACATGTTCCAAAAGGGTTTCACCAAATTATGCACCAAAGTGCTAAAACAAATCCTTGACTAGCAAGGTAACAAATCGTGATCATCGAAAAACAACTCCACAAAGTGGATCAAAAAGGGCACTAAAAATTATTAAAAAAAAGCCTAAGGAGAATAAAAATGTCACAAATTACAGTGATTAATCACACACAAAAAATAGGTATCACACCTATGGGGAAAATTGTTTTCGGTCCCTTATGTCAAAACACTCCGTTTTGGGACAGCTTGTGATCTAAAATCCAAATAAAATATTGAAACCACCCAAATATGGAAACAAAAAATATAAAAATTTAAATAAGAGGACGAGGATCACTCATGAAATTTTCCAGAATTTTATCCCACCTAAAACTATTTTTAATAATTGCGACGAAACGGGCAAAAAAGTGGATTTTAAGGGGAAGTGAAAGGAATCAATCCTAATGGTTCGTAACCTAATCCCTAAACTCCGAAATCGACACAAATCAACATATATCACAAATATATCCAATGCCTCAGGTGGGAGGGCTCAGTATGCACCTTAAGCTATATGGTCCTAAGCCGCATACGACTAAAATGATGCGTAATCGTGGAGAATCGAAATTACTTACTTGATCGAAGTGCCGATTCTTCACATAAAAGAAATCTGAAAAAACCTCAAGCAAGGTCTTGTAGTCTCCTATGAGCAAAATAAATGCTCATCTTCCACATTCACTTTGCGATGCCTCACCATACTCGAAATCGATCCAATATCGATCAAAGCACTTATGAACCATTTAATCCAAAACAATTCTAAACCATAATTAAAATTAATTATCAACAAAGTCCTAATTAAAAATTACGAGAAAAAAAAAGATGGATTAAGATGTTAATTCACAAAAAGTAATTAGTAAGAAAATTAATTAATAAATTGTTTTTTACAACCAAAATCAATTATCAAAATTTAAAAAAAGATAAAGAAACAAGGGTGCAGTAAGAATTCAGCTGCTGCAAAAAAATAAAACCTTGGCCCAAAGCCCATTTTCTTATCAACCCGCAGGAGGGGCATACGAGTGATTTGGAGGTGCAAATAGAATTTTTCATGGCCTTGAGGCCCAATTCTCCAGGCTGAGTTCTTGAGGGGATGTCGTTAGGAAGTATCGCGTTGCCAATAGCAACAAACCCGGCCCTAGGCCCAAATCTCATGCTAATTCACCTAGGTGGTGTATTCAGCAAAAATAATGGTGATGATAGCAATTCAATGGGGCTTTGGAGGTTATGCTCGAGCCCAATTCGTGTTTGACCAAGACTAAAACGGACGAAACCCTAACACCATCCAATATCACCCTTTCTTCATCTTCTTTAAGCCATTCCTTCACCGTCGCTTGTTCACCATCTCATAACCTGAATTCTTCTTAGCAGCAAACGCAAAATGCCTTCATATCCCTTTCCCACCGAAAAAAACAAACGGCATCGGAGATGCGAATCCCTTAGGGCACCGATCCGTATTGGCTTCATCATCTTTGGAGGTTGCCGGAACCAATCACCACCGTGCAATTCCTTCTCCTATACTTCGCCGACAAACGTGCTTCACTTTCAACAAGGCAAAAGAAAACTTCGCCGCCACCATCGATCACCTAGCGACGCGGCTCTCTTCAAATCGATTACGGTGTTATGCGCCTTCCCTAGCTTAGCTTGCACCCACTCTCAGATGCGACACGAATGAAGGATTATGTCACCCCACATCCTCTGCCGCGACCTTCTTCTTCCTCTTCGCGATTGCGTCAATGCGGATTAACCGTCAATTTCTTCAATTTCGCTCATCGTCATCATCGATGAGACGACAAAACGACAATGGTGCGAAACTTCAGGTGAGTTCCTTGTTGTGATTCGATCCTTCATACTCCGAAATGCTATTGAAACTTTCTGACTCGACATTGCGATGTTCTTGGATTAATGATATTGCATTTTGTCGTTATCGCTCTAAACCCTGTTAATTCCTGATGATATTCTTCTTCTTCTTTCTGGTGTGCGAACTGAACTGTTGATGGTGACTCCTTAATGATTGCAGGTTTGGAAGATGACTAATGATGCTACTGTGTTGGTGAATATTGCAACAAAAGTAAAAATTGTTGCAGAATTCATGTTGTCGAAGTTGAAGGTTTGTTCTTGATGATTGATGAAGGTGACACGTTGATGATGTGAGTTGACGAAGATCTTTGAAGAGTTCAGATTGAGGGATATGATGCGGAGAATAGAGTGGGATGATTCTGAGAGAGCTTGGAGATTGGAGTGAAGGTAGTGATTGAACCCACTGATGAGGAGTCGAAGAATTGATAAAGATGATGCAACATTTCGAGGTAATCGCATCGACCATGATTTCCCCCTTTCCTAATTCTGAAATCTCTCTCTTATTGAATTTCTTGCGGTTCTCATTGTTGTCGCTGATTATAGGTTACAGAGGTGATGAGTATGGTGGAGCCGATGCAGGTATGATCTTGAATGCTAAGATTCTGCAGGTTTTTTCTTCTTCTTGATTAGGGAATCCGAATTTGTTGTTGATGTTGTTGCGTTATTGCAGGCTTTCTGTTGTCACGGTTGGAGATACATATTCAAGAGTTGAAGATGACGGTTGTGTGATGAGTTTCAGACTTGCAGATGTTCTTGAAGATGATGATGCAGAATCACAGAGAGGCTCTCGATTGATGATGAAAAGATTGGAGGGTATTGGTTGAAGAAGATTTGGTTAGAGAAGATTGAAGGTGGTTGAGAACGATGGATCCTGGGTGATGAAGATGGAGAAACAGGGAAGCTTTTTTTTCCATTTCTGTTTGGTGATGATAGTGCAAGCAAAAGAGAGAGAGTGATTAAGAAGAAGAATAATGGAAAGATTGAAGAGGACCTCCTGTTTTGTATATTTTTTCATATATATCTCCCTTTTTTTTTGGATTATGGAAAATGCTTTAAAGTGAATGGAATTGGAGATCCTGCTTCTTTTTTGTAACTGAATTCGGTTAATCCCCTTTTCTCCCACCATCACCTTTTTTTTCTGCTGTTAATCTCAGTATGTGTGTAACTCAGTTTTCCTCCACTGAATTTTTATGATAAAACCTTTTGTATTTGTTATAGTTTTGGTTCTCAAACAATTCCATCAGTTTTTGAGTTATTGGGCTAAAATTCTGTGGCTGAAACTTTTCCAAGCCAATCGGATACATACAAGCAGGAGATTTAATACACAATACCCACATATAATAAATTGGAAAAAATTAGCTAAAAAATGGATAATAATTAAACTTAGGAACAAAAGGACTTGAGACCTTAGTCTAAAAATAAAAAAGATAATAAAGGCTTGAGAATAACATTCAAAATTCAACCATGAATTGGTAAAGAAGAGAAATGGATTTAAAGGTAGGATATAAAATGATATTGGTTTATTGAGTTTGGTCAAATGAATATGATTTAGTAACTTTGTCAAACAAAGGGATTCGGGATCGAGAATGGATCAAAATAGTCAAACGAAAATGGGGTTAGAAATGAATAATGGATTGATTTTAGAAAAGAGAATGGGCCTAATGTTGGAAAGAAACAATGGATATTTAGAGATAAGTGATATGAAAAAATATGAATATGGACAACAACATGACTTTAGACAATGGGCTAGAAATGTACCAAATGGAATGTGGACAATATTGTGACAAAGCGGGTCATTGGGTATTAAAATACGGATTTCAACATGGATAAACTTGATTAATAACATTGGATATGGACACGAAGGTGGGTTTAAAATGATATGGGTTTTACTTGACTGGCAATATTAAACAAACCATAATTGTGCATTTTCCATCCTTCAACAAACAAATTCCTCGAGGAAACCCTGAAGATGGTAACGAAGCCATATCAACAAGTACGCCCAAGAAAACCTCTGTCACAAATCCCCTAATCTCATGGCTTTTAATGAAGCTCTAATATCCATAATATGCGTTAGGGAGAATGACTTTTGGGTAAGAAGAACACTCGATACATTGAGGGGAAACAAAACCTTAGTCCATGGTAAACCTCAGTTATAACCTTGACAGCTTGTAACTTAAAAAGATCGTCCATGATAGTAAGAATTCCCTTTGTATCAACTTGAGTGCAATAACTAAATATATCACCTATGGATAGGAAAATCCATATCACAAGGAAACGCCTCGATCACTTGCCTTAGGAAACGATGAAATGCATGATTATGTATGTCAATGACCTAAGGGGAAATGCAGATGAGTGCGAAGCGATAAGCCAGTTAAGGAAACAAATATGAGAGCAAATTTTGAGGTATCTTCCTGAGTGCCATCAGCATGAGGGCTTAAATTGTTGCTTTCATTTGGGCCAGCGGTCACCTTCGACGTAGCCCTAGGAATTTGTCTTTCAACACCCTGAGGATAGGGTGTATTCTCTAAAACCTTGGCTATCCTGGAAGAAGATTGGGAAGCAGTGTTAGGAGTTTTGACAAGCTTCCTCTTCTTCTTGATGAGTTTACCCTCTTCATGGGGAGAAAGGTCCTTACCATCATCCTCGTGGATGGTCAGTTGGGCCCCCCTATCTGGCTTTCTTGTTGGAGTGGTATGAGGCTTTCGAGTTGCCTGAGGGGCCTCAGGAGTAGCCCTCGTAGCGGTGCTCTTTGTAAACACCCCAAATTTGTCCTCATTTTTTTTCTCACACCATGGCTTTTGATCTTTCATTTTTTGCATTAGCATAAGCATACCATCACACTGCATAGTTCATTTCATCTGCATCTAGGGTTTGTGATATGAGCAATCCAAGAAATCAATCTGAGCCATCCCAAAGGTCTTAAAGCTTTCCAAGAGGGTCCATGTGTGTTCTATGGTCATATTATGCTCCCCAAAGTTCATGAAAGTCAAGGGATCACAAGAATTGGCAAAGGCATGGAAGCAGAGCTAGGGTTTTCCTGCACAGATGACCAAAATTAGGGTTTTGGTTTCAGAGGCCTTAACTCCAAAAAATTTGGTCATTCTTGTTTCTAATGTTCTTAATATGTTATAAGGATCATGTGTACCAAGTTTAATGAAGAAATTCATTGTGGAAGTCATCTGACCATTGGGTAACTTCTTGAGCAAGTTAAGTCAAAATCAGGGCATCTGAGGCCCCCAACAATGGAACCAAAGGGTCATTTTCATCAATTTGAAGTTCAATGATCTTTATTTGGTCTTAGAAGTTGTTGTAAGTTCACAAGATTGAAGAATTTTGAGCCAATTGCAAACTTGCCATTTTTGGAAATGACTTGTAATGGAAACTTTCCATTTTGGGAAAGATTTTCAACCTCCTCTTTCATGACCAAAAAGAGAAATGGCAGATATGTTTATGAACACCCTCCAAGGGACATACATTGATAGGTTGGTTGTTTTCTCTTCCACTAGCTTTGCAGATGTGGTCATAGCTGGAGAAAGGATTGAAAGTTTATTGAAAATGGGAAAGATTTCTGATAACGGCGCCAGCTCAAGCAATACAAGGAAACCATTTGTAGGGCCTCGAAGGTCCGGTGAAACAAACTCAGTACACATGGGCAGAGGAAGGCCCCAGTACATGCCAAGATCAATTGTCGTTGTCACAATTCCTACTCCACCTCCTCAACAATACACTCCGCAACCACAACAGTTCCCTCAACAACATTTTCCTCAACAAAGGTCCTATAACAATAACAACAACCAACAGCAGTGTCCTTTCCAGCAAAGGCCATCTCAAGTCAACAGGGTAATTGAGCCTATACCAATTCCCTATGCCGCTTTGTTGCCACAACTTCTGAAGCTTAATCTTGTTGAATTAAGAACTCTAGCTCCACCAGATCCTCAGAACCTTCCACGGAATTACGACGTTAATGCCAGATGTGCCTTCCATTCTAATGCACCTGGCTATACCACAGAAAAGTGTAGAGCTTTGCACACGAAGGTCCAGGATCTGGTTGATTCAAAGGCTTTAAATTTCGCACCACCTCCTAATGTCACAAAGAATCCTATGCTCAACCACGGTGGGCCAAGGATAAATGCAATTGAGGAGGATCAAACCATGAATTTAATTGAAGATACTGCAAACATTCAAACACCTCTGGCAGAGGTTAAAGCTCGGCTTTTAAAATGCCAGGTGTTCCCAGGTTGTGAGGCCTGCTGTGAATCTTGCAAAGTTTCCATCAATGGGTGTGAAAGCTTGAGAAGTGGCATCAATGGCCCTATCAGAGAAGGTATCCTGCAGATAACATCAACGGTTTCTACAACATCAGCGATTCCTCTTACAGCAACAACAAGTACTTCTCCTACAACTGCAAAGACAATTGTTCCGACAGACTCGTCTACAAAATCAACAACCATATCTTCCACCACTTCAACAAACACTAGTTCAACCGCATCTGCTTCTACAACTACAACAACCATTAACAACGACGTCTTCATAGTCACCATATACTACGACCCAGCAATGGTCCCTGATTCCAACAGTTTTCAGCAACAATCTCAACAACCCAGCTTCAGTATTTCACCACCACCAACAATCAGAAGTCCCATCACCATATATTACAATCCACAGACAATCACAGTGCCTACCTCCGCTGCAGTCAGTCCAGTCACCATCACGGTACCCGGACCCATTCCATATGAAAAAGATAATGTTATACCATGGCATTATGGTTCAGACCTCTACTGCAAAGGGGAGAGAGTATTTCTTGATTCTTCAGCTCATACACCACATGTGGATAATGTCGAGGGAGGCGGAGGCTTCACCCGAAGCGGACGCCTTTTCGCGTCACAAGTTCCAAGAGTTAATAATGAGGCAGAGGCTGCTGCCAAAGCTAAAGGTAAAAATGTGGTGTCGGAAGAACCAGTTTTGAAAGAAGCCCATAAAACATCTTTTGATCAAGATGTGGATGAATTTATGAGAATAATCAAGAGAAGCGACTACAAGGTTATGGATCAGCCACCAGACTCCTTCCAAGATCTCCATTTTATCATTGCTATTGTGTTCCGAAGCTCATCGGGATGCATTACTTAAAGTTTTGCACGCAGCCTACGTGCCCGAGGAGATCACGGTAAATCAGCTTGAGACAGTGGTGCCTAATGTTAATACTAGTCATGGGCTAGGCTTCACCAATGCTGATTCGAAAACGGAAGGCCGTCATCACAATAAAGCTTTACACATCACTCTGGAGTGTAAAGGGGTTGTGCTTTCACATGCTCTAGTTGACACTAGGTTTTCACTCAATGTCTTGCCAAAGAAAGCCCTTGTTAAGCTTGAGTATGATGGTATTGATCTCCGACCAAGCAATCTGGTGGTTAGAGCTTTTGATGGTTCCAAGAGGTCTGTTCTTGGAGAGGTGGAGCTTCCTGTGATAATTGGCCCGCAGGTCTTTCAAACTACTTTCTACGTGATGGACATTCAGCCGGCCTACAACTGTTTGTTGGGTCGACCATGGATTCACGCCGCCGGCGCAGTTACGTCGACCCTTCACCAGAAATTAAAATACGAGTGGGAAGGGCAAATTATCACAATCTGTGGTGAAGAGGATATTTTTGTTAGCCATCTGGCCACCTACAAATACATTGAGATGGATGGTGAAATCAACGAGACCATGAGCCAAGATTTCGAACCACTGAACGTCAATGAGGTGACAACTGAAGTATTTGCTGCATCCCAGGAGGATAGGATGGGTACTTCAATTGTCTCCTATCAACAAGCTCGGAAGGTTGTTGAAGAGGGAAACACCCGAGGCTGGGGCAAGCTACTACCTATGGAGAAGAAGGAGGACAAATTCGGTTTGGGTTACAAACTATTCCTACAAGATCAAGCAGAGGCTGCTAAGAAGCCCAAGTTCATAAGTGGGGGAATGCTAACCCCAGATGCTATCAACAACGTGGAAGACGAAGTTGAAAGCGACCTCAACCTGGAGAGTTGGATTCGTCCAAGGATCCCGGGCCAACAAGTCCTTAACTAATCTCCCCAGGAAATTATAAGAGTTACTCCTGCAGAGTAATTATTATTTCTTGCCTTTTTTTAGCATGCATCAAGTCCTGCATCTTGCCCAAGGTGTCAGGACTCATTTTGTAATAGGGTCATATTTGTATTTTTGTGCAAATGGAATATCAATGAATATTGGACATATTTTGCAAACAATTTTCTCTCTCGCTCACTGTCTTTTCATTTTTGTTATTTTTCGCACAAAACAATAAAATGGCAATGTTTTCAAAATAAATAAATTCATTTTTTCTGAACAAGATTAAAATTGATCACTAAAAAGAACAAATCTCAACCCTTGCAGAAATAATCCTCCAGATTGCACCGACAACAACACTGTTATGACCTTGTATGACTTCGATAATCCAATTAATCAAGCAGATGAAGGGGTTGATGAAGACTATGAGTTTCCTGAAGAGTTAGCCAGGTTGTTGAGGCAGGAAGAGAAAGTGATTACTCCTCATCAGGAGGAGATTGAAACTGTTAATCTTGGTACCGAGGAGGATTTGAAAGAAGTGAAGATTGGGGGCGGTCTGCAAGCTCCAGTGAAAGAACAGCTTATCAGCATGCTTCGAGAGTATGTTGACGTCTTCGCTTGGTCCTATCAAGATATGCCAGGTCTAGATATGAATATTGTCATGCACAGGCTACCATTTAAAGAAGATTGTCCTCCAGTCAAGCAGAAGTTGCGCCGTACTCGCCCAGATATGGCCATGAAAATTAAGGAAGAAGTACAAAAGCAGTGGGACACCAGATTCCTTGCTGTAACTAGTTACCCGCCGTGGGTTGCTAACATTATACCCGTGCCTAAGAAGGATGGCAAGGTGCGTATGTGTGTGGATTACCGGGATCTGAACAGAGCTAGCCCAAAGGATGATTTCCCATTACCTCACATTGATGTATTGGTCGACAACACACCTCAGTTTTCGGTATTTTCTTTCATGGATGGATTTTCTGGGTATAATCAGATCAAGATGTCACCCGAAGACATGGAGAAAACAACCTTCATCTTACCTTGGGGCACATTTTGTTACAAGGTAATACCGTTTGGACTGAAGAACACCGGTGCAACTTATCAACGGGCTATGGTAACATTATTCTATGATATGATCCACAAAGAAATTGAATGCTATGTGGATGACATGATTTCCAAGTCCCTTACTGAAGAAGACCATCTGGTAAATCTGCTGAAGTTGTTCAAGCGTCTGAGGAAATATCAATTGAAGTTGAACCCCAACAAATGCACATTCAGGGTACATTCTGATAAGTTGCTGGGATTCATTGTAAGTGAAAAGGAATTGAGGTTGATACTGACAAAGTCAAAGCCATTCAGGAGATGCCTGCACCTAAGACTGAAAAAGAAGTTCGGGGGTTCTTAGGTAGATTGAACTACATATCAAGGTTCATATCTCATCTCACTGCAACCTGTGAGCCCATGTTCAAACTGTTAAGAAAGGAGCAAATAGTCAGGTGGAAAGAATATTGTCAGAAGGCTTTTGACAAGATCAAGGAGTACCTACAAGAACCTCCAATTCTCATGCCTCCAATTGAAGGAAGACCTCTGATAATGTACCTGACAGTATTAGAAGGATCAATGGGATGTGTGTTGGGCCAACATGACGAGTCTGGTCGAAAAGAGTATGCAATATACTACCTAAGAAAAAAGTTTACTGACTGTGAACAACGTTATTCACTGCTCGAGAAAACTTGTTGTGCTTTAGTGTGGGCTGCTCGCCGACTAAGACAGTATATGTTGACTCACACTACCTTGTTGATCTCAAAAATGGACCCCGTCAAGTACATATTTGAGAAGCCAGCACTTACCGGAAGGGTTGCAAGATGGCAAATGATTCTGACAGAGTATGACATTCAATACACCTCTCAAAAAGCCATCAAGGACAGTGTACTGTCTGACTATCTGGCTGAGCAACCCATTGATGATTACCAGCCCATGAGATTTGACTTCCCTAATGAAGACATCATGTACTTAAAAGCAAAAGATTGTGAAGAGCCAGTTCACACTGAAGGGCCTGACCCAGAAGGAGAATGGACTATGATGTTTGACGAGGCTGTCAATATGAATGGTCGTGGAGTTGGTGCAGTGCTCATTACACCTAAAGGAGTTCATATGCCTTTCTCGGCAAAACTCACCTTTTCCTTCACTAACAACGAAGCAAAATACGAAGCATGTATCATGGGACTTGAGGAAGCCATTGACCTCAGGATCAAAACAATGAATGTATTCGGAGATTCAGCCTTGGTAATCAACCAGACCAACGGCAAGTGGTATACTCATCAAGAGCATCTGATTACATACCGTGACTATACGAGGAGATTATTGACTTTCTTCACAACAGTCAAACTTGAATACATCCCTCAAGATGAAAATCAGTTTTCAGATACTTTAGCTACCATTTCCTCCATGATCAAAGTTCAAACTGCCAATTACGTGCCTCGGATTTTGGTATCCAGATTAGACCGACCGACATATGTGTTCTCTGTAGACATTGCTAGTGATGACAAACCTTGGTTCCACAACATCAAATGCTTCTTAGAGAATCAGACGTACCCACCTGGGGCATCATCTAGTGATAAGAAGACATTAAGAAGGTTGGTCGGTAGCTTCTTCCTCGATGATGATGGTTCATTATACAAGCGAAACTTCGACATGGTCCTGCTTAGATGTGTTGACAAGAAGGAAGCAGACCTACTGATGCACAAGGTGCATGAAGGTTCTTTTGGTACCCACGCCGGAGGATATGCGATGGCAAAGAAATTATGAAGATCAGGTTACTACTGGATCACAATGGATGCAAACTGTTGTGCCTATGCCAGAAAGTGCCATAAATGCCAGATCTACGCAGATAAAGTGCATGTGCCTCTGAATCCTTTGAACGTGATGTCTTCACCTTGGCCCTTTGCCATGTGGGGCATTGACATGATTGGGAAGATCGAACCGACTGCTTCAAATGGTCACAGATTCATCCTGGTAGCCATTGATTACTTCACCAAATGGGTTGAAGCAGCTTCGTATGCAAACGTCACCAGACAAGTGGTAGCCAGATTTCTGAAAAGAGACATCATTTGTCGATATGAAGTTCCCGAGCGAATCATTATTGATAATGGTTCCAATTTGAACAACAAAATGATGGCAGAACTGTGCCGGGACTTCAAAATTCAACATCACAACTCTTCTCCTTACAGGACAAAGATGAACGATGCTATTGAGGCAGCTAACAAGAACATCAAGAAGATTGTACAAAAGATGGTGGTTACCTATAAAGATTGGCATGAGATGCTACCATTTGCTTTGCATAGGTACCGAACCTCAATCAGGACGTCCACTGGGGCAACGCCTTATCAACTCGTGTATGGTATGGAAGTTGTCCTACCTGTTGAAGTTGAGCTACCCTCCTTACGGGTAATGATGGATGTGAAGCTGGATGAAGCGGAATGGGTCCGGTCTCGGTACAATCAACTGAATCTGATTGAAGAGAAAAGATTAGTTGCCATATGTCATGGGCAGTTATATCAGAAGCGAATGAAGAAATCCTTTGATCAGAAAGTCAGACCTCGGGAATACCAAATGGGAGAGCTTGTTTTGAAAATAATCCTTCCTCCTCATACACAGCACAGGGGCAAGTGGACACCAAACTATGAAGGTCCCTATGTCATAACCAAAGTCTTCTCAGGTGGAGCACTGATGCTCGCAACCATGGATGGTGAAGACTTCCCATCTCCTGTGAACTCAGATGCAGTTAAAAAATACTTCGCATAAAATGACCCGCTGGACATAAAAACAGAATGTAAGTCCAGGAAAAAATAGGGCATCCCGGCGAGTCAAAAACAGAATAAAATACTCGGACAAAAATAAGGGGAAAATCAAAAAAATGTACACCCGCTGAGTTGAAAAGCCGCATTGGAAAGCTCAGGAAAAAATGGGTATCCCAGTGGATTGAAAACCCGAAAGGACGATCCACGCAAAAACAGGGAATAAGCGAACAACTCCATTCTGAATTCGTCTGTATCATTCGCAACATGGCAAGTTTCGAAAGGACAAAGCGTCGGTCAGAATCAGCCTTCTTCAGAAAGCAAGATAAGAAGAGCATCAAGGTCATACAGGTCATAGCAAAGGAAGCTCACTGAAGTGTCATCTTCAACATTGCCAACACTTTTATTTTCTCAATTTATAGCAATCTCCTCCTTCCAGGGGATTCACTTCTTTTGACTGTATTCGCCAATTCAGGGCACAAAATCAATAAAATCAGAGTTCCCAGCCACACTTCGTTTTGTACATTTTTGTTTCGTTTGCAAAATGTGCAATGTTCATAATACAACACTTGCATAAAACATATGAGCCATTTTAATAAAATGCTTGCAGGAAATATATTAGTTTCAGTTAAATCTAACTCCCATTTCGGAATCCGGTTAGGGATACCTCAGGATACTTGTGTGTTTACCTTTGTCTTAACAGGTTGCGAGTATTTCAATACACAACAATGGGCATATCAAGCATTGAATCCCCAACATACTACTTCCCAGAAGTTATCTCCTCCCCGAGCAAGACCTCCCGAGCAGTTCCTGACAACTATTTCACGGCAAAGTGATCAAAGAACCCTCCATTCCCCACGGAGATACCAGATTTCTCTCATCCTCAACGGAGTTGGTGGAATTGATTCCTGACAGAGTTGCCTCCCCAGTAGGGCAATACCTGAAAACACATCCCCGACGGAGTTACTAGAACTTCCTCATCCCCATTAAGGAATTCTCCCTCCAGATAGATCTACCAACGATCTATTTCCCCAAGCAGGGTTACCCTTCCGGACAGATCCATCAATGATCTCTTCCCCCAACCGGGTTATTCTTCCAAATAGATCAGCCAGAGATCTTTATCCCCGCAGAACCCGAGTCTCGGATCAGTTTCTCTCATTTGCATAATCATATAATTCGCATCATATTCACCGAAATAAGCGTAGCATTCCGTCTAATACGGAGCATTACGGCAAAAATCAAACATTCGCATGATCATAAGCCAGGTTTGAGCCAATCACCTGCAAATACCATCAATATTTCATCAGCAATATACAAAACTCATATCCCGTGCAGATAAAAGCCAAAACATCCTCTTTGCACTCTCAAAACAGATGCCTGTTTATATTTATACATATTTGACACTCGTCCGTGTCATACTTCCCCAGCAAGTCAAACACTCATTCGTGTCTTTCTTGTACCTCACTAACAAATCAATACTTGTGCATACCAATATAGAGGTCCTTTGATACTCGTCCGTATCATTGTTATATCACTCCTCAGCAGATTCGACACTCGTATGTGTTCCTTGTTTAACCAGTTGATACTCGTCCGTATCATCATCCTTGAACATGTGTCAGCGTTTGTTTCTCTCGATACTCGTCTGTATCGTGGTTCTAAGGGTGCTCGTCCGCATCTTTAATCTATACACATTGTCAAACACTTATACCTTCTATTTTAAAGCGTAAGCACTCGTCCGTGTTTACATCCCCACAGGAAAAAAAATAACTTTTTCTATCCGGCATTTGTCCTATGTCGTGATATTTTCGGCAGCCGTCCCCTGCCAGGTGATCGTCCATCACCTTTGGATGACCGTCCCTCATCCTTTCCCCAGTGGAATCCCCATTGTTGGAACCTTCTATCTGGAATTCGTCCTATGTCGAGATAAAGAGTAGTCGTCCCCTGCTAGGTGATCGTCCTTCACCTTTTTGATGACCGTCCCTCATCATTTATCTGATGGCCGTCCCCGTTGTTGATCTTGTTATCCGGCATTCGTCCTATGTCGCGATAATCCCCAAGAGCATTCGTACCCTGCTAGGTGATCGTCCTTCACCTCTTGATGATTGTCCTTTATCATGCTTATCTGATGGTCGTCCCCATCGTTGATCTTTTCTATCAGGCATTCGTCCTATATCGAGATAAAGAGCAGGTTGTCCCCTACTAGGTGATCGTCCTTCACCTTTGATGACCGTCCCTCATCGAATATTTCATTTATTCTTTAACCTGATGTTCGTCCCCATCGTGGCCCCTTTTCCTTTTCCTGATGATCGTCCTTCATCAGCTTTTACTCAATGGTCGTCCCCATCATTGTTTACTTTACCATTCGACCTGATGGATGTTCCTGTCAGTGTTTCCCTAATTCCTTTGATCCCCAGAGAATTTTATTTACTTACCCGATGGCCGTCCCCGTCGCGGTTTCTTTATTTCCCAGCATGATGGTCGTCCCCGACATTGCTTTGCTTACCATTTTACCCCCAGCAGTCGTCCTCTGCTCGATGGTCGTCATCCATCATTTGTACATGACAAACATATTATTTTATCATTTACAATTTATATCCCTTTTTTTCTTCTCCCCAGTAAGTGCAAATTTTAGATTGTCTTTGGTATTCAACCACAAGTTATCTTGTTTGTCTGTTAAGCCAGGAGCTTACATACTGCACAACTAACTCATGCTTGAATAAGGGCAGTTGTAAACACCCCAAATTTGCCCTCATTTTTTTCTCACACCATGGCTTGTGATCTTTCATTTTTTGCATTAGCATAAGCATACCATCACACTGCATAGTTCATTTCATCTGCATCTAGGGTTTGTGATCTGAGCAATCCAAGAAATCAATCTGAGCCATCCCAAAGGTCTTAAAGCTTTCCAAGAGGGTCCATGTGTGTTCTATGGTCATATTATGCTCCCCAAAGTTCATGAAAGTCAAGGGATCACAAGAATTGGCAAAGGCATGGAAGCAGAGCTAGGGTTTTCCTACACAGATGACCAAAATTAGGGTTTTGGTTTCAGAGGCCTTAACTCCAAATTTTTTTGGTCATTATTGTTTCTAATGTTCTTAATATGTTATAAGGATCATGTGTACTAAGTTTGATGAATAAATTCATTGTGGAAGTCATCTGGCCATTGGGTAACTTCTTGAGCAAGTTAAGTCAAAATTAGGGCATCTGAGGCCCCCAACAATGGAACCAAAGGGTCATTTTCATCAAATTGAAGTTCAATGATCTTTATTTGGGTTAGAAGTGGTTGGAAGTTCACAAATTGAAGAATTTTGAGCCAATTGCAAACTTGCCATTTTTGGAAATGACTTGTAATGGAAACATTCCATTTTGGGAAAGATTTTCAACCTCCTCTTTCATGACAAAAAATGCTTCAAATGAAAAATTCTTGGACATGAAAGTTGTAGATTAGGTCTTTCCCTTTTCAAAAAGTACAAGAACATGTCTTGATTCATCCTAGAACTCAAGATATGGTCTTTCAAAGTTGGCAAAAATCACATAATTTTCAAGTTCATGTTAAAGAGGGATTTTTGCATATTGGCATTTCAAGCTTCTAAATGACCTATAATGTGCTTAATTATGTCATAACATGTTAATGCAACTTGCCAAGATCAGAATTGGCCCAAGGATTAAAGCATTTCATGGCTTGATTCACAAGAAACACCAAAGTTGGAAAATTGCATAAAGTAGAACATCTTTTCATCCAAGCCTTCCAGCTGCAATCTTTTGATCCAAGGGCCATCCACAAACTCTACTGAGGCCAAGACACCCCTTGAAACAACTCTGCACCATGCCCATACCTCAAGTACACAAAGTTGACAATTTTGTATTTCCTCCCATACCAATCAAACTGAGCCACCACCCACTCTCTGACCAATCACAACCTCTTATGCAAACCCTAAGGAGACCATTTCATAACACATTGAAGCCTGAAACACCTAAGAGCTCAGAATTCACAAAATCTATCAAAACCTTCCTCTCTTCGAATCTCCCTGCACAAGCCTCAAACTTCAAAATTTTTTCCACCAATCAACTCAAAATCATCCATAGATCACAAAGCACCCACTCCCATGGCCTGAAAACCCCCAAATCAGAAATACGATTTCTGAGTTATCAGAACCAAACACTTCAAAACAACCATCATAAACTTGTTCTAAGCTTCACATCATCCTCAGGGGGTCCATTGAAGTTGATTTGCACAAGGGAGGAGGCCAGAAAGCTCAAAACTGCAAAGCTTCATCTCAGGTATACCTCAAGAACATTTTTTTCCAGAACTTGCTATTTAAGTTAAAATATCATTCTTCATGTTCCCCTGATCACTCTGATATGTTTTGTTTTGAAAATGATTGAGAAATGAGCATGTATGGTTGTTCTGAAAGTTTGCCCGAAAATTCTGTTTGATTCGATTCTTGCTTTTTATGAACTATAAATTTTAGATGATGATGGATTCTTGTTTAGGGAGAGTAGTAGATCATTTCTGGAGATTTAGAGGTGTTAATTTGACCTAGGGAAGAAGTTGAGATTTTGAGTGGTCGGAGAAGATGACCGGAGCTAGCTCCGGTCACCTGAAAATCATTAAAACCCTAATTAGGGTTAGTTGCCCAGATTGATTTCCCACCCTTGGATCTTGATTAGGTTAGCGCGCGTACGGCTCAGATTAGTTCACTTAAGTTAATTTCTTATTAATTAATTTAATTAAAATCATTTAGCCAGTTTGAATGTGGACCATTGGATGATGTGCCAAGTCAATTCCCTCCCTTTTTATTCAAATCTCAGCCATTGGATGCGCTGACTTGCATTTTAATTCATTTTATTTTATTTTCTTTTCATTTCTTTTGCAAATTTATTTTAAAATACCAAAACTCATCACAAAAATATGAAACTTTGCATTCTGATTTTAAATATTTTTCTCAACCTGAAAATGATTCTTATTTTATTTTTTGCATATAAAAAGTATTTTTAAAATATTTAAATGTTATTTTTAATTAATTAAAGTATTTTAATTAATTAAAAATGCATTTAGGTTTCTAAAAATCACCAAAAAAATCATGAACCATCCCAATACATTTAGAAACATTTTCAAACTCTTCATACAAATTATTTTTTAGGTTTGATCATAGTTTCCCAATTTTCTTTGAATTAGGGTTCATTAAAATCACAATTTTTAACCCTAACTTTAAAAAATCATTTCTGCCTAACCAAGAAGAGTTTGAACTTGATTCTTTTTGCATTGTTTCACATATTGCATGTAGTTTCAGGTTATTTTCCTCATGAATTTATCTTGCATTTTCAAATTGATTTGCATTTTTCATTTTGAATCACCCAAAAACCCTAGCAAACATAGGAAAATCATAACTTCTAATAAGATTAGCTTCTGACCTTCTCCTTTGGGGTGTGACTTTGTATGGGTTTAGGGTTTAATTGAGCTTGGTTTCAATTTTTTATCATGTTGTATGCTTTTTTCTTGTTCATTTGCATCTCATATGTCCATAAAACCCTAATTTTTCATTGCATTCACCTTGCATATTCATCATCATGTGAACTTGCCATGACATCAAGAATTCATGTGTCATCTTAGACATCTTAGGACATGTTAAAATCTTGCTTGATAATTTATTCATTCATTTTCCATGTCTTGCATTCATTTCATTTCATAAACATCCATGTATTTTCAAACTTCTAAGCATGCTTCATTTGCATCTCATCCTTGTATGAACATTCATATGCATATTGTATGACTTTGCATCATCTCATATGCCATTTGCATTGCATAATCACTTCTGACTTTGGTCATTTCATCTCATTTCAATTCATGTCTTTATGCTTTATACCTTATGCATTCATGTTAACCATTTCAGGAACTTTTGGTAAGTTATTGTGGGAGGTGGATTTGCCTTCACTTCCCACTTCTTCTTATCTCATTCATATGCATTTTTACATGTATTTGAAGTGAACTTGTTCACTTATGTTCCATCTTTCTCACTTTCTTCCTTTGAGTCACTTATCTTCTTAGGAAGTAAGTAACTTATTCTCCTGCCTCCTCCTCATTTCATCTGCTTCTCCCATTGGTGGCCTTGAAGATCTTATCTCTTAAGCCTAACAAACAATAGGATATCCAAGCATGATAATGTTTAGGGTTGTGTTTAGTCCCCCTTAGCTTCTTACCTTTGAGTCTCCTTGAGTCTCTCTTCTCATCTCAATAATCAGAGACTAAACTCTTAAAGTTTAAGGACTTTGGAATTAGGGTTATGCATGCATCCTTCTCTTAGGATGGAGTGTATAACTTTAATCCTAAGTGTTAAACCTTTAATTTGTTTAAACCTCTTAATAAAATCACACTAATAATCATTAAGACTTTATCTTGTAACTTGGGCCATACATTAGGGTTCTAACTCTTCCTTATGGTTAAGAGGGACTAACCCTAGTGTTTAATGGACAAGTCCCCCTCAAGTTGTCTTACAAACTATAATATCTATTTCTTAATCTCATCCCTTAATTAAAATCCATTTAATAAAGGCTTGTTATATAATGAATTTAGTCCCTAACCATGGATTAAGTTGAGGTATCTTCCTCAGCTTAAGTGTTCTCATCTATTATCCTTCTATTAGGATGGTGTAATGAGTTCATTAATATGTGATTAGAGATTTAACTCATTACTTAACACTGAACAAAAACCCAAAAACATCTTAATAATCACAAGTAGGTTAATGATCTTAATCCTACATCCTCATGGTAATTAAGTTGAGATGCTTATCTCATACTTAAGTATGCTCATTATCCCTAATCAGGGAGGATATAATGAGTTTACAAGCCCTTGATTTAGGCTTAAGCTCATTAACTTATGCAAAACACCAAAAACAATAACAAAACTGAAAACACAAAAACAAACAATAATCGTCTCCTCCGTGATTCTTTTCTCTTCACACTCATTCACAAACGAGAACTTGCTTCTTCCGTCTAATGCAAGACATTTAGCACTCGAGCCAGACGAGTCAGACACTTGAGCATAGACAAGTAAGCAGTTCACAGTCAATTTCTTTTCAGTCTCTTTGAGTCGAACTACGGTGTTCTGACTTCCTCATTGCACGAGAGGATACGTAGGAATAACTTAACGGTTATCGAACAAAAGTCTCTATGTCTTCCCCCTCTTTCAGCATTCTTTCTAAAGCCTCAGTCCTGAGCATTTCACTTCTTTTTACACTGACACCTGTACATTCATTCTTTAGCTTTTGCACACAGATAGCACATACACTTACCCCCTTTAAACACAATCTTGTAAACGTGGATCCCGTCGAGTACGACGGACAATCTGGGTGCTAATACCTTCCCAGGTTGTAACCAACCCCCTTTCTCAGTTTCTCTGGTTCGCAACAGTCTTATCCATCTTTTTCCAGGTTTATGCAGCATTACCTTTCCTTCGGGATAAAAATGCCTAGCTGGCGACTCTATTCTTTTCATTTTCATTTTATCTTTTCGCCGACCGTTCGTGTCTGCACCCTGGGACCTTAGTGTATTTTCGGGTGAGCGACACTCTTCGAGGAGTCAGTCTTCTTGGACACTGCTGAATTTAAAACATAAATATGGATTAGTAAAGAAGTGGTTAGATAAAGATCATTCAATCGAAGGCCCCAAACCTTCATATATTTCGAATTTGGTGTGAACATCTTCGATCCCTATATGAAGGTGCCCTTTGAAACTGTCCAGTGTTTGTTTAGTCGCAACCACCCTTTGAGCTTTGGGTTGAGACTGGTGTCGAAGGATTTTAATAGAATCCCCACAGACAAACCAACCTGGAAATGGAGGGGCAAAAGCCACTCCAAACTCAGCAGTAGGCAATCGAGGAACTTTGGGAGCAAAGAGTTAAAGGCTAGTTCATAGCGTTTCTCAGGGGCAATATTGGAAGGAAGTTTTAATTTCTCCATTTTCTGTAAAAAAAAATCTCCTTCAAAGTGACAGAAGCCTCACTAATGGTTCGACTAAGATCATCTGGTCGATAGACAATTTCAAATTATTTCTGGAAAGCTTGAATCACTTTGACATGAGTAGGGTTACCTTTCTTGACCTTCTCCTGCACATTAACAAAAGATTGGTTAAGTAATTGTGAGAAGCATCAAAGAATTGTTCTTGGTAGTATGTAGAGAACCATTGATGGAATTCTTGCATGCAAAGGAAGTTGAGGTCGAAGTAGACTAAAGAAAGCTGGGTTGGACTAACAATCTGAGCAATTCGAAGAGAGGTGGCTTATTCATCAAAGATAGCATCAAAGAGGTTTATATGTCATTTCTTGTCATATAGACACTTATGATATCTTTGAACCAACCCAAATTGTCCTGAGAGTAGATTGGGCTAGTAGGAAATTAAATATGTTGCTCCTCTTTGATGGTTCAGTTTATGGACAAGAAACCTAGGAACTAAAAAGGCTTCCCAAATTGCTTTTGAATCCTCTTGGAGATTTTCGGATGTTGGGGGAAACGACCTAGTGAACCATTTTGGTCCATATTTTCTCCTAACAAAGGAAGCCATGGTAGGAATGAAGTTGTATCTCTTGGAAAACATCATGATGTAGCCATAGAAGGACTCTTGAATGGATCTCCCCTAATCAGAAAGGGTTAGTTGTGCCAAGCAAGTCCCTTCGACTCTCAGTTCTTGATTTCATTGGAGTCTTCATTAATAACTCCTTCAACGGGTAAGTTTCCCTTGAAAGTGGCATTAAGCCATAGTTGAAGTAACCAAAGAGGTCTATCCAATTGGAGAGTCCTAGTTGAACCTATGTTCTTTAGGCCAGTAGCTCTCTCACTGATTAATTCTTAAAGTGAGGCCAAGATCACTTTGCTGAGGCACACTTCTACTTTGTTATGTAGTTGGTTGGCCAAAGGCAAATATTTCCTGGCCACCTATCGGGATTTAGAACAGAAAACCTATTTACATAGCCACATGGTTAAAAAGGCTATGTGCTCTTCGTCTGAAACGATTTCGACTGATATTTGGAAATGATACTTCATGAGGCTGTCGTAAGTAGGTTAGCATGAAGCAAAGCCTATAGTGTCTTCGTGGTCAACCTCTGGGTCATAGGTGTGACAAATAGGTTTAAGCCTTGTGATAGCGGATATGTTGAAAAGTGTGGGAGTCACCATCCCACTTGATAGATGGAAGGTATAATGGGTGTTGTGCCAAAAGTGCATGGAATGCATCATCATGTTTGATAAATAGAGGAGACTAGTCTTAGACATCATCAGTAATAAATCCCTATCATTTTCCATTCTTTAGCCTTGACCTTTTTCCATCTCTGCCAACTAGTGATCGAAACTTGGAAAGGAAGGAACAATTCTCGTCAGTCGAGTGTTTCCATTCAGAAATGACAAATCTAGGAAAAATGGTTCAGTTGAGGGCCCACCTTTGGTAGTCTTAGTCTTTTTCCCTAAAGGTTTGGTCCTATGGTAAGATGGAAAGAACTCACCCAACTTGGCTTCATCAACAGGAACGTTGGACATAGGCCCAGAAATAGCAGTTTGTTTATCAGAAATGATGAGAGGAATAATTACTTGGGACTCATAGATGTGTCTTTTCTCTTCTTGAAGAGGTTCCGGTACAAACTGTTAATTCCTCACTAGCTTAGGCCCAGTCATCTGAGTAAAAGGAGATAATGGAGCAGTTCTCGAAGAGCTTTTGTTCTTTGGAGTCTTTTGGTTTTGGGAAGCTGCTTGGTTGGAAGCCATTGAAGATATTTGGGAAGTTGGAATATTTTTCTGAGTTCTTGAAATTTTTGGAGAAGAAGAATAAGTTTTCAAATATTTGGAAGCGTAAAAGTTCTCAAGTGTGGAAAATGGGGGTATATATAGGCTTTCGGAAGATTAATAGTGTTCAAATCACCATTAAGACAAAGTGTGTTAGTGGGACGTGTGTCTTCTTCAGGTGCGTCTTTGGATGGTGGTAGTTATGATGTGACTGCAGAGGTATGGTTTCAAGAGAAAAGCGCAATGATGGCTAGTAATATAGTGGCTTTTGAAAAGATGTTTATAAAAACCATTATGATGTGATGTCATGAGCTTGGTTGGTAGAAACTTAATAGTTTCTTAATCGTGGGTTGGTCAGTTATGACCATACTTTTGTGCCATCGAAAGATGGGTGTCGAAAGCTACGATCAAAAAATGGTTTTTCAGTCTTCTAGGTTGAAAGGACATTTTTGGGGGTAATTTGTTAGCTCCTAATTTTGACACCTAGTTGACTTGAGAAAACATTGACTTTAGCATCATGTTTTGGTATAAAGAAAAAGACTTCGACTAAAGTAAAGCTAATGAGGCCTGAGTCGAAGACATAAGGAAATATAAGGACTGTTAGACGTTGTGGCTAGTGATCTAGAGGGGGGTGAATGGATCACCTCCTTGTTAACAAGGTTTTAAAAGATTCTTCAGAGTTTTTAAAGATTAGCGGAAAAACACGGTCCCTAATCGACTTTCGTCTATTCTGGACCAGCCACTAGAAGACCGGACATGTGATAAAGTGCTGGATTTTCAATTGAGATGTTAAAGACTTAAACACACAAGTTGTAAAGGTATTGAATGCACCTATCACAAAAACTATTTCCAATGAATCAAAACCGATTAAAAACATAAATAGAGATGGAGAAGGAATACAATACACAGAGATTTGGTAAGGAAGTTCCCCATGTTCGTCCTCGCGTGTGGGTACGTCTCCCTCTCAATTTCAAACCGAAATTGAGAACTTTTATATCGATATTGCTGAAATCTTCGTTTACAAGGTTGCTATACAAAAACCAGAAATCTATACACCTAGATCTTCCTATTGTATGAACCTTCACTTGATCTGATCCAAATCAAGATTCCCTTGCAAGTAATACAAACAATTCACCGGTTCCACGATCTATTTGCGAAATCTCCCAATTTCCAAACCTTACGCTGCGGCTGAATCTGTTTTGTAAACGTGACTAACAAACCCTCAAGAACACGCCCGTTCTTGAAGGACAAACCAGATGGTTTTTCCTTGAAACCTTCTTTCACTCTTCAACTCAGCTAGATCAATGATCGTTCCGCTGAACGTTATCTCTTGATCCTCTAATTCACAGAACAACAATGATTTTGTGTTGATGTTCTTGAATCATAGTGATTGAGAAGATGATGAAGATGAATTCACTTCTTAGGTTTCAATCTAGCTCCCAATTGAATGCACACCCAAAACTACTTTTCTTGATTGTGTTCTTCAATTTTCTTGACCTGAAATTCACTTGCAATTTCTCTCTGTTTTACACTGCACTAACAACAAAACATGTATATACTTGACAGAATCTGTTAGAAATAGAAACAGATTAATGCATCGATACGAAATGCGAATGTATCGATACATGATGGGTTTTACACTGTTATGTATCAATGCATAAAGGAATGAATCGATTCATACTGAACTAATGCAAAAAAAAACATAGAAATGAAAATATAATGAATCGATGCATGTTGTGTATGTATCGATACATAGCAGAAATTCCAGAATCATCTCTTCAGCATGCATCGATGCATGTTGCGAATGTATCGATTCATAGCAGAAATTCCAGAATCATCTCTACAGCATGTATCGATGCATGATGCGAATGTATCGATACATTTGACTTATTTCAGAAATCCAAGGACATTATGTATCGATACATCTTGCGAATGAATCCATACATACAGAAGCAAAAGTCAAATTTTTGTTTAAAACAAGACATGTGTTAAAAGCTTGCAATGCATACAAAGTGTATTAATACAAAGTGTATATTAAAAGCATAAACGCATAAAATTTATTATCATTCAAAACTAAAGAGTTTCTCACAAACTCCCCCTTTTTTATGATGGCAAAGTTTTGCAGAAGTGTGAGAACCACTCCCCCTGAGTTTGTGCATGCTGTCATTTTTCACACTCAAGTCTTTCTCCCCCTTTTGTCAACATCAAAAAAATTGTATAGGTGAAGCAATAGTCAGCAATAAGAGGATATATAAGCTAATCACTCACAAAGAGTGAAACATAAAGGGCAAACCAATTAATCATAAACAACAAACAAGCATAGGCATTGAATTGGTCTAGTAGTGTTAAGAATTACAAAAGTAAACCAAACGCATACCAGAAACTTAAGCATAAACATAAAATGCAAAGAAACTTAAGCAACAAAAAATGATGTAATGCAAATATGAAATGCAGCCTTAGTGAGGATAGTAGCCACCACAGGACTCCGCATCATCTCTATCGGGATCTCTGAAACTTAGAGGAGGAGGTGGAGGAGGCATCTCATCAGGATTTTGCCCCATGAAGTTGTAATGCCTGAACCAATTCTGAACCTCGGTGCTTCTGAATCTGTCCATAATACCCGGATGTGCACGACAATCATCCATGAAATCGGGCATCTCATTGTAGAATACTTGATGCCACTTGACCAAGTCTGTATGGCATGAGTGTTGGTTATGATACATCCTAGTGTGTTCATCATGCCATTCTCGGTGCTCTTTGTGCCACTCCGTTTGTTGTACATGCCACGCACAGGCTTCTTCTTGTCGGGCATTATTGGCAATTTCCATTTGCTCAAACATTTGAGTTAGATATGTAGGAGCAGTAGTAGATGATGTAGGTGGAACAGATGGAGGAACCGGTTCATAGTTAGTAGGAGACCACCTTTGTGGCACCCACTCACCCCAAGCAGTGTTGACATTTGCTGCAGGAGGATTTTCTTCATTTACATCCTCCGTATCTTCATCTCTTTGTTCTTCAGCAACAAAAATCTGTTCAGAAGGTGTATCAAAGTTGTAAATTCTGGTTCTAGAGCTGCATTCAAAGAAGTAATAGCATCGACGCTCTGTGTCCCACCTATATCCCATATGAGAAAGAGTAGCACTATTGAATTCTTGAAAACTAGATGAAGATAAGAGAGGAACAGGAGGTAAAACCACCTTCCAGAACTTAATGATCCTCATAATCTGTGCGGCATAGGCAAGAGTGATGTTCGTCGAACTATTTCTTGTAAGAAAAATACGCTTCACAAAATAATTGAGCCAATTCAACGGAATCTTCTTCTGCAGAATATACAAGAAATGTATGTCTGGCTTATCCCATCTAGAGTGCCCACCGGACCTCAGACGTAAAATATGCGAGAGAATCCAATGCAGAATTCTGGGGACACTCTTAATCATTCCAGAAGTTAAATGATCATCATCACCTAGAGGCCTTTCCAGTTTTGAAATAGATGCACAACATTCCTTCAGATTAAACTTAGTTTCAAATTTCTGATCATGCCACATCTGCAACTCAGGCGTCAGGATGGCATTTGGAACAACTTGTTCCAATCACCAGCCTCAAAACAGTAAGTTCTTGTTCCAATAGAGCACTTGAACATGTACCCTTTACCAGATTTCACACCCGCATAGAAAGCACGAATGAAGTCCTCATGATAGTCATCATTAACAGTTAAAAAGGACCCAAGTTTTTGTGCGTCAATCAAATCAGCAACTTCATCTAAACATAGAGTACGCACATCTTGAGTATTGAAGACAGGGGGTTTCATGACTAACCTTGTCTTGAAGTAAACCTCAAACTCTTCAGCAATGGCAGGATGGAGAATGGATGACCCAATGGGAGTAATTTCTGGAGTAGGCGGAGCTTGATGTGAAGCCTCAACAGGTTCCTTCCCTTTACCTTTACCTTTTGCTCTAGGAAGCATGACTCTTGGAGGCATGATGATGAGGTTAGGGTTTTGGAAGAAAAGGGGTTTTGTGGTGTTAGGGTTATGTAACCGTAAATGATGCAGATGAAATGAAGAAGGAGATAGAATAGAGATTATAACTAATGCAAATGTCATAACTGATGCTGATGTGACGATACAAAAAAAAAGAAAAAGATTTTATAACAGTATGCATCGATACACAACCTTATGAATCGATTCATGTTGCGAAATTTTGGATTTTCAAGTTGTTATGTATCGATACAAACCACGAATGTATCGATACATACTGTAACAATTTTGACAAATTTAAAAGAAATTTAACATGAATCGACACAAAATGGATATGCATCGATACATATTGCGAAATTTTGGATTTTCAAATTGCTATGTATCGATACAAACCACGAATGTATCGATACATACTGTAACAATTTTGACAAATTTAAAAGCAATTTAACATGAATCGACACAAAATGAATATGCATCAATACATAGACCTTTTAAAAAAATTAATGCAGAATGCAGAATGAATCATAACATTGTAATGATGCTTAAGAATACTTTACAAACTAATTATTAATGCTCAAACAATCATATGTAAAGAAGTACAAGTAAGCGAGAAAGGAAATTGCTCAAACATACATTTATCACACAATATCAACAAGATGTAGAGAGAGAGAGAGAGGAACAATATTACCTCCGTCGTAGTAATCTCATGAAGGACGAGTGAAGTCTACATGCAAATCTCAGTAAACACGATGAGATAAATATAAACTAGATCAAACAAACTTAATACACTAATGCGGAGAGATCAAGAATCCCTAATTCACGATGAATGTTGAAGAATGATTCAGTTGCCAATGGTTTAGTGAAAATGTCAGCAAGTTGATTTTTAGTATCAACATGCTCAAAAACAACATCTCCTTTTTCAACATGATCGCGAAGGAAGTGATGTCTAATCTTTATATGTTTGGTGCGTGAGTGTAAAACAGGATTCTTAGTGAGATTAATGGCACTAGTGTTGTCACACTTTATTGGAATACGTTTAAGTTCAATATCAAAATCTTGTAGTTGTTGTCTTAGCCACAAAATTTGAGCGCAACAGCTACCGGATGCAACATACTCAGCCTCTGCAGTAGACAACGCCACAGATACTTGCTTTTTGCTATACCAACTTATTAAAGAATTTGAAAATAGATGACATGTACCACTAGTGCTTTTCCTATCTGATTTGCAGCCAGCAAAATCAGAATCAGAGTAACCTACTAAGCTGCAATCGCTCCCTTTGGAATACCAAAGCCCGTATTTAGGTGTTCCATGAAGATACCTAAATATACGCTTAACTGATTTTAAGTGAGATTCCTTAGGATTTGATTGATATCGTGCACACATACAAACACTAAACATGATGTCCGGTCTAGAAGCAGTTAGATACAAGAGAGACCCTATCATACCTCTATACCTTTTGACATCAACATACTTACCATGTTCATCTTTGTCCAAGTATCCGTTGGTAGGCATGGGAGTGTCTATTGATTTTGAATTATTCATTCCAAAGCGCTTGAGCAGTTCTCTGCAGTATTTTGTTTGACATACTGTTGTACCTTCATCGAGTTGCTTTATTTGGAGGCCTAAGAAGTAGTTCAACTCCCCCATAAGACTCATCTCAAACTCACCCTGCATAACATTAGAAAATTCTTCGACCAAGTGTATGTTAGTTGAACCAAAAATTATATCGTCTACATAAACTTGAACTAAAAGAATGTGCTTTCCTTTATGTCTAATGAAGAGTGTATTATCCACTTTACCTCTAGAATATCCATGGTCAATTAGAAATTTGCTAAGTATTTCGTACCACACACGAGGTGCTTGCTTAAGACCATATAAAGCACGCTTTAATTTGTAAACATGATCTAGATATTCAGAATTTTCAAAACCGGGAGGTTGTGAAACATATACTTCTTCATTTAAGACACCATTTAAAAACGCACTCTTTACATCCATTTGGTAAAGCTTGAAATTCATAGAACACGCATAAGCAAGCAAGAGACGTATAGCTTCAAGGCGAGCCACTGGAGCATAAGTCTCCTAATAATCTATGCCCTCCTCTTGGTTATACCCTTGTGCTACTAAGCGTGCCTTGTTCCTAGTTATCACTTTGTTTTCATCAAGTTTATTCCTAAACACCCATTTAGTACCTATGATATGATGATCTCGCGGACGAGGGACAAGTTCCCAAACGTCATTTCTTTTAAATTGATTAAGCTCTTCTTGCATGGCCATTAACCAAAATTCATCAATCAAGGCCTCTTTAGCATTTTTAGGCTCAACTTGTGATACAAAAGCGAAGTGAGAACAAAAGTTACTTATCTTAGAACGAGTCAACACTCCCTTTGAAATATCTCCCAATATATTGTCTATAGGGTGGTCTTTAGAGGATTTCCAAGCTGGTGGAAGTTCATTCAATTCAGATGTTCCTTCCTCTTTATCTTTTTCATGACTAGTATCTTCCTCCTTCTCATTTTCAGCAGTTTCGGATTGATCAATTTCCGTAACAGCTTCTTTGAGTATGTCTTCTGTAGATACACCTGCATCATCAAAAGAGATACCTTTTCCGACATTTTTTGGATAAGACTCATCAAAAGAAACATGGACAGATTCTTCAACAGAAAGTAAACGCCTATTATACACTCTATATGCTTTACTTGATTGAGAGTATCCAAGGAAAATACCTTCATCAGCTTTGGCATCAAACTTCCCAAGGTTTTCCTTACCATTATTTAAAACAAAACACTTACAACCGAACACGTGAAGATGAGACAAGTTTGGTTTTCTACCTTTTAAGATTTCATAAGGAGTTTTAACCAAAATAGGACGAATTAAAATCCTGTTCAGAACATAACAAGCTGTGCTAATTGCATCAGCCCAAAAATATTTTAGTAATCCACCCTCATTGAGCATTGTTCTTGCCAATTCCTCTAAAACTCGATTTTTGCGCTCCATAACACCGTTTTGTTGTGGAGTTCGAGGAGCTGAAAATTTGTGCTCAATGCCATACTTGTCACAATACTTATCAATTGTAACTATTTTAGAATTCATTTTGTTTTGGGATAGCTTTGCAAAACTTTTAAAAGCAGAAAAAGTTTCATCTTTGCTATGAAGGAATATAGTCCAAGTGAATCTAGAGTAGTCATCTACTATTACGAAACCATAATAGTTTCCACCTAAGCTCTTTATCCTAGATGGTCCAAAGAGGTCCATATGGAGAAGCTCAAGGGGTCTTGAAGTTGAAATTATGTTTTTAGATTTAAAGGAGACCCTTGTTTGTTTTCCCATTTGGCAAGCATCACATAGGTGGTCTTTTGAAAATTTTATTTTTGGAAGACCTACTACTAGATCCTTAGATACAACCTTATTAAGCAAATCGAAATTAACATGCGCTAAGCGTCTATGCCATAGCCATGAATCATCATTTAGGGCAACTAGACATTTAGTGCTTGTTAAAGATACATTTAAAAGATCAAGCATATATATGTTGTTTACTCTTACACCTTTAAACACAACATTATGTTCAGTATGTTCAATTTTGCAACAAGTTTTTGTGAAAGAAACTTTATAACCTTTGTCGCATAATTGACTTATACTCAACAAATTGTGTTTAAGCCCCTCTACAAGATGGACATCAGAAATAGTAGTGGTAGAGGGATTACCTACACTACCTTTGCCAAGTATAGCTCCTTTGTTATTGTCTCCATAAGTGACATACCCCTTCTTCTTTGCTTTGAAGTCAATAAAAAGTGATATGTCACCCGTAATGTGCCTTGAACACCCGCTGTCCAGAAACCATCTTCTTTCCACGGATGCAAGACACTCTTCCTACAATATCAAAAGAGAGAGGTAGGTACCCAATTTTTATTGGGTCCAAGTGGGTAAGTGGTAACATGGTTGCCTTTAGGCTTCCATTGATAAATACCTTTAGGCACTAGGAATCTTCTAAATTTGCATTTTTCAATGGTATGGCCAGCATGACAACAATAATGACATACACCACGACAATGTTGTTGTTTATGTTTGGTCCTTAAATCCTTTGGAATAAAATAGTATCTTGCATATGGAGGATTTAATGACTTTTTAAACAACCTAGTGTCAATGGCATAAGTAATCTTAGGTTGTAAAGCTTTTTCCAATTTGACCTTAAGAGAAATAACCTCTTGTTGCCAAATGTGACAAGCTTCACAATGCCTCATTTTACTACAACCATCAATATCAATAGCTTTTGAATTTTCTGCAATGCTAGCTTTCAAGTACTCTAGATATTTTTCAGCATGTTGTACTTTACCTTCCAAGTATGAAAAAATTTGTTTATCGGAAGATAATCTTTTAAACGCTTCTATAGCTTCATTATGCAGTTTTTCAAAAGCTATTTTCAATTCAGGAAAGAACATAGAAGAGAAATTGTTATAGTAAGCTTGTTTTACCTTTTTATCATCAATTTTCTTCTTGTGGTGGGACTGATTTTTGGTGTGAGCCATAAGACACAAATTTGCGGTTTCATCGATATCACTTGAGCCTTGTGTACTTGATGAATCATTATCACTTTCCCAAGCAATGTAAGCTCTTCTTTGCTTATTGTACCTTTTTGGTGGAGCTTTTCCTTTATCCTTTTTCTTCAAAGGACAATCCGTCTTATAATGTCCGGACTTACCACAATTAAAACAAGACCCTCTTTCTCTATTCTTCTTAATCTCTTCCTGTTTTGAATCTATAGATTGTCTTCTAAACTTTATGAGATTTTTGTCGGAATGCTTGATTCCATTCTTTCGAATGAATCTATTATATCTCCTAACAAAAAGTCCCATTTCTTCGTCACCTGAGTCTTCGTCACTACTTGACTCATTGTTGCTTAGCTCTTTTTGTGAGGACTTTGAGTTAGAAGCCACAAGAGCTATAGGCCTCTTCTCACCCTCTTTGTATTTATTCTTCTCCTTTCCCTTTTTACTCTTGTTCTCAAACTTTTCTAGACTTTCTAGTTCTTGCTGATGTTCCTCCAGCTTTCCAAACAAAGTAGTCATTGAGAGTGTCATTAGATCATTGGCTTCCTTGATAGCTGTTACTTTAGGTTGCCATTCCCTGCTAAGACATCTCAGAATTTTATTAGTAGCAATTTCATTGGAAACAGGTTTTCCAAGTGCATTCAAACAATTGATGAGATGAACAAATCTCTTTTACATGTCGGGAATAGATTTTCCTTGTTTCATGCGAAAGAGTTCGAACTCTTGATTAAGTGTGTTAATGCGGGACTGTTTTACTTCAGTTGTACCTTCATGTGCAATTTCTAAAGCGTCCCACTTTCTTTAGCTGTCGAGCAATGGGATACTCGATAATACTTGTCGTACCTCGAAAAATACGATCCTAAAAACAAAACAACAGAGTCGCCACCTAATTCTATTTATTCTACGAGAGAAAAGGGAGATATAGATACAACCTAATAAAGGATAAGAAATGGTTCACGAAACCAAATTCTAAGTTCGGGAGTCGGTTACGCAAGGGGAAGGTATTAGCACCCCTCACGTCCGTTGTACTCAACGGGAACCTCTTAGCTAATTATGCGATTAAATGTTTGATCTTAAGTTTTTGTCTTCTAAATGGCTATTAATATGTTTGTTAAAGTTTTAAATTATTATTAAGACGGAGAAAAGATTAAAGTTTTTTTATTATTGTGACGGAGAGAAAATGTTGAATTTTTTTTATTAAGGTGACTTAAACAGAGAAATGATTAAATTTTTTATTATTGTGCTTGCGAAGGATTAAAAATCCCCGTGCCTACGTATTCCCTTGTGCAATGGGAAAGTCAGAGCTTCGTAGTTCGTGCTACTACGATTTATGGTTTTTTAATTGAACGATTGTTTGAAATGCATTCTACTGTTAAGCATTGGCTTATACTCGCGGTGGAGGCTGAAGCACTAGCTTGTTCGAGAGATAGAATGATTTAAACAATGTTCGTTTTAGAGAAAAAGGTGTTTGAATTTTGTTAAGATGTTTTAGACGAAAGGGCGAATGAACACATCGCGTGGGGCTAGCCCATGTTGCGGTCCAATCCAGAACGTGCGGAATGCTAGACTCCGGAGTTCTGTCTTTCGTGATTTAAATTGAAAATAGTTTAAATATTTTGGTATACGAATGATGATTGAACCCTCGCGTGGGGATAGCCCATTTGCGGTTCAATCCAGAACGTGCGGAATGCTAGACTCCGGAATTCTGTTTTCGTACGATTATGCGATTATGATTTGAATATTTCGATATACGAATGGTGATTGAACCCTCACGTGAGGCTAGCCCAGTTGCGATTCAATCCAGAACGTGCGGAATGCTAGACTCCGGAATTCCTTTTTCGTAATTAATTAATAAATTGAATAATTGTTTTTTAGATATTTTAGAATCGATGCGTAACTAATAACGAAGGATTGAACGAACAAAACGCGTGGGGCTAGCCCAGTTGCTGTTCGTTCTAGAACGTGCGGAGTGCGAGACTCCGGAGCTCTATTCCTTGTTAAAATAATATAAAAAGAAACGCGAAACGTGCAGACGGCGATCGTGTAATGATCGACTTACGTGTGTGCCAATGTCGGCGTATGAATTTACTTGGTGTTGGACCAAGAAATTAATATTTTTCGAAATAATTATTATTTAGGCTCTTGAAACGTTATTTTCATGCTCTGCTTAACCATGGAATTCATATTTGCATTAATCACACATTATTACTAACATGACTAACTAGTGGGCAAGAAGATAAATTAAAATAAATCAAATAACTAAACCAGGGAAATAAATAAATAAATAAATAATCAACTAACTAATCTAATTGTAACAATTTATTAATAGTTAACAAAGCAATTAAACTAGACTATTAATCATAATTATCATAAATATAAAAGCTTCACAACAAAAAAACTTAAAAGAAACAATATGAGTAATACTATTAAAAAAAAAGAAACAAAAAGAAAGTCCAACAAAGGGGCTGGACCAAACCTGGGCGGCGCATGAACCGGTCAAAGACCTATGAACCGGTTTAATGCTAAACAGAGGGTTTTGAAAACCCTAAAAGACACAAGCCAGAAACAGCACAAACAAAAAATCTTGAGGGAATGAACGATCAAACAACAAAAGCAGAACCAACGCTCTCTCAACTTTCTCGACGTCTCCCTTAAACTCGCTCGACATTCTCACCTCTCAAATCAACAACATATCCTCTATGAAACTCTCATCTCCCAAACTCTTAAATCAACAACACCCTCCATGTTTATCACAAACCTAATGCTGTAAAGAAACGAAAGGGGACTTACAAACTCGGATATAGTCCGATGATCTCTTGGTTATGCCTCCGTGCTCAGTCAGCGGCTTCGATGGTGGTTCGCAGCGGTTCAATGAAGCATTTCGGAAGGCCCGGTCTCAGATCCGTTTTGGTGCTTTCGGCATTTTCGGTGGCTCGCGGGTGAAGGGGTTTGGTTTCGAGGCGGCGTTGTGGTTTCGTGGTGGATGTCGGTTCTGGGTATTGTGATTTGGTGGAAATGGAGGGTTGCGTTTTCAGGTTTTGGAGGTGGCGATGAGGGAAGCTGTGTTTTGTGGCTGGGTGGTTCGAAGGAGTGGAGGTTAGAGGTGGAGGACGGCGAAGGTTTGTTGTTTCTGGGTTAATGCTGAGGTTGATGGTAGGTTTGAATCTTTTCTAAGTTTCCTGGTTATGTTCCCTTTCTTCTGGTTTACTGGTTTTTTTTGAAAAAGGAAAGAAAGGATGCGGTTTTTTTTCTAGGGTTTCTTTGAAGCTTTTGTGCGTTGCTGTCCCCTGTTTTGGGTTGTTGATGCTCTCTTTTATAATCGTAGAGTTTAGGGTTTCTGTTTGTTGTTTTTTTTTAGTTGAAAACCTGAGGATAAGTTTTAAGACATCAGGCCCTTGTCTTGTACTGATGAAGGGTCCTTTTCAATGCAGGTTTTTGTTTCTTTGGAGCAAGAGCTTTCACATTTTTGGTAAGAACCAAATGGCAGACTTCTTCAGCTGTGGACTTACAGGGCCTGCTTTCGGGATTATCTGGAAGACCCTCCTCTTGGTGCAAGCATAGGTGCAGGGAGAACCTGAACTGCAGCAGGTCCTTAGACTGTGCCACTTTGACTTTAACTTTTCTTGTTTGAAATGAAACACAATAGTTGGATTTTGACTGGATTGGATTTTTCCTGGTTTCCTTGCTTATTACCTTAGTATCTGTAATTTAACTGTGGTAAAACCTTAGTTCTTTGTTGACCTTGTTATGACCTTATTTTTTGCTGGTGCACTAAAACAGTTCCTATTATTTGTTCTGACTCTTGACTCTTGTTTTTTTTTCCTTGTTCTTTTTCATGTCCATGACTCGAGGGAGAGGCACCAAGAGACCTGGCCTGGAGCTTCAGCAAGTGCCTCATCAAGCCTGAAATCCTGCACTGCTTTCTTCATGAACAAAAACACCAGAATGTATTGACGGTGCTGTGGAACATGGTGATACATAACCGAGTTTCTCATGAAACTAGCTCCGCAATTTGAATCTTGGTAAAATCACGAGACTGCTTCTTGTTTTCGGCAGTGCTCCCTCGAGTTGAATTCCCCTTGTTACTTTCTTTAAATTTTCTGGACTTCGACCGTTTCTTTTTTTTGACATTATGCGACATTACTGCAGGTTATGCAAACTGGTGTGGCTGCTCTTTGGTTCCAACACAAAGGGACTTAAACTCATGCAAAGCACCAGCTGCTTGAGAAAGCCTAGATCCCTTCCGAAGTGTGGTAGCAGACTGTAGAAGATGTTGCAACATATTATTTCTACAACTCAACGTTTGAAGTAGAACTCGTCGAAATGGTATAAATGGTTCTAGCAAAATCATATGCAGCTGCGTCTATTGCAAAATTGAGCGCCAATCCATATCCAACCGTGATAGCTGTTCAATGGAAGGAATCACAAGCTCAAGAGATACATTTCGCTTCTGAACAGAGAACTTTCTACTATCATCTTGGCAAAATCTCCACCGCAGATCCCAAGCCATGCCAAGATGATAAAGCATCTGGAGTCTGATGATAGTCAAATAAATGTACTCAGTGCTCTCTTCACTTGCATGAGAAACAGACCACACAAGCTCCCGCTTTGAATCTCTCAGTTTTCTCTGGAAATCACTTAAATCACCTTCCTGGAGTGCCCTTAAACAACAGTGCAAATTTTCATTGAATTGGTCGCGTTTAATATTTTGAGTTGGAGGAAAACTAGTTCCTACACATGGTAAAGAGAAATCCCAATTCCCAGCACGCCAGGCTGACTCATACTGCAATTCAGCAAATTCTTTGTCATGCTGAAGCTCTTCTTTGCTTGATGTCAACCCTTGACAAAATATGAAGATTTTGCTGTTCCAGCTTTTTCCAGAGATGAACTTCTTGAACTGATGTCTTTTGGTAATAAGACACCTGACTGAACTTGCGAATCATAATACTCAATAGCCTTTCCCCAGTTCCTCTCATGCTCGAACGTGATAACTTGAGAAGTAAACTTGTGGACTGCATCATTATCAATATAGCAACTTACATCAGCCTTGGATGTGATCCTTCCATCAGTGTTTTACGGTTCTAAATTGGTTTGGTTGTTTGCAGGTTGGCTGGAGCTTTTGCTGCTGTTATTATGGGCTCAAACGCACTCTTGAGTTTTGAGGCTTTGGATGGTTATAGATTATGATGTAAAGAAGTTCATTTGTGCTACATACACAAAAGCTTCTGCTACTCCTAGAAGCATATATTGTGGTATCAACCAAAAAAAATACTCAAAGAACTTGTCTCTTCGCCGTTTTTGCTAGCAAAGTTTAGTCTTTCCTTCTCTACAAAACCAGCAACAACCAATGTTATTGTTGCTATGGTGAATCCAATACCGATATTTTGTATCTCATTAGGAAGTTTTGGAGGTTTTTTCATCAGTTTCTTGTATAACGGAATGATAAATATTGATGTGTTAATAATATCAAATGTTGTCATGCTTGCAGGAGGGATTTGAAACGTGAAAAAAGTTCTGTCCATTGTTGAACCATGATTCCATTTAAGCTGGGTTGTAGAACATCGGGAAAAAACTCCGTCGAGCCACAGGCTGACTTTGGGAAGCATTTCCACAAGTATATATCTGTACACTAGCAGGAACCCCCTTGGCTTCCGGAACAAATGCAGCTACATGAGAAGCGGTGAATTAGAAAGCTCGGCAGAAGCAACTCTTGGAACTTTGTTGCTAAGCGGCACGCGGTAGATTCATCAGAGCTGAACTGAATTGCAAGCCAATTGACTCTTGTCATACTCTTCTGAGAGAGTTGATAAATAGAATTCCCCGTCTGTATTTTCCACAACGTGACATTCTTTTCTTGCGGCGCAGTTTTTTTGAAATGTTTGCAAAAAAGTTCCACTGGGGACAAACTAGCAGCAACAAGATTAGGAACTTGAAAAGACCTAATCTCTTGAGCACTCTTACAATCATAAATACTAACAAGCGAATTAGATTTCACCATCATAAACAAAGATCCATCATCATTGAACTTCGCATTCAGGCAATTTACTTTATCAAGCTTGACATTAGGTTGACCATTTGGGAACGGAATTAAAATTCGAAAATGGAACTTAGGATATGCTTGAAATGAGAATTAAATCTTTGAATAAAAGTTGAAATGTGTCTTGAAACATAAATGAAAATTGGACTTTTAATTCTAAAAGGGAAATGCAACTAGAATATAATTTGAAATGGGAATTAAATTTGAGGTGGAATCTTAAAACTAGAATAGGAAATGGAATTGAATAGAAGTGGAAATAAATTTGGAAAAGAAATTATAACTTAAAATGAAATAGAAGTTTGGAAACTTGGAAATGAATTTTGAATTTGAAATTGGAATTGGATTTAAACTTATAATAAAAGAATTGGAATTGGATTTAATCCCATAAAAAAATGAAATTTAGAAATAGATATTGAAATAAAAAAAATTAAAAATTTAAAAACCTGGAAATAAAGTTTAGAATAATAAAAAGAATAGAAAATGATATAAAATTTGAAAAAATAAGATAGAATAAAATTCATAAATAAAGGCTTGATAATGAGAAAGAAAAATAAATAAATAAATAAAACCTGTTGCAAACGAAAGGTAAAGTGACTAACAAGCATCTCAGCATACTAAAGACGGTATGGCTGTATGAATAAAAAGTTAGGGGTAAAATTTGGGGTGTGACAGTTGACCCTATTTAAATAACTTTACCAGATTGAATGAGTGATGTTACTCCTCATAAAATCGGTGTGAAAGGTATTTAAATATAGAAATAACCGAAAATTTTGCCCATGAATGCGATGGCATGCTATGCACTCATGAGGGACTCCTGCTTTGCTGGGGATATGATATGCGAAATGAAAGGAAACTTAACATGCTGATTTAAAAGCAATGAATATGCTAAAATGGTTATGATGCAGAAATGATGAAAACAAATGCAACGATGATCCACAAATGAGGGCGAAGACTCACTCACTGGGGGTAACAATATGCTGGGGATGACAAGACGAAAACAGGGTGTATTCAAAGTGATAGATCAGCAGGTTCAAGTGTAACTGCTGGCACTAAGAATGACAAAAAGACTGGAAAACAGAATGCAGGATTAAAGACAGACTATCTGCAGTGATGAGTTAACAAGTTCAAGGTTGCTGGGGATCCTAATGCCACAACTCGGTGACCGAGAAAAAAGGAAAATACCTCGACTCAGCAGCCAGGAGAACCGAAATAACAGACATTAACACGGTGGTCTGGAAATAAAATAACAGGCAAAGACGCGGTGGTCTGGAAATAAAATAACTGATAGAGACGCAGTGGTCTGGAAATAAAATAATGGACAGAGACGCGGTGGTCTGAAAATAAAATAACCGATAGAGACGCAGTGGTCTGGAAATAAAATAATAGATAGAGACGCGGTGGTCTGAAAATAAAATAACAGGCAACGACACGGTGGTCAGGAAATAAAAGACAGATAGAGACGCGGTGGTCTGAAAATAAAATGACAGACAAAGACGCGGTGGTCAGGAAATAAAATAATAGACAGAGACGCGGTGGTCCGGAAATAAAATAACATGCAACGACACGGTGGTCTGGAAAATGAAAGACAGGCAATGACACGGTGGTCTGGAAATAAAAATTCAGGTAGACGCGGTGGTCAGGAAATAAAAATTCAACACGGTGGTTGGAGAAATAAAAGACAGATATTGACACAGTGTTCTGGAAAATGAAAGACAGGCAATGACACGGTGGTCTGGAAATAAAAGACAGATATTGACACGGTGGTCTGGAAATAAAAATTCAGGTAGACGCGGTGGTCAGGAAAAATAAAATTCAACACGGTGGTTGGAGAAATAAATAACTGTCATAAGTCTAAAATAGTAAATCAACAGGTTCAAGTGTAGTTGTTGAAACTAAGAATTGGAAAATGAAAATAGTATTCAGGCAGTGGCTCTGTGCATACACACTGACGCTGGGAGTAACATGCGAAGCGTTTAAAGATAAATCGAATGGCTCTAAGCGACCAAACTGGAAAAAAAGAATAAATGTTGGGGTTTTCAACGAGATAAACGACCAACCTTAGGAAATTCTTAAAACGAAAAACTTTTTTAGAAGAACTTTTAGGAACTATCAGGGAAACACAAATGCATTTGAATTAGACAGTTCTAAGTTTTAAGCAAACAGCTCGAAGGATTCATGCCAATGATAATTGGGCTTAAAAAGAAGTACTGGTTGTATTAAGGTACATCAAGAAGGGCCTCTGCAAGGGATACCAGCATTTCTAGGAAAAAGAAATCTTGGTCAACTACACTGCGGGGTACCAATAACAGTGGACTTTAAAACAACAAAAGGACAGTAATCTGGATCTGGGGCGAATTAGACGACAACTGGGGATAGACAGATGATTATGGTGAATGCTTATGCGATGAACATGATGCGAATGACCATGATATGCAAATGCGGACTCTATGGAGAGACAGAGAGTCTTGATAAAGGGAGAAAAGTAGGATCTCAGCGCAAATACTCAGACGAGCAGTAAGAAAAATGCTGGGGAGATGTCCTCAAAATTGGAAATCGGTGTCTGGTCCAAGGATCCATCCAGGAGTGCTACCAGCTTTTAATTCTCTGTGGGGAACTTCTGTAATAATGGCATGAGAGTGTTGTCACCAGCCAAAGGTTTTTAGAAGACAGAGAATCTTTTAATTTTTATAAAGTCAAAGAAATTTGAATGTTTTCAGTATGTTTTCAAAAACTGTTCAAAAATTTTTTTTGTCATTTTCAAAGTTAAATTGTAATTCAGTAAAAACATTTTGCATAACAAAGAAAATAAGAAGCTGAAAGACAGAGTTTAAAGGCAAAGGTTGTATTTCATTCAAGAATGGTAGCTTGCCAATAGCAAAAGCTCCATGGAAAATTACAATTTGAAAATGGCAATGGGGAAAGGTCTACATTGAATCCAACGACCACTATAATCCCTAATAACTAAAACCGCCCAACACCTTGCTTCTGACAAGAGCGACTGGATTGGTCTTCAAGTAATGATCTTCAGTAATGATAAACACCATCTGATGCAGCCAAATGCCTTTGTCCCTAACTTTTGCCTGGACCGCCCTTTCGGGTTTTCAATCCACCGGGACGCTCTTTTTTGCCTAAGCCGCCCTTTCGGGTTTTCAACTTAGCGAGCTCTATTTTTTTATTTTTATCCCTAACTTTTGCCTGGATCTCCTTCATAGGTTATGATCCACCGGGATACCCATTTTTGCATAGGTCGCCATTTCTGGTTTTCGACCTAGCGGGCTTTATTTAGGCATAATATTTTTTGACTGCATCAGAATTCACCGGGTGTTTCAATTGTTCACCATCCATAGTTGTGAGGATTAGGGAACCTCCGGAAAATGCCACCTTCACAACATATGGGCCTTCATAGTTAGGACTCCATTTCCCACGCATGTCTTTGTGGACTAGCAAGATTTTTTTGAGTACAAGATCTCCTTCTTTGAATTCTCGGAGATGGACTTTCTTGTCAAAAGCTCTATTGATGCGCTTCTGGTATAACTGGCCATGGCACATGGCGGTCATTCTCTTCTCATCAATGAGGTTCAGATGGTCATATCTACTCTGAACCCACTCAGCTTCCTCTAGCTTGGTTTCCATCAAGATTCTTAAAGATGGTATCTCTACTTCGATAGGGAGAACTGCATCCATCCCATACACCAAAGAGAAAGGGGTTGCCCCTGTTGAAGTGCGAACTGAGGTTCTATATCCGTGTAAGGCATACGGTAACATCTCGTGCCAGTCTTTGTAAGTCTTCACCATCTTCTGCAAGATCTTTTTGATGTTCTTGTTCGCAGCTTCAACAGCTCCGTTCATCTTCGGACGGTAAGGAGAAGAGTTATGATGTTCAATTTTGAATGTATCAAACAACTCCTTCATTGTCTTGTTGTTCAAATTAGTCCCATTATCTGTGATGATTCGACTTGGGATCCCATATCGGCAGATAATTTGGTTCTTGATGAAACGGGCAACCACTTGCTTTGTCACGTTGGCATAGGAAGCTGCTTCTACCCACTTGGTAAAGTAATCAATTGCAACCAAGATAAACCGGTGACCGTTGGAAGCTTTAGGCTCAATTGCCCCTATCATGTCAATGCCCCACATTGAGAAAGGCCAAGGTGATGATAGCACATTCAAAAGTGTCGGAGGTACGTGCACCTTGTCGGCATAAATCTGGCATTTATGACACTTCCTGGCGTATTTGAAATAATCTGATTCCATGGTCAACCAGAAGTATCCAGCTCTCAAAATCTTCCTGGACATGGCATGTCCATTGGCATGTGTTCCAAATGATCCTTCATGGATTTCCCTGATTAATAAGTCTGCTTCGCGCTTGTCCATACATCTGAGAAGAACCATATCGTGATTTCTCTTGTAAAGCACATTGTTGCTGAGGAAAAACTTGGATGCCAATCTTCTCAGAGTTTTCTTGTCCAGAGTTGTTGCATCAGCTGGGTACTCCTGATTTTGCAAGAAATTCTTGATATCATAGAACCATGGTTTCTCATCAGTTTCTTCCTCGACCAGTAGACAGTAGGCTGGTGCAGTTTTTCGCTCGATTGTAATGAGTGGAGCTTCATTAAGAAACCTGAATTGAAACATAGATGCCAACATAGCTAAAGCGTCTGCAATTTGATTCTCTGCCCTTGGAACATGATGGAAAGTGACTTCATCAAAGTATTTGATTAACTCCACAATGTGGGCTCGGTAAGGGATCAACTTCTCATCACGGGTCTCCCATTCACCTTTGACTTGGTAGATTACCAAAGCTGAGTCTCCATATACTTCAAGAATCTTGATTCTGGTATCAATTGCAGCTTCGATACCCAAAACACACGCTTCATACTCAGCGATGTTGTTTGTACATTCAAAACATAATCTGGCAGTGAAGGGGGTGTATCCACCATCAGGATTCATCAAAACAGCTCCCACACCATGCCCCATGTAGTTAGAGGAACCATAAAACATCATCTTCCAACGAGAACCTGGCTCGGGACCTTCATCTGGACCTGGAACTTCACAGTCCTTTATCAACATAATGTCCTCATCCGGGAAATCAAACTTCAAAGGTTCATAATCTTCGACGGGATAATCAGCAAGGTATTCAGACAAAACACTGCCTTTAATAGACTTCTGGGTTACATACTGGATATCGTATTCGGACAACAACATGTGCCAACGGGCGAGCCTTCCTGTCAAGGCAGGTTTCTCAAAAATGTACTTTATTGGATCCATTTTCGAGATCAACAAAGTAGTGTGACAAATCATGTACTACCTGAGACGTCCGGCCGCCCATGCCAAAGCACAACAGGTCTTTTCTAAAAGCGAATATCGACTTTCACAATCTGTGAACTTCTTGCTTAAGTAATAAATGGCATGCTCCTTACGACCAATTTCATCCTTTTGGCCTAATACGCAACCCATAGATCCCTCGAGTACAGTCAGGTACATGAAGAGAGGTTTCCCTGGAGTAGGTGGGATTAAGATAGGAGGTTCCTGCAGATAAACCTTGATCTTCTCAAAAGCCAATTGACAATCAGGACTCCACTCAATTGCTTGATTCTTCCGGAGCAACTTGAATAAAGGTTCACAGGTAGCAGTCATGTTGGAGATAAATCTAGAGATGTAGTTCAGTCTTCCAAGGAAACCTCTGACTTGCTTTTCTGTTTTTGGAGCTGGCATCTCTTGAATTGCTCTGACCTTGTCCGGATCTACTTCAATTCCTTGCTGACTAACAATAAAACCAAGTAACTTTCCTGATCGGACACCAAAGGTACACTTAGCTGGATTCAGACGCAGTTGGAACTTTCTAAGACGCTCAAATAACTTCAGGAGATGACTCAAATGATCCTCCTCACTCTGTGTTTGGCAATCATATCATCTACGTAAACTTCTATTTCCTTATGCATCATATCATGGAAAAAGGTGACCATTGCCCTTTGATAAGTGGCTCCTGCATTTCTAAGACCGAATGGCATAACTTTGTAACAATACGTCCCCCATGGTGTGATAAAAGTGGTCTTTTCCATATCATCAGGATCCATCTTGATCTGGTTATATCCTGAAAATCCGTCCATGAAGGAGAAAACAGCAAACTTAGCAGTGTTATCCACCAAAGTATCAATGTGCGGAAGAGGGAAGTCATCCTTTGGACTGGCTTTGTTCAAATCTCGATAGTCCACGTACATCCTAACCTTGCCATCTTTCTTGGGGACTGGCACAATGTTAGCTACCCATTCGGGGTACTTTGCAACTGCGAGGAATCCAGCATCAAACTGTCTTTTGACCTCTTCTCGAATCTTCAAAGCCATGTCTGGTCTTGTTCTTCGGAGCTTTTGCTTTACTGGCGGACAATCGGGTCGAAGCGGCAACTTATGAACAACTATGTCTGTGTCCAAGCCGGGCATATCCTGATACGACCATGCAAACACATCCACATACTCTTTGAGAAGCTTGACCAATCTTTCTCTGACGTCTGCCCCCAGTGTTGTACCAATCTTGACTTCCTTCTTATCTTCATCGGTGCCAAGGTTGATGGTCTCAACCTGCTCCTTATGGGGCTGAAGATCTGTGTGCTCATCCTCAACTAATCTTGCCAGTTCTTCGGGAATATCACAATCTTCCTCACTTTCATCTTCCGCTTGGTAGATGGGAGAATCGAAGTTAGGAGAGAATATAGAGTCATTGGATTCAACGGGGTTTTCATTTGTTCTGCATATGGGAATGATTTGCTTTTATTAAAAGTGAAAAATAGAGGGATGCAAGAAAAACTTTTATCAGCTTTGGAAGATTGCCATTTTCTTTTAAAAGTGAAAAGAGAGAAACAGTAAATAAAAACAAAAGTAAGAATTTAACAAAATGCCTTCATTGATTGAATAACTTGAAAATGAGAAGGGGCCCTACAAAATGATCCCATAGCCTTGGGCAGAGCTAGGGAACTTTGAAAACACTTAAAGAAAACAAATAAATTACTTTGACAGTGGAAAAAATTATGGGATCTCAACTGCCTCCCAATTTCCCAAAGCTGCTTCACACTGATAAACCAAATGATCCACATTTTCATCTTCTGTATCCCCATTAATTGCATTGATCTGATAGCCGGCGCTGGAAAACACCTCTTGAATGGTCTTTGGACGTCCTTTGACGGAGGTTGACGCTCCTTCTCTCACATGAGTTGGTTTGTAACCCAACCCGTAACGATCTAGCTTCTGCTTGACTTCAATGACATCTCCCCAACCTTGGTAGCTTCCTTCTTCAATTGTGGAAATGGTACTCTTCAATGATGCAAAAGATGGAATACCTTTCTCCTTTGGTTCCTTTACTTCCATAAGGACGACATTGGCTATCTCTAGAGCTTGGAAAGCAGTTTCCAAAGCATCTTCATCAGCCTCAATGTAGCTAAAGGAGGAAAGGTTGCTGACCATGAGATCTTCTTCACCAGACACAGTTACCAGCTTATTATCGACCACAAACTTCATCTTCTGGTGTAAGGTAGAAGTGACTACCCCAGCAGCATGGATCCAAGGTCTTCCCAGTAAACAACTGTAATTAGGGTTAATGTCCATAACCTGGAAAGTGATCTTGAACACCTGTGGTCCAATCAAGATTGGCAAGTTGACTTCTCCAATAACAGTCCTCCTTGACCCATCAAAAGCTTTTACAATCAATGCACTGGGCCTCATCTCTGCCCCTTGATAAGATAACTTGGCAAGCGTTCTTTTCGGAAAAACATTCAATGAAGATCATGTATCCACAAGAACTCTTGCTAAAGTATCCTCCTGACATTTTACAGATATGTGAAGAGCACGATTATGGTCCGAGCCATCTTTTGGAAGATCCTCCAAACTGAAGCTGAGATTGTTACATGCAGTGATATTGGCAATGACTCCATCAAACTGATTCACAGTTATATCATGTGTAACATGAGCTTGGGCTAGTAATTTCTGGAGAGCACCTCGATGGGCTGGTGAATGCATAAGAAGTGATAAGATAGATATTTTTGAAGGTGTTTGATGTAGCTGATCAATAACCTTGTAATCACTCTTCTTAATGACTCTGAGAAACTTTGCATCCTCTTCTTCCAAGACTACCCCTTTATCCTGGTTGACAATAGTTGGAATGACTTCTTTAGGTGGAACTGTATTAGCTTGCTGAGCATAAACACGGCCACTGCGAGTTAAACGACCTGCACCTGCTATGTCAGCACTTGCCACTTTTGAACTAGCTTGTTCAAACTTCTGATGAACTCTCTCCGCATCATACTTCCACGGAACTGCTTTGGTATCTTCATAAAGGAAAGGGTTCCTCCTTTGCTCAATCCCTGATTCAGGTATATTGAAAATGGGTACCACAGGTTCTGGCATATTAAAGATAGGTTGAACCCTGGAGGACTCAGGCAGATTGAACATTGGCACCAAGGTAGAATCAGATTTAGGCAAGTTGAAAATGGGTTCAATCATTGCCACTTCATTCCTCTTCACACGACCACTCACTTGTAAAACACCCAGATTAATCAAACTTTGAACATCTTTCAAGACCAATTCACATCCCTTTGGATTATTTGCACAATCTTCACAATTCTTATGACAGTTCTTCAGCATACCCACTTCTACCAACTTCGCATGGAAGTCTCTAAGTGGGGTTTTGATCTTTGTGGCGTTGAAAATCAAATCTTTGTCAGACTCGTCAACAATGGCATTTATGGACCCGTGCTTCGGTAGAGGATTATTTTTAACATTCGGACCAGTATCTCCAAATGACAAAATGTTTTTATCCATTAGATCTTTCACAACATACCTCAAAGCAATGCAACTTTCCAAATCATGCCCCGGAGCACCTTCATGGAACAAACAATGGGCATTTGAATTGTAACCTGGTGGGAGTGGATCTGGTGGAGGACCCAAAGGCCTTGGAGTAACCAAGCCTTTCTTCAATAGTGAGGGATACAATTCAGTATAGGTCATAGGGATCCGAGGATGGGGAGACCTTCCTCCTGGTCTTCTGTTCTGAAAATTGGAATTTGGATGAGGAGTTGGAGTCCTCTGCTGGTAGGCTGGAGCATTGGGCGCTCGTTGATAGCCTGAATTGTTGAGCATTGGTTGATAAGCTGGAATCACTGGAGCCGCTTGCTGATACATCGGTACTGCTTGAGTTGGCCGATATATCGGGACTCGTGGATCGTATGACGGTTGAACCGCCGCCACATAAGGATGTTGAACAAACTGTGGTGGGTAGACAAACTGGGGTTGAGCCACAGGTGGAGGCCTCTGCCAAAGCGGATTTCTCCTTTGACTCGCCATTATTGCGTTTGTCTCACCCTCTTTCTTCTTGTGGAAGTTACTGGTAAATTTCTTGACATTATTTCCACTACCGTTGCTGGAACTGCCAGACGCACCACTCATCTTTCCACTTTTCAGTCCAAGTTCAACCTTGATTCCTATAGCCACAAGGTCAGAGAAGCTAGCAGTGATGCTTCCCACCATCCTCTCGAAGAATTCTGGTCGCACCGTGTCAACAAACCAATCAACTAACTCCTTTTCAGACAACGGGGGATCTACCTGAGAAGCGGTCCCTCTCCATCTATGAGCATACTCTTTAAATGATTCAGAATCCTTCTGAGACATACTCAACAACTGCCTTCTATCGGGAGCAAGGTCCATATTGTATTTGTACTGTTGGATGAAAGCATCTGTCAGGTCTTGAAAACAAAGAATCTTCGACTGGTCTAGCGTTAGATACCACTTGGAGGAGATTCCCTTCAGACTGTCCTGGAAACAGTGGATCATTAATTTGTCATTGTCCACCTGTGCAGCCATTCTTCGATAATACATCAAGAGGTGGTTCTTAGGACATGTCGCGCCCTCGTACATGTCAAAAGTGGGTATCTTGAACTTTGGAGCAATTACCAATCCAAACACCAGGCACATCTCTCTAGCGGCAGCCCCGAATATCTGGTCGCCTTCGATTGCTCTTAACCTTTTCTCAATAGTCTCAAAATTCTCTTGCATCTTCTCATGTTTCTCATTTCCATTCTCCGACATATCTGGCACGTCATACACCTGAGGGTCATTGAAGTATGGTTGGGCACGGGTGTGCACAATGTCTGGTGTAAAATTAGCAACCACATGGTTCTCTTCATTAGTCACAGGAATAGTCTGTTGAGCAGCAAATCCTTGAGGGGGAGGTACAAAACCTTGGGAAGCGAAACCTTGGGAAGGAGGGAAGAAACCTTGAGCAGTAAGTCCTTGAGAAGAAGGAATGAAACTTTGAGAAGCGAAACCTTGAGAAGGAGGGACAAAACCCTGAGCAGCAAGTCCTTGGGAAGGAGGGATAAAACTTTGGGAAGCGAAACCCTGAGGAGGAGGTACAAATCCATGAGGAAGCCCAAAAGGAGGCCAGGTCACAGGAGTAGTGACTAATGACGTAGGCTCAGTCGTTGCAGTGACAATCTCTGACACTACAGTCTGTTGGGTGTCTAATTTTGCTCGGATGACCTGCAGCATTTCCATCATCTGACCCATATTTCCACGAAGATCAGAAAGCTCTTCATTCACTTTGTCCATTTCGGGGTCCCTGTCAGCCATCTTCTTCTTGGCCTGGGCTCGGGTTGAATACTTGCGTGAGATCCTCAGTGTGACAGCTGGAAAGGAGTTGACGAAAATGAGTTTTGACAGAATGCAGATGCAGAGATGCAAACATGAGTAAAAAAAAATTTAGTAAATGCTTCAAGGGACTTAAGAAGTTGTTGCAAAACGTCAAAATGGGTAAAGTTTCTTGTTATTTCCCAAAACTAATGAACTGAAATCCATTTCAGGTAAAATTTTATGAGGTTTGCAACAAAACTTCTTTGTTTTTTGAAGCATTTGCTAAAAATGATGCATATGACGCTAAGATGCAAAGATGCAGGGATGTAAGGATGCAAGGTGCTGCCGGTAAAATTAGAACCTTCCTAACAGGTGGGCTGTAAGAGAGTTGTTCTACGCTTTACTACCCATAAGTCCCACTCACAGGATAGTTTCTACAGTGATGGTTTAAGGAAACTCAAGGTCACGGACGTTTATCGTACTAACGCCCCGCCGCAGGCTAGCTGCATTGTGACGATAATAACGATAAGGTCTACCCTGAGTGGATTTCTCATGCTAGGCGTGCAAGGAGCGAGTCCTTGGAGCATAACATTACACAACTACCAATATTGAAACAGGTTCTAGGGGGTCCCAGAATCACAACCCTTTCGTGAATCAGGTCACGCGACAGGCTAGCTGCGTTGCGACAAGATCTACGAAAAGTCTAACTATCTGGGGGAGCTTTCATGTTAGGCGTGCAAGGAGCGAGTCCTTGGAGACTAACACTAATAACATCCAATTCTAATCTTAGGTGTTCCCTCTGCTTTTTCCACCACTTAAATTTACTTGTAACGTGGCCCCGAGAACCCACAGACAAATATAATGAGCAATAAAGTAAAGCGGTCAAAGAACAGATAAACAAACATAAATAATAAACATAGAGAAGACAAGAAGAGATAAGATCAAACAAATAAACACACAAAGCTAAGTTAGGCTCGACTCTCTCTAGCATGGAGCCCTCCCTAGCAGAGTCGCCAACTGTCGTACCTCGAAAAATACGATCCTAAAAACAAAACAACAGAGTCGCCACCTAATTCTATTTATTCTACGAGAGAAAAGGGAGATATAGATACAACCTAATAAAGGATAAGAAATGGTTCACGAAACCAAATTCTAAGTTCGGGAGTCGGTTACGCAAGGGGAAGGTATTAGCACCCCTCACGTCCGTTGTACTCAACGGGAACCTCTTAGCTAATTATGTGATTAAATGTTTGATCTTAAGTTTTTGTCTTCTAAATGGCTATTAATATGTTTGTTAAAGTTTTAAATTATTATTAAGACGGAGAAAAGATTAAAGTTTTTTTATTATTGTGACGGAGAGAAAATGTTGAAAATTTTTTATTAAGGTGACTTAAACAGAGAAATGATTAAATTTTTTATTATTGTGCTCGCGAAGGATTAAAAATCCCCGTGCCTACGTATTCCCTTGTGCAATGGGAAAGTCAGAGCTTCGTAGTTCGTGCTACTACGATTTATGGTTTTTTAATTGAACGATTGTTTGAAATGCATTCTACTGTTAAGCATTGGCTTATACTCGCGGTGGAGGCTGAAGCACTAGCTTGTTCGAGAGATAGAATGATTTAAACAATGTTCGCTTTAGAGAAAAAGGTGTTTGAATTTTGTTAAGATGTTTTAGACGAAAGGGCGAATGAACACATCGCGTGGGGCTAGCCCATGTTGCGGTCCAATCCAGAACGTGCGGAATGCTAGACTCCGGAGTTCTGTCTTTCGTGATTTAAATTGAAAATAGTTTAAATATTTTGGTATACGAATGATGATTGAACCCTCGCGTGGGGCTAGCCCATTTACGGTTCAATCCAGAACGTGCGGAATGCTAGACTCCGGAATTCTGTTTTCGTACGATTATGCGATTATGATTTGAATATTTTGATATACGAATGGTGATTGAACCCTCGCGTGAGGCTAGCCCAGTTGCGATTCAATCCAGAACGTGCGGAATGTTAGACTCCGGAATTCCTTTTTCGTAATTAATTAATAAATTGAATAATTGTTTTTTAGATGTTTTAGAATCGATGCGTAATTAATAACGAAGGATTGAACGAACAAAACACGTGGGGCTAGCCCAGTTGCTGTTCGTTCTAGAACGTGCGGAGTGCGAGACTCCGGAGCTCTATTCCTTGTTAAAATAATTTAAAAAGAAACGCGAAACGTGCAGACGGCGATCGTGTAATGATCGAATTACGTGTGTGCCAATGTCGGCGTATGAATTTACTTGGTGTTGGACCAAGAAATTAATATTTTTCGAAATAATTATTATTTAGGCTCTTGAAACGTTATTTTCATGCTCTACTTAACCATGGAATTCATATTTGCATTAATCACACATTATTACTAACATGACTAACTAGTGGGCAAGAAGATAAATTAAAATAAATCAAATAACTAAACCAGGGAAATAAATAAATAATCAACTAACTAATCTAATTGTAATAATTTATTAATAGTTAACAAAGCAATTAAACTAGACTATTAATCATAATTATCATAAATATAAAAGCTTCACAACAAAAAAACTTAAAAGAAACAATATGAGTAATACTATTAAAAAAAAGAAACAAAAAGAAAGTCCAACAAAGGGGCTGGACCAAATCTGGGCGGCGCATGAACCGGTCAAAGACCTATGAACCGGTCTAATGCTAAACAGAGGGTTTTGAAAACCCTAAAAGACGCAAGCCAGAAACAGCACAAACAAAAAATCTTGAGGGAATGAACGATCAAACAACAAAAGCAGAACCAACGCTCTCTCAACTTTCTCGACGTCTCCCTTAAACTCGCTCGACATTCTCACCTCTCAAATCAACAACATATCCTCTATGAAACTCTCATCTCCCAAACTCTTAAATCAACAACACCCTCCATGTTTATCACAAACCTAATGCTGTAAAGAAATGAAAGGGGACTTACAAACTCGGATCTAGTCCGATGATCTCTTGGTTGTGCCTCCGTGCTCAGTCAGCGGCTTCGATGGTGGTTCGCAGCGGTTCAATGAAGCATTTCGGAAGGCCCGGTCTCAGATCCGTTTTGGGGCTTTCGGCATTTTCGGTGGCTCGCGAGTGAAGGGGTTTGGTTTCGAGGCGGCATTGTGGTTTCGTGGTGGATGCCGGTTCTGGGTATTGTGATTTGGTGGAAATGGAGGGTTGCGTTTTCAGGTTTTGGAGGTGGCGATGAGGGAAGCTGTGTTTTGTGGCTGGGTGGTTCGAAGGAGTGGAGGTTAGAGGTGGAGGACAGCGAAGGTTTGCTGTTTCTGGGTTAATGCTGAGGTTGATGGTAGGTTTGAATCTTTTCTAAGTTTCCTGGTTATGTTCCCTTTCTTCTGGTTTACTGGTTTTTTTTGAAAAAGGAAAGAAAGGATGCGGTTTTTTTTCTAGGGTTTCTTTGAAGCTTTTGTGCGTTGTTGTCCCCTGTTTTGGGTTGTTGATGCTCTCTTTTATAATCGTAGAGTTTAGGGTTTCTGTTTGTTGTTTTTTTTGAGTTGAAAACCTGAGGATAAGTTTTAAGACATCAGGCCCTTGTCTTGTACTGATGAAGGGTCCTTTTCAATGCAGGTTTTTGTTTCTTTGGAGCAAGAGCTTTCACATTTTTGGTAAGAACCAAATGGCAGACTTCTTCAGCTGTGGACTTGCAGGGCCTGCTTTCGGGATTATCTGGAAGACCCTCCTCTTGGTGCAAGCATAGGTGCAGGGAGAACCTGAACTGCAGCAGGTCCTTAGACTGTGCCACTTTGACTTTAACTTTTCTTGTTTGAAATGAAACACAATAGTTGGATTTTGACTGGATTGGATTCTTCCTGGTTTCCTTGCTTATTACCTTAGTATCTGTAATTTAACTGTGGTAAAACCTTAGTTCTTTGTTGACCTTGTTATGACCTTATTTTTTGCTGGTGCACTAAAACAGTTCCTATTATTTGTTCTGACTCTTGACTCTTGTTTTTTTTTCCTTGTTCTTTTTCATGTCCATGACTCGAGGGAGAGGCACCAAGAGACCTGGCCTGGAGCTTCAGCAAGTGCCTCATCAAGCCTGAAATCCTGCCCTGCTTTCTTCATGAACAAAAACACCAGAATGTATTGACAGTGCTGTGGAACATGGTGATACATAACCGAGTTTCTTATGAAACTAGCTCCGCAATTTGAATCTTGGTAAAATCACGAGACTGCTTCTTGTTTTCGGCAGTGCTCCCTCGAGTTGAATTCCCCTTGTTACTTTCTTTAAATTTTCTGGACTTCGACCGTTTCTTTTTTTTGACATTATGCGACATTACTGTAGGTTATGCAAACTGGTGTGGCTGCTCTTTGGTTCCAACACAAAGGGACTTAAACTCATGCAAAGCACCAGCTGCTTGAGAAAGCCTAGATCCCTTCCGAAGTGTGGTAGCAGACTGTAGAAGATGTTGCAACATATTATTTCTACAACTCAACGTTTGAAGTAGAACTCGTCGAAATGGTATAAATGGTTCTAGCAAAATCATATGCAGCTGCGTCCGTTGCAAAATTGAGCGCCAATCCATATCCAGCCGTGATAGCTGTTCAATGGAAGGAATCACAAGCTCAAGAGATACATTTCGCTTCTGAACAGAGAACTTTCTACTATCATCTTGGCAAAATCTCCACCGCAGATCCCAAGCCATGCCAAGATGATAAAGCATCTGGAGTCTGATGATAGTCAAATAAATGTACTCAGTGCTCTCTTCACTTGCATGAGAAACAGACCACACAAGCTCCCGCTTTGAATCTCTCAGTTTTCTCTGGAAATCACTTAAATCACCTTCCTGGAGTGCCCTTAAACAACAGTGCAAATTTTCATTGAATTGGTCGCGTTTAATATTTTGAGTTGGAGGAAAACTAGTTCCTACACATGGTAAAGAGAAATCCCAATTCCCAGCACGCCAGGCTGACTCATACTGCAATTCAGCAAATTCTTTGTCATGCTGAAGCTCTTCTTTGCTTGATGTCAACCCTTGACAAAATATGAAGATTTTGCTGTTCCAGCTTTTTCCAGAGATGAACTTCTTGAACTGATGTCTTTTGGTAATAAGACACCTGACTGAACTTGCGAATCATAATACTCAAGAGCCTTTCCCCAGTTCCTCTCATGCTCGAACGTGATAACTTGAGAAGTCAACTTGTGGACTGTATCATTATCAATATAGAAACTTACATCAACCTTGGATGTGATCCTTCCATCAGTGTTTTACGGTTCTAAATTGGTTTGGTTGTTTGCAGGTTGGCTGGAGCTTTTGCTGCTGTTATTATGGGCTCAAACGCACTCTTGAGTTTTGAGGCTTTGGATGGTTATAGATTGTGATGTAAAGAAGTTCATTTGTGCTACATACACAAAAGCTTCTGCTACTCCTAGAAGCATATATTGTGGTATCAACCAAAAAAATACTCAAAGAACTTGTCTCTTCACTGTTTTTGCTAGCAAAGTTTAGTCTTTCCTTCTCTACAAAACCAGCAACAACCAATGTTATTGTTGCTATGGTGAATCCAATATCGATATTCTGTATCTCATTAGGAAGTTTTGGAGGTTTTTTCATCAGTTTCTTGTATAACGGAATGATAAATATTGATGTGTTAATAATATCAAATGTTGTCATGCTTGCAGGAGGGATTTGAAACGTGAAAAAAGTTATGTCCATTGTTGAACCATGATTCCATTTAAGCTGGGTTGTAGAACATCGGAAAAAAACTCCGTCGAGCCACAGGCTGACTTTGGGAAGCATTTCCACAAGTATATATCTGTACACTAGCAGGAACCCCCTTGGCTTCCGGAACAAATGCAGCTACATGAGAAGCGGTGAATTAGAAAGCTCGGCAGAAGCAACTCCTGGAACTTTGTTGCTAAGCGGCACGCGGTAGATTCATCAGAGCTGAACTGAATTGTCGGCCAATTGACTCTTGTCATACTCTTCTGAGAGAGTTGATAAATAGAATTCCCCGTCTGTATTTTCCACAATGTGACATTCTTTTCTTGCGGCGCAGTTTTTTTGAAATGTTTGCAAAAAAGTTCCACTGGGGACAAACTAGCAGCAACAAGATTAGGAACTTGAAAAGACCTAATCTCTTGAGCACTCTTACAATCATAAATACTAACAAGCGAATTAGATTTCACCATCATAAACAAAGATCCATCATCATTGAACTTCGCATTCAAGCAATTTACTTTATCAAGCTTGACATTAGGTTGACCATTTGGGAACGGAATTAAAATTCGAAAATGGAACTTAGGATATGCTTGAAATGAGAATTAAATCTTTGAATAAAAGTTGAAATGTGTCTTGAAACATAAATGAAAATTGGACTTTTAATTCTAAAAGGGAAATGCAACTAGAATATAATTTGAAATGGGAATTAAATTTGAGGTGGAATCTTAAAACTAGAATAGGAATTGGAATTGAATAGAAGTGGAAATAAATTTGGAAAAGAAATTATAACTTAAAATGAAATAGAAGTTTGGAAACTTGGAAATGAATTTTGAATTTGAAATTGGAATTGGATTTAAACTTATAATAAAAGAATTGGAATTGGATTTAATCCCATAAAAAAAATGAAATTTAGAAATAGATATTGAAATAAAAAAATTAAAAATTTATAAACCTGGAAATAAAGTTTAGAATAATAAAAAGAATAGAAAATGATATAAAATTTGAAAAAATAAGATAGAATAAAATTCATAAATAAAGGCTTGATAATGAGAAAGAAAAATAAATAAATAAATAAAACCTGTTGCAAACGAAAGGTAAAGTGACTAACAAGCATCTCAGCATACTAAAGACGGTATGGCTGTATGAATAAAAAGTTAGGGGTAAAATTTGGGGTGTGACAATACTCATCAGCACTAAGCGCTGAAATTAGCATATTTCGAGCTCTCCAATCACTTGACCACTTTTTCTCATCTTTCTCATCCCAATCATCTTCTGGTTTAGGTACTATGGCACCTGCCTCATTCATCATGGTTATTTGAAAAGGACCATTTTGAATGGCAGTCCATACGCGCCTATCCACAAAATTTATGTGAACTCGCATGCAGTCTTTCCAGTAGCCATAATTTTCACCATTGAAAACAGAAGCTCTATTATACGCCCCCTTTGGTTCAGAATCCATATCGTTACAGGCAGTCACAAAGCACCAGCGAACCGGTGCTCTGATACCACTTGTTAGACGTTGTGGCTAGTGATCTAGAGGGGGTGAATGGATCACCTCCTTGTTAACAAGGTTTTAAAATATTTTTCAGAGTTTTTAAAGATTAGCGGAAAAACACGGTCCCTAATCGACTTTCGTCTATTCTGGACTAGCCACTAGAAGACCGGACATGTGATAAAGTGTTGGATTTGCAATTGAGATGTTAAAGACTTAAACACACAAGCTGTAAAGGTATTGAATTCACCTATCACAAAAATTATTTCCAATGAATCAAAACCGATTAAAAACGTAAATAGAGATGGAGAAGGAATACAATACACAGAGATTTGGTAAGGAAGTTCCCCACGTTCGTCCTCGCGTGTGGGTACTTCTCCCTCTCAATTTCAAACCGAAATTGAGAACTTTTATATCGATATTGCTGAAATCGTCGTTTACAAGGTTGCTATACAAAAACCAGAAATCTATACACCTAGATCTTCCTATTGTATGAATCTTCACTTGATCTGAGCCAAATCAAGATTCCCTTGCAAGTAATACAAACAATTCACCGGTTCCACGATCTATTTGCGAAATCTCCCAATTTCCAAACCTTACGCTGCGGCTGAATCTGTTTTGTAAACGTGACTAACAAACCCTCAAGAACACGCCCGTTCTTGAAGGACAAACCAAATGGTTTTTCCTTGAAACCTTCTTTCACTCTTCAACTCAGCTAGATAAACGATCGTTCCGCTGAACGTTATCTCTTGATCCTCTAATTCACAGAAAAATAATGATTTTGTGTTGATGTTCTTGAATCACAGTGATTGAGAAGATGATGAAGATGAATTCACTTCTTAGGTTTCAATCTAGCTCCCAATTGAATGCACATCCAAAACTACTTTTCTTGATTGTGTTCTTCAATTTTCTTGACCTGAAATTCACTTGCAATTTCTCTCTGTTTTACACTGCACTAACAGCAAAACATGTATATACTTGACAAAATCTGTTAGAAATAGAAACAGATTAATGCATCGATACGAAATGCGAATGTATCGATACATGATGGTTTTTACACTGTTATGTATCAATGCATAAAGGAATGAATCGATTCATACTGAACTAATGCAAAAAAAATAGAGAAATGAAAATATAATGAATCGATTCATGTTGCGTATGTATCGATACATAGCAGAAATTCCAGAATCATCTCTTCAGCATGCATCGATGCATGTTGCGAATGTATCGATTCATAGCAGAAATTCTAGAATCATCTCTACAGCATGTATCAATGCATGATGCGAATGTATCGATACATTTGACTTATTTCAGAAATCCAAGGACATTATGTATCGATACATCTTGCGAATGAATCGATACATACAGAAGCAAAAGTCAAATTTTGTTTAAAACAAGACATGTGTTAAAAGCTTGCAATGCATACAAAGTGTATTAATACAAAGTGTATATTAACAGCATAAACGCAAAAAAATTTATTATCATTCAAAACTAAAGAGTTGCTCACAAGGACGTGCACTTAGAATATTTTCTAAGTATGAAAAGAATCACCTTCGACCGCATATCCTTAGGATGGCAAGCGTGTAGCGGTTAAGATCTACATTGGAGGGAAAGTTATGTTTCTTTCAAATTTGAATAAAGACAAATGGCGCTCAATGGGAGTTGAGGGACATGCAAAGTGCCAAGTGGCATGTTTTTAGGAGTAAACTGCCAATAGCAGTTACTTTCGACTAGTATAAATAAAGTAGTTCTAGTGTTAGAATGTGTGTGAATCATATTGTACAAGTTACTCCATAAACACTCAAAGTACCAGTGTGTAGAGAAACGAGTGAAGGAGAGAATGTACATGATGAGATCACCACCCTTTTTCATATCAATGCAATTTATATTCAAGTTTTTACTTTGAAGTCTTTTTATCTTGCATTTCCTTTACTTTCAAGCAAGTTTATCGTTCAGTCTTTTATAGTCTTTTTACTTGTTTTCTCTATATTTCCTTGTCATTTATACTTTATTTCACTTTACTTTCTACTTAAATTGCTTGAAGGAAATATATAGAAAGACTATAAAGTCTTTTTATTTCATTTATACTTTACTTTCTAAAAGAGTTTATGACACTATACCTGAAAAACCAATTAAAATATATTTATAGCACATGTCCTAGGATCAATTTAGTCGATCTTGTGAGTAATTGAGAACATTGTGTTATTTTTAGAGGACCAGTGGTTGTTTACCATTTTCAGGGTAAACACAGTGTCAATAGCTTGTATTTGGAAGCATCATCAACACATTAGTAGTTGAGCCAGTCGTTGACAAGTTGCATGTGCTCGTCGAGATCCTTTTTTCGTTGTACTCTTCCAATTTTTCATGGATTTAAGGATTTTTCTCTCCAAGATCCGAGCATATAAAGGATGTTTAGGTTGCACTTGGTTTGGTTGATGTTCATTACGGTCCGGGGATGGAGCATAACTCCCTTGGTCTCTTCCCGAACTCCTAGGGGGAATTACACTTACCACCTTTAGAGTATTCTTTCGATTTCCGGACTTTTCCTTCTTTTTGTTGTAGACGAATTTGTTCCTTCAGACCAATTTCTTCTTGAATTAACTTCATGCACGATATTTTTTTGGGGTTGAACATGTTGGAGGCTTTCCTCCAAACGAAGGAACATTTCTTCCACCGCCTTGGAGTTTTGTTGTTGTACGATGTTGTAAATTTTGTTAATTAACTCCTTCGCGCCTTGAGATCCAAGGTTTGCTTCGAAAAGGAAAAAACCTCGAGAGATCTCAGACCGTTCTAATGGAATTTGAGAGAGATGAAATAGGAAGGAACAATGTTTGGATTGTTCCGGTTCATGGTGGGGAGATAATCACATTTGGTTGTTGAAGAGTGCTAGTATTGAGGTTTCCCTCTCCAGTTGAAGGAGTAATGTTTGGCCGACTAATGGTTTATGGTACCATACTAGCAATCGCCAAACCGATTTCTCGTGCGGTGACGCAACAAGTAGTTTTTGATCCAGTCATTTCTACAACTTTACGAAGTTCTGGAGCACTGAAAAATGAAGATCTGAGGAATCAATGTATATTTATCGACGTTGAACTCGATTTTATTAACTGCAACCAAATTTACTTCGATCTATTGATCCTTTCGTTCAAAGTCGAAGAGAATCTCATGCTGGAGGAACATACTTAGAAATAGAGAATCGTAAGATACGCGGGAATCAAAAGTCAATTTCCATATACGACGACACCATCGTTATGTACCAGAACCAAAAATAAGTGTAGACATAGAAGCTACGGTGCAAAAGAGTTTGTGATGCGACGGAGCGAGGGTATACCTGCAAGGTTAATACTCTAACGCTCAAGTCATGATCACCATGTGAATGATGAGAGAGTAATCAAATTATGTTCGAAACTTGTTACCTGAAATGATCCATCCGCATATATAAAAGGATTAAATAACTAACTCGCTTAATAACTAGCGTAAAATGCAAAAGGTCGTTAGATGAGTTGGAGGGAATGATCCCCTACTTCGAGTTTATTGAAGGTTCAATGGGTAGAAGAAAGTTCTCGAAGATTTAGTATGTACTTGAGCTGGATTCGGAATGTTACATCTGGAGATGGTCGGACTAGAAAAGGGACATGCCTCGATCGGATCAATCTAGAGAGATATTTTTTTCTTATGATGGTCAGATTTTTATGAATGGACCAATTTCGGCTAGCTTAGAACATTAATGTATTTAAGATTTACTTATAACATTTAGAAGTAGAAGGGTTTGACCCCCCTTATAAACTTTCCTTATAAGATTCTCTTATTATTTAAAATTTTTAAAGAATTTCAAGTATAGGGTTTGGTCCCCTCATTCTAGCTCAAATGTTGAGACCAACCTCACATCTGATGACCAATGTATCTATGATGTATTGTCCAGCTCAAATGTTGAGACCAACCTCACATCTGATGACCAATGTATCTATGATGTATTGTCCGTCCTTTGAAACTCGTCACGACTATGCCAGACTATTTTATGTAATAGACCACCATCTTAAAAATGCATAAAAAATAATGTCAAAGAAGGTAAAGTGAAAAGAAAAAAAAGTTAGACAGATAAATTGTAAACTTTAGGCAAATGTTAGAAATTAATGCTTTAGTAAAAGGGATAAAACCTTAGACCTCTTGCATGGAATTCCTTTGGATATGTTTGGAAGTAAATTTTTAAAAGGTTTTGGAGGAGAATGTTTTGGAGGGTTATGTCTATATCTTGAAATGTGTTTGATGTTTTAAAAAAGTTAAAAAATAAAATACTATATTAGCATATAAAATCATATTGTTTTTTAAACTTTATTTTAATATCAAAGATATTTCAAAATATAGATATCAACCCTGCAAGTCTTCCCTAAAAAAAACTAACTCCCACCAGAGAGTCCCAACCTATATTTCTAGGCTACTATTTCATGGACATTAATTTTTCAAGCTAGTGACATATCAGAGACATTCAATCTTATTAGAAATATGGGATAAATTGTTAGAGACATATTTTAAGGAATCATATGCTTCTCACCTATGAATTTTGATGTCCTAAAATGTTTGTTCTATTTGATGCATTGTCTACCAATTTTATCAGCCTCTACTCAGTCCTAAGAATATCTTCCCATAGCTTATGATATATGTTAACAACCAGAGACCTATATACCAGTATTGAAAATCAAATTTAGAGATTGAATTCAGGTTCACTATTTAATGAGTTTGAAAATCGTGATAATTCCATGGTATATAATATAGAGTACATTACATACTTTATTTGTTTGAAATTAGAAAAACCTAAAAGAAAACTATGCTAAGTAGTGTCCACCATAATAAATTTCCTGACTTCATAACAAAAGTACTAATTATGAGTGTGAACACCTGTACCTGAAATTCAAATCAAGAAGAAGCCCATTATTACCTTTCTATTTTGTATTTTAGCAATTTTGAAATGAACAATAAGATTATAAGAAAAGAAGAAAAAAATCTCAAATATCTCACCAGTAAAAAAGGTCTTTCTGGTTATGCTTAGCTCTCGAGTGACATCAACAATATTCATTCTTTCTTTCGGTGATTCCATTGAACAAGTAAGTCCAATCCTAAAGAGTGAAACTAAACCCTCTTTTACATTTAGAGCAAGATTCTCACGATTTCCATCTTCTATTTCTATTTCTCCGTCTCCATATTCAAGACGTGGGTCCAAAATTTGTATAAGATTATCAGGAAATGAAATTGCAACAAAGTTATGCAGATTTTGATCATTTTCAAAAGTTTCATCATTAGGTCTTCTACCGGTAAGAACTTCCAACAAAAGGATTCCAAAGCTATACATGTCACCGCATGTGGACACTTCAGAACCCATTCCATACTCTAAAATATATAGCAAAAGATATTAATCCTATGTAACCTATAAAATATTAAATCAACACAAAATAGTAACAAGTTCAAAGAAACAATGGAGGATTCAGAAGTTTAGAACATACCTAGAGGAGTATAACCAACTGTTCCTTTTAATGCAATTGTACTCGTATTCTTATGTGAGGTACCGCCAATGGCTGAGACAAGTCTTGAAATGCCAAAATCACACACATGAGCAACCATGTCATCATCAAGAAGGACATTGCTTGGCTTTAAGTCAGAATGAATGACCAATTGCTCACATTCTTGATGAAGATATTGTAATGCAGATGCAACATCGGTAATGATATTTAATCTATGACCAAGGTTCAATGTTGTTGGATGCTCAACGTTTAAAATCTCGGGATGCAACCATTGTTCTATGCTCCCATTTTTCATGTAATCAAAAACTAGAGCTTTAAATTCTTGACCTTTGTAATCCGTACTCACACAACATGTTAAAATCCTGACAACATTTCGATGTCTTATGTTTTTGAGTGTATTACATTCAACAATGAAACTCTTGTGAGCTCCCTTCTTTTGGAGGTTCAGGACCTTGACGGCAACAAAATTATCTTCTGACACAATATTTCCTTTATACACAGAACCAAAACCTCCTGATCCAATCAAGTTTTCAGTCGAGAAACCATTAGTTCCTCGATACAAGTCTTGGTATGAAACCATAGCTAGTTGATCAATTGTAGGTGAGTCAGAAGATCTTTTTTGATTTATTCTCCTCATCCAATAGATAGTTATAATTAATGAAAGTATGAGAAGAAAAGAAATCACACTAATTATCACTGCAATCAACTTGATTTTATGATGTTGTGCTTGTATCTTACCCTTGAGAGGGCATGGTGGTAGATGCAACTGTGAAATACCTCCACAAAGTTTATCGTTTCCAATAATTGATACTTGTGAAGCATCTCCAAAGACACCATCTATTGGTATCTCTCCTTGGAACATGTTAAAAGAAATATTTAAATGTTTCAAAACTGAGATATTTTGCATACCATCAAGAACTGATCCTGTCAAACGATTTCTTGAAAGGTCTAAATACCGAAGACTTTTGAGAGAAGCCAAAGTAGATGGTATTGTTCCATTAAAGAAGTTTGTTTGCAAAAGAAGATATTCTAAGCTTGTGCATTCACCAATTGTTGTAGGAATATCACCAGATAGATGATTCTCAGAGATATCTAGCGCACCAATATTTTTAAGCATGCCAACTTCTCTTGGTAAGATTCCACTCAAAAAGTTATGTGACAAATTCAACAAGTTTGATAAAGAAGAAAGCTTAAAAACCTCTAAAGGTATGGTTCCTCTAAGCTTATTTTGCGAAAAATCTAGATATTGTAATTGTTGGCAATTCCTGATACTTGGAGGAATATTTCCATCAAACATATTAAGTTGTAAATCCAAATAATACAAATGACTAAGATTGCCTATAAAGGGTGGTATATTTCCTAACAGCTTGTTTCCAGCCAATTGTAATTGCTGCATCTTTTGGAACTTCCCAAAAGTAGTTGGAATAATTCCTTCAAAGTGGTTGAATGACATGACCAAGGCAATTAAGCCAACTAGATTTCCTAACTCTGCAGGAATTTTTCCTGATATCTCGTTAAACCCAAGATGTAGTCTTTGAAGTTCAGTGGATAAATTGCCTATGGAATTTGGCAAAATGCCACCAAAATTGTTATAGGATATAGAAACCAGAGACAATTTACTGCAGTTTGTCAAAGATTTTAAAAAATCCAAATCTTTAGTTGAATTGCCACCAAAATTGTTGGATTCCAAATTCAAATATTGCAAATCATTTAGCCTCTCAAGATTTGGAACTTGTCCAACAAAAGAATTTTGACTGATATCAATATATACCAAGGAAGATGAATTTATAATTGAAGTCGGAATAGTGCCAGAGATTTGATTCCCGCCGATTTGAAATTGTGTGAGAATGGGAAGGGTGTGGAACAAATTGGGTGGAAGAGAACCATGAATATTATTCACTGCTGTTAACAGAAGAATAAGTGACGAGATATTGTAAAGACAAGAAGGAATCGTACCAGATAAACTGTTGACACCCCAACTTAAAATTGACACGTTTGTGAGGCGGCATACTTCTTGCGGAATATGCCCCTCTAAGTTGTTATAGTCAAACACTAAAACTTTTAAGTGTGAAAGATTCCCTATGAATGATGGGATTCCTCCGGTTAAATTATTTCTCCAAAGGTTGAATGCTCGAAGCTTTTTCAAAGAGCCTATTTCAGTTGGTATTTTGCCAGTCAAATTGTTCCCTCCCAAAAACAAGCCTTTGAGATTGGAGCAATATGTCAAGTTTGTAGGAATTTCACCTGTAAACGAGTTATAGAAAAGTTGAAGTTGTTGCAATTGTAGCAACTGACCCAACTCCTGTGGTATTTTTCCAATGAAGTTGTTGCTGCTAATGTTGAGTTTGATCAGAAAAGAGAGATTGCCAACATGGGGAGATAAGGATCCATGTAATTGATATCCTCCTAAGTTCAGTTCAATAACTCTTTGATCTGTGGGGCTGCATGTGACTCCATTCCACTTGCAGAAATGGATGGAAGTATTCCAGGATTCAAGAGTTCTATGTGGATCACTAGATATTGATTCTTTGAATTTGAGCAATGCCAAATGATCTGTTTGGTTTCCTAATGTCACTGCCACAGTTTTGTTAGGACCAAACCACATCAAATTTAAAGTAAGCAAAAAAAGAAGATGAAGGTAGAAAAGAATAGGTGCTGAGAAAGAAAAAGGCTTCATTTGGTGGAATAGTAAGAGGTTTATGCTATATGGTGTTATTTGGACTTGATAATTATAGAGTAATACATAAGAAGCATGCATATAAATACTGGTGGCAGGAACTAGTGCTGAATGTGAACTTAACTTTATTTATATTGAAAAATCAAGCCAATTGATCAAACAAAGACAAAAAGTTTTTCAGATTATAACATCTGGACCACCCTTTTGTCAGTAGATAGACCTAGTGGATTAAAAAAACACTATTATGGAATCAATTATTGGATTAGATTATTAAGAGTTTTGGACTTTGTTGACATGATTCCTTAGCTTTACGTGAAACCTATGGATGGTTATAAAACTAGCATGCTGGTATTACCACTCAGAATTGTTGGCAAATGGACTGCTATTAAAATATTCTTTTTTAAAAACAAGTTAAATATTCAAATATTTTTTTAGGGTAGAACAAATTTTCGCAAAGTAAATGAACTAATATATATCTTTAATATATATCTAATATAAATCTACTCAAGTACAAAAATAGAACTAAAATATGAAATTAACCACTGACCTGAACCTGTTTTCAACCGCATTCTTGCTAACCATTCCATTAATAGAACTAAAATATGAAATTAACCATTCCATTACCATTTATAGGATTTTGCACAGAATTTGCCTCCTTCCACTTGCTAAGAGTTGTACAAACTAGCTATTACTATATAACCTGACAATTGCATGTCACGGATCCTGCAAGCACTGAGCAATGGACCCAACGCTTCGGTTTGGACATCTGGCGGCATTGCCTGAATTGCATCTAAAGCTAGATCAAGTTGCCCAACTTGATTGAGAATATCTACTAAACAAGTATATAATATTCTACACTAGGAGTTATTCCAAAATCTGCTTACATACTTTTGAAGTGCTTTTTAGTCCTTTTGGGAAAAACCCAAGTCCCACATTGGTTAAATATATAACTCACAAAGGGTTTAAATAGGGTGACACTACTCACCTTACCAACCGATTTTGTAGGGTGAGTTAAGTCAAACTCTAATTCTAACATGGTATCAAGAGCCTACCGATTCTCGGTTTCCAACCGATTTTGTAGTTTGAGTTAGGTCAAACTCTAATTCTAACATGTCCATCTTCTATCACTAACAAGAAAGCATGGCATCTTCATTCCCCATCTCATTGATGTCATAACTATTTATTATAGAAGTCCAAAGATTCGAATCTTTATTTTTTACCCTTTCAAATACTTCTCTTGATTTGTTAATACTAAGAGATGTTTTTGGACTTGTTGGTCCAATTCAAATTGGTTTTCAAAAACGTATTGTTTAATCTCTCGTCCAATGCTGAGTGATCCCAAATCAGGACAAGCTGATAAAGTAGTTGCTAGGGTTGCTCCATTTGGTTTAGATTCCGTCCTTACCATCCTTCTAAAACTACTCAATGCTTCCTCTGGATGGCCAGAATTGGCATGTCCTGCAATCATCGACGTCCATGATAGAACAGTGTTTCCTATTATTGGATCAAATATCCTTCAAGGAGATGTAAGGTTGCCATAGTTTGTATACATATTTATAAGCAAGTTTCCAATGGAATCCTCTTCATCACACCCAAAAACAAATACAGCAGAGTGAACTGAGGAAGCTAACAAAATCTCTCCAGATCAATGCCAATGTCTTGATGATGCATTTGATTAAATAACTTGAACACTTTCACAATACTCCCAACCGTCGCATAACCCATTAATGAGTTATCTAGAGAAACCTCAAAACCCACAAAGCCAAGTTTGACAACAAAACAATGTATTGAAATACCCTGCCAAAGAAACTCAAAAGAATTCAAATTGGAAGAATAACCTATTAAAATTGAAAAAATGTAAACAATTAGGTTCAAAAACAACAACCAACATCTCTTTCAAGAGGCTCAACGCCATATTCATCAAAGACTCACGCCAGTAAGCCAAAACCATAGCATTCCACATGACAACACTTCTTTGTAACATTTCATCAAACACCTTTCTTGCAGATTCAATAATGGAACACTTTGAATACATATCAATATCAACAAGTGCAGTTGGAAGCCAAGTCTAAGAACATGATCATGAAGCATTGTACCGTGTGGAATGGAAAGGAGGTTGGCACAGGACTTGATGACTAAAGGGTAGGTGAAGGTGTTGCCATGGACACTAGAGTGGTGCATAAAAGTACTTTTGATGTTATATAGTAATGTGAATTAAAATGGTTAAAAACATTGTTATTAAGTTTTGATGTTGCTCATGATCTCAATATATATATATATATATATATATATATATATATATATATATATATATATATATAAAACTTTTTTTTCTAGTTATAAATATTGAAAATTGATTATAAATGGAAGTACTAATTCTCTTTTACTGATGATTTAAGATACATCGTAGTAAAAGGTTAAACTCGCAATAGTAATTTTAGCATCTAAATCAATTTTAAACTCTTAATATTTGTAATATTGTAATAAAGTAGTTTGTTTTTATTATGAAAATGTTTATATCTGAATTTAAAGATAATTGTTTTACTAACAACAACGTCAAATACATTATAAATTAAAAGTTTTGTAAATTATAATTTTAGAAAAATTATGTTTTTTTTTCCAGTGATAACAGAAAAACGTGCGTAACATTTTCTTTCAAACGTATAAATTAGAAATTAGAAATTTTTATGGTTTTCTATATTATATGATTTATATTATATGATTGATAATCTATTGTGTTTTAATAGATAAAATTAAAATGCTTATTTTTATAATTTCAGTGTATTATCCATGTTGCATTTATTATCAATAAATTCATCAGCAGAAAAGAAAATGGGGAGAGATTTCAAATATTTATTTTTTATTGTCTTAAAAAATTGATGTAATAAAATATATTTGAGAGAGATTTCAAAGATATATTTTTGTTTCTGGTCATTAAAAAATTGATTTAATAAAAAAATTGAGATAAATTTAAAAAGTTATGAAAGTTTAGAAATTAAATTAATTAAATATTCAAATTATTATGGATGGATATCCATCTATTAAAAATTTCTTAATGGATAGATTGGATTGGATTTTTTAAAAGAAATTTTAGTGGATTATTAATGGATTTCTTAGATCCCTCTATTAACAAATTCAATTCATCTATTTTACCACCCCTAGTAGTGAATAGTATTATTATTCTGTCTACTTAATTATAGAGCTCATTATTTATTTATGTAATTATAAAATTTTGGATTAAAATATTGATATAGTTTCATTGAAATTTAAAACAATTTTCAAAAATTATATGCACTTAGCTAGCCACATGATTAGACAATTTAAATATTTTAATTAGAAGTTGAATTTAATTTAATTGGATTTTTATTATTTAATTAGGCTGCTTAACCTTTGAATCTTTTACTTAATTATTTGAGATTTTAATTTGTCATCCTTCATATTATACTTAATTCTCCCCCAAACTTTTAATATTCTCAAAATAACCTTGCTAATATTTATTTATCAAACTTTACTATTTCTTTAAAATTTTCACTTTTTTAAACATCTTAAAATGAAATTTCATATATGTTATTTTTCGCATTTTTGAAAATTCACACATTTATACCAGAAATTTGAAAAAATCTAGTAAAAAATATCGAAAATTTGAAACAATCTGATATCCAATATCGAAGATTGTCAAAATTTCCAATAAATTACAAAAACTTTTGAAAATTTGTAAGTTTTCGCTATATCAATTTTTTTGAATATATTTGAAATTTTCTGTAACTGAACAAAAATTAAAAAAAAAATACTTTATTTGTGTGGTTCAGGGTCAGCAGGGTCATCTACAAATTCGTGTAGCGATTGTATACAATTCTTCACCACCGACAAAGTGTGTTTTATATGTAACAAATTTAAATTAAATATTTTCTCGCCCTTATATGATATTGATAGTATACTTTTTATGTGATGTAAATGATAAATATTTAAATTTCGATCTGAAGTATTAGCAGAGCCAAGCCCAAGTCCAAGGCGAGTGAGGCCATCACCTTAAACCTCATTTTTTTTCGGATTTTATGGGCTTTTAAAATAGGCTCGTTATCATAAAAAATAAGCCTCTAAATTTATATAATGAGAATTTCTTACCCCACCTCTTGGGTTTCTCAGACACCATGCGTGCTTCCCAAAATATCGTTCCTGCTTCTGGAGATGTACATCCGGAAGCACCATTTTTTTAATATTTTTTATTAGTTCCGTAGATGGATCTACGGAAGTTTTCCTTATGTATACTTGTGGAATAAAACCAGAGGTAGTATCTCAAAAAATGAACATAAAAACCACAAATTCAACATTCATAAAATAAAATAGACATTACATTGATGATTTTGACATAAAATTAAATACTAAAGTTCAATAATTCGGTGGATGTTCGCACATCTTCAAGATTTCATCGATCATTCTTCCTATAGTCGTCTCCAATTCGAACGAAAATAAGGGATAAAGTTTGTCTACGTGCTCAGAATATGAGGGATACTGGGTAGTTGAGTTATCATTTGGTGTAGGTTTCACTTTCTTTGGAGCACCTTTTGTCTTTTCCGGTTGAGAAGGCGACTTCATATCAGTTGTCTCCGGAAAGACAATCTTCCTCAATTGTTCTTTGTTGTCGTACCAACTAAGAATAAAGCACATTGTATTTCATTATGTTGGTTGTTAATCATGAGATTCATCGGTCTCCTCCCAGACTCCTAGGGGGAATTACACTTACCACCTTTAGAGTATTCTTTCGATTTCTGGACTTTTACTTCTTCTTTTGTTGTAGACGAATTTGTTCCTTTAGACCAATTTCTTCTTGAATCAACTTCATGCACAATATTTTTCGGGGTTGAACGTGTTAGAGGCTTTCCACCAAACGAAGGAACATTTCTTCCACCGCTTTAGAGTTTTGTTGTCGTACGATGTTGTAAATGTCGTAAATTAACTCCTTTGCGCCTTGAGATCTAAGGTTTGCTTCAAAAATGCCAAAACCTCGAGAGATCTCAGACCGTTCTAATGGAATTTGAGAGATGAAATAGGAAGCAACAATGTTTGGATTGTTCCGGTTCGTGGTGGGGAGATAATCACATTTGGTTGTTGAAGAATGCTAGTATTGAGGTTTACCTCTTCAGTTGGAGGAGTAGCGTTTGGCCGACTAATGGTTTATGTATCATACTAGCAATCTCCAAACTGACTTCTCGTGCGGTGACGCAACGAGTAGTTCTTTATCTAATCATTTCTACAGCTTTACGAAGTTCTGAAGCACTGAAAAATGAAGATCTGAGGAATCAATGTATATTTATCGACGTTGAACTCGATTGTATTAATTGGAACTGAATTTACTTCGATTTATTGATCCTTTCGTTCGAATTCGAAGAGAATCTCACGCTGGAGGAACATACTTAAAAATAGAGAATCGTAAGATACACGGGAATCATAAGTCAATTCCCACATACGGCACCACCGTTCTGTACCAGAACCAAAAATATATGTAGACATAGAAGCTACGGTGCAAAAGAGCTTGTGATGCGATGGAGCGGGGGTATACCTACAAGGTTAGTACTCTAACGCTCAAGTCATGATCATCATGTGAATGATGAGAGAGTAATCAAATTATGTTCGAAACTTGTTACCTGAAAAATGATCCATCTGCATATATAAAATGATTGAATAACTAACTCGCTTACTAACTAGCGTAAAATGCAAAGGGTCGTTGGATGAGTTGGAGGCATTGATCCCCTACTTCGAGATTATTGAAGGTTCAATGGGTAGAAGAAAGTTCTCGAAGCTTTAGTATGTACTTGAGCTGGATTCAGAATGTTACATCTGGAGATGGTCGGACTAGAAAAGGAACATGCCTCGATCAGATCAATCTAGAGAGTTTTTTTCCTTATGATGGTCAAATTTTTATGAATGGACCAAATTCGGCCAGTCTAATGTATTTAAGATTTACTTATAACATTTAGAAGTAGAAGGGGTTGGCCCCCTTATAATAAGATTCTTTTATTATTTAAAAAATTTAAAGAATCTCAAGGATAAGGTTTGGCCCCCTCATTCTAGCTCAAATTTTCAGAACAACCCCATATCTAATGATCAATGTATCTATGATGTATTGTCCATCCTTTGAAACTCGTCACGACTATACCAGACTATTTTATGTAATACACCACCATCTTAAAAATGCATAAAAAATAATGTCAAAGAAGGTAAAGTGAAAAATAAAAGTTAGACAGATAAATTGTAAACTTTAGGCAAATGTTAGAAATTAATGTTTTAGTAAAAGGGATAAAACCTTAGACCTCTTGCATGGAATTCCTTTGGATATGTTTGGAAGTAAATTTTTGAAAGGTTTTGGAGGAGAATGTTTTGGAGGGTTATGTCTATATCTTAAAATGTATTTTATATTTTTAAAAAGTTTAAAAAATAAAATACTATATTAGCATATAAAATCATATTATTTTTTAAACTTTTTTAAAATATTAAACATATTTCAAAATATAAATGTCAACCCTGCAAAGTCTTCCCTACAAAAAAAATTAACTCCCACTAGAGATTCCCAACCTATATTTCTAGGCTACTATTTCATGGACATTAATTTTTGAAGCTAGTGACATATCAGAGACATTCAATCTTATTAGAAATATGGGATAAATTGTTAGACATTTTAAGGAATCATATGCTTCTCACCTATGATTTTTTATATCCTAAAATGTTTGTTCTATTTGATGCAATGTCTATCCATTTTATTCAGCCTCTACTCAGTCCTAAGAATATCTTCCCATAGCTTATGATATATGATATATAGCAGTATTGAAAATCAAATTTAGAGATTGAATTCAGGTTCACTATTTAATGAGTTTGAAAATCATGATAATTCCATGGTATATAATATAGAGTACATTACATACTTTATTAGTTTGAAATTAGAAAAACATAAAAGAAAACTATGCTAAGTAGTGTCCACCATAATAAGTTTCCTGACTTCATAACAAAAGTACTAATTATGAGTGTGAACACCTGTACCTGAAATTCAAATCAAGAAGAAGCCCATTATTACATTTTTATTTTGTATTATAGCAATTTTGAAATAAACAATAAGACTAAAAAAAATCTCAAATATCTCACCGGTAAAAAATGATTTTTTGATTTTGCTTAGCTCTTTAGTGACATCAACAATATTCATTCTTTCTTTCGGTGATTCCATTGAACAAGTAAGTCCAATCCTAAAGAGTGAAACTAAACCCTCTTTTACATTTGGAGCAAGATTCTCATGATTTCCATCTTTCATTTCTACTTCTCCATATCTAGGTACAAGACGTGGGTCCAAAATCTCTATAAGATTATCAGGAAATGATATTGCAACAAAGTCATGTAGATTTTGACCATTTTCGAAAGCTTCATCCGTGGGTCTTCTACCGGTGAGAACTTCCAACAGAAGAATTCCAAAGCTATACATGTCACCGCATGTGGACACTTCAGATCCCATTCCATACTCTAAAATTGTCAAGAATAAAATATGTATCAAAAGATGTTAATACTATGTAAATTGTAAAATATAAAATCTACACAAAAACAGTGGAGAATATAAAGAAAAAATGCAAGATTCAAAAGTTTAGAACATACCTGGAGGAGTGTAACCAACAGTTCCTTTTATTCCAATTGAACTAGTATTCTTATGAGAGGTACCGTCAATCGCTGAGACAAGTCTTGCTATGCCAAAATCACTCACATGAGCAACCATATCATCATCAAGAAGTACATTGTTTGGCTTTAGATCCGAATGAATGACCAGTTGCTCACATTCTTGATGAAGATATTGTAATGCAGATGCAATATCGATAATAATGTTCAATCTATGACCAAGGTTCAATGTTGTTGGATGCTCAACATTTAAAATCCCGGGATGCAACCATTGTTCTAAGCTTCCATTTTTCATGTAATCAAAAACTAAAGCTTTAAATTCTTGACCTTTGTAATCTGTACTCACACAACATGTTAAAATCTTGACTAAATTTCGATGTCTTATGTTTTTGAGTGCATTACATTCAACAATGAAACTCTTGTGTGCTCCCTTCTTTTGGAGGTTCAACACCTTTACGGCAACAACATTATCTTCTGACATAAGATTTCCTTTATACACAGAACCAAAACTTCCTGATCCGATCATGTTTTCAGTCGAGAAACCATTAGTTCCTCGATGCAAGTCTTGGTATGAAACCTTAGCTAGCTGATCAATTGTTGGTGAATCAAAAGACCTATTTTGATTTCTTTTCCTCATCCAGTAGATAGTTATAACAAATAAAAGCACCAGAAGAAAAGAAACTGCAGTAACTATCACTGCTATCAATTTGAATTTATGGTGTTTGGCTTGTTTCCTACCCTTGATAGGGCATGGTGGTAGATGCAGTTGTGAAATACCTCCACAAAGCTTATTGTTTCCAATAAGTACTATTTGGGTTGCATTTCCAAAGACACCATCTATTGGTACTTCACCTTCCAGCATGTTAAAAGAAACATTCAAATGTTCTAAAATTAAGATGTTTTGTATAACATCAGGAATTGATCCTGTCAATCGATTTCTTGAAATGTCTAAAAACCGAAGACCTTTGAGAGAAGCAAAAGAAGACGGTATTGTTCCATTAAAGGAGTTTCCTTGCAAAAGAAAATGTTCTAAGCTTATGCATTCACCAATTGTTGTAGGAATAGCACCAGATATATGATTCTCAGAGACATCTAGCATCTCAATGTTTTTTAACATACTCACCTCTCTTGGTAAGCTACCACTCAAAAAGTTATGCGATAGGTTCAAAAAATTTGATAGAGAAGAAAGGTTAAAAACCTCTAAAGGTATGGTTCCTATAAGCTTATTCTGTGAAAGTTGTAGTAGTTGTAATTGTTGACAGTTTCCTATGGTTGAAGGAATATTTCCATCAAACTTATTAAGATGTAAATTCAAATCATACAATTGACTGAGATTGCCTATAAAGGATGGTATATTTCCTAACAGCTCGTTTCCTCCCAAATGTAACTGTTGCATCTTTTGAAACTTCCCAAAACTAGTTGGAATAATTCCTTCAAAGTGGTTGAATTGCAAGCCCAAGAGAATTAAGCCAATTAGACGTCCTAATTCTGCAGGAATTTTTCCTGAAATCTTATTATACCCAAGATATAGTTCATTGAGTTCAATGGATAAATTGGCTATGGCATTTGGGAGAATGCCTCCAAAATTATTAAAGGACATAGAAACCACATTCAATTTACTACAGTTTGTCAGAGATTTTAAAAATTCCAAATCGTTAGTTGAATTGCCACCTAAATTATTGTATTCCAAATTCAAATACCTCAGATCTTTTTGCTTTCCTAGAGTTGGAACTTGTCCGACAAAATGATTTTGTGCGATACAAAATTCTACAATGGATGATGCATTTATAATTGAAGTTGGAATTGGGCCAGAGAAATGATTTCCTCCAATTAGAAAATGTTCGAGCTTGGGGAGGGTGTGGAACAAGTTGGGTGGAAGAGGACCATGAATGTTATTCTTTGTTGTTACGAGCCCAGTAAGTGATGAAAGGTTGTAAAGACAAGAAGGAATCATACCAGACAAATTGTTCACAGCGCAAGTAAAAATTGTCAAGTTTTTGAGGCGACATACTTCTTGCGGAATATCTCCCTGTAAGTGGTTATAATTAAATGATATATTTGTTAAGTATGAAAGATTTCCTAAGAATGAAGGGATTCCTCCGGTTAAATTATTCTTCCCAAAGTAAAATGATTCAAGCTTTTTCAAAGAGCCAATTTCAATTGGTATTTTGCCAATCAAATTGTTCCCTACCAAAAACAAGCCTTTGAGATTGGAGCAATATGTCAAGTTTGTAGGAATTTCACCTGAAAACGAGTTATCGGCAAGATGAAGCTGTTGCAATTGTAGCAACTGACCCAACTCCTGTGGGATTTTTCCAAAGAAGTTGTTATTGTTAAGGTTGAGATTTATCAGAAAAGAGAGATTACCAACATGGGGAGATAAAGATCCATGTAATTGATATCCTTCTAAGTTCAACTCTATAACTCTTTGATGCATGGGGTTGCATGTGATTCCATGCCACTTGCAGAAGTGGATGGAAGTATTCCAAGATTCAAGAGTTCTATGTGGATCACTAGTAGATATTGAATCTTTGAATTTGAGCAATGCCAAATGATCTATTTGGCTTCCTAATGTTACTGCCACTGTTTGGTTTGGAGCAAACCACATTAAGCTTAAAGTAAACAGAAAAAGAAGATGAAGGTAGAAAAGTATAGGTACCAAGAAAGAAAGAGGCTTCATTTGGTGCTGTAAAAAGTTTATGCTGTGGATTTGATAACTATATGTATGTGGTAATACATAAGAAGCATGCATTTAAATACTGGTGGCATGATCTAGGACTGAATGCGAACTTAATTTTGTTATTAACTTCACACCCAAAAAGAGATCAAACAAACACAAAGTGAGTCAAAGTGACGCGACAGAGCTATGTGATTATGTGGACAATATAGCTCCGCACTTCCTACGATAATACAATTATCAAAATATCTTGGAATTAATGGTTCATATTTTCTTGACTTTGTCAGCATAGCTTTTGGGAAAATAAATGTTGCTCCTAATTTCTTTGCTCCCAGAGAAATTTATGACACCAAATTGAAGATGCAATAAATGAAACAAGTGAAAAAGTGCAGTTGTGCATCAATGAAGAAGAAGGCAACTAAGAATTCTAACAGAGCATAATTAATGGAATTAGGAAGGAAGGCCAACTAGAAGAGTAAGGTAAAAATGGTAACTAAGAACATAAATAAATTCCAGGACTTTTTAATAGAAGTAATTTGAGTGAAGATATGTTTGGATAAAAAATACTACTAGCTCAGATATCACACAAAATCCCTCATATATTCCCCTTCTAGTTTGTTTTCCAAAGAAAATAATTATGACTATTATGATTATCACCAAAACAAAAATGTCTAGTGATTATGTGCAGCTTTCATTCAATTTTTTGTTTATCATCAAAACAAAACAAGAGTATAATATAACTTGAAACTTATTGAATATTTTTGGCCAACTTCAACTTCCAACTACATACACTCACCCCGAAAACCCTAAGGAGACACCCCTAACTTGGAGAAAAACTCTAGGACTGTGTTCTAGATCAGAATTCAAAATTTATTTCTGTCTATTATAAATGGAAAGTTGCTTTGATGATCATTTACCTCTCTCTTTGTTTATGAACTTTACTACGCTATGATGAACTAGTTGATTGGCTCATGATAGGAAAATATATATATATATATATATATATATATATATATATATATATATATATATATATATATATATATATATCATGGTTTTACATTAATAATAGCTTAGTTTTTCCTCGCTTAGTTTGATTAATTTGTAAGACTATGATAGTCAATAGCTTGACCTCTTTATATTTACCCTTCCCCTCCAACAATTTAATAGTTGTCTAATAACTGCCCAAGCACTATTACTTAGGAATCTTCAACGCTTTAGTTCTTTAACTTTAGCTTGGTCTTCCGAGAGACGGAAGATAAGATAGAACATTATGATAGTTGAACAAAATGTAATTCTTAATCACTTGGCCTGTACACCTAGTATTACAACTTGTTCTCAAAACAAAATTGGATTTAATTTAGACTTTACAGTGTGCAGACAAACAAAAAATCTTCTGAATTTGTTAGATAGAAACAAGAATATCGTATCAGTAATATTCATATCAATAGCATGTTAATGGAGGTCAATTTGGAGACTAAGAGCATGAATTTAATGATTTGTGTTGTGGATCAGTGAATTGATATGCAAATAGAGTGTCTGGAGCAATTTAAGGGTAGTACCAATTTTCCCAAACTAAATGAACCAATATATACTCAAACATGGTGATTCTACAAATAAATCATAAGGTAATATATATAATATATCATCAATATAAATCTACTAAAGTAGAAAATAGAAGTAAAATATGAAATTAACCTCTGACCTGAACCTGACTCCAGCCACATTCTTTATGTTTTGCATAGTATTCGCCTCCTTCCACTTGCTAACAGAGTTGTAAAAATTAGCCATTAATACATAGCTTGTAGAACTTCTTGGACTAACATCTAATAACTTGGCACCTGCTGGTCATGGATCCTGCAAGCACTAAGCAATGGGCCCAAAGCTTCGGCTAGAAATTCTGGTGGCATTGCTTGAATTGCATCTAAAGCTAGATAAAGTTGCCCGGCTCGACTAAGAATATCTACTAAACAAGTATAATGTTCAGCACTGGGAATTATCCAAAATCTGTTTGCATACTTTTGAAATGCTTTAATCCATCTTCTATATATCCTGAATGGATACAAGGAAGCTAGAGACTAGTGTTAACAACGACATCTGGTTTTATCCCCCTAAATTTGTCATTTTTCCAAAGAGGCAAATAACTTCATTCCAAATCCTATGAATGGCATAACTATTTATCATGGAAGTCAAAAGTCTCAAGTCATTACTTTTTACTCTTTCAAATACTTCTCTTGATTTGTTAATACTACCACATTTAGAATACATGTGTATAAGAGATGTTTTTGGACTTGTTGGTCCAATTCAAATTGGTTTTCAAAAACGTATTGTTTAATCTCTCGTCCAATGCTGAGTGATCCCAAATCAGGACAAGCTGATAAAGTAGTTGCTAGGGTTGCTCCATTTGGTTTAGATTCCGTCCTTACCATCCTTCTAAAACTACTCAATGCTTCCTCTGGATGGCCAGAATTGGCATGTCCTGCAATCATCGACGTCCATGATAGAACAGTGTTTCCTATTATTGGATCAAATATCCTTCAAGGAGATGTAAGGTTGCCATAGTTTGTATACATATTTATAAGCAAGTTTCCAATGGAATCCTCTTCATCACACCCAAAAACAAATACAGCAGAGTGAACTGAGGAAGCTAACAAAATCTCTCCAGATCAATGCCAATGTCTTGATGATGCATTTGATTAAATAACTTGAACACTTTCACAATACTCCCAACCGTCGCATAACCCATTAATGAGTTATCTAGAGAAACCTCAAAACCCACAAAGCCAAGTTTGACAACAAAACAATGTATTGAAATACCCTGCCAAAGAAACTCAAAAGAATTCAAATTGGAAGAATAACCTATTAAAATTGAAAAAATGTAAACAATTAGGTTCAAAAACAACAACCAACATCTCTTTCAAGAGGCTCAACGCCATATTCATCAAAGACTCACGCCAGTAAGCCAAAACCATAGCATTCCACATGACAACACTTCTTTGTAACATTTCATCAAACACCTTTCTTGCAGATTCAATAATGGAACACTTTGAATACATATCAATATCAACAAGTGCAGTTGGAAGCCAAGTCTAAGAACATGATCATGAAGCATTGTACCGTGTGGAATGGAAAGGAGGTTGGCACAGGACTTGATGACTAAAGGGTAGGTGAAGGTGTTGCCGTGGACACTAGAGTGGTGCATAAAAGTACTTTTAATGTTATATAGTAATGTGAATTAAAATGGTTAAAAACATTGTTATTAAGTTTTGATGGAATTTTTTTTTAGAATAACATGGTTTAATAAAATAAATTCCAAACTAATCATGTTTTCAAAAAATTTACCAAATTAACATAGTTTCCATACATTTTCAACAAGTTGATTGGCGAACAAGTGTAAATTGAATCCAATTTGCCAATTGGATTGGCGAACAAGTGTAAATTGAATCCAATTTGCCAATTGGATTGGCTAAATGAAAAGAATTTTCAACACATTCATCATGTCAAATGGCGAATATGTTAAAAATACAAAACAATTCTCCACTTGGTTTGGCGAATGTGTGTTATGTGATGAAAGGCATTCGCCATTTGGATTGGTGAATGTGTTTACCTTGTAATTTCTTTTCTATAAATACATATGCCCGGTTATCACTCATTCACATCAAACTCCTCTCACTCCTTCCTTACAATCCCTCTCTCATTCATTCCTTTCAATCTCTCCCTCTTACAACATGGCTTCTCCTCGTCCATATACTTTTGCATCGACACCGTCTTCCTCAACATCAGAAGAACCGCTTCCAAAATTTGATATTTTGAAGAAAAATGCTTTGGTGTTTTTCTCGGCAACAAAGCCTCCTTTGAAGATGCTGTTATGGAACCCGCAAACTTTGGAACACTTGCATAGAGAATTAAACCGCTGGTTAGAAGGAGAGATCGGCCCCAAAGAAAAGATAATTAAAATTGAGAAGCGGGTTGTGGAGTCTGGTGTGACGAAATGGAGAAAAGTGGTCAATGATGCAGGTGTTCTTTCGATGATGTTAGGTGGAGGTGAAGTTGTCCTGATGGTTCTGATAGGCTAGATATGTTGAATATTCCATGTTGTTTTATTTATGTATGGTCATGTTTGAATTTATGTATTTTCTTGTTTTATTTATGTACGGTCATGTTTTGAATTATGTATTTCCTTGTTTTATTTATGTATGTTCGTGTTTGTGGTTGTATGATTTTACTGATATGAATGAAACGAACTAGGCTTCTATTTTAAATAAATACGGTTACAATGGTTTAATTTATGATGTTGAGCTTGGTCCAACGTAGGGACATTTTTTACGATTGTGCTCGGGCTGACGACATGAACTACATAGTCTCACCATCTAATTCGCCGTATCCATTTCGGTGCGAATACGCGTGCTATTAGGACGCCCCTTTTTCTTTCTTCGCATGTTCTCATTGTGCCAGACTATTTCCCCGTTGTAGGTGGGCCAACAATCCTCATTTGCAACTACCGGAAAGCTTTTGTTGTAGACGTTGCAAAGATTGTGCACTTGGTAAACAGGGGATAGTAAGCCTGAAGGGTCCAGCCGAACCTTTGAACATGCCGCTATGACATGGGAGCAAGGCATGCGAAAGGCTTGAAATTTTCCACAGTCGCACCAATTGTTATCAAGTTCTACCCGATAGGATCCCCTCGGTTTCCCCGTTATGATCCATGATCTCGGCAACATTGAAATGTCCCTTATTGCGGTTAAACACTGTGACCACATGTGTGTTAGATTTGGATACTTCGTCTTTAATGAATGTCATAGAACTATCGCTGAACACTTGACCAGATTGTAGGATAAAACTCCACTTTGAACGCCTGGTGTCAAAAAGTTCTCCGAGCCTAAAGTAGGTTGACCTCACCAAAGCGGATATCGGTAGGTTGCGGATGCCTTTGAAAATAGAGTTCATTGATTCCATGAGATTCGTGGTCATGTGACCCCAGCGTTGTCCTTTGTCGTAGGCCCTGGTCCACTTATCCAAAGGAATTTGGTTTATCCATCTGAACGCATCTTCATTTGTCAGCCTGATTTCGTCACGATAGTGTTTGAATGACGATTTGGTTAATGAGTACCCTGCGTTCACGATCTTCTTCCGCAATGCCTTGTCTTTGATCTCTCTCATGAAATTTTGCGCGATGTGTCTAATGTAATAGACATGTGTTGAAGGAGGTTCCTGCCAGCCGTTATCAACATTCTTCCATGCACTCTCAATTGATGCATGTTTGTCCGAAATCAAACATAAGTTAGACTGGGGAGCCACGTGCAAGCAGAGATTTTTCAGGAAAAAACTCTATCCATCAGCAGTCTCTCCCTCGACTATAGCGAATGCAATTGGGAAGATATTGTTGTTGCCGTCCTGGGCACTGCCATCAATAGAGCTCCTTTGTATTTTCCGTAGAGCCATGATCCATCAATTTGGATTATAGGCTTGCAGAAGGCAAAACCCTTTATACATGGGTCAAAAGCCCAAAAGAGTCGGTGGAATATGCCATTTCCACTAACACAATGACTTTTTGAAGTATACACCGGTAAGGTCTCAAGGATGACAACGGTCCCTGGTGCATAGTGCTTAAGTGCCAGCAAAAATTTTGGGAGTTCTTTGTACGAGTCCTCTCAATTTCCAAATACAACGGCAACAACCTTGGTTCTAGCAATCCATGCTTTCCTGTATGATGGAGTACAATTGTGCTTCTGAACTATGTGCTTAATTATCGTGCTGACCTTTACCGAAGGATCTTCAGCAACGATTGATAAGATATCGTTGCATATTAGCTGAGAGCTCAGTTGTCGATGATCCTGCAATGAGTTGGTTATTACACAAGTATGCTCCGGACCCATAGACGCAACCTTCCAATCTTCACTTATCTTTCTGTATGATGCTGTCAATTGAAACGGACACACCACGTTACGACAACATATCATATATAATGTAGAATTCGTTCGGTCGACCTTATAATCATCTGATAAATCCATGTGGTAAAATTTTATAGCTCGAACGCATTCTTCTTTTGTTCGAAAATGGTCGCCCTCCTTTAATGCACCTTGTCTTTGAGGATACAGATCATAAAATATGTTTGAAGATGGGTCATCACCTCCCAAGTTCAGGTTTGTCATGTGTGGAGGAGGACGATATACATGATTGGTCGGGGCCTTGTCTTCATTGACCATTTCATCAACTACTGCCTCCTCTTCTTCCTCGTCCTCATCAACAACATCGACTTCAGCCAAATCATTGTCAGATTCGCACAAGACTTGCGAATGATCAATAGTCTGAGACATTTTTTGCTGGTTAAGCGTAACATAGAGCTCGATATCATTGAAATCAGAATACTCATGGCTTAGAAACATAGTACGAACACTTTCGTCATCAGATATAGTTAATTGGAAATACATGACCTGGTTATCCTCATAGAATACTGTATTTTTGTAAATGATGACGTCTACTGGACCACGCTGCATTTTGTTTTCCAATCTCTGTTTTAGATGAGCAAAATTGGATCGTCGGGTTATTGAGAACCGAGTAACCTCGGTGTTACGAATGTTGAACCCATAATGGTTACATTCAAATATTTCGCAATTTATATGGGCGTTGATCATATACTGGGGTGATTGAGACATAATTCAAATACAAAGACACTTTTCGATATGTTTAATGTTTTGAAGTTTATGGTACAATGAATCAACGAAAAAAATCTATAAATAGAAATGTGTAAAATTATTTTATGAATATATTTACTATTTTGAATTAATGTGTACAAGTTGTGGAAAATAATTTCGGTAGGCTTATCTTCTGAACACTATGAAACGTAGGCTTATTGTTTTCTTTTGTCCATGCATTATTATTTTCACAAATAGACTTATCTTCTGAACACTATGAAACGTAGGCTTATCTTCATGCATTGTTATTTTCACAAGTATTATAAATAATACAATTCATGCACTATTATTTTCACAAATATTATACATCTTAAATAATAAAACAAATATTACACTATTATTCACATAATAAATATGAACTAATATTCACATAATAAATATTTCACAAATTTTTATAATAAATATGAACTAATAAAACAAATATGACATCTTAAATAATAAAACTAATAAAACAAATATTTCGTAAAAAATAGTTACGTATGAACTAATTCGCCATTCAGATTGGCTAAAGGCTAAAAAATTACACCCATTCGCCAATCCAAATGGCGAAACTGTACACCAATTCGCCAATCAACTTGGCTACTGTGAAAACCTGGAAAAGCTGAGCAATATGGATAGAAGTAGCGTGCTTGCATTCAAGATTCTTGGCATGCCTGCATGGTCAAGATTCCTTGCATTAAAGCTTTGCATGTGAGGCATGTGAAGGGTGGATGGTGATCCTCCAACCTATCCGACCCAACTTTGAAAACATGGGCACACAACTGAGTTACGGCAGCGCCTTTGCCAGCAATCCTCCTGGTTATTGGGGACAGACGGTTGCAAACATAACAGAATCATGGACTCAACAACAACCGCCTCCATCAAACACACAAAGACAAACGGAACCTCAACCACCTCGTGGTAGAGCTCGAAGGCGGGGTCATCCCCGTGGATGTGGTACTAGGGGACATTTAGATCGGGCGGGAAATTAATCTTTGTAATGTCGTTGTTGAATTTTAATAATAATTTTCTTTTCTATTATATTTCTCTTTGTCGGATTCTCTTAGTTTAATTTATTAAATTATTATTATTAACTTAAATAATCATAATTCTTTTCAAAATATATATATATATATATATATATATATATATATATATATATATATATATATATAAGTATATATATATATATATATTTATATATATATTTATATATTTATATACTTATTTTATATATATATATATATATATATATATATATATATATATATATATATATATATATATATGTGTGTGTGTGTGTGTGTGTGTGTGTGTGTTGTGTGTGTGTGTGTGTGTGTGTGTGTGTGTGGAGCACATAAAATACATATCACATGATAATAGCCATACCAATTGGCGAATTGGTTGCTAATATACACTTATTCGCCAATTGGGTTGTCGAATTGACATGATTTTTTTAGCATTAGCCAATTCAATTGACGAATTGGTTGCTAAATTTGATATGTTCGCCAATTCACTTGATGAACATGTATAGAAACTAGGTTAGTTTGGTAAATTTTTTGAAAACATAATTATTTTGGGATTTGTTTATGAAACTATGTTATTCTAAAAAAAATTCACATGATAGGATCATGGAGTTAATTTTAGACAATTTAAATATTTTAATTATAAGTTGAATTTAATTTAATTGGACTTTTATTATTTAATTAGGCTGCTTAACCTTTGAATCTTTTACTTAATTATTTGAGATTTTAATTTGTCATCCTTCATATTATACTTAATTCTCCCCAAACTTTTAATATTCTCAAAATAACCTTGCTAATATTTATCTATCAAACTTTACTATTTCTTTAAAATTTTCACCATTTTAAACATCTTAAAATGAAATTTCAAAACATGCCAATAAATTACAAAAACTTTTGAAAATTTGTAAGTTTTCGATATATCAATTTTTTTGAATATATTTGAAATTTTCTGTAACTGAACAGAAATTAAAAAAAAAGTATTTTATTTGTGTGGTTCGGGGTCAACAGGGTCATTTACAAATTCGTTTAGCGATTGTATACAATTCTTCACCACCGACAAAGTGTGTTTTCTATGTAACAAGTTTAAATTAAATATTTTCTCACCCTTATATGATATTGATAGTATACTTTTTATGTGATGTAAATGATAAATATTTAAATTTCGATCTGAAGTATTTGCAGAGCCAGCCCAAGTCCAAGGCGAGTGAGGTCATCACCTTAAGCCTCATTTTTTTGGGATTTTATGGGCTTTTAAAATAGGCTCATTATCATAAAAAATAAGCCTCTAAATTTATATAATGAGAATTTTTTACCCCACCCCTTGGATTTCTCAGACATCATGCGTGCTTCCCAAAATATTGTTCCTGTTTTCGGAGATGTACATCCGGAAGCACCTTTTTTAAATATTTTTTATTAGTTCCGTAGATGGATCTACGAAAATTTTCCTTATGTATACTTGTGGAATAAAACCAAATGTAGTATCTCAAAAATGAACATAACAACCACAACTTCAACATTCATAAAATAAAATAGACATTACATTGATGATTTTGACATTAAATTAAATACTAAATTTCAATAACCCGGTGGATGTTCGCACATCTTCAAGATTTCATCGACCATTCTTCCTATAGTCGTCTTCAATTCGAACGAAAATAAGGGATAAAGTTTGTCTACATCCTCACAATAAGAGGGGTACTGGGTAGTTGAGTTATCATTTGGTGTAGGCTTCACTTTCTTTGGAGCACCTTTTGTCTTTTCCGGTTGAGAAGGCGGTTTCATATCGGTTGTCTCCAGAAAGACAATCTTCCTCAATTGTTCTTTGTTGTCGTACCAACTGAGAATAAAGCACATTGTTTTTAAACCGATGCTCCAATACTGTAATGCTCCGACCAAAATTTGTTTGTATTTCATTATGTTGGTTGTTAACCATGAGATTCATCGAGTCTCAATCTCGACACAAATCACCCTTGCTAGTGCCTAACCAATTTTTCAATGTTGTATGTGCCAACTCAACTCTATTGGTGGTTGTATTTCCAAGATGTTATACATTAACGGTCCACGCACAAACAATCTTTTCTTTCACTTGATCAAGAATGGTGCATTCAACATATTTCAACAAAGTAAGATACTTCTCACACACCTTCCGGAAATTAATGACGGAATCTGCATATAAATATTTTGTGGAAGAATTTATAATACGGTTCCAAACAACCATTATCTTTTCAACAATCACACTAGATTTTACCAATTTTCCGTCTTCGGATGCCACTTGTTTCGTCCCTACCGCAGGTTTAACCCGACTTCTCACATCATTTGTTATGTGATATCTACAAAGTAATGCATAAGAAGAATGGAATACCTTTGCAATGACATTCATCAAGGTAGTATCACGGTTCGTAACAATAGCCTTCGACAACTCAACATGATCTTTCAAAAGTGACTGAAACACCTCTAAAGCTCAAGTAAAGTTATCTTTTTTTCACATTCCAAAAAAACAAAACCAACAAAATATGTCTTCTTAGTGGAGGTTGTCGCTCCCAAGATTTCCATCCTGGTACAGACACGAAAATGGCGCAGAAAAGAAAGAGTCGCCAGTCAGGCGTTTTTATCCCGAAGGAAGGGTAATGCTACACAAACCCGGAGAATGGAGAATGTAATACCCCGTAATTTATTTAATGCTCTGAATAATATTATTTGATATTAATAAGGTTTCGGATTGCTCTAAGAGATTTTAACATAAATAATTAGAGAAATCACCGGGATTTTATTTTATTAACTAATATTAGCTGACTCAGAGATTTTATAAAATTGTGGATTAAGAGACATTTTTGGATACTCTCTATTTGGACCTGTAAACACCCAAAATTTGCCCTCTCACATTTTTGGATCAAGAACATTTTTTTCTCAAAGCTTTGATTTCTTGTTATAAAATGAAACTGCATGCTCTAAGGATCACAATGATGCTTTTAGAATTGAAAATGGTGAAGAAATGAACATTTTATGAACTTCTGAAAATTTGCTCGTGTTTATGTTTTGATTCGATTCAGCTTGTTCATGAATGATAAATGTTGTTTGATGTTTGATTTGAGTTGCTAGAAGTATGAAGATCATTTCTGGGCAGGTTAGAGGTTTTGATTTTGCCTAGGGAAGATTTTAGGGTTTTGGATGTCCGGAGAAGATGACCGGAGCAATTTTTCGGTCATCTGAAAGTGTTTAGGGTTAGGGTTCCCAGATTGATTGTAGGCCCTTGGATCATGATTAGGTTAAGTAATGAATGCTTCAGATTGTGTAATTAATTTTAAATCTTGATTGATTAAAATAAATCATAATTAATTGCCAAATTAAATATGGGCCATTGGATCACGCGCGAAATGCAACTTCAAACATGGGTCTTAGATCTTTCATACCCTTGGTCAATGTGACTTTCAATCCTGACCCTCCATCCATCTCCCACACAATTTCAACCACCCATTTGGATTACTTTTCATTTTCTTTTTATTTATTTCATTTTATTTTCTCTTATTTATTAAAAATACCAAAAATTATTTTAAAAATATGAAAAATTTTCACAACACTTTTATTAATTTTCAGAAACCAAAAACATTTTATTTTTATTTTTTTCATTAAAAAATGAATTTTTAAGTATTTTAATTGTATATTTTAATTAATTAATTCCATTTAATTAATTAAAAATACTTTGAAGTATTTAAAAATCACCAAAAAATTCAGAGAGGTTTCTTAAACATTTAGAAACATTTATAAACTCATCTCACAAATTTATTTTAGGTTTTGATCAAACTTTTGCCAATTTTCTTTGAATTAGGGTTTCTAAAATTCCTATTTTTCAACCCTAACTTCAAAAATTCATAACTTTCAAACCAAGATGAGTTTGCATTTGATTCTTTTTGAAATCTTTCAAATTTGACCTCTAGTTTCTAAAAATATATTTGTCTCATTTTTATCTTGCATTTTCAAATTAATGTGCATTTTCCCTTTGAGAAATATCCAAAACCCTAGCCAATCTTAGGATAACCATAACTTGAACTTGGTAAACCTTTAGACCCCCCCCCCCTTTGGATTGTGATTTCATGAGTGCTTAGGGTCCCCTTGGATGCATTTTCAATTTTTTTATCTCTTGATTTGCTTATGGTTTTGAATTTGTACATATCTTGCTTTCAAACTAACCATTTCAGGTGTATTTGGTAAGTTAATTAGGACGTGGATGTGCATCCACATCCAACCTTTATTTCTCTCTTTATTTTTATGCACTTTGTTTGTGTTTGAAGTGAATATCATTCACTTATGTTATCTCTTGTTCCTAGGTTACTTAACTTCTTCATGAAGTAAGTAACCTAATCCTTCTCTCTCTCTCTCTCTCTCTCTCTCTCTCTCTCTCTCTCTCTCTCTCTCTCTTTTCATCTGCTTCTCCTCCTTTGGTGGCCAACTTGAAGACTTCTCTTGATGCCTCACAAACCTTAGGAATATCTAAGAATGATAATTGTAGGGTTTACATAATCCCCCCTAGTTTTTACCTTTTGAGTCTCCTTGAGTCTCTCTCTCCCATCTCATAATCAAGGCTAAATAGTTAAAGTTTTGGGGCTCTGAATTTGGGTTATGCATGTATCCTTATCTTAGGATGGAGTGTATAACTTTGATCCTTAGTGCTAAACCTTTAAGTTGTTTTCACCTTCAATCAAAAACATATAATAATCATCAAAGACTTAAGCTTGTAACTTGGGCCTTATATTAGGGTTACATCTCTGCCTGGTGGTTCAGAGGGACTAACCCTAGTGTTCAATGGACAAGTCCCCCTCATGTTAAAGTCTTGCAAACATAAAAAACACTTCTTCATCCAATCTTTAATTAAAATCCACTTAATAAAGGCTTTTTATATAATGAATTTAATCCCTAACCATGGATTAAGTTGAGGTATCTTCCTCAGCTTAAGTGTTCTCATCTATCATCCTTCTCTTAGGATGGTATAATGAGTTCACTAATCTTTGATTGGAGATTAAACTCATTACTTAACACTAAACAAAAACCCAAAAACACTTAATAATTACCAAAGTAGGTTAATGATCTTAATCCTATATCATCAAGGTAATTAAGTTGGGATTTCCATCTCATACTTAAGTAGACTCATTATCCCTAATCAGGGAGGATATAATGAGTTCACAACCTTTGATTTAGGCTTAAACTCATTATCTTATGCAAAACACAAAAAGCAAAAAAAAACTGAAAACATAAAAACAAATAATAAACGTCTCCTCCGGGATTCTTTCCTCATCACATTCACTATGAAAACGAGAACGTGCTTCTTCCGTCTAATGCAAGACAGTTAGCACTCGAGCCAGATGAGTCATACACTTGAGCATAGACAAGTAAGCAGTTCACACCAAAATCATCCAGTCTCTTTGAGTCGAACTACGGTGTTCTGACTTCCTCATTGCACGAGAGGATACGTAGGCATAACTTAACTGTTATCGAACAAAAGTCTCTTTGTCTTCCCCCCTCTCATTCTTTCAGCTTTTCTTTTCAAAATCCTAATCTTGAATTCCATATCCTTTTCCACCTACACTCTGTACATTCTAGCTTTTATACACAAATACACATACACTCCCCCCTTTAAATCACAATCAGGTAAGCGTGGATCCCGTCGAGTACGACGAACGATCTGGGTGATAATATCTTCCCAGGTCGTAACCAACCCCTTTCTCAGTTTCTTTGGTTCACAACCGCCTTATCCATACCCTCCTAGGTTTATGCAGCATTACCTTTCCTTCGAGATAAAAATTCCTAGCGGCGACTCTATTCAACCTCAACCTCCAACATCGCCGACGGTTCGTGTTTGCACCGGGATGAAAGTTCGGGGAGCGACAACTTGGCGACTCTGCTGGGGAGCTTTGCAACCAGGGCTTCTAGTTCTCTTGTGAGTTTCTCCTAGCGCTTGTCTGTTTGTGTTTATCTGGGGTGTTATGTGCTATGTGTGTTTATATTTTTGCTTTATTTACTTCTTCCTGTACAACTTTATTTATTGCATTTACTTTATCGCTTTCATTTATTTCTTTCTGCATTTCATTTATTATTGTTATATCATTGTGTTGGATTTGTTGTTACCTTGGTGGGAGGGGTATTCCATTTCATTCTGGTGTGGGAATATGAAAACATGGTTCAAACATGGGTTTCTTCTTGAGAACTCTGTGCTACGGATTTCCTGTAGTGCTAGGGCTATTTGGGAAGCCTGCTAAGTCTGGATAACCTTTTTAGATGACCTTCAGCATTTGAGGTGAATTAGAGGAGGATTCTTTATGATTAGGTTAAACATTGTACCTCCGGGTTAGAAGTGTTTACACTTCTCATAATAGATCCGAATCTGAGGATCCTTGTTCTAGAACAATACCTGTGAGTGGGTTGGGTTGTTTACAGGTTTGCAGGAACCCTTGACCCCATCATACCTTGCTACTAGAATGTTAAGGTTATACTGATTATGGACTGATTCTCTTATAACCCTGGACTTTTGACTCTTTATTTGAGTCCCCACCTGGTTACTAGTTCTCAGACTTCCATCCAGAACTTTAGACACTCATGGATCCTACCAAAGGCAACTGATTATCCAGCACATGATCACAAACCCTTGCATATCATAAGAATACATCATATTTGCATCATTTGTCTATTTGTTTTACAGGGTATCCATCTTTTCTTGGTTTGGTTTTGACCATTCTTCTGCACAGCTTATCTGCTTCAACACTTCTTCAGCTATCTTCTTCAGTTTTCTCCTTCTTCAACATGGATTCAACCAGGAAAAGCAACGTCACCTACCACTTCTTTTAGTATCCTCTAGCAGGCATCAGACAGATACAAGCCCTTATCACCCCTGATCATGTTCCCTTATTCAGAGAGCATTATGGTGGAATCATGGACATGATCATGGACCTAGATGCATCACAGAGGAGCATGATCCACACTTGTCTTCAGTTTTATGACCCTCATCTCCGTTGTTTCACTTTCCTAGATTTTCAGATAGGTCCTTTGCTGGAAGAATACTCTATGTTATTGGGTGTTCCTATCAGAAGAGGAATTCCTTTCAACCCTGAAATAACTCCTCCAAAGAATGAAGACATAGCCAAAGCACTACATCTGGAAGCAACTGTCATTGATGAGCACATGACTTCCAAGGCTGGAATCCCAGGCCTCCATCTGGATTTCTTGGTCACTCAGGCTACAAAGCAAATTGCAGTAGGGAATTGGGAAACTGTGTGTGCTCTCCTAGCCCTCAGCATTTATGGTATCATTTTGTTTGCAGACGAGCCTAAGTTCGTAAGCAAAAATGCCATCCACATCTTCATGCTCAAGAATCCAGTTCCCACTTTGTTAGGAGACTTCTACTACTCAGTTCATCAGAGAGAAACAGAGAGGAAGATTGGTGAGGTGTTGTGCACCTCTTTTCTACAGTTGGTTGATGAAGCATATGCCAAAGACGAAAGCTTTCTTGAACCCACATCAGTCAAGGAATTGGGCTAAGAGAATGATTGCCCTTACTTCAGAAGATATCAGGTGGTGTACTCAGAACACCAAAGGTCGAGACATAATAACAAGTTGTGGACAATATCCAAATGTGCCACTTATTGAAGTAAATGGTTGCATCAATTACAATCCTTTACTTTTTAAGAGACAATTAGGGTATGCCTTAGTACATCCACCTAGGGAGCAGGACTTAGCAGAGTCTCTTTACAGTGCTACTCTGAACAATCATGCCATTGTCCGATAAGCAACCTGGGCATGGGACAATATACAGACTAAAGGAACTGCTATTCTGGGAAAGTGCAACAACATAGCTTCTGCTCAGTATACTGAATGGTCCCGCATCAGAGGACAAATTACTCATATGCCATTCACCCTGGAGGATATGGTAGGGCCATCAACAGTTGAGCCCATAGCCACAGTCAGTCTGGAAGAGCTTGAAAAGATGAAGGAAAGAAATGCCCAGCTAGATGAAGCTTTGAAGAAGACCCTTTGGGAAAGGAATGATGGTCGTCTAGACATTGAAAGGTTAGAGAAGCTACGCATCGAGCATGTGACCAAGATTGAGAAGACTGACGACTATATCGGGAAGGCCCGGGCAGGGGAACTTGTGTTGAAGAATGCATGCAAGGAAGCAAAAATTCAAAAAGCAAGAGTTGAGCATTATCTGGAAGAAAGCCAAGATAGGTGGGTCAGGATAACCGAGGCTCGCACGAAAGAAGACCAGAAGATGCAAGCCAAGATAGAGCAGTTGGAAGCCAATAAGAAAAGAAACCAGGAGGCACTGCTAGCAGCTTAGAAGGAGATATCAGAGTTGAAACTCCGGGCGGGGTTGAAAAGATCCAAAGAACATGACAGGTATCAGAAGATGACAAAGGCCATTGCAACCAGGAATCTCCTCATCAGAACAATCACAGAGCACCCAGTTGGACCAGTAACTGATGCTCTCCTGAAGGAAGCCAGGGAGGATGCATATGGATTAGATGTTTAATTTTCTCTTTGTACTAGTTCTTGTTTTTTGGCTCACCATGGTGATTTTGTTTGTTGTATTCCTGAATTTTATTGTATGTTGATTCACCATGGGAGTTTGTTTGGTTGTAATTCATGAACTATTTGTATTTGGCAATGCCACTTGTACTTTAATGTTTATGTATTGGATTTTCTCATGGACTTCGTTTGCTTCAAACATCTTAATTTCCCCATAGGTCTGGAAGGTCAAAACCAAGAACCAAACACGGATACCCTCTGAAGACATATAGACATATTGCATTGCATGCTAACTTCATATCCTTTGTTTTGCAGGTGTTTTATTGTTGTTTTCTCACTCTGTTGATTGTTTCAGGAAATATTGCTCGCAGGAGGTTCTTTCCCGTCAATCGCATCTACAGATATCCAACCAGATACAACCTTCCGAGTCTATAAATGGATCAGCTACAGCAGGAACTGACAGATGTGAGGACTCAGATGACTGAAGTAAGGACATAATTGAGGACCCAAATGAAACAATTCATGGCTGTGATGACTGGGCTGACACAGACCCAGGAAAGATTGAGGGAGTTAGTTGAGCAGAAAACCCCAGAAGAGAACCATGCAGGCACTGGGGGTACGAGTAACAATGCGCGCGATCAGCTGCGAACGACTCCGATGGTGTTTGTACCTCACAACAATCCTGAAGTTAATATCCTTGGGGATGGCCAAAGGAACACTAGAGATCGTATTCTGTAAGAAGACCCTCAGGATGAGCAATTTACAGTGTTGGGGGCTAGAGAAGATGAAGCTTATGATCGTCGTCTGGACGGGATATCTGAGAAGTTGAGATCCCTTGAATCCCAGAACTCCTTGGGATTTGATGTGATGGATTGAGCTTAGTGTAAGGGGTAAGGATTCCTCACAAGTTCAAACCTCCATGCTTTGAGAAGTACAATGGTACCTCTTGTCCTCGTACCCATTTGCAATCTTTTCTGGGAAGATTGAAAGCATATACCATGGATGAGAAGCTGTGGATGTTTTACTTTGAAGACAATTTAACCGGGGCATTCAGAGAATGGTATTCACACATATCAAGGGCTACTATCAGGAACTGGAAAGATTTAGCTGGAGCCTTTATACTCCAATATCAATACAACCTGGATATTGCACCCAATAGAACCCTCTTGATAGGTATGTCTCAATCTTCAAGAGAAAGTTTCCGTGAGTACGCTCAAAGGTGGAGATAACTCGCTGCTGCTGTCCAGCCACCTATGTCTGAAAGGGAAATGGTTGATATGTTTATGAATACCTTGCAAGGGACCTATATTGATAGACTTGATGCCTTCTCTTATACCAGTTTTGCTGATGTGGTTATAGCGGGAGAGAGAATTGAAAGCCTATTGAAGATGGGTAAGATTTCTGACAATGGTGCTAGCTCCAGCAATGCAAGGAAAACCTTCTCAGGACCTAGAAGGACAGGAGAAACTAATTCAGTGCATATTGGCAGAGGTAGGGCTCAATACTTGCAAAGATCAGTGGCCGCAGTCACCATTCCTGCTCCAACACCTCAGCAACAACAGTATCCTCAACAACCACAGTTCCCACAACAACAACAAAGATCTTATAACAACAATAATCAACAATAACATCATTTCCAATAAAGGTCTTCACAAGTTAACAGGGTGATCAATCATATCCCAATGCCCTATGCAGCCTTACTCCCGTAGCTATTGAAGCTTAACCTGACTGAATTGAGGACTTTGGCTCCACTAGATCCTCTGAATCTTCCAAGAAATTATGATGTCAACGCCAGGTGTGCTTTTCACTCCAATGCGCCTGGTCATTCAACAGAGAAGTGTAGGGACTTGCACATGAAAGTCCAAGATCTGATTGATTCCAAAGCTTTGAATTTTTCACCTCCACCAAATGTTACAAAGAATCCAATACTGAATCACGGTGGGCCGAGGATTAATGCTATTGAGGATGACCAACCATCAATTATGATTGAGGGCATTGTAAGTATTCAAAAACCACTAGCTGAAGTGAAAGCTCAGCTATTGAAGTGCCAAGTGTTTCCAGGTTGTGAGGCCTATTGTGAAGCTTGCAAAGTTTCTACCAATGGTTGTGTAAATTTGAGGAATGGTATTAGCAGTCTTATCAGAAAAGGCATCCTGCAAATCACATCAACAGTCCCATCTTCTACAAAGACAACAAAAATCTCTTCTACAACACCAACAAACATTATCTCAACATAGTCTTATACAACAACAACAAACACCAGTGACGACATCTCAACGGTTACCATCTATTATGATCCAACAACCATCCATGTTCCGGAATCCCTCAACAACAAATTTCAACAACACCCTCATCAACATCAACAACTTCCTTCACCTGCACCATCTTCAATCAGACCTCCTGTCACCATCTACTATGATCCACAGACTATCACAACTCCTTCTGCTACTGCAATTAGTCCGGTGACCATCACGTTGCCCGTACCAGTTCCTTATGATAACAACAATGTTGTGCTTTGGCATTATGGTTCAGATCTTTACTGTCAAGGAAGGAAGATCACTCTTGACTCTTCAACTTCTACACCACAGGTTGACAATGTTGGGGGAGGCGGAGGCTTCACTCGAAGCGGACGTCTCTTTGCTTCACACTTTCCCAGAGTTAATGCTGAAGCAGAAGCTGCTGCCAAAGCAAAAGGCAAGAGTGTGTCACCAGAAGAACCTGCTGCAAAAGAAATTCAGAAGACACCCTTTGATCAGGATGTAGACGAGTTTATGAGGATTATCAAAATAAGTGACTACAAAGTGGTAGATCAGCTCCACCAAACACCCACCAAGATCTCTATATTGTCTCTGCTCATGTGATCCGAGGCTCACCGGAATGCACTACTTAAAGTTTTTCATGCAGCTTATGTGCCTGAGGAGATCATAGTCAATCAGTTAGAAACGGTAGTTGCAAACGTCAATACTAGTCATGGACTAGGTTTCACCAATGCTGACTTGACTACGGAGGGGCATAATCACAACAAGGCTTTACATATCACTTTGGAATGTAAAGGTGCCGTACTGTCTCATGTCCTTGTTGATACTGTATCATCACTCAATGTGCTACCAAAGAAATCTTTAGTCAAACTGGAGTATGATGGTCTTGCACTCCGTCCGAGCAATCTAGTTGTTAGAGATTTTGATGGTTCTAAGAGATCGGTTCTTAGAGAGATTGAGCTGGCTGTGGTAATTGACCCACAAATTTTCAAAACTATCTTCTATGTGATGGACATAAAGCCTGCCTACAGCTGTTTGTTGGATCGACCATGGATTCATGCCGCTGGCGTAGTAACATCAACCCTTCACCAGAATTTAAAAAATGAGTGGGAAGGCCAAATTATCACCATCTGTGGAGAAGAGGACATCTTCGTCAGTCATCTGGCTATATACAAGTATATAGAGATGGATGGAGAGATCCATGAAACCATGAGTCAGGGTTTCGAAGCCTTGAACATCAACGAAGCAACGACTGAGGTGTTTGCTACATCCCAAGAGGAAAGAATGGGCACCTCAATTGCTTCCTACAAACAGGCTCGGAAGGTTGTGTAAGAAGGGAATGCCCAAGGCTGGGGCAAGCTGCTGAAGATTCAGATGAAAGAAGACAAATTCGGTTTGGGTTACAGACCATCCCGACAAATTCCAGAGGAGGCTGCTGAAGCTCCCGAGTTCATAAGTGGGGGAATGCTGACCCCAGATGCTGTCAACACTTTGGAAGACGAGGCTGAGAGAGACTACAACCTGGAAAGCTGGATCCGTCCAAGAGTCCCGGGCCAACAAGTCCTCAACTGGTCTTCCCAGGAAATTATAAGGGTTACTGCTGTAGAGTAATTATTATTTCCTGTTTTAAACATGCATCAAAGCCTGCATCTTGCCCAGGATGTCAGGACTCATTTTGTAATAGGGCCATTTGTATTTTGTGCAAATTGAATATTAATGAACAATGGATATCTTTTTGCAAACGATCTTCTTTTTCACTCACTGTCTTTTCAGTTTTGTTATTTCCGCACAAAACAATAAATGACAATGTTTTTCTCAATAATAATTTCATTCACCTTTTCTAAATAAGATAAAATCAATCACTAAAATGAACCAAATCTCAACCCTAGCAGAGATAGCCCTTCAGATTGCACCAACAATGACACTGCTATAACCTCGTATGACTTCGACAATCCGATTAATCAAGCCGATGAAGGGGTTGAAGAAGACTACAATTTATCTGAAGAGCTAGCCAGGTTATTGAGACAAGAGGAAAATGTGATTGCTCCTCATCAGGAGGAGGTTGAGACTATCAATCTTGGTACCGAGGAAGATGTGAAAGAGGTGAAGATTGGGGCTAGTCTGCAAGCTCCAGTAAAAGAACTACTTGTTAGCATGCTCCGAGAATATGTCGATGTGTTCGCTTGGTCCTATCAGGATATGCCGGGTTTGGATACAGATATTTTCATGCACATGCTACCATTGAAAGAAGATTGTCCGCCAGTTAAACAGAAGTTGCGCCGTACTCGCCTAGACATGGCCATGAAAATCAAAGAAGAAGTACAAAAGCAGTGGGACGCCGGTTTTCTTGCTGTAACTAGTTACCCGCCTTGGGTTGCTAACATTATACCCATACCCAAGAAGGATGGCAAGGTGTGTATATGTGTTGATTACTGGGATCTGAACAGATCAAGCCTGAAAGATGACTTCCCATTACATCACATTGATGTATTAATGGATAACACGACTCTGTTCTCGGTATTCTTTCATGGACAGATTTTCTGGATACAATCAGATCAAGATGTCACTTGAAGACATGGAGAAGACAACTTTTATCACACCCTGAGGTACGTTCTTCTACAAAGTAATGCCTCTTGGTCTGAAGAATGCCGGTGCAACATATCAATGGGCTATGGTAACATTATTCCACGACATGATCCATAAAGAAATCGAGTGCTACGTGGATGACATGATTTCCAAGTTCCAAATAGAGGAAAAGCATTTGGTAAATCTGTTGAAATTGTTTGAGCGTCTGAGGAAGTATCAGCTAAGCTTGAACCCCAACAAATGCACATTCAGGTTATGTTCTGGTAAGCTGTTGGGTTTTATTGTAAGCGGAAAAGGAATTGAGGTTGATCCCGACGAAGTCAAAGCAATTCAGGAAATGCCTGCACCTAAGACTGAGAAAGAAGTTTGAGGGTTCTTAGGTAGATTGAACTACATTTCAAGGTTCATATCTCATCTCACTGCAACCTGCGAGCCCTTGTTCAAACTTCTAAGAAAAGAACAAACAGTCAGGTGGAACGATGATTGTCAGAAAGCTTTTGACAAGATCAAGGAGTATCTGCAAGAACCTCCAATTCGCATGCCCCCAGTTGAAGGAAGACCTCTAATAATGTACCTGACAGTATTAGATGAATCGATGGGGTGTGTGTTGGGCCAACATGACGAGTCTGGTCGAAAAGAGTATGCAATATACTACCTAAGCAAAAAGTTTACCGAATGTGAACAACATTATTCAATGCTCGAGAAAACTTGTTGTGCTTTAGCGTGGGCTGTTCGCCGACTAAGACAGTATATGTTGACTCATACTACCATGTTCATCTCAAAGATGGACCCCGTCAAGTACATATTTGAGAAGCCAGCACTTACCGGAAGGGTTGCAAGATGGAAAATGATTCTAACAGAATATGACATTCAGTACACCACTCAAAAAGCCATCAAGGGCAGTGTATTGTCTGACTATCTGGCTGAGCAACCCATTGATGACTACCAGCCTATGAGATTTGATTTCCCTGATGAAGACATCATGTTCTTAAAGTCAAAAGATTGTGAAGAGCCTATTCACACTAAAGGGCCTGATCCAGAAGAAGCATGGACTATGATGTTTGACGGGGAAGTTAATTGTAACAGTTGTGAGGTTGGTGCAGTGCTTATTACACCCGAAGGAGTCCATCTGCCTTTCTCAGCAAAGCTCACCGTTGCATGCACTAACAACGAAGCAGAATACAAAGCTTGTATCACGGGTCTTGAGGAAGCCATTGACCTCAGGATCAAAACATTAAACGTATTCAGAGATTCAGCTTTGGTGATCAACCAAACTAATGGCAAGTGGTATACTCATCAAGAGCGTCTGGTTCCCTACCGTGACTATACGAGGAGATTGTTGACTTTTTTCACAACAGTCAAGCTTGAATACATCCCTCGAGATGAGAATCAGTTTGCAGACACTTTGGCCCCTATTTCATCTATGATCAAAGTACAGACTGCTAACTATGTGCCTCGGATTTTAGTATCCAGACTGGACCAACCAGCGTATGAATTCTCTGTGGACATTGTTACTAACAATAAAACTTGGTACCACGACATCAAATGCTTCTTGGAGACTCAGACATACCCACCTGGGGCATCGTCTAATGATAAAAATACATTGAGAAGGCTAGCCGATAGTTTCTTCCTTAATACTGATGGCTCCTTATACAAGCGAAACTTCTACATGGTCTTGCTCAGATGTGTTGACAAGAAGGAAGCAGACTTGCTGATGCACGAAGTACACGAGGGTTCTTTTGGTACCCATGCCGGAGGACATGCAATGTCGAAGAAATTGTTGAGATCCGATTACTATTAGATCACAATGGATGCAAATTGTTGTGCCTATGCCAGAAAATGCCATAAATGCCAGATCTACATAGACAAAGTGCATGTGCCTCCCAATACTTTGAATATATTGTCTTCACCCTGGCCCTTCGCCATGTGGGGCATTGTATGATTGGAAAGATCGAGCCAACTGCTTCAAATGGTCACAGATTCATCCTGGTAGCCATTGATTACTTCACCAAGTGGGTTGAAGCATCTTCGTATGCAAATGTCACTCGTCAAGTGGTAGCCCGATTTCTGAAAAGAGATATCATTTGTTGATATGACGTTCCCGAGCGAATCATTACTGATAATGGTTCAAACCTTAACAACAAAATGATGGCAGAGTTGTGCCGAGACTTCAAAATTCAACATCACAATTCTTCTCCTTACAAGCCAAAGATGAATGGCGCTGTTGAGGCGGCTAACAAGAACATTAAGAAGATTGTGCAAAAGATGGTAGTCACATACAAAGACTGGCATGAAATGTTACCATTCGCCTTGCATGGGTACCAAACTTCCATCAGAACATCTATCGGGGCAACACCTTATCAGCTTATGTATGGTATGGAAGCAGTCCTACCTATTGAAGTCAAATTACCCTCCTTGCGGGTAATGATGGATGTAAAACTGGACAAAGCAGAATGGGTCCGATCTTGTTATAACCAACTGAGCCTGATTGAATAAAAGAGATTAGCAGCCATTTGTCATGGTTAGTTATATCAGAAACGGATGAAGAAAGCCTTCGATCAAAAAGTCAGACCTCGGGTATATCAAGTGGGAGAACTTGTACTGAAAAGAATCCTTCCTCCTTATACAGACCACAAGGGAAAATGGACACCAAACTATGAGGGTCCATATGTGATAGCTAAAGTCTTCTCAGACGGAGGATTGATGCTCGCAACCATGGATGGTGAAGACTTCCCGTCTCCTGTGAATTCAGATGCAGTTAAAAAATACTTCGCATAAATGACCCGCTAGACATAAAAACAGAATGTAAGTCCAGGAAAAAATAGGGCTTCCCGACGAGTCAAAAACAGAATAAAAGACTCGGGCAAAAATAAGGGAAAAATTGAAAAAAAATGTACACCCGTTGTGTTGAAAAGCCACATCGGACAACTCAGGCAAAAAAGGGTATCCCGGTGGATTGAAAACCCGAAAGGGCGATCCATGCAAAATCAGGGAATAAGCGAACAACCACATTCTGAATTCGTTTGTACCACTCACATAACATGACAAGAGTCAAGAGGACAAAGCGTCGATCAGAATCAACTTCCTTCATAAAGCAAGATAAGAAGAGCGTTCAGGTCATACAGGTCATAGTAAAGGAAGCTCATTGAAGTGTCAACTTCAGCATTGCCAAATAGGACTTTTATTTTCTCAATTTTGTAGCAATCTCCTCATTTCAGGGATTAGCTTCTTCACTGTACTTGCCTATTCAGGGCACACAAATCAATAAAGTCAAATATTCATTCACACTTTGTTTTGTACCTTTTGTTTTGTTTGCAAAATGTCAAAAGTTCGTAATACAACATTTGCATGAAAACATATAAGCCATTTTCAATAAATGCTTGCAGGAAATATGTGCTTTTAAGCAAACCTAACTCCTATGATGGGATCCGGTTGAGGATACCTCAGGGCACTTGTGCGTTTCTTTTGTTTGACAGGTCACAGGTACTCAAGGCGGACAATCTTTCACAACATGAGGCATATCAGGCACTAAATCCCCAGCCAAGTCGACAATCACATCATCAGAAGGACTACTTGACGAAAGTATTCCCCCACAGAGCTTTTTATCCCCTCAGAGTATCCCCCACAAAGCTGATCCTCTGATAGATTACTTCCCAGAAGTTTTCCCCTCCCCAAGCAGGATCTCCAAAGTAATGCCTTAATCACTTTTCCCCAGCGAGTTAACATATCTTCTCATCCCTAGCATGGGACTCCCACAGAGTTCATCCCCCAGAGTTCTCCAAAAAGATCGTGCAGTGATCCTTTCTCCCCACAGATCGCCAACAGATTTCAGATCTCGGATCTCGTATCTCTCATTTGCATGATCATAGCATTCATATCATTTCTCCCCAAACATAGCGTAGCATTCCGTCTAAATACGGAGCATTACGGAAAAAATCAAACATTTGCATGATCATAAGCCAGGTTCGAGCCAGTTACCTACAAATACAAAAATCACTCCTCCAGTAATACACAAAGCTTATCCCCTGCAGATAAAAGCCAAAGCATCCTTTTTCACCCTCAATACAAATATTTGTACATACTTATACACAATCCTTCAGATACCCGTCCGTATCCTACATATGCATAATTCTTTGATACTCGTCTGTATCTTATGCATCTTCCCAGCAGATCAACACTCGTCCGTGTTCCTTGTTCAAAATAGTTGATACTCGTCCGTATCATCACTCCTTAAACACGCGTCATCGTTTGTTTCTATCAATACTCGTCTGTATCGTGGTCTTAAGGATACTCGTTCATATCTTTAATCTATACACACTATCGAAACACTTATATCTTATTTTTAGGGCTTAAACACTCGTCCGTGTTTATCTCTCCCCAAAAATCGCCAACAAAACAACTTTCTATCCGACATTCGTCCTATGTCGTGATATCTGCTAGGTGATCGTCCTTCACCTTCTGATGACCGTCCCTCATCATGTTATCCGATGGCCGTCCCCATCGTCGACCTTATTATCCGACATTCGTCCTATGTCGAGATAACCCCCTACAGAGCAGCCGTCCCCTGCTAGGTGATCGTCCTTCACCTTCTGATGACCGTCCCCCATCATGTTACCCGATGGCTGTCCCCATCGTTGATCTTTCTATCCGACATTCGTCCTATGTCGTGATCTTTTTAGAAGTCGTCCCCTGCTTGGTAATCGTCATTCACCTATTGATGACCGTACCTCATCATTCATCCGATGGTCGTCCCCATCGTTGACCTTCCTATCCGACATTCGTCCTATGTCGTGATATTTTTCAGCAGCCGTCCCCTGCTAGGTGATCGTCCTTCACCTTTTGATGACCGTCCCTCATTGTTTACTCAACCTGACGGTCGTCCCCGTTAGTGCTTTTGAAATCCCCAGTAAAGTCTCCTTTCTTTACCCGATGGCCATTGATCACACTAAATTTCACCGTGTTTCTGACTCCGATTTCGCATGCATTCTTAGCTTTTATTGTTATTTTGTTATGTTATTGCTTTGTTTTCTTATGTTTTCAGGTTTTTATAATAATCGGGGCTTGAATCGAGAAAAGGAGCGAAAAAGGAGTGAAAACGGACGTAAACCTAGAAATTCAGCGTTTTGCACTTACGACACCCACCGTGGCGGGCGCCATGGGGTTAGCCATGACGTGGCCACGTCTCAAGACCACTCCACAACTGCCAAGACCCACGATCCCCACTCTCTCATCCCCTGTCAACACCATGGCGGGCGCCATGACCTTGTGGCGGGCGCCACAAGGCAAAAATCAGTAACCTCCACTTTTTAGTGGAGGGGCATCCCAGTCTTTTCATGCTTTTAGTTTTCCTATAAATAGGACTTTAGTTTTTCGTTTTTCTTCATCCAAAATTAGATTTCTCTAGGCATATATCAGTTTCAAAGCAGTTGCCATTCCACATCGTGGTGTTTCTGCAATCGAGTGATCGAGTCTGTAATCTGTCTGTGTGATCGAGTTTTGGAGCACTCTGGAGGAAGTTAATCCTGCCGCCATTTTAATTCAAGTTCGTATTTTACTTTATTTATTTCTGCATTGCTTTACTTTTATTTATTTCTCGCATTGCTTTACTTTCTTTATTATCCGCACTCGCACTTTATTTCGTTTATTTCCCGCACTCGCTTTACTTTCATTTATTACCCGCACTCGCACTTTATTTCGTTTATTTCCCGCACTCGCTTTAAATTACTTTATTTCTCGCACTCGCACTAAATTTATTTACTTTCCGCACTCGCACTAAATTACTTTTATGAAAAACTATAAAAAGAATCTTTACTTTATCATGTCTAACTAATTCCATAAAGGTTAGAATGTAAGGATCGTAATTGAACCAGTAATCCGTATAATTGTTCGTGGAAACACCTAAGGGCTATTTTATCTTTCAATTCAATGTAATTGTTTTTAACTATTTCAAAAACAACCAAAAGCGCTTTGTATAGTTCATTAGGAGTTTTAGATTAAAAAGAAAAGAGATTTTAAAACGATTTTCGGACGCGTTATGAGATTTAGAGTCTGGTTCATAAGAACCTCTTTTTGCTAAGAAGTCCAGGTTAAAATACTTTTCAACTTAGTTAAGATACTACATTTCTTAAAAATAGGTTTACTACTCTAACGCAGTACGCACCTTTTTATCCGTGACAATAGGAGGGGTTGATTTGAGAGTACAACTCGGTTCTGAATACGCGAAAGCGACAGTTCCTGTTAAATTAGTTCTTTTCAAAGGAGAAAACATTGCCCATAAGTAGTTCCATTAACAAGTACTGGATTATCATTGATTACGTGAATTACATTCGAGCCTGTCTTTTATTTATTATTTAAAATTATTATTTTATTTACCATTGCACCCTTACTAAAACCCTTATATTTAGTTGCCTTAGATACACACCATAACAACAGGTACGATAGATTGACACTTGGTCTCTGTGGATTCGACAATCTTTTATATTACTCTGACGTGTTCGTACACTTGCGAAAAACACGCATCAAGTTTTTGGCGCCGTTGCCGGGGACCAATATCGTCAAATTTCATTACCCTGTAGTTATACCGTTTAGACTAAGGTTGTTACCCACCGGTCAATGCGAAAGAGTCGCAGTGCCGGAAGTTTAGTAGACCCTCTAGCTGAACCTGAACGTTACGCTCGCGCACGTTTGTTTTTCCATAGGAATAGGAAAGCTATGGCCGAAGATCAAAACCGAAGACCTCTTAAGGACTTCGCCCAACCATCAAACGAGGAACCTAGTTCCAGTATAGTAAACCCCGCTATCCCAGCCAATAATTTTGAACTCAAACCATCCCTGCTGCAATTAGTGCAACAGAGACAATTCGCAGGTCTCACTACTGATAACCCGAACCAACATTTAAAAAACTTTCTTCAGTTAGCAGACACCTTTAAAACCAATGGAGCTTCTCCTGAGGAAATACGCTTAAGATTATTTCCCTTTTCCCTCAGAGATAAAGCTCTATCATGGTTAGATTCCCTTCCACCCAATTCAATAACAACTTGGGATGACCTTAGAAAAGTTTTCCTTGCTAGATATTTTCCCCCGAGTAAGACCGCTCTTCTTCGAAACCTAATAACTAGATTTACCCAACACCAAGGAGAGTCGTTGTTCGAAGCCTGGGAGAGATATAAAGAACTATTAAGAACATGCCCACATCATGGCTTAGAGAATTGGTTAATCATCCAAACCTTCTATAATGGACTTCATTATGACACTAAGATGACCATCGACGCTGCCGCTGGTGGCGCACTGATGAACAAACCTTACCCTGAAGCTAGTGCCCTTATCGAGGATATGGCCCAAAACCATCAATCATGGGGAGTAGAACGAGCGACAGTGGAAAAGAAGGAAGCCCAAGGAGGAATACATGAGCTAAGCTCTATAGACATGATGCAGGCTAAAATGGACGCGTTGGCCCTTAAAGTCGAACATATGTGTACAACTCTGAATACTGTAGCCGCAGTTTCGCCGAATTGTGAGATATGTGGGACGCAAGGACACCAATCCGCCGAATGCAATCTGTTGAATGAGACCAACACTGAGCAAGTGAACTATACCCAAGGGAACCCATTTTCAAACACATATAACCCTGGATGGAGGAATCACCCAAACTTCTCCTACAAAATAATAACCCTATTCAAAATACCGCACCTCCGAGACAACAAGGTTACCAAGCCCCAAGAACAAATCAACCTATGCAACTTGTACCACCAAGTCCGAGCTTTGATGAAGTTGTAAAAAGATTTATCACTGCTCAAGCAAAACAAAACAAAGAGTTCATGAACCAAAACGTCCATGTTAACGAACTAATTACCCAGTTAGGAGCCAAGGTTGATCAAATCATTACTCATAATAAGATGCTTGAAACCCAGATCTCTCAGGTAGCGTTAAACCAAGCCCCACAGACTACACCTGGAGGACAGTTCCCTGGACAACCTCAACAAAACCCGAAAGGGCAAGCTAATGCCATTACTCTACGAAGTGGAACCGCTTATAAAGAACCTTTAAACCCTAGATTAAGTGAGCCCGAAACTTCTGAGAGGAATGAGGAGAAGGAACCAGAGGAGTCTGAAACCCCGGAAAGTCAAGAAAAAGGAGAAGAACCTAAAAATAAAACCTATGTACCACCACCGCCATACAAACCACCAATACCATACCCTCAAAGATTAAAGAAAACCCAAATCGATAATCAATATCAAAAATTCGTTAAGGTTATAGAAAAACTTCACGTAGAAATCCCCTTTACAGAAGCCATCACCCAAATACCTTCTTATGCTAAGTTTCTCAAAGACATACTTACGAATAAACGTAGACTTGAAGATCCGAAACCCGTGGAATGTAATTCTATTTCCGAAAATAGGTTAGCAAAGAAAGATAAAGATCCCGGAAATTTTTCCATTCCTTGTGTTTTGGGGAATCATGTCATCGAAAAAGCTTTTCTAGACTTAGGAGCTAGTGTAAGCTTAATGCCTTTAGCAGTTTGTGAGAGATTAAACTTAGGAGAATTACAACCTACTAAGATGTCACTTCAATTAGCCGATAGATCCGTTAAATACCCTATAGGCATACTTGAAGACGTCCCTGTTAGGATAGGTCAGCTGTTTATACCTACTGATTTTGTTGTCATGGACATCAAAGAAGATGACGACATACCAATCCTCCTAGGTAGACCGTTCTTATCGACTGCTGGAGCCGTAATAGATGTTAAAAAAGGGAAACTAACTTTTGAGGTAGGTGAAGAGAAGATAGAATTTATATTGTAAAAATTTCTTATGGCACCTGTGATAGGAGATGCTTGTTATGCCTTAGATATCATCGAAGAATGCATTAGGGAATTAGAACAAGAGGAAGAAACTGAATCTATAAAATTGCCATCAACCCTTATTTTGGAAGATGACAATTATAAAAGACCCTACATTGATGATAACCTTCACGAATGTTTATCTCTTACCCCAGATCCTATGCCTTGCCCTATAAAACCGACCTTAAAACTTAAGGAACTGCCTAAAAACCTGAGATATGAATTTCTTGATGAAGATATGAACCGTCCAGTTATAGTCAGTGCTACCTTAAACCAAGAAGAAACCGATCAATTATTAGAAGTTTTACGTAGGTACCCCTCAGCTTTAGGATATAAGATCTCTGATCTAAAAGGAATAAGCCCATCCGTATGCATGCATCGGATTTTGCTTGAAGAAGATTCAAAACCTTCCAGAGAACACCAACGAAGAATAAATCCTATAATGAGTATTGTAGTTAAGACTGAAGTTCTTAAGTTACTAGAGGCAGGTATAATATATCAGATCTCGGACAGTAAATGGGTGAGTCCTGTGCATGTAGTACCTAAAAAGGGAGGCATCACAGTCGTGCAAAACGAGAAGGGCGAACCTGTAGCAAAAAGAACCGATGGAGGTTGGCGTATGTGCATAGATTATAGAAAATTAAATAAAGAAACTAGGAAGGACCATTTCCCATTACCATTCATGGACCAAATGTTGGAGCGCCTAGCCAGACACTCTTACTTTTGTTACCTAGATGGATATTCAGGATTCTTCCAAATACCTATTCACCCCGAAGATCAAGAAAAAACTACCTTTACATGCCCAGTTGGAACTTTTGCCTATAGAAGAATGCCTTTTGGACTCTGTAATGCCCCTGCCACTTTCCAACGCTGCATGATGTCTATCTTTGCCGACTATTTAGATGGAATCATGGAAGTATTTATGGACGATTTCTCAGTTTGTGGATCAGATTTCAAAAATTGTCTTATCAACCTTGAGAAAATCCTGGAGAGATGTGTGGAGGTAAACCTTGTGCTAAATTGGGAAAAATGTCATTTCATGGTCACCGAAGGGATTGTTTTAGGACATATAGTTTCCGAAAAAGGTATAGAGGTAGATAAAGCAAAAATAGAAGTCATAGAGAATCTAAAACCGCCGAAGACTATCAGGGAGATAAGAAGTTTTCTTGGACATGCCGGATTTTACCGACGTTTTATCAAGGATTTCTCCAAAATAACAAAGCCCTTAACTGGTCTTTTGATGAAAGATGCTGAATTTATCTTCGATGAAAAATGTACTGAAGCATTTAATCTTCTGAAGCAAGCTCTGATTTCAGCACCTATAATGAAACCCCCTGATTGGTCAGAACCGTTTGAGATAATGTGTGACGCCAGTGATTATGCTGTTGGAGCCGTTCTAGGTCAGAGAAAAGACAAGAAGTTACACGTAATTTATTATGCCAGTAGAACCCTAGACGCTGCACAGCTCAACTACGCAACAACCGAAAAAGAGCTCCTAGCTGTAGTTTTTGCAATAGACAAATTTAGATCTTATCTAGTAGGAGCCAAGATTATAGTTTACACCGACCATGCTGCCATTCGTTACTTGCTAAGCAAAAAGGATGCCAAGCCTAGGTTACTTCGATGGATTCTATTACTGCAAGAGTTTGATTTGGATATCCGTGATAAGAAAGGCACTGATAATATGGTAGCTGATCACCTATCTAGGCTAGAATACCTGAAACCTGACTCAGTACCCATAAATGACGATTTTGCCTATGATAGACTGATAGCCCAACTAGAAACTATTGAAGATGATAACCCAGACCCTCATGAGCATCCTAACCAATCCTTAGCTATAAGCAATGTACCTTGGTATGCAGACTTTGTTAATTACCTAGCCGCTGACATCATACCCCCTGATCTAAACTACCACCGGAAGAAGAAGTTCTATAGTGATGTGAGAAACTTCTATTGGGACGAACCGTTTCTTTTCAAGAGAGGTAAAGATGGCATTTTCCGCCGTTGTGTTCCAGAAGAAGAGGTAAATAATATAATTGAGCATTGTCACTCTGCACCCTATGGTGGACATGCGAGCACATCTAAGACCTACGCCAAGATTCTTCAAGCCGGCCTATTCTGGCCTACTATGTGGCGTGATGTCCATGATTTCATTGTCAAGTGTGATAGATGCCAACGCACAGGAAATATTTCAAGATGTAATGAAATGCCGTTAAGAAATATCCAAGAAGTAGAACTCTTCGACGTATGGGGTATAGACTTTATGGGACCGTTCCCACCATCTTTTGGAAATCAATACATCTTAGTAGCAGTTGACTACGTGTCTAAATGGATTGAAGCTATCGCCGCACCCACAAACGACACCAGAGTAGTCATCAAATTATTCAAAAACTATATATTTCCCAGGTTTGGAACACCCCGTTTAGTCATAAGTGATGGAGGATCACACTTCATATCGAGAATATTTGATAAACTTTTAAGCAAGTATGGAGTTAAGCATAGAGTAGCAACACCATACCACCCACAGACCAATGGACAAGTGGAAGTATCTAATAGGGAGATCAAACAAATCCTCGAGAAGACTGTCTCTATATCTAGAAAGGATTGGTCACAGAAACTTCAAGAAGCATTATGGGCCTATAGAACCGCTTTCAAAACTCCTATAGGAACAACCCCTTACCAACTGGTCTATGGAAAATCATGTCACTTACCTTTTGAATTAGAGCATAAGGCCTATTGGGCCATCAAAACTTTGAATTTGGATTACTTGACTGCTGGTGAGAAACGTATCCTTGATATCCACAAGTTAGAAGAGCTCAGACAATCCGCCTACGAAAATGCCATCATATACAAAGAAAGAACAAAAGCTTGGCATGACAAAAGAATCATAAGAAGAGACTTCAAAATAGGCGATCCTGTTCTCCTGTTCGATTCTAGGTTACGACTTTTTCCAGGAAAACTTCGTTCGAGATGGACTGGACCTTTCGAAGTATCTAAGATCCTAAGATCCGGTGCTATTGAAATCAAGAACCAGACATGTAAACCGTTCATCGTCAATGGACAGAGGTTGAAGCCCTACGAAGGAGGTGACATTCCAACAACATACACCTGTCATACTCTGAGTGATCCACCATATCCTTCCAATGATGTTTAAAAATCGGTCGTCGAGCTAATGACGTTAAACAAGCGCTGCATGGGAGGCAACCCATGGTTTTCTTATTTATGTACTTTTTTATTTATTTTTACTTTATTTTAATTTGTTTATTTTGTTATTATGTCAGGACTATCGATTGAATGTTTTATGTGCTTTCAGGACTTGTTTGCTAACCTTGTACAGAATGCAGAACCCTGATGACATGCACGTGGCCTTTCGAGACGACGCACAGAGAGAGCGTTACTATGTCCACATGAGATGCCCTATGGCTCCTACCAGGTACCCTGACCATGACTGCATGGATGCCTTGGGGATAGAGCCAAGCGTCAGATTTTTATGCCATCAACTCCATTGGGACCAGTTTGACGACAGGAACAACACTTATAGGAACTTGACTCTTGAGTTCCTCAGCTCGTTTCATCATGACCCTTGGGCTGGACCCGATGGACTCGCTGTTTTCAGGTTGTTCGGGATTGACTACTCATTCTCTCACAAAGAGTTTGGTGATTTGCTAGGTTTCCAGACTACTCCTGATGCTATTCCAGAGACACCGATGGGGTATTTTATGAGCAGAGAAGTGGAAAAGTTTTGGACTAAAATATCAGGTGGAGGGAGCCAAGATCCTTCTACCCAGTTTTCTCAGGTAATCCACAACCCTGCATTGAGGTACTTCCAGATGATTCTAGCACATTCTTTCCTAGGTTTGCCAGATACATAGACCTTGCTAAGTGAAGAGGAGATTTTCCTACTGTTTTGTGCGACTCAGTCTCGCTCAATTGCTTGTGGCAACTTTCTGTTGAAGGGCCTTGCTAGTATTGCCAGATCATCCGTAGGCATCATACATGTCGGTGGGATTGTTACACAGATAGCTACTGCATTGGGTCTGTCTCGTAAATTATTGCACCTCAGGACCTTCTGCTGCTACACCACCCTGGATATTGATTTTTGTCTTGATAGAGGACTGATGAGGAGGGCTTCTTTTGAGCCCAACATGTTTAGATTGCTGATCGACGGCGAAGCGATACACTACTTCACATTACCAGATCCGCTGATGACCAGTGTCCATGATCCTAAAAATTGGAGTTATGCTCTAGAGGGTTATGGAGAGACTGTCGAAGAGCCGAAATCGCCTCCCGCCGCTGAGTACACTCCTACACCTCTTACTCCCCGAATCACTGTTATGTCTAACAATATGTCTCTGCAGCCACCTGACCTACAAACACAGATTTATGAGCTCCGTAAGGAGACTGCCCTGCTCAAGCAGGAAGTGGCAGACTTAGAGTTACAGATGCAGGTTTCTGATCTCACTCATGCCTCAGAGGTCGATGCTCTATATCAGGCGATTGAAGAGCTTCGGAGGGAGATAGCTGAGATTCGTGGATCAAGCCAGGAAAAGAAGCCTACCACATGACTCATTCTACACTGACAGCGCTACCCTAGTATTTAATTTCCTTTTATATGCTTTATTTTATTTATCGCATTTCCAGACATACATTATTTCTTTTTGCATCTATTATATTTTCATGTACTTTGAATTCCTCCTATATATACATATTATGCACTAATGTTAATTTTTCTTTTTCTTTTTTGATTTTTAATTATTCTATTTTTGTCGTGCAAAGAAAAAAAATATAAGACAAAAATATTTTCATTTTTTGTCTTTACAAAAAAAATATGCAAGCCTCATGCCTTGAAAAGAAGAAGAAAACGCTATCCAGACCCCCCCGAAGACCAAAGGTGCAAGGAAGGCCCAAAAGGAGGATTCAAAAACCCAAGGCCCAGGAAATGGCCTTGTGGCGGGCGCCATAGGCCCTGTGGCGGGCGCCACACCGTACCCACAACAAATACGGGGCTGAATCCCCATTTCCACCATTTTCATCCCTTTCTTCTCCAAAAACCCATTTTTACAACCTTCCAAAACCTCCTTGAACCCCATTAAAGCTTCCCCATTTCCAAAATACCCTCCATCCATAAAACATATCCAACATCCATTTTCATTTTCATCCACCAAAAACCAAAAAAAATCAAAACTTTATCATTCCCTTCATAAACCATTTTTCTACCATTTTCACTACCTAAGGAGCTTTCAAACAATGGAGTTCAATGGATTTCTTCTTCGTGATGGAAGACCGGGCAATAGGCAACGAAAAATTATTCAGAGGCTTCAGAGTCGAGAAATTCTCTCGACTAGGTACGTCGACGATAACTGTCTGTATGCTTTGGGTATTTATCATAGTGTTTTTAATTTATTAGAATTTCTAGGCTTGCATAATATTTTCATTAATCAGGAACCTACCTATGAGAGGCTGACAATTGAGTTTTTGAGTTCTTTGATATACACTGTCAGTCCTAACACTGCTAGCACTGTCGGTACTGTTATTTTTAGACTGTTTGGAATTGAATATGAATTCAGTACCAACGAGCTAGCAGGTTTGTTAGGAATCCCTCATAGGGAAGGTGCGATTTGTGAGGCACCTTTGGATGCGGAATGGTCGGCCGAGGTATTTACCTTCTGGCAAAGGCTTTCAAGTACTTCAATTAATTCTTTTGAAGGGATACTTGCGTCGACCATTCACAACCCGACCATAAGAGTTTTTAGACTTCTTTTGGCATGTACTATTTTTGGCCGGGAAAGTCCAAACAAGGTAAATGCTCGAGAACTCCTATTTTTGCAAGGATGCCTCACTAGAACCCACATCAATCCGGTCCCGTTTATGCTTGCACACATGACTTTATTTACTAATAAAACAGGACCGATTGTATTTGGAGGACTTGTTACGTCTATTGCTCGGGCTCTTGGCCTGAACAATGAGATAGCTACACTTGAACCACTACCTCCTCGCACAATTAATTTAAAATTTCTGAAAGACATGAAATTGTGCCGAACGAGGAGAGAAGGTGGTTATGAGTTGATGGTTCATGGGGTAGCTATCCCATCTGTTGCTTTACCATGCAGTAGACGTACTGATGTACGTGATGAAAGGAACTGGACCTATGATCTTAATGCTCCACGTGTTTTGGGTCCACTTCCTCCTAATATTCCCGATGGGGAGGCACATGACACTGATGAAGAGTATGATCGGAGAGAGCAGTCTCCCATCCCTCACATGTCCCCCCATCGTCCTTCACAGTCACACACCGCACCATCTTCCTCTAACCCTGTTGCAGGTACTGCTCCTGGATTCTTTGTCACCGAGGAGATGTGGCGTGATATGACAGCTAGAGAAGAAAGGCGTGATGGCCTTCTCTCTACTATTTCACAACAGCTGACAGACAACATAAGCTTCATGCAACAATCGCGATTGGTTTCGGATCGTGCTTATAGCAACGTTTGCCGTACCTTGAACGATATCTCATTAGAGCAGAACCGTCAGAGAGAGTTCAACAGCCGGCACTACCAGCTTGTAGAGGCCACTCAGGGTTCCATCTTAGGTAACCTTCGAGAGGTCCGGAGTGCTCAGGCTGCTTTATCAGCACGACTCGACCGGAGGGACCAGCATCGTAGTAGATCCCGTCGTTCCAGACCATCACAGCAGGACGGCGAGGGCACCAGTGCTCCTCCTCAGTAGTCTTTTTCAGGTTACCCCCTTATCTTATTTTGAAACATTGGGGACAATGTTCGATTTAAGTGTGGGAGGGGATTTTATTGCTTTCTGTCATTTCCCTTTTTAGTTAATTATTTCCTTTCAGTTATTTCCCTTTTCAGTAATTTATTTTTCTTAGATAATGCATGAGTCTGACGAGTCACCAGTATAGTGTATTTTTAGTTCATCTTCATTTTTTCCCATTTCCTTAGCCTTACCAGAAAAATTTTAAAAAGAAAATGATGTTGTTTCACATGTTTTTTGGGCTTTGAGACAGGTTTAGATTAGGATGTGGTGACTTAGGTCAACTTTTTGAAACATCAGCACCATTTTAGCACCATAGACCTCTTGAATATAAGAATCACTCCTAAACCCCACCACCATGGCCTTTATTATCATTCAAATAATTGTCCTAAGTAGTTTATCCTAGCAGTCAGCTCCGGCCTAAGCATGCTCTACGTAGGGGACCGATGAACATAAGTGAATGATCCAGTGCTAATAAAAAAGAAAGAAAAAAAAAAAAGGCAAACTCTGGTATAGGTGACCCTCACAAAGTCATTTAAACCGAAAAAAGAGAAGAAAAAAATTTTGCCACAAAAAGAAAAAAATTGCAAGTCACCTATTGTTAGTTGGTTCAGAGGTATCTGGCACTGAACTTGGTAGGGCGGATTACGATCCGATCCCCCGCGGCTACAATTAGGTCAAATAAAACAGGTTTACACATGCTTATGTGCCAAAAACCTTATGTTATGGATCAGAATCACTAACCGGTCACTCTACTATGAAGCATGTACGGATAACGGGCATAATGTGATTGCGCCTGAATGAAAAGGACACAAAAAGATGAGAAGATAGGCCTAGGTATTGTGGGATGATATGGAGTGGTTAATATAGGATTGAAGTTTGTGTTTGTGTTACTATGGTACCCTTGGTTCACTTAGTTAGTATCTGTCACTGCATCCTGACTTGAACTTAGAAGCCCTTTAGCCCAAAGACACGTGTTGACACCATATTTTCTTAAGCTTTAATGTTTGCTTGAGGACAAGCAAAGGTTTAAGTGTGGGAGAATTTGATCACACTAAATTTCACCGTGTTTCTGACTCCGATTTCACATGCATTTTTAGCTTTTATTGTTATTTTGTTATGTTATTGCTTTGTTTTCTTATGTTTTCAGGTTTTTATAATAATCGGGGCTTGAATCGAGAAAAGGAGCGAAAAAGGAGTGAAAACGGACGTAAACCTAGAAATTCAGCGTTTTGCACTTACGACACCCACCGTGGCGGGCGCCATGGGGTTAGCCATGACGTGGCCACGTCTCAAGACCACTCCACAACTGCCAAGACCCACGATCCCCACTCTCTCATCCCCTGTCAACACCATGGCGGGCGCCATGACCTTGTGGCGGGCGCCACAAGGCAAAAATCAGTAACCTCCACTTTTTAGTGGAGGGGCATCCCAGTCTTTTCATGCTTTTAGTTTTCCTATAAATAGGACTTTAGTTTTTCGTTTTTCTTCATCCAAAATTATATTTCTCTAGGCATATATCAGTTTCAAAGCAGTTGCCATTCCACATCGGGGTGTTTCTGCAATCGAGTGATCGAGTCTGTAATCTGTCTGTGTGATCGAGTTTTGGAGCACTCTGGAGGAAGTTAATCCTGCCGCCATTTTAATTCAAGTTCGTATTTTACTTTATTTATTTCTGCATTGCTTTACTTTTATTTATTTCTCGCATTGCTTTACTTTCTTTATTATCCGCACTCGCACTTTATTTCGTTTATTTCCCGCACTCGCTTTACTTTCATTTATTACCCGCACTCGCACTTTATTTCATTTATTTCCCGCACTCGCTTTAAATTACTTTATTTCTCGCAGTCGCACTAAATTTATTTACTTTCCGCACTCGCACTAAATTACTTTTATGAAAAACTATAAAAAGAATCTTTACTTTATCATGTCTAACTAATTCCATAAAGGTTAGAATGTAAGGATCGTAATTGAACCAGTAATCCGTATAATTGTTCGTGGAAACACCTAAGGGTTATTTTATCTTTCAATTCAATGTAATTGTTTTTAACTATTTCAAAAACAGCCAAAAGCGCTTTGTATAGTTCATTAGGAGTTTTTAGATTAAAAAGAAAAGAGATTTTAAAACGATTTTCGGACGCGTTATGAGATTTAGAGTCTGGTTCATAAGAACCTCTTTTTGCTAAGAAGTCCAGGTTAAAATACTTTTCAACTTAGTTAAGATACTACATTTATTAAAAATAGGTTTACTACTCTAACGCAGTACGCACCTTTTTATCCGTGACAATAGGAGGGGTTGATTAGAGAGTACAACTCGGTTCTGAATACGCGAAAGCGATAGTTCCTGTTAAATTAGTTCTTTTCAAAGGAGAAAACATTGCCCATAAGTAGTTCCATTAACAAGTACTGGATTATCATTGATTACATGAATTATCATTATTTACCATTGCACCCTTACTAAAACCCTTATATTTAGTTGCCTTAGATACACACCATAACAACAGGTACGATAGATTGACACTTGGTCTCTGTGGATTCGACAATCTTTTATATTACTCTGACGTGTTCGTACACTTGCGAAAAACACGCATCAGCCATCCTCACCGTAGACTCTTTACTCCCCAGCATGATGGTCGTCCCCATCAGTGCATCTCTCACTATTTTTATCCCCAATGGTCGTCCTCTGCTCGATGGTCGTCCTCCATCGCTATTATTTAACATCATTTTGTACAATACAATTTATATCCCTTTTCTTCTTTTTCCCCAGAGAGCGCAAATTTTGGACTATCTTCGTATTCAACCACAAGTTATCTTGTTTGTTTGTTAAGCCATGCGCTTACATCCTACACATCTAACTCATGCTTGAATAGGGGCAGCTGTAAACACCCCAAATTTTCCCTCTCACTTTTATCACATCTTGACTTATGATTATTATCATTGCATAGCCTATCATCACATTTTCACATTGCATATCCATCCTTTAGCAATTCATCTGCATAGTTGCATCTAGGGTTTGTGATCAGATGAATCCAAGAAGTGGTTTGAGCTATCTCAAAGGCCTTGAAGCATGCCAATAGGGCCCTTGAGTGGTCTATAATCATCGTATGCCCCCATGGGTCATTTAAAGTCAAGAAATGTCAAAGCATTGCAGAGGCATTGAAGCTAACCTGAGGATTCCTACACAGATGACCTGAAATTAGGGTTTTGGTTTCAGAGGCCTTACACCCAATTTTTTTGGTCATTCTTGTTGCTATTGGTCCATATATGTTATAAGGAGCATGTGTATCAAATTTCATGGAAAAATTCAATGTGGAAGTCATCTGATCAAATGGTAACTTCTTGAGCAAGAAAAGTCAAACTCTGGGCATCTGAGGCCCCCAGTATTAGCCTAGGCACAAAATATTGGTAAGCAACATAGTGTTATAGTTGTAACTGTTTGTTTTAATACTGCAAATGGCCAGTGAGGTAGGAGAGATAAATTGATTATGGGTTGTGAGAGAGGGGGAAATTATAAAAGGAAGAATACATCTGAAAGTAGTAAATCCTCAGAGGGCATTTATAGTATGAAAGTGAAATGCCCTTTTAGGTTGAGATCTGCACCGAGTGGTAGCGGTTGGATGGTGATGGTTAGGCGTGGGTTTCAGAATCATAAACTATCTGAGGATTTAGATGACCATGACATATTAGGTCGTCTAAAAGTTCATGAGAGACAATTTATGAATGATATGATGAAGTACAACATGGCTCCATGGTATAGAGTTTCTGCCTTAAAAGATAAATATCCATAAAACCTCACTAGTGTCACCTAAGTGTATAAAGCTAGAGCTACATATAATGCGAGCAAGATAGGTTCATTGGTGTAAATGCAAATTTTTTTGACTCTTATTCATAGAGAAAATATATGTGTTGAACAAGAAATAGGGAAGACTTAAATTTTGTTGCCGATATCCTCTGGACTCATCCTAATTCAGTGAAGTTGTTGAATATGTTTCACTTGGTGTTGATTTTTTATTGTACATACAAGATAAATAGGCAATGTGTATCTTGATATCATTTTAACATACTTTGATTTATTAGATTTATGATTATTTTAATCATGATTATACAGGTACCAGTTACCACTACTTGAGATTGTTGGTGTCACATCAACAAAATTGACGTTTTCGATAGGCTTTGCCTATTTGGAACATGAAAGGGATAAGAACTTCAAATGGGAACTAAATAAGATCAAAGAGTTATTTTCTTCTGAGAAATTGGTACCAAATGTTATCGTGACGGATCGAGAACTTACGTTGATGAATGCAATTGAGGTTGTATTTCCAAATTCAACTCATTTTTTATGTTTGTTCCATATTTCAAATAAATATTAGAATGAAATGTAAAGAGTATGTTAAATCACAAAGACATGAATATATCATGGATCTATGATAACATCATGTATGAAAATAGAGAATCTGAGTTTGTCTCACACTTAAAGTACTTTGAGATTGTTTGTGTTGATATTCCTTTGTTTATTAAGTATATGAGTGAAACATGGTTGACACCTTATAAAGAAAAGTTTGTTGTTGCTTGGACTAATAGAGTCACTCATTTAGGGAGCACAAAAACGAACAAGTACATAACTTTCTTTTTGAGGTTATTACATTACTAAGCATAATTTATCATGTTTACTCTTTATGGTTTAATTATGGGGTTTAGGGTGGACTCTGCTCATTGGATAATAAAAAACATATTGACTAAAAGCCGGGAGATTTATGTCAAAATTAGGAAGCTATAAACACCATGTTGAATTTGTAACTAGGTTCAATCAAGGTGTTGTTTCAAAAAAAGTATTGTCAACATTGAGAATTGGTATAAAACTCCATTCTATATAAACTTGCACAATTTTGTTTCAAGACAATGTATACAAAATATAGGGAATGAACTAGAAAGGGTAAAATTTCTTGGTACAAGCAAAGATGTTTGTGGTTGCTTCATTAGAAATACACATGGGTTACCTTGTGCGTGTTAACTTGTAGGTTTCTAAATACATGGTTGGTTTGTTCCTTTAGTACCAATTCATATTTTTTTGGAAGAAATTACACATTGAAGAGCATGTTGACGATCATGAAGATAGTGGTACATAGTTGGATTTAGAAGCAGAGTTGAAGACATATTTCAATTATTTGGATATCATAGGTGTTAACCCATATTTTATGAGTTAATACATACCTTAATATTCTTCTCTATTTGGTTTTAATTTGCTTTTTAGTTTCTATTTCACTGCATTCTAGTTGTTTTTTCTAATTTAGTTTGGAGCACAATAGGTGCTCCTTTTTGTTGTTTTAACATGTTTTTGTGTGAGGTTAGCATTGTCAAGCTGAGGCAAGACTACACTAGTCTGCTGCGAGGAACACAAGTTGTAGAAAGAAGTTAGATTTAGAGAAAAAAGGAAATTAACAATGGAATCAGCTAGCTGTAAGAAAAAGCATAAAAGGAAATTGGAAATTATAGGGAATCTCTATTTAGCGGAAAAGAGGAAAATATTTGAATACAAAAAGGGATAAGGTTTAATGGCACTAGAGGACAAAAAAAGGTACAATAATACATTGTGCAGATTGTTCAGCGCCGCATGCACCTCTGCTAGATTGTTCAGCGCCGCATGCACCTCTGCTATGACAGTATGACACATTACACCTTGTCCCTGTAACACCCCAAAATTTTCTCTCTCATTCTCATAGAGTTTAGCATATCATTTGCATACATTACACTGCATCCTTAGCATAGAAAATTGAAGCATAACACTTATAACTTAAGGCATAAGGCATGTGGTCAGTCACTTGAAAGTTTGTGATCATCCAAAGCCAAGGACAATATTAAAGTGTCTCTCAACAAGGCTTAAAGGTCTCCTTACATCCCACATAAGCTCAAATGATGTCCCAAGTCCATGGAAGATTGGAATTCCTCAAGAAGCTGGCTCATGGTTTCACCTCCTATACAAATGGCCCAAACTAGGGTTTTGGTTGCAAGGGGTTTCTTGAAGGACTTTTGGTTCTAACTTGTGATCATGGTCTTCTGTGTGATGTCAAGTATTCATGGATGAAATTTGAGGCATTGGTTCTTTGAGGAAGGTTTTCAGGAAGACAATTACTTGTGATCTAAGCAAAAGTTAACTGTGAAGGAAGAAAAGTCAATTGTGACTTTTTGATTTTTGAATCATGATTTTCAAGGTCATATATATTCATATGGTCCTAAAATGTCAATATTTACATCATTCATCAAGAATCAAGGTTCATGACAAAAGTTACTAAAAATGGAAATGACTTGTAATTTGAACTTTTTATTTTTGGAAGCTTTTTAAGTCACATTCATCTTGACTTTTCATCATAAAAAATGATTCAAGTGAAATTTTTCCAAACATCATAGTTGAAGATATTTCTCTCCCCTTTCCAAAAAGTACTAGATCATTTACATATCATCTGTGAATCTCAAGTTATGATCAAAAGACTCAAGGTTGTGTTTTAGGATTTTTCACATGAACCACATATTCCACTTTTGCAAAAAGGCTTCTAAAGTGACTTGCATTGATTCCACTTGATAAATTCAGTTCATAAACTTCAGGTACACTTAATTTAGTGTAGAATTGGCCTTTTAATCACTTCATTACATGAAGTATTTCTCACTTTCTTCATAATGTGAAATAATTGCAAAATGATTTAAAACTTGAAAACCAAGATACCACAAGCTATAAATCCAATTTAGTTATGACTAAGGGATCAAGTGAAAGCAATGCATGCACATGATAGATCCCATGAACGTGTGACCCATGATATACACCATAACATGCAAATTTGCAAATTCATTCAAATCCTCTTAACCACGTTTCCATTGGGTAATTAACCTTGGCCAGGCCCAAAATCCATCACATATAAGCTCCATTTGCCTCTGGTTAAACTAAGGTTCCCTCTCATTTGCTCAGATTTCAAATTTTGCACACAAACTTCCTCTCTTCGAAACTCTTTCTCCCTAGGGTTTCATTGAAATCTCTTTGCATATTATTGATCCAAAAGCTCCATATAACAAAAATCCACCATTAGTTGAAGCTCATAGCAAGGTTTTCATCAAATTTGAATTTGTAAGCCTCTTATTCAAATATCAAGATCTAGACCATGTTCAAGCTCTAATTGCATTTATTTTGCAATTAGAGGTCCCAAGGACTTGATCTGCAGCTTCCAGATGGATTTATAAGAGTAATTTCACTTATGCAAAATCTCAGGTTAGTGCATTAGGTTCTCGGAGGTCTCAAGGTAGGAGATATAATCCTGCACGTTCATTTTTTTAATCTAACGGATATAAGCTTGGCAGCGCATTAAAATCCTGCGTGCACCTCACGTGTTTTATGTTTACATAATAATGCCAAATGTGCGTGTGTATATGTTAGCTTGTGTGTGTTGTGGATCTGAACCTCTCATCATGTTTACTTCTGATTGCATCGACTTAATTGATATGCGTTGGATTCATCTAATGGATCTGATTCTGACCATCATATTTTATTAATTGCGCTATTGTATAGGTTGGGTTCTTGATTGATATCCCCACCCCTTATTTGAGCCTAGATCCTATTATGAACGTGATATTTTCTTCCCCCACACCCCTGGCTTATTTCCTTTTTATTTTTATTTTCATTTTTCATAGTTTTGCATTTTTATTTTCTAAAATCATTTAAAACCATCTAAAAATCCTATAAAAATCATGAAGCATTTTCAAACATTAAAATAAATTTTTTCTTTTTTTATTTCTGATTTTATGCATTTCTCATATTATTTTCATTATTTTCTTTTATTTCTTTTTTTTTTAAATTGTTTCAATTTTGATACCTAAACGTCAAAAATTTCTTTCAAATAGAATATCAAACATTTTTCAACCACTCTTTTTGCATTCATTCATTAACATTCTAAAGTTCATAAAATTATTTTTTATTATTTTTAAAAATCTTTTTAATTGAATTTTAGTCCTTGTGTCTTGCATGTGAATCCATGGTTCCTACTTGACCTTTGCTTAATTGTTTGTGGTAGTTAAAAATTGAGTTTTTACTTGATATTTTAACATGTGATTGGTCTATGGATTAGGTTATTTGAGTTTTGTTTTTACATTTTTTTAATGTCATTTAATGTATGTTTGATTGCTTGTGTTTGAAGGAACTTTGCATGATCACTACTTGTCATCCCTTAACCCTAATTGCTTGAAGGCATTTATGCCACCATTTGAGGTCACTTTCATGAGTTTTCTTGATGTGTTTAGACTCTTAGAAGTATTATATGATCATTGGTGTGTCCATTTGGTTTGAGTTGATCCTTTGGTTTGTGTGATGTATCTTATGTGAACTTTTGACCTAATTCTTCTCATGTCTTCATCACATGTTTCTTATGCTTGCTTGTATGCCTATAATACGTCCATATCATCATCCCATTTGTACTATATCCTTGATATTATTCCGACTTCATACTCATGAATTCATCTATGTATGTTATGTTGCATCGTTTTCAATTCATCTTAAGTATGAAGCATCCTTACTTAATGTGACAACCTTTTGCATCTTTGTTAAGTTGTTTGGACTTGTTTGATATGTGTGCTTGACATGATCATTTGTGCATATTTAACATGTAATTTTAATTATATGCTACTGACTTCTATCATCTCATATCATCCATGCCTCTTTTGACTTTCATCTTAATTTGTTTATGTTTTCTTCTCACTTAAGCATGTGATTGTCTTCTCTCACTCATCTATTTCTATCATAAAATAATTCTTGCATCTTTGTATGCTCATTTAATATTAATTTTAGGTATTTTAATTTGACATCTCAATTATGACTTTGTATTTTCTCATGTGTCTTCATCCATGTTATGTTTATTTTGCTTTCTTACTTCTTCTTTTGCAACTTCTTTGAACTTCTTTATCTCCTAAGGACTTCTTTGAACTTGTTTGATTTGGTTTGAGTTCTTTGAGATTCTTTAAGCTTGGTTGTGTTTTTATTCTGACTTGTGAGGTTTATGAACCTTGAGATGCACTTCATTGGTTCCCTTTGTGTATTTGGCTTCCATTTTACTTCTTATGAACTTTTATGCTTCATTTGCTAACCTTGTAGGGGCTTTGGTAAGTTGAAAGAGTGTGGATGTGCTTCCACATTCCAACCTCTCCTTTCTCTTTTAAGTTTCAATCTTGTGTTTGTTTAAGCATTAAATATGTTTTGTTTTGTACAATTTCCTTTCACCCCCCCCCCCTTAGAAGTAACTTAAATTTCATCTTGGAAGTAAGTTGTCTTCTAATCTGTTTTCTCTTCTTATTTTTATTTCTTCTTCTTCTTCATTAGGATAGAGATATTGAACCTCACTAACTTAGGATTTCCAAGCATGACAACTTACTTAGGTTGGTTTAGTCTCCCTTAGATCTTTTACCTTTTGGATTCTCTTTTGAGTCTTTCTCTTTCTCATCTCAAAACAAAAGCTAAAAATCACCTAATAAAGGTTGAAATGACTTCATATGTCAAAGACTTATTCCATGGGGCATTTGCATCTATCCCGTCTTGGGGGTAATGCAGCTTGTCTAGCATGATGTACAAGTCTAAACTTGAGGTCATTTTCACAAAGAAAAGCTAAAAAACACTTCTTCATCCAAAACCTAAAAAAACTTAATAAGTACAATTGATTAGTGTACTTGAGTCCTAATCTTTGAAACCAAGTCTTGAGGATCTTCTCCTTGCTTGGGTGTGCCTCTTCTTCATTCCATCTTGGAGTGATGTAAGAAGTACACACTCCATTCAAAGGGACTTGATTACACTCTCCTATGCAAATTCTCAAATAAAAAGCTTCTAAAAAACTTCAACAAACAATAAGCTTCTTTCCTTCGGGAATTCTCTTCTCATATCCTTCACTCTAAATGAAAGAACTTGTTCCTACTTGTCTTTTGCAAGACAGTATGTCATACCCCAATTTTGACCCTGAATCGTTTTCATTTGATGCATTTTGCCGCATTATCAAAAGTCAGGTGTTCATTCAATCACCTTTGCATTTAAAGTCAATGGTTCATTTTTCTTCATAATCATGCATTTTTCCATTCAATTTCGTTTTTTTTTTTACCTTAGATTTTGTTTCAATTTAAAATAAGATATTTGTCTCATTTTATCATTTTAGTTAAATATTTATCTTAGATTATTTTAGAATTAATTAGTACAATTTCAATTTAGTTTTATTTTAGTTTATATTTTAATTAATTACTTTTGATTAGGTAATTTTAATTAGTTATTTTTAACTAGTCTATATTTTAGAGTTAATTAAGTTTTATTTGTAAGTTAGTTTAATTAATTTGTATTTTAAAATTAAATTTTAATTAGTTTAATTTTCATTTTTAATTTAATTTTTAGCTTAATTTTGATTTTTATTTAAATTTAATTAGGTTTAAGTTTGGTTTAATATATTTGTTTACTTAATCCAACAAAAAAGGAAACATCTTTTGTGATAATTTATTTCCGAACTGTACACTAGCTTGTCCACTACAAACCAACAAAACAACAGTCCAAAATATTTCACCGATTTAGCCCTTTACAAAACCTGCTACCTACAAACCAAACTATGCTACATCAAGTTTGACCAAACCAATTCAAACTTCCCACTCTATCACTAAAATGGCAAAACATTACCTGCTACATATAAAGCACAGTCACAACCATTCTCCTTCGGACAATCTGAAAGAAACTCAACTCGAAAACCTCACCACCACCCAGCGGTTAAAAAGACACACAACAACAAGACTTACAACTCCTCTCCATTTATTTCTTTTCTGCAACCTTTTAATACAATATCCATACCTCTCTCTCATATTCATTTTGGTTTCTTTTCTTCATATTTTTCTCACATATTTTTCATTCCACTTTATCTGTCTCCAAATATTCTCTTACTACATAAGTCACATTTTTTTATCACAAACCAACTACACATCATCATATTACCTTACCAAACTCATCACTCTCAACATGTGAAACTCTTTCACCAACCTCATATAACTTTTCCATCACAAACTAATCATACATCCTTTTCACAAACCAAGGATCTTCAACATTTGTTTTTCACAAACCAATCCAATATCTTACTATACACTTCACAAGATCTCTTATCAGTATCATAAACAAACAACAACAACAGTCGCGACAAGAGTGTAACATGACGTGGGGAGTGTGGGAGCAAGAAGGTGAAGGAAGAACTGTGAAGCTTTTGCTCATGCCGACAACAACAACAACGCAACAACGTTATACTACCACCACAAAACCGATCCATTGACAGATTCGACACCCGTGCATCCTTCGTCGTCGCTGTTCCGTCATGACTCCGATCGGTTTGTTTTTCTTTTATTTTATTCTCCAATAGTTAGTCACATATGATCCTTTTGTTTTTGTTGATTGGGTTTGCTTTTTGAAATTCATTATTTTGTGTAGTAAATAAGAGAACTAAGAACTAAAAAAAACTGCTATTTTGTTTTACGAGTTTTCATTAAGAGAGTAAGAAAGGAGAGTTAGAAAAGACATAATATTGGAAAGTTTATTTAAATAATTCTGACTTTTTTTTCAATGTTATGTTTACCTTTTCTTTTCTTTTTTTATATATGTATAGAAAAGTATATAGGGATGTGTAGAAACTTAACCATATATTACTTTTATATACTGACAACCTTTTTTTACTTATTTTTTTAATCTTATTTATTTGATTTATTTTACTATTATTTATTTTATTACTTTTAAACACGTGTCAACATGTGAGTAGAGGGATTTGCTTTTTATATATTTAGGAAAACCTCTTTGCTAACTCAGCGCATGTTTCATCACTTCTTAGCAACTTTTTTTTTATTGTATTTGTTTAATTTAATTAACATTTGTTATTAGTTTTTTTTGTAAAGGTTTAATTAAATTAGGATTAGTTTTTAAAAGAATAATCATTGTTATTGTTGTGGATTGGGATTAGTCGATGTTTATTTTTAAATGTTGCTATCCACTATCATCATTATTGAATTGTTGCTATCTCAAAAATCCACACAAAAAAGCATGATATGATAAAAAATTCAAAAGATATTATAATCATTGATTATTTTTATTTATGGTTTATTATTGAATGTTTATTTCTTTTATTATTTTGTTAACTTTTCTCATTAATATTAAAATATCAAAAATATTTGTTATCATGTTTCATCATGCACTTGTTGATTAATTCTTGTTTATTAGATATGATGCTTTGCCATGAGTTTCCGATCTCATTTGTTATTGACATTTGTTACCACATCCAAAGGGAAAGAACTTTTGCAGTTGACTCAATGTCATAGGAAGTTTAGTCATCTCTAGTTACCCTTCTGACCTTAGCAATTAGGTCATTCTTCTTACATCTACCTAGTTCATTAGGTTCTCTATACCAACTCAACTCTAAGCTTAAAACTTTTTCATACGCGAATTCAAACTTCGATCTAACGTCAAGTTATTTTTTTAAGATGTAAAAGGGAAGTGTGGAATCTTCTATGCTTTCTCTCAACTGTTTAAATATGAGGCATTTGTCTCGTATGCGAGCAGTTGACGCCTCTTAAACTTCAAAACACTTAACCTATCTTAAACACATCTTTTCTCAAAGGCATAAAAGAGAGTTGTCGGATCTCCGATACCTTTCCTCAATTATTTACGTTTGAGGCATTTATCACGCACGTGAGTAGTTGATACCTCTAAAAAATAAACCAACAAATGATTAACCATTTTTTCTTAATTTAAAATTAAGATACTTAATAACTATTAAACATCTTTTCTTAAAGGTGTAAAAGAGAGTTGTCGGATATCCGATACCTTTCTTCAATTATTCACATGTGACACACCTGTGACGCACTTGAGCACTTGACGCCTCTAAAACGAACCAACCAACCGTAGTACCACGAACTACGGAGCTCTAATTTTCCCATTACACAAGAGAATACGTAGGCACAATAATCTTATTTCGTGTCGAGCATCCTAGGACCAAAGCCGCCCCTTTTATATAACTTATTGTTTAACCTTAAGAAGAAGATAACAACATAGTTTATCACTCGATCGCAAACTAGACTAAGAGGTTCCCGTTGAGTACAACGGATGTAAGAGATGCTAATACCTTCCTCTTGAGTAACTGACTTTCGAACCTAGAATTTGGTTCCAACGACCAAGTTCTTTCCTTTATAGGTTTTATCTATATCTTCCTTTTCTTTCGTTAGAACAAATAGAATTAGGTGGCGACACTGTTGTTTGTTTTTCCGTGTCCATCGCGAGGATCACATTTTTCGAGGTACGACACTATAAACATACTCGTTCCAGAAGAGCCTGCAATACCTGAGCATATGCATAAGTAGTTCAAACCCTAAAAACACAAGAAAGTTGTTTCAACCTTATTGAGTTGAAATACGGTGTTCTGACTTTCCTATTGCACAAAGGGAATACGTAGGCACAAGTGACGACACTTGGAGAATACAATCCTTCAGTATCTTTCCAATAGCAGTTGCAGCAGTAACAAATACTTTCACCCTTTGAAACAGTGCTAGCAAGCATGGATCCCGTCGGGTATGACGGACGACCTGGGGTGTTAATACCTTCTCATTTCTTAACCGACTCCCTCACCCTTTCTCTTTGGTTCGCGAGATCCAGCTTTCTCCTTCTTCCGGGTTTGTGCATCATTACCCTTCCTTCGGGATAAAAATACATGGCTAGAGACTATTCCTTTTATGTGCCACTTTCGCGTCTGTACCAAGATGAAAATCCCGGGAGCGACAGTCCCCTATGCCATTGTCTCATTGTACTCTATTTCTTGTTAGTTAAGCATATGGAATGGAGTGTTGACACTAATTTCTACATGGGCTTGATGTGATTGTAATACCTCAAAATTTTCCCTCTCATTTTCTCAACATATTGCATAGCATTTAGCATAAACAAATTCATGAATCAATAAAAAACATTGCATCATGTTCATCATAGGTGAGGCATATGTATGTGATCATTGATTGGAGCAATTGAATGCTATACAAAGACAACCAAGGAGCCATAAATCTTCTCAACTTTGTGCAAAGGGTTCACAACATCCCATAAGTCTTCATTTGAAGCCACAAGCTTTGAAAAGAATTGAATTGACCAAAGGAGGCAAGCAGTGCAACATCTCCTGATGAAAAAGGGCCAAATTAGGGTTTCTATTATACTGGGCTTCTCAGTGAAATTTTGATCCAAAGTTTATTCCATTGTCTTCTATATGATGTCAAGCTCCTAGGGTTCAAATTTCACCCATAGAAACATTTTGGAAGTGGTTTAATTGTCCAGATGATTGAAAATCAGGGAATTGGGGAAAAGTCAACCATGCTGAGGAAAAAGTCAACTCCTAACTTTTTGAGATCAAAATCATGAAACTAGGGTTACAAGGATCCTATAGTTCAAATTTGATCAAGAAATGATGGAGGAATCAAGAAAAATCAAGAAAACCAAAACTTACCATTTTTGGAAAATTAGGGTTTCCAAAAATGGCAAGTTTTGGCCATTTTTGCAGCTACTTCAAGAGAGGCCTTCTCCCAAAATACAAGGGCTATGAAAATTCTACCTTGAGCCAATTAAAGAGGGAATCTTAAGCTTCAAATCTATATGTGGAACTCACTCATAGCATTAAAATTGAGAGAGATATGATCATGCAAAGATTGGGCAAAACAAGGCAAGAGGCAAGTCATGGGCGAGGCAGCCTGCTGGCCTGCGCGCGCGCCCTGCCTGACATTTTATCAAACAAGTCTTTTGAAAAAAGGCAAGTCACTTATCTCCATAAAAAAGGATTCAAATGAATTTTCTTTGAACTTCGAAGTTGTTTATTGGCATATTTCCAACAACTTTGATGTTCAAAAGTTGTTCATTTGACCAATAGGTTAAAAGTTATGGAGGGGAAAAGTGTGGATGTTCAAACTGAAAATTCACAAGGCATCTTGTCCAGGCCAAGGTCATTCAGTGCAGGCCCATGATGCATCATCGTGGCATGATTTTCAAAGATGTATTTGAAGTGTTTAAAGGTCATATTCTATGTTAGGTTGAACTACAAACTTGTTGTATGAATCATCCTCTTTGATTTGAGCACAAGGATGTTAGGGTTTAGTAGCTTGAGCATGAAGAAATCATCCATGGAATAGCAACATATCAAACTGGTTTTCTTGCATGTTAATGCATTGTGTTATGTGATGAATTCAGGTCATCTCAGTTTGAATATAGCCTCTAGCATGTTATGATCATAGTGCTTCATCACTTGGAGTGCAAATGGTTCCATGTTTACATATACACCATACTTGCCATACACCTCTTTTCCAAGATCAAACCAAATGACCAATTTCAGATTTGATTAAGCATGTTGTGCAATCTGATCAAGTTAGTTCCATGCCATCACTACTAAACCTCACCATAATGATCATGTTCTTCATCGCATTTGATATAATTCGAGCTAGGCAAACTCAGCTTCACAATGCCCTTTTTCCAAAGACTTCCAACTCACTAAATAACAAACTCCATTCACCATAACTAACTTGACTCAGTTAACTTGGGTTCCAACTGTTAACTGAGTTGGTTAGAAACTTAACCTCACATATAAAGACCAATCCTCAAACTGAATTGCATCATCATCATTTTTGCTCGAATCTCATCACAAACTTCATCCATTTTTCTCTGGTTTTTCATTCTAATTTTGGGAGCTACATTGCATTGCATCTTGCTCGATTCAGCTCCATCTTCATCAATCCAATCACAACCTTCATCTGTTCATCACTTTCTTCATCATGAGCTTCATTTCCATGGTTGCACTCAAGTGAATTTCACAAACTGCACCATTGAAGATTGCTGCATAACCTTAGGATTTGCATTGCATTTCACCTACAGAGTGGCAATTATCATCAATTTATCATCACTACTTTGATCTGCACTTTCTCCATGGATCAATCTTGCTGAATCTTCAAGAATAAGTGTGACTGCATTTTTGGATTTCTAACATTTCATCAAGGATTTGAGCTTGGCAGAATGTTTATTTCACTCAATTGTGGATCAAGATTGTTTTGCACAAAGAAGTAGATCAAGTTCTTTGGTTTTCCTCAACAAATCGCAACTCTGCCAACAGGTTCTATCTCTACTCTCAAATGTATGATTTCATTGCTTTTTTATTAGTTTTGTGATGGTGTGAGCTTGCTAGAAGCTTTGGTGTACCTGGCTAGTTCATAGGCCTCTTACAGGCTTAGATGCAGTTTTTAGGTGTGGATTGTTTGGCTGCGATTTGCATTAATTTTAAGTCCTAGATGAAAACTAAAGGTGTATTTGAAGTGTACTCAGTGAGAGGAAGAGGTTAATGGTCTTAGGTTTTGATTCAGTGGAGCTTGAGCCATGCTCTAATCAGAGTGTGATCGGAGAAGGTGACCGGAGGACAGCTCCGTTCACCTGAACAGTGTTCCCTAGTTTTGTGTAATTTTAAGTCACGTCCGTTGGATCGTTTCCATCCTGTGGTTCACAGCTTGCCAGCAAATTAATGACCAACGTGCCAATCACGTGTGGATTTTGTGAAGGAAAAGTTCAGATTCATGATAGCACCCCTACGCATTTGCTTTAGGCCCAATGTAGTTCATTTTCTTGATATTTCCACCCCAGGCCCATCTTTTTATCCTTTTATTTCTTTTATTCTCATTTCATTTTCGTTTTTGATTATTAAAAATATCCAAACACCTTTAAAAATTCCCCAAATATTCATAGGTGATTCTCATATTTTTCTTTAATTTTCCATAATTTTTTTTTTCATTTTTGTCCAATGTTTAAGGCAGAATTAATTTCCCAATTAATTTTCTTCTCATTTTCTTCATTTCTGACCAATCCATTTGTCCATTTTATTTCTTTTAAACCATGAATGATAAATGGTCCATCCTTTTTGCATTATTCAGAGGGCTCCCTTAGCTTCCCAAAAATATATATTTTTTTAGTTTTAGGTCATGGAAATCTTGTTTTGGTCCTATTCTTTCACATGTGTGCACATAAACCCTAATCTCATTCTGCACTTCATTTGACCACTAAAAAATAAGAATTTTTGTGAGATTTTTTGGACATAAGTTACCTTCTGGATTGTGATCCCAATTGTCAAGTTTCATAATATTTCTAAGCCATTTGATATTTTTTCTAAGTTGCTTAGGGTATAAGTAACATTTTGGTCATTTCCTTCACTTCTTTTTATCCAAATTGAATAAGGCATTTATGCCATTACCTTAAGGTCTTGATTTTGAGTCTTATAGATCCTATGGGATGTCTTCAAGTTCTGAGTATCCTCATTAGGTCTCCACCTTTGATATTTTAGGGTTTCTTGAGTCATAAGTCATGCTTGCCTTACTTTAACCTAATTTCACTTCTTCTTCCATCTTAGCCGTCTCAAATTGCATGTACATAAGCTAGCCTTGTAATATCATTGTTTTGTGTATCATAAATGTATTGTGATCATCTCCATATGTTTACCTCAAGTTTAGACCCTTTTTGCATTCTTTTGAACCTCATTTGTCACCTAAAGGTCCTTAAAACCCTAATTTTGTGACATTTAGCCTTAAGACACTTCTTACCACTTCATTTGTGAACATTTTGTGAGTCTAATTTCCATTCTAACCTTTTATCAAGCCTCTGGTTTTTGTATGGGGAGTTCAAGCTTCCTTGGTCATTTTTAATTTTTCTTTCTAAGTCATTTGTTTCATTTCTAAAACCATGTTTCCATGTGCATTCTTTCATTGTTCATTCTTAGGGCCCTAGATTACCTTAGGGTGAATTAGCTACTGACTTTTAAAGTTTTTTTACCTTATAAGATACCTTAGACTTAGGTATTAGCCTTAGAAGTTCACTAACACCTTTCTTAAGCTAGTGTGGGTTTTAATTGAATTTTGTCATGTTGTAAGTGTTCAAATTACTTCATCATGCTAACATTTGTTTTTTAGGGGGGAATATTGAGGTAAGCTTTACTTCATTCCTATCTTTTATACATGTTAATGGTGTTTGCCTTAGCACTTGGTGCTTTGTTCATATGCTCCCTTTTTGTTCTTTAGATTCAACTTAACTTCCTTAGGAAGTAAGTTGAACTCTAACTTGCTTTTCTTTTACTTAGGTTTAGAATACCTCACAAACCATAGGATCACCTCTTGTACATAATAAGATAACTTAGGGTTGTGTCTTAGTCCCCCATTAGCTTTGACCTTTTGCCTCTTGAGTCTTCTTTTCTCATCTTCAAACAAAATAAAAAACACTTAATAAATGCATGAAAGAACCTCTTGTGTATAGCCTTATTCCATGAGGAACTTACATTCATTCCATCTTGGAATAGTGTGGGTTTGTCTAGCATGATGTACAAGTCTGATCAAGAGGTTATTTCACAAAGAAAACATAAAAGATACTTCTTCACAAAAGCCACAAAAATATTTAATAAGTTCAACAAGTTGGTGAACTTAAACCCTAATCCTTGGAAGCAAGTCTTGGATAAATTCTCCTTGCTTGGTGTGCTTGTTATATTATTCCATCTTAGAATGTAGTAGCAAATACACATTCCATGGAAAAGAGTTTGAATTCACTTCCTTGTGCCAAATTCATACTAAACTTTTAAAAAGCAAACAACAAACAATAATCGACTTTTTTTGCGGGAACTTCTCTTTTCACCTTATTCATTCTCAACGTGAACTTGTGACAACTTGTCTCACATGCAAGACGATAAATGCACTCGTACCAGACGAGCCTGTAACACCTGAGCATAGACATACGCAGTTCCAATGTATAAAAAATATAAACAAAGTTTCTGCCTCGTTAGGCGAACTACATCGACTCTGATCCTCATTTTCCCGATGAAGTACGTAGGTAGTGGGGTAGGGCCCTTTTGAGCACATTCTTTATTTTCCCTACATTTCCCCCCTTTTCTTTTCATTCTCTCTTCCAGTTCCCTTTCTCATTTCAGTTCCATTTCCAGTTAGCAGTTCATTTGTTCAACACCATCTTATTTCATACCCTTTGAAATAAATAAACAAGCGTGGATCGCGTCGGGTACAACAGACGGTCTGGGGTGCTAATACCTTCCCAGGTCGTAACCGACTCCCAAACCCAGATCTTTGGTTCGCAAGGCCTCGTCCTTTCCTTCTTCCTCAGGTTTGTGCATTATTACTTTTCCCGTTCCTTTGAGATAAAAATGTCTGGCTGGCGACTCTACCTTTTCTAGGCCACTTTAGCGTTTGTACTAGGATGAAAATCCCGGGAGCGACAACTAACGACTCTGCTGGGGATCGAATCCTGAATCTCTAGTTTCCCCTTTGAGAGTAAATCCTAGCGCCTGTTTATTTTTGTTTCTTTGGGTGTTTAGATGTTTGTTGTTGTGTGCTTTAGTTTAGCTTTACAGTTTTACTTTACAACTTTACTTTACAATATTTATTTACTGCTTACAGTATTTATTTTCAAATGCATCATATACTGGACTGTGCTGGTTTCATTTTTTCTATGGGATGGGTTTTGTTACTATGAGATGAGCTCGTAACCGGGGCTTGAGTGCATCTTAGGACTTAGAGTGGTTCCACTTTGGCTTCATGGAATCTTGTTATGTTGGTAGTAGTGAGTTCCACACCCAGACTTGCGACCTACTTGGAAATGTATTGATGCCGAAATCTTTCTGGGGAAATTCACAACCTTGATAGTTATGTGCAGTCAGGGGACCGATCATTGAGAACCTTTGTGGAAACATCCCTCTCCAGTGGTGACAATGGCACACCACAATTGTTGGCAAACCCACTCGCATCTGAGGGCCCATTGGGAACTCGCATAGGATGACCTGGTTCTCTCATAGGAATCCAGTTAAAGCAAACTGCTCATATAACGATAGTATTGTACCCTTCAGGATGAATGTACTATTGTTTCTTGATTCAGTGCTTGAAGCCGTGGACTTATGGGGGATGCTTGTTTCCTTGGACTCAACTGAGACCTCCATGAGTAGTACATAAAGCCAAACTGATTCCCTGATTTGGTTTTAAGCCATTTCTCGGAGATGGCGAACATATTATTGCTGCTCGGCTTTGAGAGTCCGTGATGTTGACCCGAGTAGCAAACCTTTGAGATTGAGAGGAGTTTACAGGATTGTAGGAACCTTGACCTTCAACACCCGCACTGTGCCAACATGCTTCAGTATTGTGATATATTCTGTTACACATGGATTCTGAGATTTGAACCTCTGATCAGAGAGATGTTTGCTCTGATGTTGTGACCCTACACAGACACTTTATTATATGATTGACACTACACAGACACATCAATGATCACATGCCTTGCCTTGCATAAGCGTCATGACATCATTAATCATATGTGTTCTTTTTATTCTCAGGGTTCATATATATTCCGATTCCCGGTCACATTGCTGCTTCAAGATGGAGACTCTAAGGAAGAAGAATGTTCACTATACTTTCCCACAAACAGAGACATAGGGTATTCAGAAGTTGATCATCTTGATGAATGACAAAGTTCTTGATGACTTCAAAAGAGAGTACAAAAATATTATGGAATATGTGAATAAGACAATAGTTGAACAGAGGGACAACCTGCATTCCTTGTTGCAATTCTATGATCCACAACTACGAGTTTTTGTTTTCCCAGATTACATTTTGGCACCTACTTTGGAGGAGGTCTCCAGTATTCTGAATATTCCCATTAGAGAAGGTATGCCTTATTATGATTCAGAGAGGAGCCCTCCTTATGAAGACATTATTGTTGCCTGTCACTTGAGTATGCTCATATTCAAGATAGGGTTAGAAGCCATCCAAGGTAAGGGGATTTCTTTGGAGTTTCTCATCACAGAAGCTCATGTTATGGCAATAGGAAATAAATGGGCAGATTTCAGAGCATTGTTAGCCATGAGTATGGGGTAAGCTTATTCCCAGGAGAGAAAGGATTAGTCAACATGGAGGCTATCACCATCTTTGTCAAAAGAAACCCAATGCCTACATTGTTGGGTGAATTCTACTATAGAGTTCATTATAGGAATGAAAAGAGAAAGGGAGATGTGAATTGTTGTGCTCCCTTGTTTGCTGACTGGTTTGTAAGGCAACTCCCAAAATCAGGACCTTTCCAAGACTTGAAACAATCTTGGAAGTGGTCCAAGAGATTGATGGGCTTAACCTCAAATGATATTGCTTGGGGATGCAATAGGGATCTTGTAGGCAAAGAAATCATGGTTAGTTGTGGTAGCTTCCCAAATGTACCATTGATAGGAAGGAAAGGGGGAATCAGTTACAATCCTGCCTTGTCCAGAAAACAGTTTGGTTATCCTTTGAGAGCTTTACCATTGATTGAAGAGATAAATGAGTCACTATACTTTCTAGCAAAAGGTAACTTGAAGATGAACATATTAGCATCCCAGGCTTGGGAGATTAGAATGATGAAGGGAAAGAAGGACTTTAGGAGAGTAGATCCAAAGACTTATGATCCTTTTGCCACCTGGTTGGAAGATCGTGTAGAGACTTTGTTGCTCCCATTCTCCATGGAACCACCTATCTACCCTAAGGAAGTGGTCCCTATAACTTCATTCCCTCTTTAGGAGTATTAGAAATTGGAGGCCTTGGTTAAGCAGCTCAGGATGAAGAACCAAGAAGCTAACAACTCATGCCAGAAGTTGAAGATTCAAAACCAAAAGTTGGAAGAGAGGGCCCACCAGGCTGAAGATATGGTCAGACTCAAGCAGCAGGACTTTCAAGAAAGAGAACTTTATTTCAAATAAAAGGATTAGCTGAAACTCACAGGGCAAGCCAACGCCGAAAAGATAAGAAAGAGTTGAATGAAGCTAATGAAACTATAACCTTGTGGCAAGAGAAATGGGAAGACAACTTGAAGAAGCAGAGAGAGCTGGAAGCTGAGTACAAGTTAGAGATCAAAGGTCTTCAAGGGTCTCTAGCTGAACAGGGAACGCTCCTTCAAAAGGCCCATCACTAAGAGAAGATTCATCTTCAAGATATAGCAGAGAGTCAACAGGTAGTGGAGGAGGCTCAGAAAGAGATAGAGGAGTTTTAGCTGAGAGCTGATGTCAAGAAGACCAAGACTGAGTCAATTGCAAACAAGGAGAGTGAGAAGGTGTTCGTGCAAAAAATTGAGGAGTTGCATGCCTCTTTTGACCTTAGGGATCTCCTGATTCAAAAACCTATACAGGAACCAGACCATCCGGACATAGCCCAGTTGCTTCAAGGTGTCAAACGCCTTAGTTGGAAGATCTACATCCTGCAACCTCCAAGTAAGGCGTTTGACACCTTGAAGCAACTGAATTGTATCTGGATGGTCTGGTTCCTGTATGAGCTTTTGAATCAGGAGATCCCTAAGGTCAAAAGAGGCATGCAACTCCTCAATTTGTTGTAGGAACACCTTTTCACTCTCCTTGTTTGCAATTGACTCAGTCTTGGTCTTCTTTACATCAGCTATAAGCTTCAACTCTTCTATCTCTTTCTGAGCATCTTCCACTGCTTGTTGGCTCTCTGCTATATCTTGAAGATGACTTTTCTCTTGGTGACGGGCCTTTTGAAGGAGCTCTCCCTGTTCTTCTAAAGAATCTTGAAGACCTTTGATTTCTAACTTGTACTTGGCTTCCAGCTCTTTATGTTTCTTCAAGTTGTCTTCCCACTTCTCTTGCAATAAGGTTATAGTTTCATTAGCTTCATTCAACTCTTTCTTATCTTTTCGGCGCTGGATCGCCTTGTGAGTTTCAGCTAATCCTCTTTTCTTGAAATAAAGTTCTCTTTCCTGAAAGTCCTGCTGCTTGAGCCCGACTATTTCTTCAGCTTGGTGAGCCCTTTCTTCCAACTTCTGGTTTTGAATCTTCAACTTCTGGCATGCATTGTTGGCTTCTTGATTCTCCATCCTGAGTTTCTTAACCAAGGCTTCCAATTTCTGATACTCCTGAAGAGGGACTGAAGTTATAGGGACCACTACCTTAGGGTAGAGAGGTGGTTCTTTGGAGAATGTGAGCAACAAAGTCTATACACGATCTTCCTACCAGGTGGCAAAATGATCATAAGTCCTTGGATCTACTCTCCCAAAGTCCTTCTTTCCCTTCATCATTATAACCTCCCAAGTTTGGGATGCTAGTATGCTCATCTTCAAGTTACCTTCTGCTGGAAAGTATAGTGACTCATTTATCTCCTCCATCAATGGTAAAGCTCTCAAAGGATAACCAAACTGTTTTTTGGACAAAACATGATTGTAACTGATTCCCCCTTTCCTTAATATCAATGGTACATTTGGGAAGCTACCACAACTAACCATGATTTCTTTGCCTACAAGATCCCTGTTGCATCCCCAAGCAATGCCATTTGAGGTTAAGCCCATCAATCTCTTGGACCACTTCCAAGATTGTTTCAAGTCTTGGAAAGGTCCTGATTTTGGGAGTTGCCTTACAAACCAATCAGCAAATAAGGGAGCACAACAATTCACACGTCCCTTTCTCTTTTCATTCTTGTAATGAACCCTATAGTAGAAGCCACCCAACAATGTAGGCACTGAGTTTCTTTTGACAAAGATGGTGATAGCCTCCATGTTGACTAATCCTTTCTCTCCTGGGAATAAGCTTACCCCATACACTATCATGGCTAACAATGCTCTGAAATCTGCCCATTTATTTCCCAATGCCATAACATGAGCTTCTGTGATGAGAAAATCCAAAGAAATCCCTTTACTTTGGATGACTTCTAACCCTATCTTGAATCTGAGCATACTCAAGTGACAGGCAACAATAATGTCTTCATAAGGAGGGCTCCTCTCTGAAGCATAATAAGGTATACCTTCTCTAATGGGAATATTCAGAATACTGGAGACTTCTTCCAATGTAGGTGCCAAAATACAATCTGGGAAAACAAAGACTCGTAGCTGTGGATCATAGAATTGCAACAAGGAATGCGCTACTCGGGTCAACATCACAGACTCTCAAAGCCGAGCAGCAATAATATGTTCACCATCTCCGAGAAATGGCTCAAGACCAAATCAGGGAATCGTTTTGGCATTATGTACTACTCAGAGATGTCTTAGCTGAGTCCAAGGAAACAAGCATCCATCATAAGTCCCCAGCTTCAAGCACTGAATCGAGAAACAATAGTACATTTATTTTGAAGGGTTCAATACCATTGTCATACAAACAATTTTCTTTAACTGGATTCCTATGAGAGAACCAGGCCATCCTATGCGAGTTCCCAGTGGGTCCTCGGATGCGAGTGAGTTTGCCAACAAATGTGGTCCGCCACTGTCATCACTAGATAGGGATGTTTCCACAAAGGTTCTCAATGATCGGTCCCCTGACTGCACATAACTATCAAGGTTGTGTATTGCCCCAGAAAGATTCCGGTATCAATACATTTCCGAGAAGGTCGCAAGTCAAGGTGTGTAACTCACTACTACCAACATAGCAAGATGCCATGAAGCCAAAGTGGAACCACTCTAAGTCCTAAGGTGCACTCGAGCCCCAGTTATGAGTTCATCTCATAATAACAAACCCATCCCACAGAAAAAATGAAACCAGCACAGTCCAGCATATGATGCATGTGAAAATAAATACTGTAAGTAGTAAATAAATGTTGTAAAGTAAATTGTTAAACGAAAACAGTAAATAAACACACATCAACACACATATAAACGTGTTTTATGTTTACATAATAATGCCAAATGTGCGTGTGTATATGTTAGCTTGTGTGTGTTGTGGATCTGAACCTCTCATCATGTTTACTTCTGATTGCATCGACTTAATTGATATGCGTTGGATTCATCTAATGGATCTGATTCTGACCATCATATTTTATTAATTGCGCTATTGTATAGGTTGGGTTCTTGATTGATATCCCCACCCCTTATTTGAGCCTAGATCCTATTATGAACGTGATATTTTCTTCCCCCACACCCCTGGCTTATTTCCTTTTTATTTTTATTTTCATTTTTCATAGTTTTGCATTTTTATTTTCTAAAATCATTTAAAACCATCTAAAAATCCTATAAAAATCATGAAGCATTTTCAAACATTAAAATAAATTTTTTCTTTTTTTATTTCTGATTTTATGCATTTCTCATATTATTTTCATTATTTTCTTTTATTTCTTTTTTTTTTAAATTGTTTCAATTTTGATACCTAAACGTCAAAAATTTCTTTCAAATAGAATATCAAACATTTTTCAACCACTCTTTTTGCATTCATTCATTAACATTCTAAAGTTCATAAAATTATTTTTTATTATTTTTAAAAATCTTTTTAATTGAATTTTAGTCCTTGTGTCTTGCATGTGAATCCATGGTTCCTACTTGACCTTTGCTTAATTGTTTGTGGTAGTTAAAAATTGAGTTTTTACTTGATATTTTAACATGTGATTGGTCTATGGATTAGGTTATTTGAGTTTTGTTTTTACATTTTTTTAATGTCATTTAATGTATGTTTGATTGCTTGTGTTTGAAGGAACTTTGCATGATCACTACTTGTCATCCCTTAACCCTAATTGCTTGAAGGCATTTATGCCACCATTTGAGGTCACTTTCATGAGTTTTCTTGATGTGTTTAGACTCTTAGAAGTATTATATGATCATTGGTGTGTCCATTTGGTTTGAGTTGATCCTTTGGTTTGTGTGATGTATCTTATGTGAACTTTTGACCTAATTCTTCTCATGTCTTCATCACATGTTTCTTATGCTTGCTTGTATGCCTATAATACGTCCATATCATCATCCCATTTGTACTATATCCTTGATATTATTCCGACTTCATACTCATGAATTCATCTATGTATGTTATGTTGCATCGTTTTCAATTCATCTTAAGTATGAAGCATCCTTACTTAATGTGACAACCTTTTGCATCTTTGTTAAGTTGTTTGGACTTGTTTGATATGTGTGCTTGACATGATCATTTGTGCATATTTAACATGTAATTTTAATTATATGCTACTGACTTCTATCATCTCATATCATCCATGCCTCTTTTGACTTTCATCTTAATTTGTTTATGTTTTCTTCTCACTTAAGCATGTGATTGTCTTCTCTCACTCATCTATTTCTATCATAAAATAATTCTTGCATCTTTGTATGCTCATTTAATATTAATTTTAGGTATTTTAATTTGACATCTCAATTATGACTTTGTATTTTCTCATGTGTCTTCATCCATGTTATGTTTATTTTGCTTTCTTACTTCTTCTTTTGCAACTTCTTTGAACTTCTTTATCTCCTAAGGACTTCTTTGAACTTGTTTGATTTGGTTTGAGTTCTTTGAGATTCTTTAAGCTTGGTTGTGTTTTTATTCTGACTTGTGAGGTTTATGAACCTTGAGATGCACTTCATTGGTTCCCTTTGTGTATTTGGCTTCCATTTTACTTCTTATGAACTTTTATGCTTCATTTGCTAACCTTGTAGGGGCTTTGGTAAGTTGAAAGAGTGTGGATGTGCTTCCACATTCCAACCTCTCCTTTCTCTTTTAAGTTTCAATCTTGTGTTTGTTTAAGCATTAAATATGTTTTGTTTTGTACAATTTCCTTTCACCCCCCCCCTTAGAAGTAACTTAAATTTCATCTTGGAAGTAAGTTGTCTTCTAATCTGTTTTCTCTTCTTATTTTTATTTCTTCTTCTTCTTCATTAGGATAGAGATATTGAACCTCACTAACTTAGGATTTCCAAGCATGACAACTTACTTAGGTTGGTTTAGTCTCCCTTAGATCTTTTACCTTTTGGATTCTCTTTTGAGTCTTTCTCTTTCTCATCTCAAAACAAAAGCTAAAAATCACCTAATAAAGGTTGAAATGACTTCATATGTCAAAGACTTATTCCATGGGGCATTTGCATCTATCCCGTCTTGGGGGTAATGCAGCTTGTCTAGCATGATGTACAAGTCTAAACTTGAGGTCATTTTCACAAAGAAAAGCTAAAAAACACTTCTTCATCCAAAACCTAAAAAAACTTAATAAGTACAATTGATTAGTGTACTTGAGTCCTAATCTTTGAAACCAAGTCTTGAGGATCTTCTCCTTGCTTGGGTGTGCCTCTTCTTCATTCCATCTTGGAGTGATGTAAGAAGTACACACTCCATTCAAAGGGACTTGATTACACTCTCCTATGCAAATTCTCAAATAAAAAGCTTCTAAAAAACTTCAACAAACAATAAGCTTCTTTCCTTCGGGAATTCTCTTCTCATATCCTTCACTCTAAATGAAAGAACTTGTTCCTACTTGTCTTTTGCAAGACAGTATGTCATACCCCAATTTTGACCCTGAATCGTTTTCATTTGATGCATTTTGCCGCATTATCAAAAGTCAGGTGTTCATTCAATCACCTTTGCATTTAAAGTCAATGGTTCATTTTTCTTCATAATCATGCATTTTTCCATTCAATTTCGTTTTTTTTTTACCTTAGATTTTGTTTCAATTTAAAATAAGATATTTGTCTCATTTTATCATTTTAGTTAAATATTTATCTTAGATTATTTTAGAATTAATTAGTACAATTTCAATTTAGTTTTATTTTAGTTTATATTTTAATTAATTACTTTTGATTAGGTAATTTTAATTAGTTATTTTTAACTAGTCTATATTTTAGAGTTAATTAAGTTTTATTTGTAAGTTAGTTTAATTAATTTGTATTTTAAAATTAAATTTTAATTAGTTTAATTTTCATTTTTAATTTAATTTTTAGCTTAATTTTGATTTTTATTTAAATTTAATTAGGTTTAAGTTTGGTTTAATATATTTGTTTACTTAATCCAACAAAAAAGGAAACATCTTTTGTGATAATTTATTTCCGAACTGTACACTAGCTTGTCCACTACAAACCAACAAAACAACAGTCCAAAATATTTCACCGATTTAGCCCTTTACAAAACCTGCTACCTACAAACCAAACTATGCTACATCAAGTTTGACCAAACCAATTCAAACTTCCCACTCTATCACTAAAATGGCAAAACATTACCTGCTACATATAAAGCACAGTCACAACCATTCTCCTTCGGACAATCTGAAAGAAACTCAACTCGAAAACCTCACCACCACCCAGCGGTTAAAAAGACACACAACAACAAGACTTACAACTCCTCTCCATTTATTTCTTTTCTGCAACCTTTTAATACAATATCCATACCTCTCTCTCATATTCATTTTGGTTTCTTTTCTTCATATTTTTCTCACATATTTTTCATTCCACTTTATCTGTCTCCAAATATTCTCTTACTACATAAGTCACATTTTTTTATCACAAACCAACTACACATCATCATATTACCTTACCAAACTCATCACTCTCAACATGTGAAACTCTTTCACCAACCTCATATAACTTTTCCATCACAAACTAATCATACATCCTTTTCACAAACCAAGGATCTTCAACATTTGTTTTTCACAAACCAATCCAATATCTTACTATACACTTCACAAGATCTCTTATCAGTATCATAAACAAACAACAACAACAGTCGCGACAAGAGTGTAACATGACGTGGGGAGTGTGGGAGCAAGAAGGTGAAGGAAGAACTGTGAAGCTTTTGCTCATGCCGACAACAACAACAACGCAACAACGTTATACTACCACCACAAAACCGATCCATTGACAGATTCGACACCCGTGCATCCTTCGTCGTCGCTGTTCCGTCATGACTCCGATCGGTTTGTTTTTCTTTTATTTTATTCTCCAATAGTTAGTCACATATGATCCTTTTGTTTTTGTTGATTGGGTTTGCTTTTTGAAATTCATTATTTTGTGTAGTAAATAAGAGAACTAAGAACTAAAAAAAACTGCTATTTTGTTTTACGAGTTTTCATTAAGAGAGTAAGAAAGGAGAGTTAGAAAAGACATAATATTGGAAAGTTTATTTAAATAATTCTGACTTTTTTTTCAATGTTATGTTTACCTTTTCTTTTCTTTTTTTATATATGTATAGAAAAGTATATAGGGATGTGTAGAAACTTAACCATATATTACTTTTATATACTGACAACCTTTTTTTACTTATTTTTTTAATCTTATTTATTTGATTTATTTTACTATTATTTATTTTATTACTTTTAAACACGTGTCAACATGTGAGTAGAGGGATTTGCTTTTTATATATTTAGGAAAACCTCTTTGCTAACTCAGCGCATGTTTCATCACTTCTTAGCAACTTTTTTTTTATTGTATTTGTTTAATTTAATTAACATTTGTTATTAGTTTTTTTTGTAAAGGTTTAATTAAATTAGGATTAGTTTTTAAAAGAATAATCATTGTTATTGTTGTGGATTGGGATTAGTCGATGTTTATTTTTAAATGTTGCTATCCACTATCATCATTATTGAATTGTTGCTATCTCAAAAATCCACACAAAAAAGCATGATATGATAAAAAATTCAAAAGATATTATAATCATTGATTATTTTTATTTATGGTTTATTATTGAATGTTTATTTCTTTTATTATTTTGTTAACTTTTCTCATTAATATTAAAATATCAAAAATATTTGTTATCATGTTTCATCATGCACTTGTTGATTAATTCTTGTTTATTAGATATGATGCTTTGCCATGAGTTTCCGATCTCATTTGTTATTGACATTTGTTACCACATCCAAAGGGAAAGAACTTTTGCAGTTGACTCAATGTCATAGGAAGTTTAGTCATCTCTAGTTACCCTTCTGACCTTAGCAATTAGGTCATTCTTCTTACATCTACCTAGTTCATTAGGTTCTCTATACCAACTCAACTCTAAGCTTAAAACTTTTTCATACGCGAATTCAAACTTCGATCTAACGTCAAGTTATTTTTTTAAGATGTAAAAGGGAAGTGTGGAATCTTCTATGCTTTCTCTCAACTGTTTAAATATGAGGCATTTGTCTCGTATGCGAGCAGTTGACGCCTCTTAAACTTCAAAACACTTAACCTATCTTAAACACATCTTTTCTCAAAGGCATAAAAGAGAGTTGTCGGATCTCCGATACCTTTCCTCAATTATTTACGTTTGAGGCATTTATCACGCACGTGAGTAGTTGATACCTCTAAAAAATAAACCAACAAATGATTAACCATTTTTTCTTAATTTAAAATTAAGATACTTAATAACTATTAAACATCTTTTCTTAAAGGTGTAAAAGAGAGTTGTCGGATATCCGATACCTTTCTTCAATTATTCACATGTGACACACCTGTGACGCACTTGAGCACTTGACGCCTCTAAAACGAACCAACCAACCGTAGTACCACGAACTACGGAGCTCTAATTTTCCCATTACACAAGAGAATACGTAGGCACAATAATCTTATTTCGTGTCGAGCATCCTAGGACCAAAGCCGCCCCTTTTATATAACTTATTGTTTAACCTTAAGAAGAAGATAACAACATAGTTTATCACTCGATCGCAAACTAGACTAAGAGGTTCCCGTTGAGTACAACGGATGTAAGAGATGCTAATACCTTCCTCTTGAGTAACTGACTTTCGAACCTAGAATTTGGTTCCAACGACCAAGTTCTTTCCTTTATAGGTTTTATCTATATCTTCCTTTTCTTTCGTTAGAACAAATAGAATTAGGTGGCGACACTGTTGTTTGTTTTTCCGTGTCCATCGCGAGGATCACATTTTTCGAGGTACGACACTATAAACATACTCGTTCCAGAAGAGCCTGCAATACCTGAGCATATGCATAAGTAGTTCAAACCCTAAAAACACAAGAAAGTTGTTTCAACCTTATTGAGTTGAAATACGGTGTTCTGACTTTCCTATTGCACAAAGGGAATACGTAGGCACAAGTGACGACACTTGGAGAATACAATCCTTCAGTATCTTTCCAATAGCAGTTGCAGCAGTAACAAATACTTTCACCCTTTGAAACAGTGCTAGCAAGCATGGATCCCGTCGGGTATGACGGACGACCTGGGGTGTTAATACCTTCTCATTTCTTAACCGACTCCCTCACCCTTTCTCTTTGGTTCGCGAGATCCAGCTTTCTCCTTCTTCCGGGTTTGTGCATCATTACCCTTCCTTCGGGATAAAAATACATGGCTAGAGACTATTCCTTTTATGTGCCACTTTCGCGTCTGTACCAAGATGAAAATCCCGGGAGCGACAGTCCCCTATGCCATTGTCTCATTGTACTCGATTTCTTGTTAGTTAAGCATATGGAATGGAGTGTTGACACTAATTTCTACATGGGCTTGATGTGATTGTAATACCTCAAAATTTTCCCTCTCATTTTCTCAACATATTGCATAGCATTTAGCATAAACAAATTCATGAATCAATAAAAAACATTGCATCATGTTCATCATAGGTGAGGCATATGTATGTGATCATTGATTGGAGCAATTGAATGCTATACAAAGACAACCAAGGAGCCATAAATCTTCTCAACTTTGTGCAAAGGGTTCACAACATCCCATAAGTCTTCATTTGAAGCCACAAGCTTTGAAAAGAATTGAATTGACCAAAGGAGGCAAGCAGTGCAACATCTCCTGATGAAAAAGGGCCAAATTAGGGTTTCTATTATACTGGGCTTCTCAGTGAAATTTTGATCCAAAGTTTATTCCATTGTCTTCTATATGATGTCAAGCTCCTAGGGTTCAAATTTCACCCATAGAAACATTTTGGAAGTGGTTTAATTGTCCAGATGATTGAAAATCAGGGAATTGGGGAAAAGTCAACCATGCTGAGGAAAAAGTCAACTCCTAACTTTTTGAGATCAAAATCATGAAACTAGGGTTACAAGGATCCTATAGTTCAAATTTGATCAAGAAATGATGGAGGAATCAAGAAAAATCAAGAAAACCAAAACTTACCATTTTTGGAAAATTAGGGTTTCCAAAAATGGCAAGTTTTGGCCATTTTTGCAGCTACTTCAAGAGAGGCCTTCTCCCAAAATACAAGGGCTATGAAAATTCTACCTTGAGCCAATTAAAGAGGGAATCTTAAGCTTCAAATCTATATGTGGAACTCACTCATAGCATTAAAATTGAGAGAGATATGATCATGCAAAGATTGGGCAAAACAAGGCAAGAGGCAAGTCATGGGCGAGGCAGCCTGCTGGCCTGCGCGCGCGCCCTGCCTGACATTTTATCAAACAAGTCTTTTGAAAAAAGGCAAGTCACTTATCTCCATAAAAAAGGATTCAAATGAATTTTCTTTGAACTTCGAAGTTGTTTATTGGCATATTTCCAACAACTTTGATGTTCAAAAGTTGTTCATTTGACCAATAGGTTAAAAGTTATGGAGGGGAAAAGTGTGGATGTTCAAACTGAAAATTCACAAGGCATCTTGTCCAGGCCAAGGTCATTCAGTGCAGGCCCATGATGCATCATCGTGGCATGATTTTCAAAGATGTATTTGAAGTGTTTAAAGGTCATATTCTATGTTAGGTTGAACTACAAACTTGTTGTATGAATCATCCTCTTTGATTTGAGCACAAGGATGTTAGGGTTTAGTAGCTTGAGCATGAAGAAATCATCCATGGAATAGCAACATATCAAACTGGTTTTCTTGCATGTTAATGCATTGTGTTATGTGATGAATTCAGGTCATCTCAGTTTGAATATAGCCTCTAGCATGTTATGATCATAGTGCTTCATCACTTGGAGTGCAAATGGTTCCATGTTTACATATACACCATACTTGCCATACACCTCTTTTCCAAGATCAAACCAAATGACCAATTTCAGATTTGATCAAGCATGTTGTGCAATCTGATCAAGTTAGTTCCATGCCATCACTACTAAACCTCACCATAATGATCATGTTCTTCATCGCATTTGATATAATTCGAGCTAGGCAAACTCAGCTTCACAATGCCCTTTTTCCAAAGACTTCCAACTCACTAAATAACAAACTCCATTCACCATAACTAACTTGACTCAGTTAACTTGGGTTCCAACTGTTAACTGAGTTGGTTAGAAACTTAACCTCACATATAAAGACCAATCCTCAAACTGAATTGCATCATCATCATTTTTGCTCGAATCTCATCACAAACTTCATCCATTTTTCTCTGGTTTTTCATTCTAATTTTGGGAGCTACATTGCATTGCATCTTGCTCGATTCAGCTCCATCTTCATCAATCCAATCACAACCTTCATCTGTTCATCACTTTCTTCATCATGAGCTTCATTTCCATGGTTGCACTCAAGTGAATTTCACAAACTGCACCATTGAAGATTGCTGCATAACCTTAGGATTTGCATTGCATTTCACCTACAGAGTGGCAATTATCATCAATTTATCATCACTACTTTGATCTGCACTTTCTCCATGGATCAATCTTGCTGAATCTTCAAGAATAAGTGTGACTGCATTTTTGGATTTCTAACATTTCATCAAGGATTTGAGCTTGGCAGAATGTTTATTTCACTCAATTGTGGATCAAGATTGTTTTGCACAAAGAAGTAGATCAAGTTCTTTGGTTTTCCTCAACAAATCGCAACTCTGCCAACAGGTTCTATCTCTACTCTCAAATGTATGATTTCGTTGCTTTTTTATTAGTTTTGTGATGGTGTGAGCTTGCTAGAAGCTTTGGTGTACCTGGCTAGTTCATAGGCCTCTTACAGGCTTAGATGCAGTTTTTAGGTGTGGATTGTTTGGCTGCGATTTGCATTAATTTTAAGTCCTAGATGAAAACTAAAGGTGTATTTGAAGTGTACTCAGTGAGAGGAAGAGGTTAATGGTCTTAGGTTTTGATTCAGTGGAGCTTGAGCCATGCTCTAATCAGAGTGTGATCGGAGAAGGTGACCGGAGGACAGCTCCGTTCACCTGAACAGTGTTCCCTAGTTTTGTGTAATTTTAAGTCACGTCCGTTGGATCGTTTCCATCCTGTGGTTCACAGCTTGCCAGCAAATTAATGACCAGCGTGCCAATCACGTGTGGATTTTGTGAAGGAAAAGTTCAGATTCATGATAGCACCCCTACGCATTTGCTTTAGGCCCAATGTAGTTCATTTTCTTGATATTTCCACCCCCAGGCCCATCTTTTTATCCTTTTATTTCTTTTATTCTCATTTCATTTTCGTTTTTGATTATTAAAAATATCCAAACACCTTTAAAAATTCCCCAAATATTCATAGGTGATTCTCATATTTTTCTTTAATTTTCCATAATTTTTTTTTTCATTTTTGTCCAATGTTTAAGGCAGAATTAATTTCCCAATTAATTTTCTTCTCATTTTCTTCATTTCTGACCAATCCATTTGTCCATTTTATTTCTTTTAAACCATGAATGATAAATGGTCCATCCTTTTTGCATTATTCAGAGGGCTCCCTTAGCTTCCCAAAAATATATATTTTTTTAGTTTTAGGTCATGGAAATCTTGTTTTGGTCCTATTCTTTCACATGTGTGCACATAAACCCTAATCTCATTCTGCACTTCATTTGACCACTAAAAAATAAGAATTTTTGTGAGATTTTTTGGACATAAGTTACCTTCTGGATTGTGATCCCAATTGTCAAGTTTCATAATATTTCTAAGCCATTTGATATTTTTTCTAAGTTGCTTAGGGTATAAGTAACATTTTGGTCATTTCCTTCACTTCTTTTTATCCAAATTGAATAAGGCATTTATGCCATTACCTTAAGGTCTTGATTTTGAGTCTTATAGATCCTATGGGATGTCTTCAAGTTCTGAGTATCCTCATTAGGTCTCCACCTTTGATATTTTAGGGTTTCTTGAGTCATAAGTCATGCTTGCCTTACTTTAACCTAATTTCACTTCTTCTTCCATCTTAGCCGTCTCAAATTGCATGTACATAAGCTAGCCTTGTAATATCATTGTTTTGTGTCTCATAAATGTATTGTGATCATCTCCATATGTTTACCTCAAGTTTAGACCCTTTTTGCATTCTTTTGAACCTCATTTGTCACCTAAAGGTCCTTAAAACCCTAATTTTGTGACATTTAGCCTTAAGACACTTCTTACCACTTCATTTGTGAACATTTTGTGAGTCTAATTTCCATTCTAACCTTTTATCAAGCCTCTGGTTTTTGTATGGGGAGTTCAAGCTTCCTTGGTCATTTTTAATTTTTCTTTCTAAGTCATTTGTTTCATTTCTAAAACCATGTTTCCATGTGCATTCTTTCATTGTTCATTCTTAGGGCCCTAGATTACCTTAGGGTGAATTAGCTACTGACTTTTAAAGTTTTTTTACCTTATAAGATACCTTAGACTTAGGTATTAGCCTTAGAAGTTCACTAACACCTTTCTTAAGCTAGTGTGGGTTTTAATTGAATTTTGTCATGTTGTAAGTGTTCAAATTACTTCATCATGCTAACATTTGTTTTTTAGGGGGGAATATTGAGGTAAGCTTTACTTCATTCCTATCTTTTATACATGTTAATGGTGTTTGCCTTAGCACTTGGTGCTTTGTTCATATGCTCCCTTTTTGTTCTTTAGATTCAACTTAACTTCCTTAGGAAGTAAGTTGAACTCTAACTTGCTTTTCTTTTACTTAGGTTTAGAATACCTCACAAACCATAGGATCACCTCTTGTACATAATAAGATAACTTAGGGTTGTGTCTTAGTCCCCCATTAGCTTTGACCTTTTGCCTCTTGAGTCTTCTTTTCTCATCTTCAAACAAAATAAAAAACACTTAATAAATGCATGAAAGAACCTCTTGTGTATAGCCTTATTCCATGAGGAACTTACATTCATTCCATCTTGGAATAGTGTGGGTTTGTCTAGCATGATGTACAAGTCTGATCAAGAGGTTATTTCACAAAGAAAACATAAAAGATACTTCTTCACAAAAGCCACAAAAATATTTAATAAGTTCAACAAGTTGGTGAACTTAAACCCTAATCCTTGGAAGCAAGTCTTGGATAAATTCTCCTTGCTTGGTGTGCTTGTTATATTATTCCATCTTAGAATGTAGTAGCAAATACACATTCCATGGAAAAGAGTTTGAATTCACTTCCTTGTGCCAAATTCATACTAAACTTTTAAAAAGCAAACAACAAACAATAATCGACTTTTTTTGCGGGAACTTCTCTTTTCACCTTATTCATTCTCAACGTGAACTTGTGACAACTTGTCTCACATGCAAGACGATAAATGCACTCGTACCAGACGAGCCTGTAACACCTGAGCATAGACATACGCAGTTCCAATGTATAAAAAATATAAACAAAGTTTCTGCCTCGTTAGGCGAACTACATCGACTCTGATCCTCATTTTCCCGATGAAGTACGTAGGTAGTGGGGTAGGGCCCTTTTGAGAACATTCTTTATTTTCCCTACATTTCCCCCCTTTTCTTTTCATTCTCTCTTCCAGTTCCCTTTCTCATTTCAGTTCCATTTCCAGTTAGCAGTTCATTTGTTCAACACCATCTTATTTCATACCCTTTGAAATAAATAAACAAGCGTGGATCGCGTCGGGTACAACAGACGGTCTGGGGTGCTAATACCTTCCCAGGTCGTAACCGACTCCCAAACCCAGATCTTTGGTTCGCAAGGCCTCGTCCTTTCCTTCTTCCTCAGGTTTGTGCATTATTACTTTTCCCGTTCCTTTGAGATAAAAATGTCTGGCTGGCGACTCTACCTTTTCTAGGCCACTTTAGCGTTTGTACTAGGATGAAAATCCCGGGAGCGACAACTAACGACTCTGCTGGGGATCGAATCCTGAATCTCTAGTTTCCCCTTTGAGAGTAAATCCTAGCGCCTGTTTATTTTTGTTTCTTTGGGTGTTTAGATGTTTGTTGTTGTGTGCTTTAGTTTAGCTTTACAGTTTTACTTTACAACTTTACTTTACAATATTTATTTACTGCTTACAGTATTTATTTTCAAATGCATCATATACTGGACTGTGCTGGTTTCATTTTTTCTATGGGATGGGTTTTGTTACTATGAGATGAGCTCGTAACCGGGGCTTGAGTGCATCTTAGGACTTAGAGTGGTTCCACTTTGGCTTCATGGAATCTTGTTATGTTGGTAGTAGTGAGTTCCACACCCAGACTTGCGACCTACTTGGAAATGTATTGATGCCGGAATCTTTCTGGGGAAATTCACAACCTTGATAGTTATGTGCAGTCAGGGGACCGATCATTGAGAACCTTTGTGGAAACATCCCTCTCCAGTGGTGACAATGGCACACCACAATTGTTGGCAAACCCACTCGCATCTGAGGGCCCATTGGGAGCTCGCATAGGATGACCTGGTTCTCTCATAGGAATCCAGTTAAAGCAAACTGCTCATATAACGATAGTATTGTACCCTTCAGGATGAATGTACTATTGTTTCTTGATTCAGTGCTTGAAGCCGTGGACTTATGGGGGATGCTTGTTTCCTTGGACTCAACTGAGACCTCCATGAGTAGTACATAATGCCAAACTGATTCCCTGATTTGGTTTTAAGCCATTTCTCGGAGATGGCGAACATATTATTGCTGCTCGGCTTTGAGAGTCCGTGATGTTGACCCGAGTAGCAAACCTTTGAGATTGGGAGGAGTTTACAGGATTGTAGGAACCTTGACCTTCAACACCCGCACTGTGCCAGCATGCTTCAGTATTGTGATATATTCTGTTACACATGGATTCTGAGATTTGAACCTCTGATCAGAGAGATGTTTGCTCTGATGTTGTGACCCTACACAGACACTTTATTATATGATTGACACTACACAGACACATCAATGATCACATGCCTTGCCTTGCATAAGCGTCATGACATCATTAATCATATGTGTTCTTTTTATTCTCAGGGTTCATATATATTCCGATTCCCGGTCACATTGCTGCTTCAAGATGGAGACTCTAAGGAAGAAGAATGTTCACTATACTTTCCCACAAACAGAGACATAGGGTATTCAGAAGTTGATCATCTTGATGAATGACAAAGTTCTTGATGACTTCAAAAGAGAGTACAAAAATATTATGGAATATGTGAATAAGACAATAGTTGAACAGAGGGACAACCTGCATTCCTTGTTGCAATTCTATGATCCACAACTACGAGTTTTTGTTTTCCCAGATTACATTTTGGCACCTACTTTGGAGGAGGTCTCCAGTATTCTGAATATTCCCATTAGAGAAGGTATGCCTTATTATGATTCAGAGAGGAGCCCTCCTTATGAAGACATTATTGTTGCCTGTCACTTGAGTATGCTCATATTCAAGATAGGGTTAGAAGCCATCCAAGGTAAGGGGATTTCTTTGGAGTTTCTCATCACAGAAGCTCATGTTATGGCAATAGGAAATAAATGGGCAGATTTCAGAGCATTGTTAGCCATGAGTATGGGGTAAGCTTATTCCCAGGAGAGAAAGGATTAGTCAACATGGAGGCTATCACCATCTTTGTCAAAAGAAACCCAATGCCTACATTGTTGGGTGAATTCTACTATAGAGTTCATTATAGGAATGAAAAGAGAAAGGGAGATGTGAATTGTTGTGCTCCCTTGTTTGCTGACTGGTTTGTAAGGCAACTCCCAAAATCAGGACCTTTCCAAGACTTGAAACAATCTTGGAAGTGGTCCAAGAGATTGATGGGCTTAACCTCAAATGATATTGCTTGGGGATGCAATAGGGATCTTGTAGGCAAAGAAATCATGGTTAGTTGTGGTAGCTTCCCAAATGTACCATTGATAGGAAGGAAAGGGGGAATCAGTTACAATCCTGCCTTGTCCAGAAAACAGTTTGGTTATCCTTTGAGAGCTTTACCATTGATTGAAGAGATAAATGAGTCACTATACTTTCTAGCAAAAGGTAACTTGAAGATGAACATATTAGCATCCCAGGCTTGGGAGATTAGAATGATGAAGGGAAAGAAGGACTTTAGGAGTGTAGATCCAAAGACTTATGATCCTTTTGCCACCTGGTTGGAAGATCGTGTAGAGACTTTGTTGCTCCCATTCTCCATGGAACCACCTATCTACCCTAAGGAAGTGGTCCCTATAACTTCATTCCCTCTTTAGGAGTATTAGAAATTGGAGGCCTTGGTTAAGCAGCTCAGGCCAGAAGTTGAAGATTCAAAACCAAAAGTTGGAAGAGAGGGCCCACCAGGCTGAAGATATGGTCAGACTCAAGCAGCAGGACTTTCAAGAAAGAGAACTTTATTTCAAAAAAAAGGATTAGCTGAAACTCACAGGGCAAGCCAAAGCCGAAAAGATAAGAAAGAGTTGAATGAAGCTAATGAAACTATAACCTTGTGGCAAGAGAAATGGGAAGACAACTTGAAGAAGCAGAGAGAGCTGGAAGCTGAGTACAAGTTAGAGATCAAAGGTCTTCAAGGGTCTCTAGCTGAACAGGGAACGCTCCTTCAAAAGGCCCATCACTAAGAGAAGATTCATCTTCAAGATATAGCAGAGAGTCAACAGGTAGTGGAGGAGGCTCAGAAAGAGATAGAGGAGTTTTAGCTGAGAGCTGATGTCAAGAAGACCAAGACTGAGTCAATTGCAAACAAGGAGAGTGAGAAGGTGTTCGTGCAAAAAATTGAGGAGTTGCATGCCTCTTTTGACCTTAGGGATCTCCTGATTCAAAAACCTATACAGGAACCAGACCATCCGGACATAGCCCAGTTGCTTCAAGGTGTCAAACGCCTTAGTTGGAAGATCTACATCCTGCAACCTCCAAGTAAGGCGTTTGACACCTTGAAGCAACTGAATTGTATCTGGATGGTCTGGTTCCTGTATGAGCTTTTGAATCAGGAGATCCCTAAGGTCAAAAGAGGCATGCAACTCCTCAATTTGTTGTAGGAACACCTTTTCACTCTCCTTGTTTGCAATTGACTCAGTCTTGGTCTTCTTTACATCAGCTATAAGCTTCAACTCTTCTATCTCTTTCTGAGCATCTTCCACTGCTTGTTGGCTCTCTGCTATATCTTGAAGATGACTTTTCTCTTGGTGACGGGCCTTTTGAAGGAGCTCTCCCTGTTCTTCTAAAGAATCTTGAAGACCTTTGATTTCTAACTTGTACTTGGCTTCCAGCTCTTTATGTTTCTTCAAGTTGTCTTCCCACTTCTCTTGCAATAAGGTTATAGTTTCATTAGCTTCATTCAACTCTTTCTTATCTTTTCGGCGCTGGATCGCCTTGTGAGTTTCAGCTAATCCTCTTTTCTTGAAATAAAGTTCTCTTTCCTGAAAGTCCTGCTGCTTGAGCCCGACTATTTCTTCAGCTTGGTGAGCCCTTTCTTCCAACTTCTGGTTTTGAATCTTCAACTTCTGGCATGCATTGTTGGCTTCTTGATTCTCCATCCTGAGTTTCTTAACCAAGGCTTCCAATTTCTGATACTCCTGAAGAGGGACTGAAGTTATAGGGACCACTACCTTAGGGTAGAGAGGTGGTTCTTTGGAGAATGTGAGCAACAAAGTCTATACACGATCTTCCTACCAGGTGGCAAAATGATCATAAGTCCTTGGATCTACTCTCCCAAAGTCCTTCTTTCCCTTCATCATTATAACCTCCCAAGTTTGGGATGCTAGTATGCTCATCTTCAAGTTACCTTCTGCTGGAAAGTATAGTGACTCATTTATCTCCTCCATCAATGGTAAAGCTCTCAAAGGATAACCAAACTGTTTTTTGGACAAAACATGATTGTAACTGATTCCCCCTTTCCTTAATATCAATGGTACATTTGGGAAGCTACCACAACTAACCATGATTTCTTTGCCTACAAGATCCCTGTTGCATCCCCAAGCAATGCCATTTGAGGTTAAGCCCATCAATCTCTTGGACCACTTCCAAGATTGTTTCAAGTCTTGGAAAGGTCCTGATTTTGGGAGTTGCCTTACAAACCAATCAGCAAATAAGGGAGCACAACAATTCACACGTCCCTTTCTCTTTTCATTCTTGTAATGAACCCTATAGTAGAAGCCACCCAACAATGTAGGCACTGAGTTTCTTTTGACAAAGATGGTGATAGCCTCCATGTTGACTAATCCTTTCTCTCCTGGGAATAAGCTTACCCCATACACTATCATGGCTAACAATGCTCTGAAATCTGCCCATTTATTTCCCAATGCCATAACATGAGCTTCTGTGATGAGAAAATCCAAAGAAATCCCCTTACTTTGGATGACTTCTAACCCTATCTTGAATCTGAGCATACTCAAGTGACAGGCAACAATAATGTCTTCATAAGGAGGGCTCCTCTATGAAGCATAATAAGGTATACCTTCTCTAATGGGAATATTCAGAATACTGGAGACTTCTTCCAATGTAGGTGCCAAAATACAATCTGGGAAAACAAAGACTCGTAGCTGTGGATCATAGAATTGCAACAAGGAATGCGCTACTCGGGTCAACATCACAGACTCTCAAAGCCGAGCAGCAATAATATGTTCACCATCTCCGAGAAATGGCTCAAGACCAAATCAGGGAATCGTTTTGGCATTATGTACTACTCAGAGATGTCTTAGCTGAGTCCAAGGAAACAAGCATCCATCATAAGTCCCCAGCTTCAAGCACTGAATCGAGAAACAATAGTACATTTATTTTGAAGGGTTCAATACCATTGTCATACAAACAATTTTCTTTAACTGGATTCCTATGAGAGAACCAGGCCATCCTATGCGAGTTCCCAGTGGGTCCTCGGATGCGAGTGAGTTTGCCAACAAATGTGGTCCGCCACTGTCATCACTAGAGAGGGATGTTTCCACAAAGGTTCTCAATGATCGGTCCCCTGACTGCACATAACTATCAAGGTTGTGTATTGCCCCAGAAAGATTCCGGTATCAATACATTTCCGAGAAGGTCGCAAGTCAAGGTGTGTAACTCACTACTACCAACATAGCAAGATGCCATGAAGCCAAAGTGGAACCACTCTAAGTCCTAAGGTGCACTCGAGCCCCAGTTATGAGTTCATCTCATAATAACAAACCCATCCCACAGAAAAAATGAAACCAGCACAGTCCAGCATATGATGCATGTGAAAATAAATACTGTAAGTAGTAAATAAATGTTGTAAAGTAAATTGTTAAACGAAAACAGTAAATAAACACACATCAACACACATATAAACACCCAAAGAAACAAAACAAATAGGCGCTCAGATTGACTCTACGAGGGAAACCAAAGATTCTGGGTTCGTTCCCCAGTAGAGTCGCCAGCTGTCGCTCCCGGGATCTTCATCCTAGTTAAAATGCGAAAGTGGCGTGGAAAAGTTAGAGTCGCCAGCTAGACATTTTTATCCCGAATGAATGGGAAAGGTAATGTTGCACAAACCTAAGGAAAAATGAAAGAACAAGGCCTTACGAACCAAAGATCTGGGTTCAGGAGTCGGTTACGACCTGGGAAGGTATTAGCACCCCAGATCGTCCTTCGTACCCGATGGGATCCACACTTGTTTGTTTGTTTCAAAGGGTGAGAAAATAAGATGCTGCTGAATAAGAACTGCTAACTGGAACTGGAATGAGAGGGAACTGGAAAAGAAAACAAAAAGAAAGAATGGGAAAAATGCATGGAAAATAAAGAATGTGCTCGAACGGGCCCTACCCTGCTGCCTAAGTACCTCATCGGGAAAATGAGGATCAGAGTCGACGTAGTTGTTAGAACAATTATGGTTCTAAACCTATAAGTGTTTTGATGATAACAAATATTATTATGCTAGAATAGAAGTTCTAATGACTGCCTTTATTTTATGTGTAGAAGAGGAATTTAATTAAAGGAGACGTGCATTACTAGAAAATATATTGAGCCATATATAGAAGATATACTTAATGAAGAATCCATCATTTAATGACATGGTTTAATGGCTGCGCATCAAGTCTTTATTATCTCTGATTTACGTCTAGAAGATGATGATCTTCATAATGAAGACATTAATTAAAGAATATTTTAATTAATGGTAAAGACAAGTATCTCTTGTTTTGGAAGGAATTTATGGTATTAACTAATATCCTAAATTAGCTCAAGATGTCTCCAACGGCTACAAATATTCAAGAACTATATAAAGGAATCAAATTGAAGATTTGGATAATACACTCACGAGCAAAAGACTGACTCATTTGTGCTAAAATATTGTAACATTCATTTAGTGATCTTAGCTTTACTAGAAGCAAAATAGTTACTATATTATTATTATTATTGTAATAAGTTAAGTAAAATCCCTTGAGTGACTAGGTTTAGTCAGAAGACTCAAGAGGACATTGACTGTAGGTCAGTGTGTGTATTCATTTATTGAATATTGGATTAAGACCTCAGTGATAGAGGCAAAATCACCTTGGCGGGTGGACTGGACGTAGTTTGAGTTCAAACAAACCAGGATAAATTAACTTGTCATTAGAAGTTATTTTTAGTTGTTAAAGAAAACCCAATTCCAACCCCCTTCCTTGTGTTTTACGCACCTTCAATTGGCATCAGAGCGCTAGGTTCTGAGAAAAACACTTAACCGTGTCAGTAAAAGATCCAGAAGTTAAAACACATGGCAGAAGCTGGCAATAACAACAATGACTACCAAAATGACAAGATCAATGCAAAACCTCCAGTGTTCAATGGTGACAATTTTGACTACTGGAAGGATGTTCTGGAAAGTTTCTTTCTAGCTCTAGATGGAGACCTTTGGGACATGGTGACAGATGGATACACTCATCCTATTGAAGCAGATGGTCAGAAGATTGAAAGAAAAAATATGACAGCTCAACAGAAGAAGGAATTCAGAAATCATCACAAAGCTAGAACCATACTTCTGAGTGCTATCTCATATACAGAATATGAGAAAATTACTAACAGAGATTCAGCCAAAAACATGTTTGATTCCCTGAGAATGACACATGAAGGCAACACTCAAGTCAAGGAAACTAAAGCTCTGGCCCTCATCCAGAAGTATGAAGCTTTCAAAATGGAAGAAGATGAGACAATTGAAAAAATGTTCTCAAGGTTCCAAATTCTGGTAGCTGGACTGAAAGTTATGGACAAAGGCTACTCAACAGCAGATCATGTAAAGAAAATCATCAGAAGCTTGCCAAAGGCTTGGAGGTCCATGGTCACTGCTCTAAAGCTATCTAAAAATCTGAATGAAATATCTTTAGAAGAACTGATCAGCTCCTTGAGAAGTCATGAGATAGAACTAGAAGAAGATGAACCCCATAAGAAAGGTAAGTCTGTAGCTCTTAAATCTAACAAATATGTTTCTAAAGCTGTACAGGAAGAAGAAGAAGAAAGTTCTGGATGCTCATCAGAAGAAGATGAATTATCTCTTCTATCCAGAAGAGTCCAACAACTCTGGAAGCATCGTCAGAAGAAGTTCAGAAATACCAGAAGAACAAGCAATCACTCTGAAGTAACATCTGGTTACAAGAAACCCAGAAGCAAAGAAGTTGTGTGCTATGAATGCAAAGAACCAGGACACTACAAGAGTGAATGTCCAAAACTCCAGAAAGAGAAACCCAGAAACAAATTCAACAGAGAAAAGAAAAAGTGTCTCATGGCAACATGGGATGATTCTGAATCATCTGAAGCAGAGTCAGATTCTGAAGATGAACAAGCTAATATTGCACTAATGTCAAATATACCAGAAGATGATCACTCATCAGAATCAGAATCAGACTCAGATTCAGAAGAGGTATTTTCTAAACTTTCTAGATCTAAATTAGAAGCTAGCCTCTCAGAAATTCTTGAAAAATATCAGAAGCTTCAATTCAAATACAAAGACATGAAACAAAAAACAGAAAATCTGAATTAGAAGAAGTTAGAAAACTAAAAAACAGAAAACTCTGAGCTGAAAGAAAATATTTTTGAATGCAAAAGTTGAAAAACTTAAAGCTCAGAAGGAATCTGACTTAGAAGATCTAATCAATTCTGATAGTATCATAAAACAATATGACTATGGTTTTCAAAAATTCCTAGCTAAAAGCATAGATAGAAGCAAAATTGCATCTATGATCTATGGAGTTAGCAGAAATGATAGAAGAGGCATAAGCTATGTGAAAACTAAAGAAACTCTGAAGTATAAAAAGATTGATGACATTGTCATAAAAACTAATACTCCTCTAAGTTCTCATTTTACCTATGGTCATAACCATGACCTAATATACACTAGTGAGTCATCTTGTTCCACAAGTTCTGATTTGAAACCTAAAATGAATCAGAAGTTTGTAAAAACTAACAAACAAGGACCCAGAAGAATATGGGTACCCAAGGATAAAATTGTGTATGTTGCAGATGTCTTTAACAGCAAAACTGAAACACCAATCATGGTACCTGGACTCTGGATGCTCACGACACATGACGGGAAGAAAGCATATGTTCCAAAGTCTTGAATTAAAAGATGGAGGCCATGTAGGTTTTGGAGGTAATCAAAAAGGAAAAATAATTGGCTCTGGAACTATTGGTAATGGAAATCTTCCCTCTATCTCTAATGTTCTATTAGTAGAAGGATTAATGCATAATTTATTATCCATAAGTCAATTAAGTGATAATGGCTATGACATAATCTTTAATCAAAAGTTCTGTAAAGCTGTTAGTTAGAAAGATGAAACAATCCTCTTCAGTGGAAAGAGAAAGAACAACATTTATAAAATAAAACTTTCAGAATTAAAAATTCAGAATGCAAAATGTCTAATGTCTGTGGAAACTGAGCAATGGGTCTGGCATAGAAGATTGGGACATGTTAATATGAGAAGATTATCTCAACTTAACAAACTCAATCTGGTCAGAGGACTTCCAAATTTGAAGTTCAACTCAGAAGCTTTGTGTGAAGCATGTCAGAAAGGCAAATTTTCAGAACTTGCTTTTAAAGCTAAAAATGTTGTATCTTCCTCTAGACCATTAGAACTTCTGCACATTGACTTGTTTGGACCAGTGAAAACTGCTTCTGTCAGTGGCAAGAAGTATGGATTGGTGATCGTAGATGACTATAGAAGATGGACATGGGTAAAGTTTCTTAGACACAAGGATGAGTCAATTGCTGTATTTTCTAACTTCTGCAAACAAGTTCAAAATGAAAAAGAATTTAAAATTATTAAAGTAAGAAGTGATCTTGGTGGAGAATTTGAAAACAAAAAATTAGAATCATTTTTTAATGAAAATGGCATCTCTCATGATTTTTCTTGTCCTAGAACTCCACAACAAAATGGGGTTGTAGAACGTAAGAATAGAACATTGCAAGAGATGGCTAGAACCATGATCAATGAGACTAACATGGCTAAACATTTTTTGGTAGAAGCAGTAAATACAACATGCTATATTCAGAATAGAATATCTATAAGACCTATTCTTGAAAAGACTCCTTATGAATTGTGGAAGAACAGAAAGCCCAACATTTCATATTTTCATCCTTTTGGATGCAAATGTTTTATTCTGAATACTAATGATCCTCTGAATAAATTTGACTCTAAGGCACAAAAGTGTTATATGTTAGGATACTCTGAACGTTCAAAGGGATACAGAGTATACAACACAGAAACACGTATTGTGATAGAATTTATTTATGTCAGATTTGATGATAAGCTTGGTTCTGAAAAACCAAAGCAGAATGAATTTATTGCAGATATAGAAGTTGAAATTTCTACAAACAGAACATATGAAGAACAATCACCTACAGAACAAAACAAGACAATTACTCCAGCAAATTCTGAAGAACCCACTCAGAAGAAACTATCCAGAAGCAAAGTGAATCATCCAGAAGATAAAATCTTGGGAAAGAAGGATGAACCAATCAGAACAAGATCATCTTTCAAAAACTCTGAAGAATCTCTAATGGGACTTGTTTCTCTGATTGAACCAACTTCTGTAGAAGAAGCTCTCTCAGAAAATGATTGGATTCTGGCTATGCAAGAAGAACTTAACCAATTCACCAGAAATGATGTATGGGATCTAGTTCCTAGGCCCAGAGGATTCAACATCATTGGCACCAAGTGGGTATTCAGAAACAAGCTAAATGAGCAAGGGGAAGTTGTCAGAAACAAAGCAAGACTGGTTGCACAAGGTTATAGTCAACAAGAAGGAATTGACTATACAAAAACCTATGCACCAGTTGCCAAGTTAGAATCAATTAGACTCCTAATTTCATTTGTTGTAAACCATGATATCATTCTATATCAAATGGATGTCAAGAGTGCATTTTTAAATGGTTATATTGATGAAGAAGTGTATGTACACCAACCCCCTGGCTTTGAAAATATAAAATTTCCAGAACATGTTTTCAAACTCAAAAAAATTTTATATGGACTGAAGCAAGCTCCCAGAGCTTGGTATGAAAGACTAAGTACTTTTCTTCTGGAAAATGATTTCATCAGAGGGAAAGTGGACACAACACTTTTCAGTAAAAACATTAAAAATGACATTCTGATATGTCAGATTTATGTAGATGATATAATATTTGGTTCTACTAAAAGTGCCTTGGGAAAGGAATTTGCTAAGTCTATGCAGGCAGAATTTGAAATGAGCATGATGGGAGAATTAAAGTTCTTTCTGGGAATTCAAATAAATCAAACATCAGAAGGAACATATATCCATCAAAGCAAATATGTCAAAGAACTTCTGAAGAAATTTGATTTATCAGAAAGTATCATATCTAAAACTCCTATGCATCCTACATGTATTCTGGAGAAAGAAGAGGTAAGTAAGAAAGTAGATCAGAAGCTCTACAGAGGTATGATTGGCTCTCTCCTCTATCTAACTGCTTCTAGACCAGATATTCTATACAGTGTATGCTTATGTGCTAGATTCCAATCAGATCCTAGAGAAACTCACTTAACAGCAGTTAAGAGAATCTTTAGGTATCTGAAAGGTACTACTAATCTTGGTTTATACTACAGAAGATCCAAAGATTATAAACTTGTAGGATATTGTGATGTTGATTTTGCTGGACATAGAACAGAAAGAAAAAGTACTTTTGGAAGTTGTCAATGTCTGGGAGATAATCTAATTTCTTGGTCCAGCAAAAGGCAGTCAACCATAGCATTATCAACTGCAGAAGTTGAATACATTGCAGCAGCTGGATGCAGTACTTAGATGCTCTAGATGAAAAATCAGCTTGAGGATTTCAACATCTATGAGAGTAACATTCCCATCCTCTATGATAATACTTCTGCTATTTGTCTCTCTAAAAATCCAATTTTACATTCTAGAGCTAAACACATAGAAGTTAAACATCATTTCATTAGGGACTATACTCAGAAGGGAATCTTAATGTTAAAATTCATAGATACAAATCACTAATGGGCTGATATTTTTACAAAACCCCTTCCTGAAGATAGATTTAATTTCATTCTAACCAACCTTAGCATGAAATTATGTCCAGAATGAAAATGCTTTAATCATATGTCTTTAACTCTTAGAAGTTCTGAATTTAATCCTCTACATTATTCTTTCAGAAGATATTATGTTCTAACTGTTTCATTCTGAGAACTTCTGTTCAAAGGAATAACATGCAGATCTTTACATCAACAAGTGTCAACAAGGCTCTAAGGAATCCCATCAGAATTAGAACAAGTGTCCAAAAATCTGAAGAGTGACAGAACATGCATTGGACAACTGTCCTCTACAGAAGGACATCTGTTGATCTTCTGGGAAACTGATACGGCTGACTTGACACCAAAAAGGCAAAAATCTCTTTGGTAACTGTTCCAGAATCTTTTACGCCTTCCCCTATGTCTGCAGCATTTATTGCATATCATCATTATGTTTTAAATTTAATTTTTTCCCACTAATTTCTCGTATTATTAAATGCAATTTTTTTCTATATAAACAACTTTTCATTTTCACTTTTACTTTTTACCTTCATTGCACTCTTACTGAAAACTTTTTCACCTTCACTTTGCGTTCTCTCTAAATTTTTTTTCTAAAACCCTAAACCCCAAAAATCTCATCTTAGTAACAATGGCTTCCTCCCCTCAACAACAAGAAGACTCAACTGATGTGTTTTACGTTGAACCCGTGAAGACCCTTCTTACTCCAACTGACAAACTGGAAGTTCTATGTGAGCTCTTTGTGGATTTCAACAGTCTGAAAGATAATGGTTTTGACCTCCTTCCTGCCGTCCAAGCTCAAGGTTGGGAGAAGTATTTTGGTCATCTCATGGGACCACTTTTCCCAAAATTGGTCAAGGAGTTCTGGGTGTATGCAAGTGCTTCTAACACTCATGTTACGTCATATGTGTTGGGAAAAAGAATCATAATTTATGAAGACCACATTGCTAAGCTCATTGAATCTGATGGCAATGGAATCAAGTGTAGTGAAATGGACAAACTGTCAGATACCAAACTGATAGCTAAAGAAATCTTCACTTCTGGCCAACCTTCTAACAAGATAAAGGATCTGAAGATTCCTCTTAGAATTTGGGCCAAGATCATTCTTGGAACCATCTGCCACAGGAAAGCAACAAACTCTCCAGATTATATCAACATGGATCAGCAGTTCTTGCTGTATTTTATTGCTAAACAGAAGAAGGTGAACCTTGCACACTCTCTATTTCAACATCTGAAGAACAGTGTGAAGGAAACAAGAGATGGAGAGAAAACCAAGAGGGATTGGATTCCTCTAGGACGTTTAATATCTGACATTCTAAGTGAGAATAAGTTGGTGGACTATCTAGCTGAAGTAAATCAGATAGAACTTCTAGAAACAGATGTTGGTAAGCCTCTGAATGCAAAGAATCTGAAGAAGATGAAGTTCATAACTTCTATCAAGAAAGATCTTGTCCTCTATTCCAGAGAAGTTATAACCACCAGGAAGATTCCTCTGCAGAACTTCCCACTCTTCTCTTCTGACACACCTCCAGAGGTTGTGGTCAGATACTTGGACTCCTGCAAGCAACATGGTGTGGATCCAATGTTCAAGGCAACATAACTTACTCAACAAACTCCTGATGCTGCATCAGCAAGGAGCAAGAAAAGAAAGGCTGGAGAAGGATCGTCTCAGAAGGCTCCCAAAACTACCAGAAGAACATGTAATACTTCTGCCTCTAACTCTGAATTTATTTCTGTAGTAGAAGCAGTTTCAGTAGAAATGTCTGAAACCCCTTCTGACCCAACACCTTCTGATGACATTCCTTCTGCACCAATTCCTGCTGAACCAACCCCATCATCTGAACCAACTCCATCCTCTGAATCTATTCCACCTTCTAACCCTATTCCCTCTGTCATACCTGCAACTGCTGCTGTCTCATCCATACTATCATCACTTTATCCACCAGAAATGAACCCCATCAACCACAAACACTTTCAGATTTTGATATTCCTATTGATACAACACCCCTATCTGATGTAGACCGTTCACCAACAGCTGAAACACACACTGCCCTTCAACATGTTCTTTCTGACATTGATGATTTCCAACCCCCTGAATCTGAACAAATGAACTGCTGATTTCAGATTTTCAGTTTTTTCTTCTGCTTAGCCTTTTCTGTTTTATCTTCTGTTTTTTTCATGACTTTTTAAGTTCTACTGGTTATGTTCTTACTGGCTTTTAATTCTGTTTAATGAAAATTTATTTTGCTTCTATACTCTTGCATTTTTTCTGCATCTATTCTTTTTGATTATGACAAAAAGGGGGAGAAACGTAGAAGATCCTGATCTATAGCAGTTTATCATGATTTGCCTCTAACATATAAAATTCTAATAAAACTATTTGAGTTGAGATTCTAAAATATAAACAGGTCAAGTAATCAACTCAGGGGGAGCTAAGGCTAATGAAACTTCTGAAGGATAAAACTTCTGAAGAAATCTTTAATAAAAATATTTGATTTTATTCAATTAAAGGGAGTTCTTCTAATCCTATTAAACTCTATTCTCAATATCTAAATAAATGTTTTGTCATCATCAAAAAGGGGGAGATTGTTAGAACAATTATGGTTCTAAACCTCTAAGAGTTTTGATGATAACAAATATTATTATGCTAGAATAGAAGTTCTAATGACTACCTTTATTTTATGTGTAGAAGAGGAATTTAATTAAAGGAGACGTGCATTACTAAAAGATATATTGAGCCATATATAGAAGATATATTTAATGAAGAATCCATCATTTAATGACATGGTTTAATGGTTGCGCATCAAGTCTTTATTATCTCTGATTTACGTCTAGAAGATGATGATCTTCATAATGAAGACATTAATTAAAGAATATTTTAATTAATGGTAAAGACAAGTATCTCTTGTTTTGGAAAGAATTTATGGTATTAACTAATATCCTAAATTAGCTCAAGATGTCTCCAACGGCTACAAATATTCAAGAACTATATAAAGGAATCAAATTGAAGATTTGGATAATACACTCACGAGCAAAAGACTGACTCATTTGTGCTAAAATATTGTAACATTCACTTAGTGATCTTAGCTTTACTAGAAGCAAAATAGTTACTATATTATTATTATTATTGTAATAAGTTAAGTAAAATCACTTGAGTGACTAGGTTTAGTCAGAAGACTCAAGAGGACATTGACTGTAGGTCAGTGTGTGTATTCATTTATTGAATAGTGGATTAAGACCTCAGTGATAGAGGCAAAATCACCTTGGCGGGTGGACTGGACGTAGTTTGAGTTCAAACGAACCAGGATAAATTAACTTGTCATTAGAAGTTATTTTTTGTTGTTAAAGAAAACCCAATTCCAACCCCCTTCCTTGTGTTTTATGCACCTTCAGTAGTTCTCCTAACTAAGGAGAGAACTATTTGTTTGTGTTTTTTATGGCTGGAACTGCGTATGTCTATGCTCAGGTGTTGCAGGCTCATCTGGTACGAGTGCGTTTACCGTATTGCATGCAAGACAAGTCGTCACAATTTCGCCCTGAGAATGAATGAGGTGAGAAAAGAAGTTCTCGCGGGAAAGTCACTTCTTGTTTGTTGTTTGCTTTTTAAGAGTTTTTATGAATTTGGCATAAGGAAGTGAATTCAAACTCTTTTCCATGGAATGTGTACTTGCTACTACATTCCAAGACGGAATAGTAGAACAAGCACACCAAGTAATGAGAATTTATCCAAGACTTGTTTCCAAGGATAGAGTCTAAGTTCACTAGCTTTTTGAACTTATTACATGCTTTTGTAGCTTTTGAAGAAATGTCTTTTATATTTTCTTTCTGAAATAATCTTTGGATCAGACTTGTACATCATGCTAGACAAGCCCACACTATTCCAAGATGGAATGAATATGAGTGCCCCATGGAATAAGGCTATACACAAGAGATTCTTTCATGCATTTATTAAGTCTTTTTAATTTTGTTTGAAGATGAGGGGGGACTAAGACACAACCCTAAGTTATCTTATTATGTACAAAAGGTGATCCTATGGTTTGTGAGGTAATCTAACCTAAGGAGAAGAAAAGCAAGTTAGAGTTCAACTTACTTCCTAAGGAAGTTAAGTTGAACATAAAGAACAAAAGGGAAGCCTATGAAAAAAGCACCAAGTGCTAAGGAAAACACAATTAAAATGCATAAGAGAAAGGAATGAAGTAATGATTACCTCATCTTCCCCCTACAAAACAAATTTTAGCATGATGAAGTAATTTGAACAAGTATGGCATGGCAAACTTCAATTAAGAACTCACACTAACTAAGAAAGGTCTTAGTGAACTTCTAAGGCTAATACCTAAGTCTAATGTATCTTATAAGGTAACACACTTCAAAAGTCAGTATCTAAATCATATTAAAGTATCTAAAGGGATTAAGTGAATCAAATCAAACTATGCCCTAAAGTGTAACTAAACCCTAATGAAACCTAAGGATGAAGTTAAAAGGGAAACCTATGTTTTAGCATACTAAAATCTCCTGAAATAAAAAATAAGTGAAAAATCCAGAACTTAGCACTACATGAGAGTGAAGGATGAGATTAAATCATATGAGAAAGAAGAGATTCAAGTTAAAGATATTCAAACATGAGATTGAAAGGTGAAAGAATGCACATGGAAAATAAAAAATGACCAAAGGGGCTTGAACTCCCCATACATAAACCAGAGGCTTGATGAAAATTTAGAATGAAAATTAGATTAAAAAAATATGTTCTAATGAAGTGGTAAGAAATGTCTTAAGGCTAAATGTCACAAATTAGGGTTTTTGGACCTTTAGATGACTAATGAAGTTCAAAAGAATGCAAAGACTCTAATTTGAGGTAAACATATGGGAATGATCACAACACATTTATGAGACACAAAACAAAGATATTACAAGGCTAGCTTATGCACAAATGGGATTTGAGGTGGCTAAGATGAAAGGAGAAGTGAAATTAGGTAAAAATGAAGCATATGCGACATATGACTCAAGAAACCCTAAAAAAATCAAAGGTGAAGACCTAATGAGGGTACTCAACACTTGAAGACATCCCCTAGGACCTATATGACTCAAAATTAAGACCTCAAGGTAATGGCATAAATGCCTTATTCTAATTGGATCAAAGGAAGTGAATGAAAGGATAAAAAATGTGACTTATGAGCTAAACAACTTAGAAAAATACCAAATGATCATGAAAAATTATGAAACTAGACAATTGAATACAAAATCCAGAGAGTGACTTATATCCAAAAAATCTCACAAAAATTTCTATTTTTGAATGGCCAAATGAGGTGTAGAATGGATTAGGGTTTATATGTACACATCTGAAAGGATGAGACCAAAACATGACTTACAATGACCTAAAAATCAAAACAAAAATATTTTGTAGAAGTTTACGGAGTCCTCTAAATAATGCAAAAAGAATGAACAATTTATCTTTTGTGGTTTAGGAGAAAAAATGGATAAATGGATTGGTCAGAAATGGAGAAAATAGGAAGAAAATTAATTGGGAAATTAATTATGCCTTAAAAATAAAAGAAAAACGGAAACAAAAATTATAGAAAATTCAAGAAAACTACGAAGGTCACATATAAAATTTTGGGGAATTTTTAATGGTGTTTGGATAGGTTTAATAACCAAAAACGAAAATAAAGTGAAATGAAAATAAAAGAAATAAAAAAAATTAAAAGAAATAATGAATTGGGCCTGGGGGGTGAAAATATCAACAAAATGAACTATGCTAGGCCTAATGCATATGCGTTAGGGGTGCTATTATCAATATGAGATTTTCTTCACAAAAAATGCACGTGACTTGCATGCTTATTTTAATGCGTTGGCATGTTTTGGAACCACATGATTGAACTCATCTAACGGACACAACTTAAAGCTGTGAGAAATTAGGGCACACTGTTCCGTCACCGGAGAAGACCTCCGGTCATCTTTTTTGGTGACCTGCACCTAGGGAAAAGTCCAAAACCTGAATAAAGTGAAATCTAAGGTCATCATTGTGTTCGCCTCAATGAGTACATCACAAATCCAAGTTCAAAATTCATTTATCCTTCATATTCAGTGCAAATCGAAGTAATCAAATCCAACCTAAAAATCAGAAACTAATCATTTAGGATGCCTATCAACTAGCCAGTGGTTGCAATGCTTCTAATAAGCTCAACATCATACAAAACAATCAAAACTCAAGGAAATTGTGCAAAATAGATTCAGTGTAAAAACCTGGAAATGCAGAGATGCTAAGATAAAAAAAAACCAGAGATGAGGTTCCTCTTGGTGCCTTGTTTTATCTTGAATGCTTGCAGAGTGAAATAAACACTCTGTGAGTGGAGAATCTTGATGTAGCTTGGAAAATGCAGAGCAATTCAGTGATGAGATTTTGGAAGATTTAGGCTGCAAACTCCATGAATATGAAGCAAAACTTGATGCTGATGATGATTAGAAGAAGAATGCAACACTGTAAGTTGAAGTGAACAAGATCCTTGCCAATTTGCAGAGGTTCCCAATGGTACAAGTTGGAGGATTCACTGAACTTCCTCCATGGAAATGTAGCTTGAATTGATGATGGTGATGAGCAATGGGAGCTTGAAGCAAGAGGGATGAAGATGAAGCTAGCTCGAGCCAAATTGCAATGAGAAATCAGAGAGAATACAAAGAGAATGCAGATGAAATTTGGAGGATTTTGTGGAGTGTTCAAATGAAAATGATGCTTTGCTTCAGATGTCCAATGATCACATCCTTTTATAGAGCTCCCTAACCATGGTTAAGCAAGTCTAGTTAACTGAGTAAGATGAGTTTACCGAGTGAATTCTGTTAGGGCAGTTATGCCAGCTGGATCCTCTAGACCTCTCCATACTTGAGCTCACTCCAATGTACACTAGGACATGTTAAGTGTGGTGAGGTCAAATGTAATGATGTGAAGCCTGCTCGATCCACTCATGACTAAATGCTTGCTAGCTTCAACTCTTATTCAATGCTTGATGCTTAAGGTAGTGGTGCTTGCAGGCAATTATAGCCAAATGTGCAATGATGCAATGATGATCCAGATTGCTTGATTGAAGTGTATGGCAACAGATGATGATCCTGCAAGCATTGTATCAATACCTCTCATGAGGACCTTGAATCATGCTTTAAATTTCATTATGTTTACCCTTGTTAGCTTGAAGTTTCTTGGTGGGTCATGGTAATGGTGTGGACAAGCATCCACTAGATCACACAATGTGCTGAGCAATACAAATGAAACTGAAATGAACTAAGTTTTGATGCCTTGCTGCATAAGTCACAGGTTAGATATGAAGATCTTCCATGGATGTTTACTTCATGATCAAGCAATGAAAGGCCATGGTTCTTGGGCTCAAACTAAAGAGGATGATGTGTGGAACATGTTTGATGTTTGAACCAAGATGAAACAAGACCTCAATATACCTCAAACATTGAATTGAAGTTCATGGAACCAATCTGCACAATCTACCTGAGGTGTATGGCAAGGCATGCGCACATGCCTGGTGAACCTTGCAGTGGTGACCTCCTCTTTTTATCTCCCACAACTCTCAAACCAATGACCAAATGAAAAATCCTTAAACATCAAAGTTGTAGAGGACATGCCAATGAACAACTTTGAAGTTCAAATAAATTTCATTTGAAGCCTCCTTGATGGATAAAATTGGCTTTACATGTTGCACAACACCTATTTGATAGAATGCCAAGCAGGACGCGCGCTGGCCAACAAGCTGCCTCGCCCATGACCTAGCTCTTGCCCTACTTTGTTCAAACTTTGCAAGATCATAACTCTCTCAATTGTAATGCTATGAGTGAGTTCCACATATGGATTTGAAGCTTAAGATGCCCTCTTTAATTAGATCAAGGTAGAATTTTGATCGCCCTTGTAATTTGGGAGAAGGCCTTTCTTGAAGTGGCTGCAAAAATGGTCAAATCTTGCCATTTTTGGAAACGCTAATTTTCCAAAAATGGTAAGTTTTGGTTTTCTTGATTTCTCTTGATTCCTCCATCATTTCTTGATATAATTTGAACCATAGGATCCTTGTAACCCTAATTTCATGATTTTGATCTCAAAAAGTCAGGAGTTGACTTTTTCCTCAGCATGGTTGACTTTTCCCTAATTCCCTGATTTTCAATCATCTGGCCAATTGAACCTCTTCCAAAATGTTTCTATGGATGAAATTTAAATCCTTGGCACTTGATATCATATGTAAGAAAATGGAATGAAATTTGGATCAAAATCTCACTGAGAAGCCCAGTAGAATGGAAACCCTAATTTGGCCCCTTTTCATCAGGAGATGTTGCACTGTTTGCCTCCTTTGATCAATTTAATTCTTTTCATGACTTGTGGCTTCAAATGAAGGCTTGTGGGATGTTGTGAACCATTTTCACAAGGTTGATAAGCTTTGTGGCCCCTTGGTTGTCTTTGTATAACCTTCATTTGCTCCAATCATTGATCACACATCTATGCCTCATCTATGATGATCATGATGCAATATTTTGATTGTTTCATGAACTTGTTTATGCTAAATGCTATGCAAAATGTTGAGAAAATGAGAGGACAAGTTTTGAGGTATTACAGCTGCCCCTGTTTAATCATCTGCAAGCCTGAACGAATAATAGCATTGGCTCTTAGACGTTCAAGGTATGGAGTGATTGAATACTCAAATAAACTAGAAAATTTGCACTCTGTGGGAAATAAAATATGTTGGGAAGAATGTCATTCTTGGATGACAACTCAAAATATGATCTTTGGATCTAACATGAAACCATCCTCAAATGGAAATGCAATGGTATACCGGCCTCTGTCGATAACCAGAAACACAAAGAATAACCTCAGACAGACTTTGCAAAAGAGACAAATTGACCTCAATCAATAAGCTCAAAATGGTCTATCATCCTCGAATGATAGCAAAAACAACAAGACCAACCTCAAAAGGACTTGAAGAAGAGAATGTCATCCTCAAATGATAACTCACAAGAGATCCTCAGATCTAACACGAAACCATCCTCGAATGGAGAAGCAATGGTATACCGGCCTCAGTCGATAACCAAAAACACAAAGACTGACCTCAGGCAGACTTTGCAAAAGAAACAAACTGACCTCAATCAATAAGCTCAAAATGGTCTATTATCCTCGAATGATAGCCAAAACAACAAGACCAACCTCAGAAGGACTTGAAGAAGAGAATGTCATCCTCGAATGACAACTCACAAGAGATCCTCAGATCTAACACGAAACCATCCTCGAATGGAGACGCAATGGTATACCGGCCTCAGTCGATAACCAAAAACACAAAGACTAACCTCAGACAGACTTTGCAAATGAGACAAACTGACCTCAATCAATAAGCTCAAAATGGTCTATCATCCTCGAATGATAGCCACAAAAACAAGACCAACCTCAGAAGGAATTGAAGAAGAGAATTCCATCCTCGAATGACAACTCAAAAGAGATCCTCGGATCTAACACGAAACCATCCTCGAATGGAGACGCAATGGTATACCGGCCTCAGTCAATAAGGAAAAACACAAAGACTGACCTCAGATAGACTTTGCAAAAGAGAAAAACTGACCTAATCAATAAGCTCAAAATGGTCTATCATCCTTGAATGATAGCCACAACAACAAGACCAACCTCAGAAGGACTTGAAGAAGAGAATGCCATCCTCGAATGACAACTCACAAGAGATCCTCGGATCTAACACGAAAGCATCCTTGAATGGAGACACAATGGTATACCGACCTCAGTCGATAACCAAAAACACAAAGACTAACCTCAGACAGACTTTGCAAATGAGACAAACTGACCTCAATCAATAAGCTCAAAATGGTCTATCATCCTCGAATGACAGCCAAAACAACAAGACCAACCTCAAAAGGACTTGAAGAAGAGAATGTCATCCTCAAATGACAACTCACAAGAGATCCTCAGATCTAACACGAAACCATCCTCGAATGGAGAAGCAATGGTATACCGGCCTCAGTCGATAACAAAAAACACAAAGACTGACCTCAGGCAGACTTTGCAAAAGAAACAAACTGACCTCAATCAATAAGCTCAAAATGGTCTATTATCCTCGAATGATAGCCAAAACAACAAGACCAACCTCAGAAGGACTTGAAGAAGAGAATGTCATCCTTGAATGACAACTCACAAGAGATCCTCGGATCTAACACGAAACCATCCTCGAATGGAGACGCAATGGTATACCGGCCTCAGTCGATAACCAAAAACACAAAGACTAACCTTAGACAGACTTTGCAAATGAGATAAACTGACCTCAATCAATAAGCTCAAAATGGTCTATCATCCTCGAATGATAGCCACAAAAACAAGACCAACCTCAGAAGGAATTGAAGAAGAGAATTCCATCCTCGAATGACAACTCAAAAGAGATCCTCGGATCTAACATGAAACCATCCTCGAATGGAGACGCAATGGTATACCGGCCTCAGTCGATAAGCAAAAACACAAAGACTGACCTCAGATAGACTTTGCAAAAGAGAAAAACGGACCTAATCAATAAGCTCAAAATGGTCTATCATCCTTGAATGATAGCCACAACAACAAGACCAACCTCAGAAGGACTTGAAAAAGAGAATGCCATCCTCGAATGACAACTCACAAGAGATCCTCGGATCTAACACGAAAGCATCCTTGAATGGAGACACAATGGTATACCGGCCTCAGTCGATAACCAAAAACACAAAGACTGACCTCAGACAAACTTTGCAAAAGAGATAAACTGACCTCAATCAATAAGCTCAAAATGGTCTACCGTCCTCGAATGATAGCCAAAACAACAAGACCAATCTCAGAAGGAATTGAAGAAGAGAATGTAATCCTCGAATGATAACTCACAAGAGATCCTCAAATGTAACACAAAACCATCCTTGAATGGAGACGCAATGGTATACCGGCCTCGGTCGATAACCAGAAACTGCAATGGCGTTTAGACATTCAAGGTATGGAGTGATTGAATACTCGAATAAAAGCTGGAAATTTGAACTCTGTATGGATTTTTCCTTCTTTTTTTTTTGAACTCTAATAAGGAAATCGAAATATGACAAGATGGAACGGGATCGTTGTACATAAACGAGAGCCCATACAACCAGGATCGTTGTACAAAATGAGAGCCTGCGACGCGACTGTTGTACCAAACAAGACGCGAGATAGGGGCCTGTTGTACCAAACATGGCTTGAAAATGTGACCATTGTACAAAACGGAACTCGATGATGGAATGGGATCTTTGTACATAAACGAGAGCCCAGGAAAACAGGAACGTTGTACAAAACGAGAGCTTGCGACGCGACTGTTTTACAAAACAAGACGCGGGATGGGGGCCTGTTGTACCAAACAGGTCTTGAAAAGACAAGGATGCTTGGAAAATGGTATTGGTATCCTCTGTGGGGAGTGCTTCAGGTTGAGAATATGTTATGGATCTTATTTAATTTACCTCAAAACTGGCCCAAGCTGGCATGCACATGTTTGAATTTTTGGCGTGATGCTCCATGATGATGGAAATGCTATGCTTGGAGGATGCAAATGTAATAATGATTACTAAATGCAAATGCAAATGAGATCTCCTGATAAGGAGACTACAAGTATCCTAGGTAGCTTGACTGGGGAGAAAAGATGATCACTGCATTGATCTGGTTAATCCTTGTGAGGAGAAAATAACTCTGCAGGGAATGTTGTTAATGATACACCGGCCCTGAACTGCCGTCTTTGCCAAAAATAAATTGGACTTTGAGATTAGAGAGTCAAGACCCTGCTGTAAATGGACTCTTCTTGCTAAGTACGCTACCCGTTGAACTCTGCTGGGGAAGTGAAAACCTTCTGACTTGGCTGGAGAACCAGATGTATGGCACTGCTGAGGAAGCAACCTGCTGGGGAGGTAAGAAACTCCTTGTACTGCCGAGGAATGGCCCCTGTATTAAAGGGAAGTCTCTACTTGGGGAGGACATAAATCCTTTGTTGTCTTGCTAAGGGAGATTTCAACTTTCCACTCTACTGGGGATAACAGGAGACACACGGGAAGACACATGTTCTTGTTCAAGCATATTGTTGAGATATTCCTCCTGGAAGTTTGCTTTTAGCTATACTAGCAATGCTTGTACTTGCATCTGCATAAACACAATTGATATTGCCTACAATATGGAGAGTTAGTTTGGACCTGTATGCCCCAGGCTTATGGTATGAACCATCATCCCGGTCACTTAACACTTTTTAGAGTTGTATTAAATGTTTTTGTCCTCCTGCATGAGCTAGAAGGCATTCAAATGTTCATAACACAATCACATTTTGCTGGACATTTTTGCAATCAATCAATGCTAGATGAAAAACCAAAACCAAAACAAATATTCATAAGTTGACTGAAAATTGAATTTTATTGATTTGGAAAACGACCATGAATAGGCATTACATTAGGAAGCAATTCCCTGGAAAGTGGAAATTGCCCAAAAGTGAAACAAACTATCCTATTGGCAATATGAAAAATGGATCTCATCAAGTTTCGAACCAACTATGACTTGTATATCTTCAAGACTATCCGCTTGCTCTGCCTCTGGGAAAGGTAATTGGACTGGTCTTCAACCCTTGGAATGACCTTAGTTGCAAATGGATCACAGATCTCGCAGACCACAGTCGTTCGTGTTAGTCTCTCTTTTGGGTGGATCGCCCTTTCGGGTTTTCAATCCACCGGGATACCCTTTTTTGCCTAAGTTATCCGATGTGTCTTTTCAACTCAGCGGGTGTACATTTTTTTTCAATATTTCCCTAATTTTCGCCCGAGCCTTTTATTCTGTTTTTGGTTCGCCGAGATGCTCCTTTTTTCCTGGATCTTTATTCTGTTTTTATCCAGCGGGTCTTTTTACATGAAGTATTTTCTTACTGCGTCTGTGTTGACAAGGGAATGGAAGTCTTCACCATCCATGGTTGTTAACATCAAGGCTCCGCCTGAGAATACTTTTTTAACCATGTATGGACCTTCATAGTTGTGTGTCCATTTGCCCCTGTGATCGTTGTTAGGAGGAAGAATCCTTTTCAGCACTAGGTCACCTGGTATGTACCGTCGATGCCGTACTTTCTTGTCGAAAGTCTGTTTCATTCACTGTTGATACAACTATCCATAACATACAGTTGTTAGGCGTTTCTCTTCAATGTGGCTCATTTGATTGTACCTGGACCGGAGCCATTCAGCTTCATCTAGCTTAACATCCATCATTAACCTCAATGAGGGGATCTCAACTTCGACTGGTAGAACTGCCTCCATACCATATACCAATGAGAACGGGGTTGCCCCTGTTGAGGTACGCATAGACGTTCGGTACCCATATAGCGCAAACGGTAGCATCTCATGCCAATCTTTATATGTCACAACCATCTTCTTCACGATTTTCTTGATATTCTTATTGGCCTTCTCGATGGCGCCATTCATCTTCGGGCGATATGGTGAAGAGTTGTGATGCTCTATTTTGAAATCTGGACACAAGTCATCCATCATCTTGTTATTGAGGTTAAAACCATTATCAGTAATGATTCTCTCGGGAATTCCATACCGGCAAATGATATCTCTTTTGATAAACCGGGCTACCACTTGCTTTGTAACATTGGCATATGATGCCTCTTCGACCCACTTTGTGAAATAGTCTATAACAACGAGGATGAAGCGGTGACCGTTGGAAGCTGTTGGCTCAATCTTGCCAATCATATCAATGCCCCACATGGCGAATGGCCAAGGTGAAGACATGACACTTAATGGATTTGGAGGTACATGGACCTTATCAGCATAAATCTGGAACTTGTGACATTTGCGAGAATATTTACAGCAATCGGATTCCATGGTGATCCAATAATATCCCGATCTCAATAGTTTCTTTGCCATAACATGTCCTCCACCATGGGTACCAAAGGAGCCTTCATGAACCTCTTGCATCAACAGGTCTGCTTCGTGTCTATCCACGCATCTGAGCAGAACCATGTCGAAGTTTCGCTTGTATAACACATCATCTTGATTCAAGAAGAATCCACCTGCTAGCCCTCTAAGAGTCTTCTTGTCTTTATTGGATGCCCCAGTAGGGTATTCTTGAGACTTCAAGAACTGCTTGATATCATGATACCAAGGTTTGTTATCGTCACCACTGTCAACTGCGAAGACATAGGCAGGTCTTCCAAGACGAGAGACCATGATTCGAGGCACGTAATTCTCTTGACACACTTTGATCATGGATGATAAAGTTGCTAGAGCATCAGGGAACTGATTTTCATCTCGAGGAATATAACTCAGCTTGACTTTGGTGAAGAAAGTTAGCAACCTCCTGGTATAATCCCTGTAAGGAACCAGGTGAGGTTGATGAACTAACCATTTGCCATTGACTTGGTTCATTACTAGAGCAGAATCTCCGAAGATCTCGAGGTTCTTGATTCGCAAGATGATTGCCTCCTCAACCCCTATGATGCAATCTTCATACTCTGCTTCGTTGTTGGTACATTCAAAAGTCAGCCGAGCAGCAAAAGTCATATGGAAGCCCTCTGGTGAGATCATGACAGCACCTACTCCGCTTCGTTTACATTCACAGCTCCGTCGAACATCAACTTCCATTTGGATTCGGGGTCTGGCCCCTCCTCTGGAAGTGGTTCTTCATAGTCTTTCAACTTGAGGAACATGATGTCCTCATCCGGAAACTCGAACCTCATGGGCTGATAATTGTTAATTGGCTGTTGGGCCAGGTATTCTGACAATACACTTCCTTTGATTGCTTTTTGCGAAGTGTACTAGATATCATATTCCGTTAGAATCATCTGCCATCGGACTACCCTTCCTGTTAGAGTCGGCTTCTTGAAGATATATTTTACAGGGTCCATCTTGGAAATTAGGAGAGTGGTGTGAGTCAGCATGTACTGTCTTAGTCGGTGAGCAGCCCATGCCAAAGCGCAACAAGTTTTCTTGAGTAGTGAGTAACGTGTCTCACAATCGGTAAAATTTTTGCTAAGGTAATAAATGACATGCTCTTTTCGACCAGACTCGTCCTGCTGACCCAACACACATCCCATTGATCCTTCGATTACGGTGAGCTACATGATTAAGGGCCTCCTTGGCACTGGAGGCATGAGAATCAGAGGTTCTAGCAAGTACTCCTTGATTCGGTCGAATGCTTGTTGGCAGTCCTCATTCCATTTGATAGCCTGATTCTTTCTCATAAGCTTGAAAATAGGCTTACACGTGGCGGTTAGGTGCGAGATAAACCGTGCAATGTAGTTTAGTCTCCCTAAGAAACCACGTACTTGCTTCTCAGTTCTTGGTTCAGGCATCTCCTGAATGGCTTTTACTTTGGCTGGGTCGGCTTCAATTCCCCGTTCACTGACAATGAAACCCAGTAGTTTACCGGACCGTACCCCCGAAGGTGCATTTGTTCGGATTTAACCTTAGTCTGAATTTCCGCAGCCTATCAAATAACTTTTCTAGGTTGACTAGATGCTCTTCTTCTATTTGGGACTTTGCTATCATGTAATCAACATAAACCTCAATCTCATGATGAATCATGTCATGAAATAAAGTCACCATCGCCCGTTGGTATGTTGCACCAGCATTCTTCAGGCCAAACGATATGACTTTATAACAGAAGGTGCCCCAAGGTTTAATGAAGGTAGTCTTTTCCATATCATCGGGAGACATTTTAATCTGGTTATAACCTGAAAACCCATCCATGAAAGAGAATACAGAAAACTGAGCAATGTTGTCAACTAGAACATCTATATGAGGTAGAGGGAAATCATCTTTAGGGCTGGCCCAATTCAAGTCACTGTAGTCTACACACATTCTGACTTTACCATCCTTTTTAGGAACCGACACCATATTGGCAACCCATGGAGGGTAACATGTCACTGCTAAGAATCCAACATCAAATTGCTTATGTACTTCCTCTTTAATTTTGATTTCCATATCAGGGCATGTGCGTCTCAACGTTTGCTTCACTGGCGGGCAATCTTCTCTCAAAGGCAGCTTGTGCACCATAATATCTGTGTCTAAACCAAGCATGTCTTGATAAGATCAGGCGAAGACATCAACATATTCTCGAAGCATGTAAATTAGACGAGTCTTGATAGATTCTTCTAACGCAGCCCCAATCTTTACCTCTTTCTTGTCCTCTTCGGTACCCAGGTTTATCACCTCAATAGCCTCTTCATGTGGCTGAATCATCTTTTTCTCTTGTTTAAGCAATCTGGATAACTCTTCAGGTAGTTCGCAATCTTCTTCACCTTCCTCATCGACTTGGTAAATCGGATTGTCAAAGTCATAGTTAGCCATTGCAAGGTTGTCATTGATGAGACCCGGTGAAGAGCACCAGCATGAATGATGATTCATGCAAGGCTTTAGAAAGAGCTTGAGAAAATGAAAACATTGCCACTTTAAACACTTTTCTTTTCTTTTTAAAACAAAACAAAGACAAAAAACGAAAGACAAGGAACAACATGGATGAATGCAAAACGCCCACTTTATTAATGACTATGGTATTGTGTTATGAACAATATAACCCTTACAATGAGCTACTATGCCTCGGGTAAGGCATAACACTTGAATACAGGATAAATAAAAACAAAAACCATTACTCTTCAAAGGAAGTGACAGAGATGAGTCTTTCAGATGACCAGTTGTTGAGCTACGTCTCTGGAGCACAAGGTCTGATCCACTCGTCCAATTCGCAATCACTATCAACTGTGTCATCCTGCACTGCACTGATACCTCCATATTCAACCCATCCTGCACTTGTGAAGGTACTCGGGCCTTTTCGACCTCTAGCGTTTTGTTTAGATGATGACTTCCCAGGCTGGTAGCCAACACCAAACATATCCTTCTTTTCTGATACTTCCACCTGCTTGCCCCAACCTTCTCGCATTCCTGATTCCACCATTTTTAGAGCCTGTTTGTAAGAAGCTATGGAAACTCCTTTCTTTGACTCTTCGGAAAAAACTGCTGATGAAGATGCCAATTTAGTATTCAGGGCCTCGAAAGCTTGACACGGAGTCTCAACAATCTCACCGTCCATCTCTACATATTTAAATGAAGCCAGATGACTAATGAAGATATCCTCCTCTCCACAGACCGTTACGATTTGCCCTTCCCAGACTAATTTCAATTTCTGATGAAGCATAGACGATACTGCCCCTGCCGAATGGATCCAGGGCCTCCCCAACAAGCAACTGTACGCAGGCTAGATATCCATTACATAGAATGTAGTATTGAAGACTTGTGGCCCTACCTTGATTGGCAAGTCCACTTCTCCAAACACTGATCTTCTTGATCCATCAAACGCTTGAACCACTAAGTTACTAGGCTTCAAAATAACTCCGTCGTAATCCAGTTTCATTAATGACTTCTTGGGAAGAACATTTAGTGATGACCCTGTGTCCACAAACACATGAGATAACATTGCACCCTTACACTCCAAAGAAATATGCAGCGCCCGATTGTGGGAGAGACCCTCAGATGTTAGGTCCATGTTAGTAAATCCCAGTCCATGACTGGTGTTCACACTGGACACTACAATTTCTAATTGGTTCACTGAGATATCCTAAGGTACATAAGCTTTGTTCAGGATGTTTAAGTGAGATTTTCTATGAGAGTAAGAACACATTAACAGAGACAAGATGGAGATCTTTGATGGAGTCTGTTGCAATTGGTCTATGATTTTATAATCACTCTTCTTGATGATTCTTAAAAACTCTTCTGCTTCTTTGTCAAATGTAATGTCAGTGTCAACCATAGACGTGGGCTCATTAGTGGTTACTGGTTGCTTGCCCCTAGCCTTGGCTTGGGCTTCTACAGTATCTCTAGGTGGCACTACACAATTTCTCAGTTCTCCGACGCAAACAATCTTCTACTCCTAGTAAAACCTCCTACCCCAATGTTCTCTACCTGAGCTGGAGATATACTAGGTGTGGCTAAGTCTTACTTTTGGCCATTGCAATACAATTCACCTCCGTAATGCCATGGGATAGCCTTATCACTTTGATACATCACATCCCTTGCAGTAGTAATAGTTATTGGCGCCACTCTGGCTTGAGGAGGAGCCTGTGCTGGGTTATAGAAAATGGTCATCGTCGAAACTTCTTCCTCTCTTGAAATCCTATCAAACTGCAATATCCCTTCATCAATCATGCTTTGTACCCCTGTTCTCAATTTTTCACAACCATCAGGAGCCTCAGCACAATCTGGACAATCATTCTTACAACCCGGAAAAATACCCTTCTGGGCCAAACAAGCTTTCACAGTACTCAATGGAGTTTGCAGGTTATTGACATCATGCACCAGATTCAGATTCTCTCCGTCATCAATTGCCCCAACTGTACCTCCATGAGGAGGCATGGGGTTTTGTATCACATTCGGAGTGGGAGCGAAATTAATCGCTTTAGACTCTATTAAATCCTGAACAGCGTGCTTCAGGGCTTTACAGTTTGTGTAGTGTGACCGAGGGCTCCAAAAATGAATTTGCACCGGGCGTTTGTATCATAGCCTTCAGGGATTTTCCCCGGCCTTGGAGGTTGTGAAGTTCTAAGCTGTACCATTTGGAGATGGAGAAGATTCTGCAAGAGCTGTGAGTAAGACATAGGTGGAGGGTCAAACTACCTTTCTTTATCCTTTTGAGAATAATAGGGACGAGGAGCCCTCTGTTGCTGATAACCCTATTGGCGCTGCTGTTGTGGTTGTTGAACCTGCTATTGATTAGGCTGAGCTGAAATAGTAACAGGAGCCACTTGCTGATAAACACCTCTATTGCCTTCGTTTCTCTGTGCATACACAGCTCCCGTTTCTCCTTCCCTCTTCTTCACAAATGGTTTCTTGATACCGGAAGCTGAAGCACCACCATTTTGGATCTTTCCCTGCTTAATCCAGCTCTCTATCCTCTCGCCAGTTAAGATAATGTCTGAGAAACCACTTGAAGAACACCCAACCAACCTTTCCATGAAGTGCCCAGGAAGGGTGTCCATGAAAAAGTCTACCATTTCTCTCTAGCAATGGTGGTTGTACCCTGGCGGCCACCTTACGCCACCTCTGGGCATAATCTTTGAAGCTCTCTGAATTTTTATGTGCCAAACTTTGGAGTTGAGTGCGACTAGGCGCCATATCAATGTTATACTGATATTGTTTAAGAAAAGCTTACCCTAGCTCTTTCCAGTTCCGAACAGAGCTCCTCTCCAAATTCATATACCATTCCAATGAGCCTCCCGAGAGACTGTCCTGGAAATAGTACATCCAGAGTTTCTCGTCCCTAGTATGGGTAGCGATCTTTCAGTAAAAAGCCTTCAGATGAGTTTTGGGGCAGGTGTTACCATTGTACTTATCAAAAGTTGGTGGCCTAAACTTGGGAGGAATGACCACTCCAGGGACCAAGCCCATACAGATACGTCTATCCCAAGAATGTCTCTACACTCAAGGGCCTTGACCTTTTCAGCTAGCAACAAAAAGTCTTGGAAATTTCCTTCCATTCCGAATCCCATATCATTATTACAAGGAGGGAACTGATCCTCTTGTCGGTCTTCCACAGGAGTAAGAGTTGGTGTGCCAGTCTCTGTAACTGGAGGTCCACCTGCTCCATTGTTGTTGTTGGGGGGATTCCCTTGAGCATCTGGAGTGACCACAGGAGAGTCAGGCTGAGGAGTAGTAAGCCTCTGCATGGCGTTCCTCAAATCCTGCTGTCCTTGGGCCATACCTTGCATCATGACCACAAATTCCCCCATCCGGGTGCGGAATTCATTGAGCTCTGTCTGTACTGCATCCATGATATTCCTTTGGTTGTTGTGGGTTGCGTACCGATGAGGAGTATTTTTTCTGAGGTGACGGGTCTTGGTCGCTCTCGCAATCTTTTCCTGAAATGCAGATAAGTTTAGTAACCTGGAGAAACCTGCAAAAAGAAAAAAAAATGCAAATGTTATGTATGCAATGATGTTTCCTTCTTATCCTCAACGTTTTGTTTACTTTCCCATTCCGGTATTAAGAGAATATCTTTTGAAAGAAGACCTTGTGTGACAATCAGATGTGAAGTGATATCATTCAATATCCCGTGTCCGTGCAAAAGATAACAACCAGAGACTTCAGGTAAGTCAAAAGAAAACTGGAATAGCAAAGTACCCGTAGGGTACAAGTTCATACATCAAAGAGAGAAAGTACATCTGCAAGAGAGGAATCCCACAACAGGCCTGTGGGTAATCCAAACATATGAATACAAGACTAAATCCTAGGAAGATCTACATCCTGCAACCTCCAGCTAAGGCGTTTGACACCTTGAAGCAACTGGACTATATCTTGATGGTCTGGTTCCTGTTTGAGCTTTTGAATCAGGAGATCCCTAAGGTCAAAAGAGGCATGCAACTCCTCAATTTGTTGTAAGAACACCTTCTCACTCTCCTTGTTTGCAGTTGAGTCAGTCTTGGTCTTCTTGACATCAGCTTTAAGCTTCAACTCTTCTATCTCTTTCTGAGCATCTTCCACTGCCTATTGGCTCTCTGTTATATCTTGAAGATGACTCTTCTCTTGGTGATGGGCCTTTTGAAGGAGCTCTCCCTGTTCTACTAAAGAATCTTGAAGACCTTTGATTTCTAACTTGTACTTGGCTTCCAGCTCTTTCTGCTTCTTCAAGCTGTCTTCCCACTTCTCTTGCCACAAGGTTATAGTTGCATTAGCTTCATTCAACTCTTTCTTCAGCTTGGTGAGCCCTCTCTTCCAACTTCTGGTTTTGAATCTTCAACTTCTAGCATGATTTGTTGGCTTCTTTATTCTCCATCATAAGTTTCTTAACCAAAGCTTCCAATTTCTGATACTCCTGAAGAGGGTCTGAAGTTATAGGGACCACTTCCTTATGGTAGAGAGGTGGTTCCTTAGAGAATGGGAGCAACAAAGTCTCTACACGATCTTCCAACCAGGTGGCAAAAGGATCATAAGTCCTTGGATCTACTCTCCCAAAGTCTTTCTTTCCCTTCATCATTCTAACTTTTCAAGCTTGGGATGTTAGTATGCTCATCTTCAGGTTACCTTCTACTGGAAAGTATAGTGACTCATTTATCTCCTCCATCAATGGTAAAGCTCTCAAAGGATAACCAAACTATTTTCTGGACAAAACAGGATTATAACTGATTCCACCTTTCCTTCCTATCAATGGTACATTTGGGAAGCTCCCACAACTAACCATGATTTCTTTGCCTACAAGATCCCTGTTTCATCCCCAAGCAATGTCATCTGAGGTTAAGCCCATCAATCTTTTGGACCACTTCCAAGATGGTTTCAAATCTTGGAAATGTCCTGATTTTGGGAGTTTCTTTACAAACTAGTCAGCAAACAAGGGAGCACAACAATTCACATGTCCCATTCTCTTTTCATTCATGTGATGCACCCCATAGTAGAAGTCACCCAGCAATGTAGGCACTGGGTTTCTCTTGGCAAAGATGGTAATAGCCTCCATGCTAATTACTTCTTTCTCTCATGGGAATAAGCTTATCCCATACACCATCATGGCTAGTAATGCTCTGAAATATGCCCATTTGTTCCCTGATGCCATAACATGAGCTTTTGTGATGAGAAACTCCAAAGAAATCCCCTTACCCTGGCTGGCTTCTAGCCCCATCTTGATTCTTAGCATACTCAAGTGACAGACATCAATAATGTCTTCATAAGGTGGGCTCCTCTCTGAAGCATAATAAGGCATACCTTCTCTAATGGGAATATTCAGGATACTAGAGACTTCTTCCAATGTAGGTGCCAAAATGTAATCTGGAGAAACAAAGACTCGTAGCTGTGGATCATAGCATTGCAACAAGGAATGCAGGCTATCCGTTTGATCAACTGTTGGCTTATTCACATAATCCATAATCTTTCCATACTCTCTTTTGAAGTCATCAAGAACTTCGTCACTCATCAAGCTGATCAACTTCTGAATACCATCTGTCTATGGTTGTAGGAAAGTATAGTGGACATTCTTCTTCCTTAGAGTCTCCATCTTGAAGCATCAATGTGACCGAGAATCAGAAGTAATATAAACCCTGAGAATAAAAAGAACACACATGATTAATGATGTCATGATGCTTATGCAAGGCAAGGCATGTGATCAGTGACGTGTCTGTGTAGTGTCAATCATATAATCAAGTGTCTATGCAGGGTCACAACATCAGAACAAACATCTCTCTGATCAGAGGTTCAAATCTCAGAATCCATGTGTAACATAACAGATCACAATACTGAAGCATGCTAGAACAGTGGGTATGTTGAAGCTTAATGTTCCTGCAATCCTGTAAACCCCTCCCAATCTCACAGGTGTGCTACTCGGGTCAACATCAAGGACTCTCAAAGCCGAGCAGCAATAATACGATCACCATCTCATAGAAATGGCTCAAGACCAAATCAGGGAATCGGTTTGGCATTATGTACTACTCAGGGAGGTCTCAACTGAGTCCAAGGAAACAAGCATCCCTCATAAGTGCCCAGCTTCAAGCACTGAATCGAGAAACAATAATACTGTCGCTCCCCGGATTTCCATCCTGGTACAAACGCGAAAGTGGCGCGGAAAGAGGTAGAGTCGCCAGCCAGGCATTTTTATCCCGAAGGAACGGGAATGGTAATGCTGCACAAACCAGAAGAAAGAAGAGGAAGGACACGGGTCCTACGAACCAAAGAAACTGAGTTCGGGAGTCGGTTATGACCTGGGAAGGTATTAGCACCCAGATCGTCCGCCGTACCCGACGGGATCCACGCTTGCAAAGAAACTGTTTCAAAGGGTGAAAGAATGAAAACTGCTGCAAAAAGAAAGACCAGAACTGGAAATGAAAAGAAAAGAAAGGGGGAAAATGTAGGGAAAATAAAAGAGTGCTCGAACGGGCCCTACCCCGCTGCCTACGTACCTCATCTAGACAATGAGGATCAGAGTCACCGTAGTTCCCCTAACTAGGGGTGGAAAAGATTGCTTGTGTATTAAGGCTTGAACTGCCTATGTCAATGCTCAGGTGTTGCAGGCTCGGACGACGAGTGCGTAATCGTCTTGCATAATGACAAGAAGAAGCAAGTTCACGGTCGGAGCGAAGGAGATGAGAAAAGAATTCCCGAAGGAAAGACGATTATTGTTTGTTTGTGTTTTTATGAGCTTTTTATGAGTGTGTCACAAGGAAGTGAACTCTAGCTCTTTTCCATGGAATGTGTACTTGCTACTACATTCCAAGATGGAGTAATAGAACAGGCACACTCAAGTAAGGAGAAGATCCCCAAAACTTGATTCCAGAGATTAGGGCTTAAGCTCATTAATTCGTTGAATTTATTAAGTGTTTTTTTGTAATTTTTTTGTGAAGAAGTGTGTTTTAGGATTTCCTTGATGAAGATGGTCTCATGATCAGACTTGTGCATCATGATGAACAAGCTTGTACTATCCCAAGATGGAAAAACTACAAGTGTTTCATGGAATAAGGCTATTGCCCAGGAGCCCACTTCAATCCTTATTAAATGTTTTTATGCTTTTTATTTTGAGATGAGAAGAGAAGAGAACCAAAGATCTTAAAGGTAAAAAATCTAATGGGGGACTAACGAATCCTAATGTTAGCATGCAAAGGATTCCTAAGGTTAGTGAGGCTTCAACTATCCTAAGAGAAAGGATGATCAAAAGAGAAGCAAAAAGAAAGGAGAAGAAAGTTAGAGAGGGGAAAGAGAACCACATGATGGCACAAAGCGCATCAAACATCACAAAGCAAAAGCAAAGCAAAAAAGGAAAGATGAAGAGTTGAAATGTGGATAAACATCCACACTTCTCTTACCATAAGCCCCTGCAATGTTAGCAAAATTCCAGCAAATTGATCAACACAATCATGGAACTAGCGTGTTCAAAGGTTCTAGCCAAAAAGGATCAAACAACATGCCAAGCATTGCAAATACACGATTTACGCGTCGAAAACACGAAAGCATACATCAACCAGCAAGCAAATCACCCTAAAACAGCATGTTCAATGATCATACAATGATCCATGGCAATTAAAACAAGCAAGGGGATCAAACAAGCTCAAAACAACCCCAAAAAGTCATTCTGCCTCAGTGTTAACCAGTTAACCAAATGCGTTAACCGGTTAACCAGTTCAAACGTGCACAAAATACGCATAAAACAGGTGCGTTAACCGGTTAACCAAAAGCGTTAACCGATTAACACTATCAAAACAACAGCAAATCCTGCAGAAACAGCAGCTCAAACCAGCTTATTCAAATAATCTTACACCAGTCTAGCAATCAATTATACACAGAGTAAATAGATCAATTCACATTAATCCATATCATTAAACTCATGAACATTACCACACGAATTCGGTTACAAATCAACCAATCAATTCATGCAACACAAGCAAATACACAAGCACATGGTGGATCTAAAGCACAAGCATGCAAATAAGCTAAAAACAGAGCTAGATCTGAAATTAACCAACCTACAAAGCTGGTAAATGTTGTTTGAGCTGGAAATGAGAGATATCACGAAAAACTTAGAAGATCCGGTGCTAATCTTCACACTCCATGCAAAATAAATGCAAGCAAAAGGTCTTGATGCATAATTTTGACTCCACAAGCACTTCTAATCTCCAAAATAGATCTGAACCAAGTAATAAACCAGCAAAATGATGCAAAGAAGCTATGGATGGAGGTCTAGTTCCAAGATCTACACACTTTAATGCAAAGTTATGTGATCTTAAAAAAGGAACTTTGAGTGATTTGGAAAATGGGGAGAAAAAAGTGAGAGAATGGTGAGAGAGCTCAAAATTCAGAAAATGAGAAGTGAAAATTGTGAGAGAGAGACCCTTGGTTTGGAGGGAAATAGAATAAATATGCTTTAGGTTTGGGGCCCAAAATTTTGGTTTGGGATCCAAAAATATGGCTTGGCATTCGCTTAGAAAGTGATTAGCATTTAGCATTGGAATTAGGCTTGGACAAATGCTCTAGATCCTTCTCCATAATTCCCAATTAATTCCAAATGAATAAAAATCAGAAAATTGGAAAATGGAGCCAAAACACACATGCTGAACTTGCTGCTGGAATTCAAATTTCGTAGCCGTTAACCGGTTAACCAAATGCGTTAACCGGTTAATGCAGGGAATATTTGAATTTCCCTCCTTTTTGGTGGGAAACCTCAAGAATAACCCGACGCCAACCGTTTCAAGCTGATTTTGATCCTCATCCTTTTTTAGGGTCTTGAAGATGATACAGAGCTTGTGCCTGTGAGATTCTTGCCAGGTCACCATGCTTTTGATTTTGACTTGTAGTGCTTCAAATTTCCCGGATGGTTGATCATATGCCTTATGCTAGAACATGTGAGTGTTATGCTTCATTTTTCTATGCAAAATGCTAAGGATATGACATGCTTATGATGATTATGATATGATGATGATGCTAAACAAAAGAGGGCAAATTTGGGGTGTTACAGCTGCCCCTATTCAAACAACTGTTAATCTGAAAAGGACGGTAGCACGGGCTATCGACCGTTCAAGATGAACTGTGGTTGAATACCAAGAAAACCTGAAATTTGCACTCTGCTGGAGAATGCAAGCAATAAACCCAACCAAATGACGCTTTGGTGACTGAAGTGGGGAGGAAGCAAACGAGCTCCTTCCGAGTTGAACTGTTACGCCCGATAAGGAAACTTAGACAGACGAGTCTTCTTTGAACAAACCTGCTACGCCAGGTGCTGGACATACGAGCCCTCATCACGTAAACATGTTACGCCAGGAACTAGACATACGAGCCCTCTTCAAGTAAACATGTTACGCCAGGAACTGGACATACGAGCCCTCTTCATACATTTTTATAAAAATATATGACTTGGACAGACGAACCACCTTCGGATAACCCGTTACGCCAGGACCGGTGATGCACTTAAGTCTGTGGGATAGACATGCATAATCAGGATAGACGAACCCTCTTCATACATCCTCCGTAGATATATGGTCTAAGACAAATGAGTATTATTCAGATAACCTGTTACGCCAGGTGCTACATTAGGATTGGACGAACCCTCTTCACAAATCTTGTGTAGATAAGTGGTGTCATAGACAGACGAACCTCCTTCGGATAACATGTTACGCCAAGACCGGTAGCCATTTTGACATTTAATCCCACCGTCAGGACTTCAAACCTCTTCAACATAGACGAGTATTGGATGATCATCAAGAGAACACAAACAAGTGCCATAAGTCGATGATACAAACGAATATCAGACGATGATCTAAGAAACGCAGACGAGCGCTTCGGGCGATGATACAGACGAATATCAGCCACTGATACAGACGAATACCAGAAACGCAACATAGACGAACATTTGGAGTAGCAATACAGACGAGTACCAGAAATCCAATACAGACGAGCATTTGGAGTAGCAATACATACAAGTACCAGAGCAATTATCAAATCGGTACATATGGATATAAGCTAACACAGATGAGTGTGGGGGATGATACATACGAGTATCCAAACAATGCAAACGAGCTTCAAACAGATAACAAACACAGACGAGCGTTGGGGAATGCAAACGAGCAAAAGCAACTATCAAACACCGACGAGTGATGGGGAGTGCATACGAGCAAAAGCAACTATCAAACACAAATGAGTGTTGGGGAATGCAGACGAGCAGCAAGCAAATATCAAACACAAATGAGTGATGGGGAGTGCATACGAGCAAAATCAACTATCAAACACAAACGAGTGTTGGGGGAATATAGACGAGCACAAAACGGATACCCAACACAGACGAGTGCTGGGAAATGCAGACGGGCACAAAACGGATATCCCACACAGACGAGCACCAGGAAATGTAGACGAGCACAACACAGATATCCAATACAGACAAGTGTCAAGAAATGCAGACGAGCACAAACCCGAATGCCCTGATTGGCAACAAAAATCCCGACTTTGCAGGGGATCCTGGTTAAGAGACTTTGACGATGTCTAACTCCGACTGGGGATGAATAACTGTTTGTATCATCACACTGACCAAAGATAACTTGGCGGCTTCTCTAGGGAATATTTCAATGATGGGAGTGAAACCCAAACATGAACTCTGTGGGGAAATCGGGCATTCAGCTTCCTGTTGGGCATACTTCTCTTGTGGAAGGCTCTTCACACAATCTTGAAAATCAATTTCATTTCATCTGAACTGCCCCAGCTGGGGAATATTCTGCCTGAGAAAGTTTGATAACATCCTGCAAAACCTGCAACAGCAGAAAACACCTATGTGCCCCGGGGACTTGCATGGTATGATTTGTTCATCCATCGTCACCCAGCACTCAAAGAGGATTTTAAAAGTTTCCCTGCAATGTCATTTTTTGAAAACTCAACATGTTTCAAATGCAATGTTATTTTTGCCAAAAATTCAGGACATTTTTGTAAACAAACAAACAAACACAACACAACTTTTTTCACTGAATACTCATTTATTGAGGGGCCTTTGAATAGGCAAGTTTTTTACATTAAGAAGCAACCACCTGAAAAGAGGTAGCTACCATAAAATTGAGAAAATAAACTATCCTATTGGCAATGGGCACGACATCCCAATGAGTTTCCTTCTTGCTATGACCAACATGTCTTCAAAACTTTCCATTCTTGCCTTTGCTTTCTGAAAAGATGAGGGGACTGATTCCCATCCTTCTGATATTGTCCGGCTGTACGAAACGATGATTTGGTTTAGATTACCCGGATCGCAGTTGTTCGCTTATTCCCTTGTTTTGCGTGGATCTCCCTTTCGGGTTTTCAATCCACCGGGATACCCTTTTTTGCCTGAGTTGTCCGATGTGGCTTTTCAACTCAGCGGGTATACACATTTTTTATTTGTTTTCCCTAACTTTTGCCCGGGCTTTTTATTCTGTTTCTAGCTCGCTGGGATGCCCTTTTCTTGCCTGGACTTTAATTCTGTTTTTGTGTCCAACGGGTCTTTTTATGTGAAGTATTTTTTAACTGCGTCTGAGTTAACAAGGGATTGGAAATCTTCTCCATCCATAGTAGTGAGCATCAGTGCTCCACCCGAGAAAACTTTCTTCACTATGAATGGGCCTTCATAGTTTGGGGTCCACTTGCCCCTATGATCTGAACTTGGAGGAACAATCCTCTTGAGCACAAGCTCGCCTACTTGATACTCCCGAGTACGTACTCGTTCATCGAATGCTCGCTTCATTCTCCTCTGATAAAGCTGACCATGACAGATATCTGCTAATCTCTTTTCCTCAATTAGACATAGTTGATTGTATCGAGCACGTACCCACTCAGCCTCATCAAGCTTCACATCCATCATCACACGCAGTGAAGGAATTTCTACCTGGACAGGCAAGACTACCTCCATGCCATATACCAATGAGAAAGGAGTTGCCCCGGTTGACGTCCTGAAAGACGTTCGGTACCCATGCAGCGCAAATGGTAACATCTCATGCCAATCCTTGTAAGTGACAACCATCTTTTGCACAATCTTCTTAATGTTCTTATTTGCTGCCTCTACCGCACCATTCATCTTTGGTCGATAAGTGTAAACACCCCAAATTTTCCCTCACTAAGTTCACACCATGTATTGTGATATTTCATATTTGCATTAGTTCAAGCATATCATATCATATTGCATTTTTGTTTCACTGCATTGGTTCAAGTTCATCTGCATCTAGGGTTTGTGGTCTGAGCAATCCAAGATCCTTCTGAGCCACTCCTAAGGTCATCAATCATCTCAAGAGGGTCCATGTATGTTCAAACATCATATTTTATCCTCCAAAGATCAAGGAAGTCAAAGAATCACAAGAACTGGCAAAGCATGGAAGCAGAGCTAGGGTTTAACTGCACAGATGACCTGAAATTAGGGTTTTGGTTTCAGAGGCCATAACTCCAAATTTTTTGGTCATTCTTGTTTCTATTGGTCTCAATATGTTATAAGGATCATGCATACCAAGTTTGTGGGAGAAATTCGTTGTGAAAGTCATCTGATCACTGGGTAACTTCTTGAGCAAGTCAGAGAAAAATCAGGGCATCTGAGGCCCCCCAACATAGAACCAAAGTGAATTTTTCATCAAAATGAAGTTATATGATCTTTATTTGATCATTGAAGTTCTTAGAAGTTCACAAAATTGAAGAAAAGTGAGCTAAACCAAAAGTTGCCAAAAATGGAAATGACTTGTAATGTAAACTTTCCATTTTGGGAATGTTTTTCAACCTCCTCTTTCTCAACCAAAAATGCTTCAAATGAAAAATTTTTGGTCAAGAAAGTTGTAGATTGGATCATTCCCTTTTCAAAAAGTACAAGAACAAGATCTAATTCATTTTGGAACTCAAGTTATGGCTTGTCAAAGTTGGCAAAAATCACATAATTTTCAAGAATGCACCAAAAGGGATTCTTTGCAAAACCACTTGCCAAGGCTTTTGTGACTTCAAACACACTTCAATACATCATAACATCATAGTGCATTGCCTCTAGATCAGAATTGCTCAAAGAATTGCAAGATAACATGCCTGGAACATCAAGATTTCTCAAAGGGGCCAAAACTACACATAATTGCAAAACACCCCATAACTTTATTCCCACATGCTGAATTGCCTCAAGATTGAATTTGTGGACATCCATGAAGTCAGCTGCGCATGGACATGCCCAAAGGCCAGCTGCATTCTTGCCCATACCTCAAGTACAAGAAATGTTGACTTTATGCAAATTCACCCATACCAATCAGCTGCAGCCACCACCCACTCTCTGCCCAACCAGAACACTACAAGCATGCCTCAAGGGTCATTTTTCATAACACACACAAGCTGAAACCTCCAAGAACTCGGCATTGCCAAAAACACTCCCTCTTGCAAAAGCTTTCGAATTTCATAACTCAGCCACTCAATCTTCAAACAAATTCCACCATTCATCTCTAAGTCACTCACTGATCACAAACCAACCATTGAAACAGCCAAAAACCCTCCATACACCAAACACGATTTTCAGCCAGTTGAGGTGCAATCCTTCTCTTAGGATGGAGTGTATAACTTTAATCTTAAGTGTATAACTTTAATCTTAAGTGTTAAACCATTAATGTGTTTAAATCTCTTAATCAATCCATCTAATAATCACCAAGATAATAAGCTTGTAACTCGGGCCTTGCATTAGGGTTCTAATTCTTCCTTAATTGGTCAAGAAGGACTAACCCTAGTGTTAATGGACAAGTCCCCCTCAAGCTGTCTTACAAACCATAAAATTCATTTCTTAATCTTACCATTAACTAAAATCCATTTTAATAAAGGTTTGTTTTGTCATGAGGTTAATCCCTAATCATGGATTAAGTTGAGATATCTTCCTCAGCTTAAATGTGCTCATCTATTATCCTTCTATTAGGATGGTGTACTGAGTCCATTAAATCCTTGATTATGGCTTAAACTCATTACTTAACACTAAACAAAAACTCCAAAAACATCTAAATAATGATTGCAAGTAGGTTAATGATCTTAATCCTACATCATGGTGATTAAGTGTGAGGTGCTTACTTCATACTTAAGGTATTCTCATTACCCCTAATCAGAGGGAGGATGTGATGAGTTTACTAACCCTTGGTTTAGGTTTAAGCTCATTTTCTTATGACAAACAAAACAACAATAAAAGATTGAAAACACCAAAAACAAACAATAATCGTCTCCTTCGGGATTCTTTTCTCACCTCATTCACTCATAAACGAGAACTTGTTTCTTCCGTCTAATGCAAGACAGTTTGCACCTGAGCCAGACATGTCATACACTTGAGCATAGGCAAGTAAGGAGTTCACAAGTCAATCTATCTTTCAGTCTCTTTGAGTCGAACTACGGTGTTCTGACTTCCTCATTGCACGAGAGGATATGTAGGCATAACTCAACAGTTATCGAACAAAAGTCTCTGTATATTCCCCCTCTTCCAGCATTATTCTTTAAGCCTCATTCCTGAGCATTTTTCACTTCACATCTCTTTTACACTAACACTTGTATATTCTTTTCCAGCTTTTGCACACAGATAGCACTGACACTACCCCTTTAAACATAAAATTTCAAGCATGGATCCCGTCGAGTACGACGGACAATCTGGGTGATAATACCTTCCTAGGTTGTAACCAACCCCCTTTCTCAGTTTCTCTGGTTCGCGACTGTCTTATCCATTTCTTTCCTAGGTTTATGCAGCATTACCTTTCCTTCGGGATAAAAATGCCTAGCTGGCGACTCTTTTCAGTTCATCTTCATGTTCTCTCTCTTTCGCCGACCATTCGCGTCTGTACCCCTTCTGGCCATGTGTCATTTGGTGGGAGCGACATCTTGGCGACTCTGCTGGGGACCCTTATACTGCAACCAGGGCTTCTGGTTCTTTGTGTTGGTTCCTCCTAGCACTTGTTTGATTTGTGTTTACGGGGGTGTTACGTGCTAATTGTGCTTGTTTATTTGCTTTATTTATTGCTTTATGTACAACTTTATTTACTGCTTTTCTTTACTGTTTTATGCATATTCATACTGTCATTGTCATTATGCTGGATCTGGTTTTCCTTGGTGGGTGGGGTTTCATTGAGTGATTAAGGTCCTATACCTGGGACCTGAGTGACACCTAGGCTAGAGTGGTTCATGTTATTTCCCATTCCATTTCGGTCTGGTGCAGGAATATGAAACACGGTTCAGTTGTGGGTTTCTTCTTGAGAACTCTGTGCTACAGATTTCCTGTAGTGTTAGGGCTATCTGGGAAGCCTGCTAAGTATGGATGACCTTTATTATGACCTTCAGAATTTGGGGTGAATTAGAGGAGGATCCTTTATGGTTATTGTAAACACTGTACCTCCGGGTTAGAAGTGTTTACACTTCTCATAACTGATCCAAGTCTGAGGATCCTTGTTCTAGAACATTACATGTGAAGGGGGTTGGGTTGTTTACAGGTTTGCAGGAACCCTTGGCCACATCATACCCTGTTACTGTATTGTTTAAGAATACTTCACTTTGGACAGTTCTTGTGATTAACCCTGGATATATGACTCTTTATTTGAGTCCCCCACCCTGGTTACTGGATTTCTGAGCCTCCATCCGGACCTGTGAACATACATGGCCCTTATATCAAGACAGATAATCAGATCCAGCTCTTGATCACAAACCCTTGCATATCATTTGCATATATCATCATTGCATCATTTAACATTTGTTTATTTGTTTTTCAGGGTATCCATCATATCATATTTGGTTTGGTTTTGACCCCTTCTACTGCTTAGACCTCTGCTTCAGTTATCTTCTTCAGCATCTGCTTCAGCTATCTCGTTCAGCACCTGCATCAGTCTGTCAGAGACTTACCTCCAGCTTTTCAGTCTATGATCTTCATCAGCATTTGCCTTCAGTTTCTTCATCAGCACTCATGGATATTCCAAGGAAAAACAACATATCTTATCACTTCTTTGAGCCCATCTTGGTTGGTATCAGGCAGGTCCAATTACTTATCACACCTGACCACATCCCACTGTTTAGAGAGCACTATGGGGGTATCTTGGACATGGTCATGGATCTTGATTCTTCTCAGAGGAGCATGATCCACACATGCTTGTAGTTCTATGACCCTCCACTCAGATGCTTCACCTTTCCAGATTTTCAGATGGGGCCTCTGTTGGAAGAGTTTTCTTTTTTGATTGGATTGCCTATCAGAGGAGGGATCCCCTTCAACCCAGAGATGTCTGCTCCCAGTAGTGAAGAGATAACAAGGGCATTGCATTTGGAGCCTGCCCTCATTGAGCAAAACTTGACAACCAAAGCTGGGATTCCTAGTTTACATCTGGACTTTTTGATTTCTCAGGCCACCCTGAAGGCTGCATTGGGAGAATGGAAAGAAGTCTGTGCACTTTTATCCCTCAACATATATGGGGTTATATTGTTTGCAGATGAGCCCAAATTTGTGAGTAAGAACGCCATCCACTTATTCCTGCTGAGGAACCCAGTGCCTACATTGCTAGGGGATTTTTACTACTCCATCCATCAGAGAAATGAAAAGCAGAGAGGGAAGTTAGTCATATGTTGTGCTCCTTTGTTCTACTCTTGGCTACTCAGACACTTGCCCAAATCAAATGCCTTCTTGAACCCACACCAACAGAGGAATTGGGCCAAGAGGTTCATTGCCTTAACACCAGATGATATCAGATGGTGCACCCAGAGCACCAAAGGCAAATATATTATTACCAGCTGTGGGCAATACCCTAATGTGCCTCTAATAGGAGTAAAAGGTTGCATCAACTACAACCCTTTACTGTTTAAGATACAATTGGGATATGCCTTGGTTCACCCTCCCGGAGGACAGGATTTAGCTGAGACCCTATACTGTGAATTTCAACCTAATTCAGTTGTTGTCAGACAAGCTGCCTGGGCTTGGGACAACATCCAGACCATAGGGACAACCATACTTGGAAGGTGTAACAATATTTCTTCAGCCCAGTACTCTGACTGGTCCCGTACTAGAGCTCAGATCACCTGGATGCCTTTCACCTTGGAAGACACACATGGACCTTCTACAGTACAGCCTGCAGCAACTGTTAGCCTGGAGGAATTTGAAAAGCTGAAAGAGAGGAATAATCAGCTATCTGAAGCCCTGAAGAAGACTCTCTGGGAGAGGAATGACGGTCGTCTGGACATTGAAAGATTGGAAAGGCTCAAGACTGGGCATCTGACCAAGATTGAAAGGACAAATGACTACATAAGGAAAGCAAGAGCAGGGGAGTTGGTTTTGAAGAATACCTGCAAGGAGGCCAAGATTCAGAAAGCTAGGGCTGAGCATTATCTGGAGGAAAGCCAAGCTAGGTGGATCAGGATCACCGAAGCCCGTGCACAAGAAGACCAGAGGACTCAGGCCAAGATTGAGCAGCTGGAGGCCAATGAGAAAAAGCAGCAGGAAGCTTTATTGGCAGCTCAGAAGGAAATATCAGAATTGAAGCTCCGAGCAGGGTTAAAGAGATCAAAGGATCAGGACAGGCATAAGAAGCTGACTAATGCCATTGCTACCAAGAACCTTCTCATTAGGACTATTATAGAGCATCCAGCTGGTCCAGTGATGGAGGCCCTCCTGAAGGAAGTCAGGGAAGATGACTTTGGATTGGATGTCTGATTCCTTTTGCTTGTATTTCCTTTTCTTTTTATGTACTTTTTTCTTTTTGGTTGTTGTATTTTTAACCCACCATGGGCATGTATTGTAAATAGACTATGTATTTTCATCATTTGTAATATATCAATTTGTTTTATTTTGGTGGGCTTTCTCTCAACATCATCAAGCTTCTCCTCGAGGTCTGGAAAGGTCAAAACCAAGAACCAAACCAGATACCTTGGAAAACAAATAAGCATATTGCATTGCATACTAACATTTTCTTTGTTTTGTAGGTTTTTGTTTGTTATTTTGTTTCTCACTTTGTTGTGGTTTCAGGAAACATTGCTCGTCGCAGAGTGTTCCCTATCAACTGAACGCACCGGTACCCAACGCGAAACAACCTTCCAGGCATTCAAATGGATCATGTACAGCATGACCTGAATGAAGTAAGAAATCAAATGGCAAACGAAAGGGTTGAAATGAGAAACCAAATGTCCCAGTTTATGGCTGTGATGATTGTCTTAGCACAAAGCTAGGAAAGGCTGAGAGAGCTGGTGGAAAGGCAGACACCTGAAGAGACCCACCTTGGAACAGGAGGAACCAACAATAATGAACGAGGGCAGCCTCGTATCGACCCACCAGAGTTTGGGCCCCATTTGAACCCAGATGTTAATGGCAAAAGGAATGTTCAAGGTAATACTGCTGGGGGAAGAATCCTGCAAGAGGATCCCCAAGAAGAACAGTTCACAGTTATTGGGGCTGGGGATGAGGTGTATGACCGAAGACTGGATGATATTGCTGAAAAGCTAAGGTCCTTGGAATCCCAGAATTCTTTAGGCTTTGACGTAATGGATATGGGGCTAGTAGATGGGGGTGAGGATTCCCCACAAATTCAAACCCCCATGCTTTGAAAAATATAATGGTACCTCTTGCCCGCGTACCCATCTACAGTCTTTCTTGGGGAGACTCAAGGCTTATACCATGGACGAGAAGTTATGGATGTTCTATTTTGAGGACAGCCTGACTGGAGCATCAAGAGAATGGTATTCACATCTAACAAGGGCCACTATAAGATGTTGGAAAGACTTTTCCGAAGCCTTCATCCGGCAATACCAGTACAACCTGGACATGGCCCCCAATAGAACTCTTCTAATGGGCATGTCTCCGTCTTCAAGGGAAAGCTTTCGAGATTACGCTCAGAGGTGGATACAGCTTGCTGCTACTGTCCAGCCACCCATGTCTAAAAGAGAAATGGCTGACATGTTTATGAACACCTTGCAGAGAACTTATATTGACAGACTTGCTGCTTTCTCTTCCACCAGTTTTGCTGATGTAGTTATAGCTGGTGAGAGAATTGAGAGTCTTTTGAAGATGGGCAAAATCTCTGACAATGGTGCAAGCTCTTCCAACAACCCAGAAAACCTTTTTCAGGACCCCGAAGGGCCGGTGAAACAAATGTTGTCCATGCAGGCAGGGGCAGACCCCAATATTCCCACAGATCAATAACAATCGTTACTATCTCGGCTCCAGTTCCACAACAACCACTTTTTCCTTAACAACAACAACAACAACATCACTATCAGCAACAACCTCATTTTCCGCAACAAAGAACGTACATCAATAACAACAACAACCAACAACAGCGCCCCTTTCAACAGAGGTTATCTCAGGAAAATAGGGTGATTGATCCCATCCCTATGCCTTATGCCGCTTTATTGCCACAACTCCTGAAGCTTAACCTGGTTGAGTTAAGGATGTTGGCTCCACCAGATCCTCTCAATATCCCAAAGAATTATGATGCCAGTGCCAGGTGTGCCTTTCACTCCAACGCACCTGGTCATAATACCGAGAAATGTAGAGCCTTGCAAATGAAGGTTCAGGATCTGGTCGATTCCAAAGATCTCAACTTTGCACCTCCTCCAAATGTTACCAGAAATCCTATGCATAGTCATGGTGGGGCCAGGGTTAATGCCATAGAAGAAGACCAACCATCTGCACTGATTGATAGTGTTGCACATATTCAAACGCCGCTGGCAGAAGTCAAAGCTTAACTCTTAAGATGCCAGGTGTTCCCAGGTTGTAAGGCCTGCTGCGAATCTTGCAAGACTGCTATTAATGGTTGTGAGAGGCTAAGGCTTGGCATATATGGCCTTATCAGTGATGGAATTTTGGAAATCACCACAACGACATCTACAACATCAACAACCCTTTCTTCTGACCCTCCTACAACATCAACAACTCTTTCTTCAGCAACAATAGATCCTTATACAACTGCAACAACCATTATTCCCACTGATTCATCCACAACTCCAGCAATCACTCCATCCATTATTTCAACAAACCAAAGTTCAGCAACACTTACTTCTACAACATCAACACCCATCTTATCAACAGAATCGCCTACAACACCAACAAACGCTAACGAAGATGTCTCAACGGTCACAATCTATTATGACCCGACAACTGTTCATCCCAACAACAATTTTCAACAACAAACTGCAATACCTACTTCCAGATCTCCAGTCACAATCTACTACGACCCGCATACCATCACAGTTCCTTCCGCTGCAACAATCAGTCCGGTCACCATTACAGTGCGTGGACCTGTTCCTTATGAAAGCAATAATGCCATACCTTGGCACTATGGCTCTGATCTCTACTGCGACGGAAAGAAGATCGCTCTAGATTCATCAACCTCTTCACCACAAGTTGACAATGTTGGGAGAGGCGTAGGCTTCACCAGAAGCGGACGCCTTTTTGCCTCACAAACACCGAGACCCAATACTGAAGCAGAAGTTGTTGCTAAGGCAAAAGGGAAGAATGTGGTACTTGAAGAGCCAACTGTTAAAGAAACTCCGAAGACGTCCTTTGAGCAAGAGGTGGACGAGTTCATGAGAATAATCAAAAAGAGTGATTACAAAGTGGTGGACCAGCTTCATCAGACACCCTCCAAAATCTCCATATTATCATTGTTAATGTGCTCCGAAGCCCATAGGAATGCATTGTTGAAGGTCCTGCATGCAACCTACGTGCCATAAGAGATTACGGTTAATTAGCTGGAAACAGTGGTAGCAAATGTTAACACCAGTCATGGTCTGGGCTTCACAAATGCTGATTTAACGACGGAGGGACGCAATCATAACAAGGCTTTACACATCACCTTAGAATGCAAAGGTGCTGTTCTTTCTCATGTACTGGTAGACACTGGGTCTTCGCTCAATGTCCTCCCAAAGAAAGCCTTGGTGAAGCTGGAGTATGATGGTTTGGCATTACGTCCAAGTAACTTGGTGGTGAGAGCATTTGATGGCTCTATGAGATCAGTGCTTGGAGAGATTGATTTACCTGTGTTGATTGGCCCATAAACCTTTAAAACTACCTTCTTCGTGATGGACATACAGCCGGCCTAAAGCTGTTTGTTGGGTAGAACCTGGATTCACGCCGCTGGCGCTGTTACATCTACCCTTCACCAGAAGTTAAAATTTGAGTGGGAAGGTCAGATCATCACAATCTGCGGGGAGGAAGACATTTTTGTTAGCCAGCTGGCGACTTACAAGTATATAGAGATGGATGGGGAGATCCATGAGACTATGAGTCAGGGGTTTGAGACCCTTAACATCAATGAAGAAACTATTGTGTCTGGAACTTCCATCACGTCATATCAACAAGCCCAGAAGGTTGTTGAGGAGGATATCGCTCAAGGCTGGGGCAAGCTGCTGCCAGTAGAAAAGAAAGAAGACAGATTCGGGTTGGGTTATAGACCAACTCGACAAGATCAACCAGAGGCTGCAACGGAGCCCAAATTTGTCAGCGGGGGAATGCTTACCCCGGATGCTGTGAATAGTCTGGAAGACGAGGAAGAAGACGAGCGCAACCTGGAAAGCTGGATACGTCCAAAGATCCTGGGGAACCAAGTCTCTAACTAGTCTTCCCAGGAAATTATAAGAGTTACTCCCGCAAAGTAATTATTATTTCCTGTCTTTTAAGCATGCATCAAGTCCTGCATCTTGCCTAAGATGTCAGGACTCATTTTGTAATCGGGCCATCTTGTATTTTGTGCAAACGATCAATTAACGAATATCAGGACATCTTTTGCAAACGAGTCTCTCTTTTCCGCTCACTGTTTTTCATTTTTCATTTTTTGTACAAAACAATAAAATGGCAATGTTTTCAAAATAACTTCATTTTCACTTTTTCTAAACAAGATAAAACTAATCACTAAAATGAACAAATCTAAACACTTGCAGAGAGTTCCCTCCAGACTGCACCGACAACGACACTGCTATGACTTCGTATGACTTCGACAATCCGATGAAGGGGTTGCAGAAGATTATGAGCTACCTGAAGAGTTAGCCAGACTGTTAAGGCAAGAGGAGAAGGTTATCACTCCTCATCAGGAGGAAGTTGAGACGGTTAATCTTGGTACAGAAGAAGACTTGAAAGAAGTGAAGATCGGGGCCCGTCTGCAAGATTCAGTGAAGGAACAACTTATTGACATGCTTCGAGAATATGTTGATGTCTTTGCTTGGTCCTACCAAGACATGCCAGGTATGGATACCGACATTATTATGCACAAGCTGCCACTAAAAGAAGACTGTCCTCCCGTGAAACAAAAGCTACGCCGTACTCGTCCGGATATGGCAATGAAGATAAAAGAAGAGGTACAAAAGCAGTGGGACACCGGTTTCCTTGCTGTAACTAGTTACCCGCCGTGGGTTGCTAACATTGTACCTGTGCCTAAGAAGGATGGCAAAGTACGGATGTGTGTGGATTACCGGGATCTGAATAGAGCTAGCCCGAAAGATGACTTCCCATTACCTCACATTGATGTATTGGTCGACAACACGGCTCAGTTCTCGGTATTCTCCTTCATGGATGGATTTTCAGGATATAATCAGATCAAGATGTCACCTGAAGACATGGAGAAGACAACTTTCATCATACCCTGGGGCACATTCTGTTATAAGGTAATGCCATTCGGATTAAAGAATGCTGGTGCCACTTATCAACGGGCTATGGTGACATTATTCCACGACATGATCCACAAAGAAATTGAATGTTATGTGGATGACATGATTGCCAAGTCCCTCACAGAAGAAGACCATCTGGTAAATCTGTTGAAGTTGTTCAAACATCTTAGAAAATACCAGTTGAAGTTAAACCCCAACAAATGCACATTTGGGGTACGATCCGGTAAGCTGCTGGGATTTATTGTAAGTGAAAAGGGAATTGAAGTTGACCCTGACAAAGTCAAAGCCATTCAAGAGATGCCTGCACCAAAGACAGAAAAAGAGGTTCGGGGGTTCCTAGATAGATTGAACTACATATCACGGTTCATATCTCACCTTACTGCAACCTGTGAGCCTTTGTTCAAATTGTTAAGAAAAGAGCAAACGGTCAGGTGGAATGAAGACTGCCAAAAGGCTTTTGACAAAATCAAGGAGTACTTACAAGAACCTCCAATCCTTATGCCTCCAGTTGAAGGAAGACCTCTAATAATGTACTTGACAGTATTAGAAGGATCAATGGGGTGTGTTCTGGGCCAGCATGATGAGTCTGGTCGAAAAGAGTATGCAATACACTACCTAAGCAAAAAGTTTACTGACTGTGAATAACGTTATTCACTGCTCGAGAAAACTTGCTGTGCTTTAGCGTGGGTTTCTCGCCGACTAAGACAATATATATTGACCCACACTACCTTATTAATCTCAAAGATGGATCCAGTCAAGTACATATTTGAGAAGCCAGCACTCACCTGAAGGGTTGCAAGATGGCAAATGATCTTAACAAAATATGACATTCAGTACACATCTCAAAAGGCCATCAAAGGCAGTGTACTGTCTGACTATCTGGCTGAGCAACCCATTGATGATTACCAGCCTATGAGATTTGACTTCCCTGATGAAGACATCATGTTCCTGAAAGCAAAAGATCATGAAGAGCCTGTTCACACTGAAGGGCCGGACCCAGAAGAAGAATGGACAATGATGTTTGATGGGGCTGTTAACATGAATGGTCGTGGAGTTGGTGCAGTGCTTATTACACCTAAAGGAGTTCACATGCCTTTCTTGGCAAAACTCACCTTTGCATGCACTAACAACGAAGCTGAATACGAAGCCTGTATCATGGGTCTTGGGGAAGCCATTGACCTCAGGATCAAGACTTTAACTGTGTTCGGAGATTCAGCTCTGGTAATCAATCAAACCAACGGCAAATGGTACACCCACCAAGAGCATTTGATTCCCTACCGGGATTATATGAGGAGATTACTTACTTTCTTCACTACAGTCAAACTTGACTTTATCCCTCGAGATGAAAATCAGTTTGCAGATGCTCTGGCTACCATTTCCTCCATGATCAAAGTTCAAGCTACCAACTTTGTGCCTCGGATTTCAGTGTCCAGACTTGACATACCAACATATGTATTCTCTGTGGACATTGCTAAAGATGACAAGCCTTGGTTCCATGACATCAAATGCTTCTTGGAGGATCAAACATACCCACCTGGGGCATCATCCAATGATAAGAAGACATTAAGAAGGCTAGCTGGTAGTTTCTTTCTGAATACTGATGGTTCCTTGTACAAGAGAAACTTTGACATGGTACTTCTCAGATGTGTTGATAAGACAGAGGCAGACTTGCTGATGCACGAGGTGCATGAAGGATCTTTCGGTACCCATGCTAGAGGACATGCAATGGCTAAGAAATTGCTAAGGTCAGGTTACTACTGGATCACAATGGATGCAGACTGTTATGCTTATGCCAAAAAGTGCCACAAATGCCAGATTTATGCAGATAAAGTGCATGTGCCTCCAAATCCTTTGAATGTAATGTCTTCACCTTGGCCCTTTGCCATGTGGGGGCATTGACATGATTGGGAAGATCGAGCCGACTGCTTCAAATGGCCACAGATTCATCCTGGTAGCCATTGATTACTTCACCAAGTGGGTTGAAGCAACTTCATATGCAAATGTCACCAGGCAAGTGGTAGCACGATTCCTGAAAAGAGACATCATCTATCGGTATGGAGTACCCGAGCGAATCATTACTGATAATGGTTCCAACTTGAATAATAGAATGATGGCAGAGCTGTGCCGGGACTTCAAGATCCAGCATCACAACTCTTCTCCTTACAGGCCAAAGATGAATGGCGTTGTTGAGGCAGCTAACAAGAATATCAAGAAGATTGTGCAAAAGATGGTGGTCACTTACAAAGACTGGCATGAGATGCTACCATTTTCCTTGCATGGGTACCGTACTTCAATCAGAACATCCACTGGGGAAACACCGTATCAGCTTGTGTATGGTATGGAGGCAGTCCTACCTGTTGAAGTTGAATTACCCTCTTTACGGGTATTGATGGATGTCAAGTTGAATGAAGTAGAATGGGTCCGTTCTCGGTACAATCAACTGGATCTGATTGAAGAAAAGAGATTAGCTGCAATCTGTCATGGGCAGTTGTATCAGAAGAGAATGAAGAAAGCCTTCGATCAGAAAGTCAGGGTTCGGGAATACCAAGTAGGAGATCTTGTTCTGAAAAGACTCCTTCCTCCTCATACAGACCACAGGGGCAAGTGGACTCCAAACTATGATGGCCCATTCATAGTAAAAAGGTTTTCTCTGGTGGAGCACTGATGCTCACTACTATGGATGGTGAAGATTTCCTGTCCCCTATGAATTCAGATGCAATTAAAAAATACTTCGCATAAATGACCCGCTGGACATAAAAACAAAATGTAAGTCCAGGCAAAAATAGGGCATCCCGGCGAGTCAAAAAAAGAATAAAAGACTCGGGCAAAAATAAGGGAAAATCAAAAAATGTACACCAGCTGAGTTGAAAAGCCGCATTGGACAGCTCAGGAAAAAATGGGTATCCCGGTGGATTGAAAACCTGAAAGGGCAATCCACGCAAAATTAGGGAATAAGCGAACAACTGCATTCTGAATTCGTCTGTATTACTCACAACACGACAAATTTCGAAAGGTTAAAGCATCGGTCAGAATCAACTTTCTTCAGAAAGCAAGATGAGAAGAACGCCAGGGTCATACGGGTCATAGCAAAGGGAAGCTCACTGAAGCATCATCAACATTGCTAACACCTTCATTTTTCTCAATTTGTAACAATCTCCGCATTTCAGGGGATCTGTTTCTTTGACTGTATTGGCCAATTCAGGGCACCCAGATTAATAAGGTCAGATTTTCAATCACACTTCGTCTTGTACATTTTATTTCATTTGCAAAAATGTCCGATATCCTTGATATAACGTTTGCATAAAAACAAATGTGCCTTTCTAATCACATGCTTACAGGAAATATATTTTTACTTCCAGGAATATCTAACTCCTATGACGGAACCTGGTAAGGGATACCTCGGGATACTGGCGCGTTTCTTTTTCATAACAGGAATGCAGGTATTCAGAGCGCAACATGGGGCATGAAAGGTTTTCCCCATCAAAGTTGCCAAATCATTATTTCCTCAGCACATCCTCCAAACAGCACCGGAAATGCTTTCTCCCCATCAGAGTTGCCAGGCATTACTTCTCCAGCACATCATCTTCAAGCAGCATCAGAAAATGCTCATTTCCCCAGCTGAGTTGTCATAGTATCATCATCCTCAGCAGGATCCCCACAGAAATCTCTAGGAAGATCGTTCAGTGGTATTTCCTCCCCCAACAGAGTACTAGACAGGGAACCATCTCCCCACAGAGCTCCAGACTCCTCCCGGAAGAGCAATGTCTGAATTTCCCCCACAACAAAGTGACGAAAGCTTCCACATCCCCAGCTGGGCTCCTCATTACTAAGATAGGTCTATCAGTGACCTATTTCCCCAAGCAGAGTCGTATACTTTATCAGATCTACCAATGATCTCATCCCCTGCTGGGATATCCTGTCAAGCAGATCAGTCAGAGATCTCCACAAGCAACGAGATCCGAATCCCGGACCGGTATCTTTGCATAATCATAACATTAACATCATTTCCCCCCAGAGCGTAGCATTCCATCTAATACGGAGCATTACGACAAAAATCAAACATATTGCATGATCACAAGTCAGGTTCGAACCAGTCACCTGTAAGTACCGACAATACCACATCAGCAATATACAAAATACCTCAATTTCCCCAACAGAAAGCCAAAGTATCCCCTTTGCACTCTTCAGCACAAATACATGTTTATATACTCATTCGACACTCGTCCGTGTCATATCGGCCCCTGCAGATATAAACCAAACCAGTGCTTGTACATTCTCCTGACACTCGTCCGTGTCACCTATCCCCAGCATGGTTATCCCGAACACTTATTATACACTCTCATTGACACCCTTCCGTGTCATCCTATTCCCACAGATCACCAGATTACCTTTTACACTTATAAGTTCATAACTTAGACACTTTCTCTTTTGACACTCGTCCGTGTCACTTTTCCCAGTAAATTGAGCACTCGTCCGTGTCTTGCTCATACTTTACAATGCTTATTTTTACTCATACAAATACTCGTCCGTATCTTGTATACATACTTATTTCCCCTCAGAATCGAAACTTGTCCGTGTTCTTTGTTAACCAGTTGATACTCGTCCATATCATCATCTCTGAACATGCATCATCGTTGTTTCTACCGATACTCGTCCGTATCGTAGTCTTAAAGATGCTCGTCCGCATTTTTAATCTATACACCGTGTAAAACACTTATACCTTTGCTTCTTAAGAGCGTAAGCACTCATCCGTGTTTATTTCTCCCCAGTAAGGTAATCTTTCTGTTATCTGACATTCGTCCTATGTCATGATACTCTCGGCAGCCGCACCCTACTAGGTGATCGTCCTTCACCTTTAGATGACCGTCCCTCATCCTTCTCCTAGCGGAGTCTCCATTATTGGAACCCTTTTATATCCGACATTCGTCCTATGTCGTGATATTGAGCAGCCTTCCCCTGCTAGGTGATCGTCCTTCACCTTTTGATGATCATCCTACATCATTTTATCCGATGGTCGTCCCCATCATTGATCTTGTTATCTGACATTTGTCCTATGTCATAATAAATCCTGAGAACAGCCATACCCTGCTAGGTGATTGCCCTTCACCTCTTGATGATCGTCCTTCATCATGCTTATCCGATGGCCGTCCCCATCGTTGACTTTTTCTATCCGACATTCTTCCTATGTCATGGTAAAGAGCAGCCGTTCCCTGCTAGGTGATCATCCTTCACCATTGATGATCGTCCCTCATCATTACTTCATTTATTCTCTGAACCTGATAGCCGTCCCCATCATTGCCTTTATTTTAATCCCTAGAGAGTGTTGTTTCTTTGCTTGATGGTCGTCCCCATCATGATCTCTTTATTTCCCCAGCCTGTCGGTCGTCCCCGTCATTGCTCTATCCCCAGCAGTCGTCCTATGCTCGATGGTCGTCCTCCATCGCCCGCACTTTATAATCATACTTTACTTTCTTTTACAACCTATATCCCTTTTTTTCTTCTCCCCAGTGAGTGCAAATTTTGGACAGTCTTTGGTATTCAACCATAAGTTATCTTGTTTGTCTGTTAAGCCAGGCGCTTACATCCTGCACAACTAACTCATGCTTGAATAGGGGCAGCTGTAAACACCCCAAATTTGTCCTCACTAATTTCACACCATGGCTTGTGAGCTTTCATATTTGCATTAGTTCAAGCATATCATATCATATTGCATTTTTGTTTCACTGCATTGGTTCAAGTTCATCTGCATCTAGGGTTTGTGGTCTGAGCAATCCAAGATCCATCTGAGCCACTCCTAAGGTCATCAATCATCTCAAGAGGGTCCATGTATGTTCAAACATCATATTTTATCCTCCAAAGATCAAGGAAGTCAAAGAATCACAAGAACTGGCAAAGCATGGAAGCAGAGCTAGGGTTTAACTGCACATATGACCTGAAATTAGGGTTTTGGTTTCAGAGGCCATAAATCCAATTTTTTTGGTCATTCTTGTTTTTATTGGTTTCAATATGTTATAAGGATCATGCATACCAAGTTTGATGGAGAAATTCATTGTGGAAGTCATCTGATCATTGAGTAACTTCTTGAGCAAGTCAGAGCAAAATCAGGGCATCTGAGGCCCCCCAACATGGAACCAAAGTGGATTTTTCATCAAAATGAAGTTATATGATCTTTATTTGATCATTGAAGTTCTTAGAAGTTCACAAAATTGAAGAAAAATGAGCTAAACCAAAAGTTTCCAAAAATGGAAATGACTTGTAATGTAAACTTTCTATTTTGGAAAGTTTTTCAACCTCCTCTTTCTCAACCAAAAATGCTTCAAATGAAAAATTGTTGGTCATGAAAGTTGTAGATTGGATCATTCCCTTTTCAAAAAGTACAAGAACAAGATCTAATTTATTTTGTAACTCAAGTTATGGCTTGTCAAAGTTGGCAAAAATCACATAATTTTCAAGAATGCACCAAAAGGGATTCTTTGCAAAACCACTTGCCAAGGCTTTTGTGACTTCAAACACACTTCAATACATCATAACATCACAGTGCATTGCCTCTAGATCAGAATTTCTCAAAGAATTGCAAGATCACATGCCTTGAACATCAAGATTTCTCAAAGGGGCCAAAACTTCACATAATTGCAAAACACCCCATAACTTTATTCCCACATGCTGAATTGCCTCAAGATTGAATTTGTGGACATCCATGAAGTCAGCTGCGCATGGACATGTCCAAAGGCCAGCTGCATTCTTGCCCATACCTCAAGTACAAGAAATGTTGACTTTATGCAAATTCACCCATACCAATCAGCTGCTGCCACCACCCACTCTCTGCCCAACCAGAACACTACAAGCATGCCTCAAGGGTCATTTTTCATAACACACACAAGCTGAAACCTCCAAGAACTCAGCATTGCCCAAAACACTCCCTCTTGCAAAAGCTTTCGAATTTCATAACTCAGCCACTCAATCTTCAAACAAATTTCACCATTCATCTCTAAATCACTCACTAATCACAAACCAACCATTGAAACAACCAAAAACCCTCCATACACCAAACACGATTTTCAGCCAGTTGAGGTGCAATCTCATAAACCAGCCACTCTCAAGGTCTTCCAAGCATCAAAGCTTCTTCAGGAAGGTCATTGGAGTCAGCTTGCACAGGAGAAGCAACCTGAAATCTCCAAACTGAGGAAGCTCAAGCTCAGGTAACTTCTTCAAACATTTTTCCAGAAATGTGATTTTAGGTTATAGAAATGTTCTTCTTGTTGTGTTGATCATGCTGATACTTTTATTTTTGAAAATGGTTGCGATATGAGGATTTTATAAACTTCTGAAAGTTTCACCATGTTTGAGTTTTATCTTCGAATCATGAGTTTGAGTGAGAATAAATTTGTTTTGAGAGTGGATTTGGATTCAGGGAGGTGAGAGGAGTTAATCTGGAGTTTTAGAGCTCCAAAAATAACCTAGGGAAGAAGACTGAGATTTTCAGGTGAGGGTGTCATCGGAGAAGACGACCGGAGCTCTTCTCCGGTGACCTGAAAGTGATTAATGAGATAATTAGGGTTAGGGCTAGGTTTGAATGTGAGTCGTCTGATTCCCTTTCCCGCGCGTGTTTGAGTGGGGGAGATTAGTTCATTAATTCTTAATCTGAATTTAATATTTAATTAAATAGGATTAGCTGGATTTGAATTTAGGCCACAGGATCTGGCGCCAGTCAACCCTAGAAATCCCAGATTCAATCTCAGCCTTTCTTTGCGTTTACTTTTATTAAATTCAGTTTTAATTCATTTTTTTCTTATTTATTTTGTTCCATTTATTAAAAATAGCTAAAAATTTCCAAAAATATTTTTATTTAGCATTTTAATTTCAAATAATTTTCTTAACCCAAAAATATTTTTATTTTTATTTTTCACATTAAAAAATCATTTTTTTAAACATTTAAATGTTTATTTTAATTAATTAATGAAAATTAATTAATTAAAATATCATTTAGGTTTCTAAAAAATCCCAAAAAATTCATATTGTATCTTTAAACATTTAGAGACATTGTCATATCATCCACACAAATTTCTTTATGGTGTTTGAACCATTTTTGATATTTTTCTTGAATTTAGGGTTCATAAAATTCACATTTTAGAACCCTAACTTCATGATTCTTTTCTGCCTAACCAAGAATGGTATGACAATGATTCTTTTTGCATTGATCTTCATTTGACATGTAGTTTCTAGCATAATGTTGTTACGAATTTCTTCTGCCTTTTTGAATTGATTTGCATTTTTTCCCTTTAGGTACCTTAAAACCCTAGATAACTTAGAAAAATCATAACTTCCTTAGGGTTAAGAGTTAGGTCTTCTCCTTTGGGGTATGAAATCATATGGGGTTAGGGTTCTCTTGATTGCATTTTCAATTTTTTATCTTGTCATTTGCTTCTATTTTTTGAGTTTTGCATCTCATGTTGCATGAAAACCCTAATTTCTCATCTTCTCTTGCACACATCTTGCATATGCTTGCATTCAAGAACTTGCCATGACATTTCTTGCATTCACATGACTTCTAAGACATCTTAGGATACATTAGAATCATGCTTGATCATTTCTTCATCCATTTGCCATGTTATGCACCCATTACATTCCATGAGCATTCATGAACTTTCATGCTTCTTTCATGCTTCATTTGCATCCTCATCACTTGTATGAACATTCATATCTCTTGACATGCTTTCATATCATCTCATAACATCATTTGCATCATGAACATGCTTCTGGTTTTGGTTTGCATCCTTTGCATTCATTTCATTTTCATTTCATTTCATTTCTTTTTGCTAACTTTTCAGGTGGTAAGTATTCAGAGAATTGAATTTTCCTTCACTTCTCACAATCTCTTCTCATCTCTCTTATGCATTCATTGTTGCATTTTGTTGCTGCTTTAGAGTGAGCTTGCTCATTCATGTTCCTTCTACACTCTCTTCCTTCAAGTAACTTATCTTCTTAAGTTAAGTAAGTTGACTTGTTTCTTCTGCTTCTCTTTCTTCCATCTTGTCTTCTCCTTGGTGGCTTTTCTTGAAGATCTCTTGCAAGCCTCAAAAACCCTAGGAATACCCAAGCATGTTAACAATTAGGGTTTGATTAGTCCCCCCCATTAGTTTTACCTTTGTGTCATCCTTTGTGTCTCTCTTCTCATCTCATAATCAGAGACTATACCTTTAGGGTTTTAAGACTTTGTGATTAGGGTTATGCCTGCATCCTTCTCTTAGGATGGAGTGTATAACTTTAATCCTAAGTGTTAAACCCTTAATATGTTTAAATCTCTTAATCAATCCATCTAATAATCACCAAGACAATAAGCTTGTAACTTGGGCCTTGCATTAGGGTTCTAATTCTTCCTTAATTGGTCAAGAAGGACTAACCCTAGTGTTAATGGACAAGTCCCCCTCAAGCTGTCTTAAAAACCATAAAATTCATTTCTTAATCTTACCATTAACTAAAATACATTTTAATAAAGGTTTGTTTTGTCATGAGGTTAATTCCTAATCATGGATTAAGTTGAGATATCTTCCTCAGCTTAAATGTGCTCATCTATTATCCTTCTATTAGGATGGTGTAATGAGTCCATTAAATCCTTGATTATGGCTTAAACTCATTACTTAATACTAAACAAAAACTCCAAAAAATCTAAATAATGATTTCAAGTAGGTTAATGATCTTAATCCTACATCATGGTGATTAAGTGTGAGGTGCTTACTTCATACTTAAGGTATTCTCGTTACCCCTAATCAGAGGGAGGATGTGATGAGTTTACTAACCCTTGGTTTAGGTTTAAGCTCATTTTCTTATGACAAACAAAAAAGCAATAAAAGATTGAAAACACCAAAAACAAACAATAATCGTCTCCTTCGGGATTCTTTTCTCACCTTATTCAATCATAAACGAGAACTTGTTTCTTCCGTCTAATGCAAGACAGTTTGCACCTGAGCTAGATAGGTCATACACTTGAGCATAGGCAAGTAAGAAGTTTACAAGTCAATCTATCTTTCAGTCTCTTTGAGTCGAACTACGGTGTTCTGACTTCCTCATTGCACGAGAGGATACTGTAACACCCTAATTTTTGCCCTAAGATTTCGTCGCATATCATCTGCATTTTGCATACAAACAAGATCGCACTGGTTTTCGAGTTTCTCCTCAGATGTGGGTCTATGCTTCGCAGGGGATCACCATTGTTTTTACTTCTTTATCTTTATTTATATTTACTGATTACTAACCAAAATACCAAAAATATGTTGCAGTGTTCTTCTTCTTCTCTGTGTTGCAGGATTTCAAAGACAAGGCAATAATTTCATTCAGATGCGTTTGTTCAGTCACAATTCGATTTCAGATGGATGTTTGACCTAATCTGGTCAAACTATTAAAAGATTGTGTTGACTGCCAATGGTGTGTGCCAATGGTTCATTCATCAGGCAATGCGTTTTCAAAGTACAAGTTGGGTTGTGTGACAGTGTTTTTTGTGCGAAGTTTGGTTTGAATCTTCAGTGTTTATCAGTTCATCGGTTCATCAGTTCATCAGCGATTCATATGAGGATTTATTTTCCTCAGTTTGGTTGCGAATCATCAGGGCATAATCATACAGTTTTTCAGATGACAATTGTGGCTTGAATTACAATTTATCCAACTGTTCAGTGGTTCTGTGATTGGCCATATTCATTTTATCAGAGGCTTGTGCAAGAATAATCCAGATCTAGTTGTGGGCTTAAAGTCAAAATTCCATCCATTATCCATTTTTCTTTCCGATTAAACCATTTATCCATCCGTATACCCTTTTATGACAATTTTTCATTATCCATTTTTTCGATTGTTTACCAAATCATATTATCCAAAATATTATCCATTTGTCGATATCCAATTTCATATCCAATTTTCTACCGATGATCCGAATATTCCATAACCATTTCCAATCTTTTTTTTTTCATTATCCCAAATATTCATCTTTTTTATCCAATTTCCAATTTTTTTTTCGTTTTAATCAATTTCCTTTTATCCATTTTCTATCTAATTCCCTTTTTATTCTAATATTTTAATTTCCATTATTTTTTTCTATCTTTTAATCCATTTTAATTCATATTCCTTCCTTTTTAATTCATATATATATATTCCTAAATATTTCCATATCCCAAGTTCATACAAAAAAATACCAAGACCATTTTTTTTATTATTTTAATTCATAAATACATATTTTTTAGTCCATTAGATTTTTTAGAAAAAATGTAAAAACAAGCAAAGCCTCCATAATTCATGTGCCTTCATACGCCCAAAAGCCAAGCTCCACACCGCCAATCTTTCACTCCATTCAGCCACAAGCCAAGCATTTCACCTTCAGCTAACATCCCAGCATAAGCTGCGGCAACAACAGCAATACACGAACAATAAAACCAAACCTAAGCCTTTGCCAAAGCTCACGCGTACAAGCCTGCCGAAACCGAAAACAAACTCTCACACGCCAGCCTAGCCGCAAACAATTTTTCCTCAGCCCAAGCCCAAATTCCCAACAAAACCGTAAGTCACGCATGAACAACAATTCCAGCCGAACAAAAGCCAACACATTGAAACAATTTCCCGCATCCTGCACCGCATAAGCCAAGCATCAACTCCCTCAGTATTGCATCCCGCATCATGCTTACAACAACACGCGGTAATCACAACTCAAAAACCAAAATGCAAAAATTCACAAAGCAAAACGCAACGAGCACGAAAAATTCATGAACCTCCAAACGCAATTCCAATCCACTCAAAACGGCAATCACATTCAACTCTCTTCTCCTATAAAAGCAACCTCCTTCTCACTTCAAAGATCAAGCTTCAATAGCCTCCCAAATTTCTGCCCAATTCTATTTCTATCAAAATCCCTAAATCCCTTTCCATCTTCAATCTTCCAATCAACCTCCAAATCCTTTCAATCTTCAAATCAATTTATCAAAAATAGAATGTAGAGTGATTTTGTTTGGGCCATGGCCTTAGATCCTTGGATCTGTGATATCCACCCGCGGGGATCTGCTTTCCCCCCTCCCCTTTTTTTTAATTCTTTTTCTACTTTATTTTGTTAAAGGTTTTTTAAAGTGAAGAGTCTTAATAATATTTCTTTTAGAATATTATTAAAATTCTTTAAGAAAAGAATTTAGAAAAATAATTTTAGAAGGATTTTAGAAATGGATATTTTTAAGAAAAGATTTTTAAAATGTTTTGATTTCTTTTATGGATCTATTTTTTTTAGATCCATTTTCTTCATCTTTTTAATTTTGGTCGATGACAATCTTCCGATTCGGGATTGTTGATTTCCTAGGAGTTAAACCTTCATTATTTCAAATCTATGGATGAATGATCATTTGGATGATTCTCCATACTTTGAGATCGTGATAGGTTGCTTTTCGATGAAATTCAACAAAAATCTCGATTAAGATTAGACCTTCCTTTTTCTTTTAGTGTGGCATGTTTTCGGAGAACGATTCATTATATCGTTTCTCTAACATGTATTAACACGAATATTTTCCACTTTAATTAGTGGTGGCCGGCCTCATTTGTAGGGTAATTACTCCGTAAATTACTCGGCGATTGCTTAACATAGACCTACAGTTGTCCCGATTCGGATTAAAGATCCACTTGGATCCGGTTGCCTCGATTTTATTATTCCTTGTTGTGGTTGTGCTTGATTAAGTTCATCATACCACTTTATATTGTAAATATTATAATATTGTGAATATAATTGTTTAAATTTAATCTCTCGCACCCTATCCTTTTATTTTAATCTCTTGCTCCCTTATCTCTTTATTATGCTTTACCATATAATATCACATATCATTTGTTTATAATCTTATTGTGCTTGCTTATATTCATATTGTGCTTGTTTTTATTTTGTCCATTTGGATATCAAAACACTTAATAAAGGATTGAACACTTAAAAAGACTTGTGACTTCTAATTTTGGACTAATGGTTACTATCCCAAGCTTTTGGAGAATGGACTTAGACTTTAAGAACTTCCCCCTTTGCTCAAGATGGAATGGATTAGAAACCTCTGCTTCAAGTTACTTCATTAGCCTTTGAAGAGGAAATTCCGATCTTTGAAGAATTGTGCATATTTTGGTTTGGTAAACTCTTTCCTTAACTTTTAATTCAAGCATTAGGATTAGTCCCTTCATTTCCTCCCCATTCTTTAATTTTCAAAACTTCTCCCTATTTCAAAAACCTTCTTGTTTTCAAACTTCAAACACTTTCATAATCAAACCTTGACTTCGGTCAAGCGATTTTAAACTTTTCATTTTATTTCTTTAAGCAAATGTTAATTCATGTAAATATATCAAAACCATTTTTGTACATACTTTAAAAAACTCAAAACCCACTCAATTGTTTTTGTGCTTTGTGCACCTTTTCTTTTTTCACATGTTTAGATATGATTCATCTTTTCTAGCGGAATTATTCGCTAAAGGATGACGACTTATCTCTACATTCTAAAATCAACTCAACCCATTTGTTCTTTTCAAATTTTGTACCACGAACTACGAGGTTTTGATCTCGCATTGCACTTTGTGGGTACGTAGGCATAAGGCGTTAAAACCTTATCAAACACAAAATCATTAAAAAATATTCTTCTCCTCATCTCTTCCATCTTTTCAAACAAACCAATTTCAGACCAAAAAGCAATAAATATTTCAAAGGGCTCCCGTGGAGTACCACGGACGAGTCGGGTGCCTAAAACCTTCCCGGTTCGTAACCAATCCCCTTACCCAATCTTTGTTTGTTTCTTTTAGCTTTTAATTTTAGACTCCTAGGTTTTTATTCGTTCTTTTACCTTTTTCCTTTCGGAAATAAAGAAAAGCGCGGTGGCGACTCTGTGTTCATCGAGTTAAGTTAATCAATAGCTTACACTCACGATTTTACCGCTAGAGAAAAGTGGCGACTCTGCTGGGGAATAATCTCTAAGCAGATTTAGCCTACTTTGATTTATTTATTGTTTTGGTTTGAATTGTTTGTTATTTGATTGTTCTGTTTCGGTTTTGGTGATCCTCTTTGTGAGATAGATTCTAACCCGGATCTGAGTGTCACTTATGATAGGACGGCGATATTCGAAGCGATATGTGATGGAGTAGTCCAAAGCAATATCAATTTGATAATCTCCACTCGGTTAGGCTCTCTTGGACTATCAATGTCATGACGAGTAATCGTACGTGGCATTATTTTCCGACCTTGAGCTGATCATACTGAGGACCTTAGAACCCTTAACCCATCCTAGCCAATTTAGGAACATAGTGCGGAAACTGTCTGGGTGTAAATCTAAGGCGGTTGTCACGCGATACTACACTCGGACGAGGTCTATTTTAAGAATGTTATCGGTTGGGGAGTAATCCAACGTACCGGTGATATTCTAAAGATGGCTGTTAACTCCGGGCACCTCTGTTAGCACCCTTTTTGTTTTCTGTAGGTACAATGAAGACAAAACCTTAGTACTACCTGTTTGGGTTGGTGTTCTGTTACCTTGACTTCATGCTCGTGACTCAGAACCTAAGCCCGTGTGCCTTGTGTGATCTTGTTTGTGTTTGTTGCATACATGCCATCATACATTCATGAGCATTGTTCGTAAGGTTTCAAAGGACTTATAAGGAACTTTTGCAAAATTTCAGATTTCCATGGCTATGACTTTTGAAAGGAGGAACACAAAGAAGTACACTTTCAAGAATCCTAATGTTGTAGAGTTGAGAAAGCTAGGAGCTTTGGTTGTTGATACCCAAGAGTTCCGAAGATGTCATGGGAAGCTTTTGTATATGTTGGATATTGATGTACCTGAGGGGATTCTCCCTACTTTAGCTCAGTTTTACGACCCGTTGCATCATTGTTTCACTTTTCCGGATTATCAGCTTGTGCCGACTTTGGAGGAGTATTCTCATTGGTTAGGTTTGCCTATTCTGGACAAGGAGTTTCTTTTCACTGGTTTAGAGAAGGAGCTTACTATCAAGGTCATTGCCAAAGCACTGTTTCTTAAGGAATCCGATCTTAATGGGAAGCTTCTTCCAAAGGGGAGTGTTCGTGGTATTAATGCCAAGTTCTTGATGGGAAAGGCATCGACTTCACTTACTTTGGGTCATAAGGATGCTTTTGAGGCAATTCTTGCTTTGCTTATTTACGGGATTGTCTTGTTTCCGAATTTGGATGGTATTGTGGATGAGAATGCTATTCAGATCTTCTTGAAGAAGAACCCGATTCCTACTTTGCTTGGAGATATGTATCATGCTTTTCACTATAGGACCTCCAAAGGTGACAGAGAGATTGTATGTTGTGCGCCTCTTCTTTATAGGTGGTTTATTTTGCACCTACCGAGGTCGGATGTTTTCAAGGACAATAGAGAGAATCGAATATGGTCTCAGAGGTTGATGTCGCTTTCTCATAAGGACATGACATGGTATAGTTCTCATTATGACACTGGAGTTCTTATTGATAGTTGTGGAGAATTTCCTAATGTACCTCTTCTTGGTACACGTGGGGGAATTAGCTACAACCCCATTCTGGCTAGACGACAGTTCGGTTATTGTTTGAAGGATGTTCCAAATAATCTTGCTTTATCCCGTTTCTTCTTTCTTAGTGGTGCTGATTATATAGAGATGAAGAAAAGGATTGCTCATTCTTGGCATGCTGTTCACCGGAAAGAGAGAGGTCAATTGGGTAGACAACACCTTCCTCCTTCCGATTGTTATATTCAGTGGGTTCGATCTAGAGCTTCCAAACTCAAGATGCCTTATCCACCTGAGGAGCCTATGTTTCCCATATTGCCTTTGTCTGCATTTCTACCTCCCGTTGATGAGAAGTTGGTTCTTCAAGAAGAGTTAGAGAAGATGAAGAAAGAAAGAAGAATGGTTACTTGAGAGGACTACTATGCAGGAGCAGCTTAAGGAGAAAGATGATCTTATCGAGCTACTTGAGCGGCGCGTCACGAAGAGGCCGAGAGAGGATTTATTTTCCTCTAGTACTCCAGCTACTATTCCTCCTACTTCCGGTGCTTGGAAGGCCATTGTCGACAAGTTGGTGAAGGATAAGGAAGATAGGGAAGAGCGGTACAAGAATGAGATCAAGAGGATTCGTATGAAGTATCAGCCAGGATTCGGGACTTCTTCGGATATGATTCCCTAGGCTTAGTTTACTCTTGCTCTTATGTATTAGGATTATTGATGTTTGTACTTCATTTGTAATCCTCACTTTGATATTAATGAGAATGAGTTTTTAAGAATTTCAAAAATGTTTCTTTATGAATATTGCAAGTTATCTTATAATCCTTTGAAATCTTTGCATTTGCATACGCATAGCATGCATCATACTTGCATTTTGTCTTGCTTTTTGAGTGTTCTCCAGGGATCTTATTGTTGTTTCTTGGTCTTCATCCAGTGTTCCTATCAAGCTGACTCATCGATTCGATACTCGAGCTAATCGAAGAAGAGTGATGGATACTTTGCAACAAGAGAATCGCGAGCTGCGTGAGGAGGTTACTTATCTGAGGGAAAGCTTGGAAAGAGTGACTGCTATGACGGAAAATTTGGTGGCTGCTCAGAATCAGCTACCTCCTTCTCCTGTTCGGAATACTGTCATCTCCGAGGTTGTTACCGCATCAGTTCCTGTTGTTGAGACTGTTATTTCTCCTCGCTATCGTATACCTGCTAGCACGCCCTGGGGCATGCACGTTGACTTTTTTCCTGCTGGTTATCGTCCTCCTCATCATCAGGAGATTGCTGCATTTAATACTCTCCCACCACCAGTTTGGACTACTCTTCCTCCAATTGTGACTACTGTACCGCCTGTGGGGCGTGCTATTCCACACCATGATGAAATGATTTACCATGCTGAGCCTAGCGAAGGTGCTGGAGTAGCTGAAAGACTTGATGACTTCCAGGGACGCTTTGTTGAGATCCAGAGGGAGATGAGAGCTTTGAAGCACAAGGATTTGTTCGGGAAAGATGCTTATGACCTTTGTCTGGTCCCGAATGTTAAAGTTCCTTACAAATTTAAGCTGCCTGAGTTTGAGAAGTACAAAGGCAACACTTGTCCGTTGAGCCATTTGACGATGTATGCAAGGAAGATGTCTGCTCAGACTGATAATGATAAGCTGCTGATTCACTATTTCCAGGACAGTTTGACCGGTTCACCCATGAGGTGGTATATGAGTCTGGATAATAGCCAAATCAAGACCTTCAATGATTTGGGAGAAGCTTTTGTGAGGCAGTACAAGTACAACGTTGATATGGCGCCTGATAGAGATCAACTTCGTGCTATGTCCCAGAAGGACAAAGAGACTTTTAAAGAATATGCACAGAGATGGAGAGAACTGGAAACCCAGATTGTTCCTCCGCTGGAAGAAAAAGAAATGACGAAGATCTTCTTGAAGACGTTGGGTTCTTTTTATTATGAGAGGATGATAGCAAGCGCTCCTTATGACTTTACTGAAATGGTGAGCATGGGGATGCGTTTAGAAGAAGGTGTCCGTGAGGGACAGTTAAGTTAAGAGAACAGTAATGGTTCAAGCGCTAGAAGGTTCAACTTCGGGAAAAATAAAGAAAATGAGACTAATGCAGTATCTCGTGAAAGTTATAGAAGACCTCACAATCGTAGTAATCACCATTCTCAGCATGTGGCTTCTGTAACACCGATGATTAACGTGGCTCCAACTGTGCCAGCTGTTCCAAAGTACCAACCTCGTTATCAGCAACCTTCTGTGCAACAAGGTGGTAATCAACAAGCTCGGGCTAAGCCAAGTTTTGATCCTATTCCGATGCCGTATGCGGACTTGCTTCCGTCTTTGATTGCAAAGAATCTTGTGCAAACTCGTCCTCCACCTCCAGTTCCGGAAACTATTCCATGGTGGTATAAGCCAGAGGCTCGCTGTGCTTTTCATCAAGGTGCCCCGGGGCATGATGTTGAGAATTGTTATCCATTGAAGTTTGAAGTACAGAAGTTGATGAGGAACAATGTCCTGTATTTCAATGATGTTAATCCAAATGTGTAGAAGAATCCGTTGCCGAAGCATGGTAATGCGTCTGTGAATATGGTTGCTGGTTGTCCTGGGTTGTTCAAGATTTATGAAGTCCGTCATATCCGAAGATCTTTGGTGGAGATGCATGCTTTCTTGAGTGAATATCACGATATTGATCACAACTATGCTGGATGTTGTATTTGCTCGGTGAATCCTCGTGGTTGCGTGATTGTTAAAAGGGATATTCAAAAGATGATGGACGATAAATTGATTGAAGTAACAGCAAAAAGAGATGAATACGAGAATGAAGTGAATGTTATTATGCCTCAGTTCAATCTTCCTGAGAGGGTTGCTCCTGAGAGGGTCGTGATTTCTTTTGATAGTCGCAAGACTGCTGTTACTCCATTGGTGATTAATGTGCCTGGACCAATGCCTTATGAGTCTGATAAAGATGTTCCATACCGTTATAATGCTACGATGATAGAGAATGGTAGGGAAGTTCCTCTTCCTACTCCAAAGTCTGTGGTTAGCATTGCTGACGTGACGAAAGTTACCCGAAGCGGTAGAGTGTATGCTTCAGATCCTCCAAAGAGAGTTGAAGATACAAGTGCAAATAAGCAGATTATGGATACTGTTGCCCAATCGGGCCAAGCTGGTAATAGTGATGATGAAGTGCTAAAGTTGATAAAGAAGAGTGAGTATAACATTTCTGAGCAGTTATTGCAGACTCCCTCGAAGATATCAGTTTTGTCTCTCTTGATGAGTTCTGAGGCTCATAGGCAGTCATTGCAGAAGATTCTGGATCAAGCTTATGTTGACCATGATGTGACTGTTGATCAATTTGATAGCATTGTGGAGAATATCACATCTTGCAACAATTTAAGCTTCTGTGATGATGATCTGCCTGAAGAAGGAAGAAATCATAACTTGGCGTTGCATATTTCGGTGAATTGTCAGGAAGATGCTTTATCTAAGGTGCTAGTTGATACCGGATCGTCTCTGAATGTTATGCCAAAGTCGACTTTGTCAAAGCTTGCGTTTCAAGGTGCTCCCATGAGACACAGTGGGATTATAGTGAAAGCGTTTGATGGGTCAAAGAAGACAGTGATTGGAGAGGTGGATCTTCCTATTCTTATTGGACCGTTTATATTCAAGATTACTTTTCAGGTAATGGATATACGTCCCGCATACAGTTGTCTCCTCGGAAGACCATGGATCCACGAGGCTGGAGCTGTGACGTCCACTCTCCATCAAAAGTTGAAGTTTGTGAGAGAAGGTAAGTTGGTGACCATTGAAGGTGAGAGAGCGATGCTTGTGAGCAATCTGTCTTCTTTCTCTTATATTGATGCCAAAGAAGAGGTGGGAACGTCGTTTCAAGCTCTTTCTATTATGGATAATGTTGCTAAGAAGAATGCCATGCCCATGTCTTCTTTCAAAGATGCTCTGCGAGTGATTGAAGCTGGTCAGTCTGATGGTTGGGGGCGAATCATTGATGCTGTCGACAACAAGGAAGGTTTTGGTATCGGCTTTGCGCCAGGCGTGGTTATTAATAACTCAAAGACTATTCAAGAAGGCTTCCGAAGTGATGGATTTATCAACGATCATTCCGCTGCTGCCATCATTGATGATGATGAAGACGAAGAAATGCCAGACTTCGTTACGCATGGAAAGATTTGCCAGAATTGGATCGCTGTTGATGTTCCTTTTATTGTTCATTCTTCAAAGTAATTTGTTTTTATTTTCTTTCAAAAATCCTTTAACTCTGCTCAAGGTGAAAGTGATGTTTGTCGGGCTTTGTTTCAAATTTTATCATCATCAATAAAATGTTATTTTGTTATTTCCATATGTGTTTTTCATTTTTTGCTTTATTCTGAAAAATGGTAACAAAAAAAACCCAAAAATAATAATGATTGTTTATCTGCATATTGTTTGCACTTTTGTTCATGCTCTAAATTAAAATAAAATCATTGCGCAGATTGATTGATAAACCCATTGAAAACAATGATCCTATGCCCTCTCCCAACTTTGAATTCCATGTGTTTGAAGCTGAGGAAGAGGATGATGAAGAGATTCCAGATGAAATTTCTCGGTTGCTTGAGCACGAGGAAAAGATTATTCAGCCTCATGGAGAGTCTATAGAGATGGTCAACTTGGGTTCTGAAGATGAAAAGAAAGAAGTCAAAGTTGGAGCATTGCTTGGTCCTGATGTTAAGAAGAGGATTATAGACCTTCTCAGAGAATATGTTGATGTATTTGCTTGGTCTTATCAAGACATGCCAGGTCTTGATACTAGTATTGTGGAGCATAGATTGCCGCTGAAGCCCGAATGTCCACCTGTGAAGTAGAAGCTCAGACGAACTCATCCAGACATGGCAGTAAAAATCAAAGAGGAGGTTCAAAAGCAGATTGATGCAGGTTTTCTTGTGACGTCAACTTATCCTGAATGGGTGGCCAATGTCATTCCTGTTCCGAAGAAAGATGGAAAAGTCCGAATGTGCGTTGATTACAGAGATTTGAACAAAGCCAGTCCGAAAGATGATTTTCCATTGCCACACATTGATATGTTGGTAGATAATACGGCTAAGTTTGATGTGTTCTCTTTTATGGACGAATTTTCCGGTTATAATCAAATAAAGATGGCACCTGAGGACATGGAAAAGACCACATTTATTACATCATGGGGAACATTCTGCTACAGATTGATGCCCTTTGGATTGAAGAATGCTGGTGCGACGTATCAAAGAGCTATGACTACACTTTTCCATGATATGATGCACAAAGAAATCGAAGTATATGTTGATGATATGATCGCCAAGTCGAAGACTGAAGAGGATCATGTTGAACATTTGCTGAAGTTGTTTCAGAGATTAAGGAAATATAAGCTTCGTTTGAATCCGAACAAGTGCACATTTGGTGTACGTTCTGGAAAGTTGCTAGATTTCATTGTCAGCCAAAGAGGCATTGAAGTTGATCCTGATAAAGTGAAAGCTATTCAGGAAATGCCTGCTCCAAGAACCGAGAAGCAAGTAAGAGGATTCTTGGGCCGTTTGAATTATATCTCAAGGTTTATCTCTCACATGACTGCTACATGTGCTCCGATCTTCAAGCTGCTTCGCAAAGATAAAGGTTGTGTCTGGACGGATGATTGTCAGAAGGCATTTGAAAGTATTAAAGAATATCTGCTTGAACCTCCTATCTTGTCTCCTCCGGTGGAAGGTAGACCGATGATCATGTACTTGACTGTGTTGGAAGATTCCATGGGTTGTGTGCTCGGTCAGCAAGATGAAACTGGAAGAAAAGAATCTACAATTTACTACTTGAGTAAGAAATTAACTGATTGTGAGTCTCGGTACTCTATGCTTGAAAAAACTTGTTGTGCCTTAGCTTGGGTTGCAAAGCGTCTTCGCCAGTATATGTTGAATCATACGACTTGATTGATCTCTAAAATGGATCCAATCAAGTATATCTTTGAAAAGCCTGCTTTGACTGGGAGGATTGCTCGTTGGCAAATGTTATTATCAGAATATGATATCGAGTACCGAACTCAAAAAGCTATAAAAAGTAGTATCTTGGCTGACTATTTGACACATCAACCGATTGATGATTACCAACCAATCAAGTTTGATTTTCCAGATGAAGATGTGATGTTTTTGAAAGTGAAAGATTGTGATGAACCTTTGATTGAGGAAGGGGCGGAGCCTGGATCTCGATGGGGTTTAGTTTTTGATGGTGCTGTGAATGCACGTGGAAGAGGAATTGGGGCAATGATCATTACTCCCCATGGTTCACATATTCCTTTTGCCGCAAGGTTAACTTTTCCTTGTACCAACAATGAAGCTGAGTATAAAGCCTGCATTATGGGACTTGAAGAAGCTATTGATCTGAGGATTAAGCATCTTGATGTATATGGAGATTCTGCCTTGGTAATCAATCAAATTCAGGGCACGTGGGTAACTCATCAACCCCACTTGATCCCTTATAGAGATTATGCCAGGAAGATATCAACTTTCTTCACCAAAGTTGAGTTCCATTATATTCCTCGTGATGAGAATCAGATGGCAGATGCTCTAGCAACCATAGCTTCTATGATAAAAGTGCACCAGTGGAATGATGTTCCCATGATCAGTGTGATGCGACTTGAAAGACCAGCTCATGTGTTTCCAGTTGAAGAGGTCCATGATGACAAGCCTTGGTATCACGATATTAAATGTTTCCTCCAGAGTCAAGAATACCCGCTTGGGGCATCTGATAAAGATAAGAGAACTTTGAGGAGATTGGCAGGAAATTTCTTCCTGAATGGAAATGTGCTTTATAAGAGAAATTTTGACATGGTCTTGCTCAGATGCGTGGATAGACACGAAGCAGACATGTTGATGAAAGAAATTCATGAAGGATCTTTTGGCACTCATGCTAATGGGCATGCAATGGCTAAAAAGATGTTGAGAGCAGGTTACTATTGGCTGACAATGGAATCTGATTGTTGCAAGTATGTGAAAAAATGCCATAAGTGTCAAGTGTATGCTGATAAGATTCACGTGCCACCAGCTTATCTCAATGTGATTTCTTCCCCATGGCCTTTCTCTATGTGGGGAATTGATATGATCGGCATGATTGAACCCAAGGCTTCGAATGGACATCGTTTTATTCTCGTGGCAATTGACTACTTCACCAAGTGGGTTGAAGCGACATCGTATGTTAATGTGACCAAGCAAGTTGTGGTTCGGTTTATCAAGAATAATATTATCTGCAGAAATGGTTTTTCGAATAGAATCATTACTGATAATGATTCAAACTTGAACAATAAGATGATGAAAGAGCTTTGTGAAGATTTCAAGATTCAACACCATAATTCTTCTCCTTATAGACCGAAGATGAATGGGGTTGTTGAAGCTGCGAACAAGAACATCAAGAAGATTATTCAGAAGATGGTTGTGACGTACAAGGACTGGCATGAGATGCTCCCTTTTGCTTTGCATGGGTATCGTACATCTGTCTGCACTTCAACAGGGGCAACCCCTTTCTCACTTGTTTATGGTACAGAAGCAGTGCTCCCCGTCGAAGTTGAGATCCCATCAATGAGAGTTCTGATGGAAGCCAAGTTGACTGAGGCTGAATGGTGTCAAAGTAGATTTAATCAGTTGAATTTGATTGAAGAAAAGAGAATTACAGCTTTGTGTCATGGTCGGTTGTACCAGCAAAGAATGAAGAAAGCTTTTGATAAGAAGGTCAAACCTCGTGTATTCAGAGAAGGCGACCTCGTGCTCAAAAAGATTCAGTCTTTCCTTAAAGATTCTCGGGGCAAGTGGACTCCGAACTATGATGGACCATATGTTGTTAAGAAAGCCTTCTCTGGCGGTTCATTAATTCTTGCAACTATGGATGGTGAGGAGATCACTCGCCCTGTGAATGCGGATGCAGTCAAGAAATACTTTGCCTAAAAAATAAAAGAACAGCTCGCTAAGTTGAAAACCCGAAAGGGCGGCTTAGGCAAAAATGAGCGTCTCGGTGGATTGAAAACCTGAAAGGGCGGTCCAGGCAAAAAATTAGAGACAAAAATAGAAATAATTATCCCGGTAGATTGAAAACCCGAAAGTGCAATCTAGGCAAAAGTTAGGGATCATGGCAAGTAACTGCGTCGACAGACTGAATCACTTGTAGCAACCGAAGATTTCAGATTCTATCCCTCAGAAGAATTATTCATCAAAGATTCTTATTCACTCATCCTTGACTGAAGTTTCGGACACAGTGGAGTTCAAAGTTGATAGGGAGAATAGTGATCATTGTATCTCAATGTAGCCCTTTTCCATGTATTTACAATTTTTCAAACTTGTAATGATCCATGGAGTCATGCCATTTGCTGACTACCATTCTATCAATGAATTTGAGCTTTTATCCAATTGTTTGCAATTCTTTATATTGTTTCTGTTTACAAAATTTCAATTTATTGTTGATGATGTTTTTTGAAACAAATTTAATAAATTTAATCTTTGAAGATTTTAAAAACATTTTTTCTTTTGATATATGAACAAAGAAAGGATATCAACAGTGATTCCAAGAATGGTAAAGTCTGGATGTGTGTAACTCGTCTCTCCCAAAGCAGGGTTTGATTCGGTTGTATCCATGCCAAGTTCCTGGATAGTCTTGACAGTTTGATGATTAATGATGTTTTGTTCCCCAATTATGATGTTGAACGAAGATTTGTATGTATTCCCCAGAAGAGTTGTTGGAAGGGATGTTCAGAATCCCTAGCTGAGTTTTGATATCTTCCTCAGCAAGTTACCTTTAAATTGAGAAGTATTGGGAATTCCCAGCTGAGCTTTTGTTCCTCAGCCTGATTTGTTTGCATCCTTGAATATAGAAGTATTGATATAGCAGTCAGTTTAGAGGTTTTCTTTTACCTATGTTGGGTACTGATTTAAAATCCCTCGTAACTGTTATGGTTATGATGTTAACTTCTGATATCCCCATATGGACCCCCAGTAGGTCTGCATGTGTTGATTTCCAGCAGGTTCCTATGAGATTTTTAGCAGGTCTTGCACTCTATCCCCAAGTAGAGCAGGAATTGTATGACAGTTATTCCTTGTGAAGTTTGATTTTTATCAAGAATTTTTTCCATCCTCAGCAGATTATTACCTTTCCTCAGCAGGATGATATTCTTATTGATGCTGTCTCTTCATGATTTAAGCCTTGTAGCAGGATTTTATTCCTTTGATGGCTTATGATATCCCCTTGCAGATTGCAAGTTGAATCTCCAGCATGTTTCCCTACATTGTTGCCTTGGGATTAGCCGAGTATCCGGTTGTTGTGGTGTTTATGTCGCCTGTTTCTTATCTTTATGTCTGTTTTTTCAGCATATTCATAAGCATATTCATACGCATAAGCATAGCATCGTTTGCTTGCATTCTTGCGTTTATCATTGTTATCTGCTCTTTGGTGTGGACTTTCCCCACAGAGTGTGTATGTCGTATTCCTCTCAAGTTTAGAGTGTCGACCATTAAGCAGAAAGAGTTAATCCTTTCCAATTCCCCACTGAGTTTGTTGCTCGTGGATGATGTTGATTCAGTTTCCTCCCAGTTTATTATCTGGATGGATTTTCCCCAGTTGAGATATTTCCTCCTCGGGATGAGTCTTGTTTGACCGTTTCTCTCCAATTTGTTCTTGGATTGAACTTTGGTCTTCTTTTGTGGATATATTGCTTTGGAATTAAGCTATCACTGTTTGATAGTGGGCAACATTTTTCTCCAGCTTGGGTATATTACTTTGGAATTAAGCTATCAGTAATCGATAGTGGGTAATATTACCAAATTGATCAAGTTCTTTTACTTGTACTCCTACCCAGTAAATTCGGTAGTCGAGATTTCTGCCTCTTACCCAGTAAAAAGGTAATAGAGTTTGTTTTCATTTGCTTAAGCTCCTACCCAGTAAATCAGGTAGTTGAGAATTGTTCTACCAAGTAAATCCGGTAGTCAAGTTATTTTCCTCTTACCCAGTAAAAAGGTAATAGAATCAGATATTTTTCTTCTTACCCAGTAAAAAGGTAATAGAAGCTGTTTCCATTTGATTGAGTTCCTACCCAGTAAATCAGGTAGTTGATCATACTCCTATCCAGTAAATCGATAGTTGAGTTCGTTATTCCTTACCCAGTAAAAGGTAATTGAGGTTATTCCTCCGTATTTTGCTCCTATCCAGTAAATCGATAGTCGAGTCTTTTATATCTCCTATCCAGTAAATCAGGTAGTTAAGAATATTTCTTACCCAGTAAAAAGGTAATTGAGGTTATCCCTCTGTATTTCGCTCCTATCCAGTAAATTGATAGTTGAGTCTGTTGTATTTCCTACCCAGTAAACAGGTAGTTGATGATTCTTTTCCAACTCAGTATTTCTCCATTTTTGGATTCAAGTACTTTGTTTGGTTGATATTCCTGGCAGGGTGTTTATTTTCCCTGGTTGAATCTATTCTCTGATTATATCATATCTTTTCCCAAGTGGAGTCTGCTATCCAGTGATTTATTTTCCTGGATTCTTTGGTTGTCTGTTGTTGTTTCCCCAGCGGGATTTTCTTCTGTGTCCCCAAGTTTTTGCTTTTCTCTGGTGGTCATATTTTCCCCACAGAGATCTTGGGTCTGCATATCATATTCATATCATATCATTGTTCTCTTAGGACAAAAATTGGGTATTCTGTATTTAAGTCTCTCCCATCTTGTAGAGACGAAGATGTCAATCTTCATATCTCCGGATTGAAGAAACTTAAATAGGGGCAGCTGTAACAACCTAATTTTTGCCCTAAGATTTCGTCGTATATCATCTGCATTTTGCATACAAACAAGATCACACTGGTTTTCGAGTTTCTCCTCAGATGTGGGTCTATGCTTCGCAGGGGATCACCATTGTTTTTACTTCTTTATCTTTATTTATATTTACTGATTACTAACCAAAATACCAAAAATATGTTGCAGTGTTCTTCTTCTTCTCTATGTTGCAGGATTTCAAAGACAAGGCAATAATTTCATTCAGATGCGTTTGTTCAGTCACAATTCGATTTCAGATGGATGTTTGACCTAATCTGGTCAAACTATTAAAAGATTGTGTTGACTGCCAGTGGTGTGTGCCAATGGTTCATTCATCAGGCAATGCATTTTCAAAGTACAAGTTGGGTTGTGTGACAATGTTTTTTGTGCGAAGTTTGGTTTGAATCTTCAGTGTTTATCAGTTCATCGGTTCATCAGTTCATCAGCGATTCATATGAGGATTTATTTTCCTCAGTTTGGTTGCGAATCATCAGGGCATAATCATACAGTTTTTCAGATGACAATTGTGGCTTGAATTACATTTTATCCAACTGTTCAGTGGTTCTGTGATTGGCCGTATTCATTTTATCAGAGGCTTGTGCAAGAATAATCCAGATCTGGTTGTGGGCTTAAAGTCAAAATTCCATCCATTATCCATTTTTCTTTCCGATTAAACCATTTATCCATCCGTATACCCTTTTATGACAATTTTTCATTATCCATTTTTTCGATTGTTTACCAAATCATATTATCCAAAATATTATCCATTTGTCGATATCCAATTTCATATCCAATTTTCTACCGATTATCCGAATATTCCATAACCATTTCCAATCATTTTTTTTCATTATCCCAAATATTCATCTTTTTTATCCAATTTCCAATTTTTTTTTCGTTTTAATCAATTTCCTTTTATCCATTTTCTATCTAATTCCCTTTTTATTCTAATATTTTAATTTCCATTATTTTTTTCTATCTTTTAATCCATTTTAATTCATATTCCTTCCTTTTTAATTCATATATATATTCCTAAATATTTTCATATCCCAAGTTCATACAAAAAAATACCAAGACCATTTTTTATTATTATTTTAATTCATAAATACATATTTTTTAGTCCATTAGATTTTTTAGAAAAAATGTAAAAACAAGCAAAGCCTCCACAATTCACGTGCCTTCATACGCCCAAAAGCCAAGCTCCACGCCGCCAATCTTTCACTCCATTCAGCCACAAGCCAAGCATTTCACCTTCAGCTAACATCCCAGCATAAGCTGCGGCAACAACAGCAATACACGAACAATAAAACCAAGCCTAAGCCTTTGCCAAAGCTCACGCGTACAAGCCTGCCGAAATCGAAAACAAACTCTCACACGCCAGCCTAGCCGCAAACAATTTTTCCTCAGCCCAAGCCCAAATTCCCAGCAAAACCGTAAGTCACGCATGAACAACAATTCCAGCCGAACAAAAGCCAACACATTGAAACAATTTCCCGCATCCTGCACCACATAAGCCAAGCATCAACTCCCTCAGTATCGCATCCCGCATCACACTTACAACAACACGCGGTAATCACAACTCAAAAACCAAAACGCAAAAATTCACAAAGCAAAACGCAACGAGCACGAAAAATTCATGAACCTCCAAACACAATTCCAATCCACTCAAAACGGCAATCACACTCAACTCTCTTCTCCTATAAAAGCAACCTCCTTCTCACTTCAAAGATCAAGCTTCAATAGCCTCCCAAATTTCTGCCCAATTCTATTTCTATCAAAATCCCTAAATCCCTTTCCATCTTCAATCTTCCAATCAACCTCCAAATCCTTTCAATCTTCAAATCAATTTATCAAAATCCCTAAACTTAAACCGAATTGAATCTGAATTGAAAGAGAAGAAAGAAGAAACCAAAAAAAGTGAGAAGAAGAAGATCACGAATTTGACAAAGGAAGAAGAAGTGTTTCTGATTTCGTGTTTGATTTAGAAGGTAGCGGCATCTTCCCCCCCCCCTGTGTTTGCGCAGTTTGTTCGTGAAAGAGAAAAAGAAGAAAACATTGTTTCTTTTTTTCTTATTTATTTTTATAAATTGTTTTATTTATTTTTTTTAACAAAAATAGAATGTAGAGTGATTTTATTTGGGCCATGGCCTTAGATCCTTGGATCTGTGATATCCACCCGCGGGGATCTGCTTTCCCCCCTCCCCTTTGTTTTAATTCTTTTTTTACTTTATTTTGTTAAAGGTTTTTTAAAGTGAAGAGTCTTAATAATATTTCTTTTAGAATATTATTAAAATTCTTTAAGAAAAGAATTTAGAAAAATAATTTTAGAAGGATTTTAGAAATGGATATTTTTAAGAAAAGATTTTAAAAATGTTTTGATTTCTTTTATGGATCTATTTTTTTTAGATCCATTTTCTTCATCTTTTTAATTTTGGTCGATGACAATCTTCCGATTCGGGATTGTTGATTTCCGAGGAGTTAAACCTTCATTATTTCAAATCTATGGATGAATGATCATTTGGATCATTCTCCATACTTTGAGATCGTGATAGGTTGCTTTTCGATGAAATTCAACGAAAATCTCGATTAAGATTAGACCTTCCTTTTTCTTTTAGTGTGGCATGTTTTCGGAGAACGATTCATTATATCATTTCTCTAACATGTATTAACACGAATATTTTCCACTTTAATTAGTGGTGGCCGGCCTCATTTTTAGGGTAATTACTCCGTAAATTACTCGGCGATTGCTTAACATAGACCTACAGTTGTCCCGATTCGGATTAAAGATCCACTTGGATCCGGTTGCCTCGATTTTATTATTCCTTGTTGTGGTTGTGCTTGATTAAGTTCATCATACCACTTTATATTGTAAATATTATAATATTGTGAATATAATTGTTTAAATTTAATCTCTCGCACCCTATCCTTTTATTTTAATCTCTTGCTCCCTTATCTCTTTATTATGCTTTACCATATAATATCATATATCATTTGTTTATATTCATATTGTGCTTGTTTATATTCATATTGTGCTTGTTTTTATTTTGTCCATTTGGATATCAAAACACTTAATAAAGGATTGAACACTTAAAAAGACTTGTGACTTCTAATTTTGGACTAATGGTTACTATCCCAAGCTTTTGGAGAATGGACTTAGACTTTAAGAACTTCCCCCTTTGCTCAAGTTGGAATGGATTAGAAACCTCGGCTTCAAGTTACTTCATTAGCCTTTGAAGAGGAAATTCCGATCTTTGAAGAATTGTGCATATTTTGGTTTGGTAAACTCTTTCCTTAACTTTTAATTCAAGCATTAGGATTAGTCCCTTCATCTCCTCCCCATTCTTTAATTTTCAAAACTTCTCCCTATTTCAAAAACCTTCTTGTTTTCAAACTTCAAACACTTTCATAATCAAACCTTGACTTCGGTCAAGCGATTTTAAACTTTTCATTTTATTTCTTTAAGCAAATGTTAATTCATGTAAATATATCAAAACCATTTTTGTACATACTTTAAAAAACTCAAAACCCACTCAATTGTTTTTGTGCTTTGTGCACCTTTTCTTTTTTCACATGTTTAGATATGATTCATCTTTTCTAGCGGAATTATTCTCTAAAGGATGACGACTTATCTCTACATTCTAAAATCAACTCAACCCATTTGTTCTTTTCAAATTTTGTACCACGAACTACGAGCTTTTGATCTCGCATTGCACTTTGTGGGTACGTAGGCATAAGGCGTTAAAACCTTATCAAACACAAAATCATTAAAAAATATTCTTCTCCTCATCTCTTCCATCTTTTCAAACAAACCAATTTCAGACCATAAAGATATAAATATTTCAAAGGGCTCCCGTGGAGTACCACGGACGAGTCGGGTGCCTAAAACCTTCCCGATTCGTAACCAATCCCCTTACCCAATCTCTGTTTGTTTCTTTTAGCTTTTACTTTTAGACTCCTAGGTTTTTATTCGTTCTTTTACCTTTTTCCTTTCGGAAATAAAGAAAAGCGCGGTGGCGACTCTGTGTTCATCGAGTTAAGTTAATCAATAGCTTACACTCACGATTTTACCGCTACAGATACGTAGGTATAACTCAACAGTTATCGAACAAAAGTCTCTGTATATTTACCCTCTTCCAACATTATTCTTTAACCCTCATTCCTGAGCATTTTTCACTTCACATCTCTTTTACACTGACACTTGTATATTCTTTTCCAACTTTTGCACACAGATAGCACTGGCACTACCCCTTTAAACATAAACTTTCAAGCGTGGATCCCGTCGAGTACGACAGACAATCTGGGTGCTAATACCTTCCCAGGTTGTAACCAACCCCCTTTCTCAGTTTCTCTGGTTCGCGACCGTCTTATCCATTTCTTTCCTAGGTTTATGCAGCATTACCTTTCCTTCGGGATAAAAATGCTTAGCTGGCGACTCTTTTCAGTTCATCTTCATGTTCTCTCTCTTTCGCCGACCGTTCACGTTTGTACCCCTTCTGGCCATGTATCATTTGGTGGGAGCGACAATAAGGAGAAGAATTATGATGCTGAATCTGGAAGTCCCGACACAACTCTGCCATCATCTTGTTGTTCAAATTAGAACCATTGTCAATAATGATTCGCTCGGGCACTCCATATCTGCAAATGATGTCTCTTTTCAGAAATCTGGCCACCACTTGACGAGTGACATTGGCATAAGACGCTGCTTCAACCCACTTAGTAAAGTAATCAATCGCGACCAAAATGAAACGATGACCGTTTGAAGCAGTAGGCTCTATTTTCCTGATCATGTCAATGCCCCACATAGAAAAGGGCCAAGGAGATGACATGACATTGAGCGGGCTGGGAGGAACATGCACCTTGTCTGCATAAATCTGGAACTTGTGGCACTTACGGGCGTACGAACAACAATATGCATCCATTGTTATCCAATAGTACCCCGATCTCAACAACTTCTTAGCCATTGCATGCCCTCCTGCATGAGTACCGAAAGATCCCTCGTGGACTTCTTGCATTAACAGGCTTGCTTCGTGTCTATCCACGCATCTGAGCAAGACCATGTCAAAGTTCCTCTTATACAAAACCCCATCTGTATTCAAGAAGAAGCTGGCAGCAAGTCGTCTTAAGGTCTTTTCGTCGTTGGATGATGCCCCAGCTGGGTATTCTTGTTTTTCCAGGAAGAGCTTGATATCGAAGTACCAAGGTTTCTCATCAGACACTGCGTCTACAGAGAAAGCATAAGCTGGTGCGTCAAGCCTAGAAATGTCAATCCTGGGTACATAGTTCCAACACAAGACTTTGATGGACGAAGAGAGAGTAGCCAATGCATCGGCAAATTGATTCTCATCTCGTGGTATATACTGCAGCTTAACCGTTGTAAAGATCGTCAACAGTCTTCTAGCATAATCCCTATAAGGAACTAAGTATTCTTGATGTGTATACCACTTGCTGGTAATCTGATTGATAACGAGGGCTGAATCTCCGAATATATCGAGAGTCTTAATCCGAAGATTAATAGCCTCCTCTATTCCCATTATGCACGCCTCGTATTCCGCTTCATTGTTGGTGCAACCAAAAGTAATTCTGGCAGCGAAGGGAAAGTGAACACCTTCAGGAGTGATAAGAACGGCACCAACTCCACGTCCGTTGATATTGACTGCCCCATCAAACATCAACTTCCATTTGGATTCAGGGTCTGGCCCCTCCTCCAGAAGTGGTTCCTCGCAATCTTTTGTTTTGAGGTACATGATGTACTCATCAGGGAAATCAAATTTCATTGGCTGATAGTCATCTTCCAGTGGCTGCTGTGCAAGATAATCTGACAATACACTTCCTTTGATGGCTTTCCGAGAAGTATATTGTATGTCATACTCTGTTAAGATCATTTGCCACCTTTCAACCCTTCCGGTTAACGCTGGTTTCTCGAAAATATACTTGACAGGGTCCATTTTTGAGATTAGCAATGTGGTATGGGTCAACATATATTGTCTTAGTCGGCGAGCAGCCCATACCAAAGCGCAACAAGTTTTCTCGAGCAGTGAGTAACGAGATTCACAGTCGGTAAACTTTTTGCTAAGGTAGTAAATAGCATACTCTTTTCGACCAGACTCGTCATGTTGGCCTAGAACACACCCCATCGACCCCTCTAGCACAGTCAAGTACATGATAAGTGGCAGTCCTGGAACTGGAGGCATTAGAATCGGAAGTGTCTGCAAATATTCTTTTATTTTTTCAAAGGCTCTTTGACAGTCCTTATTCCACCTGACTGTTTGTTCTTTTCTCAACAATTTGAATATCGGCTCACACGTGGCAGTTAGATGAGATATGAACCGTGAAATGTAGTTCAATCTCCCTAAAAACCCGCGCACTTCTTTTTCTGTTTTCGGTGCAGGCATATCTTGTATTGCTTTTACTTTTGCAGGATCCACCTCAATTCCTTTCTGGCTAACAATAAAACCCATCAATTTTCCGGACCGCACTCCGAAAGTACACTTGTTTGGATTTAACCTAAATTTATACTTTATCAATCTATCAAACAACTTTTTGAGATTGACCAGATGCTCTTCTTCGTCTCGGGACTTGGCAATCATGTCGTCCACATAGCATTCAATTTCTTTGTGTATCATGTCGTGGAACAATGTAACCATAGCCCGCTGATACGTTGCCCCAGCGTTCTTCAACCCAAAGGGCATAACCTTGTAACAGGATGTACCCCATGGGGTAATGAATGTTGTTTTCTCCATGTCTTCCGGTGCCATCTTAATCTGATTATACCCGGAGAAGCCATCCATGAAAGAAAATACCGATAACTGAGCGGTGTTGTCTACCAGCACATCAATGTGAGGTATTGGAAAGTCATCCTTTGGACTTGCTCTGTTTAGATCCCGATAATCAACGCACATCCGAACTTTGCCGTCTTTCTTTGGTACAGGCACAATATTATCTACCCAAGGTGAGTAACTAGTTACGGCAAGGAATCCGACATCCCACTGCTTTTGGACTTCCTCCTTGATCTTCATCGCCATATCAGGACGAGTTCTTCTCAGCTTTTGTTTCACTGGAGGACAGTCTTTTCTTAGTGGCAGCCTGTGCACAACGATGTCAGTATCTAGCCCTGGCATATCTTGATACGACCAGGAGAAGATATCTACATATTCACGTAGCATACCAATCAACTCCTTCTTTACCTCGGCTTGCAGGCTGGCCCCAATCTTTATCTCTCTCTTTACCTCTTCAGTCCCGATGTTGATGATTTCTATCTCTTCCTGATGAGGCTGAATGACCCTTTCCTCTTGTTTCAACAACCTGACCAATTCTTCCGGGAGTTCACAGTCTTCCTCAACCCCTTCATCAGCTTGGTAGATAGGATTGTCGAAGTCATGCATGGTCATAGCAGGAACGTTATCACTAGAATCCGAATGATCAAAGCTACACAGATGATGTGCTTATTTCAGAATCTATTCTTTTTCAAAAGTGACGCAAACACACAAACACAAGAAAATAAAAAACATTGCCATTTTATTTTTTGTGAAAAATTTTAAAACGAAAGAAAGAGAACACAATTTGCTTGAAAAATGTCCTTTATTTCATGGAAAAAATAAATGCATTAAAAGTATGGTGGCCCTACAAATGGATCCGTGCACCTTGGGCAGAGTGCAGGATTGACATGCAGCATGATAAAAAGGAAACAAGTAAATTACTTTGATTGCCAAGTAACTTGAACGGAATCCTCGGCAAACCAGTTCCGGAGCTCCTCCCCAGGTGCACATGGGTGAATCCAGCTATCCCAGTCGCAGTCACTGTCCCCTTCTTCACTTGTTGCACAGATATTGTTGCGATCCAGCATTCCGACACTTGTGAAAGTTATGACCTTATTATCCTGAGGCCAGTTGGACCCACCAGGCTGGTAACCAAGACTGAACTTGTCGTCTTTCTTTTCTAACTCCAGCAACTTGCCCCAGCCCTGGGCACTTCCAGATTGGACCACTTCTTTGGCTTGCTTATAGGAGTAGATAGAAGTTCATTCCTTCTCGTTGTTCCGATCAGCCGAAGCCAAGGTACTAACATTGACCGCTTCAAAAGCTTGACACAACGTTTCATGAATTTCTCCGTCCATTTCCACGTACTTGAAAGTTGACAGATGACTCACAAAAATATCCTCTTCTCCACATACAGTGATCACCTGACCATCTACCACATACTTCAGCTTCTGATGCAACGTGGATGTCACTGCGCCTGAAGCATGGATCCAGGGACGTCCTAGCAAGAAACTGTAAGCAGGTTGAATATCCATGACATAGAACTTGCTCTTGAACACTTGAGATCCTATCTTCACAGGTAGCTCAACCTCCCCGAACATAGACCTCCGGGACCCATCAAAGGCTTTCACGATTAAATCACTAGGTCGCAAAACAATGCCATCAATATTCAACTTCATCAAGGCCTTCTTAGGGAGAACATTGAGAGAAGAGCCGGTATCTACCAAGACATGTGACAGGACAGCACCCTTACACTCCATGGTGATGTGCAGGGCTTTGTTGTGATTGCGGCCTTCAGAAATAAGATCTCTATCCGTGAAACCCAACCAATGGCTGGCATTTACGCTGCCTACTATAGCCTCCAAATGGTTAACCGTTATCTCCTGTGGTACATATGCCATCTGTAAGACTTTCAATAGAGCTTCCCTATGAGCTGGAGAACACATTAACAATGACATGATAGATATCTTGGACGGAGTTTGATTCAGCTGTTCAACTACTTTATAGTCACTCTTCTTTATTATCCTCATAAACTCCTCGACTTCCTTTTTAAAAGTACCTTGCCCGGCAGCAGGAATTGTAACTTCTTCGGTCGCTATCTGTTTGCCCTTAGCCTTTGCAGCAGCTTCAGCTTCAGGATCTTCTCTAAGAGCTTGAGGAGCAAATATACACCCGCTTTTTGTAAATCCACCAACTCCTCCGACATTCACCACAGTCGGGTCAATTGTCACTGCTTTACTTTCCACCTTCTGACCTTCTACATACACGTCCGAGCCATAGTGCCACGGAATGGCCTTGTCATCAGCATAAGGAACTGGTCCTGGAACAGTAATGGTCACTGGACTCACCTCTGGAAGATAGATAGTCACAGGCTCCCTCCGGACAGGAACTTCAGCAGGATCAAAGTAAATTGTTATGGTAGACACACAACTGCCTCTATCATCAACCCTATCGAACTGTAGCGACCCCCCGTCAATCAGATATTGTAGTCCAACCTTCAGGTCCTCGCAGCCATTAACTGAACTCAAACACCCTTCACAGTCATAACCACACCCTGGGAATACTTTTCCTTTCAACAATCTGTCTTTCACTACTAGCAATGAAGATTTCACCTCCTCCACATTCAAAATCAAGCTTAACCTCTCACCACCGTCCACAGCATTTATCCTTGCCCTTCCATGGTTTGGAATGGGATTTGATGTAACATTAGAAGGCGGTGCGAAGTTAATCGCCTTTGAATCAATCAATTCTTGAACCTTATGCTGTAATGCCCTGCACTTCTCTGTTGAATGCCCGGGAGCTCCTGAATGAAATGCGCATCTTGCGTTAGCATCATACCCCACTGGAAGCTCTCTAGGTGGAGGTGGTGCTAATGTCCTCAATTGAACCTAGTTCAAATCTAACAACCTTTGAAGTAGTGCCATGTATGTCATTGGAATGGCTTCAAGCACCCTGTTAACTGGACGAGCTTGTCTCGGTTGATAGGGTCTTTGCTGATAATTATTGTGCGACAGCTGTTGTTGTTGTTGTGGTTGAGTTGGTTGCACATAACTTGATGGAATAGTGACAGCTTCCACTTTCTCATAGGATCCTCTGTATCCCCGGCCCCATCCTTGGCCGTACACATCATTAGTTTCTCCCTCTCTTCTTCTCGAAGGTCCATTAAAAGCTTTTCTCACACTGCTTGAGCTACCTGCACCGGTGTCTTGAACTTTCCCCATCTTCAAAAGAGTTTCAACCCTCTCTCCTGCTATCACAATGTCATTGAACTTTGTTGCTGAACAAGATGCCAGCCTCTCAATGAACACCCCTTGTATTGTTCCCATGAACATGTCCGCCATTTCATTTTCCAACAAGGGAGGTTGTACTATAGCAGCAAGCTGACGCCGCCTCTGAGCGTACTCCTTGAACCCTTCTTTAGCATTCTGAGACATGGTCTGCAACTGATACTGTTTCACAAATGCCTCTGCTAAATCTTTCCAGCTTCGAATGTTAACCCTGCTCAGCTTCATGTACCACGCCAAGGACGCTCCTACAAGACTATCTTGGAAATAATACATCCACAGCTTCTCATCATCTGTATGTGCAGCAATTCTTCCGACAAAAGACTGGAGGTGAGTCTTAGGGCACGCCGTGCCGTTGTACTTATCGAAAGTAGGAACCTTGAACTTATAGGGAATGCTAACCCCTGGCACCAAGCCCAAATCAGTGATATCAAACCCCAGAGAGCTCTGAGATTGAATGGCGCGAATCTGCTCAGCCATCTCTTCAAACTTTCTATTCATGTCAATTCCTTGGCCTTCTGCCTCATCCAGCAAAGTAAACTGTTCATCTTGCCCATCCATCTGCACGTTATTCATTCCATCATTGGCAATAGTAACCCCTGGTTGCACCATAGGGATTTCAACTTGACGGGCGTCAGCCCCATTGCGATTACCTCCATCTGCTGCCCCATTGTTCCTGGCCTGATTGTTTTCCACCATCTCGCGCAAGCGCTCCTGAGTTTGACCCATCCCAGCCATGAGGGTCATGAAGTTGTCCATTCTTGTTCTTAAGTCATCCAGATCTGCTTGCATCTGTTCCATTGCTCTCTGTCTGTTCACTTTTGTAGGGTATCTGTGCACGGTTGGCTGTTTCTGAACCTCCTTAGGAGCTATAGTGCCTGAAATGACATAAACGTTAGAAAACTGATGAACTACCTGCAAAACAGCAAACATGTTATATGCATGCAATGTAACTATTCATGTTTCCATGTTCAGGCGTTAATATGCCCCCAGTTCTGGCTTTTCTTTAAAAACAATACTCTAGATAGCCCTTTTGAGTATTAATTTTTCAAACTCTCCTTTTGGAGAGTGTTCAGATCCTAGCAGCCTCAAACAAACAAGTTTTACGTACTCAGACATGGTAACTGGAACTTAACATTTCATAACATGGATAACCCACTGGAAGCCAAAGTTAGAGCACACACAAATTCCCCAGAGGGTTACAAGTCAATACATGAACAAAAAGATAAAGCAAGACTCCTACAACAAGCCTGTAGGTAGCCTGGACAAAAATAAACTGGAAATACAAAACACCATAGCAAGGGATCATAGAACTGAAGCAAAGTGTGCAAGCTATCCTTCTGGTCTGCAGTAGGTTTATCCACATACTTCAAAATCTGACCATACCTCTTTCTGAAGTTCCCTAAAACCTGATCATTCATCAGCCCTGCTAGTCTCTGAACACTCTTGACTTCTGGTTGGAGAAAAGTATAATGGACATTTTTCTTTCTTGTAATTTTCTTAACTTCTGCCATCTGGAAAGCTTACAATTACTAGAACTGGGTGCTAAACTGTAAACAAAACCTGAAAATGGAAACATAAATAGTTAATGCGAGTATGATGCGATGCAAATGCAATGCAGGCATATGATCAATTCAGGACCATCTGGATACTGGATATTGGGACCCCCAAGTAACTGAAAACCAGAATTCTCTGAACCATAACCATCTGATAGAAACCCTCAGAACCAAAAGATCAAGAAATCCAGGACCATAATGACCAAATCATAATAGAGACCATACTGATAATGAGGGTATGTGGAGGTCAAGGGTTCCTGCAAACCTGTAAACCCCTCCCAATCTTACTGGCGTGCTCCGAGTCAAACATCACGGACTCTCAAAGCCGAGCAGCAATAATACGTTCACCATTTCCGAGAAATGGCTCATGACCAAATCATGGAATCGGTTTGGCATTATGTACTACTCAGGGAGGCCTCAGCTGAGTCTGGGAAAACAAGGTCATCCTATGTGAGTTCCAGGTGGGCCCTCGGGTGTGAATGGGTTTGCCACACATGTGGTCTGCCACTGTCACCACTGGAGAGGGATGTTTCCACAAGGTTCTCAATGATCGGTCCCCAGCTGCACATAACTATCAAGGTTATGAAATGAGAGAGGAAGATCCCCAAATCAAGACATTTCCAAGACGGTCGCAAATCTGGATATGGAACTCACTACTACCCCCATGACAAGATCTCATGAGGCCAAAGTGGAACCACTCTAAGTCCTAAGGTGCACTCGAGCCTTGGTAATGAGCTCATCTCACAGTAACGATATCACCCAAGTTCCACCATACAGAAAGAAATCCAGTCCAGACAGTCCAGTATATATATATATATATATATATATATATATATATATATATATATATATATATATATATATATATATATATATATATATGATGCAGGAAAATAAATACTGAAAACTGTAAATAAAGCTGTAAATAAAACTGTAAATAAACAACAGTAAAATACAACACGCAACGACAAACAATCAACACCCAAAGAAACAGAAACACGTAAGCGCTAGGAGAGACTCTCAAGGGAACCAAAGATACTCTGGTTAGGAATTCCCCAGCAGAGTCACTAGCTGTCGCTCCCCGGATTTCCATCCTAGTACAAACGCGAAAGTGGCGCGGAAAGAGGTAGAGTCGCCAGCCAGGCATTTTTATCCCGAAGGAACGGGAATGGTAATGCTGCACAAACTAGAAGAAAGAAGAGGAAGGACACGGGTCCTACGAACCAAAGAAACTGAGTTCGGGAGTCGGTTACGACCTGGGAAGGTATTAGCACCCAGATCGTCCGTCGTACCCGACGGGATCCACGCTTGCAAAGAAATTGTTTCAAAGGGTGAAAGAATGAAAACTGCTGCAAAAAGAAAGACCAGAACTAGAAATGAAAAGAAAAGAAAGGGGGGAAATGTAGGGAAAATAAAAGAGTGCTCGAACGGGCCCTACCCCGCTGCCTACGTACCTCATCTAGACAATGAGGATCAGAGTCACCGTAGTTCCCCTAACTAGGGGTGGAAAAGATTGCTTGTGTATTAAGGCTTGAACTTCCTATGTCAATGCTCAGGTGTTGCAGGCTCGGACGACGAGTGCGTAACCGTCTTGCATAATGACAAGAAGAAGCAAGTTCGCGGACGGAGCGAAGGAGATGAGAAAAGAATTCCCGATGGAAAGACGATTATTGTTTATTTGTGTTTTTTATGAGCTTTTTATGAGTGTGTCACAAGGAAGTGAACTCAAGCTCTTTTCCATGGAATGTGTACTTGCTACTACATTCCAAAATGGAATAATAGAACAGGCACACTCAAGTAAGGAGAAGATCCCCAAAACTTGATTCCAAAGATTAGGGCTTAAGCTCACTAACTCGTTGAATTTATTAAGTGTTTTTTTGTAATTTTTTTGTGAAGAAGTGTGTTTTATGATTTCCTTGATGAAGATGGTCTCATGATCAGACTTGTGCATCATGATGAACAAGCTTGTACTATCCCAAGATGGGAAAACTACAAGTGTTTCATGGAATAAGGCTATTGCACAGGAGCCCACTTCAATCCTTATTAAATGTTTTTATGCTTTTTATTTTGAGATGAGAAGAGAAGAGAACCAAAGATCTTAAAGGTAAAAAATATAATGGGGGGACTAACGAATCCTAATGTTAGCATGCAAAGGATTCCTAAGGTTAGTGAGGCTTCTACTATCCTAAGAGAAAGGATGATCAAAAGAGAAGCAAAAAGAAAGGAGAAGAAAGCTAGAGAGGGGAAAGAGAACCACATGATGGCACAAAGCGCATCAAACATCACAAAGCAAAAGCAAAGCAAAAGAGGAAAGATGAAGAGTTGAAATGTGGATAAACATCCACACTTCTCTTATCATAAGCCCCTGCAATGTTAGCAAAATTCCAGCAAATTGATCAACACAATCATGGAACTAGCGTGTTCAAAGGTTCTAGCCAACAAGGATCAAACAACATGCCAAGCATTGCAAATACACGATTTACGCGTCGAAAACACGAAAGCATACATCAACCAGCAAGCAAATCACCCTAAAATAGAATGTTCAATGATCATACAATGATCCATGGCAATTAAAACAAGCAAGGGGATCAAACAAGCTCAAAACAACCCCAAAAAGTCATTCTGCCTCAGTGTTAACCGGTTAACCAAATGCGTTAACCGGTTAACCAGTTCAAACCTGCACAAAATACACATAAAACAGGTGCGTTAACCGGTTAACCAAAAGCGTTAACCGGTTAACACTGTCAAAACAACAGTAAATCCTGCAGAAACAGCAGCTCAAACCAGCTTATTCAAATAATCTTACACCAGTCCAACAATCAATTATACACAGAGTAAATAGATCAATTCACATTAATCCATATCATTAAGCTCGTGAACATTACCACACGGATTCGGTTACAAATCAACCAATCAATTCATGCAACACAAGAAAATACACAAGCACATGGTGGATCTAAAGCACAAGCATGCAAATAAGCTAAAAACAGAGCTAGATCTGAAATTAGCCAACCTACAAAGCTGAGATATGCTTTGGTAAATGTTGTTTGAGCTGTAAATGAGAGATATCGCGGAAAACTTAGAAGATCTGGTGCTAATCTTCACACTCCATGCAAAATAAATGCAAGCAAAAGGTCTTGATGCCGAATTTTGACTCCACAAGCACTTCTAATCTCCAAACTAGATCTGAACCAAGTAATAAACCAACAAAATGATGCAAAGAAGCTATGGATGGAGGTCTAGTTCCAAGATCTACACACTTTAATGCAAAGTTATGTGATCTTCAAAGAGGAACTTTGAGTGATTTGGAAAATGGGGAGAAAAAAGTGAGAGAATGGTGAGAGAGCTCAAAATTCAGAAAATGAGAAGTGAAAATTGAGAGAGAGAGAGAGAGACCCTTGGTTTGGAGGGAAATAGAATAAATATGGTTTAGGTTTGGGGCCCAAAATTTTGGTCTGGGATCCAAAAACATGGCTTGGCATTGGCTTAGAAAGTGATTAGGATTTAGCATTGGAATTAGGCTTGGACAAATGCTCTAGATCCTTCTCCATAATTCCCAATTAATTCCAAATGAATAAAAATCACAAAATTTGAAATTGGAGCCAAAACACACATGCTGAACTTGCTGCTGGAATTCAAATTTCGCAGCCGTTAACCGGTTAACCAAATGCGTTAACCGGTTAACGCATGGAAAATTTGAATTTCCCTCCTTTTGGTGGGAAACCTCAAGAATAACCCGACGCCAACCGTTTCAAGCTGATTTTGATCCTCATCCTTTTTTAGGGTCTTGAAGATGATACAGAGCTTGTGCCTGTGAGATTCTTGCCAGGTCACCATGCTCTTGATTTTGACTTGCAGTGCTTCAAATTTCCCGGATGGTTGATCATATGCCTTATGCTAGAACATGTGAGTGTTATGCTTCATTTTTCTATGCAAAATGCTAAGGATATGTCATGCTTATGATGATTATGATATGATGATGATGCTAAACAGAAGAGGGCATATTTGGGGTGTTACAAGTACAATCATCCCGAAGGGTACAATACCATCGTCATACGAACATTCCTATGAGAGAACCAGGCCATCCTATGCGAGTTCCTAGTGGACCCTCGGATGCAAGTGGGTTTGCTAACAAATGTGGTCTGCCACTTTCATCACTGGAGAGGGATGTTTCCACAAAGGTTCTCAATGATCGGTCCCCTGACTGCACATAACTATCAAGGTTGTGTATTGCCCCATAAAGATTTCAGTATCAATACATTTCCGAGAAGGTCGTAAGTCAAGGTGTGGAATTCACTACTACCAACATAGCAAGATGCCATGAAGCCAAAGTGGAACCACTCTAAGTCCTAAGGTGCACTCGAGCCTCGGTTAGAAGCTCATCTCACAGTAACAAACCCATCCCACAAAAAAAATGAAACCAGCACAGTCCAACATATGATGCATGTGAAAATAAATACTGTAATCAGTAAATAAATGTTGTAAAGTTACAAAACAAAGAAACAAAACAAACAAGCGCTAGGATTGACTCTACGAGGGAAACCAGAGATTCTGGGTTCGTTCCCCAGCAGAGTCTCCAGCTATCGCTCCCAAGATTTTCATCCTAGTACAAACGCGAAAGTGGCGTAGAAAAGTTAGAGTCGTCAACCATACATTTTTATCCCGAATGAATGGGAAAGGTAATGTTGCACAAACCTAAGGAAAAAGGAAAGGACAAGGCCTTACGACCTGATGGGATCCACGTTTGTTTGTTTGTTTCAAATGGTGAGAAAATAAGATGCTGCTGAATAAGAACTGCTAACTGGAACTGGAATGAAAGAGAACTAGAAAAGAGAACAAAAAGAAAGAATGGGGAAAATATAGGGAAAATAAAGAATATGCTCGAACGGGCCTTACCCCGCTGCCTACGTACCTCATCGAGAAAATGAGGATCAGAGTCGATGTATTTCGCCTAAATAAGGTGGGAACTATTTGTTTGTGTTTTTTATGGCTGGAACTGCGTATGTCTATGCTCAGGTGTTGCAGGCTCGTTTAGTACGAGTGCGTTTACCGTCTTGCATGCGAGACAAGTCGTTGCAAGTTCGCGCTGAGAATGAATGAGGTGAGAAAAGAATTTCCCGCAGGAAAGTCGCTTATTGTTTGTTGTTTGCTTTTTAAGAGTTTTTATGAATTTGGCACAAGGATGTGAATTCAAACTCTTTTCCATTGAATGTGTACTTGCTACTACATTCCAAGATGGAATAGTAGAACAAGCACACCAAGTAAGGAGAATTTATCCAAGACTTGTTTCCAAGGATTAGGGTCTAAGTTCACTAGCTTTTTGAACTTATTACATATTTTTGTCGCTTTTGAAGAAATGTCTTTTAGATTTTCTTTGTGAAATAATCTCTTGATCAAAATTGTACATCATGCTAGACAAGCCCACACTATTCCAAGATGGAATGAATATGAGTGCCCCATGGAATAAGGCTATACACAAGAGATTCTTTCATGCATTTATTAAGTCTTTTTGATTTTGTTTGAAGATGAGAAAAATAGACTCAATAGGCAAAAGGTCAAAGCTAAAGGGAGACTAAGACACAACCCTAAGCTATCTTATTATGTACAAAAGGTGATCCTATGGTTTGTGAGGTAATCTAACCTAAGGAGAAGAAAAGAAAATTAGAGTTCAACTTACTTCCTAAGGAAGTTAAGTTGAATCTAAAGAACAAAAGGGAAGCCTATGAACAAAGCACCAAGTGCTAAGGCAAACACAATTAAAATGCATAAGAGAAAGGAATGAAGTAATGATTACCTCATCTTCCCCATACAAAACAAATGTTAGCATGATGAAGTAATTTGAACAAGTATGGCATGGCAAACTTCAATTAAGAACTCACACTAACTAAGAAAGGTGTTAGTGAACTTCTAAGGCTAATACCTAAGTCTAAGGTATCTTATAAGGTAACACACTTCAAAAGTCAGTAGCTAAATAATATTAAAGTATCTAAAGGGATTAAGTGAATCAAATCAAACTATGCCCTAAAGTGTAACTAAACCCTAATGAAACCTAAGGATGAAGTTAAAAGGGAAACCTAAGTGTTTAGCATACTAAAATCTCCTAAAATCAAAAGTAAGTGAAAAATCCAGAACTTAGCACTACATGAGAGTGAAGGATGAGATTAGATCATATGATAAAGAAGAGATTCAAGTTAAAGATATTCAAACATGGGATTGAAATGTGAAAGAATGCACATGGAAACATGGTTCTAAAAGTATAAAACAAATGACTCAATATGAAAAATAAAAAATGATCAAAGGGGATTGAACTCCCTATACAAAAACCAGACGCTTGATGAAAACTTAGAATGAAAATTAGATTCACAAAATATGTTCTAATGAAGTGGTAAGAAATGTCTTAAGGTTAAGTGTCACAAATTAGGGTTTTTGGACCTTTAGATGACTAATGAAGTTCAAAAGAATGCAAAGACTCTAAATTTGAGGTAAACATATGGGAATGATCACAACACATTTATGAGACACAAAACAAAGATATTACAAGGCTAGCTTATGCACAAATGGGATTTGAGTTGGCTAAGATGAAAGGAGAAGTGAAATTAGATCAAAATGACTCAAGAAACCCTAAAAATCAAAGGTGAAGACCTAATGAGGGTACTCAACATTTGAAGACATCCCCTAGGACCTATAAGACTCAAAATTAAGACCTCAAGGTAATGGCATAAATTCCTTATTCTAATTGGATCAAAGGAAGTGAATGAAAGGATAAAACATGTGACTTATGACCTAAACAACTTAGAAAAATACCAAATGATCATGAAAAATTATGAAACTAGACAATTGAATACAAAATCCAGAGAGTGACTTATATCCAAAAAATATCACAAAAATTCCTATTTTTGAATGACCAAATGAGGTGTAGAATGGATTAGGGTTTATATGTACACATGTGAAAGGATGAGACCAAAACATGACATACAATGGCCTAAAAATAAATAAAAAATATTTTGGAGAAGTTTAAGGAGTCCTATGAATAATGCAAAAAGAATGAACAATTTATCTTTTGTGGTTTAGGAGAAAAATATGGATAAATGGATTGGTCAGAAATGGAGAAAATAGGAAGAAAATTAATTGGGAAATTAATTCTGCCTTAAAAATAAAAGAAAAATTGAAAAAAAAATTATAGAAAATTCAAGAAAACTATGAAGGTCACATATGAATTTTTTGGGAATGTTTAATGGTGTTTGGATATTTTTAATAACCAAAAACGAAAATAGAGTGAAATGAAAATAAAAGAAATAAAAAAATTAAAAGAAATAATGAATTGGGCATGGGGGGTGAAAATATCAACAAAATGAACTATGTTGGGCCTAATGCATATGCGCTAGGGGTGCTATTATGAATCTGAGATTTTCTTCACAAAAAATGCACGTGACATGCATGCTTATTTTAATGCGTTGGCATGTTTGGAACCACAAGATTGAACTTATCTAACAGACACGACTTAAAGCTGTGAGAAATTAGGGCACACTGTTCCGTCACCGGAGAAGACCTCTGATCATCTTTTCCGGTGACCTTCACCTATGGCAAAGTCCAAAAACTAACTAAAATGAAATCTAAGGTCATCATTGTGTTTGCCTCAATGAGTACATCACAAATCCAGGTTCAAAATCCATTTATCCTACATATTCAGTGCAAATCGAAGCAATCAAATCCAACCTAAAAATCTGAAACTAAGCATTTTGGATGCCTATCAACTAGCCAGTGGTTGCAATGCTTCTAATAAGCTTAACATCACACAAAACAATCAAAAATCAAGGTAATTGTGCAAAATAGATTCAGTGTAAAAACCTTGAAATGCAGAGATGCTAAGATCAAAGAAAACCAGAGATGAGGTTCCTCTTGATGCCTTGCTTTATCTTGAATGCTTGTAGAGTGAAATAAACACTCTGTGAGTGAAGAATCTTGATGTAGCTTGGAAAATGCAGAGCAATGCAGTGATGAGATTTTGGAAGATTTAGGCTGGAAACTCCATGAATATGAAGCAAAACTTGATGCTGATGATGATTAGAAGAAGAATGCAACACTGTAAGTTGAAGTGAACAAGATCCTTGCCAATTCGCAGAGGTTCCCAATGGTGCAAGTTGGAGGGTTCACTGAACTTCCTCCATGGAAATGTAGCTTGAATTGATGATGGTGATGAGCAATGGGAGCTTGAAGCAAGAGGGATGAAGATGAAGCTAGCTCGAGCCAAATTGCAATAAGAAATCAGAGAGAATGTAGAGAGAATGCATATGAAATTTGGAGGATTTTGTAGAATGTTCAAAGGAAAATGATGCTTCGCTTCAAATGTGCAGTGATCACATCCTTTTATAGAGCTCCTTAACCAGGGTTAAGAAAGTCTAGTTAACTGAGTAAGATGAGTTTACTGAGTGAATTCTGTTAGGGCAGTTATGCCAGCTGGATCCTCTAGAACTTTCCATACTCGATCTCAATCCAATGTGCACTTGGACATGTTAAGTGTGGTGAGGTCAAATGGAATGATGTGCATCCTGCTTGATCGACTCATGACTAAATGCTTGCTAGCTTCAACTCTTATTCAATGCTTGATGCTTAAGGTAGTGGTGCTTGCAGGAAATTATAGCCAAATGTGCAATGATGCAATGATGATCCAGATTGCTTGATTGGATTGTATGGCAACAGATGATGATCATGCAAGCATTGGATAAATACCTCTCATGAGGACCTCGCAGCATGCTTTACATTTCATTATGTTTACCCTTGTTGGCTTGAAGTTTCTTGGTGGGTCATGGTAATGGTGTGGACAAGCATCCACTAAATCACACAATGTGCTGAGCAATACAAATGAAGCTGAAATGAACTAAGTTTTGACGCTTTGCTGCATAAGTCACAAGTTGGATATGAAGATTTTCCATGGATGTTTACTTCATGATCAAGAAATGAAAGGCCATGGTTCTTGGGCTCAAACTAAAGAAGATGATATGTGGAACATGTTTGATGTTTGCACCAAGATGAAACAAGACCTCAATATACCTTAAACATTGCATTAAAGTTCATGGAAACAAGCTGCACAATCTGCCTGAGGTGTATGGAAAGGCATGCGCCCATGCTTGGTGAACCTTGCAGTGGTGAACTCCTCTCTTTATCTCCCCACAACTCTCAAACCAATTACCAAATGAAAAATCCTTAAACATCAAAGTTGTAGAGGACATGCCAATGAACAACTTTGAAGTTAAAAGAAATTTCATTTGAAGCCTCCTTGATTGCTAAAAATGGCTTGAAATGTTGCACAACACCTATTTGATAGAATGCCAAGCAGGGCGTGCGCTGGCCAGCAGGGCGTGCGCTGGCCAGCAGGCTGCCTCGCCCATGACCTAGCTCTTGCCCTACTTTGTTCAAACTTTGCAAGATCATAACTCTCTCAATTTTAATGCTATGAGTGAGTTCCACATATGGATTTGAAGCTTAAGATGCCCTCTTTAATTGGCTCAAGGTAGAATTTTTATAGCCCTTGTATTTTGTATTTTGGGAGAAGGCCTTTCTTGAAGTGGCTGCAAAAATGGCCAAAACTTGCTCAAATTTCTTGATCAAATTTGAACCATAGGATCCTTGTAACCCTAATTTCATGATTTTGATCTCAAAAAGTCAGGAGTTGACTTTTTCCTCAGCATGGTTGACTTTTCCCCAATTCCCTAATTCTCAATCATCTGGCCAATTGAACCTCTTCCAAAATGTTTCTATGGATGAAGTTTAAACCCTAGACACTTGATATCATATGTAAGACAATGGAATCAAATTTGGATCAAAATCTCACTGAGAAGCCCAGTAGAGTGGAAACCCTAATTTGGCCCCTTTTCATCAAGAGATGTTGCACTATTTGCCTCCTTTGATCAATTCAATTCTTTTCATGACTCGTGGCTTCAAATTAAGGCTTGTGGGATTGTGTGAACCCTTTTCACAAGGTTGAGAAGCTTTGTGGACCCTTGTTTGTCTTTATATAGCCTTCAATTGCTCCAATCATTGATCACACATTTATGCCTCAGCTATGATGATCAGGATGCAATATTTTAATTGTTTCATGAACTTGTTTATGCTAAATGCTATGCAAAATGTTGAGAAAATGAGAGGGAAAATTTTGAGGTATTTCCTGATGGTTATGACCAATTGAGAACAGGGGTACAGAGCATGGTTGATGAAGGGATCCTGCAGTTTGATAGAGTTGCAAAAGAGAAAGAAGTTTCGACGGTAACCATTTTCTATAATCCAGCACAGGCTCCTCCTCAAGCCAGAGTGGCACCAATAACTATTACTACTACAGGGCCTGTGATGTACCAAAGTGATAAGGTCATCCCACGACATTACGGAGGTGAAGTGTATTGCAATGGCCAGAAGCAAGACTTGGCCACACCTAGTATATCTCTAGCTCAGGTGGAGAACATTGGGGTAGGAGGTTTTACTAGGAGTGGAAGATTGTTTGCGCCTGAGACACTGAGAAACAGTGTAGTGCCACCTAGAGGTACTGCTGAGGCCCAAGCTAAGGCTAGGGGCAAGCAGCTAGTAACTACTAATGAACCCACACCCGTGGTTGACCCTGACATTACATTTGACAAAGAAGCTGAAGATTTTTTGAGAATCATCAAGAAGAGCGATGATAAAATCGTAGACCATTTGCAATAGACTCCATCAAATATTTCCATCTTGTCTCTGTTAATGTGTTCTGACTCTCACATAAAATCTAAACATCCTGAATAAATCCTATGTACCTTAGGATATCTCAGTGAACCAATTAGAAACTATGGTTTCCAGTGTGAACGCCAATCATGGACTGGGATTTACTGATATGGACCTGACATTTGAGGGTTTCTCCCACAATCGGGCATTGCATATTTCTTTGGAGTGTAAAGGTGCAATCTTATCCCATGTGTTGGTGGACACAGGGTCATCACAGAATGTACTTTCCAAGAAGGCATTGATGAAATTAGATTAAGACGGAGTTATTCTGAAGCCCAATGATTTGGTGGTTCGAGCGTTTGAAGGCTCAAGAAGATCAGTGTTTGGAGAAGTGTATATGCCAATCAAGGTAGGGCCACAAGTCTTCAATACTACATTCTATGTAATGGACATCCAGCCTTCATACAGTTGTTTACTGGGGTGGCCCTAGATCCATTCGGCGGGGGAAGTATCGTCTATGCTTCATCAGAAATTGAAATTCGTATGGGAAGGGAAAATCGTAACGGTCTGTGGAGAGGAGGATATCTTTATCAGCCATCTGGCTTCATTTAAATATGTAGAGATGGACGGTGAGATTGTTAAGACTCCGTGTCAATCTTTCGAGCCCTTGAAGACTGAATTAGCATCCTCATCAGTAGCTTCTTCCGAAGATTCAAAGAAAGGAGTCTCCATAGCTTCTTACAAGCAGGCTCTGGAAGTGGTGGAATCAGGAATGCGTGAAGGCTAGGGCAAGCCGGTGGAAGTATCAGAAAATAAGGACATGTTTGGTGTTGGCTACCAGCCTGGGCAGTCATCATCTGAGCAGAACGCCAGAGGTCAAAAAGGCCCGATTACCTTTACAAGTGCTAGATGGGTTGATTATGGGAGTATCGGTGCAGTGTAAGATGACATAATTGATAGTGATTGTGACTTTGACGATTGGATCAGACCTTGTGCTCCAGAGACGCAACTCAATAATTGGTCGTCTGAAAGGCTCATCTCTGTCACTTCCCTTGAAGAGTAATGGTTTTTGTTTTTGTCTTTCCTGTATTCAAGCGCTATGCCTTGCTCGGGGCATAATTGCTCATTATAAGGGTTCCATTGTTCATGACACAATACCATAATCATTAATAAAGCAGACATTTTGCATTCATCCATGTTATTCCTTGTCTTTCATTTTTTTGTCTTTGTTTTTAAAAAAGAAAGAAATTTTTTTAAGCCTTGCATGAATCATCATTCATGCAGATGCTCTTCATCGGGTCTCATCAATGACGACCCTGCTATGGCTAAGTATGACTTGGATAATCCGATTCACCAAGCCGATGAGGAAGGTGAAGAAGATTGCGAATTGCCCGAAGAGTTAGCCAGGTTGTTTAAACAAGAGGAAAAGATGATTCAGCCACATGAAGAGGCTATTGAGGTGATATACCTATGTACCAAAGAAGACAAGAAAGAGGTAAAGATTGGGGTTGTGTTAGAAGAATCTATCAAGACTCGTCTAATTGACATGCTTCGAGAATATGTTGATGTCTTCGCCTGGTCTTATCAAGACATGCCTGGTTTGGACACAGATATTGTGGTGCACAAACTTCCTTTGAGAGAAGATTGCCCGCCAGTGAAGCAAAAGTTGAGACGCACACACCCTGATATGGTAATCAAAATCAAAGAGGAAGTACATAAGCAATTTGATCCTGGATTCTTAGCAATGAAAAGTTACCCTCCATGGGTTGCCAATATTGTACCAGTCCCTAAACAAGATGGTAAAGTCAGGATGTGTGTAGACTATAGGGACTTGAATCGGGCCAGCACTAAAGATGATTTCCCTCTGCCTCATATAGATGTGCTAGTGGATAACACTGCCCAGTTTTCCGTATTCTCTTTCATGGATGGTTTTTCAGGTTATAACCAGATTAAAATGTCTCCTGATGATAAGGAAAAGACTACCTTCATTACGCCTTGGGGCACCTTTTGTTATAAAGTCATGTCGTTTGGTCTTAAGAATGCTGGAGCCACTTATCAACGTGCAATGGTGACGCTATTTCATGACATGATTCATCATGAGATTGAGGTCTATGTTGATGACAAGATAGCAAAGTCCCAAATAGAAGAAGAGCATCTAGTCAATTTAGCCAAGTTGTTTGACAGACTCAGGAAATTTAGACTAAGGTTGAATCCGAACAAATGCACCTTCGGGGTACGGTCCGGCAAGCTACTGGGTTTCATTGTTAGTGAACGGGGAATCGAAGTCGACCCTGCAAAGGTAAAAGCCATCCAGGAGATGTCTGAACTAAGAACTAAGAAGAAACTACATAGTTTCTTAGGGAGACTAAACTACATTGCACGGTTTATCTCGCACTTAACAGCCACGTGTGAGCCTATTTTCAAGCTTCCAAGGAAGAATCAGGCTATCAAATGGAATGAAGACTGTCAACAAGCCTTTGATCGAATCAAGGAGTATTTGCTAGAACCTCCAATTCTCATGCCTCCAGTGCCACGGAGACCCTTAATCTGTATCTTACCGTACTCGAAGGATCAATGGGATGTGTGCTGGGTCAGTAGGACGAGTCTGGTCGAAAAGAGCATGCCATTTATTACCTTAGAAAAACGTTTACCGATTGTGAGACACGCTACTCACTACTCGAGAAAACTTGTTGCGCTTTGGCATGGGCTGCTCGCCGACTAGACAGTACATGCTGACTCATACCACTATTTTGATTTCCAATATGGATCCTGTAAAGTATATCTTCGAGAAGCCGACTCTAACAGGAAGGGTAACCCGATGGCAGATGATTCTAACGGAATATGATATCCATTACACTTCGCAAAAAGCAATCAAAGGGAGTGTATTGTCAGAATACCTGGCTCAATAGCCAATTGACGATTACCAGCCCATGAGATTCGAGTTTCCGGATGAGGACATCATGTTCCTCAAGTTGAAAGACTGTAAAGAACCACTTCCGGAGGAGGGGCCATACCCTGAATCCAAATGGAAGTTGATGTTTGACGGAGATGTGAATGTAAACGGGAGCAGAGTAGGTGCTGTCATCATCTCACCAGAGGGTGTTCATATGCATTTCGCTGATCGGCTAACTTTCGAATGTACCAACAACGAAGCAGAGTATGAAGCTTGTATCATGGGGGTTGAGGAGGCAATCAACTTGCGAATCAAGAACTTCAAGATCTACGGAGATTCTGCTCTAGTAGTGAACCAAGTCAATGGCAAGTGGTTAGTTCATCAACCTTACCTGGTTCCTTACAGGGATTATACCAGGAGGTTGATAACTTTCTTCACCAAAGTCAAGCTGAGTTATATTCCACGAGATGAAAATCAGTTCGTTGATGCTCTAGCAACTTTATCATCCATGATTAATGTTTGTCAAAAGAATTACATGCCTCGAATCATGGTCTCTCGTCTTGAAAGACCTGCCTATTTCTTCGCAGTTGACAGTTGTGAAGATAATAAAACTTGGTATCATGATATCAAGCAATTCTTGAAGTCTCAAGAATACCTGACTGGGGCATCCAGTAAAGACAAGAAGACTCTCAGAAGGCTAGCAGGTGGATTCTTCTTGAACCAAGATGACGTAGTAAACAAGCGAAACTTCGACATGGTTCTGCTCAAATGCGTGGATAGACACGAAGCAGACCAATTGATGCAAGAGGTTCATGAAGTCTCCTTCGGTATCCATGCTGGAGGACATGCTATGGAAAAGAAACTGTTAAGATCGGGATATTATTGGATCACTGTAAACACCCCAAATTTGCCCTCACTCATTTCACCATGGCTTGTGATTCTTTTCATAAATTCAATCATAGCATCTCATACTACATTTTTGCTTCACTGCATTGATTCAAAGCCATCTACATCTAGGGTTTGTGATCTAAGCCTTTCCTGAGCCATTTGAGCCACTCCAAAGATCATCAATCACTTCAAAGGGGTCCATGTATGTTCAAGCATCTTATTATATCCTCACAAGGTCAAGGAAGTCAAAGAATCACAAGAACTGAGAAAGGCATGGAAGCAGAGCCAGGTTTAACTGCACAGATGACCTAGAATTAGGGTTTTGGTTTCAGAGGCCATAACTCCAAATTTTTTGGTCATTCTTGTTTCTATTGGTCTTTATATGTTGTGAGGATCATGCATACCAATTTTCATGAAGAAATTCAATGGGGATGGCACCTGATCAATGGATGACTTCTTGAGCAAGTCAGTGCAAAATCAGGGCATCTGAGGCCCCCAATGACCCAACCAAAGGGGTTTCTCCATCATTTTGAATGTGTATGATCTTTATTTGATCATAGAAGATGTTAGAAGTTCACAAAATTGAAGAATCTCAAGCCATTTGCAAAGTTGCCTTTTTGGGAAAGTGACTTGTAATGCAAACTTGCCATTTTGGGAAAGTTTTTCAACCTCCTCTTTTTGATTAAAAAATGCTTCAAATGAAAAATCTTTGGTCATGAAAGTTGTAGATTGGATCCTCCCATTTTCAAAAAGTACAAGAACTCCTTCTAATTCATTTTGGATCAAAAGTTATGGCCTTGCAAAGTTGGACAAAATCACATAAATTTCACTTTTACACCAAAGAGGGAAACTTGCAAATTCTCATGCCAAGCATTTTTATGACCTCAAATGGACTTCTAACCATCATACAAACATAACACATTGCCTAAAATTCAGAATGCACCAAAGAATCACTCATTTTCATGCCTTGATCATTAAGAAATCTCAAAAGGGCCAAAGGTTCACATATTTGCAAAACCACACATAAGCTTCAATCCACTTGCCAATTGGCCCCAATCTGAATTCCATGGTTGCCCTTGATCCTTGCTGCGCAGGACACCCCATTGTCCTTGGCCTGCCATGACCCATACCTCAAAGGACACCTAACCTTGACTTTTGGCAAAATGGACCATACCAATCAGCATAGCCCACACCAACTCCACAGACCTATCACAGCTTGATAAGTGGACAAAATGAAACTCAAAACACACAAGAGGCAGGCCTGAAACCACAACATCACCATAGCTCACAAAAATCCCTCCTTTTGAATTTTCTATCGAATCTCTCAACTCAGCAACTAAAACTTAAAACTTCTTCCACCATTCATCTTAGAATGCATCACTGATCACAAACCACCCTTTACTTTGCCATAAAAGCCATCACACACCAAATACGATTTTTCTCCCTTTTGAACTGAACTGAAGCAATCTCCCAAACCAGCCATAAGAAACTCCAAACAAGCTTTGCAAACTCTTGAGGGAAGTCAGTAGAGGTGATTGGAAGCAAGGAACTGGCCAGAAAGCTCCAAAAGCAAAAGCTCCATCTCAGGTAGCCATGTGAAACTTTTTTCCAGAACCTCTATTTTAAGTTATTAATTGGTTAAGTGTGATCCCCTGAACATGTTGAACTTTGAATTTTTGAAAATGATGAAGAATTGAGCATGTATGGCTTGTCTGAAATTTCTGCCATTTTTACACCTTGCTTCGAATCTTGTTAATGGTTAGAAATAAATTCCATTTGAGGTTAGATTTAGGTTTAGGGGAGTGAGAGGAACAAATCTGGAGCTTTAGAGCTCCAGAAATAACCTAGGGAAGAAGTTGAGATTTTTCAGGGAGGGATGTCACCGGAGAAGACGACCGGAGCTCTTCTCCGGTGACCTGAAAGTAATTAGGGTTTGGTAATTAGGGTTAGTTGAGTTTAAATGTGGGGCGTTGGATCTGGGCTTCCCGCGCGTGCTAGAGGGTCAGGATGAGTTCATTTAGCCCTAATTGTGATTAATTAAATTAATTAATTAGGATTAGTTTTAAAATGCCAGTTTGAACCTAGGCCGTTGGATAACGCGCGTAGTCTTCCCTCCATGTCCAGGTTTGAATATGAGCCTTAGGATGCGCTGACTTTTCATTTAAATTAATTTAGTTTTCATTTTATTTGTATTTCTTTCTACATTTTATTTAAAATAGCAAAATGCATCTAAAAATTCTCATTTTTTGCACCAAGGCATACAATATTTTTCTCATTCTGAAAATATTTTTATTTTTATTTTTTGCATTAAAAATCATTTTTAAATCATTTAAATGTTTATTTTTAATTAGTTAATGGGAATTAATTAATTAAAAATGCATTTAGGTATTTAAAAATCATCAAAAAATTCACATTGCATTTTAAAACATTTAGAAACATTATCAAACTCTCAAAACAAATTTCTTTTTGGTCCTTGACCTATTTTGACATTTTTCATTGGAATTAAAGTTATTTAAAGGCAATATTTTGGTCTTAACTTGAAAAATTCATTCTGCCTAACCATGAAGAGTTTGATGATGGTTCTTCTTGCATTGCATTCTTCATATCATGTAGTTTCTAGGGTAAAATTGGTTTGAATTTATCTTTCATTTTCAATTTAATGAGCATTTTCCCTTTTGAAGTGCCTTGAAACCCTAGTTGACTTGAGAAAATCATAACCCCCATTAGGTTAAGAGTTAGGTCCCCTCCTTTGGGCAGTGAACTTGTGTAGGGTTAGGGTTCCTTTGATCCCATTTTCAATTTTTTATCTTGTCATTTGCTTCTGATTTTGGATTTTTGTGTTGCATGTTATGCATAAACCCTAATTCTTGCTTTCCTTTGCATCCATCTCTCATATGCTTGCATTCAAGAACTTGCCATGACATTTTGTGCGTTCCTATGACAATTAAGACATCTTAGGACATATTAGAATCATGTTTGATCATTGCATCATTCATTTTCCATGTTGAGCATTCATTTCATTACATAAACTTTCATGAACTTTCATGGTTCAAAGCATGCTTCATTTGCATCCTCATCCTTGTATGATCATCCACAACTCTTGACATGTGTTTACATCATCTCTTAGCATCATTAACATCATGTTCATGCTTTTGACTTTTCCTTGCATCATGGCATTTCATCTCATTCTCATTCTCATTGCATTTCATTTCTTTTGCTAACTTTTCAGGTGGTAAGTTGTTTTGAGAAGTGAATTTGCCTTCACTTCTCACAATCTCTCCTCATATCTTTTATGCCTTCTTTGCTGCATTTTGTATGTGTATTGGAGTGAGCTTGCTCATTCATGCCTCCTCCACCTATTTCTTTCTTCAAGCAACTTGTCTTCTTAAGTGAAGCAAGTTGTCTTGTTTCTCTCTGCTTCTTCCTTGGTGGTGTCTCTGAAGATCTTTTGCAAGCCTCATAAACCCTAGGAACAACCAAGCATGATCATAATTAGGGTTTGATTAGTCCCCCATTTAGTTTTGCCTTTGTGTCATCTTTGAGTCTTCTCATCTCATCTCTTAATCAAGGACTAAAACCCTAAAGGTTTTAAGGCTTTGTTATTAAGCTTATGCCTGCATCCTTCTATTAGGATGGAGTGTATAACTTTAATCCTAAGTGTTAAACCCTTAATGTGTTTAAATCCTTTAATCAACCCATCTAATAATCATCAAGACATCAAACTTGTAACTTGGGCCTTGCATTAGGGTTCTAATTCTTCCTCAATTGGTTAAGAAGGACTAACCCTAGTGTTAATGGACAAGTCCCCCTCAAGTTGTCTTACAAACCATGAAATTCACTTCTTAATCTTATCATTAACTAAAATCCACTTTAATAAGGGCTTTGTTCTTTTATGAGGTTAATCCCTAATCATGGATTAAGTTGAGGAGCCTTCCTCAGCTTAAATGTTCTCATCTATTATCCTTCTATTAGGATGGTGTAATGGGTCCATTAAATCTTTGATTATGGCTTAAACTCATTACTTAACACTAAACAAACAACAAAAACATCTAAATAACTGCAAGTAGGATAATGATCTTAATCCTACATCATGGTGATTAAGTGTGAGGTGTTTACTTCACAATTAAGGTATTCTCATTACCCCTAATCAGAGGGAGGATGTGATGAGTTTACTAACCCTTGGTTTAGGCTTAAGCTCATTTTCTAATGACAAACTTCAAAAAGCAATAAAAGATTGAAAATACAAAAACAAACAATAATCGTCTCCTCCGGGATTCTTTTCTCATCATCTTCACTCATAACCGAGAACTTGCTTCTTCCGTCTAATGCAAGACAGTTTGCACCTGAGCCAGACAGGTCATACACTTGAGCATAGACAAGTAAGCAGTTCACAAGTCAATTTATCTTTCAGTCTCTTTGAGTCAAACTACGGTGTTCTGACTTCCTCATTGCACGAGAGGATACGTAGGCATAACTTAACAGTTATCGAACAAAAGTCTCTGTATATTCCCCCTCCTTTCAGCATTATTCTTTAGCCTCTTTATCTTGAGCATTTCATTCTTGTTCTCACACTGACACTTCTCTTATACACTTCACATTTCTTTTACACTGACACTTGCATTCTTTCCAGCTTTGATACAAAGATTGCACTGACACTACCCCTTTTAAACACAAATCTTTCAAGCGTGGATCCCGTCGAGTACGACGGAAAATCTGGGTGCTAATACCTTCCCAGGTTGTAACCAACCCCCTTTCTCAGTTTCTCTGGTTCGCAACCGTCTTATCCATTTTTTTCTCAGGTCTATGCAACATTACCTTTCCCTCGGGATAAAAATGCCTAGCTGGCGACTCTTTTCTTTTGAGTTCACCCATGTGTGTTCTCATCTCTCTTTCACCGACCGTTCGCGTCTGTACCCCTTCTGACCAGGTGTCATTTGGTGGGAGCGACAGCTTGGCGACTCTGCTGGGGACCCTTATATTGTAACCAGGGCTTCTGGTTCTTTTTGTGGGTTCCTCCTAGCGCTTGTTTGATTTGTGTTTACTGGGGTGTTATGTGCTAATTGTGTTTATTTATTTGATTTATTTACTGCTTTATGTACAGTTTTATTTATTGCTTTTCTTTACAGTTTTACATATTTCATACTGTCATTATCATTGTTGGATCTGGTTTCTGTTTTGATGGGTAGGGTTCCATTGAGTGATTAAGGTCCTATACCTGGGACCTGAGTGACACCTAGGCTAGAGTGGTTCATGTTCTTTCCCATTCCATTTCGGTCTGGTGCGGGAATATGAAACACAGTTCAGATGTGGGTTTCTTCTTGAGAACTCTGTGCTACAGATTTCCTGTAGTGCTAGGGCTATCTGGGAAGCCTGCTAAGTCTGGATGACCTTTATTATGACCTTCAGAAACTGGGGAGAATTAGAGGAGGATCTGTTATGGTTATTGTAAACATTGTACCTCCAGGTTATAAGTGTTTACACTTCTCATAACTGATCCAAGTCTGAGGATCCTTGTTTTAGAACATTACCTGTGAGGGGGTTGGGCTATTTACAGGTTTGCAGGTACCTTTAGCCACATCATACCCTGTTACTGATTTTGTTTAAGAGTACTCCACTTTGGACAGTTCTTGTGATTAACCCTGGACATGTGACTCTTTATTTGAGTCCCCCACCCTGGTTACTAGATCTCTGAACCTCCATCTGGACCTTCTTTGAACATACATGGACTTATATCAAGACAGATAATCAGATCCAGCTTGATCACAAACCCTTGCATATCATTTGCATACTCATCATTTGCATCATTTAACATTTGTTTATTTGTTTTTCAGGGTATCCACATTATATCTGGTTTGGTTTTAACCCCTTCTTCTACATAGACCTCTACTTCATCAGTTATCTGCTTCAGCTATTTTCATCATCACCAGCATCAGCCTATTAGTGGCTCATCTCCAGTATCAGTCTTGATCTTCAGCTATCTTCATCATCTTCAGCAGCATTAATGACTACTCCCAGGAAGAGCAACATATCCTACCATTTCTTTGAGCCTGTGTTGACTAGTATCAGGTAGGTCCAGTCACTTATCACCCCTGACCACATCCCATTGTTCAGAGAGCATAATGGAGGTATCCTGGATATGGTTATGGACCTTGACCCTTCTCAGAGGAGCATGATCCACACCTGTTTGCAGTTTTATGACCCTCCTTTGAGATGCTTCACTTTCCCAGACTTTCAGTTAGGGCCTCTACTGGAAGAGTTTTCCTCATTAATTGGAGTACCTATCAGGGGTGGACTCCCTTTCAACCCAGAAATGACTTTTCCCAGCAATGGAGAAGTAGCAAAAGCACTGTACCTGGAACCTGCCTTGATTGAACAAAGCATGACAACAAAAGCTGGAATCCCTGGTCTTCACTTGGACTTCTTGATTTCTCAGGCCATTCTGAAGGCCTCATTGGGAGAATGGAGGGCAGTCTGTGCACTGTTAGCCCTCAGCATATATGGGGCTATACTGTTTGCAGATGAGCCCAAATTTGTCAGCAAGAATGCCATTCATCTCTTCCTTCTGAAGAACCCAGTACCCACATTGCTGGGAGATTTCTATTATTCCATCCATCAGAGGAATGAGAAACAAAGGGGGAAGTTGGTGAGATGCTGTGCTCCTTTGTTTCACACCTGGCTGCTCAGACACCTACCTAAGTCAGATGCTTTCTTGAACCCTCACCAACAGAAGAATTGGGACAAGAGGCTCATTGCCTTAACCTCAGATGATATTAGATGGTGCACCCAAAGCACCAAAGGCAAAGACATTATCACCAGCTGTGGGCAATACCCAAATGTGCCTCTGATAGGAGTAAATGGTTGCATCAACTACAATCCTTTGCTGTTTAAGAGACAACTGGGCTATGCTTTGGTTCACCCTCCCAGAGTGCAAGATTTAGCTGAGACCCTGTATTGTGAAGTGAAGCATAACTTAGCTGCTGTCAGACAAGCATCTTGGGCTTGGGACAACATCCAGACAAAAGGGATGGCTATTATTGGAAGGTGTAATAATGTTGCTTCAGCTCAATACTATGACTGGTCCCATATAAGAGCTCAGATTACTGGAATGCCTTTCACCTTAGAGGACATACCTGGACCCTCAACAGTACAACCTGCAGCAACTGTCAGCCTGGAAGAATTTGAGAAGCTGAAGGAAAGGAATGAGAACTTATCTCAAGCTCTGAAAAAGACCCTTTGGGAAAGGAGTGATGGTCGTCTGGACATTGAGAGGTTAGAAAAGCTCAGGGTGGAGCATCTCACCAAAATTGAGAAGACAGAGGACTACATCAGGAAAGCAAGAGCTGGGGAGCAAATATTGAAGAATGCCTGTAAAGAGGCCAAGATTCAGAAGGCTAGGACTGAGCTCTATCTGCAAGAAAGTCAGGCTAGGTGGGTCAGGATCACTGAAGCCCGGACACAAGAAGAACAGAGAATTCAAGCCAAGATTGAACAGTTAGAGGCCAATGAAAAGAAGCAGCAGTAAGCTTTGTTGGCAGCCCAGAAGGAGATTTCAGAGTTGAAGCTTAGGGCAGAATTGAAGAGATCAAAAGACCAGGACAGGCATAAGAAGCTGACCACTGCCATTGCTACCAGGAACCTCCTCATTAGGACCATTACAGAGCACCCAGCTGGTCTAGTGACTGAGGCACTCCTGAAGGAAGTCAGAGAGGATGAATTTGGATTAGATGTCTGATTTCTATGTTTGTTGTTATTTCCATTTGATGTACTTTTCCTTTTATTGTATTTTGACCCTCCATGGGCATGTGTTGTAAAACAAACTATGTATTGTTCATCATTTGTAATATATTAGTTTGCTTTCATTGGGTTTCTTTTCTCAAGCAACATCAAGCATCTTCCTCGAGGTCTGGAAAGGTCAAAACCAAGAACCAAGCCGGATACCTTGGAAAACAAATAAGCATATTGCATTGCATACTAACTTTTGTTTTGTTTTGTAGGTTTTGATATTATATTTGTTTCTAACCTTGTTGTGATCTCAGGAAATATTGCTCGTCGCCGAGTGTTCCCTGTCAACCGCACGCACCGGTACCCTACTCGCAACAACCTTCCTGGTATCCAAATGGAGCAAGTACAGCAGGACCTGACTGAGGTCAGAACTCAGATGGCTAATGAAAGAGTGGAGATGAGGAACCAAATGACTCAATTCATGGCTGTAATGACTGGCTTGGCCCAGAGTCAAGAAAGGTTAAGGGAACTAGTGGAAAGACAAACTCCCAAGGAACCTCATCTTGGAACTGGAGGAACAAGTAACAATGAGCGGGGCCAGCCTCATGTTAATCCACCAGTATTTGGGCCTCATCTAGATCCGGAAGTCAATATCCCAAGAAATGTGCAGGGTAATACTGCTGGGGGGAGAATCTTGCAGGAAGATCCCCAAGAAGAGCAGTTTACTGTTATGGGAGCAGGAGATGAAGTCTATGACAGGAGGTTAGATGAAATTGCTGAGAAGTTGAGATCTTTGGAGTCTCAGAATTCCTTGGGCTTCGATGTAATGGATATGGGACTAGTGGACGGGGTGAGAATTCCCCACAAATTCAAACCCCCGTGTTTTGAGAAATACAATGGAACCTCTTGTCCACGAACTCACCTGCAATCTTTCCTAGGAAGACTTAAAGCATATACCATGGATGAAAAGCTGTGGATGTTCTACTTTGAAGACAGTCTGACTGGGGCTTCAAGAGAATGGTATTCACACTTGACGAGGGCCACCATTAGATGCTGGAAGGACTTAGCTGAAGACTTCATCAGGCAGTATCAATACAATCTGGACATGGATCCTAACAGGACCCTCCTAATGGGAATGTCTCAATCTTCCAGAGAAAGCTTTAGGGAATATGCCCAAAGGTGGAGACAGCTTGCTGCTGCTGTCCAACCACCCATGTCGGAAAGAGAAATGGCCGACATGTTCATGAATACGTTGCAAGGAACATATATTGATAGGTTGGCTGCCTTTTCTTCTACCAGTTTTGTTGACGTAGTTATAGCTGGGGAAAGAATTGAAAGCCTTTTAAAAATGGGCAAAATTTCTGATAGTGGTGCAAGTTCATCCAGTAATCCCAGGAAGCCTTTTGTGGGACCCCGAAGAGCCGGTGAGACCAATTCCATCCATACAAGCAGGGGCAGACCTCAGTATGTACACCGGTCAGTAGCAGCAGTTACCATTCCAGCTCCGATTCCTCAACAAATCCGCATATCCTCAACAACAACCACATTATCAACAACAAGTTCAGTATCCGCAACAGAGAACCTACAACAACAACAATAGCAACCAACAACAACGTCCTTTCCAACAAAGACCATCACAGGCAAACAGGGTGATTGACCCCATCCCTATGCCTTATGCTGCCTTATTGCCACAGCTCCTGAAGCTTAACTTGGTTGAGTTAAGGACGTTGGCACCACCAGATCCCCTCAACCTCCCAAGGAATTATGATGTCAACGCCAGGTGTGCTTTCCACTCCAATGCACCTGGTCACAATACTGAAAAATGCAGGGCCTTACAAATGAAAGTCCAAGATCTGGTGGATTCTAAAGCCCTCAACTTTGCACCTCCTCCGAATGTCAACAAAAATCCTATGCCTAATCATGGCGGGCCAAGGATTAATTCCATTGAGGAAGACAAGCCATCTACCTTGATCACCAGTGTTGCACAAATTCGAACACCTTTGGTCGAAATTAAAGCTCAGCTTTTAGAGTGCCAAGTGTTCCCTGGGTGTGAGGTCGGTTGTGGGCATTGCAACATTGCAGTCAACGGGTGTGAAAAGTTGAGAAGCGGCATAGATGGTCTTATTAAGGATGGTATCCTTCAGATTTCAACAACAACGCCTACAAATCCAGCAATTCCTCTAACAACAATTCCCGATTCTTCTACAACAGCAGCAACAATCATTCCTATTGATTCGTCAATATCATCAGCAGTTAATCCATCCATCACTTCAACAAGTCAAATCTCAACAACCATCTCTTCTACAACATCAGCATCCATTTCATTAGCAGAATCTTCTACAACGCCAACAAAAATTAATGAAGATGTCTCAGCAGTTACAATCTACTATGACCCATCAAATGTTCCTCCCAGCAGCAATTTCCAACAACAAACAGTGGCACCTCCTGCCAAATCACCAGTCACAATTTACTATGATCCGCACACCGTTACAGTATCCTCCTCTGCAGCAATCAGTCCAGTCACCATTATGGTACCTGGACCTGTTCCTTATGAAAGCAGTAATGCCATACCTTGGCATTATGGCTCTGATCTTTACTGCAACAGGGAGAAAATCACTCTGGATTCATCAACCTCTTCTCCACAAATTGATAATGTTGGGGGAGGCGGAGGCTTCACCAGAAGCGGACACCTTTTTGCCTCACAAACACAAAGACCTAATGTTGAAGCAGAGGCTACTGCCAAAGCAAAAGGAAAGAGTGTGGTATCTGAAGAGTCGACTGTCAAAGAAACTCAGAAGACATCTTTTGAACAAGATGTAGACGAGTTCATGAGAATCATAAAGAGGAGTGATTACAAGGTGGTGGACCAGCTTCACCAAACTCCCTCCAAAATCTCCATATTATCACTGTTGATGTGTTCTGAAGCTCACAGGAACGCACTGTTGAAAGTCCTGCACGCAGCATACGTGCCGGAGGAGATTACTGTTAATCAGCTAGAAACCGTGGTTGCAAATGTCAACACCAGTCATGGACTGGGCTTTACCAATGCTGACTTAACAACAGAGGGACGCAACCATAATAAGGCTTTGCATATCACCTTGGAATGCAAGGGTGCTGTTCTATCTCATGTACTGGTGGACACAGGGTCATCACTCAATGTTCTGCCAAAGAAAGCCTTAGTGAAGCTGGAGTATGATGGCTTGGCATTGCGTCCGAGTAATTTGGTGGTGAGAGCTTTTGATGACTCTAAAAGATCAGTGCTTGGGGAGATTGATCTTCCTGTGTTGATTGGCCCGCAGACCTTCAAAACTTCCTTCTTTGTGATGGACATACAGCCGGCCTACAGCTGTTTGTTGGGTAGACCCTGGATCCACGCTGCCGGTGCTGTTACGTCTACCCTTCACCAGAAGTTGAAATTCGAGTGGGAAGGCCAAATCATCACCATCTATGGGGAGGAGGACATCTTTGTTAGCCAGGTGGCTACGTATAAGTACATTGAGATGGATGGGGAGATCCATGAAACCATGAGCCAAGGGTTTGAGGCCTTGAACATTAATGAAGCATCTGCTGTATTGGGGACCTCCATCGCATCGTACCAGCAAGCCCGGAAGGTTGTTGAGGAAGGAACCGCCCAAGGCTGGGGAAAGCTGCTGCCCGTGGAGAAGAAAGAAGACCGATTTGGGTTGGGTTACAGACCAACTCAACAAGATCAATCAGAGGCTGCCAAGGAGCCCAAGTTTGTCAGCGGGGGAATGCTCACCCCGGATGCTGTGAACAATTTGGAAGACGAGGAGGAAAGTGACCGCAACCTGGAGAGCTGGATACGTCCAAGGATCCCGGGGAGCCAAGTCCTTAACTGGTCTTCCCAGGAAATTATAAGAGTTACTCCTGCAGAGTAATTATTATTTCCTGTATTTTAAAGCATGCATCAAGTCTTGCATCTTGCCCAAGATGTCAAAACTCATTTTGTAATCGGGCCATCTTGTATTTTGTGCAAAGATCAATTAATGAATATCAGGACATCTTTTGCAAATGAGTCTTTTTCTTTTCCGCTCACTGTTTTTCATTTTTGTACAAAAGTAAAATGGCAATGTTTTCCAGGAGAAAATAACTTCATTTTCACTTTTTCTAAATAAGATGAAACTGATCACTAAAATAAACCAATTTAAACCCTTGCAGAAAGTGCCCTTCAGACTGCACCGACAACAACACTGCTATGACTTTGTATGACTTTGACAGCCCAATCAATCAAGCTGATGAAGGGGTTGAAGAAGATTATGAGCTACCTGAAGAGCTAGCCAGGTTGTTGAGACAAGAGGAGAAGGTTATCACCCCTCATCAGGAGGAGATTGAAACGGTTAATCTTGGTACGAAATAAGACGTGAAAGAGGTTAAGATCGGGGCCTGCCTGCAAGACTCAGTGAAAGAGCAACTGATTGACATGCTCCGGGAATATGTGGATGTCTTTGCTTGGTCTTATCAGGATATGCCAGGGTTGGACACCGACATTGTCATGCATAAGCTGCCTCTGAAAGAAGACTTCCCACCAGTAAAACAGAAGTTGCGCCGTACTCGCCCAGATATGGCAATGAAGATAAAAGAAGAGGTACAAAAGCAGTGGGACATCGGTTTCCTTGCTGTAACTAGCTATCCGCCGTGGGTTGCTAATATTGTACCTGTGCCTAAGAAAGACGGCAAGGTGAGAATGTGTGTGGATTACCGGGACCTGAACAGAGCCAGCCCAAAAAATGACTTCCCTCTGCCTCACATTGATGTATTGGTGGATAATACGACTCAGTTCTCAGTATTCTCCTTCATGGACGGATTTTCAGGATACAATCAGATCAAAATGTCACCTGAAGACATGGAGAAGACAACCTTTATCACACCCTGGGGCACGTTCTATTATAAGGTGATGCCATTCGGACTGAAGAATGCGGGTGCCACTTATCAACGGGCTATGGTAACATTATTCCATGACATGATCCACAAAGAAATTGAATGTTATGTGGATGACATGATTGCCAAGTCCCTTACAGAAGAAGACCACCTGGTGAATCTGTTGAAGTTATTCAATCGTCTGAGGAAGTACCAATTGAAGTTAAACCCCAACAAATGCACATTCGGGGTGCGATCCGGGAAGCTGCTGGGATTTATTGTAAGTGAGAAAGGGATTGAAGTTGACCCTGATAAAGTCAAAGCCATTCAAGAAATGCCTGCACCAAAGACAGAAAAAGAATTTCGGGGGTTCCTAGGTAGATTGAACTACCCTTGTTCAAGTTGTTAAGAAAAGAACAAACGGTCAGGTGGAACGAAGACTGCCAGAGGGCTTTTGACAAAATCAAGGAATACTTACAAGAGCCACCAATCCTTATGCCTCCAGTTGAAGGAAGACCTCTAATCATGTACTTGATAGTATTAGAAGAGTCAATGGGGTGTGTGCTGGGCCAGCATGACGAGTTTGGTCGAAAAGAGTATGCAATATACTACCTAAGCAAAACGTTTACCGACTGTGAACAACGTTATTCACTGCTCGAGAAAACTTGTTGTGCTTTAGCGTGGGATGCTCGCCGACTAAGGCAATATATGTTGACCCACACTACTTTATTGATCTCCAAGATGGACCCAGTCAAGTACATATTTGAGAAGCCATCACTTACCGGACGGGTTGCAAGATGGCAAATGATCCTCACAGAATATGATATTCAGTACACATCCAAAAAGGCCATCAAAGGCAGTGTATTGTCTGATTATCTTGCTGAGCAGCCCATTGATGATTACCAGCCTAAGAGATTTGACTTTCCCTGATGAAGACATCATGTTCATAAAAGAAAAAGATCACGAAGAGCCTATTCACACTGAAGGGCCTGACCCAGAAGAAGAATGGACTATGATGTTTGATGGGGTTGTTAATATGAATGGTCGTGGTGTTGGTGCAGTACTCATTACACCTAAGGGAGTTCACATGCCTTTCTCGGAAAAACTCACCTTTAACTGCACTAACAACGAAGCTGAATACGAAGCCTGTATTATGGGTCTTGAGGAAGCCATTGACCTCAGGATCAAGACTTTGACTGTGTTCGGAGATTCAGCTCTGGTAATTAATCAAACCAACGGAAAATGGTACACTCACCAGGATCATCTGATACCTTATCGGGATTATACAAGGAGGTTGTTGACTTTCTTCACAACGGTCAAGCTTGAGTATTTCCCTCGAGATGAAAATCAGTTCGCAGATGCTCTGGCTACTATTTCATCCATGATCAAAGTTTAAGCTGCCAACTTTGTGCCTCGGATTTTAGTATCCAGACTTGATAGACCAGCATATGTATTCTCAGCAGACCTTGCTAAAGATGAAAAGCCTTGGTTCCATGATATCAAATTCTTCTTGGAGGATCAAACATACCCACCTGGGGCATCTTCTAATGACAAGAAGACATTAAGAAGGCTAGCTGGTAGTTTCTTCCTGAATACTGATGGTTCCCTGTATAAGAGAAACTTTGATATGATACTCCTCAGATGTGTTGATAGGGCAGAGGCAGACTTGTTGATGCACGAGGTGCATGAAGGATCTTTTGGTACCCATGCTGGAGGGCATGCTATGGCTAAACAGTTGTTAAGATCAGGCTACTACTGGATCACAATGGATGCAGACTGTTGTGCTTATGCCAGAAAATGCCATAAATGCCAGATTTATGCGGATAAAGTGCATGTGCCTCCCAATCCTTTGAATGTGAAGTCTTCACCCTGGCCCTTTGCCATGTGGGGCATTGATATGATTGGCAAGATTGAACCAACTACTTCAAATGGCCACAGATTCATCCTGGTAGCCATTGATTACTTCACCAAGTGGGTTGAAGCAACTTCCTATGCAAATGTCACCAGACAAGTGGTAGCCCGATTCCTAAAGAGAGACATCATCTGTCGGTATGGAGTGCCCGAGCGAATCATTACTAATAATGGTTCCAACTTAAACAACAAAATGATGGCAGAACTATGCCGGGACTTCAAGATCCAACACCACAATTCTTCTCCTTACAGGCCAAAGATGAATGGCGCTGTTGAGGCAGCTAACAAGAATATCAAGAAGATTGTGCAGAAGATGGTGGTTACCTACAGAGACTGGCATGAAATGCTACCGTTTGCCTTGCATGGATACCGAACGTCAATCAGAACATCCACTGGGGCAGCACCGTATCAGCTTGTGTATAGTATGGAGGCAGTCCTACCTGTTGAAGTTGAATTACCCTCCTTGCGGGTACTAATGGATGTTAAGCTAAATGAGGCATAATGGGTCCGGTCCCGATACGAACAATTGAGTCTAATTGAAGAAAAGAGATTGGCTGCAATCTGTCATGGGCAGTTATATCAGAAAAGAATGAAGAAGGTCTTCGATCAGAAAGTCAGGCTCCGAGAATACCAAGTGGGAGATCTTGTGCTGAAAAGACTCCTCCCTCCTCCTACAGACCACAGGGGCAAGTGGACTCCGAATTATGATGGTCCATTCATAGTAAAGAAAGTTTTCTCTGGAGGAGCACTAATGCTCAGTACTATGGATGGTGAAGATTTCCTGTCCCCTGTGAATTCAAATGCAGTTAAAAAATACTTCGTATGAATGACCCGCTGGACATAAAAACAGAATGTAAGTCCAGGCAAAAATAGGGCATCCCGGCGAGTCAAAAACAGAATAAAAGACTCGGGCAAAAATAAGGGAAAATAGATAAAAAAATGTGTACACCCGCTGAGTTGAAAAGCCGCATTGGACGACTCAGGCAAAAAATGGGTATCCCGGTGGATTGAAAACCCGAAAGGGCGATCCACGCAAAATGAGGGAATAAGCGAACAACTGCATTCTAAATTCATCTGTATCGCTTACAACATGGCAAGCTTCGAAAGGTTAAATCATTGGTCGGAATCAGCCTTCTTCAGAAAGCAAGCTGAGAAGAATGTCAGATGTCATACAAGTCATAGCAAAGGGAAGCTCCTAGAAGCGTCATCAATATTGCCAGCATCTTATGGTTTCTCAATTTGTAACGATCTCCTCATTTCAGGGGATCTGTTTCTTTGACTGTATCTTGCCAATTCAGGGCACATAAATTAATAAAATCATATTTTCAGTCATATTCCGTCTCGTGCATTTTATTTTCATTTGCAAAATGTCCGATGTCCTTAAGATATTGATTGCATAAATACAAATGTTTTCTTTCTAAAAACTACAGGCTTACGGGAAATATATTTGCTCCCGGGAGTGTCTAAACTCCTATGATGGGATCCAGTAAGGGATACCTCAGGATACTTGTACGTTTCTTTGTCATGATAGGATTGCAGGTATTCAAATCACGACATGGGGCATGAAAGCTTCCCCCCCCAGCAAGCTGCCAAATCATTACTTGCTCAGCACATCTCCCATATGGCACCGGAGATGCTTTATCCCCGGCTGAGTTGCCAGTCATCATTCCTCCTCAGCCAAATGTCAGACAGGGAACTATCTCCCCGCAGAGTTTCAGTCTTTATACAGAAGAGCAATGCCTGAGGACCTCACAACAAAGCGACGAAAGCTTCTACAGCCCCAGCTGGGCTTATCATCACCAAAGAATAGGTCAATCAGTGACCTAGTTCCCCAAGCAGAGTCATATATATCAGATCTAACAATGATCTCATCCCCAGCTGGGATACCCACTTCAAGCAAATCAGCCAGAGATCTTTACTGCAACGGGACCCCAATCCCGGATCGATATCTTCGCATAATCATAGCATTCGCATCATATTTTCCCCCAAAGCGTAGCATTTCGTCCAATACGGAGCATTACGGCAAAAATCAAACATATTTCATAATCATAGGCCATGTTTTGAACAGGTACCTGTGTGTACCAATATACCACCAACAATATACCAAATACCTCTCAAACTCCCCGGCAGAATATTAAAGCATTTCCCTTTATCCTCACAAATACAGATACATACTCCTTTTGGCACTCGTCCGTATCATCATTCCCCAGTAAGGTCGCCCGAGCGTTCTCTACAAACAAATGCTTATACATTACAGATGCTTCTTGAAACTCGTCTGTGTCATATCCCCAGCAGAGAGCCAAGGCATCCCATTTGCACTCTCAAAACACATGTTTACATATATCTACACACTTCCCTGACACCCGTCCGTGTCACCTTTGTAAACACCCCAAATTTGCCCTCACCCATTCACACCATGGCTTGCGATCTCTTCATGTGCATAAGTTCAATCATAGCATCTCATATTGCATTTTTCTTCACTGCATTGTTTCTAAGTCATCTGCATCTAGGGTTTGTTGTCTGAGCAATCCCTGAGCCATCTGAGCCACTCCAAAGGTCATCAATCACTCCAAGCGGGTCCATGTATGTTCAAGCATCATATTATATCCTCACAAGGTCAAGGAAGTCAAAGAATCACAAGAACTGAGAAAGGCATGGAAGCAGAGCCAGGTTTAATTGTACAGATGACCTAGAATTAGGGTTTTGGTTTCAAAGGCCATAACTCCAATTTTTTTGGTCATTCTTGTTTCTATTGGTCTCTATATGGTATAAGGATCATGCATGTCAATTTTCATGAAGAAATTCCATGGGGAGGGCATCTGATCAAGGGATGACTTCCTGAGCAAGTCAATGTAAAATCAGGGCATCTGAGGCCCCCAATGACCCAACCAAAGGGTGTTCTCCATCATTTTGAATGTGTATGATCTTTATTTGATCATAAAAGGTGTTAGAAGCTCACAAAATTGGAAAATTTCAAGCCATTTGCAAAATTGCCTTTTTGGGAAAGTGACTTGTAATGTAAACTTGCTATTTTGGGAAAGTTTTTCAACCTCCTCAAATTGATTCAAAAATGCTTCAAATGAGAAAACTTTGGTCATGAAAGTTGTAGAATGGATCCTCCCATTTTCAAAAAGTACAAGAAATCATTCTAATTCATTTTGGATCAAAAGTTACGGCTTGTCAAAGTTGGACAAAATCACATAATTTCAAGTTTTACACCAAAGAGGCAAAGTTGCAAAACCTCATGCCAAGGCAAAATGTGACTTCAAATGGACTTCTATGCATTACACAAACATGAACCATGACCTAAAAATCAGAATGCACCAAAGAATTGTTCATTTTCATGCCTTGATCTTTAAGAAACTTCAAAAGGGCCAAAACTTTGTGAAATTGCAAAAACTCACATAAACCCTAATCCACTTGCTGCATTGCCTCAAATTCATTTCCATGGACAACCTTGATTCAAGCTGCAGCAGACATGCCCTTGTACCTTGACTGAAATAGCCCATACCTTCTCTTACACAAAAAGTTGACTTTATGCAAAATGGCCCATACCAATCAAGCTAGGCCAGCAACAACTCTCTGACCTATCCAACCTTGATACATGTACCAAAAGGAACTCAACACAACACACAACACAGCCTAATCTCTCCCACAAGTCAGCATCCTCCAAACTCACCTCTTATGCATTTTGTTTCGAATCTCATCACACAATCATTAAACCTTAAAACCAACTTCACCATTCATTCGGAAAAGCTTCATAGAGCATAAACCACCCTTCATCTTGCCCTGAAAAGCTCACAAACAGAAACACGATTTTTCATTCCCCTTGGTCAGAACTTCATCAATCTCAAAAACCAGCCACCATACACTCCAACTAAACCTCAAAGCATCTTCAGGGAGACCATTGGAGAAGCTTTGAAGCAAGGAGGCAGTCTGAAAGCTCCAAACTGAAAGCTTCACCTCAGGTAGCTTCGAAAATTTATTTTTCCAGAAGCTTTATTTTAAGTTCTCAACTTGTTAAGTTTGATTCCCTGAGTGCAATGAACCTTTTACTTTTGAAAATGATGAAGAATTGAGAGTGTATGGCTTATCTGAAAGTTTTGCAATTTTTGTTCTTGGCTTCGAATCTTTTTAATGGCTGAAAATAAATTGTGTTTGAAGTTAGATTAAGGTTTAGGAAGGTTAGAGGAACAAATCTGGAGCTTTAGAGCTCCAGAAATGACCTAGAGAGTGAGATTGAAATTTTCAGGGAGAGATGTCACCGGAGAAGACGACCGGAGCTCTTCTCCGGTGACCTGAATGTGATTAGGGCTTAATCTGTGATTAGGGCAAAGTTTGAATCTGGGCCATACGATTGCTCCTTCCCACGCGTGTTTGAGTGGCCTGGATCTCATGATTAATGTTAATTTAGGTTTATTTATTTAATTAATCTGGATTAATGAAGTTTGAACTTGGGCCCTTGGATGTGGCGCCAAGTCAATGGTCCCAAGCCCAGATTCAATCCTGACCTCTCCTTTGGCTTACTTTCCTTTATTTTAATTTTAATTCATTTGTTTTATAATTAACTTCTACGAATTATTTAAAATAGTAAAAAACTTTTAAAAATTCTGAAAATTTTTGTCAAGCAATTCATTAATTTTTCAGAACCCAAAAATATTTTTATTTTTATTTTTTGCATTAAAAATTATTTTTAAATCATTTAAATGTTTATTTTTAATTAGTTAATGAAAATTAATTAATTAAAAATGCATTTAGGTATTTAAAAATCACAAAAAAAATTCACATTGCATTTCAAAACATTTAGAAACATTATCAAACTCTCAAAACAAATTTCTTTTTGGTTCTTGATGCATTTTGACAATTTTCATTGGAATTAAATTCTTTTAAAGGCAATATTTTTGTTCAAACTTGAAAAAATCCATTTTGCCTAACCATTGAGAGTTTGATGATGGTTCTTTTTGCATTACATTCCTCATGTCATGAAGTTTCAAGGATAAAATTGGTTTGAATTTATTTTCAATTTTCAATTTGTTTAGCATTTTTCATTGTGAGGTATCCCTAAACCCTAATTGACTTAGAAAATTCATAACTTTCACTAGGTTAAGAGTTAGATCCCCTCCTTTGGGCAGTGAACTTGTGTAGGGTTAGGGTTCCCTTGGTCCCATTTTCAATTTTTTATCACATCATTTGCTTCTGATTTTGAATTTTTGCATTGTATGTTGCATGTAAACCCTAATTCTTGCTTTCCTTTGCATTCATCTCTAATATGCTTGCATTTAAGAACTTGCCATGACATTTTGTGCATCCTCATGACATATAATACATCTTAGGACATATTAGAATCATGTTTGAGCATTGCATCATTCCTTTGCCATGTTATATGTTCATTTCATTTCATGAACTTCTATGGTTCAAAGCATGCTTCATTTGCATCCTTATGCTTGTTTGATCACTCTCATCTCTTGTCATGTGTTTGCATCATCTCTTAGCATCATTAACATCATGTTTATGCTTCTGACTTTGGTTTGCATCATGACATTTCATCTCATTTGCATTGCATTTCATTCCTTTTGCTAACTTTTCAGGTGGTAAGTTGTTTAGAGAAGTGAATTTGCCTTCACTTCTCACAATCTCTTCTCATCTCTCTTGCAACATTGCTGCATTTTATCTTGTGTATTAGAGTTAGCTTGCTCATTCATACTCCTTCTCCTCTTTCTTTCTTCAAGCAACTTGACTTCTTAAGTGAAGCAAGTTGTCTTGCATTCTCTCTGTTTCCTTCTCCTTTCATCTGCTTCTCTCCTTGGTGGCTCTTTGAAGATTCCACCTCTTAAGCCTCATAAACTCTAGGAACAACCAAGCATGATAATAATTAGGGTTTGATTAGTCCCCCATTTAGTTTTGCCTTTGTGTCATCTTTGAGTCTTCTCTTCTCATCTCACAATCAAGGACTAAACCCTAAAGGTTTTAAGGCTTTGTGATTAAGCTTATGCCTGCATCCTTCTATTAGGATGGAGTGTATAACTTTAATCCTTAGTGTTAAACCCTTAGTGTGTTTAAACCCTTTAATCAATTCACTTAATAATCACTAAGACATCAAGCTTGTAACTTGGGCCTTGCATTAGGGTTCTAATTCTTCCTTAATTGGTTAAGAAGGACTAACCCTAGTGTTAATGGACAAGTCCCCCTCAAGTTGTCTTACAAAACATAAAAATCACTTCTTCATCTTATCATTAACTAAAATCCACTTTAATAAAGGCCTTGTTTTGTCATGAGGTTAATCCCTAATCATGGATTAAGTTGAGGTATCTTCCTCAGCTTAAATGTTCTCATCTATTATCCTTCTATTAGGATGGTGTAATGAGTCCATTAAGTCCCTGATTATGGCTTAAACTCATTACTTAACACTAAACAAAAACCACAAAAACATCTAAATAAATGCAAGTAGGTCAATGATCTTAATCCTACACTATGGTGATTAAGTGTGAGGTGCTTACTTCATACTTAAGGTATTCTCATTACCCCTAATCAGAGGGAGGATGTGATGAGTCTACTAACCCCTGGTTTAGGCTTAAGCTCATTAATTTATGACAAAATCCAAAGGCAATAAAAGATTGAAAACACAAAAACAAACAATAATCGTCTCCTCCGTGATTCTTTTCTCACCTCATTCACTCACAACGGGAACTTGCTTCTTCCGTCTAATGCAAGACAGTTTGCACCTGAGCCAGACAGGTCATACACTTGAGCATAGACAAGTAAGCAGTTCACAAGTCAAATCATTTTCAGTCTCTTTGAGCGAACTACGGTGTTCTGACTTCCTCATTGCACGAGAGGATACGTAGGCATAACTTAACAGTTATCGAACAAAAGTCTCTGTATATTCCCCTTCCTTCCAGCATTATTCTTTTAACCTCAAAATCTTGAGCTTCATACTCCTGTCCTTACACTGACACTTCTCTTATACACTCCACACTTCTTTTACACTGACACTTGCATTCTTTTCCAGCTTTGATACACAGATTACACTGACACTACCCCTTTAAAACATAAATCTTTTAAGCGTGGATCCCGTCGAGTACGGCGGACAATATGGGTGATAATACCTTCCCAGGTTGTAACCAACCCCCTTTCTCAGTTTCTCTGGTTCGCAACCGTCTTATCCATCTTTTCTTAGGTTTATGCAGCATTACCTTTCCTCCGGGATAAAAATGCCTAGCTGGCGACTCTTTTCCTTCTCTTCCTGAGTTCACCCTTGTGTGTTCTCACCCTCTTTCGCCGACCGTTCGCGTCTGTACCCCTTCTGACCCGGGTGTCATTTGGTGGGAGCGACAACCTTCCCCAGCATAGTTGCTTAAACACTTTGTAAACCAAATACTTGTTTATAACATACTCCTCCCGACACCCGTCCGTGTCGTGCTCTCCCCAGCATGTTGAACACTCGTCTATGTCCCACTCATCACTTTTCATTCATACAGATACTCGTCCGTATTTTGTATATACCCCTTAAATCCCCTCAGAGTTAGCACTCGTCCGTGTTCTTTGTTAACCAGTTGGTACTCGTCCGTATCATCATCTCTGAACATGCGTTAGCGTTTGCTTCTACCGATACTCGTCTGTATCATAGTCTTAAGGATGCTCGTCCGCATCTTTAATCTATACACGGTGTCAAACACTTATCCCCTTTTCTTTCTTGAATTTAGACACTCGTCCGTGTCTACCATTTCCCAGAAGAGTCTCCAGCAGATCCCAATAAATTATCTCCCTTCTATCTGACATTCTTCCTATGTCATGATACTTCCGGCAGCCGTACCCTGCTAGGTGATCGTCCTTTACCTTTTGATGATCGTCCTTCATCATCCCCCCAGCGGAGTCTCCACTACTGGAACCCTCTTCTATCCGACATTCGTCCTATGTCGTGATATTTTTTAGCAGCCATCCCCTGCTAGGTGATCGTCCTTCACCTCTTGATGATCGTCCTTCATCATTTTATCCGATGGTCGTCCCCATCGTTGTTTCTGTTATATGACATTCGTCCTATGTCATGATAAAACCCCAGAGCAGCCGTCCCCTGCTAGGTGATCGTCCTTCACCTCTTGATGATCGTCCTTCATCATGCTTATCCGATGGCCGTCCCCATCGTCGACCTTTTCTATCAGGCATTCGTCCTATGTCGTGATATTGTTGGCAACCGTACCTTGCCAGGTGATCGTCCTTCACCTTAGATGACCATCCCTCATCTTATCCCCAACAGAGCAGCCGTCCCCTGCTAAGTGATCGTCCTTCACCTATGATGACCGTACCTCATCATTTATTTCATTTATGCCTTGAACTTGATGGTCGTCCCCGTCATTCACTTTACCTTCAATCCCCAGAGAATTTTACCTGATGGCCGTTCCCATCATGACCCCTCTATTTCCCCAGCTTGTCGGCCGTCCCCGTCATTACTTCATCCCGAGCAGTCGTCCTCTGCTCGACGGTCGTCCTCCGTAGCCCGCACTTTATAATCACACTTTATTTTCTTTTACAATCTATATCCCTTTTCTTCTTCATTCAACGAGTGCAAATTTTGGACTGTCTTTGATATTCAACCACAAGTTATCTTGTTTGCCTGTTAAGCCGTTGCTTACATCCTGCACAGCTAACTCATGCTTGAATAGGGGCAGCTGTAAACACCCCAAATTTGCCCTCACTCATTTCACCATGTCTTGTGATTCTTTTCATAAATTCAATCATAGCATCTCATACTACATTTTTGCTTCACTGCATTGATTCAAAGCCATCTGCATCTAGGGTTTGTGATCTAAGCCTTTCCTGAGCCATTTGAGCCACTCCAAAGATCATCAATCACTTCAAAGGGGTCCATGTATGTTCAAGCATCTTATTATATCCTCACAAGGTCAAGGAAGTCAAAGAATCACAAGAACTGAGAAAGGCATGGAAGCAGAGCCAGGTTTAACTGCACAGATGACCTAGAATTAGGGTTTTGGTTTCAGAGGCCATAACTCCAAAATTTTTGGTCATTCTTGTTTCTATTGGTCTTTATATGTTGTGAGGATCATGCATACCAATTTTCATGAAGAAATTCAATGGGGAAGGCACCTGATCAATGGATGACTTCTTGAGCAAGTCAGTGCAAAATCAGGGCATCTGAGGCCCCCAATGACCCAACCAAAGGGGTTTCTCCATCATTTTGAATGTGTATGATCTTTATTTGATCATATAAGATGTTATAAGTTCACAAAATTGAAGAATCTCAAGCCATTTTCAAAGTTCCCTTTTTGGGAAAGTGACTTGTAATGCAAACTTGCCATTTTGGGAAAGTTTTTCAACCTCCTCTTTTTGATTCAAAAATGCTTCAAATGAAAAATCTTTGGTCATGAAAGTTGTAGATTGGATCCTCCCATTTTCAAAAAGTACAAGAACTCCTTCTAATTCATTTTGGATCAAAAGTTATGGCCTTGCAAAGTTGGACAAAATCACATAAATTTCACTTTTACACCAAAGAGGGAAACTTGCAAATTCTCATGCCAAGCATATTTATGACCTCAAATGGACTTCTAACCATCATACAAACATAACACATTGCCTAAAATTCAGAATGCACCAAAGAATCACTCATTTTCATGCCTTGATCATTAAGAATTCTCAAAAGGGCCAAAGGTTCACAAATTTGCAAAACCACACATAAGCTTCAATCCACTTGCCAATTGGCCCCAATCTGAATTCCATGGTTGCCCTTGATCCTTGCTGCATAGGACACCCCATTGTCATTGGCCTGCCATGACCCATACCTCAAAGGACACCTAACCTTGACTTTTGGCAAAATGGACCATACCAATCAGCATAGCCCACACCAACTCCACAGACCTATCACAACTTGATAAGTGGACAAAATGAAACTCAAAACACACAAGAGGCAGGCCTGAAACCACAGCATCACCATAGCTCACAAAAATCCCTCCTTTTGCATTTTCTATCGAATCTCTCAACTCAGCAACTAAAACTTAAAACTTCTTCCACCATTCATCTTAGAATGCATCACTGATCACAAACCACCCTTTACTTTTCCTTAAAAGCCATCACACACCAAATACGATTTTTCTCCCTTTTGAACTGAACTAAAGCAATCTCCCAAACCAGCCATAAGAAACTCCAAACAAGCTTTGCAAACTCTTGAGGGAAGTCAGTAGAGGTGATTGGAAGCAAGGAACTGGCTAGAAAGCTCCAAAAGCAAAAGCTCCATCTCAGGTAGCCATGTGAAACTTTTTTCCAGAACCTCTATTTAAGTTATTAATTGGTTAAGTGTGATCCCCTGAACATGTTGAACTTTGAATTTTTGAAAATGATGAAGAATTGAGCATGTATGGCTTGTCTGAAATTTTTGCCATTTTTACACCTTGCTTCGAATCTTGTTAATGGTTAGAAATAAATTCCATTTGAGGTTAGATTTAGGTTTAGGGGAGTGAGAGGAACAAATCTGGAGCTTTAGAGCTCCAGAAATAACCTAGGGAAGAAGTTGAGATTTTTCAGGGAGGGATGTCACCGGAGAAGACGACCGGAGCTCTTCTCCGGTGACCTGAAAGTAATTAGGGTTTGGTAATTAGGGTTAGCTGAGTTTAAATGTGGGGTGTTGGATCTGGGCTTCCCGCGCGTGCTAGAGGGTCAGGATGAGTTCATTTAGCCCTAATTGTGATTAATTAAATTAATTAATTAGGATTAGTTTTAAAATGCCAGTTTGAACCTAGGCCGTTGGATAACGCGCGTAGTCTTCCCTCCATCTCCAGGTTTGAATATGAGCCTTAGGATGCGCTGACTTTTCATTTAAATTAATTTAGTTTTCATTTTATTTGTATTTCTTTCTACATTTTATTTAAAATAGCAAAATGCATCTAAAAATTCTCATTTTTTGCACCATGGCATAAAATATTTTTCTCATTCTGAAAATATTTTTATTTTTATTTTTTGCATTAAAAATCATTTAAATGTTTATTTTTAATTAGTTAATGGGAATTAATTAATTAAAAATGCATTTAGGTATTTAAAAATCATCAAAAAAATTCACATTGCATTTTAAAACATTTAGAAACATTATCAAACTCTCAAAACAAATTTCTTTTTGGTCCTTGACCTATTTTGACATTTTTCATTGGAATTAAAGTTATTCAAAGGAAATATTTTGGTCTTAACTTGAAAAATTCATTATGCCTAACCATGAAGAGTTTGATGATGGTTCTTCTTGCATTGCATTCTTCATATCATGTAGTTTCTAGGGTAAAATTGGTTTGAATTTATCTTTCATTTTCAATTTAATGAGCATTTTCCCTTTTGAAGTGCCTTGAAACCCTAGTTGACTTGAGAAAATCATAACCCCCATTAGGTTAAGAGTTAGGTCCCCTCCTTTGGGCAGTGAACTTGTGTAGGGTTAGGGTTCCTTTGATCCCATTTTCAATTTTTTATCTTGTCATTTGCTTCTGATTTTGGATTTTTGTGTTGCATGTTATGCATAAACCCTAATTCTTGCTTTCCTTTGCATCCATCTCTCATATGCTTGCATTCAAGAACTTGCCATGACATTTTGTGCGTTCCTATGACATATAAGACATCTTAGGACATATTAGAATCATGTTTGATCATTTCATCATTCATTTTCCATGTTGAGCATTCATTTCATTACATAAACTTTCATGAACTTTCATGGTTCAAAGCATGCTTCATTTGCATCCTCATCCTTGTATGATCATCCACAACTCTTGACATGTGTTTACATCATCTCTTAGCATCATTAACATCATGTTCATGCTTCTGACTTTGCCTTGCATCATGGCATTTCATCTCATTCTCATTGCATTTCATTTCTTTTGCTAACTTTTCAGGTGGTAAGTTGTTTTGAGAAGTGAATTTGACTTCACTTCTCACAATCTCTCCTCATCTCTTTTATGCCTTCTTTGCTGCATTTTGTATGTGTATTGGAGTGAGCTTGCTCATTCATGCCTCCTCCACCTCTATCTTTCTTCAAGCAACTTGTCTTCTTAAGTGAAGCAAGTTGTCTTGTTTCTCTCTGCTTCTTCCTTGGTGGTGTCTCTGAAGATCTTTTGCAAGCCTCATAAACCCTAGGAACAACCAAGCATGATCATAATTAGGGTTTGATTAGTCCCCCATTTAGTTTTTCCTTTGTGTCATCTTTGAGTCTTCTCATCTCATCTCTTAATCAAGGACTAAAACCCTAAAGGTTTTAAGGCTTTGTGATTAAGCTTATGCCTGCATCCTTCTATTAGGATGGAGTGTATAACTTTAATCCTAAGTGTTAAACCCTTAATGTGTTTAAATCCTTTAATCAACCCATCTAATAATCATCAAGACATCAAACTTGTAACTTGGGCCTTGCATTAGGGTTCTAATTCTTCCTCAATTGGTTAAGAAGGACTAACTCTAGTGTTAATGGACAAGTCCCCCTCAAGTTGTCTTACAAACCATGAAATTCACTTCTTAATCTTATCATTAACTAAAATCCACTTTAATAAGGGCTTTGTTCTGTCATGAGGTTAATCCCTAATCATGGATTAAGTTGAGGAGCCTTCCTCAGCTTAAATGTTCTCATCTATTAACCTTTTATTAGGATGGTGTAATGGGTCCATTAAATCTTTGATTATGGCTTAAACTTATTACTTAACACTAAACAAACAACAAAAACATCTAAATAACTGCAAGTAGGATAATGATCTTAATCCTACATCATGGTGATTAAGTGTGAGGTGTTTACTTCACACTTAAGGTATTCTCATTACCCCTAATCAGAGGGAGGATGTGATGAGTTTACTAACCCTTGGTTTAGGCTTAAGCTCGTTTTCTTATGACAAACTTCAAAAAGCAATAAAAGATTGAAAATACAAAAACAAACAATAATCGTCTCCTCCGGGATTCTTTTCTCATCATCTTCACTCATAACCAAGAACTTGCTTCTTCCGTCTAATGCAAGACAGTTTGCACCTGAGCCAGACAGGTCATACACTTGAGCATAGACAAGTAAGCAGTTCACAAGTCAATTTATCTTTCAGTCTCTTTGAGTCAAACTACGCTGTTCTGACTTCCTCATTGCACGAGAGGATACGTAGGCATAACTTAACAGTTATCGAACAAAAGTCTCTGTATATTCCCCCTCCTTTCAGCATTATTCTTTAGCCTCTTTATCTTGAGCATTTCATTCTTGTTCTCACACTGACACTTCTCTTATACACTTCACATTTCTTTTACACTGACACTTGCATTCTTTCCAGCTTTGATACACAGATTGCACTGACACTACCCTTTTTAAACACAAATCTTTCAAGCGTGGATCCCGTCGAGTACGACGGACAATCTGGGTGCTAATACCTTCCCAGGTTGTAACCAACCCCCTTTCTCAGTTTCTCTGGTTCGCAACCTTCTTATCCATTTTTTTCTCAGGTCTATGCAGCATTACCTTTCCCTCGGGATAAAAATGCCTAGCTGGCGACTCTTTTCTTTTGAGTTCACCCATGTGTGTTCTCATCTCTCTTTCGCCGACCGTTCGCGTCTGTACCCCTTCTGACCAGGTGTCATTTGGTGGGAGCGACAATCACCATAGAATCTGATTGCTGTAAATGTTCCCGCAAATGTCATAAGTTCCTGATTTATGCTGATAAGGTCCATGTACCTCTGAATCCATTAAACGTCATGTCTTCTCCTTGGCCGTTCGCCCTGTGGGGCATTGATATGATTGGCAAAATTGAGCCAACAGCTTCCAACGGTCACAGCTTCATCTTGGTTGCTATAGACTATTTCACAAAATGGGTCGAATCGGTGTCTTATGCCAATGTTACAAAACAAGTGGTAGCCCGGTTCATCAAAAGAGATATCATTTGCCGGTATGGAATTCCCAAGAGGATCATTACTGATAATGGTTCTAACCTCAATAACAAGATGATGGCTGACTTTTGTCGGGATTTCAAAATAGAGAATCATAACTCTTCACCATATCGCCCGAAGATGAATGGCGCCATCGAGGCGACCAACAAGAACATAAAGAAAATCATGAAGAATATGGTTTTGACATATAAAGATTGGCATGAGATGCTACCGTTTGCGCTACATGGGTATCGAACGTCTATGCGTACCTCAACAGGGGTAACCTCGTTCTCATTGGTGTATGGTATGGAGGCAGTCCTACCAGTTGAAGTTGAGGTCCCCTCGTTGAGAATAATGATGGAAGTTAAGCTAGATGAAGCTGAATTACTCTGATCTAGGTATAACAGTTGTATGCCATGGAGAGTTGTATCAACGACGAATGAAACATGCTTTCGACAAGAAAGTATGGCCTTAAGAGTACATACTAGGTGACCTGGTGCTGAAAAGGATTCTTCCTCCTAACAACGATCACAGGGGCAAGTGGACACCCAATTATGAAGGTCCATTCATGGTTAAAAAGGTCTTCTCAGGCGGAGCCTTGATGCTAACAACCATTGATGGCGAAGACTTCCTTTCCCCTGTCAACACAAATGCGGTAAAAAAATACTTCGTGTAAAAAGACCCGCTGGATAAAAACAGAATAAAGATCCAGGAAAAAATGGGCATCCCAGCAAGCAAAAAACAGAATAAAAGGCTCGGGAAAAAGTTAGGGAAATATTGAAAAAATGTACACCCGCTGAGTTGAAAAGCCACATCGGACAGCTAAGGCAAAAAAGGGTATCTCGGTGGATTGAAAACCCGAAAGGGCGATTCACACAAAATAGGGACTAACACGAACGACTGCGGTCTGCGATATTTGTGATCCATTTGTGTCGCTCCCAAAAGATGAGACTGGCTCAAATATGGTACAGACGCGAACGGTCGGTGAAAAGAACAATGAGAACACACAGCAGTGAACTCACTGGAAAAAGAAAATAGTCGCCAGCTAGGCATTTTTATCCCGGAGGAAAGGTAATGCTGCATAAACCTAGAAAGATATGGACAAGACGGTTGCGAACCAGAGAGACTGAGAAAGGGGGTTGGTTACAACCTGGGAAGGTATTAGCACCCAGATTGTCCGCCGTACTCGACGGGATCCACGCTTGAAAGATTTGTGTTTTAAAGGGGTAGTGTCAGTGCAATTTGTGTATCAAAGGCTGGAAAAGAATGTACAGGTGTCAGTGTAAAAGAAGTGTGAAGTGTATAAATAATGTGTCAGTGTGAGAACAAGAATGAAATGCTCAAGATAATGAGGCTAAGAGAATAATGCTGGAAGGAGGGGGAATATACAGAGACTTTTGTTCGATAACTGTTAAGTTATGCCTACGTATCCTCTCGTGCAATGAGGAAGTCAGAACACCGTAGTTCGACCCAAAGAGACTGAAAGATAAATTGACTTGTGAACTGCTTACTTGTCTATGCTCAAGTGTATGACCTGTCTGGCTCAGGTGCAAACTGTCTTGCATTAGACGGAAGAAGCTAGTTCTCGTTTATGAGTGAATGAGATGAGAAAAGAATCCCGGAGGAGACGATTATTGTTTGTTTTTGTGTTTTCAGTCTTTTATTGCTTTTGAAAGTTTGTCATAGGATAATGAGCTTAAGCCTAAACCAATAGATTTAGTAAACTCATCACATCTTCCCTCTGATCAGGGGTAATGAGAATACCTTAAGTGTGAAGTCAGATTCTCACACTTAATCACCTTTGATGTAGGATTAAGATCATTAACCTACTTGTGATTATTTAGATGTTTTTGGTATTTTTGTTTAGTGTTGAGTAATGAGGTTAAGCCATAATCAGGGATTAAACAGACTCATTACACCATCCTAATAGAAGGATAATAGATGAGAATGTTTAAGCTGAGGAAAGCTCCTCAACTTAATCCATGATTAGGGATTAAACTCATGACAAAACAAACCGTTGATTAAGTGGATTTTATTTAATGATATGATGATGAAGTGAATTTTATGGTTTGTAAGACAACTTGAGGGGGACTTGTCCATTAACACTAGGGTTAGTCCTTCTTAACCAATTAAGGAAGAATTAGAACCCTAATGCAAGGCCCAAGTTACAAGTGTGATGTCTTGATGATTATTAAGTGAATTGATTAAGAGATTTAAACACATTAAGGGTTCAACACTTAGGATTAAAGTTATACACTCCATCCTAATAGAAGGATGCAGGCATAAGCTTAATCACAAAGCCTTAAAGCCTTTAGGGTTTAGTCCCTGATTATGAGATGAGAAGAGAAGACTCAAAGAAACACAAAGGTAAAAGCTAAGTGGGGAGACTAATCAAAACCCTAATCATTGTCATGCTTGGTTGTTCCTAAGGTTTGTGAGGTTAACAAGAGAAATCTTCAATGGAACCACCAGGAAGCAGATGAAAGGATATAGAGAAGCAAAGTAACTTGCTTCATTCAAGAAGTCAAGTCACTTGAAGAAAGAAAGTGAGATGAACAAGAATGAGCAAGCTCAATCCAAACACATACAAAGAATGAAGCAAGGATGCAAGTGAGAGATGAGAAGAAAGCATGAGAAGTGAAGGCAAATCCACTTCTCAAAGTTACTTACCACCTGAAAAGTTAGTGAAAGAAATGCAATGCAATGCAAAATGAGATGAAATGACATGATGTAAATCAAAACCAGAAGCACATACATGATGTTAATGATGCTATGAGATGCTACAAACATGAAACAACACATGGGGATGATCATACAAGCTTGTGGATGCAAATGAAACAAGTTAAGAACCATGAACATACATGAAAAGCAATGAAATGCAAATGACATACAACAAGGGAAATGCAATATGCAATGATCAAACATGCTTTCAATATGTCTTAAGATGTTAAATGAAAATGTCATGGCAAGTCAAGGTATGAATGCAAATGCAAGATGGATGCATATGGAAGCCCAAATTAGGGTTTATGATCAAAGCATCAAACACAAACCAAAATCAGAAGCAAACATCAAGATAAAAAATTGAAAATGCACTCAAAGGATTCTTAATCCTATACTAACTCACTGCCCAAAGGAGAAGTTCCAACTCTTAACCTAATTCAAGTTATGATTTTCCTAAGTTTTCTAGGGTTTTAGGGTTCCTTAACAAGAAAAATGCCAATCAAATGGAAAATGAAAGATCAAATCATGCCAATTTAATCTTACAAACTACATGATATGCTAAACACAATGCAAAAAGAATCAAAGTCCAACTCTTTAGGGCTAGGCAGAAATGATTTTTGGAAGTTTGGATCAAAATAATGCATCAAAATGATTTTAATTCCATGAAAAATTCTCAAAATGCATCAAGATCAAAAAAGAAATTTTGTTTGAGGGTTGGACAATGTTTTTAAATGTTTCATGAATTTTTTGGTGATTTTTAAATACCTAAAAGTATTTTTAATAAATTAATTCTCATTAATTAATTGAAAATAAACTTTTAAATATTTAAAAATACTTTTTAATGCAAAAAATAAAAATAAAATTATTTTTGTGTTCTGAAATTAAATACAAGCTTGTGCAAAAAAATTCAGAATTTTTAAATTGGTTTTACTATTTTTAAATAAATGGACAAAATAATGCAATTAAGTGAAAAATAAAATGAATTTAAACTGAAATAAAGAAAAGTCATTCAATCTGAAGGCCCAGATTCAAACTCACACGCGCGCGCATTGACTTGGAGCCATATCCAAGGGCCAGCATTCAAACCTGGCTAATTAATGATTATGCCCTAATGACAACCCTAATGACTTTCAGGCGACCGGAACACTGTTCCGGTCGTCTTCTCCGATCACCCAAAACTTCAAACTCACTCTACACGCATCTAAAATGAAATCTAATTAAACAGAAATGATCCCCACTCAATCACGAATCAAAACCCCCATTCAAACAACATTTATCATTTCTAAACAGAGAGAATCGAATCAAAAAGGTTTTAGGGCAAAAAGTTTCAGAACAAGATTAAACTCTCATCTCTTCACCATTTTCAAAACCAACAACATCAGAGTGATCAGTGAACTACAAAGAACAGCTTAGGAACTTTAAAAATCGTTTCTGGAAAAAAAGTTCTTGAGCTACCTGAGTTTTGAAGCTTTCAGTTTGCAGCTTTCTGGCTTCTTTCCTTTGTGCAATCCACTCCTATGACCTCCCTTATGAACTCTTGATGCTAAGAGAAGGTTTGTGCTGGCTGGTTTGAGAGTTTGAACAAGTTCTGTTCAAGCTCAGGTGAGAATCGTGTTCTTGGTTCTTTGAGTTTCAGGTTGATTTTAGGGGTGCTTTGTGATCAGGGTGATGTGTTGAGAAGGTCTGTGAAGTTTGTTTGAGTGTTTTTCACTTGTATGAAGAGTTTCGAATGCTTTTGCTTTTGAGAGTGAAAATGAGAATGTGTTCCTATGGCTGGTTTCAGGCTTGCTTGTTATGTGCTTTGGCTTGCAATTTGTTTGTATAAACAATGCTCATTGGTCAGAAGATGTGACATGTCCTTTTGTGATAGGTATGGCTACTTTTGCAAATTGTCAACTTTGTGTAAGAGAAAGCATGGGTCATGTTCTAGCCAAGTACAAGGGGTGTGGGCTACGCAGCATGGTGAGGGAAAGGCTAGGGTTGATCAGCAAAGTAGCTAGCAAGTGGATGAGATGTGATCATGAGTTTTTTGCAACTTGACTTTGCTTTTGGTTTTCATGAAGGAAGCTTGATCCATGGGCCATAAAACATGTAATTCTTTGCCCCATTCTGATTTTTAGGACTTGTGTGATGTTTGTATAAGGATTAGACATCAATTAGAAGTCACAAATTGCCTTGGTACAAGTTTTTGCAAGTTTCTCATTTGGTGCATAATTTGAAAATTTAGTGATTTTAGCCAACTTTGACAAGCCATAACTTTTGATCAAAAATGAATTAGGTCATGTTCTTGTACTTTTTGAAAAGGGAAAGATCTATTCTACAACTTTCATGACCAAAGTTTTTTTCATTTGAAGCTTTTTTGGATCAAAAAGTAAGGGTTGAAAAAGTTGCATAAAATGACATTTTCATTAAAAGTCAAACTTGCCTAAAAAGTCAACTTTGCAAAAGACTTGAAATTCTTGAATTTTGTGAACTTCCAACTTCTTCTATGATCAAATAAAGATCATATACGCTCAAAATGATGAAGATCACCCCTTGGTTGGGTCATTGGGGGCCTCAGATGCCCTGATTTTACACTGACTTGCTTGAAAAGTCACCTTTTGATCAGATGACTTCCCCATGGAATTTCTTCATGAAAATTGATATGAATACTCTATATACCATATAGAGACCAATAGAAACAAGAATGACCAAAAATTTTGGAGTTATGGCCTCTGAAACCAAAACCCTAATTTTAGGTTATCTGTGCAGTCAAGCCTGGCTCTGCTTCCACACCATTTCCAGTTCTTGTGATTCTTTAGCATTCTTGACTTGGAGAGGATATAATATGATGTTTGAACATACATAGACCCCTTTGAAGTGATTGATGACCTTTGGAGTGGCTCAGAAAGCTCTTGGATTGCTCAGATCACAAACCCTAGATGCAAATGACTTTGAATCAATGAAATGAATCAGAAATGTGATATGAGATGCTATGATTGAGATTATGCATATGAGGAGATCACAAGCCATGGTGTGAATGGGTGAGGGCAAATTTGGGGTGTTTACAGCTGCCCCTATTCAAACATGAGTTAGCTGTGCAGGATGTAAGCAACGGCTTAACAGGCAAACAAGATAACTTGTGGTTGAATACCAAAGACAGTCCAAAATTTGCACTCACAGAATGAAGAAGAAAAGGGATATAGATTTTAAAAGAAAATAAAGTATATTGTAAAGTGTGGGCGACGGAGGACGACCGTCGAGCAGAGGACGACTGCTGGGTGAAGAGCAATGACGGGGACGGCCGACATGCTGGAAAAAAAAAGCGGGAAATAAAACAATGACGGGGACGGCCGACATGATGGGGATATAAGGTATTATGATGGGGACGGCCATCAAGTAAAGCTGTAAGATCTTCTGGGGATTAATGAAACATGACGGGGACGGCCATCAAGTTCACAAAGTAAAGCAACCAACGATGGGGACGGCCATCGGGCTAAAAAGAAAAGGGACCACGACGGGGACGGCCATCGGGTTAAAGAATAAATGAAAAAAAACAGATGATGAGGTACGATCATCAAAGGTGAAGGACGATCACCTAGCAGGGGACGGCTGCTCTGTCGGGTTAAGATGAGGGACGGTCATCTAAGGTGGAGGACGACCACCTGGCAGGGTACGGCTGCCGAAAATATCGCGACATAGGACGAACGTCGGATAAAAGGTCAACGATGGGGACGGCCATCAGACGAGCATGATGGACGATGACCATCAAGAGGTGGAGGACGACCACCTAGCAGGGGACGGCTGCTCTCAAGGTTTATCATGACATAGGACGAATGTCAGATAACAAGATCAACGATGGGGACGGCCATCAGATAAAATGATGAAGGACGATCATCAAGAGGTGGAGGACGACCACCTAGCAGGGGACGACTGCTAAATATCACGACATAGGACGAATGTCGGATAGAAGATCAACGATGGGGACGGCCATCGGATGAGCATGATGGAGGACGACCATCAAGAGGCGGAGGACGAACACCTAGCAGGGTACGACTGCTCTCAGGGTTTATCATGACACAGGACAAATGTCAGATAAAAAGGAAAATCTATTTTGTTGGCGATCTACTGGGAAATAGTAAACACGGACGAGTGTTTATATCCGAGAAATAAAAGGTATAAGTGTTTAGATGTTTGTGTATAGACTAAAGGTGCGGGCGAGCATCCTTAAGACTACGATACGGACGAGTATCGGGTAGAAACAAAGACTGATACGTGTTCAGAGATGATGATACAGACGAGTATCAACTGGTTAACAAAGAACACGGACGAGTGTTGAATCTGAAGGGACTCTTCTGGGGGATAGTAGACGCAGACGAGTGTCTATATTCAAGAAGACAAGAGTGTTTGACACAGTGTATGGATTAAAGATGCGGACGAACACCCTTAAGACTATGATACGGACGAGTATCAGGTAGAAACAAACGCTTGACACATGTTCTGAGATGATGGTACGGACGAGTACCAACCGGTTAACAAAGAACACGGACTAGTGTCGAATCTGTGGGGATATGAATGGTATATGTAAGATACGGACGAGTATCTGCATAAGAGTAACACAAGTAGTAGGTGTATAGATTAGTGTTTAATCTGTTGGAGAGAGTGACACGGACGAGTGTCAAAAGAAGAAAAATATAGTATGAACTGAGTATCTGATGTACAAAGTGTTTATAATACTGTGCTGGGGAAAGTGACATGGACGGATGTCAAGGAAATGTATATAAGTATATGTGAGTGCAAAGAGGATGTCTTTGGCTTTCTGCTGGGGATATGACACGGACGGGTGCCAAAAGGTATCTGTAATGCGGGTGGTCTTGTTCGCAAAGAGTGTTCAGGCGACTTTACTGGGGAATGATGACACGGACGGGTGTCAAAAGGGAGTGTGTATTGGTGTTTGTGAATGTGAGGCAACTGTGTTTGATGGGGAATCTCCGCTGGGGGATTTTGTATATTTGTTGACGGATTTGTTAATATTCACAAGTGTTTGATTCAGACCATGGCTTATGATTATGCAATATGTTTGATTTTTTCCGTATGCTCCGTATTAGACGGAATGCTACGCTTTGTGGGGAAAACATGATGCGAATGCTATGATCATGCCAAGACATCAATCCGGGATTCGGATCCCGTTGCTGCGAAGATCTCTGATCGATCTGTTTGAAGTGGACATCCCAGCTGGGGATGAGATCATTGATAGATCTGATGAGATGCATTTGTTTGGGGATGTAGGTCACTGATAGACATATCCTTGCAATGAGGGACCCAGCTGGGATTTGCAGGAGTTTTCTTCACTCTGTTGTGATTCCTTCGTGCGTTGCTCTTCTGGATAGAGGCTGAAGCTCTGTGGGGAGGATGATTCCCTGGCCTTTGTATTCTGTTGAGGAAGAAATGGTAGGAAACTCGGTTGGGAGAAAGTAACAAGTGGCAACTCAGCTGGGGAGAAAACACCTTGGGTGCTAAGACTGAGTGTTGATTTGCCAGCTTGCTGGGATGAAGCTTTCATGCCCCATGTTGCGCTTTGAGTGCCTGCAATCCTGCAAAGACAAGAGACGCACAAGTAATCCCGAGGTATCCTTTACTGGATTCCGTCATAGGAGTTTAGACACTCCTGAGAGTAAGTATATTCCCTGCAAGCATGTATTTTTATTTTTGAAGATAAACCTCTGTACTCATGCAATCAAATTCTTAAGAGACATCAGACATTTTTGCAAATAAGAATAAACTGTACGAGACGAGACATGACTGAAAATCTGATTTTATTAACTCAAATGCCCTGAATTGGCAAGATACAGTCAAGGAAACATATCTCCTAAAATGAGGAGATTGTTACAAATTGAGAAACAAAATGCTGGCAATGTTGACGACGCTTTCAAGGAGCTTCCTCTTTTGCTATGACTCGTATGACTTTTGACGTTCTTCTCGTCTTGCTTTCTGGAGAAGGCTGATTCTGATTGAAACTTGATCCTTTCGAAGCTTACCAAGTTGTGAGGGCTACAGATGAATTCAGAGTGCAGTTGTTCGCTTATTCCCTTATTTTGCATGAATCGCCCTTTCGGGTTTTCAATCCATCGGGATACCCATTTTTGCCTGAGTCGTCCAATGTGGCTTTTCAACTCAGCGGGTGTACATTTTTTTGTTTATTTTCCCTTATTTTTGCCCGAGTCGTTTATTCTGTTTTTGACTCGCCGGGATGCCCTATTTTTGCCTGGACTTACATTCTGTTTTTATGTCCAGCGGGTCATTTTTATGCGAAGTATTTTTTAACTGCATCTGAATTCACAGGGGACGGGAAATCTTCACCATCCATAGTGTTGAGCATCAGTGCTCCACCAGAAAAAACTTTCTTTACCACAAATGGTCCTTCATAATTCGGTGTCCATTTGCCCCTGTGGTCTGTATGAGGAGGGAGGATCCTTTTCAGCACAAGATCTCCTACTTGGTATTCTCGGTGCCTAACTTTCTGATCGAAGGCTCTCTTCATTCTTTTCTGATACAGCTGCCCATGACAGATTGCAGCCAATCTTTTCTCTTCAATCAGATTCAGTTGCTCGTATCGGGATCGGACCCATTCTGCTTCACTCAGTTTAACATCCATCAGTACTCGTAGAGAGGGTAATTCAACTTCAACAGGTAAGACTGCCTCCATACCATACACAAGTTGATACGGTGTTGCCCCAGTGGATGTTCTGATTGATGTACGGTACCCATGCAAGGCAAACGGTAGCATCTCATGCCAGTCTTTATAAGTGACTACCATCTTCTGCACAATCTTCTTGATATTCTTATTTGCTGCCTCAACAGCGCCATTCATCTTTGGCCTGTAAGGAGAAGAATTGTGGTGTTGAATCTTGAAGTCCCGACACAGTTCTGTCATCATTTTGTTATTCAAGTTGGAACCATTATCAGTAATGATTCGCTCGGGAACTCCGTATCGACAGATGATATCTCTTTTCAGAAATCTGGCTACCACTTGCCTTGTAACATTTTCATAGGAGGCTGCTTCGACCCACTTGGTGAAATAGTCAATGGCGACCAGGATGAATCTGTGGCCATTCGAAGTAGTCGGTTCAATCTTGCCAATCATGTCAATGCCCCACATGGCAAAGGGCCAAGGCGAAGACATTATATTCAAAGGATTGGGAGGCACATGCACCTTATCCGCATAAATCTGGCATTTATGGCATTTTCTGGCGTAGGCACAACAGTCGGCATCCATTGTGATCCAGTAATAACCTGATCTTAGCAACTTCTTAGCCATGGCATGTCCTCCAGCATGGGTACCAAAGGATCCTTCGTGCACTTCATGCATTAACAAATCTGCTTCTGTTCTATCGACGCATCTGAGGAGTACCATATCAAAGTTCCTTTTGTACAAAGAGCCATCAGTGTTCAGAAAGAAACTACCAGCAAGCCTTCTCAAAGTCTTATTATCATTGGAAGATGCCCCAGGTGGGTATGTTTGATCCTCCAAGAAGCACTTAATGTCATGGAACCAAGGCTTATCATCTTTGTCAACATCTGCTGCGAACACATATGCCGGTCTGTCGAGTCTGGACACTGATATTTGAGGTACAAAGTTGGCAGCTTGAACTTTGATCATGGATGAAATGGTGGCCAGAGCATCTGCAAACTGATTCTCGTCCCGAGGGATATACTCAAGCTTGACTGTTGTGAAGAAAGTCAATAACCTCCTTGTATAATCCCTATAAGGTATCAGATGATCCTGGTGGGTGTACCATTTGCCGTTGGTTTGATTAACTACCAGAGCTGAATCTCCGAATACAGTCAATGTCTTGATCCTGAGGTCAATGGCCTCCTCAAGACCCATAATGCAAGCCTCGTATTCAGCCTCGTTGTTAGTGCAGTTGAAAGTGAGTTTTGCCGAGAAAGGCAAGTGAACTCCTTTAGGTGTAATAAGTACTGCACCAACACCACGACCATTCATATTAACAGCCCCATCAAACATCATAGTCCATTCTTCTTCTGGGTCAGGCCCTTCAGTGTGAACAGGCTCTTCATGATCTTTTGCTTTTATGAACATGATGTCTTCATCGGGGAAGTCAAATCTCATAGGCTGGTAGTCATCAACGGGTTGCTCAGCAAGATATTCAGACAATACACTGCCCTTGATGGCTTTCTGAGATGTGTATTGGATGTCATATTCTGTAAGAATCATTTTCCACCTTGCAACCCGTCTGGTAAGTGCTGGCTTCTCAAATATGTACTTGACTGGGTCCATTTTTGAGATCAACAAAGTAGTGTGGGTCAACATATACTGTCTCAGTCGGCGAGCAGCCCACGCTAAAGCACAACAAGTTTTCTCGAGCAGTGAATAACGTTGTTCACAGTCGGTAAACATTTTGCTTAGGTAGTATATTGCATACTCTTTTCGACCAGACTCGTCATGCTGGCCCAACACACACCCCATTGACTATTCTAATACTGTCAAGTACATGATTAGAGGTCTTCCTTCAACTGGAGGCATAAGGATTGGAGGTTCTTGCAAGTATTCCTTGATCTTGTCAAAAGCCTTCTGGCAATCTTCGTTCCACCTGACCGTCTGTTCTTTTCTCAATAGTTTGAACAAAGGCTCGCAGGTTGCTGTAAGGTGAGATATGAACCTTGAGATGTAGTTCAATCGGCCCAAAAACCCTCGAACTTCTTTCTCTGTCTTTGGTGCAGGCATCTCTTGAATAGCTTTGACTTTATCAGGGTCAACTTCAATCCCTTTCTCGCTCACAATAAATCCCAGCAGCTTACCAGATCGCACCCCGAATGTGCACTTGTTGGGGTTCAGCTTCAGTTGGTACTTCCTCAGACGCTTGAATAGCTTCAGCAGATTTACCAGGTGGTCTTCTTCAGTAAAGGACTTGGCAATCATATCATCCACATAACATTCGACTTCTTTATGGATCATATCGTGGAATAATGTCACCATAGCCCGTTGATATGTTGCACCAGCATTCTTCAGTCCGAATGGCATCACTTTGTAACAGAAGGTGCCCCAGGGTGTGATGAAGGTTGTCTTCTCCATGTCTTCAGGTGACATTTTGATCTGATTGTATCCTGAAAATCCATCCATGAAGGAGAATACCGAGAATTGAGCCGTATTATCCACCAACACATCAATGTGAGGTAATGGGAAGTCATCCTTTAGGCTGGCTCTGTTCAGATCCCGGTAATCAACACACATTCTGACTTTGCCGTCTTTCTTAGGCACAGGTACTATGTTAGCAACCCACGGTGGATAGCTAGTTACAGCAAGGAACCCGGCGTCCCACTGCTTTTGTACCTCTTCCTTGATTTTCATGGCCATGTCAGGGCGAGTACGGCGCAGTTTCTGTTTAACCGGTGGGCATTCTTCTCTTAAAGGCAGCTTGTGCACCACAATGTCGGTGTCCAACCCTGGCATATCTTGATAAGACCAAGCAAACACGTCCATATACTCTTGAAGCAGATCAATCAGTTGTCTCTTCACTGAGTCTTGTAAGCAGGCCCCGATTTTCACTTCTTTCACGTCTTCATCTGTACCAAGATTAATCGTTTCGACCTCCTCCTGATGAGGAGTGATAACCTTCTCCTCTTGTCTCAACAACCTGGCTAGCTCTTCAGGAAGCTCATATTCTTCTTCAACCCCTTCATCAGCTTGATTGATTGGATTGTCAAAGTCATACGAAGTCATAGCCGTGCTGTTGTCGGTGCTGTCTGGAAGGCACTCTCTGCAAGGGTTCAGTTTGTTCATTTTAGTGATTTGATTTTAATCTTGTTTAGAAAAGTGAAATAGAGTTGTCATTTTGAAAACATTTCCATTTATTTTTTGTACAAAAAGAAAAATGGAAAAAACAGTGAGCGGAAAAGAAAAAGACTCATTTGCAAAAAGATGTCTGATATTTCATTGATTAATCTTGTTGCACAAAAAGTACAGATGGCCCGATTACAAAATGAGTCTTGTCATCTTGGGCAAGATGCAAGACTTGATGCATGCTATATAAAAATACAGGAAATAATAATTACTCTGCATGAGTAACTCTTATAATTTCCTGGGAAGACCAGTTTGAGATACTGCTCCCCGGGATCTTTGGACGGATCCAACTCTCCAGGTTGCGGTCGCTTTCATCCTCGTCTTCCAAGTTGTTGATAGCATCAGGGGTGAGCATCCCCCCACTGACAAAACCGGGCTTCTCAGCAGCCTTTGCTTGATTTTGTTGAGTTGGTCTGTAACCCAACCCAAATTTGTCCTTCTTTTCCTCCACAGATAAAACCTTGCCCCAGCCTTGGGCAGTTCCTTCCTCAACAACCTTCCGGGCTTGTTGATAAGATGCCATGGAGATTCCAGGTACAGCGGATGCTTCATTTACATTCAAGGCCTCAAACCCTTGACTCATTGTTTCATGGATCTACCCATCCATCTCAATATATTTGTAGGTAGCCAGATGGGTGACAAAAATATCCTCCTCTCCACAGATAGTAACGACTTGGCCCTCCCACTTGAATTTTAACTTCTGGTGAAGGGTTGAGGTCACGGCGCCAGCGGCGTGAATCCATGGCCTACCCAATAGACAGCTGTAGGCAGGCTGTATATCCATCACGTAGAAGGTCGTTTTGAAAGTTTGTGGGCCAATCGTTATAGGAAACTCAATTTCCCCCAGAACTGATCTCTTAGAACCGTCAAAGGCTCTTACTACCAAGTTACTGGGGCGCAAATCCAATCCTTCATATTCCAGCTTCACAAGGGCTTTTTTAGGTAAGACATTGAGGGAAGATCCCGTGTCTACCAGCACATGGGAAAGAACTGCACCTTTACATTCCATGGTAATGTGCAAAGCCTTGTTATGATTGCGGCCTTCTGTAGTCAAATCAGTGTTGGTGAATCCTAGTCCATTGCTAGCAGTAACATTCCCAACCACAGCTTCCAACTGATTGACGGTGATCTCTTCTGGCACATAAGCTGCGTGCAAGACTTTTAATAGCGCGTTCCGATGAGCCTCGGAGCACATAAGCAATGATAGAATGGAGATCTTAGAAGGCGTCTGGTGAAGCTGGTCCACTATCTTGTAATCACTCTTCTTGATGATTCTCATGAATTCATCAACTTCTTGGTCAAAAGGTGTTTTCAAAGCTTCCTTAACAATTTGTTCCTCTTGCACCAAGCTCTTTCCTTTTGCCTTGGCAGCAGCTTCTGCTTCGGCAGTGGGTCTTTGAATTTGTGGGGCAAAGAGACGTCCGCTTCGAGTGAAGCCTCCGCCTCCTTCCACATTGTCTATTTGTGGTACAGGGGTTGATGATTCAAGAGTTATTTTCTGTCCTCCGCAGTATAGATCAGAGCCGTAATGCCAAGGGATGGCATTACTGCTTTCATAAGGTACTGGTCCAGGCACCGTGACGGTGACTGGACTGATTGCAGCTGCAGAAGGGACCATGTGTCGCTCCCGATAAAATGGGACTGGCCCAAATAAAGGTACAGACGCGAACGGTCGGCGAGAGGGACAATGAGAACACACAGCCGTGAACTCACTGGAAAAGAAAAGAGTCGCCAGCTAGGCATTTTTATCCCGGAGGAAAGGCAATGCTGCATAGACCTAAAAAGAGATGGATAAGACGGTTGCGAATCAGAGAGACTGAGAAAGGGGGTTGGTTACAACCTGGGAAGGTATTAGCACCCAGATTGTCCGCCGTACTCGACGGGATCCACGCTTAAAAGATTTGTGTTTTAAAGGGGTAGTGTCAGTGCAATCTGTGTGTCAAATAGCCGGAAGAAAATGTACAGGTGTCAGTGTAAAGGAAGTGTAAAATGTAATATATGCAGTGTCAGTGTAGGGACAAGAGTGAAATGCTCAAGATCATGAGGCTAAAAGAATGAAGCTGGAAAGAGGGGGAATATACAGAGACTTTTGTTCGATAACTTGTTAAGTTATGCCTACGTATCCTCTCGTGCAATGAGGAAGTCAGAACACCGTAGTTCGACCCAAAGAGACTGAAAGATGAATTGACTGATGAACTGCTTGCTTGTCAATGCTCAAGTGTAAGATCTGTCTGGCACAGATGCAAACTGTCTTGCATTAGACGGAAGAAGCAAGTTCTCGGTTATGAGTGAAGATGATGAGAAAAGAATCCCGGAGGAGACGATTATTGTTTGTTTTTGTGTTTTCAGTCTTTTATTGCTTTTGAAAGTTTGTCATAAATTAATGAGCTTAAACCTAAACCAATGGGTTAGTAAACTCATCACATCTTCCCTCTGATTAGGGGTAATGAGAGTACCTTAAGTGTGAAGTCAGCTTCTCACACTTAAACACCTTTGATGTAGGATTAAGATCATTAACCTACTTGTGATTATTTAGATGTTTTTGTTGTTTTTGTTTAGTGTTGAGTAATGAGGTTAAGCCATAATCAGGGATTAAACAGACTCATTACACCATCCTAATAGAAGGATAATAGATGAGAATGTTTAAGCTGAGGAAAGCTCCTCAACTTAATCCATGATTAGGGATTAAACTCATGACAAAACAAGCCTTTGATTGAGTGGATTTTATTTAATGATATGATGATGAAGTGAATTTTATGATTTGTAAGACAACTTGAGGGGGACTTGTCCATTAACACTAGGGTTAGTCCTTCTTAACCAATTAAGGAAGAATTAGAACCCTAATGCAAGGCCCAAGTTACAAGTGTGATGTCTTGATGATTATTAAGTGGATTGATTAAAGGAGTTAAACACAATAAGGGTTTAACACTTAGGATTAAAGTTATACACTCCATCCTAATAGAAGGATGCAGGCATAAGCTTAATCACAAAGCCTTAAAGCCTTTAGGGTTTAGTCCCTGATTATGAGATGAGAAGAGAAGACTCAAAAGAGACACAAAGGTAAAACTAAGAGGGGAGACTAATCAAAACCCTAATCATGGTCATGCTTGGTTGTTCCTAAGGTTTGTGAGGTTTAACAAGAGGAGATCTTCAATGGAACCACCAGGAAGCAGATGAAAGGATCAGAAGAAGCAAAGTAACTTGCTTCATTCAAGAAGTCAAGTCACTTGAGGAAAGAAAGGTAAGAAGAAGAAGAATGAGCAAGCTCAATCTCAAACACATACAAAAAGGCAGCAAGGATGCATAAAAGAGATGAAGAGAAGTTATGAGAAGTGAAGGCAAATTCACTTCTCAAAGTCACTTACCACCTGAAAGGTTAGAAAAGAAATGCAATGCAATGCAAAATGGGATGAGATGACATGAGGAGAAACAAAACCAGAAGCATTCACATGATGCTAATGATGCTATGAGATGCTACAAACATGAGGCAACACATGGAAATGATCATACAAGCTCATGAATGCAAATGGGACAAGTTAAGAACCATGAACATACATGAAAAGTTATGAAGTGCATATGTCATACAACATGGCAAATGCAAGATGCAATGACCAAACATGCTTTCAATATGTCTTATGATGTCAAATGAATCAAATGGAAGCAAGGAATGTCATGGCAAGTCATGTTATGCAAGAGAATGCATGATGAATGCATATGGAGGCCCAAATTAGGGTTTATGAACCATACATCAAACAAAAATCAAAATCAGAAGCAAACCCTAAGATAAAAAATTGAAAATGCCACTCAAAGGACCCCTCATCCTATACTAACCCACTGCCCAAAGGAGAAGTTTCAACTCCTAACCAAGTTCAAGTTATGGTTTTCTTAAGATTTCTAGGGTTTTAGGGTTTCCAAACAAAAGAAATGTCAAACAAATTGAAAATGAAAAATCAAATCATGGCCATTTAATCTCACAAACTACATGCTAAACACAATGCAATGCAAAAAGGATCAATGTCCAACTCTTCATGGATAGGCAGAAATGATTTTTTGAACTTTGGATCAAATAAATGCATAAAAATGATTTTAAATCAATGAAAAATTCTCAAAATGCATCAAGATCAGAAAATAAATTTGGTTTGAAGGTTGGACAATGCTCCTAAATGTCTTAGAACATTTCATGAATTTTTTGGTGATTTTTAAATACCTAAAAGTATTTTTAATAAATTAATTTTCATTAATCAATTAAAAATAAACTTTTAAATATTTAAAAATACTTTTTTAATGTAAAAAATAGGAATAAAAATATTTTTGTGTTTTAAAAATTAATGAAACTCTTGACAAAAAGTTTCATAATTTTTAAAACAATTTTTCTATTTTAAATAAATTATATAAAACAAATGAATTAAATATGAAAAAAGAAATGAAAAGGACTGAAGTCAACCAAATGAGGGGCTAGGATTGAGTCTGGGGGAAGCCTTGTTGACTGCGCGCGCAGATCAAAGGCTGAAATTCAAACTTGGTTAATACAGGATTATGAATTAATTAATTAATGGTTAGGGTTTAATGATGAATCTCAGCCACACACACGCGCGGCAAGTCAACAAAGTCCACTGATCCAACGTGCCAGATTCAAACTCTCTTAATTGCAGGATTAAAACCCTAATTATTTTCAGGTGGCCGGAGAAGACCTCCGGTCGTCTTCTCCGGTGGGAACCCCACCTGAAAATCCCCAAAATCCACAAAACGCAACCTAAATGAAATCTAAACACACAGAAATGATTCCCACACTCCCCTGAATCAAAACCCTAAGCTAGAAATCATTTATAGTTCATCAATCTCATGAATCGAAACAAAGAAGATTTTAGGGCAAAACTTTCAGAAACAAATTAAACTCTCATCTTTCCCCCATTTTCAAAACTAAAGATATCAGAGCAATCAGTGAAGCATGGAGAACAACTTTAGAACTTAAAAATCCATTTCTGGAAAAAAAGTTCTTGAGCTACCTGAGTTTCGAAGCTTTCACTCTTGCAACTTTCTGACCTCTCCCTTTGATGCAATCCACTCTACTTGGTCCCCTGATGATCTTTGAATGCTTAGAAGGAGTTTATGTTGGCTGGTTTTGAGGTTTGAACAAGTTCTGTTCAGGATGGTGTAAGAATTGTGTTTCTGATTCTGGGGGTTTTAGGCTATGGTGATGGATGCTTTGTGATCAGAGGAACATATTTAGTTGATCTATGAAGTGGGTTTGTGTGTTTGTGGCTTATTTTCTGAGTTTCGAAGGTTTTGGCTTTGAGAGTGAAAAATGGGGAAGCTGAGTTCTTGCTGGTTTCAGGCTTATGTCTTGTTGGTTTGGGATCAATGAAACATGGTGAGATGAGTAGTGGAATTTGTTTGAGTGTTTATGGCTTGTGGAAACAGATTCGAAGGCTTTTGCTCTATGGAGTGTTTTTGTGAATGGTGAGTTGTGTTGAGCTTCAGCCTTGCTTGATGTATGTTATGGCCAGCATTTGATCCACATAAACAAAGCCTATTGGTCAGTTGATGTGACTTGGCCTGCTGTGATAGGTAAGTTCACTTTTGCAAAAAGTCCACTTTGGTGTAAGGAAAGCATGGGTTGAGCCCTAGGCTAGTACATGTACATGGGCTGGCGCAGCATGGTGTGTGAGGGAGGCTAGCATGGTTCAGCATCCAAGACATCAAGTGGATGGAAGTGTTATGATGATTTTGCAACTTGTTTACTTTTGAAACTTCATGAAAATCTCTTACTTTGCCAACCATGAACATGTGATCTTTTGGTTCAAATCTGATTTTTAGGTCACATGTGATGTTTGTGTAATGGTTTGATGTCAATTAGAAGTTACATTTTGCCTTGGTTCATGATTTTGCAAATTTTCCAATTGGTGCATAGCTTGAAAATTAGTGATTTTTGCTAACTTTGACACACCATAACTTTTGATCCAAGATGAATTAGGTCATGTTCTTGTACTTTTTGAAAAGGGAAAGATCTAATCTACAACTTTCATGACCAAAGTTTTTCCATTTGAAGCATTTTTGGATCAAAAAGCAAGGCTTGAAAAATGGCATAAAATGACATATTCTTGAAAAGTCAACCATGCCCTAAAAAAGTCAACTTTGCAAAAACTTGTAATTCTTGAATTTTGTGAACTTCAAACTTCTTCCATGATCAAATAAAGATCATACACACTCAAAATGATGAAGATCACCCATTGGTTGGGTCATTGGGGGCCTCAGATGCCCTGATTTTACACTGACTTGTCTGAAAAGTCAACTCTTGATCAGATGACTTCCCCATGGAATTTCTTCATGAAAATTGATATGCATACTCCCTATACCATATAGAGACCAATGGAAACAAGAATGACCAAAAAATTTGGAGTTATGGCCTCTGAAACCAAAACCCTAATTTTAGGTCAACTGTGCAGTCAAACTTGGCTCTGCATCCACACCAATCCCAGTTCTTGTGATTCCTTTGCATTTTTGACTTTGGGAGGATGTAATATGATATAAGAACACACATGGACCCCTTTGAAGTGATTGGTGGCCTTTGGAGTGGCTCAAGAAGCTCTTGGATTGCTCAGATCACAAACCCTAGGTGCAGATGACTTTGAATCTATGCAGTAAATCAAAAATGTACTATGAGATGTTATGATTGTGTTTATGCATATGAAATGATCACAAGCCATGGTGTGAATGGGTGAGGGCAAATTTGGGGTGTTTACAGCTGCCCCTATTCAAACATGAGTTAGCTGTGCAGGATGTAAGCTATGGCTTAACAGGCAAACAAGATAACTTGTGGTTGAATACCAAAGACAGTCCAAAATTTGCACTCACAGAATGAAGAAGAAAAGGGATATAGATTGCAGAAGAAAGTAAAGTATATTGTAAAGTGTGGGCGACGGAGGACGACCGTCGAGCAGAGGACGACTGCTGGGTAAAGAGCAATGACGGGGACGGCCGACATGCTGGGAAACGTGTGGGGAAATAAGGCAATGACGGGGACGGCCGACATGCTGGGGATAAAAGATATTATGATGGGGGCGGCCATCAAGTAAAGCTTATAAGATTCTCTGGGGATTAATGAAACATGACGGGGACGGCCATCAAGTTCATAAAGCAAAGTAACCAACGATGGGGACGGCCATCGGGCTAAAAAGAAAAGGGACCACGACGGGGACGGCCATCGGGTTAAAGAATAAATGAAATAAACAGATGATGAGGTACGGTCATCAAAGGTGAAGGACGATCACCTAGCAGGGGACGGCTGCTCTGTTGGGGTTAAGATGAGGGACGGTCATCTAAGGTGGAGGACGACCACCAGGCAGGGTGCGGCTGCCGAAAATATCACGACATAGGACGAATGCCGGATAAAAGGTCAACGATGGGGACGGCCATCGGACGAGCATGATGGAGGACGACCATCAAGAGGTGGAGGACGACCACCCAGCAGGGGACGGCTGCTCTCAAGGTTTGTCATGACATAGGATAAATGTCAGATAACCAAAATCAACAATGGGGACGGCCATTGGATAAAATGATGAAGGACGATCATCAAGAGGTGGAGGACGACCACCTAGCAGGGGACGGCTGCTAAAAATCAACGATGGGGACGGCCATTGGATGAGCATGATGGAGGACGACCATCAAGAGGTGGAGGACGACCACCTAGCAGGGTACGGCTGCTCTCAAGGTTTATCATGACACAGGACGAGCGTCAGATAAAAAGGAAAATTTGCTTTGTTGGTGATCTACTGGGGAATAGTAAACACGGACGAGTGTTTATATCCAAGAAACAAAAGGTATAAGTGTTTAGATGTTTGTGTATAGATTAAAGATGCGGACGAGCATCCTCAAGGCTATGATACGGACGAGTATCAGGTAGAAACAAATACTGACACATGTTCAGAGATGACGATACGGACGAGTATCACCGGGTTAACAAAGAACACGGACGAGTGTTGAATCTGAGGGGACTTTTCTGGGGAATAGTAGACACAGACGAGTGTCTATATTCAAGAAGACATAAGTGTTTGACACGGTGCATGTATTTAAAGATGCGGACGAGCATCCTTAAGACTATGATACGGACGAGTATCATGTAGAAACAAACACTTGACGCATATTCTGAGATGATGGTACGGACGAGTACCAACTGGTTAACAAAGAACATGAACCAATGTCGAATCTGTGGGGATATGAATGGTATATACAAGATACGGACGAGCATCTGTATAAGTGTAACATGAGTAGTGAGTATGAGTATTGTATAGATGAGTGTTTATCTGCTGGGGAGGGTGACACGGACGAGTGTCAAAAGGAGAAGAGTATAGTATCCACAAGTATATGGGTTGTAAAAAAGTGTAAGCGACTGCGCTGGGGATATGACAGGGACGGGTGTCAAGAAAATGTATATACAAGAGTAGGTGAGTGCAAAGATGATGTCTCTGGCTTTCTGCTGGGGATATGACACGGACGGGTGTCGGGAAGTATCTGTAATACGGGTGGTTTTGTTTGTAAAGAGTGTTCAGGCGACTTTACTGGGGAGTGATGACACGGACGGGTGTCAAAAGGGAGTATATACTGGTGTTTGTGATTTGTGAGGCAGCTGCTTTTGCCGGGGACTCTGGGGGGGATTTTGGGGAAGCATTCTGCATTTTGATGAATGGTTTACTATTCACAAGTGTTCGATTCACAACATGGCTTATGATTATGCTATATGTTTGATTTTTGCCGTAATGCTCCGTATTAGACGGAATGCTACGCTTTATGGGTGAGTATGATGAAAATGTCATGTTTATGCAAGGATACCAAACCGGGATTCGGATCCCAATGCCGCGAAGATCACTGGTCGATCTGTTTGAAGTGGGCGTCCCAGCTGGGGATGAGATCATTGATAGATCTGATGAGATGTATCTGCTTGGGGATACAGGTCACTGATTGACATATCCTTGTAATATAGGACCCAGCTGGGGTTTGCAAGAGCCTTCATCACTCTGTTGTGACTCCTTCATGTGTTGCTCTTCTGAATAGAGGCTGAGGATTCCGTGGGGAGATGATTCCCTGACTTCTGCATTCTGCTGAGGAAGAATGATTGGCACTACGGCTGGGGAAATTGACAAGTGGCAACTAGCTGGGGAAAGTTGTTGGCAACTCAGCTGGGGAGAAAACACCTCTGGTGCCAAGAGTGAGTGTTGATTTGCCAGCTTGCTGGGATGTAGCTTGCATGCCCCAAGTTGCGTTCTGGATACCTGCAATCCTGCAAAGATAAGGAAACGCACAAATGGTCCCGAGGTATCCTTTACTGGATTCCGTCATAGGAGTTAAGCACTTTCGAGAGTAAGTATATTCCCTGCAAGCATGTGTTTTTGAAGAAAAACATCTGTACTTATGCAATCAGTTTTTTAGAGACATCAGACATCCTTTGCAAATAAAAATGTATAAGACGAGACATGACTGGAAAATCTGATTTTATTAATTCACGTGCCCTGAATTGGCAAGATACAGCCAAGGAAACATATCTCCTGAAATGAGGAGATTGTTACAAATTGAGAAACAAAGTGCTGGCGATGTTGACGACGCTTTAAGGAGCTTCCTCTTTCGCTATGACTCGTATGACTTTTGACGTTCTTCTCGTCTTGCTTCTTGAAGAAGGTTGATTCTGATTGAAGCTTGATCCTCTGGAGGTTTACCAAGTTGTGGATAATACAGACGAATTCAGAATGCAGTTGTTCGCTTATTCCCTTATTTTGCACGGATCGCCCTTTCGGGTTTTCAATCCATCGGGATACCCATTTTTGCCTGAGTTGTCCAATGCGGCTTTTCAACTCAGCGGGTGTACATTTTTTGTTTATTTTCCCTTATTTTTGCCCGAGTCTTTTATTCTGTTTTTGACTCGCCGGGATGCCCTATTTTTGCCTGGACTTACATTCTGTTTTTATGTCCAGCGGGTCATTTTATGCGAAGTATTTTTTAACTGCATCTGAATTCACAGGGGACGGGAAATCTTCACCATCCATGGTGCTGAGCATCAATGCTCCACCGGAAAAAACATTCTTTACCACAAATGGTCCTTCATAGTTTGGAGTCCATTTGCCCCTGTGGTCTGTATGAGGAGGGAGAATTCTTTTCAGCACAAGATCTCCTACTTGGTACTCTCGGTGCCTGACTTTCTGATCGAAGGCTTTCTTCATTCTTTTCTGATACAACTGCCCATGACAGATTGCAGCCAATCTTTTCTCTTCAATCAGACTCAGTTGCTCGTATCGGGACCTAACCCATTCTGCAGTACTCGTAGGGAGGGTAATTCAACTTCAACAGGTAGGACTGCTTCCATACCATACACAAGCTGATACGGTGTTGCCCCAGTGGATGTTCTGATTGACGTGCGGTACCCATGCAAGGCAAACGGTAGCATTTCATGCCAGTCTTTGTAAGTGACTACCATCTTCTGCACAATCTTCTTGATATTCTTGTTAGCCGCCTCAACAACGCCATTCATCTTTGGCCTGTAAGGAGAAGAATTGTGGTGTTGGATTTTGAAGTCCCGGCATAACTCAGCCATCATCTTGTTGTTCAGATTGGAACCATTATCAGTAATGATTCGCTCGGGAACTCCATATCGACAGATGATATCTCTCTTCAGAAATCTGGCTACCACTTGCCTTGTAACATTTGCATATGAGGCTGCTTCAACCCACTTGGTGAAATAGTCAATGGCGACCAGGATGAATCTGTGGCCATTTGAAGCAGTTGGCTCAATCTTGCCAATCATATCAATGCCCCACATGGCAAAGGGCCACGGTGAAGACATGATGTTCAAAGGATTGGGAGGCACATGCACCTTATCTGCGTAGATCTGGCATTTGTGACATTTTCTGGCGTAAGCACAACAGTCTGCATCCATTGTGATCCAGTAATAACCTGATCTTAACAACTTCTTAGCCATGGCATGCCCTCCCGCATGGGTACCAAAGGATCCTTCGTGCACTTCATGCATTAACAAATCTGCTTCTGTCTTATCAACACATCTGAGGAGTACCATATCAAAGTTCCTTTTGTATAAAGACCCATCAGCGTTCAGAAAGAAACTACCAGCAAGCCTTCTCAAAGTCTTCTTATCATTGGAAGATGCCCCAGGTGGGTATGTTTGATCCTCCAAGAAGCGTTTAATGTCATGGAACCAAGGCTTATTATCTTTGACAACATCTGCCGCAAATACATATGTTGGTCTATCAAGTCTGGATACTGAAATCTGAGGTACAAAGTTGGCAGCTTGAACTTTGATCATGGATGAAATGGTAGCAAGAGCATCTGCAAACTGATTCTCGTCCCGAGGGATATACTCAAGCTTGACTGTTGTGAAGAAAGTCAACAACCTCCTTGTATAATCCCTGTAAGGTATCAGATGATCCTGGTGGGTGTACCATTTTCCGTTGGTTTGATTAACTACCAGAGCTGAATCTCCGAATACAGTCAATGTTTTGATCCTGAGGTCAATGGCTTCCTCAAGACCCATAACGCAAGCTTCGTATTCAGCTTCGTTGTTAGTGCAGTTGAAAGTGAGTTTTGCCGAGAAAGGCATGTGAACTCCTTTAGGTGTAATGAGTACTGCACCAACACCACGACCATTCATGTTAACAGCCCCATCAAACATCATAGTCCATTCTTCTTTCGGGTCAGGCCCTTCAGTGTGAACAGGCTCTTCATGATCTTTTGCTTTTATGAACATGATGTCTTCATCAGGGAAGTCAAATCTCATAGGCTGGTAATCATCGATAGGTTGCTCAGCAAGATATTCAGACAATACACTGCCTTTGATGGCTTTCTGAGATGTGTATTGGATGTCATACTCCGTAAGGATCATCTGCCATCTTGCAACCCGTCCGGTAAGAGCTGGCTTCTCAAATATGTACTTGACTGGATCCATCTTTGATATCAACAAAGTAGTGTGGGTCAACATATACTGTCTCAGTCGGCGAGCAGCCCACGCTAAAGCACAACAAGTTTTCTCGAGCAGTGAATAACGTTGTTCACAGTCGGTAAACTTTTTGCTCAGGTAGTAAATTGCATACTCTTTTCGACCAGACTCGTCATGCTGGCCCAGCACACACCCCATTGACTCTTCTAATACTGTCAAGTACATTATCAGAGGTCTTCCTTCAACTGGAGGCATAAGGATTGGAGGTTCTTGCAGATATTCTTTGATCTTTTCAAAAGCCTTCTGGCAGTCTTCATTCCACCTGACCGTCTGTTCTTTTCTTAACAGCTTGAACAAGGGTTCACAGGTTGCTGTAAGGTGAGATATGAACCGCGAGATGTAATTCAATCGACCTAAGAACCCTCGAACTTCTTTCTCTGTTTTCGGTGCAGGCATCTCTTGAATAGCTTTGACTTTATCAGGGTCAACTTCAATCCCTTTCTCGCTTACAATAAAGCCCAGCAGCTTACCAGATCGCACCCCGAATGTGCATTTGTTGGGGTTCAGCTTTAATTGGTACTTCCTCAGACGCTTAAATAACTTCAGCAGATTTACTAGGTGATCTTCCTCTGTAAGGGACTTGGCAATCATGTCATCCACGTAACATTCTATTTCTTTATGGATCATATCGTGGAATAATGTCACCATAGCCCGTTGATATGTTGCACCAGCGTTCTTCAATCCAAATGGCATCACCTTGTAACAGAACGTGCCCCAGGGTGTGATGAAGGTTGTCTTCTCCATGTCTTCAGGTGACATCTTGATCTGATTGTATCCTGAAAATCCGTCCATGAAGGAGAATACCGAGAACTGAGCCGTGTTATCTACCAATACATCAATGTGAGGTAATGGGAAGTCATCTTTTGGGCTGGCTCTATTCAGATCCCGGTAGTCAACACACATCCTCACTTTGCCGTCTTTCTTAGGCACAGGTACTATATTAGCAACCCACGGCGGATAGCTAGTTACAGCAAGGAAACCGGCGTCCCATTGCTTTTGCACCTCTTCTTTGATTTTCATTGCCATGTCTGGGCGAGTACGGCGCAGTTTCTGTTTAACTGGTGGGCATTCTTCTCTCAAAGGCAGCTTGTGCACAACAATGTCGGTGTCCAACCCTGGCATATCCTGATAAGACCAAGCAAACACATCCGCATATTCTTGAAGCAGATCAATCAGTTGTCTTTTCACTGAGTCTTGCAGGCAGGCCCCGATTTTAACCTCTTTCACGTCTTCATCTGTACCAAGATTAATCGTTTCGACCTCCTCCTGATGAGGAGTGATAACCTTCTCCTCTTGTCTCAACAACCTGGCTAGCTCTTCAGGAAGCTCATATTCTTCTTCAACCCCTTCATCAGCTTGATTGATCGGATTGTCAAAGTCATACGAAGTCATAGCCATGTTGTTGTCGGTGCTGTCTGGAAGGCACTCTCTGCAAGGGTTCAGTTTGTTCATTTTAGCGATTGATTTTAATCTTGTTTTAGAAAAGTGAAATAAAGTTATCATTTTGAAAACATCGCCATTTATTTTTTTGTACAAAAAGAAAAACGGAAAAACAGTGAACGAAAAGGAAAAAGACTCATTTGCAAAAAGATGTCTGATATTTCATTGATTAATCTTGTTTGCACAAAAAGTACAGATGGCCCGATTACAAAATGAGTCTTGTCATCTTGGGCAAGATGCAAGACTTTGATGCATGCTATAAAAATACAGGAAATAATAATTACTCTGCATGAGTAACTCTTATAATTTCCTGGGAAGACCAGTTTGAGATACTGCTCCCCGGGATCTTTGGACGAATCCAATTCTCCAGATTGCGCTCCTCTTCCAGCTCGTCTTCCAAATTGTTGATAGCATCAGGGGTGAGCATCCCCCCACTGACAAAACCGGGCTTCTCAGCAGCCTCTGCTTGATGTTGTTGAGTTGGTATGTAACCCAACCCAAATTTGTCTTTCTTCTCCTCCACAGATAAAACCTTGCCCCAGCCTTGGGCAGTTCCTTCCTCAACAACCTTCCGGGCTTGTTGGTAAGATGACATGGAGATTCCAGATACAGCAGATGCTTCATTAACATTCAGGGCCTCAAACCCTTGGCTCATTGTTTCATGGATCTCCCCATCCATCTCAATATACTTATAGGTAGCCAGGTGGCTAACAAATATATCCTCCTCCCCACAGATAGTAACAACTTGGCCTTCCCACTCAAATTTTAACTTCTGGTGAAGGGTAGACGTCACTGCGCCAGCGGCATGAATCCATGGTCTACCCAACAAACAGCTGTAGGCAGGCTGAATGTCCATCACATAGAAGATCGTTTTAAAGGTTTGTGGGCCAATTGTCACAGGTAGCTCAATTTCTCCCAGCACCGATCTCTTTGAACCATCAAAGGCTCTTACTACCAGGTTACTGGGACGCAATGCTAATCCTTCATACTCTAGCTTCACCAGGGCCTTTTTCGGTAAGACATTAAGGGATGACCCTGTGTCTACCAACACATGGGAAAGGACTGCACCTTTACATTCCATGGTGATGTGCAAGGCTTTGTTATGGTTGCGGCCTTCCGTTGTCAAGTCAGTATTGGTGAACCCTAGCCCATTGCTAGCAGTAACATTTCCCACCACGGTTTCCAACTGATTGACGGTGATCTCTTCAGGCACGTAAGCTGCGTGCAAGACTTTGAGTAGTGCATTCCGATGGGCTTCGGAGCACATAAGCAATGATAAGATAGAGATCTTGGATGGCGTCTGGTGAAGCTGATCCACTATTTTGTAATCACTCTTTTTGATGATTCTCATGAACTCATCAACTTCTTGATCGAATGGTGTTTTCAAAGCTTCCTTAACAGCTTGATCTTCCTGTACCGGGCTCTTTCCTTTTGCCTTGGCAGCAGCTTCTGCTTCGGCAGTGGGTCTTTGAAACTGTGGGGCAAAGAGACGTCCGCTTCGAGTGAAGCCTCCGCCTCCTCCCACATTGTCTATTTGTGGTGCAGGTGTTGATGGTTCAAGGGTGATTTTCTTTCCTTCGCAGTATACATCAGAGCCGTAGTGCCAAGGGATGGCCCTATTGCTTTCATAAGGTACTGGTCCAGGCACTGTGACAGTGACCGGACTGATGGCGGCTGCAGAAGGGACTGTGATAGTTTGTGGATCATAATAAATCGTGACTGGTGCTCTGATGGGAGCAGCACCTTCTGAGTTGTAGGCAGAGTTGTTTTCAGGATCATAAAATATTGTGACAGTTGAGACATCTTCAGAGTTTGTTGCTGGAGTTGTAGGAGACATTGTCGGAAGGATGGATGTTGTTGTTGTAGGAGATTCAAATTGGAGTGGTGCTGAAGTTGTAGAAGAAAAATTTGTTGATAACTGATCAGTTGAGATGATAGATGAAGTACTTGTTGATGAAGCCGAAGAATTGTCAGGAACAATGGTTGTTGCAGTTGTAGGAGCTACAGGAATTGCTGCTGATGAGATTGCCGGATTTGTTGGAAATGATGTGGTGATCTGAAGCTGGCCACTCTGAATAAGACCATCTACGCCATTCCTCAGGTTATCGCACCCATTTACTGAAATATTGCAGTAAGCACACCCTAACTCACACCCCGGGAATATTTGACATTCGAGGAGCTGAGCCTTAATCTCCACCAACGGTGTCCGAATCTGACCCACACTGGTTATTAAATAAGACGGCTTGTCTTCTTCAATAGCGTTGATTCTGGGACCTCCGTGGTGTGGCATGGGGTTTTTGTTGACATTGGGTGGTGGTGCGAAATTCATAGCTTTTGAGTCTACCAGGTCTTGTACCTTCATGTGCAAGGCTCTGCACTTTTCTGTACTATGGCCAGGTGCATTCGAATGAAAAGCACATCTGGCGTTGGAGTCGTAATTCCTGGGTAGACTGTTGGGATCTGGAGGTGCCAATGTCCTTAGCTCAACTAGGTTGAGTTTCAGGAGTTGTGGCAGCAATGTAGCATATGGCATAGGGATCGGATCGATCACCCTGTTAGCTTGAGATGGCCTCTGCTGGAATGGCCTTTGATGGTTATTGTTGTTGGTGTTGCTGTTGTTGTAGTTTCTCGGAGGATACTGATTTTGTTGATGGTACTGAGGTTGTTGCTGATAGTTTTGCTGCGGAGGTTGATAAGCTGGTTGTGGATGAGCTGGAGCGGGAATGGTGACTGCTGCCACAGATCTATGCACATATTGGGGCCTTCCCCTGTTGGTGTGGACGACATTAGTCTCACCAGTCCTTCTTGGGCCCGCAAAAGGCTTTCTTGCATTACTGGATGAGCTTGCACCGTTGTCTGAGATCTTCCCCATTTTCAATAGGCTTTCAATTCTCTCCCCGGCTATGACTACATCTGCAAAGCTGGTAGATGAGAAGGCAGCTAGCCTGTCAATGTAAGTCCCCTGAAGGGTGTTCATGAACATATCAGCCATCTCCCTTTCTGACATAGGTGGCTGGACAGCAGCAGCAAGCTGTCTCCATCTTTGAGCATACTCTCGGAAGCTCTCTCTAGATGACTGTGACATTCCCATTAGGAGGGTCCTGTTGGGTGCCATATCCAGATTATACTGATACTGTCTGATGAAGGCCTCTGCCAGGTCCTTCCAGCATCTAATAGTTGCTCTTGTCAGATGGGAATACCATTCCCTCGAAGCTCCAGTCAAGCTATCCTCAAAATAGAACATCCACAGCTTCTCGTCCATGGTATAGGCTTTTAGCCTCCCGAGAAAAGATTGTAGATGGGTTCGGGGACAGGAAGTCCCATTATACTTCTCAAAGCATGGTGGCTTAAACTTGTGGGGAATCCTGACCCCATCTACCAAGCCCATATCCATAACATCAAAACCCAAAGAGTTTTGAGACTCTAAGGATCTTAATTTCTTAGCTATCTCATCCAGTCTTCTATCATAGGCCTCTTCCCCTGCTCCCATTACTGTGAACTGGTCTTCTTGAGGGTCTTCTTGCAGTACCCTCCCTGCTGTGGCAGTCCCTTGCATATTGACAGGAATGTTGGCCTCTGGATGGAGGTGGGGTCCAAACACTGGGGGATTGACATGAGGTTGGACTCTTTCATTATTGCTAGTCCCAGCAGTCCCCGGCTGATGATCTTCCTGATTTCTCCCTTCCACCAGTGCCCTGAGCCTCTCCTGGCTTTGAGCCATGTTGTTCATTACCTCCATAAATTGTGTCATTTGGTTCCTCATTTCCAACCTCTCGTTGGTCATTTGGTTCCTGACCTCTGTAAGGTCCTGCTGCATCTGATCCATCTGTATGCCCGGAAGATTGTTACGGGTTGGATATCGGTGCGGACGGTTGAGGGGAAATACCCGGCGCCGAGCAATAGTTCCTGAACATCACAACAGAGTTAGCAACAACAAAACAAAAACCTACAAAACAAACAAAGGGTTAGCATGCAATGCAGTATGCTTATTTGTTCTCAAGGTATCCGGCTTGGCATTCAGTTTTGACCCTTCCAGACCCTTGAAGATGCTGTTGATGCCGCTTTCGAAGCAAACTCGGATGGAACAAACTAAACATATATTACAAAAGGCCAATGGTACATAGTTTGTTTACAAATACAAGCCCTCTGAGGGGTCAAAATACATTACAAGAAAATAAAAGTACATGGAATGAAAGCAACAACAAGCAAATGGTCAAACACCAAGACCAAACTCATCCTCTCGAACTTCCTTGAGAAGTGCTTAGGTCACAGGATCAGTCGGACGCTCCGTGAGGTTCCTGATAAGGAGGTTCCGGGTAGTAACAGCTGCAGTTAGCTTCTTGTGCTGACTTTGGTCCTTTGACCTCTTCACTCCAGCTCTGATCTTCAGTTCTGATATCTCCCTCTGGGCTGCTGCCAGGGCTTCTTGTTGCTCTTTTGCACTAGCTTCCATCTGCTCTATCTTGTCTTGGACCCTCTTGTCCTCCAGAGTACGAGCCTCGGTGATCCTGACCCACCTAGCCTGACTCTCCTTCAGATACAAGTCTGTCCTGGCTTTCTGGAACTGAGCTTCCTTGCAAGCATTCTTCAAAATCTGTTCTCCAGCCCTAGACTTCTTAATGTAATCTTCAGACTTCTCAATTCTAGCCAAATGTTCCACTTTCAACTTCTCCAACCTTTCAATATCCAGTCTGCCATCACTCCTCTCCCAGAGGGTCTTCTGTAGAGCTTGAGTCAGCTTCTCATTTCTCTCTTTCAACTTCTCAAACTCCTCTAAGCTGACAGTTGCTGGAGGTGGTGTTGTGGAAGGCCCAGGCATATCTTCAATAGTAAAGGGCATCCCAGAGAATTGAGCCCTGGCATGGGACCAATCATAGTACTGTGCTGACGCCACATTGTTGCACTTCCCCAGGATGGTTACCCCTTTAGTCTGCACACTGTCCCAGGCCCAGGCTGCTTGCCTGACAACAGCCAGATTAGGCTTGATTTCAACATAAAGGGTTTCAGTCAGATCCTGTGCTCTGGGAGGATGGACTAATGCATAGCCCAGTTGCCTTTTGAACAGCAGAGGGTTGTAATTGATGCACCCTTTCACTCCAATCAAAGGCACATTGGGAAATTGTCCACAACTTGTAATGATGTCTCTGCCCTTAGTACTCTGGGTACACCATCTGATATCATCTGAGGTTAGAGCAACAAGCCTCCTAGCCCAGTTTTTCTGCTGATGAGGATTCAAAAATGCATCTGTCCTGGGTAGATGCCTGAGAAGCCAAGTATGGAACAAAGGAGCACATCACCTCACTAATCTTCCCCTTTGCTTTTCATTCCTCTGATGCACTGAATAGTAGAGATCCCCCAATAAAGTTGGCACTGGGTTCTTCAGGATGAAAAGATGGATTGCATTCTTGCTAACAAATCGAGGCTCATCTGCAAATAGTATGATCCCATATATGCTCAAGGCCAACAAAGTACAGACTGCTTTCCACTCTCCTAAAGAAGCTTTCAGGGTAGCTTGAGAGATCAAGAAATCCAGATGCAGGCCAGGGATTCCAGCCTTAGAAGTCATATGCTGCCCAATCAGGACTGGTTCCAAATGCAATGCCTTTGCTACCTCTTCATTACCAGGAAAGACCATCTCAGGGTTGAAAGGGACTCCACCCCTGATAGGTATACCAACTAATGATGAGTATTCTTCCAATAAGGGGCCCAGCTGAAAGTCCTGAAAAGTGAAACATCTCAGTGGGGGATCATAAAACTGAAGGCAAGTGTGGATCAGGCTTCTCTGTTAGGGGTCCAGATCCATAACCATATCAAGTATATCTCCATGGTGTTCCCTGAACAGTGGTATGTGGTCTGGAGTGATCAGGGTCTGAATCCTCCTGATGTCAGCTAACTTTGGCTGGAAGAAGTGGTAGGTGATGTTGCTCTTTTTAGGTGCCATGATGTTGAGACTGAGTAGAGACAAGTGCTGATGATGATACTGAAGAAAGGGCCACTGATTGGCTGGAGTAGATAGCTGATAGCTGAAGCAAGTGCTGATGAAGATAGGTCAATACTGAAGATGGGGTCAAAACCAAAACCAAATGAAGATGGATACCCTGAAACACAAATAAACAAATGTCAATATGATGCAATGATTATGTATGCAAATGATATGCAAGGGTTTGTGACTGAGCTGGATCTGATCAAGTGCTCTGATATAAGTCCATGTGTGTAAGAAATCCAGATGGAGGTCTATAAGTCCAGTAACCAAGGTGGGGGGCTCAAATAAAGAGCCACATGTCCAGGGTTTAGAATCACAAGAACTGTTCCAACATGGAGTATTCTTAATCAAATCAAAGTAACAGGGTATTCTGAGGTCAAGGTACCTGCAAACCTGTAAACAGCCCAACCCCCTCACAGGTGGTGTTCTAAAACAAGGATCCTCAGACTCGGATCAGTTATGAGAAGTGTAAACACTTCTAACCCGGAGGTACAGTGTTTACAATAACCATAAAAGTTCCTCCTCTAATTCACCTCAGTTTCTGAAGGTCATTACTAAAAGGTCATCCAGACTTAGCAGGCTTCCCAGATAGCCCTAGCATTGCAGGAAATCTGCAACACAGAGTTCTCAAGAAGAAACCCATATCTGAACCGTGTTTCATATTCCCGCACCAGACCGAGATGGAATGGGAAAGAATATGATTCACTCTAGCCTAGGTGTCACTCAGGTCCCAGGTATAGGACCTTAACTCTCAATGGAACACCCACCCACCAAAGCAAACAAACAGATCCAGCCAGCAGCACAGTATGACAATATGATAATATGCAAAACTATAAAGAAAACAGTAAAGCAACTGTACATAAAGCAAAAATAAATACAAATATACGAACACAAACAAGCACATAACACCCCAGTAAACACAAATCAATCAAGCGCTAGGAGGAACCCACAAAAAGAACCAGAAGCCCTGGTTACAGTATAAGGGTCCCCAGCAGAGTCGCCAAGTTGTCGCTCCCGATAAAATGGGACTGGCCCAAATAAAGTTACAGACGCGAACGGTCGGCGAGAGGGACAATGAGAACACACAGCCGTGAACTCACTGGAAAAGAAAAGAGTCGCCAGCTAGGCATTTTTATCCCGGAGGAAAGGCAATGCTGCATAGACCTAAAAAGAGATGGATAAGACGGTTGCGAATCAGAGAGACTGAGAAAGGGGGTTGGTTACAACCTGGGAAGGTATTAGCACCCAGATTGTCCGCCGTACTCGACGGGATCCACGCTTAAAAGATTTGTGTTTTAAAGGGGTAGTGTCAGTGCAATCTGTGTGTCAAATAGCCGGAAGAAAATGTACAGGTGTCAGTGTAAAGGAAGTGTAAAATGTAATATATGCAGTGTCAGTGTAGGGACAAGAGTGAAATGCTCAAGATCATGAGGCTAAAAGAATGAAGCTGGAAAGAGGGGGAATATACATAGACTTTTGTTCGATAACTTGTTAAGTTATGCCTACGTATCCTCTCGTGCAATGAGGAAGTCAGAACACCGTAGTTCGACCCAAAGAGACTGAAAGATGAATTGACTGATGAACTGCTTGCTTGTCAATGCTCAAGTGTAAGATCTGTCTGGCACAGATGCAAACTGTCTTGCATTAGACGGAAGAAGCAAGTTCTCGGTTATGAGTGAAGATGATGAGAAAAGAATCCCAGAGGAGACGATTATTGTTTGTTTTTGTGTTTTCAGTCTTTTATTGCTTTTGAAAGTTTGTCATAAATTAATGAGCTTAAACCTAAACCAATGGGTTAGTAAACTCATCACATCTTCCCTCTGATTAGGGGTAATGAGAGTACCTTAAGTGTGAAGTCAGCTTCTCACACTTAAACACCTTTGATGTAGGATTAAGATCATTAACCTACTTGTGATTATTTAGATGTTTTTGTTGTTTTTGTTTAGTGTTGAGTAATGAGGTTAAGCCATAATCAGGGATTAAACAGACTCATTACACCATCCTAATAGAAGGATAATAGATGAGAATGTTTAAGCTGAGGAAAGCTCCTCAACTTAATCCATGATTAGGGATTAAACTCATGACAAAACAAGCCTTTGATTGAGTGGATTTTATTTAATGATATGATGATGAAGTGAATTTTATGATTTGTAAGACAACTTGAGGGGGACTTGTCCATTAACACTAGGGTTAGTCCTTCTTAACCAATTAAGGAAGAATTAGAACCCTAATGCAAGGCCCAAGTTACAAGTGTGATGTCTTGATGATTATTAAGTGGATTGATTAAAGGAGTTAAACACAATAAGGGTTTAACACTTAGGATTAAAGTTATACACTCCATCCTAATAGAAGGATGCAGGCATAAGCTTAATCACAAAGCCTTAAAGCCTTTAGGGTTTAGTCCCTGATTATGAGATGAGAAGAGAAGACTCAAAAGAGACACAAAGGTAAAACTAAGAGGGGAGACTAATCAAAACCCTAATCATGGTCATGCTTGGTTGTTCCTAAGGTTTGTGAGGTTTAACAAGAGGAGATCTTCAATGGAACCACCAGGAAGCAGATGAAAGGATCAGAAGAAGCAAAGTAACTTGCTTCATTCAAGAAGTCAAGTCACTTGAGGAAAGAAAGGTAAGAAGAAGAAGAATGAGCAAGCTCAATCTCAAACACATACAAAAAGGTAGCAAGGATGCATAAAAGAGATGAAGAGAAGTTATGAGAAGTGAAGGCAAATTCACTTCTCAAAGTCACTTACCACCTGAAAGGTTAGAAAAGAAATGCAATGCAATGCAAAATGGGATGAGATGACATGAGGAGAAACAAAACCAGAAGCATTCACATGATGCTAATGATGCTATGAGATGCTACAAACATGAGGCAACACATGGAAATGATCATACAAGCTCATGAATGCAAATGGGACAAGTTAAGAACCATGAACATACATGAAAAGTTATGAAGTGCATATGTCATACAACATGGCAAATGCAAGATGCAATGACCAAACATGCTTTCAATATGTCTTATGATGTCAAATGAATCAAATGGAAGCAAGGAATGTCATGGCAAGTCATGTTATGCAAGAGAATGCAAGATGAATGCATATGGAAGCCCAAATTAGGGTTTATGAACCATACATCAAACAAAAATCAAAATCTGAAGCAAACCCTAAGATAAAAAATTGAAAATGCCACTCAAAGGACCCCTCATCCTATACTAACCCACTGCCCAAAGGAGAAGTTTCAACTCCAAACCAAGTTCAAGTTATGGTTTTCTTAAGATTTCTAGGGTTTTAGGGTTTCCAAACAAAAGAAATGTCAAACAAATTGAAAATGAAAAATCAAATCATGGCCATTTAATCTCACAAACTACATGCTAAACACAATGCAATGCAAAAAGGATCAATGTCCAACTCTTCATGGATAGGCAGAAATGATTTTTTGAACTTTGGATCAAATAAATGCATAAAAATGATTTTAAATCAATGAAAAATTCTCAAAATGCATCAAGATCAGAAAATAAATTTGGTTTGAAGGTTGGACAATGTTCCTAAATGTCTTAGAACATTTCATGAATTTTTTGGTGATTTTTAAATACCTAAAAGTATTTTTAATAAATTAATTTTCATTAATCAATTAAAAATAAACTTTTAAATATTTAAAAATACTTTTTTAATGCAAAAAATAGGAATAAAAATATTTTTGTGTTTTAAAAATTAATGAAACTCTTGACAAAAAGTTTCATAATTTTTAAAACAATTTTGCTATTTTAAATAAATTATATAAAACAAATGAATTAAATATGAAAAAAGAAATGAAAAGGACTGAAGTCAACCAAATGAGGGGCTAGGATTGAGTCTGGGGGAAGCCTTGTTGACTGCGCGCGCAGATCAAAGGCTGAAATTCAAACTTGGTTAATACAGGATTATGAATTAATTAATTAATGGTTAGGGTTTAATGATGAATCTCAGCCACACACACGCGCGGCAAGTCAACAAAGTCCACTGATCCAACGTGCCAGATTCAAACTCTCTTAATTGCAGGATTAAAACCCTAATTATTTTCAGGTGGCCGGAGAAGACCTCCGGTCGTCTTCTCCGGTGGGAACCCCACCTGAAAATCCCCAAAATCCACAAAACGCAACCTAAATGAAATCTAAACACACAGAAATGATTCCCACACTCCCCTGAATCAAAACCCTAAGCTAGAAATCATTTATAGTTCATCAATCTCATGAATCGAAACAAAGAAGATTTTAGGGCAAAACTTTCAGAAACAAATTAAACTCTCATCTTTCCCCCATTTTCAAAACTAAAGATATCAGAGCAATCAGTGAAGCATGGAGAACAACTTTAGAACTTAAAAATCCATTTCTGGAAAAAAAGTTCTTGAGCTACCTGAGTTTCGAAGCTTTCACTCTTGCAACTTTCTGACCTCTCCCTTTGATGCAATCCACTCTACTTGGTCCCCTGATGATCTTTGAATGCTTAGAAGGAGTTTATGTTGGCTGGTTTTGAGGTTTGAACAAGTTCTGTTCAGGATGGTGTAAGAATCGTGTTTCTGATTCTGGGGGTTTTAGGCTATGGTGATGGATGCTTTGTGATCAGAGGAACATATTGAGTTGATCTATGAAGTGGGTTTGTGTGTTTGTGGCTTATTTTCTGAGTTTCTAAGGTTTTGGCTTTGAGAGTGAAAAATGGTGAAGCTGAGTTCTTGCTGGTTTCAGGCTTATGTCTTGTTGGTTTGGGATCAATGAAACATGGTGAGATGAGTAGTGGAATTTGTTTGAGTGTTTATGGCTTGTGGAAACAGATTCGAAGGCTTTTGCTCTATGGAGTGTTTTTGTGAATGGTGAGTTGTGTTGAGCTTCAGCCTTGCTTGATGTATGTTATGGCCAGCATTTGATCCACATAAACAAAGCCTATTGGTCAGTTGATGTGACTTGGCCTGCTGTGATAGGTAAGTTCACTTTTGCAAAAAGTCCACTTTGGTGTAAGGAAAGCATGGGTTGAGCCCTAGGCTAGTGCATGTACATGGGCTGGCGCAGCATGGTGTGTGAGGGAGGCTAGCATGGTTCAGCATCCAAGACATCAAGTGGATGGAAGTGTTATGATGATTTTGCAACTTGTTTACTTTTGAAACTTCATGAAAATCTCTTACTTTGCCAACCATGAACATGTGATCTTTTGGTTCAAATCTGATTTTTAGGTCACATGTGATGTTTGTGTAATGGTTTGATGTCAATTAGAAGTTACATTTTGCCTTGGTTCATGATTTTGCAAATTTTCCAATTGGTGCATAGCTTGAAAATTAGTGATTTTTGCTAACTTTGACACACCATAACTTTTGATCCAAGATGAATTAGGTCATGTTCTTGTACTTTTTGAAAAGGGAAAGATCTAATCTACAACTTTCATGACCAAAGTTTTTCCATTTGAAGCATTTTTGGATCAAAAAGCAAGGCTTGAAAAATGGCATAAAATGACATATTCTTGAAAAGTCAACCATGCCCTAAAAAAGTCAACTTTGCAAAAACTTGTAATTCTTGAATTTTGTGAACTTCAAACTTCTTCCATGATCAAATAAAGATCATACACACTCAAAATGATGAAGATCACCCATTGGTTGGGTCATTGGGGGCCTCAGATGCCTTGATTTTACACTGACTTGTCTGAAAAGTCAACTCTTGATCAGATGACTTCCCCATGGAATTTCTTCATGAAAATTGATATGCATACTCCCTATACCATATAGAGACCAATGGAAACAAGAATGACCAAAAAATTTGGAGTTATGGCCTCTGAAACCAAAACCCTAATTTTAGGTCAACTGTGCAGTCAAACTTGGCTCTGCATCCACACCAATCCCAGTTCTTGTGATTCCTTTGCATTTTTGACTTTGGGAGGATGTAATATGATATAAGAACACACATGGACCCCTTTGAAGTGATTGGTGGCCTTTGGAGTGGCTCAAGAAGCTCTTGGATTGCTCAGATCACAAACCCTAGGTGCAGATGACTTTGAATCTATGCAGTAAATCAAAAATGTACTATGAGATGTTATGATTGTGTTTATGCATATGAAATGATCACAAGCCATGGTGTGAATGGGTGAGGGCAAATTTGGGGTGTTTACACCATGATAGTCTGTGGATCATAGTATATTGTGACTGGTGCTCTGATGGGAGTGGCATTTTGTGAGTTGTAGGCAGAATCATTTTCAGGATCATAATAAATCGTAACGGTTGAAACATTTGCTGTTGAAGTTGTAGGAGACATTGTTGGAAGGATGGGTGTTGTTGTTGTAGGAGATTCAAAATGAAGTGGTGCTGAAGTTGTAGAAGGAATGTTTGCTGATGTCTGGTCAGTTGAAACGACAGATGAAGCATTTGTTGATGAAACCGAAGAGTTGTCTGGAACAATGGTTGTTGCAGTTGTAGGAGATACTGGAATTGTTGCTGATGAGATCGCTGGATTTGTTGGAATTGATGTTGTAATTTGGAGCAGGCCACTCTGGATGAGACCATCTATGCCATCTCTTAAGTTATCACAACCATTCACTGATATGTTGCAATAAGCACACCCTAGCTCACATCCCGGGAACATTTGACATTCGAGGAGTTGAGCTTTAATCTCTACCAACGGTGTCCGAATCTGACCCACACTGGTTATTAAGTAAGACGGCTTGTCTTCTTCAATAGCATTGATTCTGGGACCTCCGTGGTGCGGCATAGGGTTTTTGTTAACATTCGGCGGTGGTGCAAAGTTCAGAGCCTTAGAATCTACCAAGTCCTGTACCTTCATGTGCAAGGCTCTGCACTTCTCTGTACTGTGGCCAGGTGCATTTGAATGAAAAGCACATCTGGCGTTGGAGTTGTAATTTCTGGGTAGACTGGTGGGATCTGGAGGTGCCAACGTCCTTAGCTCAACCAGGTTGAGTTTCAGGAGTTGTGGCAGTAATGTGGCATAGGGCATAGGAATCGGATCGATCACCCTATTGGCCTGAGAAGGTCTCTATTGATATGGCCTTTGCTGATTGTTGTTGTTGGCGTTGTTGTAGTTTCTCTGAGGAGGATACTGATTCTGCTGCTGGTAATTTTGTTGCGGTGGTTGATAAGCTGGTTGTGGATGAACTGGAGCGGGGATGGTGACTGCTGCCACAGACCTATGAACATATTGGGGCCTGCCCCTGTTGGTGTGGATAGCATTGGTCTCACCAGTTCTCCTTGGGCCCACAAAAGGCTTCCTTGTATTGCTGGATGAGCTGGCACCGTTGTTAGAAATTTTGCCCATCTTTAACAGGCTCTCAATTCTCTCTCCAGCTATAACGACATCTGCAAAGCTGGTAGAAGAGAAAGCAGCCAGCCTGTCAATGTAGGTTCCTTGGAGGGTGTTCATAAACATATCTGCCATCTCCCTCTCTGACATAGGTGGCTGGACAGCAGCAGCCAATTGCCTCCACCTCTGGGCGTACTCTCGGAAGCTCTCTCTAGATGATTGTGACATCCCCATTAGGAGGGTCCTGTTGGGTGCCATATCCAAATTGTACTGGTATTGTCTAATGAAAGCTTCTGCCAAATCTTTCCAACACCTGATGGTTGCTCTAGTCAGATGTGAGTACCATTCCCTTGAAGCTCCGGTCAAGCTATCCTCAAAATAAAACATCCATAGCTTCTCGTCCATGGTATAGGCCTTCAGCCTCCCCAGAAAGGATTGTAAGTGGGTCCGTGGGCAGGAAGTCCCGTTGTACTTTTCAAAACAAGGAGGCTTAAACTTATGGGGAATCCTGACCCCGTCTACCAAGCCCATGTCCATAACATCAAAACCCAAAGAGTTTTGAGACTCCAAGGATCTTAATTTCTCAGCAATCTCTTCTAACCTTCTGTCATAGGCTTCCTCCCCAGCTCCCATAACTGTGAACTGATCTTCCTGGGGGTCTTCTTGCAGTACCCTGCCTGCAGTGGCAGTCCCTTGAACATTTGCAGGAATGTTGATCTCTGGATGAAGGTGGGGTCCAAATACAGGGGGGTTGACATGAGGTTGGACCCTCTCATTGTTGCTAGTTCCAGCAGTCCCTATATGGGGATCTTCCTGATTCTGCCTTTCTACCATGGCTCTCAACCTCTCCTGGCTTTGAGCCATATTGTTCATCACCTCCATAAATTGTGTCATCTGATTCCTCATTTCTAGCCTCTCATTGGCCATTTGGTTCCTGACCTCTGTAAGGTCCTGTTGTACCTGGTCCATTTGTATCCCCGGAAGGTTGTTACGGGTTGGATATCTGTGTGGACGGTTGAGTGGGAACCCACGTCGTCGAGCAATAGTTCCTGAAATTACGACAGAGTTAGCAACAACAACAAAGTAAGCCTACAAAACAAACAAAAGGGTTAGTATGCAATGCAGTTATGCTTATTTGTTTCCAAGGTATCCGGCTTGGCACTTGGTTTTGACCCTTCCAGACCCTTGAAGAGGATGTTGCTGATGTTGCTTGAAAGAAACTCAGATAGAACAAACTGATACATATATTACAGAAAGGCAAATGATACATAGTTTGCTTTTTACAATACATGCCCTCTGAGGGGTCAAAATACAACATAAGAAAACAAAAGTACATGAAATGAAAGTAAACAAACAAAATCAAACACCAAGACCAAGCTCATCCTCCTGAACTTCCTTGAGAAGTGCTTCAGTCACAGGATCAGCTGGGCGCTCTGTAAGGTTCTTGATAAGGAGATTCCTGGTAGTAACAGCTGCAGCTAGCTTCTTGTGTTGACTCTGGTCCTTTTACTTATTCACACCAGCTCTAATCTTCAACTCTGAGATCTCTCTTTGGGCTGCTAGCAGGGCCTCCTGTTGCTCTTTTGCACTAGCTTCCAACTTCTCAATCTTGTCCTGAGTCCTTTTATCTTCCAGAGTACGAGCTTCGGTGATTCTGACCCACCTAGCTTGGCTCTCCTTCAGATACAAATCAGTCCTGGCCTTCTGGAACTGAGCCTCATTGCAGGCATTCTTCAGGATCTGCTCTCCAGCCCTAGACTTCTTGATGTAATCTTCAGACTTCTCAATCCTAGCCAGGTGCTCTATCTTCAACTTTTCCAACCTTTCAATATCCAATCTACCATCACTCCTCTCCCAGAGGGTCTTCTGTAGAGCCTGAGTCAGCTTCTCATTTCTCTCTTTCAGTTTCTCAAACTCCTCTAAACTGACAGTGGCAGGGGGTGGTGCTGAGGATGGTCCAGGTATATCCTCCATGGTAAAGGGCATCCCAGAAAATTGAGCCCTGGCATGGGACCACTCATAGTACTGTGCTGATGCCACATTGTTGCACTTCCCCAGAATGGTTACTCCTTTAGTTTGAATATTGTCCCAGGCCCAGGCTGCTTGCCTGACAACAGCCAGATTAGGCTTATTCTCACAGTAAAAAGTCTCAGCCAAGTCTTGTGCTTTGGGAGTGTGGACCAATGCATAACCCAGTTGTCTTTTGAATAGCAGAGGGTTGTAGTTGATGCAACCCTTTACTCCTATCAGGGGTACATTGGGAAACTGCCCACAACTGGTAATGATATCTCTGCCCTTTATGCTCTGAGTGCACCACCTGATATCAGCTGAGGTCAGAGCAGTGAGTCTTCTAGCCCAATTCTATTGCTGATGAGGGTTCAGAAATGCATCAGTTTTAGGAAAATGTCTGAGCAACCAAGTATGGAACAAAGGAGCACAGCACCTCACTAATCTTCCCCTCTGCTTTTCATTCCTCTGGTGGACTGAGTAGTAGAAATCCCCCAATAAAGTGGGCACTGGGTTCCTCAGGATGAAAAGATGGATTGCACTCTTGCTAACAAACTTTGGCTCATCTGCAAATAAAATGACCCCATATATGCTAAGGGCCAATAAGGCACAGACTGCCTTCCAATCTCCTGAGGAGGCCTTCCGGGTAGCCTGAGAGATCAAGAAATCCAGATGCAGGCCAGGGATTCTTGCCTTGGTGGTCATATTTTGCCCAATCAGGACTGGCTCCAAATATAAGGCCCTTGCCACCTCTTCATTACTGGGAAAGACCATCTCAGGGTTGAAGGGGACACCACCCCTGACAGGTATGCCAACCAATGATGAGTATTCTTCCAATAAAGGTCCCAACTGAAAGTCTTGAAAAGTGAAACACCTCAGAGCGGGATCATAGAACTGCAGGCAAGTATGAATCAAGCTCCTCTATGAAGGGTCCAAATCCATAACCACATCAAGTATGCCTCCATAGTGTTCTTTGAAATGTGGTATATGGTCTGGAGTAATCAGGGTATGAATCCTCCTGATGTCTGCTAGCTCAGGCTGAAAGAAATGATAGGAGATGTTACTCTTCTTAGGTGCCATGTTGCTGGAGGAAAGCTGAGACAGATGCTGATGATGATACTGAAAATGGGCCACTGACAGGCTGAGACTGATGATGCAGATAGTAGATAGCTGAAGTAGATACTGATGAAGATAGGTCTATGCTGATGATGGGGTCAAAACCAAGCCAAAAATAAAGTATGGATACCCTGAAAAACAAATAAGCAAATGTTAAAATGATGCAATGATGATGTATGCAAATGATATGCAAGGGTTTGTGACTGAGCTGGATCTGATCAAATGCTCTGATATATGTCCATGCGTGTTCAAGAAATCCAGATGGAGGTCTATAAGTCCAGTAACCAAGGTAGGGGACTCAAATAAAGAGTCACACGTCCAGGGTTTAGAATCACAAGAACTGTTTCCAAGATGGAGTACTCTTAAACAAAACAAAGTAACAAGGTATGCTGAGGCCAAGGGTACCTGCAAACCTGTAAACAGCCCAACCCCCTTACAGGTGGTGTTCTAAAACAAGGATCCTCAGACTTGGATCAGTTATGAGAAGTGTAAACACTTCTAACCCGGAGGTACAGTGTTTACAATAACCATAAAAGTTCCTCCTCTAATTCACCTCAGTTTCTGAAGTTCAATTCTAAAGGTCATCCAGACTTAGCAGGCTTCCCAGATAGCCCTAGCACTGCAGGAAATCTGCAACACAGAGTTCTCAAGAAGAAACCCATATCTGAACCGTGTTTCATATTCCCGCACCAGACCGAGATGGAATGGGAAAGAATATAAACCACTCTAGCCTAGGTGTCACTCAGGTCCCAGGTATAGGACCTCAACTCTCAATAGAACCCCACCCACCAAAGCAACAAAACCAGATCCAGCCAGAACAGTATGACAGTATGATATATAAAGCTGTAAAGAAAGCAATAAACAACTGTACATACAACAAAAACAAAATAAATATACAAGCACAAATAGCGCATAACACCCCAGTAAACACAAACCAAACAAACGCTAGGAGGAACCCACAAAAAGAACCAGAAGCCCTGGTTGCAGTATAAGGGTCCCCAGCAGAGTCTCCAAGTTGTCGCTCCCAAAAGATGAGACTGGCTCAAATATGGTACAGACGCGAACGGTCGGCGAAAAGAACAATGAGAACACACATCAGTGAACTCACTGGAAAAAGAAAAGAGTCGCCAGCTAGGCATTTTTATCCCGGAGGAAAGGTAATGCTGCATAAACCTAGAAAGATATGGACAAGACGGTTGCGAACCAGAGAGACTGAGAAAGGGGGTTGGTTACAACCTGGGAAGGTATTAGCACCCAGATTGTCCGCCGTACTCGACGGGATCCACGCTTGAAAGATTTGTGTTTTAAAGGGGTAGTGTCAGTGCAATTTGTGTATCAAAGGCTGGAAAAGAATGTACAGGTGTCAGTGTAAAAGAAGTGTGAAGTGTATAAATGATGCGTCAGTGTGAGAACAAGAATGAAATGCTCAAGATAATGAGGCTAAGAGAATAATGCTGGAAGGAGGGGGAATATACAGAGACTTTTGTTCGATAACTGTTAAGTTATGCCTACGTATCCTCTCGTGCAATGAGGAAGTCAGAACACCGTAGTTCGACCCAAAGAGACTGAAAGATAAATTGACTTGTGAACTGCTTACTTGTCTATGCTCAAGTGTATGACCTGTCTGGCTCAGGTGCAAACTGTCTTGCATTAGACGGAAGAAGCTAGTTCTCGTTTATGAGTGAATGAGATGAGAAAAGAATCCCGGAGGAGACGATTATTGTTTGTTTTTGTGTTTTCAGTCTTTTATTGCTTTTGAAAGTTTGTCATAGGATAATGAGCTTAAGCCTAAACCAATGGATTTAGTAAACTCATCACATCTTCCCTCTGATCAGGGGTAATGAGAATACCTTAAGTGTGAAGTCAGATTCTCACACTTAATCACCTTTGATGTAGGATTAAGATCATTAACCTACTTGTGATTATTTAGATGTTTTTGGTATTTTTGTTTAGTGTTGAGTAATGAGGTTAAGCCATAATCAGGGATTAAACAGACTCATTACACCATCCTAATAGAAGGATAATAGATGAGAATGTTTAAGCTGAGGAAAGCTCCTCAACTTAATCCATGATTAGGGATTAAACTCATGACAAAACAAACCTTTGATTAAGTGGATTTTATTTAATGATATGATGATGAAGTGAATTTTATGGTTTGTAAGACAACTTGAGGGGGACTTGTCCATTAACACTAGGGTTAGTCCTTCTTAACCAATTAAGGAAGAATTAGAACCCTAATGCAAGGCCCAAGTTACAAGTGTGATGTCTTGATGATTATTAAGTGAATTGATTAAGAGATTTAAACACATTAAGGGTTCAACACTTAGGATTAAAGTTATACACTCCATCCTAATAGAAGGATGCAGGCATAAGCTTAATCACAAAGCCTTAAAGCCTTTAGGGTTTAGTCCCTGATTATGAGATGAGAAGAGAAGACTCAAAGAAACACAAAGGTAAAAGCTAAGTGGGGAGACTAATCAAAACCCTAATCATTGTCATGCTTGGTTGTTCCTAAGGTTTGTGAGGTTAACAAGAGAAATCTTCAATGGAACCACCAGGAAGCAGATGAAAGGATCAAGAGAAGCAAAGTAACTTGCTTCATTCAAGAAGTCAAGTCACTTGAAGAAAGAAAGTGAGATGAACAAGAATGAGCAAGCTCAATCCAAACACATACAAAGAATGCAGCAAGGATGCAAGTGAGAGATGAGAAGAAAGCATGAGAAGTGAAGGCAAATCCACTTCTCAAAGTTACTTACCACCTGAAAAGTTAGTGAAAGGAATGCAATGCAATGCAAAATGAGATGAAATGACATGATGTAAATCAAAACCAGAAGCACATACATGATGTTAATGATGCTATGAGATGCTACAAACATGAAACAACACATGGGGATGATCATACAAGCTTGTGGATGCAAATGAAACAAGTTAAGAACCATGAACATACATGAAAAGCAATGAAATGCAAATGACATACAACAAGGGAAATGCAAGATGAAATGATCAAACATGCTTTCAATATGTCTTAAGATGTTAAATGAATCACATGGATGCATAAAATGTCATGGCAAGTCAAGGTATGAATGCAAATGCAAGATGGATGCATATGGAAGCCCAAATTAGGGTTTATGATCAAAGCATCAAACACAAACCAAAATCAGAAGCAAACATCAAGATAAAAAATTGAAAATGCACTCAAAGGATTCTTAATCCTATACTAACTCACTGCCCAAAGGAGAAGTTCCAACTCTTAACCTAATTCAAGTTATGATTTTCCTAAGTTTTCTAGGGTTTTAGGGTTCCTTAACAAGAAAAATGCCAATCAAATGGAAAATGAAAGATCAAATCATGCCAATTTAATCTTACAAACTACATGATATGCTAAACACAATGCAAAAAGAATCAAAGTCCAACTCTTTAGGGTTAGGCAGAAATGATTTTTGGAAGTTTGGATCAAAATAATGCATCAAAATGATTTTAATTCCATGAAAAATTCTCAAAATGCATCAAGATCAAAAAAGAAATTTGGTTTGAGGGTTGGACAATGTTTCTAAATGTTTTTAAATGTTTCATGAATTTTTTGGTGATTTTTAAATACCTAAAAGTATTTTTAATAAATTAATTCTCATTAATTAATTGAAAATAAACTTTTAAATATTTAAAAATACCTTTTTAATGCAAAAAATAAAAATAAAATTATTTTTGTGTTCTGAAATTAAATACAAGCTTGTGCAAAAAAATTCAGAATTTTTAAATTGGTTTTACTATTTTTAAATAAATGGACAAAATAATGCAATTAAGTGAAAAATAAAATGAATTTAAACTGAAATAAAGAAAAGCCATTCAATCTGAAGGCCCAGATTCAAACTCACACGCGCGCGCATTGACTTGGCGCCATATCCAAGGGCCAGCATTCAAACCTGGCTAATTAATGATTATGCCCTAATGACAACCCTAATGACTTTCAGGCGACCGGAACACTGTTCCGGTCGTCTTCTCCGATCACCCAAAACTTCAAACTCACTCTACACGCATCTAAAATGAAATCTAATTAAACAGAATTATCCCCACTCAATCACGAATCAAAACCCCCATTCAAACAACATTTATCATTTCTAAACAGAGAGAATCGAATCAAAAAGGTTTTAGGGCAAAAAGTTTCAGAACAAGATTAAACTCTCATCTCTTCACCATTTTCAAAACCAACAACATCAGAGTGATCAGTGAACTACAAAGAACAGCTTAGGAACTTTAAAAATCGTTTCTGGAAAAAAAGTTCTTGAGCTACCTGAGTTTTGAAGCTTTCAGTTTGCAGCTTTCTGGCTTCTTTCCTTTGTGCAATCCACTCCTATGACCTCCCTTATGAACTCTTGATGCTAAGAGAAGGTTTGTGCTGGCTGGTTTGAGAGTTTGAACAAGTTCTGTTCAAGCTCAGGTGAGAATCGTGTTCTTGGTTCTTTGAGTTTCAGGTTGATTTTAGGGGTGCTTTGTGATCAGGGTGATGTGTTGAGAAGGTCTGTGAAGTTTGTTTGAGTGTTTTTCACTTGTATGAAGAGTTTCGAATGCTTTTGCTTTTGAGAGTGAAAATGAGAATGTGTTCCTATGGCTGGTTTCAGGCTTGCTTGTTATGTGCTTTGGCTTGCAATTTGTTTGTATAAACAATGCTCATTGGTCAGAAGATGTGACATGTCCTTTTGTGATAGGTATGGCTACTTTTGCAAATTGTCAACTTTGTGTAAGAGAAAGCATGGGTCATGTTCTAGCCAAGTACAAGGGGTGTGGGCTACGCAGCATGGTGAGGGAAAGGCTAGGGTTGATCAGCAAAGTAGCTAGCAAGTGGATGAGATGTGATCATGAGTTTTTTGCAACTTGACTTTGCTTTTGGTTTTCATGAAGGAAGCTTGATCCATGGGCCATAAAACATGTAATTCTTTGCCCCATTCTGATTTTTAGGACTTGTGTGATGTTTGTATAAGGATTAGACATCAATTAGAAGTCACAAATTGCCTTGGTACAAGTTTTTGCAAGTTTCTCATTTGGTGCATAATTTGAAAATTTAGTGATTTTAGCCAACTTTGACAAGCCATAACTTTTGATCAAAAATGAATTAGGTCATGTTCTTGTACTTTTTAAAAAGGGAAAGATCTATTCTACAACTTTCATGACCAAAGTTTTTTTCATTTGAAGCTTTTTTGGATCAAAAAGTAAGGGTTGAAAAAGTTGCATAAAATGACATTTTCATTAAAAGTCAAACTTGCCCAAAAAGTCAACTTTGCAAAAGACTTGAAATTCTTGAATTTTATGAACTTCCAACTTCTTCTATGATCAAATAAAGATCATATACACTCAAAATGATGAAGATCACCCCTTGGTTGGGTCATTGGGGGCCTCAGATGCCCTGATTTTACACTGACTTGCTTGAAAAGTCACCTTTTGATCAGATGACTTCCCCATGGAATTTCTTCATGAAAATTGATATGCATACTCTATATACCATATAGAGACCAATAGAAACAAGAATGACCAAAAATTTTGGAGTTATGGCCTCTGAAACCAAAACCCTAATTTTAGGTTATCTGTGCAGTCAAGCCTGGCTCTGCTTCCACACCATTTCCAGTTCTTGTGATTCTTTAGCATTCTTGACTTGGAGAGGATATAATATGATGTTTGAACATACATGGACCCCTTTGAAGTGATTGATGACCTTTGGAGTGGCTCAGAAAGCTCTTGGATTGCTCAGATCACAAACCCTAGATGCAGATGACTTTGAATCAATGAAATGAATCAGAAATGTGATATGAGATGCTATGATTGAGATTATGCATATGAGGAGATCACAAGCCATGGTGTGAATGGGTGAGGGAAAATTTGGGGTGTTTACAATTTGCAACTAAGGTTATTCCAAGGTTTGAAGACCAATCCAATTACCTTTCTCAAGGGGCAAAGCAAGCGGATAGTCTTGAAGATATACAAGTCATAGCCTGGTCGGAACTTGATGAGATCCATTTTTCACATTGCCAATAGGATAGTTTTTTTACCTTTGGGCAATTTCCTCTTTCTAGGGGATTGCTTCCTGATGTAATGCCTATTCATGGCCTTTTCTCAAATCAATAAAATTCAATTTTAGTCAAACCTGTGACTATTTGCTTTTATTTTGTTTTTCATCTAGCATTGATTGATTGCAAAAACGTCCAGCAAAGTATGATTTAAAATTGTGTTATGAGCATTCGAATGCTTTCTAACTCATGCAGGAGGACATAAACATTCAATGCAACTCTAAAAAGGGTTAAGTGACTGGGATGATGATTCATACCATAAGCCTGGGGCATACAGGTCCAAACTAACTCTCCATATTGTAGGCACTATCAGTTGTGTTTATCTAGGTGCAGGTACATGTGTTGCTAATAGAATTAAAGAAAACTTCCAAGAGGAATATCTCAACAATAAGCTTGAACAAGAACGGGTGTCTTCCCGTGTGTCTCCTATTATCCCCACTAGAGTAGGAAGTTAAAATATTACCCAACAGTAATGAAAAAAGGTGGGTGTTCTCCCCAAGAAGAGACTCCCCTTCAATACAAGGGCGATCCCTAGCAGTACAAAGAATTTCTTTCCTCCCCGGCAGATTTCTACATCAGCAGTGCCATACATCTGGTTCCCCAGCCAAGTCAGAAGGTTTCCACTCCCCTAGCGGAGTTCAATGGGTAGCGTACCTAGCAAGAAGAGCCCACCTCCAGCAGGGTCTTAGCTCTCTAATCTTAAAGTCTAATTTATTTTTGGCAGTGGCGGTGCTTCAGAGCCGGTGTATCATTAACAACAGTCCTCGCAAAGTTGTTTCTCCTCACAAGGGTTAACCAGATCAATGCAGTGATCATCATTTCTCCCCAGTCAAGCTACCTGGGATACCTTTTAACTCCTCATCAGGAGATCTCTTTGCATTTGCATGTACATAATCATCATGGCATTTTCATCCTCAAGCGCGTAGCATTTCCATCCTCATGGAGCATTGCACCATAAATCCAAGCACGTGCATGCCAGCATGGGCCAATTTTGAGGTATATTACATAAGACTCGTGACATCTTTTCAACCTGAATTACTCCCCAAAAAGGATACCAATACCATTTTCCAAACATCCTTGTCTATCCAAGTCAATGTTTTCCATTCCATCATCGAGTTCCGTTTTGTACAATGGTCTCGTTTTTAAGCCCTGTTTGGTACAACAGGCCCACATTTCGCGTCTTGTTTGGTACAACAGTCGCGTCGCAGGCTCTCGTTTTGTACAACGATCCTGTTTTCCTGGGCTCTTGTTTATGTACAACGATTTCATTCCATCACCGAGTTCCGTTCTGTACAATGGTCTCGTTTTTAAGCCCTGCTTGGTACAACAGGCCCCCATTCCGCGTCTTGTTTGGTACAACAGTCACATTGTAGGCTCTCGTTTTGTACAATGATCCAGGTTTCCTGGGCTCTCGTTTATGTACAATGATCTCGTTCCATCATCGAGTTCCGTTTTGTACAATGGTCTCGTTTTTAAGTCCTGTTTGGTACAACAGGCCCCCATTCCGTGTCTTGTTTGGTACATCAGTCGCGTCGCAGGCTCTCGTTTTGTACAACGATCCTGTTTTCCTGGGATCTCATTTATGTGCAACGATCCCGTTCCATCATCGAGTTTCGTTTTGTACAATGGTCTCTTTTTCAAGCACTATTTGGTAGAACAGGCCCCCATTCTGCGTCTTGTTTGGTACAACAGTCGCGTCGCAGGCTCTCATTTTGTACAACGATCCTGTTTTCCTGGACTCTCGTTTATGTACAACGATCCCGTTCCATCATCGAGTTTCGTTTTAACTACTTTGATTTGCACTTTCTCCATGGATCAATCTTGTTGAATCTTCAAGAATAAGTGTGACTGCATTTTTGGATTTCTAACATTTCATCAAGGATTTGAGCATTGCAGAGTGTTTATTTCACTCAATTGTGGATTAATTTTTTTTTGCACAAAGAAGTAGATCAAATTCTCTGGTTTTCCTCAAAAAATCGCAACTCTGCAAACAGGTTCTATCTCTGCTCTCAAATGTGTGATTTCATTACTCTTTTATTAGTTTTGTGATGGTGTGAGCTTACTAGAAGCTTTGGTGTGCCTGGCTAGTTGATAGGCCTCTTAAAGGCTTAGATGCAGTTTTTAGGTGTGGATTGTTTCGCTGTGATTTACATTAATTTTGATTCCTATATGAAAACTAAAGGTGGATTTGAAGTGTACTCAGTGAGAGGAAGAGGTTGATGGTCTTAGGTTTTGATTCAGTGGAGCTTGAGCCATGCCCTAATCATAGTGTGATCGGAGAAGGTGATCGGAGGACAGCTCCGGTCACCTGAACAGTGTGCCCTAGTTTTGTGTAATTTTAAGTCACGTTCGTTGGATCGTTTCCATCCTGTGGTTCACAGCTTGCCAGCAAATTAATGACCAGCGTGCCAGTCACGTGTGGATTTTGTGAAGGAAAAGTTCAAATTCATGATAGCACCCCCACACATTTGCTTTAGGCCCAGTGTAGTTCATTTTCTTGATATTTCCAACCCCAGGCCCAATCTTTTTATCCTTTTATTTCTTTTATTCTCATTTCATTTCATTTTCGTTTTTTATTATTAAAAATATCCAAACACCTTTAAAAATTCCCCAAAACTTCATAGGTCATCCTCATATTTTTCTTTAATTTTTCTTAATTTTTGTTTTCATTTTTGTCCAATGTTTAATGCAGAATTAATTTCCCAATTAATTTTCTTCTCATTTTCTTCATTTCTGACCAATCCACTTGTCCATTTTATTGATTTTAAACCATGAATGATAAATGGTCCATCCTTTTTTAATTATTCAGAGGACTCCCTTAGCCTCCCAAAAATATTTTTGTTTTGATTTTTAGGTCATGGTAATCTTGTTTTGGTTCTATTCTTTCACATGTGTGCACATAAACCCTAATCTCATTCTGCACTTCATTTGACCACTCAAAAATAAGAATTTTTGTGATATGTTTTGGACATAAATTACCTTCTTGATTGTGATCCCAATTGTCAAGTTTCATAATTTTTCTAAGCCATTTGATATTTTTTCTAATTTTCTTAGGGTATAAGTAACATTTTGGTCTTTTCCTTCACTACTTTTGATCCAAATTGAATAAGGCATTTATGACATTACCTTAAGGTCTTGATTTTGAGTCTTATAGGTCCTATGGGATGTCTTCAAGTGCTGAGTACCCTCATTAGGTCTCCACCTTTGATATTTTATGGTTTCTTGAGTCATAAGTCATGCTTGCCTTACTTTAACCTAATTTCACTTCTTCTTCCATCTTAGCCATCTCAATTTGCATTTGTACATAAGCTAGCTTTGTAATATCATTGTTTTGTGTCTCATAAATGTATTGTGATCATCTCCATATGTTTACCTCAAGCTTAGACCCTTTTTGCATTCTTTTGAACCTCATTTGTCACCTAAAGGTCCTTATAACCCTAATTTTGTGACACTTAGCCTTAAGACACTTCTTACCACTTCATTTGTGAACATTTTGTGAGTCTAATTTCCATTCTAACCTTTTATCAAGCCTCTGGTTTTTGTATGGGGAGTTCAAGCTTCCTTGGTCATTTTTAATTTTTCTTTTCTAAGTCATTTGTTTCATTTCTAAAACCATGTTTCCATGTGCATTCTTTCATCTTTCAATCCCATGTTTGAATCTCCTTAACTTGAATCTCTTATTTCTCATATGAACTAATCTCATTCTTCACTTTCATGTAGTGTTAAGTTCTGGATTTGTCACTTACCTTTGATTTTAGGAGATTTTAAAATGTTAAAGTACCTAGGTTTCCCTTTTAACTTCATCCTTAGGTTTCATTAGGTTTTGACAACACTTGAGGGCATAGTTTGAGTTTGTTCATTCTTAGGGCCCTAGGTTACCTTAGGGTGAATTAGCTACTGACTTTTGAATTTTTTTACCTATAAGATACCTTAGACTTAAGTATTAGCCTTAGAAGTTCACTAACACCTTTCTTAAGCTAGTGTGGGTTTTAATTGAATTTTGTCATGTTGTAAGTGTTCAAATTACTTCATCAAGCTAACATTTGTTTTGTAGGGGGGGAGATTAAGGTAAGAATTAATTCATTCCTATCTTTTATACATGTTAATGGTGTTTGCCTTAGCACTTGGTGCTTTGTTCATAGTCTCCCCTTTTGTTCTTTAGATTCAACTTAACTTCCTTAGGAAGTAAGTTGAACTCTAACTTGTTTTTCTTTTCCTTAGGTTTAGAATACCTCACAAACCATAGGATCAAATATTGTACATAATAAGATAACTTAGGGTTATGTCTTAGTCCCCCATTAGCTTTGACCTTTTGCCTCTTGAGTCTTCTTTTCTCATCTTCAAACAAAATCAAAAACACTTAATAAATGCATGAAAGAATCTCTTGTGTATAGCCTTATTCCATGGGGCACTTACATTCATTCCATCTTGGAATAGTGTGGGCTTGTCTAGAATGATGTACAAGTTTGATCAAGAGGTTATTTCACAAAGAAAACATAGAAGATACTTCTTCACAAAAGCCACAAAAACATTTAATAAGTTCAACAAGTTGGTGAACTTAAACCCTAATCCTTGGAAGCAAGTCTTGGAAAAATTCTCCTTGCCATGTGTGCTTGTTCTATTATTCCATCTTGGAATGTAGTAGCAAGTACACATTCCATGGTGTAACAACCCAAATTTTCCCTCTCCGTTCTAGCATCATCATCATGTCATAATCATCATAAGCATGCCATGACCTTAGCATTTTTTTCATAGAAAGATGAAACATATCATTCTCATGTACTAGCATTGGGCATATGATCAATCATTTGTGCATTTGAAGCCTTACAAGTCAAATCAAGAAGACAAATGACCTTGTACAAGTCCTATGAAGTGTCTACATGGCATTTACAAGCTCAAGGACCTTTACAAGAGCCCAGAAGGTTTGGAGATTATCAGATGATCCAAGAAAGGGCAAGCTCATACACAAATAATATTCAAATTAGGGTTTCATTTTCAAGCAAGGATCCTTTATGACTTTGGCCATTTCATGTGGGCAAAGTCATCCATATGATATGTGAATGCTATGGATGAAATTTGGTGAGAAAATTCACTGAGGAAGGCAGTCATTTCATCAGTTGCTTGCATAAGAAGAAATTGGTCAAACTGATTATTTGAAGAGTCAACTGTGACAATGCAAGGGTTCCAATCCTATTTTTCAAGCCAAAGGATGTTCTTAAGGTCATAAAAGAGGTTTGGCAAAGTAAAAAGTCAAGAATCTAGGGTTTTTGCAAGGCTTTCTATTTTTGAAAATAAGGCATGTTACTAACTTTCCAAATTTAGTAACTTTTTCCCTAATCTTCAAGGCATTCTTTCATGACCAAAATGATCTCAAATGAAACTTCTTTGAACATGAAAGTTGTAGGAAATTGTCTCCCATTTCCAAAAAGTACAATAACATGTTCATAGCCCTCATCGTTTGCAAGTTATGGCCAATGGAACTTCACATAGTTTTGGAAGTTTACTTCATTTTAAGTTTCTACCAAAGTGAAAAAAACTCATGTATCTTGTTTCCATGTTGTTTTATGGGAAAGATTAAGTCACTACATCACAAGGCATGACATGAGAAGCATTTGTCTCAAAGGGAATTAAAGAACTCGTGCATGGGATGCATGTTATTCCATAAAATGCCAAAATTCATGATCACTCAAGAAACATGATACCAACATCCAAAGGCCAGAATTTGTGCACTTATGAATCAAAGCCTATTTTGTTTCTTTCTCTTCCCATCTTGGGATAGTACAAGTTTGTCTAGCATGATGCACAAGTCTGATCTTGAGACCATCTTCATAAAGAAAACTTAAAAAACACTTCTTCATTTTAATTTTTAAAGCACCTAATAAGTTCAACAAGCTAGTGAGCTTATGCCCTAATCTTGGGAGTCGTGTTTTGGGGATCTTCTCCTTACTTGGGTGTGCTTGTTCTATTATTTCATCTTGAAATGTAGTAACAAGTAAACATTCCATGGAAAAGAGCTTGAGTTCACTTCCTTGTGCCACACTCCTAAAAGACTTATAAAAAAACACTGGACAAACAATAAGCGTTTTCTTCGGGAATTCTTTTCTCATCTCCTTAACTTATTTCGTAAGAACTTGCTCCTACTTGTCACTTTGCAAGACGGTTACGCACTCGTCGTTCGAGCCTGCAACACCTGAGCATTGACATAAGCAGTTCAAGCCTTAAGGCACAAGCAATCTTTCCACCCCTAGTTAGGGGAACTACGGAGACTCTGATCCTCATGTCCAGATGAGGTACGTAGGCAGCGGGGTAGGGCCCGTTCGAGCACACTCTTTTATTTTCCCTACATTTTCCCCTTTCTTTTCTTTTTATCCAGTTCAGTTCCTTTTCTTTGCAGCAGCTTTCATTTCTTCACCCTTTGAAGCATTTTCTTTGCAAGTGTGGATCCCGTCGGGTACGGTGGACGATCTGGGGTGCTAATACCTTCCCAGGTAGTAACTGACTCCCAAATCCCGATTATTTGGTTCGTAGGACCTTTGTCCTTCCTTTCTTTTCTTCGGTTTGTGCAGCATTACCATTCCCGTTCTTCAGGATAAAAATGCCTGGCTAGCGACTCTACCTCTTCCACGCCGCTTTCGCGTCTGTACCAGGATGGAAATCCAGGGAGCGACAGCTGGAGACTCTATTGGGGACCGAACCCAGAATCTCTGGTTTCCCCTTGAGAGTCTCTCCTAGCGCTTGTGTGTTTCTGTTTCGTTGGGTGTTGATTGTTTGTTGTTGTGTGTTTATTTTACTGTTGTTTATTTACAGTTTTATTTACAGCTTTCTTTACAGTTTTCAGTACTTATTTTCATGCATCATATATTATACTGGACTTTCTGGACTGGATTTTTCTGTTTGGTGGGACTTGGGTGATACTGTTAGTGTGAGATGAGCTCATTACCAAGGATCGAGTGCACCTTAGGACTTAGAGTGGTTCCACTTTGGCCTCATGAGATCTTGTCATGGGGGTAGTAGTGAGTTCCACGCCCAGATTTACGACCGTCTTGGAAATATCTTGATTTAGGGATCTTCCCTTCTCATTTCACGACTTCGATAGTTATGTGCAGCTGGGACCGATAATTGAGGACCTTTGTGGAAACATCCCTCTCCAGTGGTGACAGTGGCAGACCATATTATGTGGCAAACCCATTCGCACCCGAGGGCCCACTAGGAACTCGCATAGGATGGCCTGGTTCTCTTATAGGAACTTAGTCAAAGTATCTGGTCGTATGACGATAGTACTGTATCCTACAGGTTGAATGTACTTTTGTCTCTCGATTTCAGTGCTTGAAACTGGGAACTTATAAGGTATGCTTGTTTTCCCGGATTCACATTGAGACTTCCTTGAGTAGTACATAATGCTTAACCGATTCCCTGATCTGGTCATAAGCCATTTCTCGGAAATGGTGAATGTATTATTTCTATTCGGCTTTGAGAGTCTGTGATGTTTGATCCGGAGCACACCCGTGATATTGGGAAGGGTTTACAGGTTTGCAGGATCCCTTAACCTCATCATACCTCATTATCAGTACAGTCCTATCACTTGATATGGTTACTTGAGTTCTAGAGTTCTTAAGCTATGTGATATTTGAGTTGGGTTTGTTTGAGTTTGAGTTCTTGCTCATGGGTCCTTATTCATAGAATTCTGGTTCCTGGTCACTTGGTTCTTATATTCAGTATCCAGACAGTCCCAGAGATTGAGCATATGCCTGCATTGCATTTGCATTGCATCATACTCGCATTAACTGTTTGTGTTTTCATTTTCTCAGGGCATTGCTCGTATCCAGTTCTGGTAGCTATTCCTTATCCAGATGGCAGAAGTCAATAAAGGGTTAAAAAGAGAAATGTTCATTACACTTTTCTTCAACCCGAGGTCAAGAGTATTCAGAAATTGATGGGTTTGATGAACGATCAGGTTTTAGGTGACTTCAGAAAGAGATATGGTCAGATTTTGAAGTATGTAGACAAGCCAACTGCAGATCAGAGAGATAGTTTTCATACCTTACTCTAGTTTTATGATCCTCCATTGTGGTGTTTCGTATTTCCAGATTACATTTTGGCTCCTACCTTGGAGGAGATTTCTAGCATCCTTGGTATTCCTGTTAGAGACTGTTTACCTTATTTTGGTTCAGAGATGGTTCTTCGGGAGGAAGAGATAACTAAGGTGTGCCATATACCAGCTGCAAAGGTGAAGAAGGGTTTACAAGTTAGTGAAGGTAAAGGACTCCATTGGAATATACTCATAGCAGAAGCTGAAGGTTATGCATGAGAAAATAAGTGGGATGATTTTGGTGTTATACTGGCCTTGATGGTGTATTGAGCTAGTCTTTCCCTAGGAGAAAAATAGTTTGTAAGCATGGAAGTGATGTCTATCTTTGCTAAAGGCAACGCTGTACCAACCTTGTTGGGAGATTTCTATTACAGTGTTCATTACCGGAATGAGAAAGGAAGAGGTGGACCAGTGAATTGGTTTGCACCTCTATTTGCTGATTGGTTCGCTAAACAACTCCCGAAATCAGGACCTTTCAAAGATTTGAAAGAAGAATGGAGATGGTCCAGGAGGTTGATGGGATTAACTTCTGAGAATATAGCTTGGGGATGCAACAGGGACCTGTTAGGTAAGGAAGCACCTGTTTAAGCCACTGTTTTTGTTGAGAGGTACAAGAAGTTGGAGGTATTGATACAAGAACTAAGAGTTGACAATACGAAGATGACTAGCTTGTATCATCGTGCAGTCAGTTCAAAAACAGAAATAGAGGAGAAGCTCCAAAAAATACAAGGGGCCCAGGAAGCTAAAGAGAAAGTGTTTGCTGGAAGGGAAGCCTATTTCCAAAGGAGAGGGTTGATGGACTCAAGAAGGGAAGTAGAGTACAAGAAGCTTCAGAAGACCCTTAGGGAGGCCAGATAATCCATCACTTGGATGAAGGAGAAGAGAGACAAATACCAGAAGGAGTTTGAAGAGAAAGAGAAGGCATACAAGCTACAGCTCCAAGACCAGAAGGTTGAATTGGAGAAAATTCACACGATACGAAGGGAAAAGACCCAATAGTTGGCACATAGTCGGCAAGCTTTGTAAGAGGTACTTAAGGAGAATGCAGAACTCAAGTTCAGAGCTGGGGTGAAGAAAGCCAGGGCAGAGTTAGGACTTTCAGGAGAGGAGTCAGAATCTTCTTGTAGTTTAGAGTTCTAGTGTTTTTCCAGCATTTCGGATTCCCTACAGGCTTGTTGTAGGAATCTCATTTTATTTGTAAGACTTGTAATCCTTCGGGAAGTTTTTGTTACTTTTTCCTTTTTAAGGTCTTTATTTTATTATTATGATAATTTCCTATGTTTAATCTTCTGAGTATGCTAAAACCTGTGTGTCAAAAACTATCAAGATCTGAATACCCCTCAAAGAGAGTTCATGATAGAAAATCAATTTCTACAAAAAGGGCCATCTGGATTATCCTGCTAAAATACCGGAACTGGGGGACCAACTGCCTGATTGTGGAAACATAAATAGTTGCATTGCATGCATATAACCTGGTGTTTTGTTTTGCAGGTACATCTATCAAATTTTCTAACGTTTACATCAATTTTAGGCACTATAGCTCCCAAGAAGGTTCAGATACAGTCAATTGTAGACAGATACCCTACAAAGGTGAACAAAGAGAGAGAAATGGATCAGATGCAAGCGGATCTGGATGACTTAAGGACAAGAATGGATAACTTCATGACCCTCATGGCTAGGATGGGTCAAACTTAAGAGTGCTTGCGCGAACTGGTAGAGAATAATCAGGCCAGGAACAATGGGACAACAGATGGAGGTAATCGCAACGGGGCTGGCGCCCGTCATGTTGAAATCCTTGTGGTGAAACCAGGGGTCACTATTGTCAATGATGGAGTGAATAATCTGCAGATGGATGGGAAAGACGAGCAGTTCACTTTGATGGATGAGGCAGAAGGCCAGGGTTTGACATGAATAGGAGATTTGAAGAAATGGCTGATCAAATTCGCACCATTCAGTCTCAGAGTTCTCTAGGGTTTGACGTCACTGATTTGGGATTAGTGTCAGGGGTGAGAATTCCCTACAAGTTCAAGGTCCCTACTTTTGATAAGTACAATGGTACGGCTTGCATGAAAACTCACCTTCAGTCTTTTGTGGGAAGGATTGCTACACATACAGATGATGAAAAGCTGTGGATGTATTACTTCCAGGATAGTCTTGTAGGAGCTTCCTTGGAATGGTACATGAAGCTGAGCAAGGTCAATATTCGAAGCTGGAAGGATTTAGCTGAAGCATTTGTGAAACAATATCAGTATAATTTGGATATGGCTCCAAATCGTACCCAGTTGCAGACAATGTCTCAGAGTGCTAAAGAAGGGTTCAAAGAGTACGCCCGGAGGTGGCGTCAGCTTACGGCTCGAGTACAACCTCCTTTGTTAGAAAATGAAATGGAAGACATGTTTATGGGAACAGTGCAGGGTGTGTTTATTGAGAGACTGACGTCTTGTTCAGCAACAAAGTTTAACGATATTGTGATAGTCGGGGAAAGGGTTGAAACTCTACTGGAAATGGGGAAGATCCAAGACAGTGGTGCATGTAGCTCAAGTGGTGTTAGAAAAGCTTTTAATGGACCTCCAAGAAGAAGAGAGGGAGAAACTAATGTTGTGTACGGCCGAGGCCGGGGCCGTGGATACAGGGGATCTTACGAACAGGTGGCAGGTGTTACTATTCCCACAAGCCCTGTTCAACAACCACAACAACAGCAACAACAACAACAGCCGCATCGTAATAACTATCAGCAAAGACCCTATCAACAGAGACAAGCTCGTCCAGCTAACAGGGTGCTTGAGGAAATCGACATGACATACACGACACTACTACATAGATTGTTAGATTTAAACTTGGTCCAGTTGAGGATGCTAACGCAAGATGCACATTTTACTCAGGGGCTCCCGGGCACTCAACAGAGAAGTGCAGGGCATTACAGCATAAAGTCCAAGATTTGATTGAATCAAAAGCAATTGACTTTGCACCGCATCCAAATGTTACATCAAACCCCATTCCAAATCATGGAGGGGCCTGGATAAATGCTGTTGACAGTGGCGAGAAGTTAAACCTGATTTTGAACGTGGAAGAACTAAAAACCTCATTGTTAGTGGTGAAAGACAGATTGCTGAAAGGGCAGGTATTCCCAGGGTATGATTTTGACTGCGAGGGTTGTATGAATTCAGTTAATGGTTGCGGAGATTTGAAAGCTGGGTTGCAGTATTTGATTGATGAGGGGTCTTTACAGTTTGACAAGGTTGACAACAGAAATGATTGTGTGTCTACAGTAACTATTTATTTTGATCCTGCCGAAGTTCATGCCCGGAGAGAGCCAGTGACTATCTATGTTTCAGAGGTGAGTCCAGTAACCATTACTGTTCTGAGGCCAGTTCCTTATGTTGATGACAAGGCCATTCCTTGGCACTATGGCTCAGACGTGTACGTAGAAGGACAAAAGGTGGAAAGTAAGACAGTGACAATTGACCCGACTGTTGTGAATGTCGGAGGAGTTGGTGGATTTACACGGAGTGGGCGTCTCTTTGCTCCTCAAATTCTTAGAGGTGATCCTGAAGCTGAAGCTGCTGCAAAGGCTAAGGGTAAACAGATAGTTACTAAAGAGGTGACAACTCCCTCCACTAGTCAGGGAACTTTTGAAAAGGAAGTTGAGGAATTCATGAGGATAATTAAGAAAAGTGATTATAAGGTGGTTGAACAGCTGAATCAAACCCCATCCAAGATATCCATTTTGTCATTGTTAATGTGTTCCCAAGCTCATAGAGAGGCTCTGCTAAATGTTTTGCAAATGGCATATGTACCACAAGAGATAACTGTCAATCAGTTGGAGGTTGTGGTAGCCAGTGTGAACGCCAGCCACGGGTTAGGGTTCACAGATAGAGATCTCACTTATGAGGGACATAATCATAATAAGGCCTTACACATTACCATGGAGTGTAAGGGCGTTGTTCTATCACATGTCTCGGTAGATACAGGCTCTTCCCTCAACGTACTCCCTAAGAAGGCCTTAATGAAGCTGAATGTTGATGGCATTGTTTTGCGACCCAGCGATTTGATTGTAAAAGCCTTTGACGGGTCACGGAGGTTGGTGTTTGGGGAGGTGGAGCTACCGGTAAATATTGGGTCTCAGGTATTCAAGAGCACATTCTATGTTATGGATATCCAGCCCGCTTACAGCTGTCTGCTAGGACATCCTTGGATTCATGCTGCTGGCGCAGTAACATCCAAGTTGCATCAAAAATTGAAGTATGTGGTGGATGGCCAAGTTGTTACTGTATGCGGTGAAGAGGATATTTTCGTAAGCTATTTGTCGACTTTCAAATACGTGGAAATGGACAGAGAGATCCACGAAATACTTTTCCAAGCTTTTGAGACAATCAATGTTAGTACTTTGTCTCCAGTTGCTGCAGTTCAAATCAATGAGAAGAAGGGACTCCCATATACTCCTACAAGCAAGATAAGGAAGTAGTCCAATCCGGAAATTCCCAGGGATGGGGAAAGTTGTTAGAAGTGGAAAAGAAGGATGACAAGTTCAGTCTCGGATATCAACCCGGTCAGTCCAGCTGGTCTCAGGGCAATAAGTCTTTAACGTTCACTGGTGCTGGAATGCTTGACTACAATAATGTTTGTGCTACAGATGAAGATAGGGATAGCGACTGCGACTTGGACAACTAGATCCGCCCATGCACACCTGGGGAGGAGCTCCGGAACTGGTCTGCTGAAGATTTTATTCAAGTTACTTGGCAGTCAAAGTAATTTTCTTGTTTCCATTTTATCATACTACATGTCAAATCCTGCACTCTGCCCAAGGTGCATGGATCCATTTGTAGGGCCACCATGCTTTTAACGCATTTGTTTTCACCATAAATAAAGGACATTTTTCAAGCAAATTGTGTTCTCTTTCTTTCGTTTTTTAAATTTTTCACAAAAAAACAAATAAAATGGCAAAGTTTTCTTTTCCAGTGTTTTTGTGTGTTTGCGTCTCTTTTGTAAAAGAACAAATTCTGATATAAGCACATCGTCTGTGCAGTGTTGATCATTCGGATTCCTGTGATAACCTTCCTATTATGACCATGCATGACTTCGACAATTCTATCTACCAAGCTGATGAAGGGGTTGAAGAAGACTGTGAACTCCCAGAAGAATTGGCTAGGTTGTTGAAACAAGAGGAAAGGGTCATTCAGCCTCACCAGGAAGAAATAGAGATCATTAACATCAGGTCTGAGGATGTAAAGAAAGAGATAAAGATTGGGGCCAGTCTGTAGTCCGAGGTAAATAAGGAATTGATTGGTCTGCTATGGGAATATGTGGATATCTTCTCCTGGTCGTATCAAGATATGACAGGGTTGGATACTGACATTGTTATACACAAGCTTCCATTCAGGGAAGACTATCCTCCAGTAAAGACAAAGCTGAGAAGAACTCGCCCTGACATGTCAATGAAGATCAAGGAGGAAGTTCAAAAGTAGTGGGATGCTGGGTTCCTTTCCGTAACTAGTTACCCACCTTGGGTAGCTAACATTGTGCCTGTACCAAAGAAAGATGGCAAGGTTCGGATGTGCGTCAATTATCGGGATCTAAACAGAGCAAGTCCAAAGGATGATTTTCCATTACCTCACATTGATGTGCTGGTAGATAAAACTGCTCAGTTTTCAGTATTTTCTTTCATGGATGGTTTCTCTGGGTACAATCAGATTAAGATGGCACTAGAAGCCATGGATTAAACGACGTTCATTACCCCATGGGGTACATTATGTTATAAGGTTATGCCCTTTGGATTGAAGAATGTCGGGGCAACATATCAACGGGCTATGGTAACTTTGTTCCACGACATGATACACAAGGAAATTGAGTGTTATGTGGATGATATGATTGCCAAGTCTCGGGACGAAGAAGAACACCTGGTCAATCTCAAAAAGCTGTTTGAAAGGTTGATAAAGTACAGATTGAGGTTGAATCCAAACAAGTGCACTTTCGGAGTGCATTCCGGTAAATTGTTGGGTTTTATTGTTAGCCAAAGGGGTATCGAGGTAGATCATGCAAAAGTAAAAGCAATACAAGACATGCCTGCACCAAGAACAGAAAAAGACGTGCGTGGGTTTTTAGGGAGATTGAACTACATTTCTCGGTTTATATCTCTTAAGAAAAGAACAAACGGTCAGGTGGAATGAGGATTGTCAAAGAGCCTTTGAAAAGATAAAAGAATATTTGCAGGAACCTCTGATCCTAATGCCTCCAGTTCCAGGACGACCACTTATCATGTACTTGACTGTGTTAGAAGGGTCGATGGGGTGTGTGCTAGGCCAACATGACGAGTCTCGTCGAAAAGAGCATGCTATTTATTACATTAGCAAAAATTTTACCGACTGTGAATCCCGTTACTCATTGCTCGAGAAAACTTGATGCGCTTTGGCATGGGCTGCTCACCGACTGAGACAGTACATGTTGACCCACACCACATTGCTAATCTAAAAAATGGACCATGTCAAGTATATTTTCGAGAAACCATCATTAATCGGGAGGGTTGCAAGGTGGCAAATGATATTAACAGAATATGAAATACAATATACTTCCCAGAAAGCCATTAAAGGAAGTGTATTGTCAGATTATCTTGCATAGCAACCACTTGAAGACGACTACCATCCAATGAAGTTTGATTTCCCTGGTGAGGACACCATGTACCTCAATGCAAGAGATTACGATGAACCACTTCCGGAGGAGGGGCCTAACCCTGAATCCAAATGAAAGTTGATGTTTGATGGGGCAGTCAATATCAATGGACGCGAAATTGGTGCTATTCTTATTACTCCTGAAGGTGTTCATTTTCCCTTCGCTGCCAGAATTACTTTTGGCTGCACCAACAATGAAGTGGAATACGAGGCGTGCATAATGGGAATAGAGGAGGATATTAATATTCGGATTAAGACCCTCGATATATTCGGATATTCAGCCCTCGTTATCAGCCAGATTACCGGCAAGTGGTATACGCATCAAGAACACTTAATTCCATATAGGGATTATGCCAGAAGACTGTTGACGTTCTTTACAACGGTTAAGCTTCAATATATACCACGAGATGAGAATCAATTTGTCGATGCATTGTTTACTCTTTCTTTGTCCATCAAAGACTTGTGTTGGAACTATGTGCCCAGAATTGACATTTCCAGGCTTGACGCACCAGCTTATAATTTCTCTGTAGACGCAGTGTCTGATGAGAAACCTTGGTACTTTGATATCAAGCTTTTCCTGGAAAAACAAGAATACCCAGCTGGGGCGTCATCCAGAAGACCCTAAGACGACTTGCTGCTAGTTTATCCTTGAATGCAGACGGAGTTCTGTATAAGAGGAACTTTGACATGGTCTTGCTCAGATGCGTGGATAGACACGAAGCAGACCTATTAATGCAGGAAGTCCACGAGGGATCCTTCGGTACTCATGCAGGAGGACATGTTATGGCTAAGAAGTTGTTGAGGTCGGGGTACTATTAGCTAACAATGGATGCAGATTGTTGTTCGTATGCCCGTAAGTGCCACAAATGCCAGATATATGCAGACAAGGTGCATGTTTCTCCAAGCCTGCTCAACGTCATGCCATCTCCTTGGCCCTTTTCTATGAAGGGCATCGACATGATCGGGAATATAGATCCTACTGCTTCAAATGGTCATCGTTTCATCTTGGTCGCGATTGATTATTTCACCAAATTGGTTGAAGCAGCATCTTATGCCAATGTTACTCGCCAAGTAGTAGCCAGATTTCTGAAAAGAGACATCATTTGTATATACGGAGTGCCCGAGCGAATCATTCCTGATAATGGTTCTAATTTGAACAACAAGATGATGGCAGAACTGTGCCGAGACATCAAGATTTAGCATCACAATTCTTCTCCTTACTGGCCAAAGATGAATGGCGCGATGGAAGCAGCTAACAAGAACATTAAGAAAATTGTGCATAAGATGGTTGTCACTTACAGAGATTGGCATGAGATGTTACCATTCGTGCTGCATGGGTACCAAACGTCAGTCAGGACGTCAACCGTAGCAACTCCCTTCTCCTTGGTATATGGTATGGAGGAAGTATTGCCTATTAAGGTAGAAATTCCTTCTTTACGTGTAATGATGGATGTGAAGCTTGATGAGGCTGAGTGGGTATGTGCTCGATATAACCAATTGTGCATAATTGAGGAAAAGAGATTAGCGGCTATCTGTCATGGTCAGCTTTATCAAAGGAGAATGAAGCGAGCTTTCGACCAATGAGTACGTACTTGAGTGTATCAAGTAGGCGAGCTTGTGCTTAAAAGGACCATTCCTCCAGGTTCAGATCACAGGGGCAAGTGGACCCCGAATTACGAAGGCTCATTCATAGTAAAGAAAGCTTTCTCTGTTGGAGCACTGATGCTCACTACTATGGATGGAGAAGACTTCTAATCCCCTGTTAACTCGAACGCAGTTAAAAAATACTTCGCATAAAAGACCCGCTGGACACAAAAACAAAATTAAAGTCCAGGCAAGAAAAGGGAATCCCGACGAGCTAAAAACAGAATAAAAAGCTCGGGCAAAATTTAGGGAAATAAATAATATAAAAAATGTACACCCATTGAGTTGAAAAGCCACATCGGACAGCTCAGGCAAAAAAAGGTATCCCGGTGGATTGAAAACCCGAAAGGGCGATCCACGCAAAACAAGGGAATAAGCGAACAACTGCGATCCGGGTAATCTGAACCAAGTCACCGTTTCAAACAGTATGGTAATATCAGAAGGGTAGGAATCAGTCTCCTCTTCTTCTTCAGAAAACAAAGGCAAGAATGGAAAGTCCTGAAGATATGTTGATCATAGCAGGAAGGAAACTCATTGGAATGCCATGAACATTACCATTAGGATAGTTTCTTTTCTCAATTTTATGGTAGCTACCTCTTTCCAGGTAGTTGCTTCCTGGTGTAAAATTTTGCCTATTCATAGGCCCCTCAATAAATGAATATTCAGTCAAAAGCTATGTTGTGTTTTGTTTACTTTGTTTGCAAAAATGTCCTGAATTTTTGACAAAAGAACATTGCATTTGAAACATGTTGATTTTTCTAAAAAATGACATTGCAGGGAAACATTTAAAACTATCTTTGAGTGTCGGGTGACAATGGATGATCAGATCATACCATGCAAGTCCCTGGGGCACATGTGTGTATGCTGTTGTTGCAGGTTTTACAGGATGGTGTCATATTTCCCCAAGCAAAATGTTCCCCAGCTGGGTTAGAGCAAGTGGAATCCCCAGTAGAACTCCAAGGATAATTGAAGAGCTTTCATCCCCAAGCGGATTATCTTTCCACAAGTGAAGTATTCCCAGCAGGCAGCTGAACGCCTAATTTCCCCCACAGAGCTTAGAATTATCATAATTCGTTTCCCAGCAAGGGTTATTTAACCAAGCATCTTCCCCAGCCAAGTTTGAAGATGGTTGTTCCCCACAGAGTTTCATGTTTGGAAGTTATCCGTCATTGAAATATTCCCCAGAGAAGTCGTCAATTTATTTTTGGCTAATGTGATGACACAAACAATTATTCATCTCCCCAGCCAGAGTTAAACATCGTCAAAGCCTCTTGACTTGGTTCTCCCCTGCAGAGTTGTGGTTCTTGCTGCCAATCAGGCATTTGCTTATTGCTCGTATGCACACCCCAACACTCGTCTGTGTTTTTGATAGTTGCTTTTGCTCGTCTGCATTCCCCAGCACTCGGTTGTGTTTTATGTTTTTTGTTGCTCGTCTGCATTCCCCATCACTCGTCTGTGTTTGTTATCTATTTGAAGCTCGTCTGCGTTGTTTGGATACTCATCTGTATCGTCCTTCACACTCGTCTGTGTTAGCTTATATCCGTATGTACTGATTTGATAATCACTCTGGTACTCGTCTGTATTGCTACTCCAAATACTCGTTTGTGTTAGATCTCTGGTACTCGTCTGTATTGCTACCCCAAATGCTCGTCTGTGTTGGATTTCTGGTATTCGTCTATATCAGTAGCTGATATTCGTCTGTATCATCTCCGGAAGCACTCATCTGTGTTTCTTAGATCATCGTCTGATACTCGTTTGTATCATTGACCTATGGCACTCATCTGTGTTCTCTTGATGATCATCCAATGCTCATCTGTGTTGAAGAGGTTTGATGTCCTCACGGTGGGATTAAACGTCAAAATGGTTACTGGTCCTGGCGTAACAGGTTGTCCAAAGGAGGTTCGTCTGTCTCAGGCACCACGTATCTACGTAAGATTTGTGAAGAGAGTTCGTCCAATCCTATTGTCGCACCTGGCGTAAATAGTTATATGAAGAAGACTCGTCTGTCTTAGACCATATATCTATGGAGGATGTATGAGGAGGGTTCATCTATCCTGATTATGCATGTCTATCCCACATACTTAAGTGCATCACCGGTACTGGCGTAACGGGTTATCCGAAGGAGGTTCGTCTGTCTCAGGTCATATATTTTGTAAAATGTATGAAGAGGGCTCGTATGTCTAGTTCCTGGCATAACAGGTTTACTTGAAGAGGGATTGTATGTCCAGTTCCTGGCGTAACAAGTTTGCTTGAAGAAGACTCGTCTGTCTAAGTTTTTCTTATCTGGCGTAACAATTAAATTTGGAAGGAGCTCGTATGCTTTGTCTTCACTTTGATTGCCCAAAGTGTTGGGTTTATTACCCATTTTCTACATTCTCCAGCAGAGTGTAAATTTCAGGTTTCTTGGTATTCAACCACAGTTTATCTTGAATGGTCGATAGCCCATGCTATCGTCCTTTTCAGTTTAACAGATGCTTGAGTAGGGGCAGTTGTAACACCCCAAATTTTCCCTTTCCTTTCTAGCATCATCATCATGTCATAATCATCATAAGCATGTCATGACCTTAGCATTTTTTGCATAGAAAGATGAAGCATATCATTCTCATGTACTAGCATTGGGCATCTGATCAATCATTGGTGCATTTGAAGCCTTACAAGTCAAAGCAAGAAAACAAGTGACCTTGTCGAAGTCCTATGAAGTGTATACATGGCATTTACAAGCTCAAGGACCTTTACAAGAGCCCATAAGGTTTGGAGATTATCAGATGATCCATGAAAGGGCAAGCTCCTACACAAATGGTATTCAAATTAGGGTTTCATTTTCAAGCAAGGATCCTTTGTGACTTTGGCCATTTCATGTGGGCAAAGTCATCCATATGATATGTGAATGCTATAGATGAAATTTGGTGAGAAAATTCATTGAGGAAGGCTGTCATTTCATCAGTTGCTTGCATAAGAAGAAATTGGTCAAACTGATTATTTGAAGAGTCAATTGTGACAATGCAAGGGTTCTAATCCTATTTTTCAAGCCAAGGGATGTTCTTAAGGTCATAAAAGAGGTTTGGCAAAGTCAAAAGTCAAGAATCTAGGTTTTTTGCAAGGCTTTCTATTTTTGAAAATAAGGCATGTAACTAACTTTCCAAATTTAGTAACTTTTTCCCTAATCTTCAAGGCATTATTTCATGACCAAAATGATCTCAAATGAAAATTATTTGAACATGAAAGTTGTAGGAAATTGTCTCCCATTTCCAAAAAGTACAAGAACATGTTCATAGCCCTCATGGTTTGCAAGTTATGGCCAATGGAAGTTCACATATTTTTGGAAGTTTACTTCATTTTTAAGTTTCTACCAAAGTGCAAAAACTCATGTATCTTGTTTCCAAGTTGTTTTATGGGCAAGATTAAGTCACTACATCACAAGGCATGACATGAGAAGCATTTGGATCAAAGGGAATTAAAGAATCCGTGCATGGAATGCATGTTATTCCATAAAATGCCAAAATGCATGATCACTCAAGAAGCATGATACCAACATCCAAAGGCCATAATTTGTGCACTTATGAATCAAGGGCAAGATGAGTGTTCAACATGTGCAAGGAGGGATCAAATGCACGAGTAATTTGCTCACTCGCATTCTTTATGCAATTTGGTAAAAGTGCCCTCTGTAAACACCCCAAATTTGCCCTCACCTATTCACACCATGGCTTGTGATCATTTCATATGTATAAACACAATCATAACATCTCATACCACATTTTTGATTCATTGCATTGGTTCAAAGTCATCTGCATCTAGGGTTTGTGATCTGAGCAATCCAAGAGCTTCTTGAGCCACTCCAAAGGTCATCAATCACTTCAAAGGGATCCATATGTGTTCAAGTATCATATTTTATCCTCTCAAAGTCAAGAATGTCAAAGAATCACAAGAATTGGGATTGGTATGGAGGCAGAGCTAGGCTTGACTGCACAGATGACCTAAAATTAGGGTTTTGGTTTCAGAGGCCATAACCTCAAATTTTTTGGTCATTCTTGTTTCTATTGGTCTCCATATGGTATAGGGGGCATGCATATCAATTTTCATGAAGAAATTCCATGGGGAAGTCATCTGATCAAGAGTTGACTTTCTGGACAAGTCAGTGCAAAATCAGGGTATCTGAGGCCCCCAATGACCCAACCAAGGGGTGATCTTCATCATTTTGAGTGCATATGATCTTTATTTGATCATAGAAGAAGTTGGAAGTTTACAAAATTCAAGGATTACAAGTTTTTGCAAAGTTGACTTTTTTGGGCAAGTTTGACTTTTAATGAAAATGTCATTTTATGCAACTTTTTCAACCCTTACTTTTTGATTCAAAAATGATTCAAATGGAAAAACTTTGGTCATGAAAGTTGTAGATTAGATCTTTCCCTTTTCAAAAAGTACAAGAACATGACCTAATTCATTTTGGATCAAAAGTTATGGATTGTCAAAGTTGGCAAAAATCACTAAATTTCAAGTTATGCACCAATTGGAAAACTTGCAAATTCATGCACCAAGCATTCTATTGACTTCAAAATGACTTCAAAACTTCATCACATGATCACACAACATTCAAAAATCAGAGTGGGCCAAGAGATCATTCACTTTTGAGGCCTATGGAGCAAGACTTTTTCATTAAAAGCAAAGGCAAGCCAAGTTGCAAAACCAATGATAACTTCTCATCCACTTGTTGCCTAGCCTGCTGATCAATCCTAGCCTTTCTCCCTCACCTTGATGCGCAGCCCACACCCCTTATACTTGGCTAGAACATGACCTATGCTTTCTCTTACACAAAGTTGACAATTTGCAAAAGTAGCCATACCTATCACAAAAGGACAGGTCACTTCATCTGACCAATAGCAATTGTTTATACAAACAAATTGCAAGCCAAACCACACAGGAGGCAAGCCTGAAACACACTAGAACTCAGCATTCACAAAATCACTCCAACTTTCATTTTCCTTCGAAACTCTCCCCACAAGCCTCAAACACAAAAACAAACTTCACAAACAATCTCAACTCACTTCACTGATCAAAAACCAACCATTGTTTTGGCCTGAAACCTCCCATATCACAAATACGATTTTCTCATTCCCTTGGCCTGAGCTCCTGCCAACTTGCTCTAGAGGCTACACAAACTCCAACTGAGTGTCAAAAGCTTCAAAGGAAGATCATTGGGACTTGTTTGAGCCAAAGAACAAGCCAGAAAGCTCCTGAATCGAAAGCTCAATCTCAGGTAGCTTCATGAACTTTTTTTTCCAGAACTTGCTTTTTAAGTTTCTAAATGATAAAGCATGCTTCCCTGAGTGCTCTGAACTTGTTACTTTTGAAAAAGATGGAGAAATGAGGTTGTATGATGTTTCTGAAATTTTGACAGTTTTTGATGTTTGATTCGAATCTTGTTTGTGTGTTGAAATAAATGATTTTTGTTGCTTGAATCTTGTTTAGAATGAGTTAAGCTTTGATTCTGGAGAGTTTGGCATGTTTTCATGGCGTATTGAGAGAGATTGAGAGATGACCTAGCCGGAGAAGACGACCGGAACAGTGTTCCGGTCGTCTGAAAGTAATTAGGGTTTGTTTAATTAGGGTTAAGTGTAATTAAGCCAGTTTGAATTTGGTCCGTTCGTTCGCGCGCGCAGTCAGCTCCCGCGTCCCTGAGTTTGAATCTCAGCCATTAGATTGGCTGACTTTTTCTTTTTCTCATTTAATTTCATTCTTATTTTATTTGTTTCATACTTAATTTCTCCATTTTATTAAAAATATCAAAACCACTCTAAAAATTATGAAATTTTTTATGCACACTATTATTTAATTTTAGAACACAAAAATATTTTTATTTTTATTTTTAGCATTAAAAAAGTATTTTTAAATATTTAAAAGTTTCTTTTTAATTAATTAATGAGAATTAATTAATTAAAAATACTTTTAGGTATTTAAAAATCACCAAAAAATTCATGAAACATTTAAAAACATTTAGAGACATTGTACAACCCTCAAAACAAATTTATTTTTTGATCTTGATGCATTTTAAGAATTTTCCATGGAATTAAAATCATTTTGATGCATTATTTTGATCCAAACTTCAAAAAATCATTTCTGCCTAACCCTAAAGAGTTGGACTTTGATTCTTTTTACATTGTGTTTAGCATATCATGTAGTTTTTGAGATTAATTGGTCATGATTTGATCTCTCATTTTCAATTTGTTTGGTAATTTTCTTGTTAAGGAACCCTAAAACCCTAGAAGACTTAGGAAAATCATAACTTGAATTTGGTTAAGAGTTGAAACTCCCCCTTTGGGCAGTGAGTTAGTATAGGATTAAGGATCCTTTGAATGCATTTTCAATTTTTTATCTTAATGTTTGCCTCTGATTTTGGTTTGTGTTTGATGCTTTGATCATAAACCCTAATTTGGGCCTCCATATGCATCCATCTTGCATTTGCATTCATACCTTGACTTGCCATGACATTTTATGCCTCCATATGCATCCATCTTGCATCTGCATTCATACCTTGACTTGCCATGACATTTTATGCCTCCATGTGATTCATTTAACATAATAAGACATATTGAAAGCATGTTTGATCATTACATTTTGTATTTGCCATGTTGTATGCCATATGCATCTCATAACTTTTCATGTATGTTCATGTGTCTTAACTTGCTTCACTTGCATCCATGAGCTTTCATATGTCACATGTTTGTAGCATCTTATAGCACCATTATCATCTCATTTTTGCTTCTGGTTTTGGTTTGTATCATGTCATTCCATCTCATGTTGCATTGCATTGCATTTCTTTCACTAACATTTCAGCTGGTAAGTTGTTTGAGAAGTGAATTTGCCTTCACTTCTCATAATTTCTTTTCATCCCTCTCTTGCATCCATGCTGCATTTTTATATGTGTTTGAGTTTGAGCTTGCTCATTCTTTTTCTCCTTACTTTCTTTCCTCAAGTGACTTGACTTCTTGGATGAAGCAAGTTACTTTGCTTCTCCTGATCTTTTCATCTGCTTCCTGGTGGTTACATTGAAGATCTTTCTTGTTGAACCTCACAAACCTTAGGCACAACCATGCATGACAATGATTAGGGTTTTGATTAGTCTCCCCACTTAGTTTTACCTTTGTGTCTCTTTTGAGTCTTCTCTTCTCATCTCATAATTAGGGACTAAACCCTAAAGGCTTTAAGGCTTTGTGATTAAGCTTATGCCTGCATCCTTCTATTAGGATGGAGTGTATAACTTTAATCCTAAGTGTTAAACCCTTAATGTGTTTAACTCCTTTAATCAATTCACTTAATAATCATCAAGACATCCCACTTATAACTTGGGCCTTGCATTAGGGTTCTAATTCTTCCTTAATTGGTTAAGAAGGACTAACCCTAGTGTTAATGGACAAGTCCCCCTCAAGTTGTCTTACAAACCCTAAAACTCTCTTCATCATCATATCATTAAATAAAATCCACTTAATCAAAGGCTTTGTTTTGTCATGAGTTTAATCCCTAATCATGGATTAAGTTGAGGAGCTTTCCTCAGCTTAAACATTCTCATCTATTATCCTTCTATTAGGATGGTGTAATGAGTCTGTTTAATCCCTGATTATGGCTTAATCTCATTACTTAACACTAAACAAAAACACCAAAAACATCTAACTAATCACAAGTAGGTTAATGATCTTAATCCTACATCAGAGGTGATTAAGTGTGAGAATCTGACTTCACACTTAAGGTATTCTCATTACCCCTAATCAGAGGGAAGATGTGATGAGTTTACTAAATCCATTGGTTTAGGCTTAAGCTCATTAACTTATGACAAACTTCCAAAAGCAATAAAATACTGAAAACACAAAAACAAACAATAATCGTCTCCTCCGGGATTCTTTTCTCATCATCTTCACTCACAAACGAGAACTTGCTTCTTCCGTCTAATGCAAGACAGTTTGCACCTGAGCCAGACAGGTCATACACTTGAGCATAGACAAGTAAGCAGTTCAAAAGTCAATTCACCTTTCAGTCTCTTTGGGTCGAACTACGGTGTTCTGACTTCCTCATTGCACGAGAGGATACGTAGGCATAACTTAACAGTTATCGAACAAAAGTCTCTGTATATTCCCCCTCCTTCTAGCCTTATTCTTTTAAGCCTCATTATCATGAGCACTTCATTCTTGTTCTCACACTGATACTGTATACATTACACTTCACCTTTTTTACACTGACACCTGTACATCCTTTTCCAGCTCTTTATACACAAATTGCACTGACACTACCCCTTTAAAACACAAATCTTCTAAGCGTGGATCCCGTCGAGTACGGCGGACAATCTGGGTGCTAATACCTTCCCAGGTTGTAACCAACCCCCTTTCTCAGTCTCTCTGGTTCGCAACCGTCTTATCCATCTTTTTCTAGGCCTATGCAGCATTGCCTTTCCTCCGGGATAAAAATGCCTAGCTGGCGACTCTTTTCATCTCCGGTGAGTTCACTGATGTGTGTTCTCATTCCTCTTTCGCCGACCGTTCGCGTCTGTACCTTTATTTGGGTTAGTCCCATTTATCGGGAGCGACAGCTTGGCGACTCTGCTGGGGACCCTTATATTGCAACCAGGGTTTCTGGTTCTTTTTGTGGGTTCCTCCTAGCGCTTGATTGATTTGTGTTTACTGGGGTGTTATGTGCTATTTGTGTTTGTGTACTTGCTTTACTTTTGCTTTATGTACAGTTACTTTATTGCTTTCTTTATAGTTTTGCATATATCATACTGTCATACTGTGCTGGCTGGATCTGTTTGTTTGCTTTGGTGGGTGGGGTTCTATTGAGAGTTAAGGTCCTATACCTGGGACCTGAGTGACACCTAGGCTAGAGTGGTTCATATTCTTTCCCATTCCATCTCGGTCTGGTGCGGGAATATGAAACACAATTCAGATATGGGTTTCTTCTTGAGAACTCTGTGTTGCAGATTTCCTGCAGTGCTAGGGCTATCTGGGAAGCCTGCTAAGTCTGGATGACCTTTAGTATTGACCTTCAGAAACTGAGGTGAATTAGAGGAGGAACTTTTATGGTTATTGTGAACACTGTACCTCCGGGTTAGAAGTGTTTACACTTCTCATAACTGATCCAAGTCTGAGGATCCTTGTTTTAGAACACCACCTGTGAGGGGGTTGGGCTGTTTACAGGTTTGCAGGTACCCTTGACCTCAGCATACCCTGTTACTTTGTTTAAGAGTACTCCATCTTGGAACAGTTCTTGTGATTCTAAACCCTGGACATGTGGCTCTTTATTTGAGTCCCCCACCTTGGTTACTGGACTTATAGACCTCCATCTGGATTTCTTGAACATACTTGGACTTATATCAGAGCACTTGATCAGATCCAGCTCAGTCACAAATCCTTGCATATCATTTGCATACATCATCATTGCATCATTTTGACATTTGCTTATTTGCTTTTCAGGGTATCCATACTTTACTTTGGCTTGGTTTTGACCCCATCATCAGCATAGGCCTATCTTCACCAGTATCTACTCCAGTTGTTAGCTATCTGCATCATCAGTCTCAGCCTGTCAGAGGCCCATCATCAAATTTTATTCTCCATCATCAGCAACTGTCTTATTTCTTCTTCAGCAACATGGCACCTAAGAAAAGCAACATCTCCTATCACTTCTTTGAGCCTGAGCTAGCTAGCATCAGGAAGATTCAGACCCTGATTACTCCAGACCATATACCACTCTTTAGAGAACATTATGGAGGAATCCTTGATGTGGTTATGGATTTGGACCCTTCACAAAGGAGCTTGATACATACTTGCCTGCAGTTCTATGATCCCCCTCTGAGGTACTTCACATTTCAGAATTTTCAGTTGGGACCCTTGTTGGAAGAATACTCATCATTGGTTGGTGTACCCATCAGGGGTGGAATCCCCTTCAACCCTGAGATGGCTTTCCCAAGTAATGAGGAGATAGCAAAAGCATTACATCTGGAACCAGTTCTGATTGGGCAGAATTTGACATCTAAAACTGGAATCTCTGGTTTTCATCTGGATTTCTTGACTTCTCAGGCTAGTCTGAAGGCCTCCCTGGGGGAGTGGAAGGCAGTCTGTGCTCTGTTGGCCCTCAGCATATATGGGGTCATCTTATTTGCAGATGAGCCTAGGTTTGTTAGCAAGAGTGCAATCCATCTTTTCATCCTGAGAAACCCAGTGCCCACCTTACTGGGAGATCTTTACTACTCTGTTCATCAAAGGAATGAAAAGCAAAGGGGAAGATTAGTGAGATGTTGTGCTCCTTTGTTCCATACCTGGCTGCTCAAGCATTTGCCAAAGACTGATGCATTCTTGAACCCTCACCAGCAGAAGAACTGGGCTAGGAGGCTTGTTGCTCTAACCTCAGATGATATCAGATGGTGTACTCAGAGTACTAAGGGCAGAGACATCATTACAAGTTGTGGGCAATTTCCCAATGTACCTCTGATTGGAGTGAAGGGTTGCATCAATTACAACCCTCTACTATTCAAAAGACAACTGGGATATACATTAGTCCATCCTCCTAGGGCACAGGATCTGACTGAGACCCTTTATTGTGAAATCAAGCCTAATCTGGCTGTTGTCAGGCAAGCAGCCTGGGCCTGGGACAATATTCAGACTAAAGGAGTAACCATCCTGGGGAAGTGCAACAATGTGGCATCAGCACAGTACTATGAGTGGTCCCATGCCAGGGCTCAATTTTCTGGGATGCCCTTTACCATGGAAGATATGCCTGGACCATCCTCAGCACAACCTCCTGTCACTGTCAGCTTAGAGGAGTTTGAGAAATTGAAAGAGAGAAATGAGAAGTTGACTCAGGCTCTACAGAAGACCCTCTGGGAGAGGAGTGATGGTAGGTTGGATATTGAAAGGTTGGAGAAGTTGAAGATAGAGCATCTGGCTAGGATTGAGAAGTCTGAAGATTACATCAAGAAGTCTAGGGTCGGGGAACAAATTCTGAAGAATGCCTGCAAGGAGGCCCAATTCCAAAAGGCCAGGACTGATTTGTATCTGAAGGAGAGCCACGCTAGGTGGGTCAGAATCACCGAGGCTCGTACTCTGGAAGATAAAAGGACTCAGGATAAGATTGAGCAGCTGGAAGCTAGTGCAAAAGAGCAACAGGAAACCCTGGCAGCAGCCCGGAGGGAGATCTCAGAGTTGAAGATTAGAGCTGGTGTGAAGAGGTCAAAGGACCAGAGTCAACACAAAAAGCTAACTGCAGCTGTTTGTAAACACCCCAAATTTGCCCTCACCCATTCACACCATGGCTTGTGATCTTTTCATATGCATAAACACAATCATAACATCTCATACCACAATTTTGAATCTTTGCATTGGTTCTAGGTCATCTGCATCTAGGGTTTGTGATCTGAGCAATCCCAGAGCTTCTTGAGCCACTCCAAAGGCCATCAATCACTTCAAAGGGATCCATGTGTGTTCTTATACCATATTACATCCTCTCAAAGTCAAGAATGCTAAAGAATCACAAGAACTGGGATTGGTATGGAAGCAGGGCCAGGTTTAACTGCACAGATGACCTAAAATTAGGGTTTTGGTTTCAGAGGCCATAACTTCAAATTTTTTGGTCATTCTTGTTTCTATTGGTCTCTATATGGTATAGGGAGTATGCATATCAATTTTCATGAAGAAATTCCATGGGGAAGTCATCTGATCAAGAGTTGACTTTCTGGACAAGTCAGTGCAAAATCAGGGCATCTGAGGCCCCCAATGACCCAACCAAGGGGTGATCTTCATCATATTGAGTGTATATGATCTTTATATGATCATGAAAGAAGTTTGAAGTTCACAAAATTCAAGAATTTCAAGTTTTTGCAAAGTTGACTTTTTAGGGCAAGTTTGACTTTTGAAGAATATGTCATTTTATGCCACTTTTCAAACCTTACTTTTTGATCCAAAAATGCTTCAAATGAAAAAACTTTGGTCATGAAAGTTGTAGATTAGATCTTTCCCTTTTCAAAAAGTACAAGAACATGACCTAATTCATTTTTGATCAAAAGTTATGGTGTGTTAAAGTTGGCAAAAATCACTAATTTTCAAGTCATGCACCAAAGAGGCAAAGTTGCAAATTCATTTCTCAAGGGCAATTCAATCATCAAATGGGCTTCTAATTCATTCAACATGATCACACAACATCCAAAAGTCAGAATGAGGCAAAGAATTATATGTTTTATGGCCCATGGATCAAGTTTCCTTCATGAAAACCAAAGGCAAAGTCAAGTTGCAAAACTCATGATCACATCTCATCCACTTGTTGCCTAGGTTGCTGAACCACTCTAGCCTTTCCCTCACACCATGCTGCGCAGTCCACACCCCATGTACTAGCCTAGAACATAACCCATGCTTCTCTTACACAAGAGTGGACATTTTGCAAAAGTAGCTACACCTATCACTAAAGCACAGGTCACATCTTCTGACCAATCCCTTTTGTTTATACAAACAAAAAGCAAGACATTTCATATAGCCAGCAAGCCTGAAACTCACCACAACTCAGCATCCCCATTTTCACTCCCTTGACCAAAAACCTTCGAATCTCTTCATACAAGCCTAAAACACAAAAAGAAACTTCACAAGCAATCTCTACTCATCTCACTGATCAAAAACCACCCATCATCATGGCCTGAAACCCCTTGAAACCAAAATACGATTTTCATACTCCCTTGGCCTGAGCTTCTGCAAACTCACTCAAAAGGCTGTTTAAACTCCAACCAAGTGTCAAAAGCTTCAAAGGGGGATCATTGGGACCTGTTTGAGCCAAAGAACCATCCAGAAAGCTCCTGAATCGAAAGCTCAATCTCAGGTAATTTCATGAACTTTTTTTCCAGAACTTGCTTTTTAAGTTTCTAGATGGTAAAGCATGCTTCACTGATCACACTGAACTTGTTACTTTTGAAAAAGAGTGAGAAATGAGCCTGTATGATGTTTCTGAAATTTTTGCAGTTTTGAATGTTTGATTCGAATCTTGTTTGTGTGTTGAAATAAATGATTTTTGTTGCTGGAATCTTGTTTAGAATGAGCTAAGGTTTGATTCTGGAGAGTTTGGCATGATTTCATGGCGTATTGAGAGAGATTAGAAAATGACCTAGCCGGAGAAGACGACCGGAACAGTGTTCCGGTCGCCTGAAAGTCATTAGGGTTTGTTTAATTAGGGCTAAGTGTAATTAAGTCAGTTTGAATGTGGGCCGTCCAAACCCGCGCGCAGTCAACTCCCGCCCTTGCCAGTTTGAATCTCATGCGTTGGATCTGATTACTTTTCTTTTTCAGTTTAAAAATTCATTTTATTTTCATATTATTTCATTTGTTTTATACAATTAATTAAAAATAGCAAAAATGCTTTAAAAATTATGAAATTTTTTACCAAGGGTTTCATTAATTTTTTAAAACACAAAAATATTTTTATTTTCATTTTTAGCATTAAAAAAGTATTTTTAAATATTTAAAAGTTTCCTTTTAATTAATTAATGAGAATTAATTAATTAAAAAATATTTTTAGGTATTTAAAAATCACCAAAAAATTCATGAAGCCTTTAAAAACATTTAGAAACATTGTCCAACCCTCAAACCAAATTTCTTTTTTGATCTTGATGCATTTTGAGAATTTTTCATTGAATTAAAATCATTTTGATGCATTATTTTGATCCTAACTTCAAAAAATCATTTCTGCCTAACCCTAAAGAGTTGGACCTTGGTTCTTTTTGCATTGCATTGTGTTTAGCATGTAGTTTGTGATATTAAATGGCCATGATTTGATCTTTCATTTTTCATTTGTTTGGTAATTTTCTTGTTTAGGAACCCTAAAACCCTAGAAAACTTAGAAAAATCATATCTTGAATTTGGTTAAGAGTTGAAACTTCTCCTTTGGGCAGTGGGTTAGTATAGGATTAGGGATCCTTTGAGTGAATTTTCAATTTTTTTGTATTGATGTTTGCTTCTGATTTTGGTTTGTGTTTGATGCTTTGATCATAAACCCTAATTTGGGCTTCCATATGCATACATCTTGCATTTGCATTCATACCTTGACTTGCCATGACATTTTATGCTTCCATGTGATTCATTTAACATCATAAGACATATTGTAAGCATGTTTGATCATTGCATCTTGCATTTGCCATGTGATATGTCATTTGCATTCCATAACTTTTCATGTATGATCATGGTTCTCAACTTGCTTCATTTGCATCCATAAGTTTATATGATCATCCCCATGCTTTGTTTCATGTTTGCATCATCTCATAGCATCATTAACATCATGTATGTGCTTCTGGTTTTGATTTATATCATGTCATCTCATCTCATTTTGCATTGCATTGCATCTCCTTCACTAACTTTTCAGGTGGTAAGTTATCTTGAGAAGTGAATTTGCCTTCACTTCTCATAACTTCTCTTCATCTCTTTTAATGCATTATTGCTGCATTTTTGCTTGTGTTTGGATTGAGCTTGCTCATTCTTGTTCATCACACTTTCCTTCTCCAAGTGACTTGACTTCTTAAATGAAGCAAGTTACTTTGCTTCTCCTGATCCTTTCATCTGCTTCATGGTGGTTCTTTTGGAGATCTTTCTTGTTTAACCTCACAAACCTTAGGAACAACCAAGCATGACAATGATTAGGGTTTTGATTAGTCCCCCCACTTAGTTTCACCTTTGTGTCTCTTTGAGTCTTCTCTTCTCATCTCATAATCAGGGACTAAACCCTAAAGGCTTTAAGGCTTTGTGATTAAGCTTATGCATGCATCCTTCTATTAGGATGGAGTGTATAACTTTAATCCTAAGTGTTAAACCCTTAATGTGTTTAAACTCTTAATCAATTCACTTAATAATCATCAAGACATCACACTTGTAACTTGGGCCTTGCATTAGGGTTCTAATTCTTCCTTAATTGGTTAAGAAGGACTAACCCTAGTGTTAATGGACAAGTCCCCCTCAAGTTGTCTTACAAACCCTAAAACTCACTTCTTCATCATATCATTAAATAAAATCCACCTAATCAAAGGCTTGTTTTGTCATGAATTTAATCCCTAATCATGGATTAAGTTGAGGAGCTTTCCTCAGCTTAAACATTCTCATCTATTATCCTTCTATTAGGATGGTGTAATGTGTCTGTTTAATCCCTGATTATGGCTTAATCTCATTACTCAACACTAAACAAAAACAACAAAAACATCTAAATAATCACAAGTAGGTTAGTGATCTTGATCCTGCATCAAAGGTGATTAAGTGTGAGAATGTGACTTCACACTTAAGGTATTCTCATTACCCCTAATCAGAGGGAAGATGTGATGAGTTTACTAAATCCATTGGTTTAGGCTTAAGCTCATTAACTTATGACAAACTTCAGAAAGCAATAAAAGACTGAAAACTCAAAAACAAACAATAATCGTCTCCTTCGGGATTCTTTTCTCATCATCTTCACTCATAAACGTGAACTTACTTCTTCCGTCTAATGCAAGACAGTTTGCACCTGAGCCAGACAGGTCATACACTTGAGCATAGACAAGCAAGCAGTTCATCAGTCAATTCATCTTTCAGTCTCTTTGGGTCGAACTACGGTGTTCTGACTTCCTCATTGCACGAGAGGATACGTAGGCATAACTTAACAGTTATCGAACAAAAGTCTCTGTACATTCCCCCTCTTTCCAGCTTCATTCTTTTAAGCCTCATGATCTTGAGCATCTTATTCTTGTTCCTACACTGACAATGTATATATCACACTTCACACTTCTTCTACACTGACACCTGTACATTCTTTTCCAGCTACTTTATACACAGATTGCACTGACACTACCCCTTTAAAGCACAAATCTTTTAAGCGTGGATCCCGTCGAGTACGACGGACAATCTGGGTGCTAATACCTTCCCAGGTTGTAACCAACCCCCTTTCTCAGTCTCTCTGGTTCGCAACCGTCTTATCCATATCTTTCCAGGTTTATGCAGCATTACCTTTCCTCCGGGATAAAAATGCCTAGCTGGCGACTCTATTCATCTCCAGTGAGTTCACTGCTGTGTGTTCTCATTGTCCCTCTCGCCGACCGTTCGCGTCTGTACCTTTATTTGGGCCATTCCCATTTATCGGGAGCGACAGCTTGGCGACTCTGCTGGGGATCCTTATATTGTAACCAGGGCTTCTGGTTCTTTTTGTGGGTTCCTCCTAGCGCTTGATTGATTTGTGTTTACTGGGGTGTTATGTGCTATCTGTGTTTGTATATTTGTTTTATTTACTGCTTTATGTACAGTTGTTTATTTGCTTTATTTATAGCTTTACATATATCATACTGTCATGCTGTCTGGCTGGATCTGGTTTTGCTTTGATGGGTGGGGTTTCTATTGAGAGTTAAGGTCCTATACCTGGGACCTGAGTGACACCTAGGCTAGAGTGGTTCATATTCTTTCCCATTCCATCTCGGTCTGGTGCGGGAATATGAAACACGGTTCAGATATGGGTTTCTTCTTCAGAACTCTGTGTTGCAGATTTCCTGCAATGCTAGGGCTATCTGGGAAGCCTGCTAAGTCTGGATGACCTTTAGTATTGACCTTCAGAAACTGAGGTGAATTAGAAGAGGATCTTTTATGGTTATTGTAAACACTGTACCTCCGGGTTAGAAGTGTTTACACTTCTCATAACTGATCCAAGTCTGAGGATCCTTGTTTTAGAACACCACCTGTGAGGGGGTTGGGATGTTTACAGGTTTGCAGGTACCCTTGACCTCAGCATACCCTGTTACTTTGATTTGATTAAGAGTACTCCATCTTGGAACAGTTCTTGTGATTCTAAAACCCTAGACATGTGACTCTTTATTTGGGTCCCCCACCTTGGTTACTGGACTTATAGACCTCCATCTGGATTCCTTGAACATACTTGGACATATATCAGAGTACTTGATCAAATCCAGCTCAGTCACAAACCCTTGCATATCATTTGCATACATCATCATTGCATCATTTTAACATGTGTTTATTTGTTTTTCAGGGTATCCATCCTATCATTTTGACTTGGTTTTGACCCCATCATCAGCATAGGCCTATCTTCACCAGTATTTACTCCAGTTATCAGCTATCTGTATCATCAGTCTCAGCCTGTCAGAGACCTATCTTCAGTGTTATTCTCAGCACCTGTCCCTATTCTTCATCAACATGGCACCTAAGAAAAGTAACATCTCCTATCACTTCTTTGAACCTGAACTAGCTAGCATCAGGAGGATTCAGACCCTGATTACTCCAGACCATATACCACTTTTTAGAGAACATTATGGAGGAATCCTTGATGTGGTTATGGATTTGGACCCTTCACAGAGGAGCTTGATACATACCTGCCTGCAGTTCTATGACCCTCCCCTGAGGTGCTTTACATTTCAGAATTTCCAGTTGGGACCTTTGCTGGAGGAGTATTCATCATTGGTTGGTGTACCCATCAGGGGTGGAATCCCTTTCAACCCTGAGATGGCTTTCCCAAGTAATGAAGAGATAGCAAAAGTATTACACCTGGAACTAGTTCTGATTGGGCAGAATTTGACATCTAAAGCTGGAATCTCTGGTTTTCATCTGGATTTCTTGACTTCTCAGGCTAGTCTGAAGGCCTCCCTAGGGGAGTGGAAGGCAGTCTGTGCTCTATTGGCCCTTAGCATATATGGGGTCATTTTATTTGCAGATGAGCCTAGGTTTGTTAGCAAGAGTGCAATCCATCTTTTCATCCTGGGAAACCCAGTGCCCACCTTACTGGGAGATCTTTACTACTCTGTTCATCAAAGGAATGAAAAGCAAAGGGGAAGATTAGTAAGATGCTGTGCTCCTTTGTTCCATACTTGGCTACTCAGGCATTTGCCAAAGACTGATGCATTCCTAAACCCTCACCAGCAGAAAAACTGGGCTAGGAGGCTTGTTGCTCTAACCTCAGATGATATCAGATGGTGTACTCAGAGTACTAAGGGCAGAGACATCATTACAAGTTGTGGACAATTTCCCAATGTGCCTTTGATTGGAGTGAAAGGGTGCATCAATTATAATCCTCTGCTATTCAAAAGACAACTGGGCTATGCATTAGTCCATCCTCCCAGAGCACAGGATCTGACTGAGACCCTTTATGTTGAAATCAAGCCTAATCTGGCTGTTGTCAGGCAAGCAGCCTGGGCCTGGGACAATGTGCAGACTAAGGGGGTAACCATTCTGGGGAAGTGCAACAATGTAGCATCAGCACAGTACTATGAGTGGTCCCATGCCAGGGCTCAGTTTTCTGGGATGCCCTTTACTATAGAAGATATGCCTGGGCCATCCTCAGCACCACCTCCTGTCACTGTCAGCTTAGAGGAGTTTGAGAAATTGAAAGAGAGAAATGAGAAGTTGACTCAGGCTCTACAGAAGACCCTCTGGGAGAGGAGTGATGGTAGGTTGGATATTGAAAGGTTGGAGAAGTTGAAGGTGGAGCATTTGGCTAGAATTGAGAAGTCAGAGGATTATATTAAGAAGTCTAGGGCTGGAGAACAAATCCTGAAGAATGCCTGCAAGGAAGCTCAGTTCCAGAAGGCCAGGACTGATTTGTATTTGAAAGAGAGTCAAGCTAGGTGGGTCAGGATCACCGAAGCTCGCACTCAGGAGGACAAAAGGACTCAGGATAAGATTGAACAGCTGGAAGCTAGTGCAAAAGAGCAACAGGAAGCCCTGGCAGCAGCCCAGAGGGAGATCTCAGAGCTGAAGATCAGAGCTGGAGTGAAGAGGTCAAAGGACCAAAGTCAACACAAGAAGCTAACTGCAGCTGTAACAACAAGGAATCTCCTTATCAGGAACCTTACAGAGCGTCCCGCTGATCCTGTGACTGAAGCACTTCTCAAGGAAGTTCAGGAGGATGAGTTTGGTCTTGGTGTTTGACTTTTGTTTGTTGTTGCTTTCATTCTATGTACTTTTATTTTCTTATGTTGTAGTTTTGACCCCTCAGAGGGCATGTACTGTAAAAAAGAAACAAGTTATGTATTATTTTACTTTTTGTAATATATATATATGTTGGTTTGTTTCATCTGAGTTTTCTTCAAGCAATATCACAAGCATCTTCAAGGGTCTGGAAGGGTCAAAACCAAGTGCCAAGCCGGATACCTTGGAAACGAATAAGCATAACTGCATTGCATACTAACCTTTTACCTTGTTTTGTAGGTTTTTATTCGTTACTAACTCTGTTGTGATCTCAGGAATTATTGCTCGACGACGTGTGTTTCCACTCAACCGTCCACATAGATATCCCACCCGTAACAACCTTCCGGGCATACAGATGGATCAAATGCAGCAGGACCTTACAGAGGTCAGGAATCAAATGACCAACGAGAGGTTGGAAATGAGGAATCAGATGACACAATTTATGGAGGTGATGAACAATATGGCTCAAAGCCAGGAGAGGTTAAGAGCACTGGTAGAAGGGAGAAACCAGGAGGACCATCAGCCAGGGACTGCTGGGACAAGCAACAATGAAAGAGTCCAACCTCATGTAAATCCCCCAGTCTTTGGACCCCACCTACATCCAGAGGTCAACATCCCTGCAAATGTTCAAGGAACTGCCACTGCAGGCAGAGTGCTGCAAGAAGACCCCCAGGAAGATCAGTTCACAGTGATGGGAGCTGGGGAGGAAGCTTATGATAGAAGGCTGGATGAGATAGCTGAGAAATTAAGATCCTTAGAGTCTCAAAACTCTTTGGGTTTTGATGTTATGGACATGGGCTTGGTAGACGGGGTCAGGATCCCCCATAAGTTTAAGCCTCCTTGTTTTGAAAAGTACAACGGGACTTCCTGCCCACGGACCCACTTACAATCATTTCTGGGGAGACTAAAGGCCTATACCATGGACGAGAAGCTCTGGATGTTCTATTTTGAGGATAGCTTGACAGGAGCTTCAAGAGAATGGTACTCTCATCTGACAAGAGCAACTATCAGGTGTTGGAAGGACCTGGCAGAGGCCTTTATCAGACAGTATCAGTACAACTTAGACATGGCACCCAACAGGACCCTCCTAATGGGAATGTCACAGTCATCAAGAGAAAGTTTCCGAGAGTATGCCCAGAGATGGAGGCAATTGGCTGCTGCTGTTCAGCCACCTATGTCAGGGAGGGAGATGGCAGATATGTTTATGAACACCCTCCAAGGAACATACATTGACAGGCTAGCTGCCTTCTCATCTACCAGCTTTGCAGATGTTGTCATAGCTGGAGAGAGAATTGAGAGCTTGTTAAAGATGGGCAAAATTTCTGACAACGGTGCCAGCTCATCCAGCAATACAAGGAAGCCTTTTGCAGGCCCAAGAAGAACTGGTGGGACCAATGCTATCCACACCAGCAGGGGCAGACCCCAATATGTTCATAGGTCTGTGGCAGCAGTCACCATCCCCGCTCCAGCTCATCCACAACCAGCTTATCAACCACCACAACAAAATTATCAGCAACAACCTCAGTACCAACAACAAACTCAGTATCCTCCAAGAAACTACAACAACACCAACAACAACAATCAGCAGAGACCATTCCAACAGAGACCATCTCAGGCCAACAGGGTGATTGATCCGATCCCTATGCCCTATGCCACATTATTGCCACAACTCCTAAAGCTCAACCTGGTTGAGTTAAGGACGCTGGCACCTCCAGATCCTGCCAGTCTACCCAGAAACTACGACTCCAACGCCAGATGTGCTTTTCATTCAAATGCACCTGGCCATAGTACAGAAAAGTGCAGAGCTTTGCACATGAAGGTACAAGACCTGGTAGACTCTAAGGCTCTAAATTTCGCACCACCACCAAATGTTAACAAAAACCCTATGCCACACCATGGTGGTCCCTGAATCAATGCTATTGAAGAAGACAAGCCGTCTTATTTAATAACCAGTGTGGGTCAGATTCGGACACCGTTGGTGGAGATTAAAGCTCAACTCCTTGAATGTCAAATGTTCCCGGGATGCGAGCTAGGGTGTGCTTACTGCAACATTTCAGTGAATGGTTGTGATAACTTGAGGGATGGCATAGATGGTCTCATCTAGAGTGGCCTGCTTCAAATCACCACATCATTTCCAACAAATCCAGCAATCTCATCAGCAACAATTCCAGTATCTCCTACAACTGCAACAACCATTGTTCCCGACAACTCTTCAGCTTCATCAACAAATGTTTCATCTGTCATTTCAACTGACCAGATATCAACCAATGTTCCTCCTACAACCTCAGCACCACTTCATTTTGAATCTCCTGCAACAACAACACCCATCCTTCCAACAATGTCTCCTACAACATCAGCAGCAAACCATGAAGATGTCTCAACAGTTACGATTTATTATGATCCTGAAAATGACTCCGCCTACAACTCTCAAAGTGCTACTCTCATCAGAGCACCAGTCACAATATATTACGATCCACAGACTATCACAGTTCCTTCTGCAGCTACCATCAGTCCAGTCACTGTCACAGTGCCTGGGCCAGTACCTTATGAAAGCAGTAATGCCATTCCTTGGCATTACGGTGCCGACGTATACTGCGAAGGACAGAAAATCACTCTTGAACCATCAACACCTGCACCACAAATAGACAATGTGGGAGGAGGCGGAGGCTTCACTCGAAGCGGACGTCTCTTTGCTCCACAAATTCAAAGACCCACTGCCGAAGCAGAAGCTGCTGCCAAGGCAAAAGGAAAGAGCCCGGTGCAGGAAGACCCAGCTATCAAGGAAACTTTGAAAACACCCTTTGATCAAGAAGTTGATGAGTTCATGAGAATCATCAAGAAGAGTGATTACAAAATAGTGGATCAGCTTCATCAGACGCCTTCCAAGATCTCCATTCTATCATTGCTTATGTGCTCCGAAGCCCATCGGAATGCACTACTCAAAGTCCTGCACGCAGCTTATGTGCCTGAAGAGATCACCGTCAATCAGTTGGAAACCGTGGTTGGAAATGTTACTGCTAGCAATGGGCTAGGGTTCACCAATACTGATCTGACTACGGAAGGCCGCAACCATAACAAGGCCTTGCACATCACCATGGAATGTAAAGGTGCAGTCCTTTCCCATGTGCTGGTAGATACAGGATCATCCCTCAATGTCTTACCTAAAAAGGCCCTGGTGAAGCTAGAGTATGAAGGATTGGCATTGCGTCCCAGTAACCTGGTAGTAAGAGCCTTTGATGGTTCTAAGAGATCGGTTCTGGGGGAAATTGAGCTGCCTGTAACGATTGGCCCACAAACTTTTAAAACGACCTTCTACGTGATGGACATTCAGCCTGCCTACAGCTGTTTGTTGGGTAGACCATGGATTCATTCCGCTGGCGCAGTAACGTCTACCCTTCACCAGAAGTTAAAATTTGAGTGGGAAGGCCAAGTCGTTACTATCTGTGGAGAGGAGGATATTTTTGTTAGCCATCTGGCTACTTACAAATATATTGAGATGGATGGGGAGATCCACGAGACCATGAGCCAAGGGTTTGAGGCCCTGAACGTAAATGAAACATCTGATACCTGGATTCTCCATGGCATCTTATCAACAAGCCCGGAAGGTTTTTGAAGAGGGAACTGCCCAAGGCTGGGGCAAGGTTTTATCTGTGGAAGAGAAGAAGGACAAATTTGGGTTGGGTTACAGACCAACTCAACAAAGTCAAGCAGAGACTGCTGGGAAGCCTGGTTTTGTCAGTGGGGGAATGCTCACCCCTGATGCTATCAACAATTTGGAAGACGAGCTGGAAGAAGAGCGCAACCTGGAAAGCTGGATTCGTCCAAAGATCCCGGGGAGCAGTATCTCAAACTGGTCTTCCCAGGAAATTATAAGAGTTACTCATGCAGAGTAATTATTATTTCTTGTATTTTTATAGCATGCATCAAAGTCTTGCATCTTGCCCAAGATAACAAGACTCATTTTGTAATCGGGCCATCTGTACTTTTTGTGCAACAAGATTAATCAATGAAATATCAGACATCTTTTTGCAAATGAGTCTTTTTCTTTTCCGCTCACTGTCTTTCCATTTTTCTTTTTGTACAAAAAATAAATGGCGATGTTTTCAAAATGATAACTTTATTTCACTTTTCTAAACAAGATTAAAATCAATCACTAAAATGAACAAACTGAACCCTTGCAGAGAGTGCCTTCCAGACAGCACCGACAACAGCACGGCTATGACTTCGTATGACTTTGACAATCCGATCAATCAAGCTGATGAAGGGGTTGAAGAAGAATATGAGCTTCCTGAAGAGCTAGCCAGGTTGTTGAGACAAGAGGAGAAAGTTATCACTCCTCATCAGGAGGAGGTCGAAACGGTTAATCTTGGTACAGATGAAGACGTGAAAGAGGTTAAAATCGGGGCCTGCCTGCAAGACTCAGTGAAGAGACAACTGATTGACCTGCTTCAAGAATATGTGGACGTGTTTGCTTGGTCTTATCAGGACATGCCAGGGTTGGACACCGACATTGTTGTGCACAAGCTGCCTTTGAGAGAAGAATGCCCACCGGTTAAACAGAAACTGCGCCGTACTCGCCCAGACATGGCAATGAAGATCAAGGAAGAGGTACAAAAGCAGTGGGACGCCGGATTCCTTGCTGTAACTAGCTATCCGCCGTGGGTTGCTAATATAGTACCTGTGCCTAAGAAAGATGGTAAGGTAAGGATGTGTGTTGACTACCGGGATCTGAACAGAGCCAGCCCGAAAGATGATTTTCCATTACCTCACATTGACGTATTGGTTGATAATACGGCTCAGTTCTTGGTATTCTCCTTCATGGATGGATTTTCAGGATACAATCAGATCAAAATGTCACCTGAAGACATGGAGAAGACAACCTTCATCACACCCTGGGGCACGTTCTGTTACAAGGTGATGCCATTCGGATTGAAGAACGCTGGTGCAACATATCAACGGGCTATGGTGACATTATTCCACGATATGATCCACAAAGAAATAGAATGTTATGTGGATGACATGATCGCCAAGTCCCTCACTGAAGAAGAACACCTGGTGAATCTGCTGAAGCTATTCAAGCGTCTGAGGAAGTACCAACTGAAGTTGAACCCCAACAAGTGCACATTCGGGGTGCGATCTGGTAAGCTGCTGGGATTTATTGTGAGCGAGAAAGGGATTGAAGTTGACCCTGATAAAGTCAAAGCTATTCAAGAGATGCCTGCACCGAAGACGGAAAAAGAAGTTCGGGGGTTCTTAGGACGATTGAACTACATCTCAAGGTTCATATCTCACCTTACAGCAACCTGTGAACCTTTGTTCAAACTACTGAGAAAAGAACAGACGGTCAGGTGGAATGAAGACTGCCAGAGGGCTTTTGACAAGATCAAGGAGTACTTACAAGAGCCTCCAATCCTTATGCCTCCAGTTGAAGGAAGACCTCTAATCATGTATTTGACTGTATTAGAAGAGTCGATGGGGTGTGTGTTGGGCCAGCATGACGAGTCTGGTCGAAAAGAGTATGCAATATACTACCTAAGCAAAAAGTTTATCGACTGTGAACAACGTTATTCACTGCTCGAGAAAACTTGCTGTGCTTTAGCGTGGGCTGCTCGCCGACTGAGACAGTATATGTTGACCCACACTACTTTATTGATCTCAAAGATGGACCCAGTTAAGTACATTTTCGAGAAGCCAACTCTTACCGGACGGATTGCAAGATGGCAAATGATTCTCACGGAATATGACATCCAGTACACCTCTCAAAAAGCCATCAAGGGCAGTGTACTATCTGAATATCTTGCTGAGCAACCTATTGATGATTACCAGCCTATGAGATTTGACTTCCCTGATGAAGACATCATGTTCATTAAAGCAAAAGATCATGAAGAGCCTATTCACACTGAAGGGCCTGACCCGGAAGAGGAATGGACTATGATGTTTGATGGGGCTGTTAACATGAATGGTCGTGGTGTTGGTGCAGTACTCATTACACCTAAAGGGGTTCACATGCCTTTCTCGGCAAAGCTCACCTTTAACTGCACTAACAACGAAGCTGAATATGAAACTTGCATTATGGGTCTTGAGGAAGCCATTGACCTCAGGATCAAGACATTGACTGTATTCGGAGATTCAACTCTGGTAGTTAATCAAACCAACGGAAAATGGTATACACACCAGGATCATCTAATACCTTACAGGGATTATACAAGGAGGTTATTGACTTTCTTCACAACGATTAAGCTTGAGTATATCCCTCGGGACGAGAATCAGTTTGCAGATGCTCTTGCTACCATTTCATCCATGATCAAAGTTCAAGCTGCTAACTTTGTACCTCAGATTTCAGTGTCCAGACTTGATAGACCAGCATATGTGTTCGCAGCAGAAGTTGTCAAAGACAATAAGCCTTGGTTCCATGACATTAAGTGCTTCTTGGAGGATCAAACATACCCACCTGGGGCATCTTCCAATGATAAGAAGACTCTGAGAAGGCTTGCTGGTAGTTTCCTTTTGAACACTGATGGGTCTTTATACAAAAGGAACTTTGATATGGTACTCCTCCGATGTGTTGATAAGACAGAAGCAGATTTGTTGATGCATGAAGTGCACGAAGGATCCTTTGGTACCCATGCCGGAGGACATGCAATGGCCAAGAAGTTGCTAAGATCAGGGTATTATTGGGTCACAATGGATACAGACTGTTGTGCCTACGCCAGGAAATGCCATAAATGCCAGATTTATGCAGATAAGGTGCATGTGCCTCCCAATCCTTTGAACATAATGTCTTCACCATGGCCCTTTGCCATGTGGGGCATTGATATGATTGGCAAGATTGAGCCAACTGCTTCAAATGGCCACAGATTCATCTTGGTCGCCATCGATTATTTCACCAAGTGGGTTGAAGCAGCCTCATATGCAAATGTTACAAGACAAGTGGTAGCCAGATTTCTGAAGAGAGATATCATCTGTCGATATGGAGTTCCCGAGCGAATCATTACTGATAATGGTTCCAACTTAAACAACAAGATGATGGCAGAGCTATGCCGGGACTTCAAGATCCAACACCACAATTCTTCTCCTTACAGGCCAAAGATGAATGGCGCTGTTGAGGCGGCTAATAAGAATATCAAGAAGATTGTGCAGAAGATGGTAGTCACCTACAAAGACTGGCATGAAATGCTACCGTTTGCCTTGCATGGTTACCGCACGTCAATCAGAACATCCACTGGGGCAACACCGTATCAGCTTGTGTATGGTATGGAGGCAGTCCTACCTGTTGAAGTTGAACTACCTTCCTTGCGGGTATTGATGGATGTTAAGCTGAACGAAGCAGAATGGGTTCGGTCCCGATTCGAACAACTGAGTCTGATTGAAGAGAAGAGATTGGCTGCAATTTGTCATGGGCAGTTGTATCAGAAGAGAATGAAGAAAGCCTTCGATCAGAAAGTCAGGCACCGAGAGTACCAAGTGGGAGATCTTGTGCTGAAAAGAATCCTCCCTCCTCATACAGACCACAGGGGCAAATGGACTCCAAATTATGAAGGACCATTTGTAGTAAAGAAAGTTTTCTCTGGTGGAGCACTGATGCTCAGCACCATGGATGGTGAAGATTTCCCGTCCCCTGTGAATTCAGATGCAGTTAAAAAATACTTCGCATAAAAAATGACCCGCTGGACATAAAAACAGAATGTAAGTCCAGGCAAAAATAGGGCATCCCGGCGAGTCAAAAACAGAATAAAAGACTCGGGCAAAAATAAGGGAAATAAATAGAAAAATGTACACCCGCTGAGTTGAAAAGCCGCATTGGACAACTCAGGCAAAAATGGGTATCCCGATGGATTGAAAACCCGAAAGGGCGATCCATGCAAAATAAGGGAATAAGCGAACAACTGCATTCTGAATTCGTCTGTATTACCTACAACTTGGTAAGCCTCTAGAGGATCAAGCTTCAATCAGAATCAACCTTCTCCAGAAAGCAAGACGAGAAGAACGTCAAAAGTCATACGAGTCATAGCGAAAGAGGAAGCTCTTCTGAAAGCGTCATCAACATCGCCAGCACTTTGTTTCTCAATTTGTAACAATCTCCTCATTTCAGGAGATATGTTTCTCTGACTGTATCTCGCCAATTCAGGGCGCCTAAATTAATAAAATCAGATTTTTCAGTCATGTTTCGTCTTGTACATTTTTATTTGCAAAGAGTGTCTGATGTCTCTAAAAAACTAATTGCATAAGTACAGACGTTTTTCTTCAAAAAATATAAAACACATGCTTGCAGGGAATATACTTACTCTCAGAAGTGTCTAAACTCCTATGACGGAATCCAGTAAAGGATACCTCGGGATCACTTGTGCGTTTCTCTATCTTTGCAGGATTGCAGGTATCCAAAGCACAACTTGGGGCATGAAAGCTTCATCCCAGCAGGCTGGCAAATCAACACTCATTCTTAGCACCTGGAGTGCTTTCTCCCCAGCTGAGTTGCCACCGATAACTTCCCCCCAGCTAAATTGCCACTTGTCACTCCTCCCAGCCGTGGTGCCAGTCATTCTTCCTCAGCAGAATACAAAGTCAGGGAACCATCTCCCCACCGAATCCTCAGCCTCTATTCAGAAGAGCAACGCATGAAGGAGTCACAACAGAGTACGGAAAGCTTCTACAAACCCCAGCTGGGTCCCTTATTATGAGGATATGTCAATCAGCGACCTATATCCCCAAGCAGATACATCTCGTCAGATCCACCAGTGATCTCATCCCCAGCTGGGATGTCCATTCCAAGCAGATCAGCCAGAAATCTTCACAGCAACGGGATCCGGATCCCGGATTTGTACCCCTCGCATAATCATGGCATTTGCATCATATTCACCCACAAAGCGTAGCATTCCGTTTAATACGGAGCATTACGGAAAAAATCAAACACATAGCATAATCATAAGCCATGTTGTGAATCGAACACTTGTGAATAATAACCGTTCATCAACAATATACAGAAAAATCCCCCAGATTCCCCAGCAAAAGCAGTTGCCTCACAGTTCACAGACACCAGTATATACTCCTTTTGACACCCGTCCGTGTCATCTTTCCCCAGTAAAGTCGCCTGAACGCTCTTTACGAACAAGACCACCCGTATTACAGATACTTCCTGACACCCGTCCGTGTCATACCCCCAGCAGAAAGCCAAGGCATCCTCTTTGCACCCACAGATACTTATATATACAAATCCTTTGACACCCGTCCGTGTCACTCTCCCCAGCGGTTAAATACTCATCCATACAATACTCACACTCACTACTCATGTTACACTTATACAGATATTCGTCCGTATCTTGTATATACCATTTATATCCCCACAGATTCAACACTCGTCCGTGTTCTTTGTTAACCAGTTGGTGCTCGTCCGTACCATCATATCAGAACATGTGTCTAGCGTTTGTTTCTACATGATACTCGTCCGTATCATAGTCTTAAGGATGCTCGTCCGTATCTTTAATCCATACACCGTGCCAAACACTTACGTCTCCTTGAATATAGATACTCGTCTGTGTCTACTATTCTCCAGAAGAGTCCCTTCAGATTCAACACTCGTCCGTGTTCCTTGTTAACCAGTTGATACTCGTCCGTATCATCATCTCTGAACACGTGTCAGTTTGTTTCTACCCGATACTCGTCCGTATCGTAAGTCTTAGGGATGCTCGTCCGCATCCTTAATCTATACACAGCATCTAAACACTTATACCTTTTGTTTCTTGGATATAAACACTCGTCCGTGTTTACTATTCCCCAGCAAGCAATTTCTTTTTATCTGGCACTCGTCCTGTGTCATGATAAACCCTGAGAGCAGCCGTACCCTGCTAGGTGGTCGTCCTCCACCTCTTGATGGTCGTCCTCTATCATGCTCATCCGATGGCCGTCCCCATCGTTGATATTTAGCAGCCGTCCCCTGCTAGGTGGTCGTCCTCCACCTCTTGATGATCGTCCTTCATCATTTTATCCAATGGCCGTCCCCATTGTTGATTTTGGTTATCTGACATTCGTCCTATGTCATGATAAGCCCCGAGAGCAGCCGTCCCCTGCTAGGTGGTCGTCCTCCACCTCTTGATGGTCGTCCTCCATCATGCTCGTCCGATGGCCGTCCCCATCGTTGACCTTTTATCCGACATTCGTCCTATGTCGTGATATTTTCGGCAGCCGTACCCTGCCAGGTGGTCGTCCTCCACCTAAGATGACCTTACCTCATCATCTGTTTATTTCATTTATTCTTTAAACCCGATGGCCGTCCCCGTCGTGGTCCCTTTTCTTTTTAGCCCGATGGCCGTCCCCATCGTTGGTTACTTTACTTTATGGACTTGATGGCCGTCCCCGTCATGTTTCATTATTTCCCAGAGAATCTTATAGTTTTACTTGATGGCCGTCCCCATCATAATACCTTTTATCCCCAGCATGTCGGCCGTCCCCGTCATCGCTTTATTTCCCGCACTTTTCCCAGCATGTCGACCGTCCCCGTCATTGCCCTTTACCCAGCAGTCGTCCTCTGCTCGACGGTCGTCCTCCGTTGCCCGCACTTTATAATTATACTTTATTGTCGTTTTACAATCTATATCCCTTTTCTTCTTCATTCTGTGAGTGCAAATTTTGGACTGTCTTTGGTATTCAACCACAAGTTATCTTGTTTGCCTGTTAAGCCGTTGCTTACATCCTGCACAGCTAACTCATGTTTGAATAGGGGCAGCTGTAAACACCCCAAATTTGCCCTCACCCATTCACACCATGGCTTGTGATCTTTTCATATGCATAAACACAATCATAACATCTCATACCACAATTTTGAATCTTTGCATTGGTTCTAGGTCATCTGCATCTAGGGTTTGTGATCTGAGCAATCCCAGAGCTTCTTGAGCCACTCCAAAGGCCATCAATCACTTTAAAGGGATCCATGTGTGTTCTTATACCATATTACATCCTCTCAAAGTCAAGAATGCTAAAGAATCACAAGAACTGGGATTGGTATGGAAGCAGGGCCAGGTTTAACTGCACAGATGACCTAAAATTAGGGTTTTGGTTTCAGTGGCCATAACTTCAAATTTTTTGGTCATTCTTGTTTCTATTGGTCTCTATATGGTATAGGGAGTATGCATATCAATTTTCATGAAGAAATTCCATGGGGAAGTCATCTGATCAAGAGTTGACTTTCTGGACAAGTCAGTGCAAAATCAGGGCATCTGAGGCCCCCAATGACCCAACCAAGGGATGATCTTCATCATATTGAGTGTATATGATCTTTATATGATCATGAAAGAAGTTTGAAGTTCACAAAATTCAAGAATTTCAAGTTTTTGCAAAGTTGACTTTTTAGGGCAAGTTTGACTTTTGAAGAATATGTCATTTTATGCCACTTTTCAAACCTTACTTTTTGATCCAAAAATGCTTCAAATGAAAAAACTTTGGTCATAAAAGTTGTAGATTAGATCTTTCCCTTTTCAAAAAGTACAAGAACATGACCTAATTCATTTTTGATCAAAAGTTATGGTGTGTTAAAGTTGGCAAAAATCACTAATTTTCAAGTCATGCACCAAAGAGGCAAAGTTGCAAATTCATTTCTCAAGGGCAATTCAATCATCAAATGGGCTTCTAATTCATTCAACATGATCACACAACATCCAAAAGTCAGAATGAGGCAAAGAATTATATGTTTTATGGCCCATGGATCAAGCTTCCTTCATGAAAACCAAAGGCAAAGTCAAGTTGCAAAACTCATGATCACATCTCATCCACTTGTTGCCTAGGTTGCTGAACCACTCTAGCCTTTCCCTCACACCATGCTGCGCATTCCACACCCCATGTACTAGCCTAGAACATAACCCATGCTTCTCTTACACAAGAGTGGACATTTTGCAAAAGTAGCTACACCTATCACTAAAGCACAGGTCACATCTTCTGACCAATCCCTTTTGTTTATACAAACAAAAAGCAAGACATTTCATATAGCCAGCAAGCCTGAAACTCACCACAACTCAGCATCCCCATTTTCACTCCCTTGAGCAAAAACCTTCGAATCTCTTCATACAAGCCTAAAACACAAAAAGAAACTTCACAAGCAATCTCTACTCATCTCACTGATCAAAAACCACCCATCATCATGGCCTGAAACCCCTTGAAACCAAAATACGATTTTCATACTCCCTTGGCCTGAGCTTCTGCAAACTCACTCAAAAGGCTGTTTAAACTCCAACCAAGTGTCAAAAGCTTCAAAGGGGGATCATTGGGACCTGTTTGAGCCAAAGAACCATCCAGAAAGCTCCTGAATCGAAAGCTCAATCTCAGGTAATTTCATGAACTTTTTTTCCAGAACTTGCTTTTTAAGTTTCTAGATGGTAAAGCATGCTTCACTGATCACACTGAACTTGTTACTTTTGAAAAAGAGTGAGAAATGAGCCTGTATGATGTTTCTGAAATTTTTGCAGTTTTGAATGTTTGATTCGAATCTTGTTTGTGTGTTGAAATAAATGATTTTTGTTGCTGGAATCTTGTTTAGAATGAGATAAGGTTTGATTCTGGAGAGTTTGGCATGATTTCATGGCGTATTGAGAGAGATTAGAAAATGACCTAGCCGGAGAAGACGACCGGAACAGTGTTCCGGTCGCCTGAAAGTCATTAGGGTTTGTTTAATTAGGGTTAAGTGTAATTAAGTCAGTTTGAATGTGGGCCGTCCAAACCCGCGCGCAGTCAACTCCCGCCCTTGCCAGTTTGAATCTCATGCGTTGGATCTGATTACTTTTCTTTTTCAGTTTAAAATTTCATTTTATTTTCATATTATTTCATTTGTTTTATACAATTAATTAAAAATAGCAAAAATGCTTTAAAAATTATGAAATTTTTTACCAAGGGTTTCATTAATTTTTTAAAACACAAAAATATTTTTATTTTCATTTTTAGCATTAAAAAAGTATTTTTAAATATTTAAAAGTTTCCTTTTAATTAATTAATGAGAATTAATTAATTAAAAAATACTTTTAGGTATTTAAAAATCACCAAAAAATTCATGAAGCCTTTAAAAACATTTAGAAACATTGTCCAACCCTCAAACCAAATTTCTTTTTTGATCTTGATGCATTTTGAGATTTTTTCATTGAATTAAAATCATTTTGATGCATTATTTTGATCCTAACTTCAAAAAATCATTTCTGCCTAACCCTAAAGAGTTGGACCTTGGTTCTTTTTGCATTGCATTGTGTTTAGAATGTAGTTTGTGAGATTAAATGGCCATGATTTGATCTTTCATTTTTCATTTGTTTGGTAATTTTCTTGTTTAGGAACCCTAAAACCCTAGAAAACTTAGAAAAATCATATCTTGAATTTGGTTAAGTGTTGAAACTTCTCCATTGGGCAGTGGGTTAGTATAGGATTAGGGATCCTTTGAGTGCATTTTCAATTTTTTTGTATTGATGTTTGCTTCTGATTTTGGTTTGTGTTTGATGCTTTGATCATAAACCCTAATTTGGGCTTCCATATGCATACATCTTGCATTTGCATTCATACCTTGACTTGCCATGACATTTTATGCTTCCATGTGATTCATTTAACATCATAAGACATATTGTAAGCATGTTTGATCATTGCATCTTGCATTTGCCATGTGATATGTCATTTTCATTCCATAACTTTTCATGTATGATCATGGTTCTCAACTTGCTTCATTTGCATCCATAAGTTTATATGATCATCCCCATGCTTTGTTTCATGTTTGCATCATCTCATAGCATCATTAACATCATGTATGTGCTTCTGGTTTTGATTTATATCATGTCATCTCATCTCATTTTGCATTTCATTGCATCTCCTTCACTAACTTTTCAGGTGGTAAGTTATCTTGAGAAGTGAATTTGCCTTCACTTCTCATAACTTCTCTTCATCTCTTTTTATGCATTCTTGCTGCATTTTTGCTTGTGTTTGGATTGAGCTTGCTCATTCTTGTTCATCCCACTTTCCTTCTCCAAGTGACTTGACTTCTTAAATGAAGCAAGTTACTTTGCTTCTCCTGATCCTTTCATCTGCTTCATGGTGGTTCTTTTGGAGATCTTTCTTGTTTAACCTCACAAACCTTAGGAACAACCAAGCATGACAATGATTAGGGTTTTGATTAGTCCCCCCACTTAGTTTCACCTTTGTGTCTCTTTGAGTCTTCTCTTCTCATCTCATAATCAAGGACTAAACCCTAAAGGCTTTAAGGCTTTGTGATTAAGCTTATGCCTGCATCCTTCTATTAGGATGGAGTGTATAACTTTAATCCTAAGTGTTAAACCCTTAATGTGTTTAAATCTCTTAATCAATTCACTTAATAATCATCAAGACATCACACTTGTAACTTGGGCCTTGCATTAGGGTTCTAATTCTTCCTTAATTGGTTAAGAAGGACTAACCCTAGTGTTAATGGACAAGTCCCCCTCAAGTTGTCTTACAAACCCTAAAACTCACTTCTTCATCATATCATTAAATAAAATCCACCTAATCAAAGGCTTGTTTTGTCATGAATTTAATCCCTAATCATGGATTAAGTTGAGGAGCTTTCCTCAGCTTAAACATTCTCATATATTATCCTTCTATTAGGATGGTGTAATGAGTCTGTTTAATCCCTGATTATGGCTTAATCTCATTACTCAACACTAAACAAAAACAACAAAAACATCTAAATAATCACAAGTAGGTTAGTGATCTTGATCCTGCATCAAAGGTGATTAAGTGTGAGAATCTGACTTCACACTTAAGGTATTCTCATTACCCCTAATCAGAGGGAAGATGTGATGAGTTTACTAAATCCATTGGTTTAGGCTTAAGCTCATTAACTTATGACAAACTTCAGAAAGCAATAAAAGACTGAAAACTCAAAAACAAACAATAATCGTCTCCTTCGGGATTCTTTTCTCATCATCTTCACTCATAAACGTGAACTTGCTTCTTCCGTCTAATGCAAGACAGTTTGCACCTGAGCCAGACAGGTCATACACTTGAGCATAGACAAGCAAGCAGTTCATCAGTCAATTCATCTTTCAGTCTCTTTGGGTCGAACTACGGTGTTCTGACTTCCTCATTGCACGAGAGGATACGTAGGCATAACTTAACAGTTATCGAACAAAAGTCTCTGTACATTCCCCCTCTTTCCAGCTTCATTCTTTTAAGCCTCATGATCTTGAGCATCTTATTCTTGTTCCTACACTGACACTGTATATATCACACTTCACACTTCTTCTACACTGACACCTGTACATTCTTTTCCAGCTACTTTATACACAGATTGCACTGACACTACCCCTTTAAAGCACAAATCTTTTAAGCGTGGATCCCGTCGAGTACGACGGACAATCTGGGTGCTAATACCTTCCCAGGTTGTAACCAATCCCCTTTCTCAGTCTCTCTGGTTCGCAACCGTCTTATCCATATCTTTCCAGGTTTATGCAGCATTACCTTTCCTCCGGGATAAAAATGCCTAGCTGGCGACTCTATTCATCTCTAGTGAGTTCACTGCTGTGTGTTCTCATTGTCCCTCTCGCCGACCGTTTGCGTCTGTACCTTTATTTGGGCCATTCCCATTTATCGGGAGCGACACTGTTGCTACCAGGAATATCCTTATTAGGAATCTTACAGAGCGTCCAGCTGATCCTGTGACTGAAGCACTTCTCAAGGAATTTCAGGAGGATGAGTTTGGTCTTGGTGTCTGACTTTTGCTTGTTGTTGCTTTCATTTCGTGTACTTTTCTTTATGTTGTATTTTTGACCCCTCAGAGGGCTTGTATTGTAAGAAGAAACAAACTATGTATTATTTTACCTTTTGTATTATATGTATCAGTTTGCTCTATCTGAGTTTCTTGCCAAGCAACATCACAAACATCTTCAAGGGTCTGGAAGGGTCAAAACCAAGTGCCAAGCCGGATACCTTGGAAACAAATAAGCATAACTGCATTGCATACTAACCTTTTACCTTGTTTTGTAGGTTTTTGATTTATTTGTTACTAACTCTGTTGTGATGTCAGGAACTATTGCTCGACGACGTGTGTTCCCACTCAACCGTCCACATAGATATCCAACCCGCAACAATCTTCCGGGCATACAAATGGACCAGGTACATCAGGACCTTACAGAGGTCAGGAACCAAATGGCCAATGAGAGGCTAGAAATGAGGAATCAGATGACACAATTTATGGAGGTGATGAACAATATGGCTCAAACCCAGGAGAGATTGAGAGCCATGGTAGAAAGGCAGAATCAGGAAGATCCCCATCTAGGGACTGCTGGCACAAGCAACAATGAGAGGGTCCAACCTCATGTTAACCCCCCTGTATTTGGACCCCACCTTCATCCAGAGATCAACATTCCTGCAAATGTTCAAGGGACAGCCACTACAGGTAGAATGCTGCAAGAAGACCCCCAGGAAGATCAGTTCACAGTGATGGGAGCTGGGGAGGAAGCCTATGACAGAAGGCTGGATGAGATAGCTGAGAAATTAAGATCCTTAGAGTCTCAAAACTCTTTGGGTTTTGATGTTATGGACATGGGCTTGGTAGACGGGGTCAGGATTCCCCATAAGTTTAAGCCTCCTTGTTTTGAAAAGTACAAAGGGACTTCCTGCCCGCGGACCCACTTACAATCCTTTCTGGGAAGATTGAAAGCATATACCATGGACGAGAAGCTATGGATGTTTTATTTTGAGGATAGCTTGACGGGAGCTTCAAGAGAATGGTACTCTCATCTGACAAGAGCAACCATCAGGTGTTGGAAGGATTTGGCAGAAGCCTTCATTAGACAATACCAGTACAATTTGGATATGGCACCCAACAGGACCCTCCTAATGGGAATGTCACAGTCATCTAGAGAAAGCTTCCTAGAGTATGCCCAGAGATGGAGGAAATTGGCTGCTGCTGTTCAGCCACCTATGTCAGAGAGGGAGATGGCAGATATGTTTATGAACACCCTCCAAGGAACGTACATTGACAGGCTAGCTGCCTTCTCTTCAACCAGCTTTGCAGATGTTGTCATAGCTGGGGAAAGAATTGAGAGCCTGTTAAAAATGGGCAAAATTTCTGACAACGGCGCCAGCTCATCCAGCAATGCAAGGAAACCTTTTGTAGGCCCAAGAAGAACTGGTGAGACCAATGCTATCCACACCAACAGGGGCAGGCCCCAATATGTTCATAGGTCTGTGGCAGCAGTCACCATTCCCGCTCCAGCTCATCCACAACCAGCTTATCAACCGCCGCAACAAAATTATCAGCAACAACCTCAGTACCAGCAACAAACTCAGTATCCTCCGAGAAACTACAACAACACCAACAACAACAATCAGCAAAGACCATTTCAACAGAGACCTTCTCAGGACAATAGGGTGATCGATCCGATTCCCATGCCTTATGCCACATTACTGCCACAACTCTTGAAGCTCAACCTAGTTGAGTTAAGGACGTTGGCACCTCCAGATCCTAATAGTCTTCCCAGAAACTACGATTCCAACTCCAGATGTGCTTTCCATTCAAATGCACCTGGCCATAGTACAGAGAAGTGCAGAGCCTTGCACATGAAGGTACAAGACTTGGTAGACTCTGAGGCTCTGAATTTTGCACCACCACCAAATGTTAACAAAAACCCTATGCCGCACCACGGAGGTCCCAGAATCAATTCTATTGAAGAAGACAAGTCGTCTTATTTAATAACCAGTGTGGGTCAGATTCGGACACCGTTGGTAGAGATTAAGGCTCAACTCCTTGAATGTCAAATGTTCCCGGGGTGTGAATTAGGGTGTGCTTACTGCAACATTTCAGTGAATGGTTGTGATAACCTGAGAGATGGCATAGATAGTCTCATCCAGAGTGGCCTGCTTCAAATTAGAACATCAATTCCAACAAATCCAGCAATCTCATCAGCAACAATTCCAGTATCTCCTACAACTGCAACAACCATTGTTCCCGACAACTCTTCAGCTTCATCAACAAATGTTTCATCTGTCATTTCAACTGACCAGATATCAGCAGACATTCCTTCTACAACTTCAGCACCACTTCATTTTGAATCTCCTACAACAACAACACCCATCCTTCCAACAATGTCTCCCACAACACCAGCAGCAAACAATGAAGATGTCTCAACCGTTACAATTTATTATGATCCTGAAAATGATTCTGCCTACAACTCACAAAGTGCTACTCCCATCAGAGCACCAGTCACAATATACTATGATCCACAGACCATCATGGTCCCTTCTGCAGCTGCAATCAGTCCAGTCACTATCACAGTGCCTGGGCCAGTACCTTATGAAAGCAGTAATGCCATCCCTTGGCATTACGGCTCCGATTTATACTGCGAAGGACATAAAATCACTCTTGAATCATCAACCCCTGCACCACAAATAGACAATGTGGGAGGAGGCGGAGGCTTCACTCGAAGCGGACGTCTCTTTGCGCCACAAATTCAAAGACCCACTACCGAGTCCGAAGCTGCTGCCAAGGCAAAAGGGAAGAGCCTGGTGCAAGAAGATCAAGCTGTTAAGGAAGCTTTGAAGACACCCTTTGATCAAGAAGTTGATGAATTCATGAGAATCATCAAGAAGAGTGATTACAAGATAGTGGACCAGCTTCACCAAACGCCTTCCAAGATCTCTATTCTATCATTGCTCATGTGCTCCGAAGCTCATCGGAATGCACTACTAAAAGTCTTGCACGCAGCTTATGTGCCAGAAGAGATCACCGTCAATCAGTTGGAAGCTGTGGTTGGAAATGTTACTGCTAGCAATGGGCTAGGGTTTACCAGCACTGATTTGACTACGGAAGGCCGCAATCATAACAAGGCTTTGCACATTACCATGGAATGTAAAGGTGCAGTCCTTTCCCATGTGCTGGTAGACACAGGATCATCCCTCAACGTCTTACCTAAAAAAGCCCTTGTGAAGCTAGAATATGAAGGATTGGCATTGCGTCCCAGTAACCTGGTAGTAAGAGCCTTTGATGGTTCTAAGAGATCGGTTCTGGGAGAAATTGAGTTGCCTATAACGATTGGCCCACAAACTTTCAAAACGACCTTCTACGTGATGGATATACAGCCCGCCTACAGCTGTTTATTGGGTAGGCCATGGATTCACGCCGCTGGCGCCGTGACCTCAACCCTTCACCAGAAGTTAAAATTCGAGTGGGAGGGTCAAGTCGTTACTATCTGTGGAGAGGAGGATATTTTTGTCAGTCACCTGGCTACCTACAAATATATTGAGATGGATGGGGAGATCCATGAAACAATGAGTCAAGGGTTTGAGGCCTTGAACGTAAATGAAGCATCCGCTGTACCTGGAATCTCCATGGCATCTTATCAACAAGCCCGGAAGGTTGTTGAAGAAGGAACTGCCCGAGGCTGGGGCAAGGTTATATCTGTGGAGGAGAAGAAGGACAAATTTGGGTTGGGTTACAGACCAACTCGACAAAATCAAGCAGAGGCTGCTGAGAAGCCCGGTTTTGTCAGTGGGGGGATGCTCACCCCTGATGCTATCAACAATTTGGAAGACGAGTTGGAAGAAGAACGCAATCTGGAGAATTGGATACGTCCAAAGATCCCGGGGAGCAGTATCTCAAACTGGTCTTCCCAGGAAATTATAAGAGTTACTCATGCAGAGTAATTATTATTTCCTGTATTTTTATATAGCATGCATCAAGTCTTGCATCTTGCCCAAGATGACAAGACTCATTTTGTAATCGGGCCATCTGTACTTTTTGTGCAACAAGATTAATCAATGAAATATCAGACATCTTTTTGCAAATGAGTCTTTTTCTTTTCCGCTCACTGTTTTTTTTCATTTTTCTTTTTGTACAAAAAAATAAATGGTGATGCTTTCAAAATGACAACTTTATTTCACTTTTCTAAACAAGATTAAAATCAATCACTAAAATGAACGAACTGAACCCTTGCAGAGAGTGCCTTCCAGACAGCACCGACAACAGCACGGCTATGACTTCGTATGACTTTGACAATCCGATCAATCAAGCTGATGAAGGGGTTGAAGAAGAATATGAGCTTCCTGAAGAGCTAGCCAGGTTGTTGAGACAAGAAGAGAGGGTTATCACTCCTCATCAGGAGGAGATCGAAACGATTAATCTTGGTACAGATGAAGACGTGAAAGAGGTTAAAATCGGGGCCTGCCTACAAGACTCAGTGAAGAGACAACTGATTAATCTGCTTCAAGAATATGTGGACGTGTTTACTTGGTCTTATCAAGACATGCCAGGGTTGGACACCGACATTGTTGTACACAAGCTGCCTTTAAGAGAAGAATGCCCACCGGTTAAACAAAAACTGCGCCGTACTCGCCCAGACATGGCAATGAAAATCAAGGAAGAGGTACAAAAGCAATGGGATGCCGGGTTCCTTGCTGTAACTAGCTATCCACCATGGGTTGCTAACATAGTACCTGTGCCCAAGAAAGACGGCAAAGTAAGAATGTGTGTTGATTACCGGGACCTGAACAGAGCCAGCCCGAAAGATGATTTCCCATTACCTCACATTGACGTATTGGTGGATAACACGGCTCAGTTCTCGGTATTCTCCTTCATGGACGGATTTTCAGGATACAATCAGATTAAGATGTCACCTGAAGACATGGAGAAGACAACCTTCATCACACCCTGGGGCACGTTCTGTTACAAGGTAATGCCATTTGGACTGAAGAATGCTGGTGCAACGTATCAACGGTCTATGGTAACATTATTCCACGATATGATCCATAAAGAGATAGAATGTTATGTGGATGACATGATTGCCAAGTCCCTTACTGAAGAAGATCACCTGGTAAACCTGCTAAAACTATTCAAGCGTCTGAGGAAGTACCAACTGAAGCTGAACCCCAACAAATGCACATTCGGGGTGCGATCTGGTAAGCTGTTGGGATTTATTGTAAGCGAGAAAGGGATTGAAGTTGACCCTGATAAAGTCAAAGCTATTCAAGAGATGCCTGCACCGAAAACTGAGAAAGAAGTTCGAGGGTTCTTAGGTCGATTGAACTACATTTCACGGTTCATATCTCACCTTACAGCAACCTGCGAACCCTTGTTCAAACTGTTGAGAAAAGAACAAACGGTCAGGTGGAATGAAGACTGCCAGAAGGCTTTTGACAAGATCAAGGAATACTTACAAGAGCCCCCAATCCTTATGCCTCCAGTTGACAGTATTAGAAGAGTCAATGGGATGTGTGTTGGGCCAGCATGACGAGTCTGGTCGAAAAGAGTATGCAATATACTACCTAAGCAAAAAGTTCACCGACTGTGAACAACGTTATTCACTGCTCGAGAAAACTTGCTGTGCTTTAGCGTGGGCTGCTCGCCGACTGAGACAGTATATGTTGACCCACACTACCTTATTGATCTCAAAGATGGACCCAGTTAAGTACATATTTGAGAAGCCAGCTCTTACTGGACGGGTTGCAAGATGGCAAATGATCCTCACAGAATATGACATCCAATACACCTCTCAGAAAGCCATCAAGGGCAGTGTATTGTCCGAATATCTTGCTGAGCAACCCATTGATGACTACCAGCCTATGAGATTTGACTTCCCTGATGAAGACATCATGTTCATAAAAGCAAAAGATCATGAAGAGCCTGTTCACACTGAAGGGCCTGACCCGGAAGAAGAATGGACTATGATGTTTGATGGGGCTGTTAACATGAATGGTCGTGGTGTTGGTGCAGTACTCATTACACCTAAAGGAGTTCACATGCCTTTCTCGGCAAAACTCACTTTCAACTGCACTAACAACGAAGCTGAATACGAAGCTTGCATTATGGGTCTTGAGGAAGCCATTGACCTCAGGATCAAGATGTTGACTGTATTCGGAGATTCAGCTTTGGTAGTCAATCAAACCAACGGCAAATGGTACACCCACCAAGATCATCTGATACCTTACAGGGATTATACAAGGAGGTTACTGACTTTCTTTACAACGGTCAAACTTGAGTATATCCCTCGGGACGAGAATCAGTTTGCAGATGCTCTGGCTACCATTTCATCCATGATCAAATTTCAAGCTGCCAACTTTGTACCTCAGATTTCAGTGTCCCGACTCAACAGACCAGCATATGTATTTGCAGCAGATTTTGTCAAAGACGATAAGCCTTGGTTCCATGACATTAAGTGCTTCTTGGAGGATCAAACATACCCACCTGGGGCATCTTCCAATGATAAGAAGACTTTGAGAAGGCTTGCTGGTAGTTTCTTTCTGAACACTAATGGGTCTTTATACAAAAGGAACTTTGATATGGTACTCCTCAGATGTGTTGACAAGACGGAAGCAGATTTGTTGATGCATGAAGTGCACGAAGGATCCTTTGGTACCCATGCCGGAGGACATGCAATGGCCAAGAAACTGCTAAGATCAGGTTATTACTGGATCACAATGGATACAGACTGTTGTGCTTATGCCAGAAAGTGCCACAAATGCCAGATCTATGCAGATAAGGTGCATGTGCCTCCCAGTCCTTTGAACATAATGTCTTCACCATGGCCCTTTGCTATGTGGGGCATTGACATGATTGGCAAGATTGAGCCAACCGCTTCAAATGGCCACAGATTCATCCTGGTCGCCATTGATTATTTCACAAAGTGGGTTGAAGCAGCCTCATATGCAAACGTTACAAGACAAGTGGTAGCCAAATTTCTGAAGAGAGATATCATATGCCGATACGGAGTTCCCGAGCGAATCATTACTGACAATGGTTCCAACTTAAACAACAAAATGATGGCAGAACTGTGCCGGGACTTCAAGATCCAACACCACAATTCTTCTCCTTACAGGCCAAAGATGAATGGCGCTATTGAGGCAGCTAACAAGAATATCAAGAAGATTGTGCAGAAGATGGTAGTCACTTACAAAGACTGGCATGAAATGCTACCGTTTGCCTTGCATGGGTACCACACGTCAATTAGAACATCCACTGGGACAACACCGTATCAGCTTGTGTATGGTATGGAAGCAGTCCTGCCTGTTGAAGTTGAATTACCCTCTCTACGGGTATTGATGGATGTTAAGCTAGACGAAGTAGAATGGGTTCGGTCCCGGTTCGAACAACTGAGACTGATTGAAGAGAAAAGATTGGCTGCAATCTGTCATGGGCAGTTATATCAGAAAAGAATGAAGAGAGCCTTCGATCAGAAAGTCAGGCACCGAGAGTACCAAGTAGGAGATCTTGTGCTGAAAAGAATCCTTCCTCCTCATACAGACCACAGGGGCAAGTGGACTCCGAATTACGAAGGACCATTTGTAGTAAAGAAAGTTTTTTCTGGTGGGGCACTGATGCTCAGCACCATGGACGGTGAAGATTTCCCGTCCCCTGTGAATTCAGATGCAGTTAAAAAATACTTCGCATGAGAATGACCCGCTGGACATAAAAACAGAATGTGAGTCCAGGCAAAAATAGGGCATCCCGGCGAGTCAAAAACAGAATAAAAGACTCGGGCAAAAATAAGGGAAAATAAACAAAAAAATGTACACCCGTTGAGTTGAAAAGCCGCATTGGACAACTCAGGCAAAAATGGGTATCCCGATGGATTGAAAACCCGAAAGGGCGATCCATGCAAAATAAGGGAATAAGCGAACAACTGCACTCTGAATTCGTCTGTATCACCTACAACTTGGTAAACCTCGAAAGGATCAAGCTTCAAACAGTATCAACCTTCTCCAGAAAGCAAGACGAGAAGAACGTCAAAAGTCATGTGAGTCATAGCAAGAGAGGAAGCTCCTTAAAGCGTCGTCAACATTGCCACCATTTTGTTTCTCAATTTATAACAATCTCCTCATTTCAGGAGATATGTTTCTTTGACTGTATCTTGCCAATTCAGGGCATATAAATTAATAAAATCAGATTTTTCAGTCATGTTTCGTCTTGTACATTTTTATTTGCAAAGAATGTCTGATGTCTCTAAAAAACTTATTGCATAAGTACAGATGTTTATCTTCAAAATAAAAACACGTGCTTGCAGGAAATATGTTTACTCTCGGGAGTGTCTAAACTCCTATGACGGAATCCAGTAAAGGATACCTCGGGATCACTTGTGCGTTTCTCTATCTTTGCAGGATTGCAGGTATCTAAAACGCAACTCGGGGCATGAAAGCGTCATCCCAGCAAATTGGCAAATCAACACTCAGTTCTAGCATTCAAAGTGTTCTCTCCCCAGCTGGGTGGCTGCTTATTGCTTCTCCCAGCCGAGTTGCCAATCATTCTTCCTCAGCCAAGTACAAAAGCCAGGGAACCATCTCCCCCACAGAATTTCAGCCTCTATTCAGAAGAGCAACGCATGAAGGAGTCACAACAGAGTAAAGAAAGCTTCTACAAACCCCAGCTGGGTCCCTCATTGCCAAGACGGGTCCATCAGTGACTTATCTCTCCAAGCGGATACATCTCATCAGATCCACCAAATGATCTCATCCCCAGCTGGGATGTCCATTTCGAGCAGATCAACCAGAGAACTTCGCAGCATCAGGATCCGAATCCCGGATTGGTATCCTTGCGTAACCATAGCATTCGCATCATATTCACCCCACAAAGCGTAGCGTTCCGTCTAATACGGAGCATTACGGCAAAAATCTAACATATTACATAATCATAAGCCATGTTTTGAATCAAACACTTGCGAACAATAACAATCCATCAACACACAGAAAATTCCCCAGATTCCCCAGCAAACACAGTTGCCTTACATACAAACACCAGTATACACTCCTTGTGACACCCGTCCGTGTCATATCCCCAGCAGAAAGCCAAAGATATCATCTTTGCACTCACATATACTTATATACATTTCCTTGACATCCGTCCATGTCATTTTCCCAGCACAGTAACATAAACACTTTGTACATTGAATACTTGTCTATACTCTCCTCCTTTTGACACTCGTCCGTGTCACTATCCCCAGCAAATGAACACTCATCTATACACTACTCATGTTGCTCTTATACAGATACTCGTCCGTATCTTATATACACCATTTATATCCCCGCAGATTCGGCACTCGTCCGTGTTCTTTGTTAACCAGTTGGTACTCGTCCGTACCATCATCTCAGAACATGCGTCAGGCGTTTGTTTCTACCTGATACTCGTCCGTATCATGGTCTTAAGGATGCTCGTCCGTATCTTTAATCCATACACTGTGTCAAACACTTACGTCTCTTTGAATATGGATACTCGTCTGTGTCTACTATTCCCCCAGAAGAGTCCCCTCAGATTCAACACTCGTCCGTGTTCTCTGTTAACCCGTTGATACTCGTTCGTATCATCATCTCTGAACACGTGTCAGTTTTTGTTTCTACCTGATACTCGTCCGTATCATAGTCTTAAGGATGCTCGTCCGCATCTCTAATCTATACACAACATCTAAACACTTATGCCTTTTGTTTCTTGGATATAAACACTCGTCCGTGTTTACTATTCCCCAGTAGATCACCAACAAAGCAAATTTCCTTTTTCATGATAAATCCTGAGAGCAGCCGTACCCTGCTAGGTGGTCGTCCTCCACCTCTTGATGGTCGTCCTCCATCATGCTCGTCCGATGGCCGTCCCCATCGTTGATATTTAGCAGTCGTCCCCTGCTAGGTGGTCGTCCTCCACCTCTTGATGATCGTCCTTCATCATTTTATCCAATGGCCGTCCCCATTGTTGATTTTGGTTATCTGACATTCGTCCTATGTCATGACAAACCTTGAGAGCAGCCGTCCCCTGCTAGGTGGTCGTCCTCCACCTCTTGATGGTCGCCCTCCATCATGCTCGTCCGATGGCCGTCCCCATCGTTGACCCCTTATCCGACATTCGTCCTATGTCGTGACTATTTTCGGCAGCCGTACCCTGCCAGGTGGTCGTCCTCCACCTTAGATGACCGTCCCTCATCTTACCCCAACAGAGCAGCCGTCCCCTGCTAGGTGATCGTCCTTCACCTTTGATGACCGTCCCTCATCATTATTTCATTTATTCTTTAACCCGATGGCCGTCCCCGTTGTGGTCCTTTTTCCTGATGATCGTCCTTCATCACTTTAGCCCGATGGCCGTCCCCATTGTTGTTTACATTACTTTATGAACCTGATGGCCGTCCCCATCATTTTTCATTAATCCCCAGAAAATCGTACAGCTTTACTTGATGGCCGTCCCCATCATGATATCTTTTATCCCCAGCATGTCGGCCGTCCCCGTCATTGCTTTATTGCCCGCACTTTTCCAGCGTGTCGGCCGTCCCCGTCATTGCACTTTACCCAGCAGTCATCCTCTGCTCGACGGTCGTCCTCCGTCGCTTACACTTTATATATATACTTTATTTTCTTTACAATCTATATCCCTTTTCTTCTTCATTCTGTGAGTGCAAATTTTGGACTGTCTTTGGTATTCAACCACAAGTTATCTTGTTTGCCTGATAAGCCTTCGCTTACATCCTGCACAGCTAACTCATGTTTGAATAGGGGCAGCTGTAAACACCCCAAATTTGCCCTCACCTATTCACACCATGGCTTGTGATCATTTCATATGTATAAACACAATCATAACATCTCATACCACATTTTTGATTCATTGCATTGGTTCAAAGTCATATGCATCTAGTGTTTGTGATCTGAGCAATCCAAGAGCTTCTTGAGCCACTCCAAAGGTCATAAATCACTTCAAAGGGATCCATATGTGTTCAAGTATCATATTTTATCCTCTCAAAGTCAATAATGTCAAAGAATCACAAGAATTGGGATTGGTATGGAGGCAGAGCTAGGCTTGACTGCACAGATGACCTAAAATTAGGGTTTTGGTTTCAGAGGCCATAACCTCAAATTTTTTGGTCATTCTTGTTTCTATTGGTCTCCATATGGTATAGGGGGCATGCATATCAATTTTCATGAAGAAATTCCATGGGGAAGTCATCTGATCAAGAGTTGACTTTCTGGACAAGTCAGTGCAAAATCAGGGTATCTGAGGCCCCCAATGACCCAACCAAGGGGTGATCTTCATCATTTTGAGTGCATATGATCTTTATTTGATCATAGAAGAAGTTGGAAGTTTACAAAAGTCAAGGATTACAAGTTTTTTCAAAGTTGACTTTTTTGGGCAAGTTTGACTTTTAATGAAAATGTCATTTTATGCAACTTTTTCAACCCTTACTTTTTGATTCAAAAATGCTTCAAATGGAAAAACTTTGGTCATGAAAGTTGTAGATTAGATCTTTCCCTTTTCAAAAAGTACAAGAACATGACCTAATTCATTTTGGATCAAAAGTTATGGATTGTCAAAGTTGGCAAAAATCACTAAATTTCAAGTTATGCACCAATTGGAAAACTTGCAAATTCATGCACCAAGCATTCTATTGACTTCAAAATGACTTCAAAACTTCATCACATGATCACACAACATTCAAAAATCAGAATGGGCCAAGAGATCATTCACTTTTGAGGCCTATGGAGCAAGACTTTTTCATGAAAAGCAAAGGCAAGCCAAGTTGCAAAACCAATGATAACTTCTCATCCACTTGTTGCCTAGCCTGCTGATCAATCCTAGCCTTCCTCCCTCACCTTGCTGCGCAGCCCACACCCCTTGTACTTGGCTAGAACATGACCCATGCTTTCTCTTACACAAAGTTGACAATTTGCAAAAGTAGCCATACCTATCACAAAAGGACAGGTCACTTCATCTGACCAATAGCAATTGTTTATACAAACAAATTGCAAGCCAAACCACACAGGAGGCAAGCCTGAAACACACTAGAACTCAGCATTCACAAAATCACTCCAACTTGCATTTTCCTTCGAAACTCTCCCCACAAGCCTCAAACACAAAAACAAACTTCACAAACAATCTCAACTCACTTCACTGATCAAAAACCAACCATTGTTTTGGCCTGAAACCTCCCATATCACAAATACGATTTTCTCATTCCCTTGGCCTGAGCTCCTGCCAACTTGCTCTAGAGGCTACACAAACTCCAACTGAGTGTCAAAAGCTTCAAAGGAAGATCATTGGGACTTGTTTGAGCCAAAGAACAAGCCAGAAAGCTCCTGAATCGAAAGCTCAATCTCAGGTAGCTTCATGAACTTTTTTTCCAGAACTTGCTTTTTAAGTTTCTAAATGATAAAGCATGCTTCCCTGAGTGCTCTGAACTTGTTACTTTTGAAAAAGATGGAGAAATGAGGTTGTATGATGTTTCTGAAATTTTGACAGTTTTTGATGTTTGATTCGAATCTTGTTTGTGTGTTGAAATAAATGATTTTTGTTGCTTGAATCTTGTTTAGAATGAGTTAAGCTTTGATTCTGGAGAGTTTGGCATGTTTTCATGGCGTATTGAGAGAGATTGAGAGATGACCTAGCCGGAGAAGACGACCGGAACAGTGTTCCGGTCGTCTGAAAGTAATTAGGGTTTGTTTAATTAGGGTTAAGTGTAATTAAGCCAGTTTGAATTTGGTCCGTTCGTTCGCGCGCGCAGTCAGCTCCCGCGTCCCTGAGTTTGAATCTCAGCCATTAGATTGGCTGACTTTTTCTTTTTCTCATTTAATTTCATTCTTATTTTATTTGTTTCATACTTAATTTCTCCATTTTATTAAAAATATCAAAACCACTCTAAAAATTCTGAAATTTTTTATGCACACTATTATTTAATTTCAGAACACAAAAATATTTTTATTTTTATTTTTAGCATTAAAAAAGTATTTTTGAATATTTAAAAGTTTCTTTTTAATTAATTAATGAGAATTAATTAATTAAAAATACTTTTAGGTATTTAAAAATCACCAAAAAATTCATGAAACATTTAAAAACATTAGAGACATTGTCCAACCCCAAACCAAATTTATTTTTTGATCTTGATGCATTTTAAGAATTTTCCATGGAATTAAAATCATTTTGATGCATTATTTTGATCCAAACTTCAAAAAATCATTTCTGCCTAACCCTAAAGAGTTGGACTTTGATTCTTTTTGCATTGTGTTTAGCATATCATGTAGTTTTTGAGATTAATTGGTCATGATTTGATCTCTCATTTTCAATTTGTTTGGTAATTTTCTTGTTAAGGAACCCTAAAACCCTAGAAGACTTAGGAAAATCATAACTTGAATTTGGTTAAGAGTTGAAACTCCCCCTTTGGGCAGTGAGTTAGTATAGGATTAGGGATCCTTTGAATGCATTTTTAATTTTTTATCTTAATGTTTGCCTCTGATTTTGGTTTGTGTTTGATGCTTTGATCATAAACCCTAATTTGGGCCTCCATATGCATCCATCTTGCATTTGCATTCATACCTTGACTTGCCATGACATTTTATGCCTCCATATGCATCCATCTTGCATTTGCATTCATACCTTGACTTGCCATGACATTTTATGCCTCCATGTGATTCATTTAACATCATAAGACATATTGAAAGCATGTTTGATCATTACATTTTGTATTTGCCATGTTGTATGCCATATGCATCTCATAACTTTTCATGTATGTTCATGTGTCTTAACTTGCTTCACTTGCATCCATGAGCTTGCATGATCATCTCCATACCTTGTCACATGTTTGTAGCATCTTATAGCACCATTATCATCTCATTTTTGCTTCTGGTTTTGGTTTGTATCATGTCATTCCATCTCATGTTGCATTGCATTGCATTTCTTTCACTAACATTTCAGGTGGTAAGTTGTTTGAGAAGTGAATTTGCCTTCACTTCTCATAATTTCTTTTCATCCCTCTCTTGCATCCATGCTGCATTTTTATATGTGTTTGAGTTTGAGCTTGCTCATTCTTTTTCTCCTTACTTTCTTTCCTCAAGTGACTTGACTTCTTGGATGAAGCAAGTTACTTTGCTTCTCCTGATCTTTTCATCTGCTTCCTGGTGGTTCCATTGAAGATCTTTCTTGTTGAACCTCACAAACCTTAGGAACAACCATGCATGACAATGATTAGGGTTTTGATTAGTCTCCCCACTTAGTTTTACCTTTGTGTCTCTTTTGAGTCTTCTCTTCTCATCTCATAATTAGGGACTAAACCCTAAAGGCTTTAAGGCTTTGTGATTAAGCTTATGCCTGCATCCTTCTATTAGGATGGAGTGTATAACTTTAATCCTAAGTGTTAAACCCTTAATGTGTTTAACTCCTTTAATCAATTCACTTAATAATCATCAAGACATCCCACTTGTAACTTGGGCCTTGCATTAGGGTTCTAATTCTTCCTTAATTGGTTAAGAAGGACTAACCCTAGTGTTAATGGACAAGTCCCCCTCAAGTTGTCTTACAAACCCTAAAACTCTCTTCATCATCATATCATTAAATAAAATCCACTTAATCAAAGGCTTTGTTTTGTCATGAGTTTAATCCCTAATCATGGATTAAGTTGAGGAGCTTTCCTCAGCTTAAACATTCTCATCTATTATCCTTCTATTAGGATGGTGTAATGAGTCTGTTTAATCCCTGATTATGGCTTAATCTCATTACTTAACACTAAACAAAAACACCAAAAACATCTAACTAATCACAAGTAGGTTAATGATCTTAATCCTACATCAGAGGTGATTAAGTGTGAGAATCTGACTTCACACTTAAGGTATTCTCATTACCCCTAATCAGAGGGAAGATGTGATGAGTTTACTAAATCCATTGGTTTAGGCTTAAGCTCATTAACTTATGACAAACTTCCAAAAGCAATAAAATACTGAAAACACAAAAACAAACAATAATCGTCTCCTCCGGGATTCTTTTCTCATCATCTTCACTCACAAACGAGAACTTGCTTCTTCCGTCTAATGCAAGACAGTTTGCACCTGAGCCAGACAGGTCATACACTTGAGCATAGACAAGTAAGCAGTTCAAAAGTCAATTCACCTTTCAGTCTCTTTGGGTCGAACTACGGTGTTCTGACTTCCTCATTGCACGAGAGGATACGTAGGCATAACTTAACAGTTATCGAACAAAAGTCTCTGTATATTCCCCCTCCTTCTAGCCTTATTCTTTTAAGCCTCATTATCATGAGCACTTCATTCTTGTTCTCACACTGACACTGTATACATTACACTTCACCTTTTTTACACTGACACCTGTACATCCTTTTCCAGCTCTTTATACACAAATTGCACTGACACTACCCCTTTAAAACACAAATCTTCTAAGCGTGGATCCCGTCGAGTACGGCGGACAATCTGGGTGCTAATACCTTCCCAGGTTGTAACCAACCCCCTTTCTCAGTCTCTCTGGTTCGCAACCGTCTTATCCATCTTTTTCTAGGCCTATGCAGCATTGCCTTTCCTCCGGGATAAAAATGCCTAGCTGGCGACTCTTTTCATCTCCGGTGAGTTCACTGCTGTGTGTTCTCATTCCTCTTTCGCCGACCGTTCGCGTCTGTACCTTTATTTGGGTTAGTCCCATTTATCGGGAGCGACACCCTCATCACACATCTCACACCTCTTCTGATCCATAAACCCTAGGAATGTACATACACTGGTCATATATAAAGCATTGCACACAAACTTCAGCCCTAGGTCTCTCTCATTTCTCACATCACAATTTTCTTGCATCATTGCAAATCTCATTGCATCTCTCTCTACACACACATTGCCCTGATCTTTGTGAATTCTTGATAATGAGACTCCAAGGATAATTTATCATCCTTTGATTGAAGCTTAGAGGAGAGATTTCTCAGTGTGAAGTTTAGAACAGTTGGCTTTGAAACTCCAAATCCAGGTGGTTTGAAGCTTCCTCTTGCATTTATTTTGCAAGAGGAGATCCAAGCAAGCATTTCTGCATCATCAGGAGGGATTTCTCTTTGAAGTTCAAGCACTACAATCTCAAGTATGCTCCAAAATTCATCATCCTGGATTGGATTTCTTTTGTGTGCATTGGGTTCTACTTGTTGTCCTGAGCATGCTGTTCTATTTTGTTTTGAAAATGGTGTTGAAATGAGCAAGAACTATAGATCTGAAATTTTTAGATCTAAACTTATTTTCTTCGATTCAGCTTGTGTGTGTGTTAGATTATTGTGTTTTGATGTTGGATTCGTGATGTACATGACCTGAGGTTTGTTTTGATGTGTGATTTTCATGTTGTAGTGAAGGTTTGTGGTTCTGCAATGTTTAGCTCGCCGGAGAAGATGACCGGCGCTTCTCCGGCCAATAGGGTTTAGGTTAGGGTTAATTAGGGTTTAGTGATTTCCAGATTAGATCCTGGCCCTTGGATCTGGATTAATTAGGTTAATTTGGTTTTATTATTTTAATTAATCAGGATTATTATAACTTTAAAACGTAGCCATTAGATTTCATTTAATTAGTAGGTTTGAATTGTGGCCTTAGGATTTGATTACTAGAAGTCAATTTGACTCACGCGCACATCCCTTGATCTTGTTCCCTTATGATCTCATCCATCCATTCTGTTTATTTTTTTATTTGTCTTTTATTTTATTATTCTTTTATTTGTTTTGTTTTACTTAATTCATAAAAAATAGTAAAAAGTTCACAAAATTCCAAAAAAATTCATGACTGATTCTTTTAATTTTCTCTAATTTTTGACATTTTTAGTTTTCATTTATTTTTATTTTCCACGTAGAAATTAATTTTCACTTTTATTATTTGTTTTTAATTCACTTCAATTACATGTTGTCTTGTAGAATTTATATTTTGATCATTAATTTTAGTTTTGAGTTGGTTCTTTTTGCATCTGATTCATATTAGGATGTAGTTTATTGTTGATTTTTATTCTGATTTTTAGAAGCTTGCATGAATATGTTTGTCAATTGACTTGTGTGTGAAGTTTCAAACCATAGTTTGTGTTCATGGGGTCCTTTGACCTAGTTTGCTTTTGATTATGATCTTGATCTTTTGGTATGATGTTATCACATGATTAATGAACACTTGTGCTTAATTGTAGAAGTTTTGAATGAATTTTTGATTTGATTTGAATTTTCATAGATGCTTGCCCTAGTTTTTTCCCTTTCTTGTTACAGGCTTAGTTCTTAGGCTAGGAGGGCACTTGTGCCAACTCCTATAGGATGTCTAGAGCTCTTTTTGTATGAGGATAGATCCCTGTTCCTTGATTGGTGTTTGTGCTTTGAAAAGTTTTGTGTTGTTTCTCTTTGAAGTCTCTCACTAGTGTATGCATGTTCACCTCACCTTCTTTATCCATTTGCTCTCCATGATGTTTATGCTTGAGTTTGTATGCTTCTTCCCCATGATTGATCATGCTTCTTAGGCACATTTTAACATTATTAGGTCCTTGGCCTTTAGATGATGCTTATGCTTTGATTTGATTTGCATTTGTTTGTCCTTACACTTGTGCACATGTTCACTTCACTTCTTATTCTTGTATTGATTGTGTTTGAACTTGTATGAACCTTTCTTTGCTCTTTCGTGTTGTTTGTACACATTCTTGTGGTGATGTGATTCTGGTCTTGAGATATATGATGCTTGTTAGGATTGAATGATGTGTATAATCCCATGTATTCTTTCCTTTTTCATAAGTAGTTCATTTTGCCTTGAGATGCCATGTTTGTTCCACTTCCATTTTGGTTTTGTTTGAGGTTTGTTAGCATGTAAATGAGGTGAATAACTTCTGGTTGTGGTGTGGGGAGTTGATCCTTTGCTTGTTTATGCCTCTCTTGATCTTGTTTGGTATTGTCTTGTCATACGTGTTTAAGTTCTAACCATTTCAGGGGCTCATGGTAAGTGAAGTGTGGATGTTATCCACATTTCAACTCTTCATCGCCTATCTTATTTTGCTATCTATTTTGTGATTGTTGATGTGCCTTATGCCATCTTGTGATTCAACTTCTCTCTTTCCCCCTTTAGAAGCAACTTATCTCCTTTAGAGGAGTAAGTTGTTCTCTAACTTTCTTACTCTTTTCTTCTTCTTTTCTCTTCTTCTTCTTTCTTAGGATAGTTTAAACCTCACTAACCTAGGACCACCTTGGCATGATAACTTTAGGATTAGACTTTCCCCATTAGATTTTACCTTTGAGTTCCTCTTTTGTTTCTTTCTCTTCTCATCTCAAAACAAAACCTAAAAAGCATTTAATAAGGATTGAAGTGGTCTCCTGTGCAATAGCCTTATTCCATGGGGAACTTGTAGTTTTCTCATCTTGGGATAGTACAAGTTTGTCTAGCATGATGCACAAGTCTGATCATGAAACCATCTTCATAAAGAACACTTAAAAAACACTTCTTCATTTTAATTATTAAAGCACCTAATAAGTTCAACAAGCTAGTGAGATTATGCCCTAATCTTGGGAGCTAAGTTTTGGGGATCTTCTCCTTACTTGGGTGTGCTTGTTCTATTATTCCATCTTGAATGTAGTAACAAGTACACATTCCATGGAAAAGAGCTTGAGTTCACTTCCTTGTGCCACACTCCTAAAATACTTATGAAAAAACACTGGACAAACAATAAGCGTCTTCTTCGGGACTTCTTTTCTCACCTCCTTCACTCCTTTCGTAATAAATTGCTCCTACTTGTCACTTTGCAAGACGGTTACGCACTCTTCGTTCGAGCCTGCAACACCTGAGCATTGACATAAGCAGTTCAAGCCTTAAGGCACAAGCAATCTTTCCACCCCTAGTTAGGGGAACTACGACGACTCTGATCCTCATGTCCAGATGAGGTACGTAGGCAGCGGGGTAGGGCCCGTTCGAGCACACTCTTTTATTTTCCCTACATTTTCCCCTTTCTTTTCTTTTTATCCAGTTCAGTTCCTTTTCTTTGCATCAGCTTTCATTTCTTCACCCTTTGAAACATTTTCTTTGCAAACGTGGATCCTGTCGGGTACGGCGGACGATCTGGGGTGCTAATACCTTCCCAGGTCGTAACCGACTCCCGGACCCAGTCTCTTTGGTTCGCAGGACCCGCGTCCTTCCTTTTCTTTTCTTCTGGTTTGTGCAGCATTACCATTCCCGTTCCTTCGGGATAAAAATGCATGGTTGGCGACTCTAACCTTTTCCGCGCCACTTTCGCGTTTGTACCAGGATGGAAATCCAGGGAGCGACACATGGAAAAGAGTTTGAATTCACTTTCTTGTGCCAAATTCATACAAAACTCTTAAAAAGCAAACAACAAACAATAAGCGACTTTCCTGCGGGAACTTCTCTTTTCACCTCATTCATTCTCAACGCGAACTTGCGAAAACTTGTCTTGAATGCAAGACGGTAAACGCACTCGTACCAGACGAGCCTGTAACACATGAGCATAGACATACGCAGTTCCAGCGCATAAAAAACACAAACAAAGTTCCCGCCTCGTTAGGCGAACTACGTCGACTCTGATCCTCAATTTCCCGATGAGGTACGTAGGCAGCAGGGTAGGGCCCGTTCGAGCACATTCTTTATTTTCCCTACATTTCCCCCCTTTTCTTTTCATTCGCTCTTCCAGTTCCCTTTCTCATTTCAGTTCCATTTCCAGTTAGTAGTTCATTTGTTCAGCAGCATCTTATTTCAAACCCTTTGAAACAAACAAACAAACGTGGATCCCGTCGGGCACGGCGGACGGTCTAGGGTGCTAATACCTTCCCAGGTCGTAATCAACTCCCGAACCCAGATCTTTGGTTCACAAGGCCTCGTCATTTCCTTCTTCCTCAGGTTTGTGCAACATTACCTTTCCCATTCCTTCGGGATAAAAATGCCTGGCTGGCGACTCTACCTTTTCTGTGCCACTTTCGTGTTTGTACTAGGATGAAAATCCTGGGAGCGACAGCTGGCGACTCTACTGGGGATCGAACCCAGAATCTTTGGTTTCCCCTTTGAGAGTAAATCCTAGCGCATGTTTATTTTTGTTTCTTTGGGTGTTTATATGTTTGTTGTTGTGTGCTTTAATTTAGCTTTACAGCTTTACTTTACAACATTTATTTACTACTTACAATATTTATTTTCACATGCATCATATATTGGACTGTGCTGGTTTCATTTTTTCTGTAGGATGAGCTTTGTTACTATGAGATGAACTCGTAACCGGGGCTCGAGTGCACCTTAGGACTTATAGTGGTTCCACTTTGGCTTCATGGCATCTTGCTATGTTGGTAGTAGTGAGTTCCACACCCAGACTTGCGACCTTCTTGGAAATGTATTGATGCCAGAATCTTTCTGGGGAAATACACAAACTTGATAGTTATGTGCAGTCAGGGGACCGATCATTGAGAACCTTTGTGGAAACATCCCTCTCCAGTGATGACAGTGGCAAACCACATTTGTTGGCAAACCCACTCGCATCTGATGGCCCACTGGGAACTCGCATAGGATGACCTGGTTCTCTCATAGGAATCCAGTCAAAGCAAACTGCTCGTATAATGATAGTATTGTACCCTATGAATGTACTATTGTTTCTTGATTCAGTGCTTGAAGCTGGGGACTTATGGGGGATACTTGTTTCTGTGGACTCAACTGAGACCTCCCTGAGTAGTACATAATGCCAAACCGATTCCCTGATTTTGTTTTGAGCCATTTCTCGGAGATGGTGAACGTATTATTGCTGCTCGGCTTTGAGAGTCCTTGATGTTGACCCGAGTAGCACACCTGTGATATTGGGAGGGGTTTATAGGATTGCAGGAACCTTGACCTTCAACACCCCCAATGTGCCAGCATGCTTCAGTATTGTGATATGTTCTGTTACACATGGATTCTGAGATTTGAACCTCTGATCAGAGAGATGTTTGTTCTGATGTTGTGACCCTGCACAGTCACTTGATTATATGATTGACACTACACAGACACATCATAAATCACATGCCTTTCCTTGCATAAGCATCATGACATCATTAATCATATGTGTTCTTTTTATTCTCTGGGTTCATATTACTTCTGATTCCCAGTCACATTGCTGCTTCAAGATGGAGACTCTAAGGAAGAAGAATGTTCACTATACTTTCCCACAACCAGAGACAGAGGGTATTCAGAAGTTGATCAGCTTGATGAATGACAAAGTTCTTGATGAATTCAAAAGAGAGTATGGAAAGATTCTGGAATATGTGAATAAGCCAAAAGTTGATCAGAGGGACAACCTGCATTCCTTGTTGCAATTCTATGATCCACAGCTACGAGTTTTTATTTTCCCATATTACATTTTGGCACCTACATTGGAGGAGGTCTCGAATATTTTGAATATTCCCATTAGAGAAGGTGTGCCTTATTATGCTTCAGAGAGGAGCCCTCCTTATGAAGACATTACTGCTGCTTGTCACTTGAGTATGCTCAGATTCAAGATGGGGTTAGAAGCCAGCCAAGTAAGGGGATTTCTTTGGAGTTTCTCATCACCGAAGCTTATGTTATGGCATTGGGAAATAAATGGGCATATTTAAGAGCATTGTTAGCCATGATAGTGTATGGGGTAAGCTTATTCCCATGAGAGAAAGGATTAGTCAGCATGGAGGCTATCACCATCTTTGTCAAAAGAAACCCAGTGCCTACATTACTGGGTGACTTCTACTATGCGGTTCATTACAGGGATGAAAAGAGAAAGGGACATGTGAATTGTTGTGCTCCCTTGTTTGCTGACTGGTTTGTAAGGCAACTCCCAAAATCAGGACCTTTCCAAGACTTGAAACAATCTTTGAAGTGGTCCAAAAGATTAATGGGCTTAACCTCAGATGACATTGCTTGGGGATGCAACAGGGATCTTGTAGGCAAAGAAATCATGGTTATTTGTGGTAGCTTCCCAAATGTACCATTGATAGGAAGGAAAGGTGGAATCAATTACAATCCTGCCTTGTCCAGAAAACAATTTGGTTATCCTTTGAGAGCTTTACCATTGATTGAAGAGATAAATGAGTCACTATAATTTCCAGTAGAAGGTAACTTGAAGATGAGCATAATAGCATCCCAGGCTTGGGAGGTTATAATGATGAAGGGAAAGAAGGACTTTGGGAGAGTAGATCCAAAGACTTATGATTCTTTTGCCACCTGGTTGGAAGATCGTGTAGAGACTTTGTTGCTCCCATTCTCTAAGGAACCACCTCTCTACCCTAAGGAAGTGGTCCCTATAACTTCAGTCCCTCTTCAGGAGTATAAGAAATTGGAGGCCTTGGTTAAGCAGCTCAGGATGAAGAACCAAGAAGCCAACAACTCATGCCAGAAGTTGAAGATTCAATCCCAGAAGTTGGAAGAGAGGGCCCACCAGGCTGAAGAAATGGTCAGGCTCAAGCAGCAGGACTTTCAGGAAAGAGAACTCTATTTCAAGAAAAGAGGATTAGCTGAAACTCACAGGGCAAGCCAACGCCGAAAAGATAAGAAAGAGTTGAATAAAGCTAATGAAACTATAACTTTGTGGCAAGAGAAATGTGAAGACAACTTGAAGAAGAAGAAAGAGTTGGAAGCCGAGTACAAGTTAGAGATCAAAGGTCTTAAAGATTCTCTAGCTGAACAGGGAGAGCTCCTTCAAAAGGCCCACCACCAAGATAAGAGTCATCTTTAAGACATAGCAAAGAGTCAACAGGAAGTGGAGGATGCTCAGAAAGAGATAGAGGAGTTGATTCTGAGAGCTGATGTCAAGAAGACCAAGACTGAGTCAATTGCAAACAAGGAGAGTGAGAAGGTGTTCCTACAACAAATTAAGGAGTTGCATGCCTCTTTTGACCTTAGGGATCTCCTGATTCAAAAACTCATATAGGAGCCAGACCATCCGGACATAGCCCAATTGCTTCAAGGTGTCAAACGCCTTAGCTGGAGGTTGTAGGATTTAGATCTTCCTAGGATTTAGTCTTGTATTCATATCATTTGGATTACCCACAGGCCTGTTGTGGGATTCCTCTCTTGCAGATGTACTTTCTCTCTTTGATGTATGAACGTGTACCCTACGGGGACGTTGGTATTCCATTTTTCTTTTGATTTACCTGAAGTCTCGGGTTGTTATCTTTTGCACGGACACGGGATATTGAATACTATCACATCACATCTGAATGTCACACAAGGTCTTCTTTCAAAAGCTATTCTCTTAACACCGAAATGGGAAAGTAAACAAAACCTTGAGGATAAGAAGGACACATCATTGCATACATATCATTTGCATTTTTCTTTCTTTTGCAAGCTTCTCCAGGTTACTTAACTTATCTATTCAACAGGCAAAGATTGCGAGAGCTGCCAAGACCCGTCACCTTAGACAAAATATTCCTCATCGGTACGCAACCCGCAACAACCAAAGGACCATCATGGATGTAGTACAGACAGAGCTCAATGAATTCCGCACTCGGATGAGAGAATTCATGGTTATGATGCAGGGCATGGCCCAAGGACAACATGATCTGAGGAACGCCATGCAAAGGCTTACTCATCCCCAGACTGACCCTCCCGTGGTCACTCCAGGTGCTCAAGGGAATCCCCCCAACAACAACAACAATGGAGGAGGTGGAACTCTAGTTCCAGAGACTGGCACACCAACTCTTATTCATGTGGAAGACCGACAAGAGGATCAGTTTCCTCCTATTAATAATGATATGGGATTTGGAATGGAAGGAAATTTTCAAGACTTTTTGTTGCTAGCTGAAAAGGTTAAGGCCCTTGAGTGTAGAGACACTCTCGGGATAGATGTATATGATATGGGCTTGGTTCCTAGAGTGGTCATTCCTCCCAAGTTCAGGCCACCAACTTTTGATAAGTACAATGGTAACACCTACCCCAAAACGCATCTGCAGGCTTTTTATCGAAAGATTGTTGCCCATACTAGGGACGAGAAACTTTGGATGTACTACTTCCAGGACAGCCTCTCTAGAGGCTCACTGGAATGGTATATGAAGTTGGAGAGGAGCTCTATTCGCAACTGGAAAGAACTAGGGGAAGCTTTTCTTAAACAATATCAGTACAACATTGATATGGCTCCTAGCCGCACTCAGCTCTAATGTTTGGCGCAGAAGAATTCAGAAAGCTTCAAAGATTATGCACAGAGATGGCGTGAGGTGGCCGCCAGGGTACAACCACCGTTGCTAGAAAGAGAAATGGTAGAACTTTTCATGGACACCCTTCCAGGGCACTTCATGGAAAGGTTGGCAGGGTGTTCTTCAAGTGGTTTTTCAGACATCATATTAACTGGCGAGAGGATATAGAGCTGGATTAAATAGGGAAAGATCCAAAATGGTGGTGCCTCAGCTTCCGGTATCAAGAAACCTTTTGTGAATAAGAGGGAAGGAGAAACTGGAGTTGTGTATGCACAGAGAAGCAGAAGCAGTAGAGGTGTTTATCAGTAAGTGGCTCCTGTTACCATTTCAGCTTCGTCCAATCAACAGTAGGTTCAACAACCACAACAGCAGCGCCAACAGGGTTATCAGCAACAGAGGGCTTCGCGTCCCTATTATTCTCAAAAGGCTAGAGAAAGGCAGCTTGACATTCCACCTATGTCTTACTCACAACTCTTGCAGAATCCTCTCCAGCTCCAAATGGTCCAGCTTAGAACTTTACAACCTCCGAGTCCGGGACAAATCCCTGAAGCACGTTGTTCAGGACTTAATAGATTCCAAAGTGATGAATTTTGCTCCCACTCCGAATGTGATACAAAACCCTATGCCTCCTCATGGAGGTATAATTGGGGCAATTGATGACAGAGAGAATCTGAATTTGGTGCATGATGTCAATAACCTGCAAACTCCATTGAGTACTATCAAAGCTTGTTTGGCCTAGAAGGGTATCTTTCCGGGTGGTAAGAATGATTGTCTAGATTTTGCTGAGGCTCTTGATGGTTGTGAGAAATTGAGAACAGGGGTACAGAGCATGATTGATGAAGGGATCCTGCTGTTTGATAGAGTTGCAAAAGAGAAAGAAGTTTTGACGGTAACCATTTTCTATAATCCAGCACAGGCTCCTCCTCAAGCCAGAGTGGCACCAATAACTATTACTACTGCAGGGCCTGTGATGTACCAAAGTGATAAGGCCATCCCATAGCATTACGCAGGTGAAGTGTATTGCAATGGCTAGAAGCAAGACTTGGCCACACCTAGTATATCTCCAGCTCAGGTGGAGAACATTGGGGTAAGAGGTCTTACTAGGAGTGGAAGATTATTTGCGCCTGAGACACTGAGAAACAATGTAGTGCCAACTAAAGATATTGTTGAGGCCCAAGCTAAGGCTAGGGGAAAGCAGCCAATAACTACTAATGAGCCCACACATGTGGTTGGCCCTGACATTACATTTGACAAAGAAGAAGAAGCGTTTTTGAGAATCATCAAGATGAGTGATTATAAAATCGTAGACCATTTGCAACAGACTCCATCAAAGATTTCCATATTGTCTTTGTTAATGTGTTCTGACGCTCACAGAAAGGCTCTCTTAAACATGCTGAACAAAGCCTATGTACATCAGGATATCTCAGTGAACCAATTAGAAACTGTGGTGTCCATTGTGAACGCCAATCATGGACTGGGATTTACTGATATGGACCTGACATCTGAGGGATGCTCCCACAATCGGGCATTTCCTATTTCTTTGGAGTGTAAAGGTGCAGTCTTATCCCATGTGTTGGTGGACACAGGGTCATCATTGAATGTACTTCCCAAGAAGGCATTGATGAAATTGGATTACGAGAGAGTTATTCTGAAGCCTGGTGATTTGGTGGTTCGAGCGTTTGACGATTCAAGAAGATCAGTGTTTGGAGAAGTGGATTTGTCATTCAAGGTAGGGCCACAAGTCTTCAATACTACATTCTATGTAATGGACATCCATCCTGCGTACAACTGTTTACTAGGGAGGCCCTGGATCCATTTGGCGGGGGCAGTATCGTCTATGCTTCATCAGAAGCCCTTGAAGACTGAATTAGCATCCTCATCAGCAGCTTCTTCCAAAGAGTCAAAGAAAGGAGTCTCCATAGCTTCTTACAAGCAGGCTCTAGAAGTGGTGGAATCAGGAATGCGTGAAGGCTGGGGCAAGCCAGTGGAAGTATCAGAAAAGAAGGACATGTTTGGTGTTTGCTACCAGCCTGGGCAGTCATCATCTGAGCAGAACGCCAAAGGTCGAAAAGGCCCAATTACCTTCACAAGTGTTGGATGGGTTGATTATGGGAGTATCAGTGCAGTGCAAGATGACATAATTGATAGTGATTGTGACTTTGACGAGTGGATCAGACCTTGTGCTCTAGAGATGCAGCTCAACAATTGGTCGACTGAAAGGCTCATCTCTATCACTTCCCTTGAAGAGTAATGGTTTTTGTTTTTTTCTTTCCTGTATTCAAGCGTTATGCCTTGCCCGGGGCATAGCCGCTCATTGTAAGGGTTCCATTGTTCATGACACAATACCATAATCATTAATAAAGCGGACGTTTTGCATTCATCCATGTTGTTCCTTGTCTTTCATATATTGTCTTTGTTTTTAAAAAAGAAATAAAAGTTTTAAAGTGGCAATGTTTTCATTTTTTAAACTCTTTCTAAAGCCTTGCATGAATCATCATTCATGCAGGTGCTCTTCACCGGGTCTCGTCAATGATGACCCTGCTATGGCTAAGTATGACTTTGATAATCCGATTCACCAAGCCGATGAAGAAGGTGAAGAAGATTGTGAATTGCCCAAAGATTTAGCCAAGTTGCTTAAACAAGAGGAAAAAATGATTCAACCACATGAAGAGGCTATTGAGGTGATAAACCTGGGTACCGAAGAAGACAAGAAAGAGGTAAAGATTGGGGTTGTGTTAGAATAATCTATCACGACTCGACTAATTGCCATGCTTCGAGAATATGTTGATGTCTTCGCCTGGTCTTATCAAGACATGCCTGGTTTGGACACAGATATTGTGGTGCACAAGATGCCATTGAGAGAAGACTGCCCGCCAGTGAAGCAAAAGTTGAGACGCACACGCCCTGATATGGCAATCAAAATCAAAGAGGAAGTACATAAGCAATTTGATGTTGGATTCTTAGCAGTGACAAGTTACCCTCCATGGGTTGCCAATATTGTACCATTCCCTAAAAAAGATGGTAAAGTCAGGATGTGTGTAGACTATACGGACTTGAATCGGGTCATCCCTAAAGATGATTTCCCTCTACCTCATATAGATGTGCTAATGGACAACACTGCCCAGTTTTCCATATTCTCTTTCATGGATGGGTTTTCAGGTTATAACCAGATTAAAATGTCTCCTGATGATAAGGAAAAGACTACCTTCATTACGCCTTGGGGAACCTTCTGTTATAAAGTCATGCCGTTTGGTCTTAAGAATACTGGAGCCACTTATCAAAAAGCAACGGTGACGCTATTTCATGACATGATTCATCATGAGATTGAGATTTATGTTGATGACAAGAGAGCAAAGTCCCAAACAGAATAAGAGCATCTAGTCAATTTAGCCAAGTTGTTTGACAGACTCAGGAAATTTAGACTAAGGTTGAATCCGAACAAATGCACCTTCGAGGTACAGTCCGAAAAGCTACTGGGTTTCATTGTTAGTGAACAGGGAATCGAAGTCGACCCTGCAAAGGTAAAAGCCATCCAGGAGATGCCTGAACTAAGAACTGAGAAGCAAGTACGTGGTTTCTTAGGGAGACTAAACTATATTGCACGGTTTATCTCGCACCTAACAGACACATGTGAGCATATTTTCAAGCTTCTAAGGAAGAATCAGGCTATCAAATGGAATGAAGAATGTCAACAAGCCTTTGACCGAATCAAGGAATATTTGTTAGAACCTCCGATTCTCATGCCTCCAGTGCCAGGGAGACCCTTAATCATGTATCTTATCGTACTCGAAGGATCAATGGGATGTGTGTTGGGTCAGCAGGACGAGTCTAGTCGAAAAGATCATATCATTTATTACCTTAGCAAAAAGTTTACCGATTGTGAGACACGCTATTCACTACTCGAGAAAACTTATTGCGCTTTGGCATGGGCTTCTCGCCAACTAAGACAGTACATGCTGACTCATACCACTCTTTTGATTTCCAAGATGGATCCTGTAAAGTATATCTTCGAGAAGCCGACTCTAACTGGAAGGGTAGCCCGATGGTAGATGATTCAAACGGAATATGATATCCATTACACTTTGCAAAAAGCAATCAAAGGGAGTGTATTGTCAGAATACCTGGCTCAGCAGCCAATTGACGATTATCAGCCCATGAGATTCGAGTTTCCGGATGAGGACATCATGTTCCTCAAGTTGAAAGACTGTGAAGAACCACTTCCGGAGGAGGGGCCAGACCCTGAATCCAAATGTAAGTTGATGTTTGACGGAGCTGTGAATGTAAACGGAAGCGGAGTAGGTGTTGTCATCAACTCACCAGAGGGTGTCCATATGAATTTCGCTGCTCGGCTGACTTTCGAATGTACCAACAACGAAGCACAGTATGAATCTTGTATCATGGGGGTTGATGAGACAATCAACTTGTGAATCAAGAACCTCGAGATCTTCAGATATTATTCTCTAGTAGTGAACCAAGTCAATAGCAAGTGGTTAGTTCATCAACTTCACCTGGTTCCTTACAGGGATTATACCAGGAGGTTGCTAACTTTCTTCACCAAAGTCAAGCTGAGTTATATTCCACGAGATGAAAATCAGTTCGCTGATGCTCTAGCAACTTTATCATCCATGATTAAGTTTGTCAAGAGAATTACATGCCTTGAATCATGGTCTCTCGTCTTGAAAGACCTGCCTATGTCTTCGCAGTTGACAGTGGTGAAGATAATAAACCTTGGTACAACAGGCCCCCATTCCGCGTCTTGTTTGGTACAATAGTCGCGTTTTTAAGCCCTGTTTGGTACAACAGGCCCCCATTCTGCGTCTTGTTTGGTACAATAGTCGCGTCACAGGCTCTTGTTTTGTACAACGATCTTGTTTGTCTAGGCTCTCGTTTATGTATAATGATCCCGTTCCATCATCGAGTTCCATTTTGTACAATGGTCTCGTTTTTAAGCCCTGTTTGGTACAACAAACCCTCATTCCGCGTCTTGTTTGGTACAACATTCGCATCGCAGGCTCTCGTTTGTACAACGATCCTGTTTTCCTGGGCTCTCGTTTATGTACAACGATCCTGTTCCATCATCGAGTTGAGTTTTGTACAATGGTCTCGTTTTTAAGCCCTGTTTTGTACAACAGACCCCCATTATGCGTCTTGTTTGGTACAACAGTCGGGTTGCAGGCTCTCGTTTTGTACAACGATCATGTTGTCCTGGGCTCTCGTTTATGTACAACGTTCCCGTTCCATTATCAAGTTATGTTTTGTTCAATGGTCTCATTTTTAAGCCCTGTTTGGTATAACAGGCCCCCATTCCGCGTCTTGTTTTGTACAACAGTCACGTCGCAGGCACTCGTTTTGTACAACGATCCTGTTTTCCTGGGCTCTCGTTTATGTACAACGATCTCATTCCATCATCGAGTTCCGTTTTGTACAATGGTCTCGTTTTTAAGCCCTATTTGGTACAACAGGCCCCCATTCCGCGTCTTGGTTGGTACAACAGTCGCGTCGCAGGATCTCATTTTTGTACAAGGATCCTATTTGCCTAGGCTCTCGTTTATGTACAACGATTCGGTTCCATCATCGAGTTCCGTTTTCTACAATGGTCTCGTTTTTAAGCCCTGTTTGGTACAAAAGGCCCCCATTCCGCGTCTTATTTGGTACAACAGTCGCGTCGCAGGCTCTCGTTTTGTACAACGATCATGTTTGCCTGGGCTCTTGTTTATGTAAAATGATCCTATTCCATCATCGATTTTCGTTTTGTACAATGGTCCCGTTTTAAATCCCTGTTTAGTACAACAGGCCCCCATTTCGCGTCTTGTTTGGTACAATAGTCGCGTCACAGGCTCTCATTTTGTACAACGGTCCTGTTTGCCTGGCCTCTCCTTTATGTACAACGATCTCGTTCCATCTTGTTATGTTTTCATTTGCCTTGTCAGAGTTCAAAAAAACAAACGAAAAAAAAAAACAGTAATAAATAAGAGCAGATGGCATTCTCCTCATCCACACATAGTTCAAATTTTTAGGTTTATTCGAGTATTCAATCACTCCATACCTTTAACGTCTAAAAGCCATTGCAATTATTCGTTCAGGTCTGCAGATGATTGAATAGGGGCAGTTGTAATACCTCAAAATTTTCCCTCTCATTTTCTCAACATATTGCATAGCATTTAGCATAAACACATTCATGAATCAATAAAAAACATTACATCATGTTCATCATAGCTAACACATAGGTATGTGATCATTGATTCGAGCAATTGAAGCCTATACAAAGACAACCAAGGAGCCACAAAGCTTCTAAAATTTGTGCAAAGGGTTCACAACATCCAACAAGTATTCATTTGAAGCCACAAGCCTTGAAAAGAATTGAATTGATCAAAGGAGGCAAGCAGTGCAACATCTCCTGATGAAAAGGGGCTAAACTAGGGTTTCTATTATATTGGGCTTCTCAGTGAAATTTTGATCCAAAGTTAATTCCATGGTCTTCTATATGATGTCAATCTCCTAGGGTTCAAATTTCATCCATAGAAACATTTTGGAAGTGGTTCAATTGTCCAGATGATTGAAAATCAGGGAATTGGGGAAAAGTCAACCATGTTGAGGAAAAAGTCAACTCCTGACTTTTTGAGATCAAAATCATGAAATTAGGGTTACAAAGATCCTATGGTTCAAATTTGATCAAGAAATGATGAAGTAATCAAGAAAAATCAAGAAAACCAAAGCTTACCATTTTTGGAAAATTAGGGTTTCCAAAAATGGCAAGTTTTGGCAATTTTTGCAGCTACTTCAAGAGAGACCTTCTCCCAAAATACAAGGGCTATGAAAATTCTACCTTGAGCCAATTAAAGAGGGCATATTAAGCTTAAAATTCATATGTGTAACTCACCCATAACATTAAAATTGAGAGAGATATGATCATGCAAAGATTGGGCAAAACAAGGCAAGAGACAAGTCATGGGCGAGGCAGCCTGCTGGCCTGCACGCGTGCCCTGCCTGGCTTTTTATCAAACAGGTCTTGTGAAAAAAGGCAAGTAATTTATCTCCATAAAAAAGGCTTCAAATGAATTTTCTTTGAAATTCAAAGTTGTTTATTGGCATATTTCCAACAACTTTGATGTTCAAAAGTTTTTCATTTGACCAATAGGTTAAGAGTTATGGAGGGGAAAAGTGTGGATGTTCAAACTGAAAATTCACAAGGCATCTTGCCCAGGCCAAGGTCATTCAGTGCAGGCCCATAATGTAGCATCGTGGCATGATTTTTAGAGATGCATTTGAAGTGTTTAAAGGTCATATTCTATGTTAGGTTGAACTACAAACTTATTGTATGAATCATCCTCTTTGATTTGAGAACAAGGATGTTAGGGTTTAATAGCTTGAGCATGAAGAAATCATCCATGGAATAGCAATATATCAAACAGTTTTTCTTACATGTTAAGGCATTGTGTTATGTGATGAATTCAGGTCATCTCAGTTTGAATACAGCCTCTAGCATGCTATAATCATAGTGCTTCATCACTTGGAATGCAAATGGTTCCATGTTTACATATACACCATACTTTCCATACACCTCTTTTCCAAGATCAAACCAAATGACCAATTTCAGATTTTATCAAGCATGTTGTGCAATCTGATCAAGTCAGTTCCATGCCATCACTACTAAACCTCCCCATAATGATCATGTTCTTCATCACATTAGATATAATTCGAGCTAGGAAAACTCAGCTTCACATTGCCCTTGTTCCAAACACTTCCAACTCACTAAATAACAAACTCCACTCACCATAACTAACTTGACTCAGTTAACTAGGGTTTCAACTGTTAACTGAATTGGTTAGAAGCTTAACCTCACATATAAAGACCAATCCTCTAACTGAATTGCATCATCATCATTTTTGCTCGAATCTCATCACAAACTTCATCCATTTTTCTCTGGTTTTTCTTTCTGATTTTGGGAGCTACATTGCATTGCATCTTGCTCGATTCAGCTCCATCTTCATCAATCCAATCACTTTATTAAGTGGATTTTAATTAAAGGTGGAATTAAGAAATGAGTTTTAAGTTTGTAAGACAACTTGAGGGGGACTTGTCCATTAAACACTAGGGTTAGTCCCTCTTAACCAAAAGCAAGAGATGTAACCCTAATATAAGGCCCAAGTTACAAGCTTAAGTCTTAATCATTATTAGGTGTTTTGATTAGAAGGTGTAAACAAATTAAATATTTAACACTAAGGATTAAAGTTATACACTCCATCCTAAGATAAGGATGCAGGCATAACCCTAATTCAAAGTCCTAAAGCTTTAAGTGTTTAGCCTCTGATTATGAGATGAGAAAAGAGACTCAATGAGACTCAAAGGTAAAATACTAAGGGGAGACTATATACAACCCTAAAGTTATCATGCTTGGATATCCTATGGTTTGTGAGGCTTAAAGAAAGATCTTCAGAAGGCCACCAAGGAAGAAGAAGCAGATGAAAAGAGAAGAGAAAGGAGAATAGGTTACTTACTTCCTGAAGAAGATAAGTAACCTAAAATAAAGAGATAGGATCAAGAGAGCACAAGTGAAACAATTTCACTTCAAAGACAAATAGAATATGCAAATGAAAATATGAGAAGAGGTGGGATGTGAAGGCAAGTCCACATCCCAAACAACTTACCATAAGCCTCTGAAATGTTAGTGTGAGATGCATAAGATGCAAAGAAAAAGGAAATAAAGCAAATGAAGGTGAAAATACCAAAAACAGAAGTGAAAACATGATTCAATTGTGTCATGATATGATGCAAAGTCATACATGATGCATATGAATGATCATACAAAAGATGAGATGCAAAGGAAGCATGTTAGAAGCTTAGAAACACATGGATGTACATGAGATGTAATGAGTGCAAAGCATACCAAATGAATGAAGAAATGATCAAGCAATGTTCAAACATGTCTTAATATGTCTAAGATGGCATACAAAAGCATGGAATGTCATGGCAAGTTCATATGATTGATATATGCAAAGATGAATGCAAATGAACATGAGAGATTAGGGTTTTATGAATGTATGAGATGCACATGATCAAAACATAAGCATACATCATGATAAAAATTTGAAAATGAAATCAAACAAACCCTAAACACACTCAAGATCACTCCCCAAAGGTGGAGGTCAGAAGCTAAACCTAGGCAAAGATATGAATTTTCTAAGTTAACTAGGGTTTTTGTTTGGTTCTTCATGAAAAATGCTAAACAATTTGAAAATGCAATGCAAAATTATGAGTTAAATAACCAAGATACTAGATGCAAAGTATGAAACAATGCAAAAAGAACCAAATGCAAACTCATCATGGTTGATCAAAAATGATTTTTCTAAGTTAGGGTTAGAAAAATATGAATTTTAGAAACCCTAATTCAAAATAAATTGTGAAAATATGATCAAACCTAAAATGAAATTTGTGTGGTGAGTTTGTAAATTGTTCTAATTGTATGAGAATGCTTCATGAATTATTTTGTGATTTTTAGATACCTAAATGTATTTTTAATTAATTAAAATCAATTAATTAATTAAATAAAACATTTAAATGATTTAAAAATACATTTTTAATGCAAAAATTAAAAAATAAAAATGTTTTTGAGTTTAGAAAAATATTTAAAGTGAAAATGCAGAAAATGAGATTTTTATAAATGTTTTTTCTATTTTTAATAATTATGTGAAATAAAATGAAAAGAAAATAATATAAAAATGAAAGTATGCTAAATGAAGGGCTGAGATTGGAAGTTGAGGGAATCAATGGTTCAAATGGAAAGTCTGCGTGACTTTAAGCATGACAAATCAAGGGCTCAGGTTCAAACCTACAACTGGCGCGTTATCCTATGGTTCAGATTAATCCTGACTAATTAAAATTAATTAAGTTAATTAATTAGGTTTAGGGTTTTAATGAAGCAATCCTGGCCATTCACGCACGCGGGTAAAACAGATCCAGGGGTCACAATTCAAACTGACGCATTAATGAGGATTAAGCCCTAATGACTCTCAGGTGGCCGGAGAAGAACTCCGATCGTCTTCTCTGGCGGCTCTCTCACCCTAACTCTCTCCACAGGCCATGAAAACACATCAAACTCTCTAGAATCACTCATCTAACAACCCTAAACATGAATCCAGCAACAAAATCCATTTGTTTTGCATCAAACAAGAGAATCAAACCAAAACGGAAAACTATGCAAAAAATTTAGAAGTTAAATACATCCTACACACTCCACCATTTTCAATGATTCAAAGCTCAGAATGATCAGCAAGTCAAACTCTACCATATTGAAACTTAAACAAAGAGTTTTGGAAAAGAAGTTTGAGTGAGCTACCTGAGATGAAGCAATTCAGTTTGATGCTTTCTGGACCTCTCCTTGATGCTAATCCACTCGACTTGATCCCCTGAAGCTTCTGAAAGGCTTAGAACAAGTTTAAATGGCTTGGTTTGTGAGATACATTTCTAGTTTGGCAGAAATCGTATTTTTGCTAGAGTGGCTTTTAGGGCAAAATGGAGGGTGCTTTGTGTTCTATGGATGATTTTGAGGTGAATGGTTAAAGAATGAGTGAGTTTGAGTGGCTAGGCAGTGAGATTCGAAGACTTGAAGTTTTTGTAAGTTTTTGGCAATCTGAGCTTATGAGATGTTTCAGGCTTCAATGTTGTATGTTTTGAGGTCCTTGAGGTTTGTATAATGTGTTGTGATTGGTCAGAAAGTGGGTGGTGGCACAGATTGATTGGCATGGGTGTATTTGCAAAAATTCAAGATTTTTGTAATAGAAGGCATGGCATGGGACAAAGCTGGTTTGAAGGGTTATCCTTCTTCAGCTTGATTCATGGAGGGCCCTTGGATGGTTTATGATAAGTTGTAACACTTGGATTGCAAGATAGCAAGACTTTTGCATTTTTCCCTCTAAGAATTTTGTGAAAATGATCCACGGAAACTTGTCATCCAAGGCATGATTTTGGTCAAGAAATGTTGCATTATCATGTTATGATGCTTAGAAGTGGATTAGAGGTCATTAGAAGTCTTGAAACTTGATTTTGCAAAATTCTCTCTTTGGCACATACTTGAAAATTATAAGATTTTTCCCAACTTTGAAACATCATATCTTGAGTTCTAGGATGAATCAAGAGAAGTTCTTGTACTTTTTGAAAAGGGGGAGATCCAACCTATAACTTTCATGTTTGAAGATTTTTCATTTGAAGCCTTTTTTATCAAGAAAGAGGAGGTTGAAAATCTTTCCCAAAATGGAAAGTTTTCATTACAAGTCATGTCCAAAAATGGAAAGTTTGCAAATGGCTTGAAATTATTCAATCTTGTGAACTTCTAACCACTTATAAGATCAAATAAAGATCATAGAACCTCAAAATGATGAAGATGACCCTTTGGTACCATTGGTGGTGGCCTCAGATGCCATGATTTTAACTTTTCTTGCACAATAAGTTACCAGTTGATCAGATGACTTCCACAGTGAATTTCTTCATCAAATTTGGTACACATGCTCCTTATAACATATTAAGACCATTAGAATCAAGAATGACCAAAAAATTTGAGATTAAGGGCCTCAAACCCAAAACCCTAATTTTAGGTCATCTGTGTAGAAAACCCTAGCCTGCCTGGACACCTCTGCAATGCTTTGTGATATTTTGACTTTAATGAACCTTGGGGAGCATATTGTGATCATGGAACACATATGGACCCTCTTGACAAGCTTCAAGGCCTTTGAGATGGCTCAGATCACTTCTTGGATTCTCCTGATCACAAACCCTAGATGTAGTTATGCAGATGAAACAAATATGCAATGTGATATGAAATGAGATGTTTATGCAATGCAATATGAAAAGATCACAAGCCATGGTGTGAGAAAAAGTGAGGACAAATTTGGGGTTTTTACACCCACCCACTCTTCGTGATGTTCTCTATTCCTATGTTCAACTAATTTTCGCAAGCGCTCGCCTTTCATAAGGGTTTTGTGTTGGTTCAGGAACCATTGTTGCTATCGGTTCAAGGACCAATCAGGTTATTGTTTGGAGTCAGTCACCCCTTTATCTTTTGTGCCGGTGTCACACGACTTTGTTCTTGTTTGAGGATCTTTCTTGTGTAATCCTTTTTGTCTTTCACTTTTTGCATTCTTTTGCTTATCCCTAACTTTTTCCTAGACTGATTCTTGTGAATCTTTGATTGTGAAGTCCAGCGGGATGCCATAACTTTTGCCTAAGTCGCTTGTTTTCAAGTTTCGACTTAGCGGGATTTTTCATTTCCTTTTTTTTCAATTCTCTTTTTTTTTAACAAATCGTGTGACACTGGTTTGTCTTGATTGCTTTGTGAGGGTTATGACTACCTCATTCTTGGGTCGATGAAGGATAACCATTATGGTTTCCAATATTTGGACCTCTTGATTTTCATAGTGGAATGTAATGGATCCTCAAATATACTCCTTTATGAAAGCCTGAACGCTTGGTCCGACTAGCTGGCATCTACCCTGCCCCTGGGTTAAACTAAGGGTTTTTCATGCGAAAAGAAACTCCTACTTCAAGGCTTAAAGGGGTTAGAGAGGGTCTATCTCCCTTATATCTCCAATGTTTAGGGATTTGAAACAAAGCATGTACATCGTCAACAGGGTCTTATTCGAGAGCACACAATTAGAGATTCTTGCGTTTTTGTTTCGTCATTCTCCTTCATAGAGTTTAAGCACGACAATTAGTATTGTGATGTAAACATTCAAAGTTAAATTGACAAATGAATTACTTCAAAAAAAACATGTGAGTTTTATTATTGATAACATTCAAAAGAAAACAAATTCCATACATGCAGACAAATGTTTAGAAAATAAAAGAAACTACAAATGGAAATGCAGTAAAGAAACTGAATATTTCCGTAGTCGAGGAAGTTTGACTCCGTTTGGACCTGTTAGTCTTGGATACTTTCACTGATCAGTAGTTTTTTCACAGACTTGTAATCTTCAAGTTGCAGCCGTATACCCAACCATGGCAATCATACCTCTTCTTCTAGTTATTCTGACTCTGACATGAGATGTCTAAAGGAAAGAGTAAAGACGAAGAGTAAAGTTGTTTTATAAGGTTTCTCAGAAAGACCTGACGATCTTCTGCCTACATATCTTCATTGACCAATGACCAATGAAGAATCAGAGCGATGTAGTTCCCCTCAATTGGGAAGACAATGCATTGGAGAAAAACAAACAAACATTTGCTATTGTTGAGAGTATCTGAATACTGATGGCTTCATTTGCTTCTTGAAGATTCCAGCATAATGTGTACCATCTAGTAAAACAACTGTGACATCGGCTCTGTTGTGATTAGGCATAGGATTCTGGAGTATATTTTGGTTAGGAGCAAAGTTGATCACCTTGGAGTCAATTAGGTCTTGTACCTTGTTCTGAAAAGCCCAACATTTCTCAATATTGTGCCCCTGGGCAACCGAATGGAACCCGCATCTGGCGTTTGCATCAAAATTCAGAGGTAGATTATCAGGAGAAGGAGCTCTCATGGTACGAAGCTCGACCATGTTCAACTTCAGCAGTTCTGGAAGTAATACAGCATATAGGCATGGGATAGGATCAATCTTGCAGTCCTTCGCTCTTGTTCTTTGATGAAATGGCATTTTTGCCTGTTGTTGTTGACCCTGAGGTTGCGGATGATCATTTTTTTGTTGATATTACTTTGAGCGTCTAACATGCCCCTGCACTCTTTTACTCATACTCGGCCGAGAAACGAATGACGGTTGTTGAAGTAAAACCCTTGAAGACTTAGCCTGAGTAATGACTTTGGAAGAAGGAAACTTGACCAATTCTTCAACATTCCCATGTGCCTTAACTTGTGACACTTTCAAACCATTTGGTCCAAAACTAATTACTCCTTCATCAACCAGGTCTTGCACCTGATGCATGAATGCTCTGCAATCATTGATATCATGTCCTTGGGCTCCCAAGTGAAAAACACAGTAAGCGTAAGGATTCCAACCTTAGGGAAGTTCACCAGTAGGAGGAGATAGTTCGCAACTCTCAACCAATCCCATTTTGAGCAGCTGTAAGCACAACTCAACATAAGACATGGGCATAAGATCAATAATCCTTTCTTGATTTTGTTGAAAATGGATTTCTTCCACTGGAGGAGATACACCTGACATATGCTGAATTTTTTCTCTGGGAAGCCAAGGTGTATGAGTTGAGGAAAGTCCTTGATACAAGAAGAAAGTGCTCACTTCTTTATGAACAATTGGTGCAGGTTCAATTGACTTATTTGGATCAGGAAAGTAGAGATTAACCTCTGTCTTGGGCTCTTCTGGATTACCAAGTAATGACTGCTGATAAGGAAGCCCAGACTATGGAAGGAATCCACCTAACAACTCTTGATTCAGTGGACATCCCAAAGAGATGGGAGAAATAGGACCTTCTGGTTGAAAAGCAGACGCGTGGCTATTTTATTTCTTTAACATAGCATTCATGATTCTCGTAAGCAGCTTCATCTGCGTCTTCATCAAGTTGAATTCTTCTCTCAGCAGTTTCTGATCCTGGGACAATGCTCGAATATCCTCCATGGAATTCCCCAATTGGGCCTTCACCTCGGTCACCTCTGCTCGGAGTTGCTCCATGCCCATACCCTGACAATCATGATTCAAGTTGGCCATTCTTGCTCGGTCTCTGCGAGTCGGATATCGATGAAGGCGTTGACCAACTATATTTCCTGAAGTTGAATAAGTTAGGAAGTCCGGATAACCTATAAAATGCAAAATATGTAAATCATGTAGTAAATGCGTATGATATGTTCATGAGGATGCGACATACGGCCCTGCAAATGAGTAACCATGTGTTAGTAATGCAAACATGCAGAGGATGTTATGCAATGCACTGGCATGTGATCAAAGGTCTGGCGATCATTGGTATAATGTTGGTGTTGAGAAGACAGTCATGTGCTATTTAAGAGTCATAATAACAGTACCACCGAAATCCCGGATCTCAAGACCAAAGGACCATGTAAAACCTGATCATAATACTGAACAATGATGACAAAGCGGGTATGTTGGAAGTTTCAGGGTTCCTGCAAACTTGTAAACCCCTCCCATCTCACGGGTATGCTACTCTGAGTCAACATCACGGACTCTCAAAGCCGGATAGCAATAATATGTTCACCATTTTTGAGAAATGGCTCATGACCAAATCAGGGAATCGGTTTGGCATTATATACTACCCAGGGAGGTCTCAGCTGAGTACAGGGAAAACAAGCATCCCTCATAAGTCCCCAGCTTCAAGTATTGAATCGAGAAACAATAGTACATTCATCCCAAAGGGTACAATACTAACCTCATACAAACACTTTGCCTTGACTGGGTTCCTATGAGAGAACTAGGTCATCCTATGCGAGTTCCCAGTGGGCCCTCGGATGCGAGTGGGTTTGCCAACAGATGTGGTCTGCCACTGTCATCACTAGAGAGGGATGTTTCCACAAAGTTTCTCAATGATCAGTCCTCCTGACTATGCATAACTATCAAGGTCATATCCTGAAATAGAGGAAATCCCCATACAGGATATTCCCAAGACAGTCGCAATCTGGGTGTGGTTTCATATCACAACATCATACTGAAATAGCATGCGGAGAAATTTGAAACCACGCTAGTCCTAGGTGTATACTCAAGCCGGGTGTTTGGCTTATCTCACAGTAACTCCCGTCCCACAGAAAAAATGAAACCAGCACAGCCAGACAGTAATAATGATGCATGATGAATACTGAAAGCAGTGAATAAATGTTGTAAAGTAAAGCTGCAAAGTAAAACTGTAAATGAAAACAGTAAATCTAAACTAAAGCACACAACAACAAATAGATAAACACCCAAAGAAACAAAAATAAACAAGCGCTAGGATTGACTCTCAAAGGGGAAACCAGAGATTCTGGGTTCGATCCCCAGCAGAGTCGCCAACTGTCGCTACTGGGATTTTCATCCTAGTTCAAACGCGAAAGTGGCGCGGAAAAGGTAGAGTCGCCAGCCAGGCATTTTATCCTGAAGGAACGGGAAAGGTAATGTTGCACAAACCTGAGGAAGAAGGAAAGGACAAGGCCTTGTGAACCAAAGATCTGGGTTCGGGAGTTGGTTACGACCTGGGAAGGTATTAACACCCCAGATCGTCTGTCGTACCCGACGGGATCCATGCTTGTTAGTCTGTTTCAAAGGGTGGGAAATAAGATGCTGTTGAACGAAAGAAATGCTAACTGGAATGGAAGTGAAATGAATTAGAAGAACGAGAACAAAAAGAAAGGGGAAATATAGGTAAAATAAAGAATGTCCTCGCACGGGCCCTACCCCGCTGCCTACGTACCTCGTCGGGAAAATGAGGATCAGAGTCGACGTAGTTCGCCTAACTAAGGCGGAGATTTTCTTGTGTTTTTTAGGATGATGTTTCCATAGCTTTAGCTCAGGTGTTACCGGCTCTGACTCGAGGGTTTTTACTATATCGTTGTTTGAACTGTCGAGGCAAGTCGCATTCATCCGCAAAGATTAGGAGATGAGAAGAGAAAACGCGATGTCTTTGTTTGTTTTCTTTTATGAGAAGTGTTTTGAGTCTATAGTTTGTGAAGGTAGCCTCATGATTAGACTTGTGCGTCATGCTAGACAAGCCCATACTATTCCAAGATGGAATGAATATGAATGCCCCGTGGAATAAGGCTATGCACAAAAGGCTATTTCAATCCTTTATTAAATATCTTTTGAATTTTCTGTTTGGAGATGAGAGAAGAAGACTTAAATGTAGAAAGGACAAAACTAAGGGGAACTAAGACCAACCCTAAGTTGTTTATTCAATATCAAAGGAGATCCTAATGGTTAATGCGGTTTCTAATCCTAATTAACAAAAGAAAAAGGAATAGAATGTAACTTACTTCCTAAAGAAGTTAAGTTTATTCTAAAGAACAAAGGGGGAATCCTACCAAACACAAACATGAAAGGTAAAGGAAATAAATGCATAAAGAAATGTATAAAAGAATTAAAAGGATAAGGTGTAAGGAAACATACCTCAACCTCCCTATAAAACAAGGGTTAGTGGTGTACATTTAATAAAAAGGAATGAGGTAAACACATACCAAATAATTCCTAAGGCAACTTGGACCTAAACTAGACTCAATCTTAAGTTTAAGGGTGTCTACACTATGCTAAACTAAAATTCAGCAGCTATTTACAGCACTTAAACACACAATCAGCTATGAAAGACAACACACAATACAAACAACATACTACAACTATCGAACAACATGAAAGTAGGTGTAAAAATTATGAACATGTAACAAACAACACGCTTTTAACAGCTACTGCTTCTAAAAACAGCTATGAAAAACAAGACAAATTTGGCTCATTTTTATGCACAAGATGGCTAACAACCAATGCAAATACTCCACATATCATGATTAACAAACATCAACATGCATGATTGGATGAACATAATATTTCTATGGATGCTCATGAACAAAAGGTATACAAAACAATGAACACAGTTATACACTTTCAAGTATTTGATCACATAATCAAATGAACATGGAATATGTGCATGTGTCAACAAGGATCATTAATTAAAACATGTTAGTTGGCACAAAAAACAGCATTAAGATCACATGGAAATGCAGTTAACAATGCAAACAAGAATGCAAGAAAGTGAACATTTATGTTCATGCATCATACATCATGTAATGCAATCATGAATCATGCTAATGTTTATGGATCATGGAGATGAAGTCAAAATAGAATGTTAAACACATGTAAGCATGTTAAATGAATGGCTTGAACATGGCAACAATTATTTACAATTCAATTAGGCCCAATTAACAAGTATAATGCAAGAATATGCAAAGGATACAGAAGCATGTCGAAATGAATCGAAATGGAGGAATAAGGTACTGAAAATAGACCTAAAAATTCCCTAAAATCAAGACCTATCAATCTATGGTGGTAAAGCGCAAACACAACGATAAACACACGAAGAATGCCGCAATGGCGAGATGAAGAGAAATAATTTAAACGCGAAGCGGTTTAGATCACCAACCTATGAAGTGGAGTATTGCTTCGGTGAGTGTTGTGGTGTAGATGCAAATGGAGAAGAAAACCGGAGATCCGCTAAAGAGCAAAATAAATGCGGTTGATGATACTTCTTGATGAACACTTGATTAATCCATTCCAATGAGCTCAAAACTCCTCCAAAATCAGAATTGATTCTTCAAATAAGCTTCACAATGAGATGATTAATGGAGGTTTTAGCTTCAAGTTCTTCAAATTCCAATGAAGAATTTGAAGAACTTCTATGAAGAAGCTTTGGCGAGAGGTTGAAAATGGAGGAAAAGTTTGGGAGAAGAATGAAAGAGATGAAGTGAAAATGATGAAGAATAGTGAAAAAATGAGAGAGAGCATTTGCTTTGGGATGAAGTGGGTTTATATAATATTTAGGCTTGGCATGAGGTTTGGGTTTGGAGGTTGCTTAGGAGTTAGGTTAGGTTTTGAGTTAGTTAGGGTTCTAGAGAATTCTAGAGTGTTCTTTAGAATATTCCTTGGAATATTCCTTGGAATATTCCTTGGAAGGTTGTAGAAGACTCTAGAATATGGTAGAGTAATCCAAGGAAAAAGGAAATGTGAAGAGTGTGGAACAAATGTGAAGAGTGTGGAACAAGGCAAGGGAAAGGAAAGGAAAAAGTGGAGGGAAATGGTGAGGGAGAAGAAACTGGAAGGAAAAAAACAGAAAAAACAGGCTTATGTATCGATACGAAACTCGTATGTATCGATACATGTTAGTTATATAACATGTATGAGCTGATACATAGATGTATGCATCGATGCATACTGAAGTTTTGGTTATTTCCAGCAAATTAATTCAATCATGCATCGATACATACCACGAATGTATCGATACATAATGAAGCATGTATTGATACGAAACTCGTATGTATCGATACATACACAATTTTTTTTCATTTCTTGATCAAAATTGGTCCATAGGACTCTTGTAACCGTTTGCACAATGTTGTGAAGACATATTCCCCCTTTTGTTGCTTTTGGATGGCCCTCAATTGCTTCAGCCACTAATCACAAGCCTCACCTCAGCTATGATGAATATGATGCAATGTTTTTGGTTGTGATATGACTTTGAATATGCAATATGATATGCTAAATGTTAAGCAAAATGAGAGGGCAAATTTTGGGGTGTTACAACAAGCAATAACTATGACTAACAACACTGCACAACCAATTGTTGTGACTAACAACCACTAAGAATCATTGTTCTAGTCTTCCTAAAGCTTCAGGCCTCATTGGTCCTTTAGGGAACACAAACAACTGTTTGTAATAAGGGTTTGTTTACATTTAAATGCCTCTACACATGCAGGGTAAACACAATGAAAAGCTTGGAAAATATGCGCTACTCTAAGAGAATGTTGTGTTGTATTTAAGCGTAGAGTATTATGTAGTCTTATGAATTTTTCTTCATGGGACAGTCCTTATATAGACATTGAAAAAATATTCATAGGATGATAGTTGGCTTGAGGAATGTCGTAACTGGGGGTGAAAAATAGTACACACAATTGTCCTTTTGTTCCACAAAATCTAGTTAGTGGAAGAAACATTTTTTATTCTTGTACTATGTATTTTTTCCCTCACAATTTGATCTTATCTTCTGTACTTCAGAGGCTTCTGATTCTAAGATGATTGAAGCATGAGAAGAAGAGTTGATCGTTGGGTCTTTAGAAACTTAAGTCTTTAGAAGTTGTTCAGCAGAACCTGTCTTTAGAATCTTTAGCACACAGTCTTCAAAACCCTTGGTCTTCAGATCATTTAGTCTTCAAAACTTCAAGTCTTCAGAGTCTTCAGAGCTTGTTCGACATAAATGGTCTTTAAATTCTTCAGAGTTGGAATCCTATAAGACATTTCAACAGTAAAATTGTGTCTTCTCAAGATCTTTCTGAAGTGAGTTGGTACAGAAGTAGCCTTGCTTCTTTTGCACAGAAGCGGATATTGTCATATCAGAATGATTATGCAAGTGGTCTCCATCAAAGTCAAAACATGTTTGTTAGAACTTCTAAACAACAAAAGTTAAAATAACAAAATTGCTTTCACACAAATACTTATTTGTTATTATCAAAACTTAGAGATATATAGAAGAATCAAATCTTGTCTTACAATCTCCCTTTTTTAGATAATGATAAAATAATGTATTTTGAAGAAACAATTTTGTACAAAGATAATAAATGGGTAATGAAAAATATGAGATCAGAAATATCTTCCTTTATAATAAACACACTCTCCCTGAATATAATACTTATAAGAAAATCTTATCGAATTAGATATGGGACACTAGAGCCTCATTATCAGTTAACATAAGGGATTCTAAAACTTAGAGCCAGGTTAACCACATACTTAGAGCATGATTATGAAAGTCTGATTATAAGAATCTATTATCTCTAGTCAGATCTGTCAGAAATTTATGAATGCCAGAAACTAAATAACGTTTTTGAAAAACATACTAAGAAGAATTTGTATAATATGTTAGAGTGCCAGGATTGTGATTTATAGACAATACATTGATTTCAAAATAACTTTCTTCATTAATACTCCCCTTTTTTTCATAATCAATAGGCAACAAAACAAAGACATCAGAAATAAAATTCTAAAGAGTAGCCTAGAATTTTTCTAAAGGTGGGAGGAGGATGAAGTCTTTGAAGGATCTGAGCAAGAGCATTCTTAATGTTAACATTAAATTCATCTTGCTTATCCATTCTTGATCTTAAGAGCTCTTGTTCCTTATAAATAATTTCCAGAGTATTCAACACTAGATTAGGAGTAGACGATTCAGAACACTCAAGAGCCTTAGAAGCATCTTGCTTCTCTTTCAGAGCAGCTTCTCTCTCAACAACTTCCTTTGCTTCCCTAGAAATTTTCTCAGCCAATTGCCTCTCAACAACTAGTTTCTTTTCAGCTTCCCATTGAGCTTCCAATATGTCTTCAACTTGTTGAACAACATTATGTTAATCTGATTATAGATAGTCTTAATCTTCCAAAGTTCTATAGAAAACCATTTGTTGAATCGAGTCCAGGAGTTACCCAAAGCTGCAGGGTCAACACTAGAACTGGATTCATCAGAAAGCTCCTAAAATCCCTTAACAACATTATCCTTAAAAATAGTAATTGATTCATAAAAGGTAGGAATGATTTGATCAGAAGATTGAAGTTCATGATCAGAAAGGGTTTGGGCAGAGCCTGGGAGTGAAAGGATGTTTGACGATGAAGAATAGTCAAGGTGGTCAGAAAGATTGTTGAATTCTAGTGATTCAGGGTCAGATGTTGGAATTTCTTCTGAAACGGGGATTTTTGTAGAAATAGGTGGTAAAGTGAATATGGAAGTGGTTTAATCAGGAATGGAAGTAGTGAGTGGTAAAGAAAATGAAGATGATGATGTAACAAGTGGGGAAATTATTTGAGATACTATTGTAGAAGATGGGATTGCTCCAGATGAAACTAGTATAGAAACAATGATATTTTGAGTGATAGGTGGTTCCAATGATGTGATAGAAACGATGTGTTGAAAATATTGGGGGTGGAATATGGATTGATGAAGTAACATTACTATTCTTAAAAGCAGTAGCAGTAAAAGCATATTCATAAGACTTACTAGAAGCTTTTTGAAGAGACTTCAAAGCATTTTTAGAATTGCTTCCTTCACCGTGATGCATAGTACGCTTGTGCTTCTTGGTCAATTGCTTCTGAGGAGTAGAATTGCTAGAACGCTTCTTGTTCTTCATCATATTTGAATATCCTTTGGAAGTATCCAAAGTGAAATTAGATATGTCATAACCTTCATTTTCACGCATCTTGACATATAGCGCAATAACATCTAAAGGATCATGCCTAGTGAATAGAGGAAACTCATCCACATGTGTCTGATGTTCCTTTAAAGTTTCATAATTTGTAGCAATTGCTGGTTCGGCCTGAATTTCATTGATAATCTTCATTTTAAAAAGATTCATGTTGTTCATAGGACTTCCTATAACAATCATCAATTTGTCCTTATGATTAAGTTTGTCCAGACTATCCACTAATTTTCCCTCTATTAGAATATATGATATCAGCCTGTCCATAGGAATGTAGTTCCTTGGATTCTTGATATTATATCTGGTTTCTATTATAGTATCTCTGAGATACTTGAATAGAACAAATGGAAGACATGTTTTCTCCTTCTTCAGAATATAGTTCAACATGTACTTCTGATTTGTGTTAATGAAATCTGAAGAACTAGATGAGGGTCTGTGGTAGATGGTTCCCAGAATGATTATATGCCAGACACACAGTTCCTTAGAAAGATCCTAAGACTTGAATGGAGATATTCCAGTTGCAGAGTTGGTGAAGATAGCAGGGTTGATTGTTTGCTTCAGAAATTTGGACTTGGACTTCATCTTATAAAGACGCTTCATACCAGTGTTCTCCATACATAGTAACGTTGCAATTGATTTCTCAGTTATCATGAACTTATTACTCAAGACATGTGAAACTATTAAGTAGTCATCAACTTCATCACGACTCCAGAATTCCTTGAATAGGACCATACAAATGATCAAAATAATTCTTCCAACCTTGAGCTTCCGGTTGCTCAGTCAAATCAATGTCATTGTCACGAAAATTGTCAAAACTCACTAACCATTTACAACAAACATCCAGTTCTGGAAATACAATGCGAAGATCAAATTGAGCAGGACGATCCACAATAGGAATTTCAACAGGTTTTTCAAATGTTCCCAAAGACTCATGTAGAGTTGTTGTAGATATAGTAACTTGAACAATTGATGAAACCATTTGAGCAGATTCAGTGATTTGAGCTTGTTCAAATTGTTGAGAAAAATCGTAAGCACTTTGTTATTTAGCATCCATTATTAAAAATGAAAGAGATTATGAACACATAAGGGTTTTAGGTTTTCTAAGAGAAAAGTGTGGAAGTGAAGTAGCATAGTGTGTGAAGTGAGAAATTTGGTATTTATAAATAATAATGATTATAGACAAATAAGGAGTATAGGTAGTAATTATTTAGAAATTATAGCCTCGAAAAAACACAATGCTCGACGTGTCACTTCAACGGTTAGGTATGATCGGATGTGTGACAAGTATCACAGAAGATCACAATCGTATATTTTAATGGACACAATTGATGTTTCAAAAGTCAAGAATACCAAGAGGTATCTGACATAGATAAGTTTCTGATGAAAACATCTTCTAACTTGTAGAAGTATCTTTATCAGAAAGTCAAATAAAATTAATCAGAAAATAAATATTTTCTTAGAGTCAGAATCTCTTTTTATAGAAAGAGACTAAACATATTTTGATAAAATTTATTTTGGACAAAGGTCCATATTGAAATTCTTCAGAATGAACATAAATCTATCTTCAGCTAAGGCTTTTGTAAAGATATCAGCCCACTGATGTTTTGTATCTATACATTTTAAATATAAAATCCCTTTTTGAAAATACTCTGATGAAATGATGTTTAATTTCAATATTCTTAGCTCTTGAATGTAAAATGGGATTCTTACTTAAACAAATAGCAGTTGTGTTATCACAAAAAATATGAATGTTACCCTCATAAATCTGAAAATATTCAAGTTGATTCTTCATCCAGAGCATCTGAGTACTACAAAGAGGTGTTGATATATACTTTGCATCTGCAGTAGATAATGCAATGGTTGATTGTCTGCCCAAGAGACGAGGTTGTTTCCCAGAAACTGAAAGTTTCCAAAAGTACTCTTCCTTCTATCTCCAGCATAATCTACATCACAATAATCAGATAGCTTGTACTCTGATGTTTTCTTATACATCAAACCAAGGTTAGTTGTTCCCTTAAGATCCCTTATCATTCTCTTGATAGTTATCAAGTGAGTTTCCCTTGGATCTGATTGGAAATGATCCACAAGCAAACACCAAACAAAATATCTGGACGAGAAATAGTTAAGTACATAAGAGAGCCTATCATACCACGATAGAACTTCTGACAAACCTTTTTACTTGCTTCTTCTTTATCCAGAATGTATGTTGGATGCATGAAGGTCTTTACCGGTTTGCTTTCTGACATCTCAAACTTCTTCAGAAGTTCTCTTGCATACTTGCTCTAATGATTATATGTTCCTTCTGGATGTTGATCAATCTGGATTCCCAAAAAGAATCTGAGTTCTCCCATTAGACTCATTTCAAATTTTTTCTACATTAACTTAGAAAACTCCTTGCAAAAAGAAGGATTAGCATAACCAAAAATAATATCATCTACATAAATTTGCACAACTAGAATATCATTCTTAAATGTTTTGCAAAATAGTGTAGTGTCTACTTTCCCTTTGGTAAAATCATTTTCCAAAAGTAAACTACTAAGTCTATCATACCAATCTCTGAGAGCTTGTTTCAGACTGTATAATGATTTCTTTAGTTTAAAAATAAAATCTGATTTCTGAGAATTCTCAAAGCCAGGGGGTTGGTGTGCATACACTTCTTCAAAAAAATACCCATTTAAGAATCCACTTTTAACATCCATTTGATAAAGAATGATGTTATTATTAATAGTGAAAGAAACTAATAAGCGTATATATTCTAAAATGGCGACTGAAGCAAAGGTCTCAATATATTCAATCCCTTCTTGCTGAAAATAACCTTGTGCAACCAGGCATGCCTTGTTTCTGACTACCTCGCCCTTCTTGTTCAGCTTGTTTCTGAAAACCCACTTGGTTCTGTGGAAACCCTTAGGTTTTTGAACAAGATCCTATACATCATTTCTGGTGAACTGATTCAATTCTTCTTCCATGGCCAGAATCCAATCATTATCTTGACGAGCTTCTTTTATTGAGGTTGTTTCAATGAGATACACCAATTCAAGAAGTGTTTCTTCAGAAGGTCTGAATGAGGATCTGGTTCTGACTAGAGCAACTTTATCTCCCAATATCAATTCTTCAGAATGAGAAGTATTTAATCTATTCTTATTCTAAGTTAGACTGGTTATTGTTTCTGGTGAAGGAGTATCTGAACCTTCAGTTTCTATAACTTTGTCTTCTTCTCCCTCTTGGGATTCTAAAAACTTGATCTTCAGATCTGCAAACTTTTAAACTAGCTCTGACATTTCAGGGTCAGGCTTATCATCGAATCGGATATGAATTGATTCCTCCACAATTCATGTTTTTGTGTTATAGATTTTGTATCCCTTAGAGCGTTCAGAGTATCCCAACAGAAGACACTTTTGTGCTTTGGAGTCAAACTTTCCAAGACTCTCTTTAGTATTTGGCATAAAACAAATACAGCCAAAAGGATAAAAGTAAGAAATGTTGGGCTTTATATTCTTCCATAATTCATAGGGAGTCTTACCCAGAATAGTTCTTATAGAGATCATGTTCTGAATATAGCATGATGTGTTTACTGCCTCTGGCCATAAATGCTTTGCCATGTAAGTTTCTTGGATCATGGTACGAGCCATTTCTTGAAAAGTACTAACCTTCCTTTCCATAACTCCATTCTGTTGTGGAGTTCTGGTACAGGAGAAATGATGGGATATGCCTTGGGAATCAAAGATATCCTCAAAGTATATGTTCTCGAACTCACCACCATGATTACTTCTGACTCTGACAATTTTTCATTCCTTCTCCGTTTGCACTTGTAAGCAAAAGGTAGCGAACACAGAATGAGACTCATCCTTTTGCATTAAGAATTTTACCCACGTCAGACGGCTATAGTTATCTACAATGATTAATCCATACTTCTTACCATTTATTGATGCAATTTTCACTAGAGAAAAAAGATCAAAGTGAAGATGTTCTAATGGTCTTGAGGTAGAGACAACATTCTTTGCTTTAAAAGCAGTTTTTGAAAATTTTCCTTTCTGACATGCTTCACAAAGAGCATCTGAAGAATACTTCAGATTAGGCAAGCCTCTCAATAAATTAAGCTTATTTATCTGAGAAATATTCCTCATGCTAACATGACCCAATCGTCGATGCCAAAGCCATTGCTCTTCAGAAATAGACATAATATATTTGACATTATGATCCTTAAGATCAGATAGTCTAATTTTGTAAATGTTTTTCTTTCTCTTTCCATTAAAAATGATAGAGTCATCCTACTGACTTATAGCCTTACATGACTTTTGATTGAAAAAAATGTCATATCCTTTGTCACTAAGTTGGCTAATTGACAACATATTATGCATTATCCATCGACTAACAGAACATTGGTAATAGAAGTAAGTTTATCATTACCTATTATTCCAGAGCCAATGACCTTACCTTTATGGTTCCTCCAAAACCGACGGATCCTCCGGGATTAAGTTCTAAATTTTAGAACATATGCCTTCTTCCCGTCATGTGACGTGAGTAGCCACCGTCCATATACCATGACTGGTGTTTCAACTGAGATGCTAAGGATATCTTCAACATGGATGATCTTATCTTTAGGTACCCATCTTTTGAGTCATCCCAGAGTTTCTGAAAAATTTGGGTCTCTGTGGAGAAGGATAATATAAAGGAATTTGTGCATGATACTTTGGTTTGTGTTCATATTTATATGTCTGTGAAGGTGTACCCACAAGCTCATAACAATCAAGTCTAGTACTAGAAGGTACGAAATGATCAGAGAGAGGTTTTGGTTTTACATGTAGGCTTTCATCAAATTTGGAAGTTTATGTACACCCCAAACCTTTCTTATCATTTCTACTAACACCAAAGATCATTGAAGCTAACTTGCTTCTATCTATGCTTTTATCTAGAAAATGTTGGAAGGCTCTATCATACTTGTGGATACAATTAATACAAGAGATATTAGAGAATAATTTTTCTTCAAGAATAGAAATCTTGCTATTTAAAGCACATTTAACATTTTTCAAAGAGAAAATAGTTTCGTCCAAGGAAGAATTACTCTACTCAAGCTTATCTCTTTCTTCAGAAGTAGTTACATGAATTTATTTAAGATCCTTGTATGTACTTTGAATTTTCTGATATTTTTCCAAATTTTTTGAAAGACACGACTCTAATTCACAACGAGCGAGTTTAGATAATACCTCTTCAAAGTCTAAGTCTGAATCTGATTCTGATTCTGATTTTGATCAGTCGAAGGTGTAGTTCGACGAAGTACTACTGAAGGTACATTGACTAGAAGTTTGAAATTCAAATAAAAGAGGGAATGTTTTATTCTTATCCGTTTCGGAAAGGGACAGGTGGCATACATTTAAGGATTAAAGAACATACAGAGTGACACTTGTCTCATTCTCGTTTGAAGTCTATTAATAGCGGTTATTTTGATTGTTTTAAATAGTCAGTTCTAGTGTTAGGATTGAGTGTTTTCAATTGTGTACAAAAACTTTGTTTTTACTCAAAGTATCAAGTGTCAAGAGAAACGAGTGTGAGAGAAATGTACGTGGAATAAAACCATTTTTATTCAATACAATTTACCAAGTTTTACATTAAAGTTTATCTATACTTGTCCATTTTATTTTATCTTCTTTACCAGTATTTCGATTCAAACCCTTTTATAACTTACTTTTCATTTACACTTTGAAAAACATTTTTCTTTATTGCTTTATGAACACTTTAGTAGTGTCTGTTGTCATTTGCGGAATTTCCTATAGAATATTATTTCGAACATGTCCTAGGATTAGTCTGATCAATCCTCTGAGTCACCAATGTTAGATTTGGAAGATCAGCGGTTGTTTACCAAATTTCATAGTGAACAAATTGGAACGCCCAATGAGACAATGCTAAACATTTTTTCCGGAAAAAAGAAGATTTTTTTCTCTATGTTTAGGAAAATTTGCATCATTTTTTGTTTATGTGATCGCTTCGCAAGTGCACGGATCTATCGAAGTAATATAAAAGATTGTCGAACCACAGAGACCAATGTCAAACTATTGTAATATATCGTTGCGGTGAAAAGCTAAGGCTAGAGATTGTCACGGATAAAAACGATAAATAAAAGGGTCTAAAACAAATAAGGGAACTAAGGCCATAGAGTGATTTCCGGGGTTCTTAGGGACTCTTTGGTTCCGGGGCTAAAATGAATGATGAAGTTGTTTTGACGAAAATACCAACCTAAAGGTTTGATCTCACACTCTCGCGCTATTGACCGAGCCACGGCCAATAACCCCAAGATTTTTCTCTCGCTCGCTCGCTCGGTAATTAAAGGACATCTTTTTGAAGATGGATAAGATCGAAATGAAATACCTAAAGCGCTCTCGTTGTGTTTAGGTTCCAGTGTCATGTGCCTACTATTTGACGTGTACCTCAAACTCTCGCTCTATTAGACTCGTCTTAGTGCATTTCTCACTCTCGTGACAAAATGCTGGTAAGAAGCCTCTCGCTCTCATGACAAGACTACCTAAATTAATCTTAGAACACAAAACCAGAATTTCAAACATACAAGTAGTGTCAGTTATCCTAAAGAGTCTCGTCGAGACGACGGTCATCAAACTACGGGCTCATGCAAATTTAGCTAGACACATAATTAAACATAAACAAACTAAACACAATAAACATAATTAAGGACAACATGCTTGAACAATTATAGAATACGATAGCAATATAGAATACGGTAACAATATAGAATACGATAACTATAATAATAAAGTGATAAATAAAGAACCTGTAAATGACTTGAAATAAATACGGGAATTGAAATAGAGAAAATGGAAATGAAATAATCTTATATTAATATGATGATAAGGTTGATCCAAGATTACAGAGAAAAAGACAGAAAGTAAGCGATTGTGACAACCCCTCGATGTGAGTGATTGTCACTTTTACATGTATTATAATGCTTAAATCTATGAAAAAAATTTGGCAGCGCTTCCACGCACAAACTTGGATTCAAATGCAGATCTTTTAGGGTCTATTTATAGAAGAATTTTGGCTCCAAGAAATCTGGGACAATTTGAATTCAAAACGGAGCAAAACTGCCAAACTGTTGCTGAAAAACTGCTCCCACGCATAATGGTGATCCTCGTATGCAAATGGCGAACACCATTTGTTCAAAACGTGATTTCCCTCCTTTTTTGAGTAATGGCGAACGCCATTCCTCAAGGCAAAGCACATTGCAAACGCCATTTGGCTAGAGGAGGCAGAATCATCATTTTTCTGCACTTTCTTCACTCTTTAGCTCAGATTTCTCTCTTTTTTCCATACTTGCCGATTAAACACCTGTCAAGACAAAACAAAGAGAAACATAAGCAAATCAAAGCAAATAACATGAAAGACTCGATTAAAAGATACTAAAAATTCACGTAATGAATCGGAAAATACGATATGAATTTGAGTTATCAAACTCCCCAACACTTAGGCTTTTGCTTGTCCTCAAGCAAACTCCCCACTAGGTAAACAATTAAGTGCATCGTTCAACTCTTAAGAACGACAAAACCAAATGGTAAGGTACTCGAATGCTAGTCCAATGCTAAACGAATAGGTACTAAATAGTGAAACTAAGGATACCGTAATGACACAAATCCACCTAAAGAGGACAAAGATTCCCCTCCTATGCAACATCAGTCTGAATCATGACATTATACTTTGACCTACTGTCAACCATTCTATTTTGCTTCTTTTTAATTCTTGTTCAATCACATTAATCCATTATCTTTTTTCTTACATGGTAATCGAACCTGTTAGTGTTTGATCTCTTATTCACAAAATTTGTCTTTTCTTTTTCTTTTTCTCTTTGGTTTTTTTCTTTTGCTTAAGAATTTCATGATTCTGCTCCTTTGGGCTAAATGGTCGGGTGAGGACCACCTAACTTAGTAGGAACAAGTCTTTGATTCACATTTTTCTAATAAAGCACATAAACACAACTTTGAGATCAACACATATTTGCATTAGTTCGTTACTTAGTTCGCATCTAAGGATGGTGTTGACGGCTAAGATAACCTAATCAAGAAGCTACATAGAACTTTATAACATGGTCTCGACATAATGCCTATCTAAACTAACATCACATAATTGGAGACTCTAGGGTGTAAAAAATGGTACCGATCTTTTCAAAACTTTCCCAAGTCCAGACTAACATATCCTGAGCAAAATAAAGTAACTTATTTTGTGTCATGTTGTCGCTCCCCCGAAAAGACACCAGGGTCCCAGGGTGCAGACGCGAACAGTCAGCGAAGATAGAAAAATGAAGTGAACTGAATAGAGTCTCCAGCTAGGCATTTTTATCCTGAAGGAAAGGTAATGCTGCATAAACCTAGAAAGAGATGGATAAGACGGTTGTGAACTAGACAAACTGAGAAAGGGGGTTGGTTACAACCTGGGAAGGTATTAGCACCCAGATTGTCCGTCGTACTCGACGGGATCCACGCTTAAGAGATTGTGTTTAAAGGGGTAGTGTACGTGCTATCTGTGTGCAAAAGCTGCAAAAGAAAATACAAGTGTCAGTGCAAAAAGTGTGAATTGCTCAGGAACTGAGGCTTAGAAAAGAAGCTGGAAGAGGGGGAAGACACTGAGACTTTTGTTCGATAACATTTAAGTTATGCCTATGTATCCTCTCGTGCAATGAGGAAGTCAGAACACCGTAGTTAGACTCAAAGAGACTGAAAAAGATTGACTGTGAACTGCTTACTTGTCTATGCTCAAGTGTATGACTCGTCTGGCTCGAGTGCTAACTGTCTTGCATTAGACGGAAGAAGCAAGTTCTCGCTTATAGAGTGAACGTGATGAGAAAAGAATCCCGAAGGAGACGTTTATTGTTTTTTTTTTGTGTTTTCAGTTTTTTATTGTTTTTGGTGTTTTGCATAAGTTAATGAGCTTAAGCCTAAATCAAGGGCTTGTAAACGCATTATATCCTCCCTGATTAGGGATAATGAGCCTACCTAAGTATGAGATAAGCATCTCAACTTATTTACCATGATGATGTAGGATTAAGATCATTAACCTACTTGTGATTAATTTGATGTTTTTGGGTTTTTGTTTAGTGTTAAGTAATGAGTTTGATCTCTAATCACAGATTAGTGAACTCATTACACCATCCTAATAGAAGGATAACAGATGAGAACACCTAAGCTGAGGAAGATACCTCAATTTAATCCATGGTTAGGGATTAAATTCATTATATAAAAAAGCCTTTATTAAGTGGATTTTAATTAAGGGATGAGATTAAGAAGTGGATTTTATGGTTTGTAAGACAACTTGAGGGGGACTTGTCCATTAAACACTAGGGCTAGTCCTTCTTAACCATAAGGAAGAATTAGAACCCTAATGTAAGGCCCAAGTTACAAGATAAAGTCTTAGTGATTATTAGATGATTTGATTAAGAGGTTTAAACAAATTAAAGGCTTAACACTTAGGATTAAAGTTATACACTCCATCCTAAGAGAAGGATGCAGGCATAACCCTAATTCCAAAGTCCTAAAACTTTAAGAGTTTAGTCTCTGATTATTGAGATGAGAAGAGAGACTCAAAGAGACCCAAAGGTAAAAAGCTAAGGGGGACTAATTAAAACCCTAATCATTATCATTCTTGTATATCCTAAGGTTTGTGAGGCTTAAGAAATATCTTCAAGGAAGCCACCAATGGAAGAAGCAGATGAAAGGAGGAGGAAGCAGAAGAATAAGTTACTTACTTCACTGAAGAAGATAAGTAACTTGAAGGGAGAAAGTGATAGAGATGGAACATAAGTGAATCAAATTCACTTCTAAGACAAGTTAAAATGCATATGAAAGGGATAAGAAGAAGTGAGAGGTGAAGGAAAATCCACCTCCCAAAATAACTTACCAAACCTGAAAGTGTTAGCATGAATGCATAAAGTATAAAGCATAAAGAAATGAAGTGAAATGAGATGCAATGATCAAAGTCAGAAGTGCTTATGCCATGTAAATTCCATGTGAGATAATTCAAAGCCATACAATATGCATATGTGTGATCATACAAAGATGAGATGCAAAGGAAGCATGCTTTGAAGTTTGAAAACACATGAAAGTTTATGAAATAAAATGAATTCTAATCATGGAAAATGAATGAAGAAATGATCAATCAAGATTCTAACATGCCCTAAGATGTCTATGATTACATATGAATTCATGAAATGTCATTGCAAGTTCATGTAATGATGCATATGCTAGGTGAATGCAAATGAACATGAGAAAATAGGGTTTTGAGGACATGTGAGATGCAAATGGATAAAACAAAAGTATATGACATGATAAAAATTTTAAATTAAGCTCAAACAAACCCTAATCCAATATTAGGTCACACCCCAAAGGAGAAGGTCAGAAGCCTAACCTATCAAAAGTTATGATTTTCCTAAGTTTTCTAGGGTTTTTGGGTGGTTCAAAGGGGAAAATGCAAATCAATTTGAAAATTCAAGATAAATTTATGAGGAAAAAGACCTATAAACTATATGCAATATGTAACACAATGCAAAAAGAATCAAGTTCAAACTCTTCTTTGTTAGGCAGAAATGCTTTTTTTTAAGTTAGGGTTAAAAAAATGTGATTTTTATGACCCTTAATTCAAAGAAAATTGGCAAACTATGATCAAACCTAAAAATAAATTTGTGTTAAGAGTTTGAAAATGATTCTAAATGTATTGGAATGATTCATGATTTTTTTGGTGATTTTTAGAAACCTAAATGCATTTTTAATTAATTAAAATACTTTAATTAATTAAGAATAACATTTAAATGTTTTAAAAATAATCTTTTAATGCAAAAAATAAAATAAAATTATTTTTGGATTAAGAAAAATATTTGAAATCAGGATGCAAAGTTTCATATTTTTTGAAGGCTTTTTGATATTTTAAAATAATTATGCAAAAGAAATGAAAATAAAATGAATTAAAATGCAAGTCAGCGCATCTGAAGGCTGAGATTCAAACTAGGGAAGGAGGGAATTGACCACACGCGCATCTGGACGGCTCTCATTCAAACTGGGTTAATTACCATTAATTAATTAAATAATCAGAATTAATTTTAAGTGAACTAATCCTGACCACTCGTTCCTAATCAAAACAAGATCCAAGGGCCTAGAACGCATCGGGAAATTAAAACCCTAATTAAGCCCTAATTAATCTCAGGTGACCGGAGCTAAGCTCCGGTCATCTTCTCCGGCCAAACTCTCACATGAGTTCCCTCAAAACATCACCCCAAGCCCCCAAAATCTCCAGAATCGTTCCACTAACCACCCTAAACATTAATCCAGCCCCAAAAATCATTTATTATTCATCATTAACAAGATTCGAACAAGAACATCAAAACGACAAAAGTTTCAGACCACGCATACATACTCATTTCTTAATCATTTTCAAAACAAAACACATCATAGTGATCTAGAGAGCATGCAGAATCATTTTATAACTTAAAAGAAGATTTCTGGAAAAAACGTTCTTGATGACTACCTGAGATGATGAACTGCAAATATGAACTTTCAGAGCTCCTCCTTTGTGCAATCCACCCCCGTTGACCTCCTGAAGCTATTGGCAAGATTTAATGAAGCTTAGAGTGGCTATTTTGAGTGTTTGGTTTCTGAAGTTACAGAAATCGTGTTTGAGTTTGAGAGTGTTTTAGGCTATTGTGATGGGTGGGAAATGATCCTGGGGTGATGCTGAGTTGATTGGTGGAAGAAGTTTGAAGTTTTGATGGTTGTGCTATGAATTTCGAAGAGAGGAAGGTTTCTTGAGGTTTTTGGAAATCTGAGTGTATGAGAGGTTTCAGCCTTGTGTGTTGTGTGTTTTATGGTCTATGATGTTTGTATAAACCAATGAGATTGCTCAGAAAGTGGGTGGTGGCACAGCTTGATTGGAATGGTCCATTTTGCAAAAATTCAAAGTGAGGTGTACTTGAAGCATGACACGGGTCAAAGGTTTTTTGGAGGGGTTTCTGGCCTCAGCTTGGTTCAAGGATGGTCATGGGATTGATTTTTATGTGCTGGAAGGCTTGGATGAAGAGATTGAATAGATTTTGCAACTTTCCCTCTTTGAAATTTCTTGGATCACAAGTCATGAAAACCCTAGGTCCAATGCATAATTATGATATTTTGAATTTGCATAGCCATTTTATGAAGTGTTTATGCACATTAGAGGTCATTAGAATGCTTGGCAAGTGAAATTGCAAAATTCCCTCTTTGGCATGAACTTGAAAATTATGTGATTTTTGCCAACTTTGAAAGGCTGTATCTTGAGTTCTAAGATGAATCAAAACATGTTCTTGTAATTTTAAAAAGGGAAAAACTAATCTACAACTTTCATGCCCAAGAATTTTTCATTTGAAGCATTTTTGGTCATGAAAGAGGAGGTTGAAAATCTTTCCCAAAATGGAAAGTTTGCATTTCAAGTCATTTCCAAAAATGGCAAGTTTGCAATTGGCTCAAAATTCTTCAATCTTGTGAACTTCCAACCACTTATAAGATCAAGTAAAGATCATTGAACTTCAATTTGATGAAAATACCCCTTTGGTTCCATTGTTGGGGGCCTCAGATGCCCTGATTTTGACTTAACTTGCTCAGGAAGTTACCCAGTGAACATATGACTTCCACAATGAGTTTCTTCATCAAACTTGGTACACATGATCCTTATGAAATATTAAGTACTTTAGAAACAAGAATGACCCAAAAATTTGGGGTTAAGACCTCTGAAACCAAAACCCTAATTTTGGTCATCTGTGCAGTGAAACCCTAGATCTGCTTCCATGCCTTTGCCAATTTTGTAATCTCTTGACTTCCATGAACTTTGGGGAGCATAATATGATGATAGAACACACATGGACCCTCTTGGAAAGATTTGAGACCTTTGGGATGGCTCAGATGGATTCTTGGACTGCTCAGATCACAAACCCTAGATGCAAATGGACTTGAACTATGCAGTGACACAAACATGCAATATGAGTTGTAATGCTTATGCTGAAACAAAGATGAAAGATCACAAGCCATGGTGTGATGAAGAGTGAGGGCAAATTTGGGGTGTTTACAGCTTCCCCTATTCAAGCATGAGTTACTGTGCATGATGTAAGCATCTGGCTTATCAGACAAACAAGATAACTTGTGGTTGAATACCAAAGACAGTCCAAAATTTGCACTCGCTGGGGAGAAGAAGAAAAGGGATATAAATTGTAAAAGGTAGTATAGTATGATTATCAAATGATAGCGATGGAGGACGACCATCGAGAAGAGGACGACTGTCGGGGATGAAGCGGTAAGTAAAGCAATGACAGGGACAGCCGACAAGCTAGGGAGATAAAGAGATCATGATGGGGACGACCATCGGGTAAGGAGATAAGATTCTTTGGGGATTAAAGTAATGAGAAAAGCAATGATTGGGACAGCCACCAGGCTTGGAAATTAAAGTAAACAATGATGGGGATGGCCATCGGTTAAAGAATAAAATGAAATAATGATGAGGGACGGTCATCAAAGGTGAAGGACGGTCATCTAGTAGGGGACGACTGCTCTTTATCACGACATAGGACAAATGTCGGATAGAAAAGGTCGACGATAGGGATGGCCATCAGATAAAAATGATGAGGGATGATCATCAAAAGGTGAAGGACAATCACCTAACAGGGGACGGCTGCTCTTAATATCACAACATAGGACGAATGTCGGATAGAAGGTTCCAATAATGGGAATTCCACTGGGGAAAGGATGAGGGACGGTCATCTAAAGGTGAAGGACGATCACCTGGCAGGGGACGGTTGCCGAAAGTATCACGACATAGGACGAATGTCGGATAGGAGAAAGTTATTTTGTTGGTGACTTACTGGGAAACGGTAAACACGGACGAGTGCTTACGCTTTCAAAGGATATAAGTGTATAAGTGTTTGACGATGTGTATAGACTAAAGATGCAGACGTGCATCCTTAGAACCATGATACGGACGAGTATCGGTAGAAACAAACGCTGACGCATGTTCAGAGATGATGATACGGACGAGTACCAACTGGTTAACAAAGAACACAGACGAGTGTCGGATCTGTTAAGGAGTGATATAAACAGGATACGGACGAGTATCATGGACTTCTGTATAAGTGTGTACAAGTATTGATTCGTTGGTGAGGTATATGCAAGACATGAACGAGTGTTCGACTTGCTGGGAAAAATGACACGGACGAGTGTCAGATATATATAAATATAAACAGGCATCTGTTTTGAGAATGCAAAGGAGATGCTTTGGCTTTTTGTGGGGATAGGATGACACGGACGGGTGTCGAAAAGAACATGTTATGAACAAGTATTTGTACTTGAGAGTGCAAAGGAGAAACTTTTCCTTTTATGTGCAAGGGATGTATTTTGTGTATTGCTGATGAAATATTGATGGTAATTGCAGGTGGATGGCTCGAATCTGGCTTGTGATCATGCAAATGTTTGATTTTTGCCGTAATGCTCCGTATTAGACGGAATGTTATGCTTATTTGGTGAATATGATGCAATTGCTATGATTATGAAAAAGAGAAACCGATCCGAGACTCAGATCCTGCTGGGATGAAGATCTCTGGCTGATCTGCTTGGAAGAATAACCCGGCTGGGGAAGAGATCACTGATGGATCTGTCAGGAGGGAGACCTCTTCTTGGGGTGATAGATCATTGGTAGATCTACCTGTAAGGAGAACTCAGCTGGGGAGAAGGAATCTCCAGTCACTTTGTTGGGTATGGGTTTCAGGCATTGCTCTTCTGGGGAGAGAATGGAAACTCTGCGGTGAGACAGTTCCCATTAACTTTGCTGAGGAAGAGAGAGATTTGGCATCCTGGTGGGGAATATGAAATTCCTTGACAACCTTGCTGTGGAAGAGTTGTCAGGTATTGCTCGGGGAGGTAATGACTTCTAGGAAGTAGCATGCTGGGGATTCAGTGCTTGTCATGCCCCATGTTGTGTATTGAATACCTGCAACCTGTTAAGACAAAAGAAACGCACAAGTATCCTGAGGTATCCCTAATCGGATTCTGTCATAGGAGTTAGACTTTCATGAAAGTAAATATATTTCCTGCAAGAATTTATTAATAAATGGCTCATTCGTTTTATGCAAGTACTGTATCATGAATATTGGACATTTTGATAACGAAACAAAAATGTACAAAACGAGATGTGACTGAAAACTCTGATTTTATTAATCTGGGTGCCCTGAATTGGCAAATACAATTAAAGAAACATATCCCCTGAAATGAGGGGATTGTTGTAAATTGAGAAAATAAAGGTGTTGGCAATGTTGACGACGATGTTCCAGTGAACTTCCTTTGCTATGACCTGTATGACCTTGACGTTCTTCTTATCTTGCTTTCTAAAGAGGGTTGATTCTGACTGATGCTTTGTCCTTTCGAGGTTCGCCATGTTGTGAGTGATACAGACGAATTCAGAATGCAGTTGTTCGCTTATTCCCTGATTTTGCGTGGATCGCCCTTTCGGGTTTTAAATCCACCGGGATACCCATTTTTTCCTGAGCTGTCCAATGCGGCTTTTCAACTCAGCGGGTGTACATTTTTTTTATTTTCCCTTATTTTTGCCCGAGTCTTTTATTCTGTTTTTGAATCGCAGGGATGCCCTATTTTTGCCTAGACGTACATTATGTTTTTATGTCTAGCTGTTTATTTTATGCGAAGTATTTATTAACTGCATCTGAATTCACAGGGGATAAGAAATCTTCGCCATCCATAGTAGTGAGCATCAGTGCTCCACCAGAGAAAACCTTCTTTACTATGAATGGGCCATCGTAGTTTGGAGTCCATTTGCCCCTGTGGTTTGTATGAGGAGGAAGGAGTCTTTTCAGAACAAGGTCTCCCACTTGGTATTCCCGAAGCCTGACTTTCTGATTGAAGGCTTTCTTCATCCACTTTTGATATAACTGCCCATGACAAATGGCAGCTAGTCTCTTCTCTTCGATCAAATTCAATTGATTGTACCGAGACCGGACCCATTCTGCTTCATCCAGCTTCACATCCATCATTACACGTAAGGAGGGTAGCTTAACTTCAACAGGTAGGACTGCCTCCATACCGTACACAAGCTGATAAGGTGTTGCCCCAGTAGACGTTCTGATTGATGTTCGGTACCCATGAAAAGCAAATGGTAGCATTTCATTCCAGTCTTTGTAAGTAACCACCATCTTCTGCACAATTTTCTTGATGTTTTTGTTAGCTGCCTCAACAACGCCATTCATCTTTGGCCTGTAAGGAGAAGAGTTGTGATGTTGGATTTTGAAGTCCCGGCACAGTTCTGCCATCATTTTGTTGTTCAAATTGGAACCATTATCAGTAATGATTCGCTTGGGAACTCCATATCGACAGATGATGTCTCTCTTCAGAAATCTGGCTACCACTTGCCTGGTGACGTTTGCATACGAAGCTACTTCAACCCACTTGGTGAAGTAATCAATGGCTACCAGGATGAATCTGTGACCATTTGAAGCAGTTGGTTCAATCTTTCCAATCATGTAAATGCCCCACATGGCAAAGGGCCAAGGTGAAGACATTACGTTCATAGGATTTTGAGGCGCATGCACATTATCCACGTAGATCTGGCACTTGTGGCATTTTCTGGCATAGGTACAACAGTCTACATCCATTGTGATCCAGTAGTAACCCGATCTTCATAATTTCTTAGCCATTGCATGTCCTCCAGCATGGGTACCGAAAGATCCTTCATGCACCTCGTGCATCAGCAAGTTTGCTTCTTTCATGTCAACACATCTGAGTAGCACCATGTCAAAGTTTTGCTTGTATAATGAACCATCTGCATTAAGGAAGAAACTACCGGCCATCCTTCTTAATGTCTTCTTATCATTGGATGATGCCCCAGGTGGGTATGTATGATTCTCCAAGAAGCATTTGATGTCGTGGAACCAAGGCTTGTCATCACTAGCAGCGTCCACAGAGAATACGTATGCCGGTTGGTCCAGTCTGGATATTGTGAGGAACTCTTTAGTTTTGTATGATAATAAATTTTATGCGTTTGTGCTTTTAACATATGCTTTGTATTGATACACTTTGTATGCATTGCAAGCCTTTAACACATGTCTTATTTTTGAACAAAAATTTGACTTTTGCTTCTGTATGTATCGATTCATTCGCAAGATGTATCGATACATAATATCCTTGTATTTCTGAAATAAGTCAAATGTATCGATACATTCACATCATTCATCGATTCATGCTGTAGAGATGATTCTGGAATTTCTGCTATGAATCGATACATTCGCAACATGCATCGATTCATGCTGTAGAAATGATTCTGGAATTTCTGCTATGAATTGATACATACGCAACATGCATCGATTCATTGTATTTTCATTTCTCTGTTTTTTTATTCGTTCAGTATGTATCGATTCATTCCATTATGCATTGATACATAACAGTGTAAAAACCATCATGTATCGATTCATTCGCATCTTGTATCGATTCATTATTCTGTTTCTATTTCTAACAGATTCTGTCAAGTATATGAATGTTTTCTGTTAGTGCAGCAAACATATAGAGAAATTGCAGTGAATTTCAGGGTTAAGAATATTGAAGAACACATCAAGAAAAGTAGTTTTGGGTGTGAATTCAATTGTGAGCAGGATTGAAACCTAAGAAGTAAATTCATCTTCATCATCTTCTCAATTACCTTGATTCAAGAACAACCACACATAATCAGTGTTATTCTGTGAATTAGAGGATCAAGAGATAACGTTCAGTGGTACGATCGGTGATCCAGCTGAGTTGAAGAGTGAAAGAAGGTTTCAAGGAAAAACCATCTGGGTTTTCCTTCAAGAACGGGCGTATTCTTGAGGGTTTGTCAGTCACGTTTACAAAACAGATTCAGCCACAGCGTAAGGTTTGGAAATTGGGAGATTTCACAAATAGATCGTGGAACCGGTGAATTGTTTGTATTACTTGCAAGGGAATCTTGATTTGGATCAAATCAAGTGAAGGTTCATACAATAGGAAGATCTAGGTGTATAGATTTCTGGTTTTTGTATAGTGTCAGACCCTAATTTTTGACCTAAGATTTTTCGCATCTCATCTGCATATCTCATACAAACAAGATCATGTACTGGTTCGTGTATCCTTCTCAGTTGCAGGTCTTTGCTTCGCAGGAGATCATCTTGTTTAATTATTGTTATTTGTTTATATATTCACTAACTTCTAACCAAAATATCAAAAAAAATATATGTTGCAGTTGCTTCTTCTTCTTCTCTGTGTTGCAGGATTTCAAGGAAAGTGCTGTGATTCCAATTCAAATGCGTTTGTTCAGTCACAATTCGATTCAGATGGACGTTTGACCTGATCTTGGTCAAACTATCAAGAGATTGTTTCGACTGCAAGTTGTGTGGGCCAGTGGTCTGTTTCTCATACTGTGCGTATTCAAAAAGTTCAAGCTGTGTTGTGTGCAAAATTCATCAGTTATCAGGCAGTATTTGATGCGAAATTGGTTCAAATCTTTAATGTGCATCAGATTATCAGCAGTTCATCTGAGGATTTATTTTCCTCAGTATGGTTTCGAATTATCAGGACTGATTTCAGATGTTGGTTGCAGCTTGATTGGCAAATTATTCAAGTGGATTTGTGATGACTGTGTTCATTTTATCAGTGGCTTGTTGAGAAAATCAGAATTGGTTGTGGGCCTAGGACCATTTCATATCCATTTTCGATTAAACCATTCTTTCCAATTTTTCTATCATCCATTTTACTCAACGATCATTTTTCATTATTCTAAACCATTTTCAATCTATCCAATTAGTATTCAATAGTCATTTTTTATCCATTTCAATCAATTCTATTTTTATTTTTTTTTTAATTTCATTTATTAGTACCCAAATTACCAGTTTTTTTAATCCTTTTCCAATCCAATATTCATTTTCCATTTTTTGTTCTAAAAAAAATTCCAATTAAATCAAGTGTTTCTTTTTCTATCCATTATTAAAAAAAACCTTTCCATTATGTTATAAGTTTTTTTTTGTTTTTTTAGGTCCCTTTACTACCCAACAATACAATTTCACCAATGTTCACAAAAAAAAATAATAGGCCCCACAATTTCTCAGCAGCTTCTCAACAAAGCCATCACACATAGCCTCCCACAACCTCACAAAATTCCAAGCCGTAAATGCATTTGCCAAACCAGCCGCACAAGCTGTACTTCGCTAACACCTACTAACATCATCTCAAGCAGCTCAGCTTACTTTCCAACAACCCAACAAACTTCAATCCCAAACCTAAGCACACTTTGCCCAAGATTTCACGCACGCATATTCAGCCGCGGCAAGCTCACAATACCCAGTTCCGTACCAGCCACACAGCTTCTCAATAACAACAACAAGCTTACGAACACGCTGAACTCCAACAGCTTTCAAGGCCAAGCCACTTGCTTCAAGCCAACACGCAACAACAACTTCCCGCATCCCGTAAGCCTCAGTTACCAACTTGCCCAACACATCAAGCCATCTTGCCCAATGCTTCAAGCTGCAAACTCCACCAGCCCAAGCTGAAGCCCCAAAAGCAAAACAAGCTACAGCAACCATCACAACAAACACTCGCCGCAGTCCCAAACAGCCAAAGCCGCATCCCACAATTTACTTCACGAAAATGCACAGCATCACGCTTGAACAATCACAGGCCCAAATTTCACTCACCTGAAAAATTAACCCAAAAACGCAGTCCATTTCAACATGAAACGCAAATCAAATTCAAAACAAAATGAAATCAAAAACGCAGCACCTGAACATCCAACAACACACGAGAAACTCACAGCCCAAAACGCTTCGAAAAATCACCAAACGGCAATCCTTTTTTTCAAAATCTTTTCCCCCTTTCTCCTATAAATTGAACCTTCCTCTCTTCATTTTCTAAGCTTCAATAGCCACACTGAATCCCTGCCAAAATCACCTATTTCACACTTTCAAGCTTCAACCTAAATCCTCCATAAAACTATTCTCCAGTTCCGATCCAACGAAGGTTCTCACTCATCATACATCATCATCAAACCGCGATTTGGAAATTGATTGAGGGGAAGCAGGATTCGCAAACGGAGAAGGACGGCGGGGAGGAACCGATTTGCTTCAACGAAATTGACGGAGGAAGTTTGGTTTGGACGTGAGGTAGAAGAAGAATTTCGTTCTTGTTTTCCTTTCCTTCCGCCGCGATTCGTGTTCTCACTCTTCCCTGTGTGTCCGCCGTGAGCTTTTGAGGAGAAGAAGACTCATTTCTTCTATTTTTTTTTCTTTTATATTTTCTGTTTTGTTTTTTTAATTTATTTTAACAATAAAAAGAATAAGCATGTAATTGTGTTTGGATATGGATCCACATGGATCCATTTGCTAGTCCAACCCGTAGCTTTTCTTCCCTCTCCCCTCTCCATTATTTCTTTCTATTTGTTTAGTTTATTTCCTTTTTTAATAGTTCTTAGAAAGAATCTTATAAAAATATTTTTAGAATATATCTTTGAAAAAAGGTTTTAGGAATTATAGTTTAGGAAAAAAGATTTAAAAAGTCTTAGAAAAGAATATTAGAAATGTTATTTTGGAAAAGAATTAGAAAAATATTTTGGAGTTGTTTTAGAAAACAAATTTAGAAAAAGAAATCTTAGAAAATGATTTAAAAATATTTTAATTCTTTTTGTGGATTTATTTTTAGATCCACTTTTCTTCATCTTATTTTCTTTTTGGTCGATGAGATCTCCGATTCGCGATTATTGGTTTTCGAAGATGCTTAATCTTCATTATTTCAAATCTATGGATGAATGATCATTTGGATCATTCTCCATACTTTGGAATCGTGATAGGTTGCCTTCGATAAACACAATGAGAAATCCCGATTAAGATTAGACCATTACCTTTTCTTTTAGTGTGGCATGTTTTCGGAGAACGATCCATAATATCGTTTCTCTAACATGTATTAACACGAATATTTTCCACTTTAATTAGTGGTGGCCGGCCTCATTTGTAGGGTAATTACTCCGTAAATTACTCGGCGATTGCTTAACATAGACCTAAAGTTGTCCCGATTCGGAAAGCGATCCACTTGGATCCTGTTGCCTCGATTTTATTTTTATTTTCGTGGTTGTGCTTGATTAAGTTCATCATACCACTTTATATTGTAAATATTATAATATTGTGAATATAATAATCTGTTTAAATTTAATCTCTCGCACCTTATCCTTTTATTTCAATTCCTCGTTCCCTATCTCTTTATATTGCTTTATCATATTATATCATATATCATTTGCTTATTGTTTATTATGTTGCTTGTTATTTCTCCTTTGTCCATTTGGATATCAAAATACTAATAAAGGATTAAACACTTAAAAGACTTGTGACTTCTAATTTTGGACTATGGTTACTATCCCTTGCTTCGGAGAATGGACTTAGACTTTAAGAGTTTCACCCTTGCTCAAGTTGGAATGGATTAGAAACCTCGGCCTCAAATTATTTCATTGGCCTTTGAAGATGGAAATCCAATTGTCTCAAAGATGCTTGCCATATGGTTTGATCGTTTCTTCCTTTAGCTTTTATTTTCAAGTACTAGGATAGTCCCTTCATCTCTTCCCATCTTCTTCAATTTTCAAATCTCCTCCCTATTTTCAAAATCTTCTTTGTTTTCAAACTTCGAACATTTTTCTCAATTAAACCTTGACTTTGGTCATGTGCTTTTACCTTTTCATTTCATTTCCTTAAATAAATGCTAAACCACATAAGCATATCGGAACTTCTTTCTCAAAAACTTTAAAACATTCACAACTCATTCAATTGTTTTTGTGCCCTCGTGCACGTTTTCGTTTAACCATTTTTTTATGTTTAGATATGATTCATCTTTTCTAGCGGAATTATTCGCTAAAGGATGACGACTTATCTTTACATTTTAAAATCAATTCAACTCATTTGCCTTTTCACAATTTGTACCACGAACTACGGGGTTTTGATCTCGCATTGCACTCTGTGGGTACGTAGGCATGAGACGTTCGTCTCTTCAAACACCAAAATCTTAAAAAACATTCTTCTTCTCATCTCCTCAATCTTTTTTCAAGCAAACCATTTCAAACCAAAAAAATGCAGTAAACATTTCAAAGGGTTCCCGTGGAGTACCACGGACAAGTCGGGTGCTTAAAACCTTCCCGATTTGTAACCAATCCCCGTACCCATTCTCTGTTTGATTCTTTTAGCTTTTTAGCTTTTAAGATTCTTTAAGGCTTTGTTCGTTCTTTTTGCCTTTTTCCTTTTGGAAATAAATAAAAGCGCGGTGGCGACTCTGTGTACATTGAGTGAAGTTAATCAATAGCTTACACTCATGATTTTACCGCTACAGAAAAGTGGCGACTCTGCTGGGGAGTCAATCTCTAAGTGGATTCGGCCTACTTTGATTTGTTGACTGCTTTAGTTTGATTTGCTTGTTACTTGGTTGTTCTGTTTCGGTTTCGGTGATCCTCTGTGAGATAGATCCTAACCCGGATCTGAGTGGAACTTATGATAGGACGGCGATATTCGAAGCGATATGTGATGGAGTAGTCCAAAGCAATATCAATTTGATAATCTCCACTCGGTTAGGCTCTCTTGGACTATCAATGTCATGACGAGTAATCGTACGTGGCATTATTTTCCAACCTTGAGCTGATCATACTGAGGACCGTAGAACCCTTAACCAATCTAAGCCAATTTAGGAACGTAGTGCGGAAACTATCTGAGTGTAAACTTAAGGTGGTTGTCACGCGATACTACACTCGGACGGGGTCTATTTTAAGAATGTTATCGGTTGGGGAGTAATCCAACGTACCAATGATATTCTAAAGATGGTTGTTAACTCCGGGAACCTCTGTTAGCACCCTTCTGGTATTTTGCAGGTACAATGAAGATAAACCTTAGTACATACCTGTGTGGGTTGGTGTTCTTATCCCATGACTCCATGCTCGTGATTCGAACCTTTGAACTCGTGTGCTTTGTGTGGTCTTGTTTGTGTTTGTTGCATCTACATATTCATCATGATCATTGTCACAACCATTCTTCAAGGAAAATAATTCCGATTATTGCAAATGTTTGGGAAAAATAAATATTCCTTTTTGTCAAGATATTTCATGACAGTATTCTCGATGTTGACCATGTTTGCAATAATCAAGTTGTTTTTCTGAAAATGGAAATGAACATTGCATATCATTGCATCCTCGCATATTCTTGCGTTCATCCGAGTTGTGTGGGAACTCATCCCGGTTGTTTCTTTCCTCAGTTGTCTGTTGATCCGTCAAGCTGACTCCTCACCACAGATACGGTACTAGAGCTGCTAACAGATGAAGAGCTATCAGATTGAGAATGGAACACCAAGAACAGCATAACATGGAAGTTTGAATGGAATTTGATGAGTTAAAGGCCGGTATGACTAGGCTCACTGAAATGATGCAAGTTCTGATTGCTCGAGGTGAACCACCTCAGAGGACTGTTATCTCTGAAGTTTTTACTACTGTTGTTGATCCTCCTGTTGTTCAGCAACCGGTTTCTACTTGGCCAGAATATGGGTTACCTCTGGATTATGTGCCAGTTTCTGCAACTGCTCAAGTAGGTGGTCCATCAGTTGTGCCAGTCTTTTCAGCTCCGACTTTTGTCGAACCTCAACCTGTTGTGCACGCTACTGCTCAGACTACTTATCAGAATTCTCCTTTCTTGTACCAAGCTCCTGGTCCACAAGCTGAAAGTCAGGGTGAACCTGGATATATGGATGAAGTTAGAGAGCAATGTTTGACTCTTGAGAAGAGGGTAAGAGGTCTAGAAGGACAAGATGTCTTTGGTTCTGCTGCTATAGACATGTGTTTGGTTTCTGACTTGGTTCTTCCTGACAAATTAAAGGTTCCTGTATTTGAGAATTACAATGGTCATACTTGTCCAAAGATTCATCTGCTGATGTATTGTCGCAAAATGGTTGCGCATGCTAAGGATGACAAATTGCTTATTCACTGTTTTCAAGATAGTTTGAGTGGTGCTTCTATGAAGTGGTATGTTGGACTTGAGAAGAGTCACATTCGAAGCTGGAAAGATTTATCTGATGCTTTTGTAAGGCAGTATAAGTACAATCTGGACATGGCGCCTGATCGTCGTCAACTTCAAAACATGTCACAGAAAGAGAAAGAAACATTCAAAGAGTATGCTCAGCGTTGGAGAGAGTTGGCTGCTCAAGTTGAGCCACCTTTGCCTGAAAAGGAATTAACTGGTTTGTTCATGGACACTCTTCAACCGTTCTTTTGGGAGAAAATGGTAGGAAGTGTTTCATCTGGTTTTTCTGATCTAGTCACTATTGGAGAAAGACTAGAAGAAGGTATCAAGAAGGGTAAGATTACCAATTCTGAAGCTCCTAATGCTGCAAGAAAGTCTTTTGGGAATCCTCACAAGAGAAGAGATGGTGATGCTTATGTTGTTTCAACTGAGAGGAGGCCTTATCGCCCGCAACAACGATATGTTCAACCATACGTAGCTGCAGTTGCTCCTGTTGTTAAAACTCAACCTGCTCAAACTCAAGTTCAAGGTCAAGCTCGACCAGCTCAAGCTCAAGTTCAGATTCGAGCTCAAGCTTAGGTTCCTCCTCATCCTGCTGTTGGACAAAATCAGTTTCGCAATAGGCCAAACTTTGATCCTATTCCGATGTCTTACACTGAATTGTTTCCTTCCTTGATTGAGAAAGGTTTAATTACTACTAGGCCTCCGCCTCCTGTTCCAAATCCTCTGCCGGTTGGTTATAGATCGGATCTTCGCTGTGAGTTTCATCAAGGTGGAACTGGTCATGACTTAGAGCATTGCTTTGCACTGAAGGCTAAAGTGCAAGAACTTATCAGGAACAACATCCTTTACTTTAATGATCTTAATCCCAATGTTATCAACAATCCTTTGCCGAAGCTTGGGAAGTGAATCTTCTAGAAGACTTCAATTGTCAAGTTTTTCTTCAAGGCCAGAATATCAGACGAGACAGCTCATCCTTGTTGTTGATTGATCACTAGGCCATTGTTTCTTTATGTTTGCAATTTTTTCTTCAATCATATTAAGTTGTTTGCTTTTAAGCTTGTTTGTACTTTCATGTTGATTTTAATGAAATGAGCCTTGCTTTGTTTCGATTCAATTTCATTTGCTATTTGCATCTTTATGCTTTACATTTCAAGTTCATTTATCTTTTCTCAAAGTTTTACAATGATTGGAGGGAGGATGATGAAAATGAGATACCCATAATTGTTGTCGGTATGCTTTCAATTGAGATTTGGTTGATGATATACAGGCATTGTTTCAAATCCTAAACACTGGAGAAATAAGGAAGTTAACCCCTTGTCAACCTCTTTGAGCCTTGAAGTTGGAGTTTCTTTCTATTCGGAAAAAAAACCACAATTTTTAACCCGGGGATGGGTAGTTCTCAATTAATTCGAATGTGCATTCAAGTACAAGAGAATCATTCAAGACACCTTTCAAATAAAGGTTGCAATCTCAAGTTTTCCTTCACATACATCAAGAAGTGTTGAAGATGTTACTCAATTCAAAAGCCAATGATGGTTAGTTGTAATCATTAAGCCTTGCAGTCATTATCTTTCAAAAAACAAAATGATATTGAAAAATTATTGAAAAAAATTAAAGCCCGCTAAGTCAAAACCTATGAAGGAGACTTAGGCAAAAACTGGGGCATCCCGCTGGCTGTAAGTTGAAATGACACAATTCAGGCAAAAATTAGGGATAATAAAAGGAAAGATTTGTCAAGAGGTCATCAAAATCCTCAGCAAGAATAAGTCGAGTGGACTAAAGTCCTCACTGGAAATAACAAAAGGAAGATGTGACTGCTATTTCAAAATCCTTTGGCTTATGAACCATCTTCATCTGTGCAATCCCAAAAGTCTTAGAACTTGAATGCACAGATTGAATTAATTGAATGTAGGACTGGAGTTCATCATGAAGTTGGGCTGGGTACAAATAACTTTGAGCCTATATCCTTTGTTTCATAAACCGTGAACCAAGCCACGTTACAACCCTCAAAAGTCCTAATTGAATCCAGGTTTCTTTTGAAGAACATACTACAACAAGGTTGCGTAAACTGACTCCCAAGTTCTTTACCAATCATTTATTTTCTTTCATTTGCTTTATCTTTAATGTTGTCTCAACCGCCGTGTTGTGACATGTTTTCATTTACTTTACATCAATAAATTTCATTTCAAAAATGATTCTTGATTTCAAACTTTGCATTGAACATTGCATTAAAATTACCAGGTTTGTACAAACATTTTTATTTGCAAATAAACTTTCCTCATCAAGGAATTTTCAAACAGTTGAGAAACTTGGTCGGTGATCTTATCAGGGGCAATTTTTTTCTCAGTTCCTATGGTTCAGGATGTTGTTGCTCAGTGCAAGTTATTCTCAGATATTGGTTAATCAGAGGATTCTCTGCAAGATTCATATTGGGTGTATTTTCTCAGCATTCATTTCAAGAACTGAAGCCATGATTAGTTTATTCTTCTCAATAGTTACCTCAAAGATCTGATTATTCTCTCCAGCAGTAGTTGAGAACTGAATCCATTATCAGTTTACCTTCATTAGTCATTGAACTTGGGGCAATTTTTCTTCAAGAATCCCCAAGTAGCTTTGCATGACTCCTCTCAAAAGATTTTCAACTTGATACAGGTTACTGGTGTGACAGAGATTTGTTCAGCAGTAGCATTTCTAGTTTCCGAGCGGAATGGCAGTGATTTCTGTGTTGAGGAATCAGTCTTTCATCTTTTCACTCCTCTAAGAGTCTAAACTGGTTGTCATCATTTTTCTCATATTATGTCCTTGGGTGTGTTATTCCCCATTTTTGAAAAGTTTGCATATTTGAGTGTGTTATGCCTCATTATGTGTTTTCTCGGGTGTGTTATTCCCCCAGTTTTGTCTATGTTTGCATATTTGAGTGTTTTAGTCCTCATTATGCGGGTGTTTTATTCCCCAGTTTTGTTTGTGTTTGCATATTTGAGTGTTTTAGTCCTCATTATGCATTTTCTCGGGTGTGTTATTCCCCAGTCTTGTTTATGTCTGCATATTTGAGTGTTTTAGTCCTCATTATGCGCGTTCTTGGGTGGTTTAGTCCCCATTTTCGTAAATGTCAGCATACTGAGTGTTTTATTCCTCATATGCATTTCTCGAAGTCTTGTCGTTTTCAACTTCTTACTTTTTGGTCAAAGTCCAATTTACTTGGCACTTGTCTGTCTCTTCTTAACTTTTCCTTCACCTACTTGTTGTGTCTTCTTAGATATTACACCCTTTTATCCGATTGCCATTCTCGGATGTCCATAGTGAAGTCATCATTGTTTTGATGTACTATCCCGAACCTTTTTCCATTTCATTCAGTTATGTTCCTGAATGTTATGATTCACATTTTATCTGATTGCTATTCTCGGATGTTGTGATCATTTTCCTTCCGATTGCCATTCTCGGATGTCCATAGTAAAGTCATCAGTAATGTGATGTACTGTCCCAGACCTGTTTTCCCATTTCATTCAGTGATGTTCCTGAATGTTGTGATGCATAGTTTTTATCTGATGCCATTCTCAGATATTATTGATCACTTACCTTCCGATTTCCATTCTCGGATTCTCATGTTGGAGTCATCATTAAGTTGATGTACTTTCTCGATTTTTTCTCATTTCATTCAGTGCTGTTCCTGAATGTTATGATTCACGTTTCTTATCTGATTGCTATTGTTGTGATTACCTTTTATCTGATGCCATTCTCGGATATCCCTATTAAAGTCAGTAATGTCATCCTTGGATGATTCTGATGTACTGTTTCAGGACTTTTCTTACTTCATTCAGTGCCATTCTTGGATGTTGTGATGCTTTTTGTCCAATGGCCATTCTTGGACATTTTCATCTAGGCTGAGCCATGTGTGGGTCTCTAGCATGTTGTTTTTCCCGTCAGAGTCTTATGCTCCTTATCCCCAGCGTTTATTCTTTTTCATGTGTCGTCTTATCCCTCATGGATTCCTCTGCGTTTCATTTGTTTTCATAAATATTTCATATCATCTCATAAATTTCCTCATAATAGTCCATATTGCTTTCACATATTTTCTTTGCTTTCATAACATTTTTCATTTGTTTTCCCTATCATTTTCATAATATTGTCATTTGCTTCATATCATTTCTATGTCATCTTTATATCATTTCATACCGTTCATTTCAATTCATTCCAGTTTTTGGCATCTTAGGATCAAAAATTGGGTTTTTTGATATTTAAGTATCTTCCATCTTGTCGAAACGAAGATCTCGATCTTCATTATCTCTGGATTGAAGAAACTTAAATAGGGGCATCTGTCAGACCCTAATTTTTGACCTAAGATTTTTCGCATCTCATCTGCATATCTCATACAAACAAGATCATGTACTGGTTCGTGTATCCTTCTCAGTTGCAGGTCTTTGCTTCGTAGGAGATCATCTTGTTTAATTATTGTTATTAGTTTATATTCACTAACTTCTAACCAAAATATCAAAAAAAAAATATGTTGCAGTTGCTTCTTCTTCTTCTCTGTGTTGCAGGATTTCAAGGAAAGTGCTGTGATTCCAATTCAGATGCGTTTGTTCAGTCACAATTCGATTCAGATGGACGTTTGACCTGATCTTGGTCAAACTATCAAGAGATTGTTTCGACTGCAAGTTGTGTGGGCCAGTGGTCTGTTTCTCATACTGTGCGTATTCAAAAAGTTCAAGATGTGTTGTGTGCAAAATTCATCAGTTATCAGGCAGTATTTGATGCGAAATTGGTTCGAATCTTTAATGTGCCTCAGATTATCAGAAGTTCATCTGAGGATTTATTTTCCTCAGTATGGTTCCGAATTATCAGGACTGATTTCAGATGTTGGTTGCAGCTTGATTGGCAAATTATTCAAGTGGATTTGTGATGACTGTGTTCATTTTATCAGTGGCTTGTTGAGAAAATCAGAATTGGTTGTGGGCCTAGGACCATTTCATATCCATTTTCGATTAAACCATTCTTTCCAATTTTTCTATCATCCATTTTACTCAACGATCATTTTTCATTATTCTAAACCATTTTCAATCTATCCAATTAGTATTCAATAGTCATTTTTTATCCATTTCAATCAATTCTATTTTTATTTTTTTTTTAATTTCATTTATTAGTACCCAAATTACCAGTTTTTTTAATCCTTTTCCAATCCAATATTCATTTTCCATTTTTTGTTCTAAAAAAAATTCCAATTAAATCAAGTGTTTCTTTTTCTATCCATTATTAAAAAAAACCTTTCCATTATGTTATAAGTTTTTTTTGTTTTATTAGGCCCCTTTACTACCCAACAATACAATTTCACCAATGTTCACAAAAAAAATAATAGGCCCCAAAATTTCTCAGCAGCTTCTCAACAAAGACATCACACATAGCCTCCCACAACCTCACAAAATTCCAAGCCGTAAATGCATTTGCCAAACCAGCCGCACAAGCTGTACTTCGCCAACACCTACTAACATCATCTCAAGTAGCTCAGCTTACTTTCCAACAATCCAACAAACTTCAAGCCCAAACCTAAGCACACTTTGCCCAAGATTTCACGCACGCATATTCAGCTGCGGCAAGCTCACAATACCTAGTTCCGTACCAGCCACACAGCTTCTCAATAACAACAACAAGCTTACGAACACGCTGAACTCCAATAGCTTTCAAGGCCAAGCCACTTGCTTCAAGCCAGCACGCAACAACAACTTCCCGAATCTCATAAGCCTCAGTTACCAACTTGCCCAACACATCAATCCATCTTGCCCAATGCTTCAAGCTGCAAACTCCACCAGCCCAAGCTGAAGCCCCAAAAGCAAAACAAGCTACAGCAACCATCACAACAAACACTCGCCGCAGGCCCAAACAGCCAAAGCCGCATCCCACAATTTACTTCACGAAAACGCACAGCATCACGCTTGAACAATCACAGGCCCAAATTTCACTCACCTGAAAAATTAACCCAAAAACACAGTCCATTTCAAGATGAAACGCAAATCAAATTCAAAACAAAATGAAATCAAAAACGCAGCACCAGAACATCCAACAACACACGAGAAACTCACATCCCAAAACGCTTCGAAAAATCACCAAACGACAATCCTTTTTTTCAAAATCTTTTCCCCCTTTCTCCTATAAATTGAACCTTCCTCTCTTCATTTTCTAAGCTTCAATAGCCACACTGAATCCCTGCCAAAATCACCTATTTCACACTTTCAAGCTTCAACCTAAATCCTCCATAAAACTATTCTCCAGTTCCGATCCAACGAAGGTTCTCACTCATCATACATCATCATCAAACCGCGATTTGGAAATTGATTGAGGGGAAGCAGGATTCGCAAACGGAGAAGGACGACGGGGAGGAACCGATTTGCTTCAACGAAATTGACGGAGGAAGTTTGGTTTGGACGTGAGGTAGAAGAAGAATTTCGTTCTTGTTTTCCTTTCCTTCCGCCGCGATTCGTGTTCTCACTCTTCCCTGTGTGTCCGCCGTGAGCTTTTGAGGAGAAGAAGACTCATTTCTTCTTCTTTTTTTCTTTTATATTTTCTGTTTTGTTTTTTTAATTTATTTTAACAATAAAAAGAATAGGCATGTAATTGTGTTTGGATATGGATCCACATGGATCCATTTGCTAGTCCAACCCGTAGCTTTTCTTCCCTCTCCCCTCTCCATTATTTCTTTCTATTTGTTTAGTTTATTTCCTTTTTTAATAGTTCTTAGAAAGAATCTTATAAAAATATTTTTAGAATATATCTTTGAAAAAAGGTTTTAGGAATTATAGTTTAGGAAAAAAGATTTAAAAAGTTTTAGAAAAGAATTTTAGAAATGTTATTTTGGAAAAGAATTAGAAAAATATTTTGGAGTTGTTTTAGAAAACAAATTTAGAAAAAGAAATCTTAGAAAATGATTTAAAAATATTTTAATTCTTTTTGTGGATTTATTTTTAGATCCACTTTTCTTCATCTTATTTTCTTTTTGGTCGATGAGATCTCCGATTCGCGATTATTGGTTTTCGAAGATGCTTAATCTTCATTATTTCAAATCTATGGATGAATGATCATTTGGATCATTCTCCATACTTTGGAATCGTGATAGGTTGCCTTCGATAAACACAATGAGAAATCCCGATTAAGATTAGACCATTACCTTTTCTTTTAGTGTGGCATGTTTTCGGAGAATGATCCATAATATCGTTTCTCTAACATGTATTAACACGAATATTTTACACTTTAATTAGTGGTGGCCGGCCTCATTTGTAGGGTAATTACTCCGTAAATTACTCGGCGATTGCTTAACATAGACCTAAAGTTGTCCCGATTCGGAAAGCGATCCACTTGGATCCTGTTGCCTCGATTTTATTTTTCTTTTCGTGGTTGTGCTTGATTAAGTTCATCATACCACTTTATATTGTAAATATTATAATATTGTGAATATAATAATTTGTTTAAATTTAATCTCTCGCACCTTATCCTTTTATTTCAATTCCTCGTTCCCTATCTCTTTATATTGCTTTATCATATTATATCATATATCATTTGCTTATTGTTTATTATGTTGCTTGTTATTTCTCCTTTGTCCATTTGGATATCAAAACACTAATAAAGGATTAAACACTTAAAAGACTTGTGACTTCTAATTTTGGACTATGGTTACTATCCCTTGCTTCGGAGAATGGACTTAGACTTTAAGAGTTTCACCCTTGCTCAAGTTGGAATGGATTAGAAACCTCGGCCTCAAATTATTGCATTGGCCTTTGAAGATTGAAATCCAATTGTCTCAAAGATGCTTGCCATATGGTTTGATCGTTTCTTCCTTTAGCTTTTATTTTCAAGTACTAGGATAGTCCCTTCATCTCTTCCCATCTTCTTCAATTTTCAAATCTCCTCCCTATTTTCAAAATCTTCTTTGTTTTCAAACTTCGAACATTTTTCTCAATTAAACCTTGACTTTGGTCATGTGCTTTTACCTTTTCATTTCATTTCCTTAAATAAATGCTAAATCACATAAGCATATCGGAACTTCTTTCTCAAAAAATTTAAAACATTCACAACTCATTCAATTGTTTTTGTGCCCTCGTGCACGTTTTCGTTTAACCATTTTTTTATGTTTAGATATGATTCATCTTTTCTAGCGGAATTATTCGCTAAAGGATGACGACTTATCTTTACATTTTAAAATCAATTCAACTCATTTGCCTTTTCACAATTTGTACCACGAACTACGGGGTTTTGATCTCGCATTGCACTCTGTGGGTACGTAGGCATGAGACGTTCGTCTCTTCAAACACCAAAATCTTAAAAAACATTCTTCTTCTGATCTCCTCAATCTTTTTTCAAGCAAACCATTTCAAACCAAAAAAATGCAGTAAACATTTCAAAGGGTTCCCGTGGAGTACCACGGACAAGTCGGGTGCTTAAAACCTTCCCGATTTGTAACCAATCCCCGTACCCATTCTCTGTTTGATTCTTTTAGCTTTTTAGCTTTTAAGATTCTTTAAGGCTTTGTTCGTTCTTTTTGCCTTTTTCCTTTTGGAAATAAATAAAAGCGCGGTGGCGACTCTGTGTACATTGAGTGAAGTTAATCAATAGCTTACACTCATGATTTTACCGCTACATATAGCAACCTTGTAAACAACGATTTTAGCAATATTGATATAAAAGATCTCAATTTTGGTTTTAAATTGAGAGGGAGACGTACCCACACGCGAGGACGAACGTGGGGAACTTCCTTACCAAATCTTTGTGTATTGTATTCCTTCTCCATCTCTATTTACGTTTTTAATCGGTTTTGATTCATTGGAAATAGTTTTTGTGATAGGTGCATTCAATACTTTTACTGCTTGTGTGTTTAAGTCTTTAACATCTCAATTGCAAATCCAGCACTTTATCACATGTCCGGTCTTCTAGTGGCTGGTCCAGAATAGACGAAAGTCGATTAGGGACCGTGTTTTCCGCTAATCCTTAAAAAACTCTGAAAATCTTTTAAAACTTTGTAAACAAGGAGGTGATCCATTCACCCCCCCCCCCCTCTAGATCACTAGCCACAACGTCTAACAAGTGGTATCAGAGCACCGGTTCGTTGGTGCTTTGTGGCTGCCTGTAACGATATGGATTCTGAACCAAAGGGGGCGTATAATAGAGCTCCTGTTTTCAATGGTGAAAATTATGGCTACTGGAAAGACTGCATGCGAGTTCACATAAATTCTGTGGATAGGCGCGTATGGACTGCCATTCAAAATGGTCCTTTTCAAATCACCATGATGAATGAGGCAGGTGTCATAATACCTAAACCAGAAGATGATTGGGATGAGAAAGATGAGAAAAAGTGGTCAAGTGATTGGAGAGCTCGAAATATGCTAATTTCAGCGCTTAGTGCTGATGAGTATTATCGAGTATCCCATTGCTCGACAGCTAAAGAAATGTGGGACGCTTTAGAAATTGCACATGAAGGTACAACTGAAGTAAAACAGACCCGCATTAACACACTTAATCAAGAGTTCGAACTCTTTCGCATGAAACAAGGAGAATCTATTCCTGGCATGCAAAAGAGATTTGTTCATCTCATCAATCGTTTGAATGCACTTGGAAAACCTGTTTCCAATGAAATTGCTACTAATAAAATTCTGAGACATCTTAGCAGGGAATGGCAACCTAAAGTAACAGCTATCAAGGAAGCCAACGATCTAACGACACTCTCTATGACTACTTTGTTTGGAAAGCTGGAGGAACATCAGCAAGAACTAGAAAGTCTAGAAAAGTTTGAGAACAAGAGTAAAAAGGGAAAGGAGAAGAATAAAGACAAAGAGGGTGAGAAGAGGCCTATAGCTCTTGTGGCTTCTAACTCAAAGTTCTCACAAAAGGAGCTAAGCAACAATGAGTCAAGTAGTTACGAAGACTCCGGTGACAAAGAAATGGGACTTTTTGTCTGGAGATATAATAGATTCATTCGAAAGAATGGAATCAAGCATTCCGACAAAAATCTCATAAAGTTTAGAAGACAATTTATAGATTCAAAACAGGAAGAGATTAAGAAGAATAGAGAAAGAGGGTCTTGTTTTAATTGTGGTAAGTCCAGACATTATAAGACGGATTGTCCTTTAAAGAAAAAGGATAAAGGAAAAGCTCCACCAAAAAGGTACAATAAGCAAAGAAGAGCTTACATTGCTTGGGAAAGTGATAGTGATTCATCAAGTACACAATGCTCAAGTGATAGCGATGAAACCTCAAATTTGTGTCTTATGGCTCACACCAAAAATCAGTCCCACCACAAGAAGAAAATTGATGATAAAAAGGCAAAACAAGCTTACTACAACAATTTCTCTTCTATGTCCTTTTCTGAATTGAAAATAGCTTTTGAAAAACTGCATAATGAAGCTATCGAAGCGTTTAAAAGATTATCTTCCGATAAACAAATTTTTTCATACTTGGAAGGTAAAGTACAACATGCTGAAAAAGATCTAGAGTACTTGAAAGCTAGTATTGCAGAAAATTCAAAAGCTATTGACATTGATGGTTGTAGTAAAATGAGGCATTGTGAAGCTTGTCACATTTGGCAACAAGAGGTTATTTCTCTTAAGGTCAAATTGGAAAAAGCTTTACAACCTAAGATTACTTATGCCATTGACACTAGGTTGTTTAAAAAGTCATTAAATCCTCCATATGCAAGATACTCTTTTATTCCAAAGGATTTAAGGACCAAACATAAACAACAACATTGTCGCAGTGTATATGTCATTATTGTTGTCATGCTGGTCATACCATTGAGAAATGCAAATTTAGAAGATTCCTAGTGCCTAAAGGTATTTATCAATGGAAGCCTAAAGACAACCATGTTACCACTTACCCACTTGGACCCAATTAAAAATTGGGTACCTACCTCTCTCTTTTGATATTGTAGGATGAGTGTCTTGCATCCGTGGAAAGAAGATGGTTTCTGGACAGCGGGTGTTCAAGGCACATGACGGGTGACATATCACTTTTTATTGACTTCAAAGCAAAGAAGAAGGGGTATGTTACTTATGGAGACAATAACAAAGGAGCTATACTTGGCAAAGGTAGTGTAGGTAATCCCTCTACCACTACTATTTCTGATGTCCATCTTGTAGAGGGACTTAAACACAATTTGTTGAGTATAAGTCAATTATGCGACAAAGGTTATAAAGTTTCTTTCACAAAAACTTGTTGCAAAATTGAACATACTGAACATAATGTTGTGTTTAAAGGTGTAAGAGTAAACAACATATATATGCTTGATCTTTTGAATGTATCTTTAACAAGCACTAAATGTCTAGTTGCCCTAAATGATGATTCATGGCTATGGCATAGACGCTTAGCGCATGTTAATTTTGATTTGCTTAATAAGGTTGTATCTAAGGATCTAGTAGTAGGTCTTCCAAAAATTAAATTTTCAAAAGACCACCTATGTGATGCTTGCCAAATGGGAAAACAAACAAGGGTCTCCTTTAAATCTAGAAACATAATTTCAACTTCAAGACCCCTTGAGCTTCTCCATATGGACCTCTTTGGACCATCTAGGACAAATAGCTTAGGTGGAAACTATTATGGTTTCGTAATAGTAGATGACTACTCTAGATTCACTTGGACTATATTCCTTCATAGCAAAGATGAAACTTTTTCTGCTTTTAAAAGTTTTGCAAAGCTGTCCCAAAACAAAATGAATTCTAAAATAGTTACAATTCGAAGCGATCATGGAGGTGAATTTCAAAACCATCTCTTTGATAAGTATTGTGACAAGTATGGCATTGAGCACAACTTTTCAGCTCCTCGAACTCCACAACAAAACGGTGTTGTGGAGCACAAAAATTAAGTTTTAGAGGAATTGACAAGAACAATGCTCAATGAGGGTGGATTACCAAAATATTTTTGGGCTGATGCAATTAGCACAGCTTGTTATGTTCTAAACAGGATTTTAATTCGTCCTATTTTGAATAAAACCCCTTATGAAATTTTAAAAGGTAGAAAGCCAAACTTGTATCATCTTCACGTGTTCGGTTGTAAGTGTTTTGTTTTAAATAATGGTAAGGAAAACCTTGGGAAGTTTGATGCCAAAGCTGATGAAGGTATTTTTCTTGGATACTCTCAATCAAGTAAAGCATATAGAGTGTATAATAGGCGTTTACTTTCTGTTGAAGAATCTGTCCATGTTTCTTTTGATGAGTCTTATCCAAAAATTGTCGGAAAAGGTATCTCTTTTGATGATGCAGGTGTATCTACAGAAGACATACTTAAAGAAGCTGTTACGGAAATTGATCAATTTGAAACTGCCGAAAATGAGAAGGAGGAAGATACTAGTCATGAAAAAGATAATGAGGAAGGAACATCTGAAGTGAAGGAACTTCCACCAGCTTGGAAATCCTCTAAAGACCACCCTATAGACAATATATTGGGAGATATTTCAAATGGAGTGTTGACTCGTTCTAAGATAAGCAACTTTTGTTCTCACTTCGCTTTTGTATCACAAGTAGAACCTAAAAATGCTAAAGAGGCCTTGATTGATGAATTTTGGCTAATGGCCATGCAAGAAGAGCTTAATCAATTTAAAAGAAATGACGCTTGGGAACTTGTCCCTCGTCCGCGAGATCATCATATCATAGGTACTAAATGGGTGTTTAGGAATAAACTTGATGAAAACGGAGTGATAACTAGGAACAAGGCACGCTTGGTAGCACAAGGGTATAACCAAGAGGAGGGCATAGATTATGAGGAGACTTATGCTCCAGTGGCTCGCCTTGAAGCTATACGTCTCTTGCTTGCTTATGCGTGTTCTATGAATTTCAAGCTTTACCAAATGGACGTAAAGAGTGCGTTTTTAAATGGTGTCATAAATGAAGAAGTATATGTTTCACAACCTCCCGGTTTTGAAAATTATGAATATCTAGATCATGTTTACAAATTAAAGCGTGCTTTATATGGTCTTAAGCAAGCACCTCGTGTGTGGTACGAAAGACTTAGCAAATTTCTAATTGATCATGGATATTCTAGAGGTAAAGTGGATAATACACTCTTCATTAGACATAAAGGAAAGCACATTCTTTTAGTTCAAGTTTATGTAGACGATATAATTTTTGGTTCAACTAACATACACTTGGTCGAAGAGTTTTCTAATGTTATGCAGGGTGAGTTTGAGATGAGTCTTATGGGGGAGTTGAACTACTTCTTAGGCCTCCAAATAAAGCAACTTGATGAAGGTACAGCAGTATGTCAAACAAAATACTGCAGAGAACTGCTCAAGCGCTTTGGAATGAATAATTCAAAATCAATCGACACTCCCATGCCTACCAATGGAAACTTGGAAAAAGATGAACATGGTAAGTGTGTTGATGTCAAAAGGTATAGAGGTATGATTGGGTCCCTCTTGTATCTTACTGCTTCTAGACCGGACATCATGTTTAGTGTTTGTATGTGTGCACGATATCAATCAAACCCTAAGGAATCTCACTTAAAATCAGTCAAGCGTATATTTAGGTATCTTCATGGAACACCTAAATACGGGCTTTGGTATTCCAAAGGGAGCGATTGCAGCTTAGTAGGTTACTCTGATTCTGATTTTGCTGGCTGCAAATCAGATAGGAAAAGCACTAGTGGTACATGTCATCTATTTTCAAATTCTTTAATAAGTTGGCATAGCAAAAAGCAAGTATCCGTAGCGTTGTCTACTGCAGAGGCTGAGTATGTTGCAGCCGGTAGCTGCTGCGCTCAAATTTTGTGGCTAAGACAACAACTACAAGATTTTGATATTGAACTTAAACGTATTCCAATAAAGTGCGACAACACTAGTGCCATTAATCTCACTAAGAATCCTGTTTTACACTCACGCACCAAACATATAGAGATTAGACATCACTTCCTTCGCGATCATGTTGAAAAAGGAGATGTTGTTTTTGAGCATGTTGATACTAAAAATCAACTTGCTGACATTTTCACTAAACCATTGGCAACTAAACCATTCTTCAACATTCGTCGTGAATTAGGGATTCTTGATCTCTCCGCATTGGTGTCTTAAGTTTGTTTGATTTAGTTTATATTTATCTCATCGTGTTTACTAAGATCTGAATGTAGATTTCACTCGTACCTCATGAGATTACTACGACGGAGGTAATATTGTTCCTCTCTACACCTTGTTGATATTGTGTGATAAATGTATGTTTGAGCAATTATTTCTCGCTTACATGTACTTCTTTACATATGATTGTTTGAGCGTTAATAATTAGTTTGTAAAGTATTCTTAAGCATCATTACAATGTTATGATTCATTATGCATTCTGCATAAATTTTTTTTCTATGTATTGATGCATCTCCATTTTGTGTCGATTCATGTTAAATTTCTTTTAAATTTGTCAAAATTGTTACAGTATGTATCGATACATTCGTGGTTTGTATCGATACATAGCAACCTGAAATTCCAAAATTTCGCAACATGAATCGATTTATAAGGTCATGTATCGATGCATACTGTTATAAAATCCTTTTTTTTTGTATCGACACATCAGCATCAGTTATGACATTTGCACCAGTTATAATCTCTCTTCTATCTCCTTCTTCATTCCATTTGCATCATTTACGGTTACATAACCCTAACACCACAAAACCCCTTTTCTTTCAAAACCCTAACTTCATCATCATGCCTCCAAAAGTCATGCTTCCTAGAGCAAAAGGTAAAGGTAAAGGGAAAGAACCTGTTGAGGCTTCACATCAAGCTCCTCCTGTTCCAGAAATTCCTCCTTCTGGGGCATCCATTCTCCATCCTGCCATTGCTGAAGAGTTTGAGGTTTCCTTCAAGACAAGGTTAGTCATGAAACCCCATGTCTTCAATACTCAAGATGTGCGTACTCTTTGTTTAGAAGAAGTTGCTGATTTGATTGACGCACAAAATCTTGGGTCCTTTTTAACTGTTAATGATGACTATCATGAGGACTTCATTTGTGCTTTTTATGCGGGTGTGAAATCTAGTAAAGGTTACATGTTCAAGTGCTCTATTGGAACAAGAACTTACTGTTTTGAGGCTGGTGATTGGCACAAAGTGTTCCAAATGCCATCCCCGTCGCCTGAGTTGCAGATGTGGCATGATCAGAAATTTGAAACTCAGTTTAATCTGAAGGAATGTTGTGCATCTATTTCAAAACTGGAAAGGCCTCTAGGTGATGATGAGCATTTAACTTCTGGAATGATTAAGAGTGTCCCCAGAATTCTGCATTGGATTCTCTCTCATATTTTACGTCCAAGGTCCGGTGGGCACTCTAGATTGGATAAGCCAGACATACATCTCTTGTATATTCTGCAGAAGAAGATTTTGTTGAATTGGCCCAATTACTTTGTAAAGCGTATCTTTCTTACAAGAAATAGTTCGAAGAACATCACTCTTGCCTATGCCGCACAGATTATGAGGATCCTTAAGTTCTGGAAGGTGGTTTTACCCCCTGTTCCTCTCTTATCTTCTTCTAGTGTTCAAGAATTCAATAGTGCTACTCTTTCTCATATGGGATATAGGTGGGACACAGAGCGTCGGTGCTATTACTTCTTTGAACGCAGCTCTAGAACCAGAACTTACAACTTTGATACACCTTTTGAACAGATTTTTGTTGCTGAAGAACAAAGAGATGAAGATATGGAGGATGTAAATGAAGAAAATCCTCCTGAAGAAAATGCCAACACTGCTTGGGGTGAGTGGGTGCCACAAAGGTGGTCTCCTACTAACTATGAACCGGTTCCTCCATCTGTTCCACCGACATCATCTACTATTGTTCCTGCATATCTAACTCAAATGTTTGAGCAAATGGAAATTTCCAATAATGCCCGACATGAAGAAGCTCGTGTGTGGCATGTACAACAAACGGAGTGGCACAAAGAGCACCGAGAATGGCATGATGAACACACTAGGATGTATCATAACCAACACTCATGGCATACAGACTTGGTCAAGTGGCATCAAGTTTTCTACAATGAGATGTCTAGTTTCATGGATGATTGTCGTGCGCATCAGGGTGTTATGGAAAGATTCAGAAGCACCGAGGTTCAGAATCGGTTCAGGCATTACAACTTCATGGGGCAAAATCCTGATGAGATGCCTCCTCCACCTCCTCCTCCAAGTTTCAGAGATCCCGATAGAGATGATGCGGAGTCTTGTGGTGGCTACTATCCTCACTAAGGCTGCATTTCATTTTGCATTACATCATTTTTTTCGCTTAAGTTTCTTTGCATTTTATGTTTAAACATTGTATGTGTTTGGTTTGCTTTTGTAATTCTCAACTCTACTAGACAAATTCAATGCCTATGCTTGTTTGTTGTTTACGATTAATTGGTTTGCCCTTTATGTTTCACTCTTTGTGAGTGATTAGCTTATATATCTTGGTATTGCTGAATTTTGCTTCACTTATACATTTTTTTTTATGTTGACAAAGGGGGAGAAAGGCTTGAGTGTGAAAAATGACAGGCATGCACAAACTCAGGGGGAGTAGTTCTCACACTTCTGCAAAAATTTGCCATCATCAAAAAGGGGGAGTTTGTGAGCAACTCTTTAGTTTTGTATGATAATAAATTTTATGCGTTTGTGCTTTTAACATATGCTTTGTATTGATACACTTTGTATGCATTGCAAGCCTTTAACACATGTCTTATTTTTGAACAAACATTTGACTTTTGCTTCTGTATGTATCGATTCATTCGCAAGATGTATCGATACATAATGTCCTTGTATTTCTGAAATAAGTCAAATGTATCGATACATTCACATCATGCATCGATTCATGCTATAGAGATGATTCTGGAATTTCTGCTATGAATCGATACATTCGCAACATGCATCGATTCATGCTGTAGAAATGATTCTGGAATTTCTGATATGAATCGATACATACGCAACATGCATCGATTCATTGTATTTTCATTTCTCTGTTTTTTTATTGGTTCAGTATGTATCGATTCATTCCATTATGCATTGATACATAACAGTGTAAAAACCATCATGTATCGATTCATTCGTATCTTGTATCGATTCATTATTTTGTTTCTATTTCTAACAGATTCTGTCAAGTATATGAATGTTTTATGTTAGTGCAGCAAACATATAGAGAAATTGCAGTGAATTTCAGGGTTAAGAATATTGAAGAACACATCAAGAAAAGTAGTTTTGGGTGTGAATTCAATTGTGAGCAGGATTGAAACCTAAGAAGTAAATTCATCTTCATCATCTTCTCAATTACCTTAATTCAAGAACAACCACACATAATCAGTGTTGTTCTGTGAATTAGAGGATCAAGAGATAACGTTCAGTGGTACGATCGGTGATCCAGCTGAGTTGAAGAGTGAAAGAAGGTTTCAAGGAAAAACCATTTGGGTTTTCCTTCAAGAACGGGCGTGTTCTTGAGGGTTTTTCAGTCATGTTTACAAAATAGATTCAGCCGCAGCGTAAGGTTTGGAAATTGGGAGATTTCATAAAATAGATCGTGGAACCGGTGAATTTTTTGTATTACTTGCAAGGGAATCTTGATTTGGCTCAGATCAAGTGAAGGTTCATACAATAGGAAGATCTAGGTGTATAGATTTCTGGTTTTTGTATAGCAACCTTTTAAACGACGATTTCAGCAATATTGATATAAAAGTTCTCAATTTCGGTTTGAAATTGAGAGGGAGACGTACCCACACGCGAGGACGAACGTGGGAATTGGAAATAGTTTTTGTGATAGGTGCATTCAATACTTTTACTGCTTGTGTGTTTAAGTCTTTAACATCTCAATTGCAAATCCAGCACTTTATCACATGTTTGGTCTTCTAGTGGCTGGTCCAGAATAGACGAAAGTCGATTAGGGACCGTGTTTTCCGCTAATCCTTAAAAAACTCTGAAAAATCTTTTAAAACTTTGTAAACAAGGAGGTTATCCATTCACCTCCCCCCCCCCTCTAGATCACTAGCCACAACGTCTAACAGATACTAGAATTCGAGGCACATAATTGGCAGTTTGAACCTTGATCATGGAGGAAATGGTAGCTAAAGCATCTGCGAACTGATTTTCGTCCCGAGGGATGTACTCAAGTTTGACTGTTGTGAAGAAAGTCAATAATCTCCTCGTGTAGTCACGGTATAGAATCAGATGCTCTTGGTGAGTGTACCATTTGTCGTTGGTTTGATTGATTACCAAAGCTGAATCTCCGAATACATTCAATGTCTTGATCCTGAGGTCAATGGCTTCCTCAAGACCCATGATACATGCTTCGTATTCCGCTTCGTTGTTAGTACAGGCAAAGGTGAGTTTTGCCGAGAAAGTCATATGAACTCCTTTAGATGTAATGAGCACTGCACCAACTCCACGACCATTCATATTGACAGCCCGTCAAACATCATTGTCCACTCTTCTTTTGGGTCAGGCCCTTCAGTGTGAACAGGCTCTTCGTAATCTTTTACTTTTAAGTACATGATGTCTTCATCAGGGAAGTCAAATCTCATGGGCTGGTAATCATCAATGGGTTGCTCAGCTAGATATTCAGGCAGTACACTGCCCTTGATGGCTTTTAGATATGTGTATTGAATGTCATACTCTGTCAGAATCATTTGCCATCTTGCAACCCTTCCGGTAAGTGCTGGCTTCTCAAATATGTACTTGACGGGGTCCATCTTTGAGATCAACAAGGTAGTGTGAGTCAGCATATATTGTCTTAGTCGGCGAGCAGCCCACGCTAAAGCACATCAAGTTTTCTCGAGCAGCGAATAACGTTGTTCACAGTCGGTAAAATTTTTCTTAGGTAGTATATTGCGTACTCTTTTCGACCAGACTCGTCATGCTAGCCTAACACACACCCCATTGATCCTTCTAATATTGTCAGGTACATTATTAGAGGTATTCCTTCAATTGGAGGCATAAGAATAGGAGGTTCTTGCAGGTACTCCTTGATCTTGTCAAAAGCTTTCTGACAATCGTCATTCCACCTGATTGTTTGTTCCTTTCTCAATAGTTTGAACAGGGGCTCACAGGTTGCAGTGAGATGAGAAATGAACCTTGAGATGTAGTTCAATCTTCCCAAGAACCCTCAAACTTCTTTTTCAGTCCTAGGTGCAGGCATTTCCTGAATGGCTTTGACTTTGTCAGGATCAACTTCAATTCCCTTTTCACTTACGATAAATCCCAGCAGCTTACCGGAACGTACCCCGAATGTGCATTTGTTGGGGTTCAACTTCAGCTGATACTTCCTCAGACGCTTAAACAACTTCAGCAGATTTACCAGATGGTATTTTTTAGTAAGGGACTTGGAAATCATGTCATCCACGTAGCATTCAATTTCTTTGTGGATCATATCGTGGAATAATGTTACCATAGCCCGTTGATAAGTCGCACCGGCATTCTTCAGTCCAAAAGGCATTACCTTGTAACAAAATGTGCCCCAAGGTGTGATGAAGGTTGTTTTCTCCATGTCTTCGGGTGACATCATGATCTGATTATACCCAGAAAATCCATCCATGAAAGAAAATACTGAGAACTGAGTTGTGTTGTCGACCAATACATCAATGTGAAGTAATGGGAAATCATCCTTCGGGCTAGCTCTGTTCAGGTCCCGGTAATCCACACACATACGCACCTTTCCATCCTTCTTAGGCACTGGTACAATATTAGCAACCCACGAATGGTAACTAGTTACAGCAAGGAAACCGGCGTCCCACTGTTTTTGTACTTCTTCCTTAATCTTCATGGCCATATCTGGGCGAGTACGGCGTAGCTTTTGCTTCACTGGATGGAAATATTCTTTCAAGGGTAGCTTGTGCATAACTATATCTGTATCTAGACCCGACATGTCTTGATAGGACCAAGAAAAGACGTCGACGTACTCTCGAAGCATGTTGATAAGCTGTTCTTTTACTGAAGCTTACAGACTGGCCCCAATCTTCACTTCTTTTAGGTCCTCTTCGGTACCAAGATTAACAGTTTCAACCTCCTCCTGATGAGGAGTAATCACTTTCTCTTCTTGCCTCAACAACCTGGCTAACTCTTCAGGCAACTCATAGTCTTCTTCAACCCCTTCATCAGCTTGATTAATTGGATTGTCGAAGTCATACAAGATCATAGCAGTGCTGTTGTCGGTGCAATCTGGAGGATTATTTCTGCAAGGGTTGAGATTTGTTCGTTTTAGTGATCAATTTTAATCTTGTTCAGAAAAAAGAAGTTATTTATTTTGAAAACATTTCCATTTTATTGTTTTGTGCGAAAAATAACAAAAATGAAAAGACAGTGAGCGAAAGAGAGAATTATTTGCAAAAGATGTCTGATATTCATTGATATTCCATTTGTACAAAATTACAAATATGGCCCTATTACAAAATGAGTCCTGACACCTTGGGCAAGATGCAGGACTTGATGCATGCTGGAAAAAAAGCAGGAAATAATAATTACTCTGCATGAGTAACCCTTATAATTTCCTGGGAAGACCAGTTAAGGAATTGGTGACCCGGGGTCCTTGGACGAATCCAGCTCTCCAGGTTGAGGTCGCTTTCCGCCTCGTCTTCCACGTTATTGACAACATTTGGGGTGAGCATCCCCCCACTTATGAACTTGGGCTCCTTAGCAGCCTCTGCTTGATCTTGTCGGAATGGTTTGTAACCCAAACTGAATCTGTCCTCCTTCTTCTCCACTGGTAGCAGCTTGCCCCAGCCTTGGGCATTTCCATCTTCAACAACCTTCTGGGCTTGTTGATAGGAGACAATTGAAGTACCCATCCTATCTTCCTAGGATGCAGCAAATACTTCAGTTGTCGTCTCGTTGACGTTCAGTGCTTCGAACCCTTGGCTCATGGTTTCATGAATTTCACCATCCATCTCAATGTATTTGTATGTAGCCAGATGGCTAACAAAGATATCCTCCTCACCACAGATGGTGATAATCTTCCCTTCCCACTCATATTTCAATTTCTGGTGAAGGGTCGACGTAACTGCGCCAGCGGCGTGAATCCATGGTCGACCCAACAAACAGTTGTAGGCCGACTGAATGTCCATCACATAGAAAGTAGTCTGAAAGACCTGCGGGACGATTATCACAGGGAGCTCCACCTCTCCAAGAACAGACCTCTTGGAGCCATCAAAATCTTTGACCACCAGATTGCATGGTCGGAGAGCTATACCATCATATTCAAGCTTGACAAGGGCTTTCTTTGGCAAGAAATTGAGTGAAGACCCAGTGTCCACAAGAACATTCGAGAGCACAACCCCTTTACACTCCAGGGTGATGTGTAAAGCTTTGTTGTGGTGACGTCCTTCCTTTGTCAAGTCAGCATTGGTGAAACCTATCCCATGGCTAGTATTAACATTAGACACCACTGTCTCGAGCTGATTCACTGTGATCTCCTCCGGCACGTAGGTTGCGTGCAAGACTTTAAGTAGTGCATCCCGATGAGCTTCAGAATATAACAGCAGGGATAAGATGGAGATCTTGGAAGGAGTCTGGTGGAGATGATCCACAACCTTGTAGTCACTTCTCTTAATTATCCTCATAAATTCATCCACATCTTGATTAAAGGATGATTTATGGGCCTCTTTTGGTATAGGTTCTTCAGGTGCCACGCTTTTACCTTTGGCTTTGGCAGCAGCCTCTGCCTCAGTATTAGCTCTTGGAACTTGTGACGCGAAGAGGCGTCCGCTTCGGGTGAAGCCTCCGCCTCCCCCGACATTATCCATTTGTGGTGTATGAACTGAAGAATCCAGAAAGACTCTTTCTCCATTGCAGTAAAGGTCTGAACCATAGTGCCATGGTACAACATTGTCTTTATCATATGGAATGGGTCCCGGCACCGTGATGGTGACTGGACTGACTACAGCAGAGGTAGGAACCGTTATTGTTTGTGGATCATAAAAGATGGTAACAGGACTTCTGATTGATGGTGGTGGTGATTGGCTGAAGCTTTGTTGCTGAAACTGTTGTTGAGGTTGTTGCTTAAAATTGTTGGAATCAGGGACTGTTGCAGGGTCATAATAGATCGTGACTGTGGAGACGTCGTTGCTAGTGGTTGTTGTAGTTGTAGAAGTGGATGTGATTGAACTGGTGTTTGTTGAAGTGATGGAAGAAGTGGTTGCTGATTTTGTAGACGAGTCTGTAGGAACAATTGTTTTTGCAGTTGTAGGAGTAATACTGGTTGTTGCTGAAAAAGGAGTTGTTGATGTTGTAGAAGCTGTTGTTGTTATTTGCAGGATACCTTCTCTGATCAGGCCATTGATGCCAATTTTCAAGCATGCACACCCATTGACGGAAACTTTGCAAGATTCACAGCAGGCCTCACAACCTGGGAACACCTGGAATTTTAAAAGCTGAGCTTTAACCTCTGCCAAAGGTGTTTGAATACTTGCAGTATCTTCAATTAAATTCATGGGTTGGACCTCCTCAATTGCGTTTATCCTTGGCCCACCATGGCTGGGCATAGGGTTTTTCGTGACATTAGGAGGTGGTGCAAAATTTAGGGCCTTTGAATCAACCAGATCCTGGACCTTCATGTGCAAAGCTCTGCACTTTTCTGTGGTGTGACCAGGTGCATTAGAATGAAAGGCACATCTGGCGTTGACGTCGTAATTTCTCGGAAGGTTCTGAGGATCTGGTGGAGCCAAATTCCTTAGCTCGACAAGATTAAGCTTCAGGAGTTGTGGAAATAAGGTGGCATATGGCATTGGGATAGGGTCAATAACCTTGTTAACTTGAGATGGCCTTTGCTGGAAAGGGCGTTGTTGTTGTTGTTGTAGGACCTTTGTTGAGGAAACTGTTGTTGTTGAGGAAAATGTTGTGGTTGTTGAGTGTATTGAGGAGGTGAAGTAGGAATAGTGACAGCGGCAATTGATCTTGGTAGGTATTGGGGTCTTCCTCTGCCCATATGTACAGAATTTGTTTCACCGGATCTGTGAGGTCCTGCAAATGGTTTCCTTGCACTTCTTAAACTGGCGTCGTTGTCAGAAATCTTTCCCATTTTCAATAAGCTCTCAATTCTTTCCCCAGCTAAGAATACGTCTGCAAAGCTAGTTGAAGAGAAAGCAGCCAACCTATCAATATACGTCCCATGGAGGGTGTTCATGAACATATCTTCCATTTCCCTTTCTGACATCGGGGGTTGAACGGCAACAGCTAATTGCCTCCATCTTTGAGCGTACTCTCTAAAGCTTTCTCGGGAAGACTGTGACATTCCCATTAGAAGGGTTCTGTTCGGAGCCATGTCCAGATTATATTGATATTGGCGAATGAAAGCCTCGACCAAATCTTTCCAATTCCTTACTGTGGCCCTGGTCAAATGAGAGTGCCACTCACGGGACGCCCCTGTCAAGCTATCCTCAAAATACAACATCCATAGTTTTTCATCCATGGTGTAGGGTTTCAATCTCCCCAGGAAAGATTGGAGATGGGTACGAGGGCAGGATGTACCATTGTATCTTTCAAAACAGGGAGGTTTGAATTTTTGAGGAATTCTAACCCCCTCCACTAGTCCCATGTCCATGACATCAAAACCTAGAGAGTTTTGAGACTCCAGAGACCTCAGCTTTTCTGCTATCTCGTCCAGCCGACGATCGTAGACTTCATCTCCTGCCCCAACCACAGTAAATTGTTCTTCCTGAGGGTCCTCCTGCAAGACCCTCCCTCCAGTGTTTCCCTGGGTATTTCTTATAGCATTTATGTCTGGGTTAAGATGAGGTCCAAACTCTGGGGGATCAGTACGAGGCTGTACATGATCATTGTTGCTGGTACCCCTGTACCCGGGTGGTTTTCTTCTGGAGTTTGCTGTTTGACCAACTCCCTCAGTCTTTCTTGGCTTTGAGCCAATCCAGTCATCACTGCCATAAACTGGTTCATTTGGTCCCTTATCTTAGTCCTTTCATTGGCCATTTAGGTTCTCATGTCAGTCAGGTCTTGTTGAACCTGGTCAATTTGTAAGCCCGGAAGGTTGTTTCTTGTCGGATACCGGTGCACTCTATTGATGGGGAAGACTCTTCTACGAGCAATGTTTCCTGAAACCACAACAAAGTGAGAAACAACAAAAACAAAAACCCTACAAAACAAAGAAATGAGGTTAGTATGCAATGCAGGATGTCTATTTGTCTTCCAAGGGTATCCGGTTTGGTTCTTTGGTTTTGACCTTCCAGACCTCGAGGAATGATGATGTTGAAGAGAGATAAAGCCCACAAAATGACACGAACCATATATTACAAAGTGTAAAAATACATAGTTCGATTACAACAAAGTCCCCATGGTGGGTCAAAATACAACAACAAAAATACAATCAAAGTGAAGTATAAATACAAAGAAAGAAATCATGCATCCAATCCATAATCATCCTCCCTGACTTCTTTCAGGAGAGCCTCAGTCACTGGACCAAATGGATGCTCTGTGATGGTCCTGATAAGAAGGTTCCTAGTGGCAATGGCACTGGTCAACTTATTGTGCTTATCTTGGTCCTTTGATCTCTTCAACCCCGCCCGGAGCTTCAACTCGGAGATCTCCTTCTGTGTTGCTAACAAGGCCTCCTGATTCTTCTTCTCACTAGCTTCCAGTTGTTCTATCCTAGCTTGGGTCCTCTGATCTTCTTGTGAACGAGCCTCAGTGATCCTGATCCACCTATCCTGACTCTCTTCCAAGTAGTGCTCAGCTCTGGCCTTTTGAATCTTGGCTTCCTTGCAAGCCTTCTTCAATACCAACTCCCCTGCTCTAGCCGTTCTGATGTAATCATCTGTCTTTTGAATCTTGGTCATATGCTCGATACGAAGCTTCTCTAGCCTCTCATTGTCCAGACGACTATCATTCCTCTCCCAGAGAGTCTTCCTCAAAGCTTCAGAGAGCTGAGTATTCCTTTCCTTCAATTTCTTAAACTCCTCCAAACTGACTGTAACTGCAGGCTCTACAGCTGATGGTCCGGGCACATCCTCTAGGGTGAATGGCATGCAGGTGATTTGTCCCCTGATACGAGACCAATCAAGATACTGAGCTAAAGCTATGTTGTTGCACTTGCCAAGAATGGTAGCCCCCTTTGTCTGAATATTATCCCAAGCTCAGGATGCTTGTCTGGCAATGGCAAGGTTGTGCTGAATATCACAATAAAGGGTTTCTGACAAGTCTTGCTCTCTTGGCGGATGCACCAAAGCATATCCTAATTGTCTTTTAAACAACAAAGGATTGTAGTTGATGCAACCCTTCACTCCAATCAGGGGTACATTGGGATACTGCCTGTAACATGGTGGGAGAACTGACTTTAGTTAAATGTTGCGGATAGCAAGAGTCGCCGCCGACTTTTATTTTATCCAAAAGGAAAGGGCATAAAAGAACAGGAAAGACCTTAAAAAGATTTTGAGTTCGGGGGGTAGGTTATATAAAGGGAAGGTGTTAGCACCCTTTATATCCATGGTTATCCATGGGCTCTTAGTTACTTAGCTCACTTTAAATTGTTTTGAGAAAAGTGTAGTGTGCGATTAAAAATTTTCTTAAGTACTTTATAATGATCCTTGTACGGATATATATAAAGACTTTGTTTTGAAAATTGTTTGAAAATGTGAAGTGTTATGAAATGTTTTTGAAGGAGTGAGCAAGTACTTAAGAGGAACCTACCCTAATTTGAATCTTTACTGTTCTTAAATGTTCTTTCAATGGTAAGATTATCCCTATTATTAAGGAATAGGTAGTCATTACCTTGGATGTTATAAGGGACATGTGAAGGGTCATCTGTGTTTAGGCAACTGTAAGGTGTCTTAGCAATACGAAGGGACTTATCATCTTTTATTCGAAAGGGACAAGATCATTCATGAAGGCAACATTCGAAGGGACTTGATCTTATAATCGTAAAGGGACAAGATGATATTAATAAGAGAAGGGACTTTGCTTTATACACCTTACTTGACCTTTTTATTTATGCAACATGAGAGGTAACCCTTAACGAAGTGAGATGGCGATCAAAGATCGGCTTACGTGCGTGCGTGTACAAGTTCATACATTTATCTTATAATTAGTGATCTAAATTAATTTTAAGATACAAACATGTTTTCACTCCCTAATTTACTAACCATAGCAATTTAAATAAATAAATAATAAAAATACTACAACTATTACATAGTTTGTACAGTTACATTATAAGAAAATAATTTAAATAATAAGCATATAAATAAATAAATAAAAGATTAGCAATAAAAATAAATATAAGAGAAAAGAGGTTAGCACAATAATATACAATATAGAAATCAATTAAATTTTTTTTTAGATTTTTAGATAAACAATTTTTAAATAATTTTAAGATGAGAATAAAATAATAATTATTATTATATACTAATTTATTTACAAAAATAAACATGATTAATAATTCAATTATATATATATTAGAAATATTTATTAAGTATAATTAAACAAGAATAATAAAAATAAGAAATTAAAATTGTAAAAGAAAATTAGGGTTTTGAATTATTAGAAAATAAATTAGGGTTTAAATATAATTAGGGTTTTATATATAAAATATTAGGGTTTCTAATTTTAATTTACATTATTAATCTAATTGTTAAATAAATATATACATATAAATAAATATTATTAAAACATATAAAGAAATAAATATACTAATTAAAATTTTTTTGAGAAAATAATATAAATTTGACAAGAAAATAAGTTTAATTAGAAAAAGTGATTTTTGATGTTTTTAGAAATTATTTTTAATTAAAGAATAAGATAAAGAATTAATAAAACAAATAAAACAAACAAAAGTAAAAAAAAAACAGGACCTGGGATTTGAACCCAGGTCCTTTACCTGGAAATACAAGGGCATAACCACTAGGCCAACCTGCGCGCTGTGATAGTAGCCTACTTCCATTTTGTTTTGTTGTTGTTCTGAAAAACAAAAGAAATTAAACAAAAAAATGTATTTTGGCTGGTTTCGAATCCAAACCCTTCCGCATACCAAACCAAACACTTTACCACTGGGACACACGCTGGTGTGTGACATATAAATGAAACAGGTTTATTATAAAATATAACAAAAATTCAAATTATGAAAAACGTGCGCAGGTCATCTTCTCCACTGAGCCGTCCATTTAGCTTTTACCTACAGTGCGTCGTCACTAAAGGTTTTAGTGACGGTTTTATTCCGTCACTAGATGTCCTGCAAATCCAAAAACTTCAAACACTGCAAATAAATTAGTCCTATGGGTACATATCACATGTAAATCGTCCCATGAATCCATTTAAACCTTCAATTTGTTCTGAAATCATGTCTAACAGAGATTCCCAATTTCGAATCTTAGAACCCTAATAATGGCGAAACACCATTCTTGTACCAAAAATGCAATTAAATAATCCAGAAACGTTCCTTGTATCATAACAAACACAAAACATCAGTCAAATATGATTTATCATGAGTGAATATGTAAAAACGAAAAATTATAAAATGAGCATGAACATGGATTCGGTTTTCATGATTTAGTGCAGGGATGAATGGTTTTATGATCCAGAAACACTCAGTGACCTTCAAGGAACAATTTGCAACCTTTATTTTGTCTTGAGAGTGGCTGGAAGTATCAAACCGAATTTGAGTTTTCTTTCAAAATTTTGAAGTTTGTTCTTATGCTAGGAGGCTCTGAATTCGTGACAAATGCTTGTCCTTGTATTGTTTATATATGGTACAATGAATTAGGTCAAAGACTTTAACAATTTGATGGATATTTGGATAGTTTGAGATTGGAAAAGATTAACCTTTAAATTTTGAATATTCTTGATATAAGCTTGCTATTTTAAGATGATCCTCATAATTTTTGTATCAATCAAGTCCAAATAAACTTTATGACATTCTAGAAACCAAATAAAATTAAATCTTCATCCTTTTATATTTTATTTGAATTTAAAATGATTTTTTAATATAAAAAATCATAATAAATAAAAATAAAATTATGAAAATTATGAAAATATTAAGTTAATTTCGTGCATGATGTCATGGAACCAATTGGATCACAAAAAAGTCAGCCCATTTGAAGAATTATGGTTTTAAGACCCCATTTACTTCATAAACCTCTCAAAAATTTCCCAACTTTGCAAGGGCACAAATCCTTCAATTTTAATGCTATGAAGGTGTTCTTGGACATTTTGGAGAGCTTAAAGAGTCCTCTAACCAACCTCTTTGGTCTCATGTCCATATCTTTTACCATTCTCAAGTTATGCTCTTTGGAAGTTGTTGACTTTTTGTTGACTTTTAAAAGGACCTATAATGTCTTAGCTCATACCTTCCAAATGAAGCATTTTTGGGCTTGGCTTGTGAGACACAAAGTTGTAGAGAATTCAATTTCCTTCAAAATTAGATTTGGATGGAAAAATTTTAATGAAGCATGTGAAAGTTATGGCTGGTCAAAGTTCAGTTGACTTTTCCTGTGAAAACCCTAATTTAGAAACTCCTGATTCTTGATGATCTGAAATCTCCTTGATGAATCATGATCAACCCTTGATCAAATGATGAATTTTACTTCATATACTTGATGTTGGCAAAAAAATCATGAAGTTTGACTTTGGTTTGACCACAGTGGACCTCAGTTTGACTTTTTAACTACTTTGACTGATTTTAACCTATCTGATCATCTGACTGAGCAAATCTTTTGGGAAAGTCTTAAAACTTGACATGGGGATTCTTGAACACATATAGGATGTTATGAAGCTCACTTGAAGTCTTGGAAGTCCATTTAGCCTGATAAAAATCAAAACCCTAGTTTAGGATGCATTGCTTAGGAGGATGCATTGTCTGAGGGAATTGTCAAACTTTCTGACTAATTGTGAACCTTGTGAACCTCATGAGATGTCTTGTGAACCTTGTGAACCTCTTGGGACACAATTTCTTGTCTTGTGGAGGGCAAATTTTGGGGTGCAACACTGCCCACAGCTGGTGATGATATCTCTGCCCTTGGTGCTCTGAGTGCACCATTTGATGTCTTCTGAAGTAAGGGCGATCATTCTCTTAGCCCAGTTCCTTGACTGATGAGGGTTCAGGAAATCTTCTGAATTTGGAAAGTGCCTCAATAGCCAACAATAGAAAAGAGGTGCACATCACCTGACTAATCTCCCCCTCTGCTTCTCATTCCTTTGATGCACTGAGTAGTAAAAGTCTCCAAGCAAGGTAGGGACTGGATTCTTCAATAAGAAAAGGTGGATAGCACTCTTGCTTACAAACTTAGGCTCGTCTTCAAACAAGATGATACCATATATGCTAAGGGTCAGAAGAGCACAAATAGTGTCCCACTTCTCTGTTGCAGCATGAATGGTGGCCTAAGTAACCAAGAAGTCCAAATGAAGGCCTGGGATTCCAGCCTTGGTGGTCATATTCTGGTCAGTGAGGGTGGACTCCAAGTGCAAAGCCTTAGCTACATCTTCATTCTTGGGAGCAGTCATCTCAGGGTTGAAAGGAATCCCTCTCCTGATGGGGACACCCAACAACATGGAGAACTCTTCCATCAAAGGTCCCAACTGGAAATCTGGGAAAGTGAAACATCTGAGAGGAGGGTCATAGAACTGAAGACAAGTATGGATCATGCTCCTCTGGGATGCATCCATGTCCATGATCATGTCCATAATGCCACCATAATGTTCCCTGAATAAAGGGACATGATCAAGAGTGATGAGTGTCTGAATTTGTCTGATGCCTGTCAGAGTGGGCTAAAGAAATGATAGGTGATGTTGCTCTTCCTGGATGGGTCCATGTTGACAATGGATGCTGGTGAAGAAGACTGAGAAGAAGCACTGATGAAGGAAACTGATGAAGATAACTGGAGAAGGTACTGAAGAAGAATATCTGATGAAGATAACTGATAAAGAGGCTGGTGTAGATAGCTGAAGGAATCTGAGCAGCAGAACGGGTCAAAACCAAACCAAAGATAAGAGGTGGATACCCTGTAAAACAAATAGACTGATGTTAAATGATGCAAGATGATGTATGCAAAATGATATGCAAAGGGTTTGTGATCAAGTGTTGGATCTTTTATCTGCCTTGATAGGGTCCATGTGTGTTCATAAGCCCGGATGAAGGCTTAGAAAACCAGTAACCAGGTAGGGGACTCAAATAAAGAGTCACAAATCCAGGGTTTCACAAGAACAGTCCAAAATGATGCAACCTTGACAAAACTAGTAACAAGGTATGATGAGGCCAAGGGTTCCTGCAAACCTGTAAACATCCCAACCCCCTCACATGTATTGTTCTAAAACAAGGATCCTCAGACTTGGATTAGTTATGAGAAGTGTAAACACTTCTAACCCGGAGGTACAGTGTTTACAATAATCATAAAGGTTCCTCCTCTAATTCACCTCAGATGCTGAAGGTCATAACAAGGTCATCCAGACTTAGCAGGCTTCCCAGATATCCCTAGTACTATAGGAAATCCGTAGCACAGAGTTCTCAAGAAGAAACCCATGTCTGAACCGTGTTTCATATTCCCGCACCAGACTGAAATGGAATGGGAAAGAATATGAAGCCACTCTATCCTATGTGTCACTCAGGTCCCCGGTATGGAACCTTACTCACTCAATAACCCTCCCACCAAAACAGACAGAAGATCCAGCACAAATGATATGATGATAACAGTATGAAATACATATAAACAGTAAATGAAAGCAATAAATAAAGTTGTACAGAAAGCAGTAAATAAAGTAATAAAAAACAAGAACAAGTAGCACATAACACCCCCATAAACACAAATCAATCAAGCACTAGGAGAAACCCACAAAAGGAACCAGAAGCCCTGGTTGCAACATCTTTCCCCAGCAGAGTCGCCAAGTTGTCGCTCCCCCGAAAAGACACCAGGGTCCCAGGGAGCAGACGCGAACGGTCGGGGAAGATAGAAAAATGAAGTGAACTGAATAGAGTCGCCAGCTAGGCATTTTTATCCCGAAGGAAACGTAATGCTGCATAAACCTAGAAAGAGATGGATGAGACGGTTGTGAACCAAAGAAACTGAGAAAGGGGGTTGGTTACAACCTGGGAAGGTATTAGCACCCAGATTGTCCGTCGTACTCGATGGGATTCACGCTTAAGAGATTGTGTTTAAAGGGGTAGTGTACGTGTTATCTGTGTGAAAAAGCTGGAAAAGAAAATACAAGTGTCAGTGAAAAAAGTGTGAATTGCTCAGGAACTGAGGCTTAGAAAAGAAGCTGGAAGAGGGGGAAGACACTGAGACTTTTGTTCGATAACATTTAAGTTATGCCTACGTATCCTCTCGTGCAATGAGGAAGTCAGAACACCTTAGTTCGACTCAAAGAGACTGAAAAAGATTGATTGTGATATGCTTACTTGTCTATGCTCAAGTGTATGACTCGTCTGGCTCGAGTGCTAACTGTCTTGCCTTAGACGGCAGAAGCAAGTTCTCGCTTATAGAGTGAACGTGATGAGAAAAGAATCCCGGGGGAGACGTTTATTGTTTGTTTTGTGTTTTCAGTTTTTTTATTGTTTTTGGTGTTTTGCATAAGTTAATGAGTTTAAGCCTAAATCAAGGGCTTGTAAACTCATTATATCCTCCCTGATTAGGGATAATGAGCCTACCTAAGTATGAGATAAGCATCTTAACTTATTTAGCATGATGATGTAGGATTAAGATCATTAACCTACTTGTGATTAATTTGATGTTTTTGGGTTTTTATTTAGTGTTAAGTAATGAGTTTGATCTCTAATCACAGATTAGTGAACTCATTACACCATCCTAATAGAAGGATAACAGATGAGAACACCTAAGCTGAGGAAGATACCTCAACTTAATACATGGTTAGGGATTAAATTCATTATATAAAAAAGCCTTTATTAAGTGGATTTTAATTAAGGGATGAGATTAAGAAGTAGATTTTATAGTTTGTAAGACAACTTGAGGGGGACTTGTCCATTAAACACTAGGGTTAGTCCTTCTTAACCATAAGGAAGAATTAGAACCCTAATGTAAGACCCAAGTTACAAGATAAAGTCTTAGTGATTATTAGATGATTTGATTAAGAGTTTTAAACAAATTAAAGGCTTAACACTTAGGATTAAAGTTATACACTCCATCCTAAGAGAAGGATGCAGGCATAACCATAATTCCAAAGTCCTAAAACTTTAAGAGTTTAGTCTCTGATTATTGAGATGAGAAGAGAGACTCAAAGAGACCCAAAGGTAAAAAGCTAAGGGGGACTAATTACAACCCTAATCATTATCATGCTTGTATATCCTAAGGTTTATTAGGCTTAAGAAAGATCTTCAAGGAAGCCACCAATGGAAGAAGCAGATGAAAGGAGGAGGAAGCAGAAGAATAAGTTACTTACTTCACTGAAGAAGATAAGTAACTTGAAGGGAGAAAGTGAGAGAGATGGAACATAAGTGAATCAAATTCACTTCAAAGACAAGTTAAAATGCATATGAAAGGGATAAGAAGAAGTGAGAGTTGAAGGCAAATCCACCTCCCAAAATAACTTACCAAACCTGAAAGTGTTAGCATGAATGCTTAAAGTATAAAGCATAAAGAAATGAAGTGAAATGAGATGCAATGATCAAATTCATAAGTTTTTATGCCATGTAAATTCCATGTGAGATAATGCAAAGCCATACAATATGCATATGTGTGATCATACAAAGATGAGATGCAAAGGAAGCATGCTTTGAAGTTTGAAAACACATGAAAGTTTATGAAATAAAATGAATGCTAATCATGGAAAATGAATGAAGAAATGATCAAGCAAGGTTCTAACATGCCCTAAGATGTCTATGATGACATATGAATGTATGAAATGTCATGGGAAGTTCATGTAATGATGCATATGCAAGGTGAATGCAAATGAACATGAGAAAATAGGGTTTTATGGACATGTGAGATGCAAATGGAATTAAACAGAAGCATATGACATGATAAAAATTTGATATTAAGCTCAAACAAACCCTAATCCCATATTAGGTCACACCCCAAAGGAAAAGGTCAAAAGCCTGACCTATCAAAAGTTATGATTTTCCTAAGTTTTCTAGGGTTTTTGGGTGGTTCAAAGGGAAAAATGCAAATCAATTTGAAAATGAAAGATAAATTTATGAAGAGAAAGACCTATAAACTATATGCAATATGTAACACAATGAAAAAAGAATCAAGCTCAAACTCTTCTTTTTTAGGCAGAAATGCTTTTTTTTAAGTTAGGGTTAAAAGAATGTGATTTTTATGACCCTTAATTCAAAGAAAATTGGCAAACTATGATCAAACCTAAAAATAAATTTGTGTGAAGAGTTTGAAAATGTTTCTAAATGTATTAGAATGATTCATGATTTTTTTGGTGATTTTTGAAACCTAAATGCATTTTTAATTAATTAAAATACTTTAATTAATTAAGAATAACATTTAAATGTTTTAAAAATAATTTTTTAATGCAAAAAATAAAATAAAAATTATTTTTGGATTAAGAAAAATATTTGAAATCAGGATGCAAAGTTTCATATTTTTTTAAGGTATTTTGATATTTTAAAATAATTATGCAAAAGAAATGAAAATAAAATGAATAAAAATGAATTAAAATGCAAGTCAGCGCATCTGAAGGTTGAGATTCAAACTGGGGAAGGAGGGAATTGACCACGCGCGCATCTGGACGACTCTCATTCAAATTGGGTTAATTACCATTAATTAATTAAATAATCAGAATTAATTTTAAGTGAACTAATCCTGACCACTCGTTCCAAATCAAAACAAGATCCAAGGGCCTAGAACGCATCTGGCAATTAAAACCCTAATTAAGCCCTAATTAATCTCAGGTGACCGGAGCTAAGCTCCGGTCATCTTCTCCGGCCAAACTCTCACATGAGTTCCCTCAAAACATCACCCCAAGCCCCCAAAATCTCCAGAATCGTTCCATTAACCACCCTAAACATTAATCCAGCCCCAAAAATCATTTATCATTCATCATTAACAAGATTCGAACAAGAACATCAAAACGGCAAAAGTTTCAGACCACACATACATACTCATTTCTTAATCATTTTCAAAACAAAACACATCAGAGTGATCTAGAGAGCATGCAGAATCATTCTATAACTTAAAAGAAGATTTCTGGAAAAAAACGTTCTTGATGACTACCTGAGATGATGAACTGCAAATATGAACTTTCAGAGCTCCTCCTTTGTGCAATCAACCCCCGTTGACCTCCTGAAGCTATTGGCAAGCTTGAATGAAGCTTAGAGTGGCTATTTTGAGTGTTTGGTTTCTGAAGTTGCAGAAATCGTGTTTGCGTTTGAGAGTGTTTTAGGCTATTGTGATGGGTGGGAAATGATCCTGGGGTGATACTGAGTTGATTGGTGGAAGAAGTTTGAAGTTTTGATGGTTGTGCTATGAATTTCGAAGAGAGGAAGGTTTCTTGAGGTTTTTGGAAATCAGAGTGTATGAGAGGTTTCAGCCTTGTGTGTTGTGTGTTTTATGGTCTATGATGTTTGTATAAACCAATGGGATTGCTCAAAAAGTGGGTGGTGGCACAACTTGATTGGTATGGGCCATTTTGCAAAAAGTCAAAGTGAGGTGTACTTGAAGCATGGCACGGGTCAGAGGTTGTTTGGAGGGGTGTCTGGCCTCAGCTTGGTTCAAGGATGGCCATGGGATTGATTTTTATGTGCTGGAAGGCTTGGATGAAGAGATTGCATAGATTTTGCAACTTTCCCTCTTTGAAATTTCTTGGATCACAAGTCATGAAAACCCTAGGTCCAATGCATAATTCTGATCTTTTGAAGTTTCATAGGCATGTTATGAAGTGTTTATGCACATTAGAGGTCATTAGAATGCTTGGCAAGTGAAATTGCAAAATTCCCTCTTTGGCATGAACTTGAAAATTATGTGATTTTTGCCAACTTTGAAAGGCCATATCTTGAGTTCTGAGATGAATCAAAACATGTTCTTGTACTTTTTGAAAAGGAAAAAACCTAATCTACAACTTTCATGCCCAAGAATTTTTCATTTGAAGCATTTTTGGTCATAAAAGAGGAGGTTGAAAATCTTTCCCAAAATGGAAAGTTTGCATTTCAAGTCATTTCCAAAAATGGCAAGTTTGCAATTGGCTCAAAATTATTCAATCTTGTGAACTTCCAACCACTTCTAAGATCAAGTAAAGATCATTGAACTTCAATTTGATGAAAATACCCCTTTGGTTCCATTGTTGGGGTCCTCAGATGCCCTGATTTTGACTTAACCTGCTCAGGAAGTTACCCAGTGAACAAATGACTTCCACAATGAGTTTCTTCATCAAACTTGGCACACATGATCCTTATGACATATAAGAACTTTAGAAACAAGAATGACCCAAAAATTTGGGGTTAAGACCTCTGAAACCAAAACTCTAATTTTGGTCATCTGTGTAGTGAAACCCTAGCTCTGCTTCCATGCCTTTGCCAATTTTGTAATCTCTTGACTTCCATGAACTTTGGGGAGCATAATATGATGATAGAACACACATGGACCCTCTTGGAAAGCTTTGAGACCTTTGGGATGGCTCAAATGGATTCTTGGACTGCTCAGATCACAAACCCTAGATGCATATGAACTTGAACTATGCAGTGAAACAAACAGGCAATATGAGATGTAATGATTATGCTGAAACAAAGATGAAAGATCACAAGCCATGGTGAGATGAAGAGTGAGGGAAAATTTGGGGTGTTTACACATGCCAATGAATCAGAACGGATTTTTAAAAAAAATAAGGGGGCCAAGTTTCAGGGAATTTTCAAATAACGAAAAAGTAAAGTAAAAAATTTGACTCATAGCACATATGACTCAATAAAGAAACAATACTGAAACTAAAAAGCGATAAATTGAAAGCAGTAAAGTTCCTCCCCCACACTTAAACCAAACAGTGTCCTCAATGTTTTGATAAAAGGTGTAAAAAGGAATTATAGAACTTGTATGAATGTCATTGCATGTCAAATCCTCTATGATCCTCTCTTATTGTCCATGTCTTTTCTGGACACTTTTGCTTCGGCGGTGGGCGCTTTGAGATACCTCCATTTGTTGAATTTTCTATCTTTTGAAACAAATCATGATGCTACCCATTTCCAGAGGAAGTACCTGCAAAAGTGTTATAAAAATACAGTGTGGTATCGGTCACCACCAGCAGCGACATTCTCATGAATGTTTGTGGGCACCTAGAAGAAGCTGAGACGAGACAAACAATACATTTCTTTATTTCCTGCAAACACAAACAATAAAAGTAAAACATTAAATTAAAAGTTCATGGGGTGCCTCCCACATAAGGCTTTGTTTAATGTCGATAGCTCGACAACTAGTAATTTTTTGTTTCCATGGCCACTTATCAAGCCATCTCACATATCTCTCACCTTTTCTTTTCTTCCATCTATGGGGTGGTTCATTCTTTTGAATTTGTGGTGGTAGTTCTGGATCTATCCTAAGTATTAAATTTTCAAGTTTTGGCTTACTTATTTCATCCACCATCTCAAAGTCTAACCTTACCATCTTAACAGTAATGATATCCCTAGTTTCATGCTCCTCTAATTTTCTCTTTTTATGATGGATCTCGAACAAGGGTACATTGGTGCATATATTTTCCAATACATCCACATTTATTTTGGATTGGGATTCAACAAACCTATGTGGGAAAGGAATCGATAGGGTATAAGAATGAGGAACAACAATATGTACTTTCTTTTCTACCTCTTCGATGACCTCCTTTTTGGGTGGTGTCGAGATATTTTTCTCAATCTTTACTCCTTTCTCATCATAACTTCCCTCAATCTCATTGTCCCTCTCCTCAACCTCATTATCACTTTCCTTAGGATTTTCAATTTCTCTTTTAGTATTGGTTGTTACAACATCCACATGTCTCTCAGGGGAGGGTCCTATAGGTGTTTGTCAAATCAGAGAGATTTGAGTCTCCAATGCCTCAGTGTGAGTCGCAAAGGACTCGACCACAATGTTCATCTACTAAAGGTTTCATAACTTTGGAGATGTTGGTTTCTAAACTCTTTATTTTGGATAGTTTGTGTCTCCACAAAGTGCTCCATCATATATTCAAGCCTAGAATTAGTTGTCATTTCAATGAAATCCTCCACTAATATTTCGAGGTTGGAATTTTGGGATTCTATTGGTTCTTCAAAGTATTGGGAATGGTGATTTGGTGAGAATGAGTTAGTGTCGTATTGAAATCCTCCAATAGTATTTCGAGGTTGGATAGGGACTCTTGTGATTCCTCAAAATTATGGGACTGGTGATTGTAGAAAGAATTTGGGTGCAGTTCCTCAAAATTTTGGGAGTGGTAGTTGTAGAGGTAATTTGGATATGGTTCCTCGAGATACTGTGAGTGGTAATCATAGAGAAAGTTTGGGCAATACATAATTTTTATTTTTATTTTTTATATTTTTATGAAACAAGAGTGTCTTAGTCTATACGATGCAACAACAGAATAACAATATTGAATGTTGGTCCCCGGCAACGGTGCAAAAAACTTGATCGCTCCGCCAGTGCACGGATCTATCGAAGTAATATAAAAGATTGTTGAACCACAGAGATCAATGTCAAACTATTGTAATCTATCATTGTGGTGAAAAGCTAAGGCTAGAGATTGTCACGGATAAAAAGGATAAAGAAATAACGAAAATAAAAGGGTCTAAAAAAATAAGGGAACTGAGGCTATAAAGTGATTTATGGGGTTCTTAGAGACTCTTAGGTTCTGGGGCTGAAATGAATGTTGAAGTTGTTCTGACGAAAATACCAACCTAAGGGTTTGATTTCACACTCTCGCGCTATTGACCGAGCCACGACCGATAACCCCAAGATTTTGCTCTCACTCGCTCGGTAATTAAAGGACATCTTTTTGAATATGGATAAGATCAAAATGAAATACCTAAAGCGCTCTCGCTATGTTTAGGTTCCAATGTCTTGTGCCTACTATTTGACGTGTACCTCAAACTCTCGCTCTATTGGACTCGTCTTAGTGCATTTCTCACTCTCGTGACAAAACGCTGGTAAGAAGCCTCTCGCTCTCATGACATGACTACCTAAATTAATCTTAGAACATAAAACCAGAATTTCAAACATACAAGTAGTGTTGGTTATCCTAAAGAGTTTCGTCGAGACGACGGTCCTCAAACTACGGGCTCATGCAAATTTAGCCAAACATATAATTAAACATAAACAAACTAAACATGATAAACATAATTAAGGACAACATGCTTGAACAATTATATAATACGATGACAATATAGAATATGGTAACAATATAGAATATGATAACAATATAGAATACGATAACTATAATAATAAAGTGATAAATAAAGAACTTGTAAATGACTTGAAATAAATACGGGAATTGAAATAGAGAAAATGGAACTGAAATAATCTTCTATTAATATGATGATAAGGTTGATCCAAGAGTACAAAGAAAAAGACAGAAAGTAAACAGTTGTGACAACCTCTCGATGTGAGTGATTGTCACTTTTACACGTATTATAATGCTTAAATCTACGAAACAAATTCAGCAGCGCTTCTGCGCACAAACTTGGATGCAAATGCAGACCTTTGAGGGTCTATTTATAGAAGAATTGTGGCTCCAAGAAATTTGGGACAATTTGAATTCGAAACGGAGCAAAACTGTCAAACTGTTGTTGAAAAACTGCTCCCGCGCATAATGGTGATCGTCGTATGCAAATGGCGAACGCCATTTGTTCAAAACGTGATTTCCCACCTTTTTTCAGTAATGGCGAATGTCATTCCTCAAGGAAAAGAAAATGGAGAACTACATTGGCTAGAGGAGGCAGAATCATCATTTTTCTGCACTTTTTTCACTCTTTAGCTCAAATTTCGCTCTTTTTCCCATACTTGCCAATTAAACACTTTTCAAGACAAAACAAAAAGAAACATAAGCAAATCAAAGAAAATAAAATGAAAGACTCGATTAAACGATACTAAAAATGCACGTAATGAATTGGAAAATACGATATGAATTCGAGTTATCATTAAGTACTTTATCTTCTATAAATTTCGTTGTATGTTATTAAGAAGTGGTAAGTTAGTCATTCCCGACGAAAATAGACCTAGAAGAAAACCTACAAGAAAAATGGCAATGCCAAACCAGGAAACTAACCAGAATCCTCCAAATACATCAAATAATGGAGATACGCCTAACGTATCTTTGATTGGAGGACCAACAGTTTCATCAACTGTATCTGGACCTACGCGATCAATGGCAAGTTCAATGTATACATAGTCTATTGCCCATATCGGTCCTATTTTAACATATATAGGGCCCAGGGGAACCCCATGGACTCCTCCACCAATAGGGACTTCGACCTATAGGTCTCCATCGTCAGGATTTACTTTGCATCCACATGGTTGAGAACAACCCTTTGGAATGCCAACTTCTATAATGGCAAGTTTATATAACGCAACTTCAATGTTTTAAGAACCACAAATGAATGTAACTTCGCCTTTACAAGGGTCTGGTTCTAGGAATAATGTGGGTTGAAATAGTCATCCTTTTACCACAAATTATTCTACCCAAATGCTTGCATTAACTACTAATTCTACAACGGTTATTAGGCAACAAATGGATGAAAGTAACCATGAAATGGTCCAGACTTTGGCCGAAACCATGGGAACAATTTTTACCCCGTTAATCCAAAATACTATCCAAACTAATTAACAGTTGGCGGTGCAAATGACTCGCCTGGAAAATTTCTTTGGTGTACCCCAACCCTTTCGACACCCACAAAGGGAATATATGGTGGAAAACCAGGGGGAAATCTTCGAGGAAGATATCACTATCAATCAGACACAACGAAACCAAGGAATGGAATTATAATAACTCAGTGTACAGTCGAACAACCAGTAGTCGAAACCCCTAGGCGTCAACCACAAATTCCAGTGAAAGAAGAACAACCAAGGATAGTTATGGTCAATAGAAACCAAAATGTTGAAAATGTAGTACAACAAGTTCGACGTGATAATATGGTAGCAGACAATAATCTGACAACCATGGTCGAAAGAATTATGGAACGAAATGGTGTGAACTTTGGTCTTTGAAGACCAAATTATACATCACCATTATCAGAATACATTCTTCATTCAGATTTACCCCCTAGGTGGAAGATCCCAAAATTTATAAAATTTTCTAGAGATACGATTGAATCTACAGTCGAACATGTGACTAAGTATCTTATCGAAGCAGGAGAAATCTTGAATAACGAGAATCTTAGAATAAAATACTTCCCAATTTCACTCACAAAAACTGCCTTCACAGTGTTCACAGCCTTGCCTTCGAATTTGATCCATTATTTGACACAACTAGAACGTTTGTTCCATGAACAATTCTACATGGGACCAACAAAGATTAGTTTGAAGGAGTTGGCTAGAATAAAGCAAAAGTTTTCTGAGCCAATAGTTGATTATCTAAATATATTTCTTTTGCTTTAAGCCAAATGTTTTACACAGGTGCCTGATCACACTAAAATTCACTGTATTTCTGACTCCGATTTCGCATGCATTCTTAGCTTTTATTGTTATTTTGTTATGTTATTACTTTGTTTTTCTTTGTTTACAGGTTTTTTAAGTAATCGGGGCTTGAATCGAGAAAAGGAGCGAAAAAGGAGTGGAAACGGACGAAAACCTAGAAATTCAGCGTTTTACACTTACGGCACCCACCGTGGCGGGCGCCATGGGGTCAGCCATGACGTGGCCACGTCTCAAGACCACTCCACAACTGCCAAGACCCACGATCCCCACTCTTCCATTCCCTGTTAGCACCATGGCGGGCGCCATAGGCCTGTGGAGGGCGCCACAAGGCAAAAAGCAGTTCCCTCCACTATTTAGTGGAGGGGGCATCCTGGTCTTTTCCTGCATTTAGTTTTCCTATAAATAGGACTTTAGATTTTCGTTTTTCTTCATCCAAACTTAGATTTCTCTAGGAATATATCAGTTTTAAAGCAATTATCATTCCACATCGGGGTGTTTCTGCAATCGAGTGATCGAGTCTGTAATCTGTCTGTGTGATCGAGTTTTGGAGCACTCTGGAGGAAGTTAATCCTGCCACCATTTTAATTCTAGTTCGTATTTTATCTTTCCGCATCGCTTTACTTTATTTATTATCCGCACTCGCACTTTACTTTATTTATTTTCTGCACTCGCTTTACTTTATTTATTTCCCGCACTCGCACTACTTTTATTTATTTTCCGCACTCGCACTAAATTACTTTATTTCCTGCACTCGCACTACTTTTATTTATTTCCCGCACTCGCACTACTTTTATTTACTTTCTGCACTCACACTAAATTACTTTTATGAAAAATTATAAAAAGAACTTTTACTTTACCATGTCTAACTAAATCTATAAAGGTTAGAATGTAAGGATCGTAATTAAACCAGTAATCCGTACAATTGTTCGTGGAAACACTTAAGGGCTATTTTATCTTTCAATTCAAGTAATTGTTTTTAACTTTTTCAAAAACAGCCAAAAGCACTTTTGTCTAGTTCATTAGGAGTTTTTAGATTAAAAAGAAAAGAGATTTTAAAACGATTTTCGGACGCGTTATGAAGTTTAGAGTCTGGTTCATAAGAACCTCTTTTTGCTAAGAAGTCCAGGTTAAAATACTTTTCAACTTAGTCAAGATACTACATTTCTTAAAAATAGGCTTACTACTCTAACGCAGTACGCACCTTTTAATCCGTGACAATAGGAGGGGTTGATTAGAGAGTACAACTCGGTTCTGAATACGCGAAAGCGACAGTTCCTGTTAAATTAGTTCTTTTCAAAGGAGAAAACATTGCCCATAAGTAGTTCCATTAACAAGTACTGGATTATCCATTGATTACGTGAATTACATTCGAGCCTGTCTTTTATTAATTGTTTAAAATTATTATTTCATTTACCATTGCGCATTTCTTAAAACCCCTATATTTAGTTGCCTTAGATACACACCATAACAACAGGTACGATAGATTGACACTTGGTCTCTGTGGATTCGACAATCTTTTATATTACTCTGACGTGTTCGTACACTTGCGAAAAACACGCATCAAGTTTTTGGCGCCGTTTCCGGAGACCAATTTCGTCAAATTTCATTACCCTGTAGTTATACCGTTTAGACTAAGGTTGTTACCCACCGGTCAATGCGAAAGACTCGCAGTGCCGGAAGTTTAGTAGACCCTCTAGCTGAGCCTGAACGTTACGCTCGCGCACGTTTGTTTTTCCATAGGAATAGGAAAGCTATGGCCGAAGATCAAAACCGAAGACCTCTTAAGGACTTCGCCCAACCATCAAACGAGGAACCTAGTTCTAGTATAGTAAACCCCGCTATCCCAGCCAATAATTTTGAACTTAAACCATCCCTGCTGCAATTAGTGCAACAGAGACAATTCACAGGTCTCGCTACTGATAACCCGAACCAACATTTAAAAAACTTTCTTCAGTTAGCAGACACCTTTAAAACCAATGGAGCTTCTCCTGAGGCGATACGCTTAATATTATTTCCCTTTTCCCTCAGAGATAAAGCTCTATCCTGGTTAGATTCCCTTCCACCCAATTCAATAACAACTTGGGATGAACTTAGGAAAGTTTTCCTTGCTAGATATTTTCCCCCAAGTAAGACCGCTCTTCTTCGAAACCTAATAACCAGATTTACCCAACACCAAGGAGAGTCGTTGTTCGAAGCCTGGGAGAGATATAAAGAACTATTAAGAGCATGCCCACATCATGGCTTAGGGAATTGGCTAATCATTCAAACCTTCTATAATGGACTTCATTATAACACCAAGATGACCATCGACGCTGCCGCTGGTGGCGCACTGATGAACAAACCTTACCCTGAAGCTAGTGCCCTTATCAAGGATATGGCCCAAAACCATCAATCATGGGGAGTAGAACGAGCGACAGTGGAAAAGAAGGAAGCCCAAGGAGGAATACATGAGCTAAGCTCTATAGACATGATGCAAGCTAAAATGGACGCGTTGGCCCTTAGAGTCGAACATATGTGTGCAACTCCGAATACTGTAGCCGCAGTTTCGCCAAATTGTGAGATATGTGGGACGCAAGGACACCAATCCGCCGAGTGCAATCTGTTGAATGAGACCAACACTGAGCAAGTGAACTACACCCAAGGGAACCCATTTTCAAACACATATAACCCTGGATGGAGGAATCACCCAAACTTCTCCTACAAAAATAATAACCCTATTCAAAATACCGCACCTCCGAGACAACAAGGTTACCAAGCCCCAAGAACAAATCAACCTATGCAACCTGTACCACCAAGTCCGAGCCTTGAGGAAATTGTAAAAAAAATTATTACCGCTCAAACACAACAAAACAAAGAGTTCATGAACCAAAACGTCCATGTTAACGAACTGATTACCCAGTTAGGAACCAAGGTTGATCAAATCATTACTCATAATAAGATGCTTGAAACCCAGATCTCTCAGGTAGCTTTGAACCAAGCCCCTCAGACTACACCTGGAGGACAGTTCCCTGGACAACCTCAACAAAACCCGAAAGGGCAAGCTAATGCCATTACTCTACGAAGTGGAACCGCTTATAAGGAACCTTTGAACCCTAGATTAAGTGAGCCTGAAACTTCTGAGAGGAATGAGGAGAAGGAACCAGAGGAGTCTGAAACCCCGGAAAGTCAAGAAAAAGGAGAAGAACCTAAGAATAAAACCTATGTACCACCACCGCCATACAAACCACCAATACCTTACCCTCAAAGATTAAAGAAAACCCAAATCGATAATCAATATCAAAAATTCGTCAAGGTTATAGAAAAACTTCACGTAGAAATCCCCTTTACAGAAGCCATCACCCAAATACCTTCTTACGCTAAGTTTCTCAAAGACATACTTACAAATAAACGTAGACTTGAAGATCCGAAACCCGTGGAATGTAATTCTATTTCCGAAAATAGGTTAGCAAAGAAAGATAAAGATCCCGGAAATTTTTCCATTCCTTGTGTTTTGGGGAATCAGGTCATCGAAAAAGCTTTTCTAGACTTAAGAGCTAGTGTGAGCTTAATGCCTTTAGCAGTTTGTGAGAGATTAAACTTAGGAGAATTACAACCTACTAAGATGTCACTTCAATTAGCCGATAGATCCATTAAATACCCTATAGGCATACTTGAAGACGTCCCTGTTAGGATAGGTCAGCTGTTTATACCTACTGATTTTGTTGTCATGGACATTAAAGAAGATGACGACATACCAATCCTCCTAGGTAGACCATTCTTATCGACTGCTGGAGCCGTAATAGATGTTAAAAAAGGGAAACTAACCTTTGAGGTAGGTGACGAGAAGATAGAATTTATACTTTCAAAATTTCTTATGGCACCTGTGATAGGAGATGCTTGTTATGCCTTAGATATCATTGAAGAATGCATTAGGGAATTAGAACAAGAAGAAGAAACTGAATCTATAAAATTGCCATCAACCCTTATTTTGGAAGATGACAATTATAAAAGACCCTACATTGATGATAACCTTCACGAATGTTTATCTCTTACCCCATATCCTATGCCTTGCCCTATGAAACCAACCGTACAACTTAAGGAACTGCCTAAAAACCTGAGATATGAATTTCTTGATGAAGAAATGAACCGTCCAGTTATAGTCAGTGCTACCTTGAACCAAGAAGAAACCAACCAATTGTTAGATGTTTTACGAAGGTACCCCTCAGCCTTAGGATATAAGATCTCTGATCTAAAAGGAATAAGCCCATCCGTATGCATGCATCGGATTTTGCTTGAAGAAGATTCAAAACCCTCCAGAGAACACCAACGAAGAATAAATCCTATAATGAGTACAGTAGTTAAGACTGAAGTTCTTAAATTACTAGAGGCAGGTATAATATATCAGATCTCGGGCAGTAAATGGGTGAGTCCTGTGCATGTAGTACCTAAAAAGGGAGGCATCACAGTCGTGCAAAACGAGAAGGGCGAACCTGTAGCAAAAAGAACCGATGGAGGTTGGCGTATGTGCATAGATTATAGAAAATTAAATAAAGCAACTAGGAAGGACCATTTCCCATTACCATTCATAGACCAAATGTTGGAGCGCCTAGCCAGACACTCTTACTTTTGTTACCTAGATGGATATTCAGGATTCTTCCAAATACCTATTCACCCCGAAGATCAAGAAAAAACTACCTTTACATGCCCAGTTGGAACCTTTGCCTATAGAAGAATGCCTTTTGGACTCTGTAATGCTCCTGCCACTTTCCAACGCTGCATGATGTCTATCTTTGCCGACTATTTAGATGGAATCATGGAAGTATTTATGGACGATTTCTCAGTTTGTGGATCCGATTTCAAAAATTGTCTTATCAACCTTGAGAAAATCCTGGAAAGATGTCTGGAGGTAAACCTTGTGCTAAATTGGGAAAAATGTCATTTCATGGTCACCAAAGGGATTGTTTTAGGACATATAGTTTCCGAAAAAGGTATAGAGGTAGATAAAGCTAAAATAGAAGTCATAGAGAATCTAAAACCGCCGAAGACTATCAGGGAGATAAGAAGTTTTCTTGGACATGCCGGATTTTACCGACGTTTTATCAAGGATTTCTCCAAAATAACAAAATCCTTAACTGGTCTTTTAATGAAAGATGTTGAATTCATCTTCGATGAAAAATGTACTGAAGCATTTAATCTTCTGAAGCAAGCTCTGATTTCAGCACCTATAATGAAACCCCCTGATTGGTCAGAACCGTTTGAGATAATGTGTGACGCCAGTGATTATGCTGTTGGAGCCGTTCTAGGTCAGAGAAAAGACAAAAAGTTACACGTAATTTATTATGCCAGTAGAACCCTAGACGCTGCACAGCTCAACTACGCAACAACCGAAAAAGAGCTCCTAGTTGTAGTTTTCGCCATAGACAAATTTAGATCTTATCTAGTAGGAGCCAAAATTATAGTTTACACCGACCATGCTGCCATTCGTTACTTACTAAGTAAAAAGGATGCCAAACCTAGGTTACTTCGATGGATTCTATTATTGCAAGAGTTTGACTTGGATATCCGTGATAAGAAAGGCACTGATAATGTGGTAGCTGATCACCTATCTAGGCTAGAATACCTGAAACCTGACTCAGTTCCCATAAATGACAATTTTGCCTATGATAGACTGATAGCCCAACTAGAAACTATTGAAGATAATAACCCAGACCCACATGAGCATTCTCATAAATCCTTAGCTATAAGTAATGTACCTTGGTATGCAGACTTTGTTAATTACCTAGCCGCTGACATCATACCCCCTGATCTAAACTACCACCGGAAGAAGAAGTTCTACAATGATGTGAGAAACTTCTATTGGTACGAACCATTTCTTTTCAAGAGAGGTAAAGATGGCATTTTCCGCCGTTGTGTTCCAGAAGAAGAGGTAAATAATATAATTGAGCATTGTCACTCTGCACCCTATGGTGGACATGCAAGTACATCTAAGACCTACGCCAAGATTCTTCAAGCTGGCCTATTCTGGCCTACTATGTGGTGTAATGTCCATGCTTTCATCGTCAAGTGTGACAGATGCCAATGCACAGGAAATATTTCAAGACGTAATGAAATGTCGTTAAGAAATATCCAAGTAGAACTCTTCGACGTATGGGGTATAGACTTTATGGGACCGTTCCCACCATCTTTTGGAAATCAGTACATCTTAGTAGTTGTTGACTACGTATCTAAATGGATTGAAGCTATCGCCGCACCCACAAACGACACTAGAGTGGTCATCAAATTATTCAAAAACTATATATTTCCCAGGTTTGGAACTCCCCGTTTAGTCATAAGTGATGGAGGATCACACTTCATATCGAGAATATTTGATAAACTTTTAAGCAAATATGGAGTTAAGCATATAGTAGCGACACCATACCACCCACAGACCAATGGACAAGTGGAAGTATCTAATAGGGAGATAAAACAAATTCTTGAGAAGACTGTCTCTATATCTAGAAAAGATTGGTCGCAGAAACTTCAAGAAGCATTATGGGCCTATAGAACCGCTTTCAAAACCCCTATAGGAACAACCCCTTATCAACTGGTCTATGGAAAATCATGTCACTTACCTTTTGAGTTGGAGCATAAGGCCTATTGGGCCATCAAAACTTTGAATTTGGATTACTTGACTGCTGGTGAGAATCGTATCCTTGATATCCACAAATTAGAAGAGCTCAGACAATCCGCCTACGAAAATGCCATCAGATACAAAGAAAGAACAAAAGCTTGGCATGACAAAAGAATCATAAGAAGAGACTTCAAAATAGGCGATCCTGTTCTCTTGTTCGATTCTAGGTTACGACTTTTTCCAGGGAAGCTTCGTTCGAGATGGACTGGCCCTTTCGAAGTATCTAAGATCCTAAGATCCGGTGCTATTGAAATCAAGAACCAAACATGTAAACTGTTCATCGTCAATGGACAGAGGTTGAAACCCTATGAAGGAGGTGACATCCCAACAACATACACCTGTCATACTCTGAGTGATCCACCATATCCTTCCAATGATGTATAAAAATCGGTCGTCGAGCTAATGACGTTAAACAAGCGCTGCATGGGAGGCAACCCATGGTTTTCTTATATACGTATTTTTTTTTTATTTGTTTATTTTATTATTATGTCAGGACTAACGATTGAATGTTTATGTGCTTTCAGGACTTGTTTGCTAACCTTGTGCAGAATGCAGAACCCTGATGACATGCATGTGACCTTTAGAGATGACGCACAGAGAGAGCATTACTATGTCCACATGAGACGCCCTATGGCTCCTACCAGGTACCCTGACCATGACTGCATGGATGCCTTGGGGATAGAGCCAAGCGTCAGATTCTTATGCCATCAACTCCAGTGGGACCAGTTTGACGACAGGAACAACACTTATAGGAACTTGACTCTTGAGTTCCTCAGCTCGTTTCATCATGACCCTTGGGCTGGACCCGATGGATATGCTGTTTTCAGGTTGTTCGGGATTGACTACTCCTTCTCTCACAAAGAGTTTGGTGATTTACTAGGTTTCCAGACTACTCCTGATGCTATTCTAGAGACACCAATGGGGTATTTTATGAGCAGAGAAGTGGAAAAGTTTTGGTCTAAAATATCAGGTGGAGGGAGCCAAGATCCTTCCACTCAGTTTTCTCAGGTAATCCACAACCCTGCGTTAAGGTACTTCCAGATGATTCTAGCGCATTCCTTCCTAGGTTTTCCAGATACAGAGACCCTGCTAAGTGAAGAGGAGATTTTCCTACTGTTTTGTGCGACTCAGTCTCGCTCAGTTGCTTGTGGAAACTATCTGTTGAAGGGCCTTGCTAGTGTTGCCAGATCATCTGTAGGCATCATACATGTCGGTGGGATTGTTACACAGATAGCTACTGCATTGGGTTTGTCTCGCAAATTATTGCACCTCAGGACCTTCTGCTGCTACACCACCCTGGATGTTGACTTTTGTCTTGACAGAGGACTGATGAGGAGGGCCTCTTTTGAGCCCAACATGTTTAGATTACTGATTGACGGCGAAGTGATACATTACTTTACATTACCAGACCCGCTGATGACCAGTGTCCATGATCCTGCAAATTGGAGTTATGCTCTAGAGGGTTATGGAGAGACTGTCGAAGAGCCGAAATCACCTCCCGCCACTGAGTACACTCCTACACCTCTTACTCCCCGAATCACTATTATGTCTAACAATATGTCTCTGCAGCCGCCTGATCTACAAACTCAGATTTATGAGCTCCGTAAGGAGACTGCCCTGCTCAAGCAGGAAGTAGCGGACTTGGAATTACAGATTCAGGTTTCAGATCTCACTCATGCCTCAGAGGCCGGTGCTCTATATCAGGAGATTGAAGAGCTTCGGAGGGAGATAGCTGAGATTCGTGGATCAAACCAAGAGGAGAAGCCTACCACATGATTCATTCTACACTGACGATATTACCCTAGTATTTAATTTCTTTTTTTTCATGCTTTATTTTATTTCTCGCATATCCAGACATATCTTACATTATTGCATCTATTATATTTCCTTTTTTCATGTACTTTGAATTTATCTCATATATACATATTATTTTATGCACTAATGTTGATTTTTCTCTATTCTTTTTGATTTTTTTAATTATTTTATTTTGTCGAGCAAAGAAAAAAAAATATAAGACAAAAATATTTTCATTTTTGTCTTCATAAAAAAAATATGCAAGCCTCATGCCTTGGAAAAGAGAAGAAAACACTATCCAGACCCCCCAGAGACCGAAGGTACAAAGAGGGCCCAAAGGAGGATTTAAAAAAATCCAAGGCCCATCAGGATTTAGCCTTGTGGCGGGCGCCACAGGCCATGGCGGGTGCCATGGAGTTCTCCCCTATTTCGGGGCTGAACTTCCATTTTCACCATTTTCATACCTTCCTTCTCCAAAAACCCATTTTTGCAACTTTCAAAAACCTCCTTGAACCCCATTAAAGCTCCCCCATTTCCAAAATACCCACCATCCATAAAACCTATCCAAAATCCATTTTCATTTTCATCCACCACAAACCATAAAAATCAAAACTTTATCATTTCTCTCATAAACCATTTTCTACCATTTTTTCACTTCCTAAGGAGCAATCAACAATGGAGTTCAATGGATTTCTTCTTCGTGATGGAAGACCGAGTGATAGGCAAAGGAAAATTATTCAGAGGCTTCAGAGTCGAGAAATTCTCTCATCTAGGTACGTCGATGATAACTGTCTGTATGCTTTGGGTATTTATCATAGTGTTTTTAATTTATTAGATTTTTTAGGCTTGCATAATATTTTCGTTAATCAGGAACCTACCTATGAGAGACTGACAGTTGAGTTTTTAAGTTCATTGATATACACTGTCAGTCCTAACACTGCTAGCACAGTCGGTACTGTTAATTTTAGACTGTTTGGAATTGAATATGAATTCAGTACCAACGAGCTAGCAGGCTTGTTAGGAATCCCTCATAGGGAAGGTGCGATTTGTGAGGCACCTTTGGATGCGGAATGGTCGGCCGAGGTATTTTCCTTCTGGCAAAGGCTTTCAAGTACTTCAATAAATTCTTTTGAAGGAATACTTGCGTCGACCATTCATAACCCGACCATAAGAGTTTTCAGATATCTTTTGGCATGTACTATTTTTGGCCGGGAGAGTCCAAACAAGGTAAATGCTAGAGAACTCCTATTTTTGCAAGGATGCCTCACTAGTACCCATATCAATCCGGTCTCGTTTATGCTTGCACACATGGCTTTACTTACTAATAAAACAGGACCGGTTGTTTTTGGAAGGCTTGTTACGTCTATTGCTCGGGCTCTTGGCTTGAACGATGAGATAGCTACACTTGAACCACTACCTCCTCGCACAATTAATTTAAAATTTCTGAAAGACATGAAATTGTGCCGAACGAGGAGAGAAGGTGGTTATGAGTTGATGGTTCATGGGGTAGCTATCCCATCTGTTGCTTTACCATGCAGTAGACGTACTGATGTACGTAATGAAAGGAATTGGACCTATGATCTGAATGCTCCACCTGTTTTGGGTCCACTTCCTCCTAATATTCCTGATGGGGAGGCACATGACACTGATGAAGAGTATGATCGGAGAGAGCAGTCTCCCATACCTCACAGGTCCCCCCATCATCCTTCACAGTCACACACCGCACCATCTTCCTCTAACCCTGTTGCAGGTGCTGCTCCTGGATTCTATGTCACCGAGGAGATGTGGCGTGATATGACAGCTAGAGAGGAAAGGCGAGACGGCCTTCTCTCTACTATTTCACAACAACTGACGGACAACATGAGCTTCATGCAACAATCGCGATTGGTTTCGGATCGTGCTTACAGCAACGTTTGTCGTACCTTGAACGATATCTCATTAGAGCAGAACCGTCAGAGAGAGTTTAACCGCCGGCACTACCAGCTTGTAGAGGCCACTCAAGGTTCCATCTTAGGTAACCTTCGAGAGGTCCAGGGTGCTCAGGCTTCCTTATCGGCACGACTCGACCGGAGGGACCAGCATCGCAGTAGATCCCGTCGTTCCAGACCATCACAGCAGGACGGCGAGGGCACCAGTGCTCCTCCTCAGTAGTCTTTTTCAGGTTACCCTCCTTATCTTATTTCGAAACATTGGGGACAATGTTCGATTTAAGTGTGGGAGGGGATTTTATTGCTTTCTGTCATTTCCCTTTTTAGTTAATTATTTCCTTTCAGTTATTTCCCTTTTCAGTAAGTTATTTAGTTTAATTTTCTTAGATAATGCATGAGTCTGACGAGTCACCAGTATAATGTATTTTTAGTACATCTTCATTTTTCCCATTTCCTTAGCCTTACCAGAAAAATTTTAAAAAGAAAACAATGTTGTTTCACATGTTTTTTGGGCTTTGAGACAGGTTTAGATTAGGATGTGGTGACTTAGGTCAACTTTTTGAAACATCAGCACAATTTTAGCACCATAGACCTCTTGAATATAGGAATCACTCCTAAACCCCACGCCATGGCCTTTATTATCATTCAAATAAATTGTCCTAAGTAGTTTATCCTAGCAGTCAGCTCCGGCCTAAGCATGCTCTACGTAGGGGGTCGATGAACATAAGTGAATGATCCAGTGCTAATAAAAAGAAAAAAAAGGCAAAACTCTGGGATAGGTGACCCTCACAAAGTCATTTAAACCGATAAAAAAAAGAGAAGAAAAAAAAAATTTTGCCACAAAAAGAAAAAATTGCAGTCACCTATTGTTAGTTGGTTCAGAGGTATCTGGCACTGAACTTGGTAGGGCGGATTACGATCTGATCCCCCGTAGCTACATTTAGGCGAAATAAAAACAGGTTTACACATGTTTATGTGCCAGAAACCTTATGTTATGGATCAGAATCACTAACCGGTCACTCTACTATGAAGCATGTACGGATAACGGGCTTAATTTGATTGCGCCTGAATGAAAAGGACACAAAAAGATGAGAAGATAGGCCTAGGTATTGTGGGATGACATGGAGTGGTTAATATAGGATTGAAGTTTTTGTTTGTGTTACTATGGTACCCTTGGTTCACTTAGTTAGTACTTGTCACTGCATCCTGACTTGAACTTAGAAGCCCTTTAGCCCAAAGACACGTGTTGACACCATTTTTTTCTTGAGCTTTAATGTTTGCTTGAGGACAAGCAAAGGTCTAAGTGTGGGAGAATTTGATCACACTAAAATTCACCGTATTTCTGACTCCGATTTCGCATGCATTCTTAGCTTTTATTGTTATTTTGTTATGTTATTACTCTGTTTTTCTTTGTTTTCAGGTTTTTTAAGTAATCGGGGCTTGAATCGAGAAAAGGAGCGAAAAAGGAGTGGAAACGGACGAAAACCTAGAAATTCAGCGTTTTACACTTACGGCACCCACCGTGGCGGGCGCCATGGGGTCAGTCATGACGGGGCCACGTCTCAAGACCACTCCACAACTGCCAAGACCCACGATCCCCACTCTTCCATTCCCTGTTAGCACCATGGCGGGCGCCATAGGCCTGTGGAGGGCGCCACAAGGCAAAAAGCAGTTCCCTCCACTATTTAGTGGAGGGGGCATCCTGGTCTTTTCCTGCATTTAGTTTTCCTATAAATAGGACTTTAGATTTTCGTTTTTCTTCATCCAAACTTAGATTTCTCTAGGCATATATCAGTTTTAAATCAGTTACCATTCCACATCGGGGTGTTTCTGCAATCGAGTGATCGAGTCTGTAATCTGTCTGTGTGATCGAGTTTTGGAGCACTCTGGAGGAAGTTAATCCTGCCGCCATTTTAATTCCAGTTCGTATTTTATCTTTCCGCATCGCTTTACTTTATTTATTATCCGCACTCGCACTTTACTTTATTTATTTCCTGCACTCGCTTTACTTTATTTATTTCCCGCACTCGCACTACTTTTATTTATTTTCCGCACTCGCACTAAATTACTTTATTTTCTGCACTCGCACTACTTTTATTTATTTCCCGTACTCGCACTACTTTTATTTACTTTCCGCACTCGCACTAAATTACTTTTATGAAAAATTATAAAAAGAACTTTTACTTTACCATGTCTAACTAAATCTATAAAGGTTAGAATGTAAGGATCGTAATTAAACCAGTAATCCGTACAATTGTTCGTGGAAACACTTAAGGGCTATTTTATCTTTCAATTCAAGTAATTGTTTTTAACTATTTCAAAAACAGCCAAAAGCACTTTTGTCTAGTTCATTAGGAGTTTTTAGATTAAAAAGAAAAGAGATTTTAAAACGATTTTCGGACGCGTTATGAAGTTTAGAGTCTGGTTCATAAGAACCTCTTTTTGCTAAGAAGTCCAGGTTAAAATACTTTTCAACTTAGTCAAGATACTACATTTCTTAAAAATAGGCTTACTACTCTAACGCAGTACGCACTTTTTTATCCGTGACAATAGGAGGGGTTGATTAGAGAGTACAACTCGGTTCTGAATACGCGAAAGCGACAGTTCCTGTTAAATTAGTTCTTTTCAAAGGAGAAAACATTGCCCATAAGTAGTTCCATTAACAAGTACTGGATTATCCATTGATTACGTGAATTACATTCGAGCCTGTCTTTTATTAATTGTTTAAAATTATTATTTTATTTACCATTGCACCCTTCTTAAAACCCCTATATTTAGTTGCCTTAGATACACACCATAACAACAGGTACGATAGATTGACACTTGGTCTCTGTGGATTCGACAATCTTTTATATTACTCTGACGTGTTCGTACACTTGCGAAAAACACGCATCAGTGCCTAAACATGAGTTGGTCAAAATGGGCGTGGGAAGCTTCGATTATTCCATTCGAAAGAAACTCAATACCCAGTACCTAAGGGACATGGCCCAGTTGGCCGATAGAGTTCGACAGCTAGAGCATCTGAGAAACGAAAAGGCTAGAACGAATAAGAATAAGAGGATAGGGTACGTCGAATTTAATGAAGACGGCGAAGGATATTATAATGAACCTTTTTTTTCCGAAGAAAGTGAGATTGATCTTGTTTAATTAAAGTTGGGTCCTCCTTATTCTTGCAAGGTTTTAGCACCTTTGAATTGGAAAAATCATGTCGAACCGCAAAAGAATGATAAATTCCCCCAAGAAAATCTACACTTTCGACATCACAAAGTGTGATGAAATTTTTGACTTGTTAGTTAAGGATGGTCAAATGATAGTGCCTTCAGACGCTAAAATGCCTCCTTTAGAGAAAAGAAAGGAAATAGGTTTTTGTATATATCATAACTTTCTGGGGCATAAAACTTCTCAATGTTTTCTTTTCAGAGATCTTGTTCAAAGTGCTATCCAAGAAGGAAGACTGAAATTCGTTGAGAATTCCAAAAATCAGATGAAGGTTGATTCTAATCCTCTTCAAGTAATGGATGCTTGTTACATTGAGCCAACTAATGTCCACATGGTCGAAATTGTTGAAGGTTTCAAAAATACTGTCAATACGGTGGCAGTTACTACCTATATCCCATTATCTCCTAGAATCTATGAGATGTGATTATGGCTAGTGGTTTTTGTGCGCTTTAAGTGTAGGATCAAGCGCTCACCACTGCACTAAAAGCAATTGTTGTTAGTGAAGGCGCAACTTTATTTCCTTATAGTATAGAGTCCTCAAGGGGTTGCGCCTATTAAGCGCCATGGGTTGGGATGTTAAGCCCATTGAATCCCTAAGGGTGACGCTGAATTAATAAATCCAACAATCTCCCCCCCAGTGTCAGCCGGGGGGATTCGAACCCATGACCTTGCTCTGATACCACTTGTAGGATCAAGCGCTTACCACTGCACTAAAAGCAATTGCTGTTAGTGAAGGCGCAACTTTATTTCCTTATAGTATAGAGTCCTCAAGGGGCTGCGCCTATTAAGCGTCATGGGTTGGGATGTTAAGCCCATCGAATCCCTAAGGGTGACGCTGAATTAATAAATCCAACATTAAGGAGACGTTTCAGAAACGCCATCGTGACCATGATGTCATAAGAGTGGCTGAGAGAAACTGAACAGTTGTGAGAACGTGGGAATAACAAAGTTTTGTCATGAGTTGCATCAAATCGAAGCAAGGCATCGAATGATGTTATCAAAAAATGACATTTTCTTCAGTGTTGTCGAAAAGAGCATTTTTAGGGGGCAATTTGTTAGCTCTTAAATTCGATTCATATATTGGAATGAATATATTAAGGGATTTCGGCTAAGACTATGTCATGAAGAAGTGATTTGAAGAGACATCCTTACATATGCAAAGAAAAAACACCATTTTTGGGCTTAAGAGATTTTGATCAGTCGAAGGTGTAGTTCGACGAAGTTCTACTGAAGGTACTTCGACTAGAAGTTTGAAATTCAAATAAAGGAGAGAATGTTTTATTCTTATCCGTTTCTGAAAGGGACAGGTGGCACACATTTAAGGATTAAAGAATAAGCTGAGTGACACTTGTCTCATTCTCGTTTGAAGGTCGTTAATAGCAGTTATTTTGATTGTTATAAATAGTCAGTTCTAGTGTTAGGATTGAGTGTGTTCAATTGTGTACAAAAACTCTGTATTTACTCAAAGTATCAAGTGTCAAGAGAAACGAGTGTGAGAGAAATGTGTGTAGAATAACATCATTTTTATTCAATATAATTTACCAAGTTTTCCATTAAAGTTTATCTTTACTTGTCAATTTTATCTTATCTTCTTTACCAGCATTTAGATTCAAACCCTTTTATAACTTACTTCTCATTTACACTTTGAAAGTCGTTTTTCTTTATTGCTTTATGAACACTTTAGTAGTGTTTGTTGTCATTTACAGAATTTCCTTTAAAGTATTATTTAGCACATGTCCTAGGATCAATCTGATCGATCCTATGAGTCACCAAAGATAGATTTGGAAGATCATCGGTTGCTTACCATATTTCACAGTAAACAAAGTGACAACTCATCCTATGAGTCTTCATCAGAATCCTCTGATTCTTCCTCGGCTTTATAAGCCTTAGCCTTTTTTAGGTTTAGACCTAAGAGCAACAGATTTACTTTTCTTTTGAGGTTCATCTTCCTCAAGCTATATCTCGTGGTTTCTTAAAGAATTAACCAGTTCCTCAAGACTTATGTTATTCAAATCCTTGGCTAGCTTTAGAGAAGTTACCATAGGTCTCCATTTCTTAGGAAGACTTCTAATTATCTTCTTAACATGACCAACAATAGAATAACCCTTGTCTAAAACTCTGATTCTAGCTACCAACATCTAAAATCTAAAAAACATAGTTTCAAGAGATTCATCATCTTCCATCTTGAAGGCCTTATACTTTTGAATTAAGGCAAAAGCTTGTGTCTCCTTTACTTGAGCATTTCCTTCATGAATCATTTGCAATGAATCAAAGATGGATTTGTCTATTTATCTATTAGTTATTTTCTCATCTCAGTATAAAGAAATAGTGTTGAGCAATATGGTTCTCGCCTTATGATGATTCTTGTATTCCTTCTTTTGTTGGTCACTCATTGCACTTCTAGCAACCTTCTTTCCTGCAGCATCTACTGGGTGATTGTAGTCATCAACTACCATATCCCATAGATCCACATCATAACCAAGGAAGAAACTCTTTATTCTTTCCTTCCAGTAATCAAATTTCTCACCATCAAAAATTGGTGGTTTAACACTATAGTGGTCTTTCTCATTTGAAATTGAAACGTTTCTTGTAGCTTCAGCCATGATAACTCACACAAATACTAGATCAATACTAACACAGTGAAGTGTTGATAAAATCTTTATCAAAATCAGAACCGGAGCTCTGATTCCAATTGAAGGTGTGAAAAACATAAGAAAGGGAGGTTTGAATAAGGTTTTGAAAATGAAAGCTTTTTGTGAAAAACACAAACAAGTAAACCAATGAACAAACAAGAGAAAGCGACACACGATATATCTTGGTTCACTTGAAAACCATCAAGCTAATCCAATCCACCCGCCAAGGTGATTTTTCCTTAACCCAAGGACTTAATCCACTATAATCAACCGATTACAATGCACAAGCAACAATTATGACTAACAACACTGCACAACCAATTGTTCTGACTAACAACCACTAAGACTCATTCTCCTTGTCTTCCTAAATCTTCAGACCTCATTGGTCCTTTAGGGAACACAAACAACTATTTGTAATAAGGGTTTATTTACAATTAAATGCTTCTACACAAGCAGGGTAAACACAATGAAAAGCTTAGAAAATATGCATTACTGTAAAAGTATGTTGTGTTGTATTTGAGCGTAGAGTATTATGTAATCTTGTGTATTTTTCTTCATGGGACATTCCTTATATAGCCACTGAAAAAAGATCCATTGGATGATAGATGGCCTGAGGAATGTCTTTACTGAGGGTGAAAAATATTACACACAATCGTTCTTTTGTCCCACAAAATCAGGGTAGTGGAAAGGTAGTGGAAGAGACATTTTTTATCTTATATTATGTATTTTTTCCCTCACAATTTGATCTTATCTTATGTACTTCAGAGGCTTCTGATTATGAGATGATTGAAGCATGAGAAGAAGAATTGATCACCGGGTCTTTAGAAACTTAAGTCTTTATAGTCTTCAGAAGTTGCTCAGCAGAATCTGTCTTCAGAACCCTTGGTCTTCAGGTCGTTTAGTATTCAGAACTTCAAGTCTTCAGAGTCTTCAACATTTGTTCTTCAGAACTAAAATATCAGAGTCACACTCAGAGTCAGAATCCCATAAGACATTGCAGCAGCAAAAATATGTTTTCTCAAAATCTTTCTAAAGTGAGTTGGTACAGAAGCAACCTTGCTTTTTTTGCGCCGAAATGAATATTGTCATATCAGAATGACTATGCAAGTGGTCTCCATCAGAGTCAGAACCTGTTTGTTAGAACTTCAAAACAACAAATTTTAGAGTACTAAAATTGCTTTCACACAAATACTTCTTTGTTATTATCAAAACTTAAAGATATATAGTAGAACAAAATCTTGTTCTTACACCATATTGAGTGTTGCTGCCCAAAAATCTTTTGAAAGACCAATATTCAACCAAAGGAACCTTGTCTTCTCCATCAGAGTCTCGTTCATCCTTTCTACAACACCATTATGTTGTGGAGTTTTTCTCACAAAAAAAAAATCTTTGCATTCAATTATCCTCGCAAAAATGCGTGAACTTATTTTTAGTGTATCCAGTTCTATTATCAGACCGCAAATACTTTATTTTGCTCCCTATCTGGTTCTTAACCTCTGCCTTTCACAATTTGAACTTGGCGAAGACCTCAAATTTATATTTCATAAAATAAACACAGACCTTACGAGAAAAATTATCAATGAATGTTAGAAAGTAATCGAAACCTTGTAAAGATGGCTCTTTTGTAGGCCCTCAGACATTAGAATGGACATGGTCTTAGATTCCTTTGGTATTGTGTTGTCTGGTCTTGAAACCAACTCTACACTGTTTTCCAAGAACACAATACTTGCACAATCCAATTTTTCAATTGCGAACACCCTTCCACAAATTCCTCTTATGCAGTTCCATAATCCCACGTTCACTAAGATGACACAAGCGTATGTGCCACAATTTGGTTGCATCATTATCAATTTCAACATATGTTACATCACCCATAATTGTATTCCCCAACAACTTATAAATGTTTCATGTGGTCCTCACTACCCTAATTACCTTCATTGCACCCTTGCTAACCCTCATGATGTCTTTATATCCATCTGATTAGAATGAATAACTATTCACTTGAAGAGTACCTAGATAAACCAAATTCTTCCCCAATTCTGGATTATAATGCACCCCACTCAACGTGTGCATGCCACTATCATCCAAAGAATTTTAATTTTCCCTTTTCTAGTATGGTGCAAGTTTTATCATCACCTAAATATAAAAAACCAAAATCGCTCGATTTAAAAGAGTTGAACCACTTCCATTGCGGCGTCATATGGTAGGAGCACCTATAATCAAGTATCCATGCATCAGTGCATTTTGCTAATGAAATACAAGCATATCCACTTCACTGGAGGAATCATTAGTCTAAGCTACATTTCTTGAACTACTATTGCCTAAATTGTTTGGAAAGTCCCTCCTCTAATGGTCAATTTTCTTACAACCATAACACTTTGTTGTTTTTTTGTCCTTGGACTTGAACCTCTCTTTCTTTCCAGAACCCACCGCCTTACTCTTGCCTCTATCATTGTTTTAACCTCCCTTCAAAAACAAAATTGAACTTGAACTTCCTCAACCTTCCTTTACACTTTGAGGATATTGTACCTGTTGCTAAAAGGTAGAAGAAATAGAATCCAACGTGATTGTTTCCTTCCCGTATGTGATAGTGGTCACCAAGTAATCATAAGAACTTGGTAAATAGCACAACAAAATAATGCATTTATCCTCATCGTCGAACTTCACACCAAGTCGTGTCAAATCAGTAAAGATGTTGTTAAAAACGTTGACATGAGCCTGCAAATCATCTCCTTCTTATATCTTTAGGCTATAGAGACGTTGTTTCGCTTACAATTTGTTCATGAGTGTCTTTGACATGTAGTGATTTTCACATTTATCCCAAACATCCTTCGAAGTTCTGAGGTCCAGAATATGATTCATTATGTCATCAGAAGTGCAAAGTCTTATCAAACCTGCAAACTTTTCCTTTATCTCATTCTAATAAATGGCTGTGATGTCTGTCAGTTTCTCATCATGAAGGGCCTTCTGTAAATCTTACTGAGCCAACAAATTCTTAACCCTCATTTGCCATAAAATACTTGTTCGATTAGGCCCCCAAACATCACCATGAATCATTAAAAAAGGTTTTAAAGGTTCATAAGATTGAATTGGAAAAGAACTTCGATGATGTTTAGCAAACTCACAAACCTCACATTGAAGTGAAGAAATGTCTTGTTCAACAAAAAGTTTAGGAAACAATGAACTTAAATACTTAAAACTAGGGTGGCCTAACCTTAAATGCCACAACATAATGTTATCCTTATTATTTGAAACAAAAAAAAAGATTTAATAAAAGAACTTATTAGTCCAAATTGATGTCTGGTTTTTGGTTCATCTTCCAATAAGTGGTGGCAATCCTAACTCAACCCTACAAAATCGGTTGGTAGAGTAAAGTTTGCCCTCACTTATATACACATATCCAAACCATATATTGCCCGATGTGAGACTCTTAACACACCCCATCTCGCTCAGGACTAGACAACTGGAGCGTGGAAATAAATGGTGGGTGGTCTGATAACGGAAACCATAGAAGGTGGTCCACCAGATCTTAAACCAGACCCTGATACCATGTAGAAAAATAAATGGGTGATAATATTATATTTTATTATAAAGAAAAAAAGGCTCATTTTATAGGAGAGAAAATACAACATTAATTTCTTTATTTTAGGAGTAATATAATATCACTTAAATAAGAAAATAAATAGTATTAAATAAGAAATATTTCAACAGGTATACACATTCTTTAATCATCGCAGCCAACACAATTTGTGCTTCTTTCACCTTTCCCTATTTGCAAAATGCATCAACAAATATACTATTTGTGCAAATTGTGCATCAACCAATATATAATATATAATATATAATATATAATATATGATTTTAATATATAAAATGAATATTTTATTAATACAATTTCTATTCATGATTTAATTGTGTTGGTTCGATCCAATTGCGATGATCGCACTTTTGTATTAGCAACATGGTTGGTTTTCTTGCGATGATCTTATTGGTTTATGTGCAATTCTATGTATGATTATTGTTGTATTTCAATTTTACATGTGTTCGATGGTTTAACATAATGACAATCCAATTCGGATTTTGATTTTTAAAGGTGTGGAGCGCACCCACCCCACACGATAGCATTTTCCAAACTTTATTACATCTTCAAATAAGAGTCCATGAGTGCATCTCATGTCCAATTGCACACATGCAATGCTGGAAATGAGGAACATATATAACAACCACCATAACTCATAACTTTGAATACATACTTATCTTTAACAACAATTTCTCAATCTCTCATTGATTAATCAATAAATTTATTAATAAATCTATTTTTTATTTTCACCAATCAATATTATAAATAATTTTTAATTTTTTTATAATAATTAAATATCTGATATTTATATAAATCATAAATATAAATTATTCAATAAAACAAAAAAAAAAGTTTATAATAATTATAAGATAAATTATATTGTTCCATTCATGTACTTTGTAATAAGTGAAATTACAAGTATTGTTGGTGTGAAATATTTGGTACATGATTAAATAAAAGTAAAGTAATAAAGTAATGTATAGTAAAGTACATTATTACACCCGTGGAGCAAACAACCTTGTCCATTAAGACTCACTTATTGGTCTATAAATTGCAATACACTCTTCCAACATTAACATCATTGCTATCTATCTTTTTGCTTTCTTTGACACACTTGTATATCTTCATATTATATAGTATATAGTGCTATGTTTATGAAACTTCAATATTCATACTTAGGTTGGAACTTGAAGTTTTCCATAATGAAAATGCTTGTTTTGTGTTTTCTTATGCTGTTGAATAATGCAAATTCTTCATATACAAGTTTATTATTCAATAGAAAAGAAGAAGTAATCATGTTTAGAGAGCAACATAGAAGAATTATGCTTGATAATGGACTTGGCCAAACACCTCCTATGGGGTAAGCATCACTTTCTATATTTTTAGATGATTGTTTATACATGTAATCAACCATATCAATTTCCCTAATTAAGGTTAAGGTCTGATCTTTTGCCTATTCAAATTCATTCTTTGTATCCAACTGTTTTAGTTGATATTCCTAACTTACTATTGTATGCATGTATATTCAAACATTCTGATTGATTAAATGATTATCTATTTTTTGTTGTTAATTATAGTACTATTATAAGTTAATATTTTTAATAAATTAATTAAATACAGTTTTTTAAGTTTATATTTTATGTCTCAAAAGTTAACTTTTTAAAATGTTGTGAATATGATTTGTTATTACATAATTGAGTTCTATTTTAAATAAATGATATAATCAACCAATCATGATATCTTTATTTTAAAATTTATTTATTTGAACATATATTTTAAAATGTTATAAATAATTACATTTTTTTTTTAAATAATACACTTCATTTTAAATAATTATTACTGTAATAAATCAGATGGAATAGCTGGAACCATTTTCATTGTGATGTTAGTGAAGACTTAATCAAACAAACAGGTAGTAACTTATAACTTTTACTTTGTAAAATTTGTTTTATAATTGTAGAAATTATTTATTTATTTTTTACATACTTTTGCTATACAGCTAATGCTATGGTGTCAACTGGCCTTGTTGATCTAGGTTACAAATATATTAATATAGGTAAGACAACTTTTTCCATTGTTTTTATAATTATTGTTATTATCATCTTTATTGTTTTATTCACAATAATACTAACAACACACTCATAAATAAATATTATTGATTTTTTTTTCTTAATTTTTAGATGATTGTTGGGGTGAACTTAATCGAGACTCGAAGGTAATATTAATATTTTATTATTAAATTATGTTATACGAATTAATTTATATTGATAATTACACTTAAAAAATTTGAAATGGTGGCAGGGTAATTTGGTTGCTAAATCATCAACATTCCCTTCAGGAATTAAGGCTCTAGCTGATTATGTACATAGCAAAGGTCTCAAATTAGGGATCTATTCTGATGCAGGGTATGATATTTCTAACATTTTAAAGTAAAACTTTGATTCTATAATATCTATTATGATTGTTCAACCATTTTTTTGACTTCTAACCATTTTTCACAGAAATCAAACCTGCAGTAAGAAAATGCCTGGATCACTAGGACATGAAATACAAGATGCAAAAACATTTGCTTCCTGGGTAATAATATGATTATGTATACACACTTATATACTATATGAATTTAATCAACATCAGTTTTCATTGCTATTTTAGGAAATTGATTACTTGAAGTATGATAACTGTGAGAATAATAATATAGACCCGAAAGAAAGGTATATAATTCTGGCTTTCAAATGCATAAACAGATTAATTAAATGCTTCTAAAATCTATAATTCATGCATTTTGTAAGAACAGGTACCCGGCAATGAGTGAAGCCTTGTTGAAATCTGGAAGACCGATCTTCTTCTCTTTGTGTGAATGGTGAGTCAAACCGGTGATCATGTTTCTCATTCGTGAACGAGTTTATCTATTCTGATAAACTTTACTTGTTCTTCAAGGAATGTTTATAAAGCAAGTAAAATTAGCATTTTGTTTTCTTTATTTACATAAATGCAATAGTTTTCATGATTGACTGCAATCTTAAACATAGGGGATCAGAAGATCCAGCAACATGGGCGAAAAGTGTTGGAAATAGTTGGAGAACAACAGGAGATATTGAAGATAAATGGGATAGGTGAGCATCAATGATATGAGAACCTTACCAATGTTTGCGATATTCTGCATCACACAAGAAACTTATCATACTTTCTCCGTAGTATGATATCTCGTGCAGATCTGAATAACAAATGGGCTTCTTACGCCGGACCTGGAGGATGGAATGGTAATCATTCAAACAATATACTAAATTAACCAATTCTTTCACCAAAATAAGAAGGAAAAAAACTGAATATAATTCCTATTTACTATGTCATAATGAAGAAACTAAAGTTCAGATTCTGTTTTGTGGGGGACAGATCCTGACATGCTTGAAGTTGGAAACGGAGGTATGACAACCGAAGAATATCGTGCCCATTTCAGCATATGGGCATTAGCTAAGGTAAGTTGAAACAAAAAAAAAATTAATACTTGCAGTTTAGAGAACTATATTCACAATAATGTCTTCTAAACAAAATGTGTTATATAATAACTCTTATTCTTTTGCATAAATAGGCTCCCTTATTGATCGGTTGTGACATTCGAGCGCTAGATAACACAACAAAGGAATTGCTAAGCAACTCAGAAGTTATTGCAGTAAACCAAGGCAGGAACAAAATACAAATCCTCTAATATCTCTCAACAGTCAATGGCATCACACTGACAATTAAAATAATGGTGATTTTGCAGACAAGCTAGGAGTTCAAGGGAAGAAGGTGAAACGTAATGGTGATTTGGAGGTAATTTCCTTTCTCCTTTTTCGTTTTCTTGGTTAGTTTCTCTTTTTCAATAAAACCAGGGATGGATCTCTCAGCCTTTTCTGATAATACTTCGTGTTTTCATGTAAGTGCAAAACTATGATACATACCGGCACCGAGAAAAATAATAACCAATATAGAAACTAATCTTAGGAGTTAATCTTAGATTAAAAACAAATCCTATGAGATAAACAAGAAAATGTGCAGGTTTGGGCAGGTCCTCTCAGTGATAATAAGCTAGCAGTCGTATTATGGAATAGGAGCTCATCGAAAGCAACAGTAACAGCATCTTGGTCTGACCTAGGTCTGGAACCAGGAACTTCAGTTGATGCAAGAGATTTATGGCTGGTGAGATGAGAGACATAGTTTGACTTAATTTATTTGTCACAATACCCTGAATAAATATAATGATGAGTATTTTACTACTTAATTGAATTTTGCAGCATTCAACACAATCATCGGTTTCAGGAAACATATCTGCAGAATTAGATTCACATGCTTGTAAGATGTATATCTTGACAACCAACAAGGTTCTCAAAATACCGTGACAGAAATAAAGGTAAACAAGACAGTACTACCAAAAATGCATTGGCAATCATTCAAGGGTTCATAGAAACAAATGAATAAGGTTTCTATTTTAATCTATACGTTGAGGTCAACTTGATCTCAATACGATACACCTTTAAAACATTTGTTTCCAGTTAATCAGTTAACAAGCATAAAATTGTGAGGCAATCAACAAATGTAGAATGTTTTCTAGATATCCATATAGTTGAAACACTCATCTATTCTTCGTAGAGATTCTAATTCGCTAATGTACTAATCAGTGTTTTCAGTTACTATGTTCTTTTTTGGCTCAAGTAAATCATTCAATTTTCAGCAAGATTTAAATTCTTTCCACAATATTTGAAACCTTCAAGATCCAAAATATTTATTACCTCTAATGACCTTACTGCTAGTCCTACTAATATCCATCAAAGGATCAGAAGGTTTCAGGAGGAAAAGCAAAAGACATGTAGCATAATGGAGAGCAAAAGAAAAAGTAAAATGTTAAACTGCTACATGGAAGTAAAGTATTAAAAAATACATCAACCTTGGCCTACATAATGTGGTCCTATATGCATAGACAGAATCTCACAGTACAAGCTATTCTCTAAAATGCAATATCAAATCTCCTTTTGTAAAAGAAAAAGATCCAAATCTGCAGAAAACATGGGTTCACGGGTTTTCACAATGTCAAATAATGAAAATTTTATAAAGTATTGAAAGTAATTTATTGACAAAAAGTTCTGTATTTTTTAGCACTACTGATAGAAAATTCTAAACCACGTCCAATTAAGTGACGGCACTATCAAAGAGGTATTTTAGTATCATCTAGAGAAAGACAAGTGGAAAAGAAAGAAAAAAAAAACAAGATCTTTAAATGTTTTGGTAAACACAATTAACAAAAGAAACAACAATAATAAACCCTTTTTCTTATTAAGTGATGCAATAATGTTGATAGATAAATTCAATTCCATGTCTTTCAAATATGTACATACATGTTGAAAGGAGCTCTTGGCTAGTAGCAGTTATAGGTTCTTCACATTTCACCTAAAGAAACTAGTCTCACAACAAGTGCTTCCAACATGTATGCTCCTAATCTATGGATTGGTTTGCCTGAAATTGAAACCAATTTAGACAACTCTGACATAGTGACATCAACCATTCAGTTGTTTGTTTCTATATCATTCTTGTTATTTTGGTCCACTTCTCTGCTTTTGAAAAAAAGTGGAGCAAATTTCCAGTTTTTAAGCTCTTCGAACTTTCACAATGAATGAATATGAAATACGGAGTCCGTAATACCATTTGAGTACAATTTTGGGGAATAAATTCATCTTAAAGCCTTGTAGATCTTTATAATTATATCCAAGTTCTATAAACAATTTAAACCAAACTTTGAAGATAAACTCTCATCGAAAACTACTAAACCAATAATGCTTTAGAAAATAGAATCATGTTCCCTACAAAGCATTCAAGTTTTAAATTCTAAGCCCGGTTCCTAGTGATTAAACAATATGATGACAGTTCTCAATACTATGCACTTGTAATGCAACCTTAATAATTCAATACACAGTAGTTTAATTTAATTTAGCCACAAGAACACATTAAGTCATTCTTAGCTTGCTTCACTTAAGTTTCAAGCTTATACCTGTTGTGTGCAATTAAGATCTTAGCAATTCAGCTTCAAGTTTAACAAACATTAAGACTAGAATTGAAAAGATAGTCCTAAACCAGAACCTATGGGAAGTTATCACTGCCCAACTACGTAACACACTTATCCCTAGATTTTCTTTCTAACAAGCATCACCTATTAAGTCTATCATTCTCTCTAACTAACTACTACTGTCAGCTCACCCTTCATCATTCATATATTCTTTCTAGAATATAATTTCCATAATATAATTATAATATTTTACCAATTAGTAATTTAGTACAAATGCAGACCAACACTCCTAAGACAATAATATAATTATAATATTTTACCAATTTTCTTCAAATTTGGAACTAGCCAATCTATCATTTTGTGAAGTACACACAACCAAAACAGATATCTTTTTTCCACTAGCTGAAGCAACTACATTAATGAAAAGATGAAATAATGTTGAAACAAATTCAAAATGATAATGTATAAATAGAAATGCATCTTACCTATTTTTGGCCTTACACTAGACCTCTTGCAATCATTTCCCGAAGAAGTTTCTCTGCCTTATCATTTTCATCATTTTGAAATAGAGAAGAAATTACTATTTCATAAGTTATAGCGTTTGGAAGGCAACCATTGTCTTTCATTTTTGACAACAAGGCCATCGCTTCATCAAACAAGCCCTTGTCACAAAACCCTTGGATCATAACAGTATATGTATTGACATTTATATCATAGCCTTTGAGCAAAAGATCTTCAAAAACATTTTGTGCATCCACTAGTCTTCCACTACGGCACAGTCCCTTGATAAGAATATTGTATGTATACATATTTGGTTGAATACTCTCGTCTTTAAACTTTGTTAACAATGCAATTGCCTTATCAACTTGATGGTTTTCGCATAAAGCATCCAATATAGAACTGTACGTAATTACATCCGGTGGTTGACCTCTATCACGCATCTCGTCGACAATCTCCCAAGCATATGAGATTTTCCCCGATTTGCACAAACCATCAATAAGGGAATTGTAAGTTATCGTATTGGGAATGATTTTTCTGCAATGCATTTCTTTAAAGATACTTATAGCTTTGTCTACCATTTTAATCTTACAGAATCCATTAATCATGATACTGTAGGTCCAAACATTAGCAGTCACTCCACTTTTAGACATAATGTTGAATATATCCTTTGCCTTGTTCACTTCATTTACAAGACAATATCCATCCATTAAACAACTATAAGTAACAACGTCAAGTTTAATGTCTTTTTTAATCATCATAGCTAACACATTTAGCGCTTCTTTCACCTTTCCCTCCTTGCAAAAAGCATCAACCAATATATTAAAAGTATAGGCATTCGGGTTGATGTTTTCTAATGTCATCTCATTAACCAAACAAATTGCTTCTTTCAATTTTTCAACAATGCAAAAGCCACGGATTAAAGCATTGTAAGTGAAAACATCAGGAGAAATTTTCTTAGCAACCATTTCAGAATATAAATCATAGGCATCATTAATAAGTTTATCTTTGCACATATTGTCAATGATTGTATTGTACATTACCGAATCAAGCTGAACCAATTTCCCATCAACTTGTCTAAGCAAGTGTAGAGCAGCTCTTGTTTCTCCTACCTTACATAAACCATTAATCAAGGTTCCATAGCTAACTTGGTTCAACTGACATCCCTGAGCTACCACTTTGTCATGAAATTGCAATGCTTGATGAAGTTCACCTTTGAGACAGAGACCCTTGATTATTGTATTGAGAGTAATGGCATCTGGGTGATAACCCCTTTTGAGAATCTTTGCGAAAACAGAAAAAGCAAAAGTAATATGACCCATTTGACAGAAGGAATTGATGAGGATGCTGTGAATTACAAGATTAGGAGTAACAACTCTACTCAATTCTATTTTCCGAGAAAGGGAAACAACAGTGGGGTAATGTTTGCCTTTGACAAGAGAACCTAAAATCTTGCCAAATTGAATGGCGGATGGGGTGGGTTTCTTATGGAGCATTCGATTGAACAAGGAAACAACATCAACAACATCATCATCATTGAAATGTTGGAGACAGTGAGAGTATGATCTAGAATTGGGAATGGAAACAGAAACAGCGTACCTTAAAAAAGACATTAATGTCTTGCCGTCGGCGCACTGAAGAAATTGATGCAGTGAAATAATAATTTCTATTGTCTACTTAACTACTTATTTTTATTAACACTAGGGTTTAAACGGACACGCCGTGCCCGTTTATCCGTTTTTCTAAGGTGTACCGCATAAAAATAATGTATTTGGATTGCTTCCAGTGCAAGCCACTACCATTTATCCACACTTCAATTCCCCAAAAGTAATGTAATTGGTCAAGATATTTTAATGAGAACACGATGTTCAATTGTTTGATAAAGGTTTCCAAAAACGTATTACTGCTACTTGTGATGATGATATCATCAATATAAACGAGGATAAAAGTTGTGTAATCAATAACTTTGAGAAGAATAGTAAAGTGTCATTCTTGGTGTTCTGAAATCCCCAACTTCACAGTGCATGTTTGAGGCTATCATACCATGCTCTTTGTGCCTGTTTCAAACCATATATCGTCTTTGATAGTTTGCAGATGTGATTTGGATATGTAGATTTGAGAAATCCCTCTGATTGATGCATGTAGACATGTTCTTTTAGGTAGCCATTGAGAAATGCATTGTTTATGTCCAATTTTTAATATCCCAATTGAGATGAACTGCTATTGACAAGATAATTCTAATTGTGCTAGCCTTTACCACAAGGCTGGATGTTGCATCATAGTATAATCCAACAGTTTATTGAAAGCCCTTAGCAACTAATCTCGTCTTTCTCCTTTGAATGGGTCCATCTGCTTTGTACTTGGTTATGAAGATCCATTTTGAGTCTATAATATTTTCTAGGCATGTGTATGGTACTAGATTCCATGTATGATTGGACATGAGAGCTTTGTACTCATTTCTCATTGCTTCCTTCCAAAGTGGACTGGTGAGTGCCTCCTTCACATTTATTGGTTCAGTATCTTGCATTTCTGATTCAATGAGACCAATGTAGGGTAATTTTGGTTTATAAATCCCTGATTTGCTTCTAGCACACATTTTGTGAGTTGCCTCAGCTTCATGTTGATCATTGATGTCTATATTTATCTGATTGTTGTTATTGCTTATCACAACCATGCCTTCATTTGATGTCATTGTTTCAATGTTGTTTTCATATTGTAGCGGTAAAAACATGAGTGTAAACTATTAACTAGTTTAACTCAAAATAAACAGAGTCGGCACCGCGCTTTTATTTTATTCCAAGAGGAAAAGGAAAAAAGAGCGAATAAATCCTAATGAATCTAAAAGCAAAAAAAAAAGCTAAAGAAACACAACAGAGAAACAGGTAAGGGGATATGTTACAAAATGGGAAGGTTTTACGCACCCAAAATGTCTGTGGTACTCCACGAGAGCCCTTTGAAAAATTTACTGCTTTTGGTTTGAAAAAGGTTTGTTAAATGAGAGTGGAGGGATGAGAAAAAAATTATTTGTTTTATATTTTTGTGTTTGGAGAGGTTTACCACCTCATACCTACGTACCCACAAAGTGCAATGCAAGATCAAAACCCCGTAGTTCGTGGTACAAATAGTGAAAAGGGTGGGTTATGATTCATTTTATTAAGTGATGAAAATTTGTCATCTTCAAGTGGATAGCCAAACAAATCTACCATGAGAATGAAGGCATGGACTCATACATCATTATGGGGAGGGTGCCAACTCGGATAAAATCGACGAGTATGCCACTAAACCCCCACAAATGACAAGAGACTCAATTACATCAAACTACAACTATGGAGATTGAGAGACATGCACCCGACTAAAGAATAATGACTCATAATCGGCACTTTTTTAAAATAAATACATAAAAGTTCACAAAGGCACAAAACAACTTGAATGAGTTTGATTTTTTTTTTATTTAAGGTCAACATGATTAGATTCATTGATTTTTTAAAAGGAAAGAAAAAGGAGTAAAAGCCACTAGACAAAAGTCAATGTTTTGTTTATTAAAGAGGTGATGATTTAAAAAAGAAGGAATCCTTTGAAAAAGGGATAAGGTTTTGAAAATTAAAGAATGGGATGAGATGAAGGGACTATCCTAAAAAAGAAAATAAGGAGGTAAATGAAGAAAGATCTAACCAAACTTAATGATACTTTGAATTATGAGCATAAGAGTTCCATCCTTATAAGCTAGCAAATGGCCAAATAAAGGCAAATTCAACTTCATGAAGACCAAAGCAAGGGAGAGGGATCCTAAAATCTAAGTCCAAAATCTCTATTTCAATGTCAAGGATAGTAACCAAAAATCCACAAATTAAAGTCACAAGTCTTTTAGAAGTTTAATCCTTTATTAATGTTTTTGTGTCCAAATGGACAAATAGAAAAGCAACAACAAAAATAATAAGAACAAATAATAAACATGATATGGATGAATAAAGCAAAATATAATAAAAGACAATAAAAGTGCAAGAAATTAAATGTTAGTAGCAAAAGAAATAAAAATGCAAGAATCTAAAATATTAATAGTTGTAATAGTATAATAATATTTACATAAGAGTGGTATGGTGAACTTAATCAACCACAACCAAAAGAGAAAGAGTAACCAAAATCGAAGGCAACCGGATCCGCTTAGCATCTTACACTATAGCGATTAATCAAGGCAACCCGAACCGAATTCAATGAAATTTGAAAGGCAAATGGGAGACCCAAAGCACCTACGCATCAAACATTTATAAGTGTCTATTCTTAATGCAATATGATTAACCACTTTGGGATTACGCGATCAACAAGAGATCCAGTCCACGAAAGTGTAAGTACCCAATTAGAATTTTATTCCGAAGTCGGGACACATTTAAGTCTATGTTAAGCAATCGCCGAGTAATTTACGAAGTAATTATCCTACAAATGAGGTCGGCCACCACCAATTAAGGTGCATAATGTTAGTGCTAATGCATGCAAGATAAACGATATGTAAATCGTTATCCGGACGCGATACCGCACAAAACTAAATGTGAATACCAAATTGAGCCGCACTCATGGTGTTCTTCCATCCTTAAGTTCAATCACTCATCTCGGTGGATTCAAGCATGAAAATGTATCACTAACGCAAAGTACCTTAAATGAATTGAATAATCCATTAAAAGGTAGTTTTGAATTAATGAACATTAACTACTCTAATCTACACCCAAAGTTCATTGAAATTAAGGAGAAATCACTCCCAAAAATGCTTCCCAAGGTAAAAATAAAAGGAGGAGGAAGAAGAAGAAAGAGGAACCAAAAAGGGGCTTGAAACAAGCCAAAAACACCATTCTGACTTGTGTTAACCGGTTAACCAATTGGTTAACCGGTTAACGCAAGCAGGTTTTTGAATATTTGCGTTGTCTTTAGAATGGTTAACCGGTTAACCAATTGGTTAACCGGTTAACGTTGTACCAGTAGCAGAGAAATGCAGAAAATTCAACATTATCCATTTTTAAACCTTTTCACAAACATTTGATGATCATGATCTGAATTTGCACGAATTTTAAAACCAAAATATAATGGAATCCCTGCAATCAAACAACAAATAAAGATCCAAAGGATCTAAAATCAAAGGAACTAAAGATCTACATCTTGAAAAGTTGATGGTGAGTATGGGTTTGTGGAAGGAGGAATTACCAAAAGCACTTCTTCAAATTGAACCAAGCCAAGCTAGATCTACTGCAATTGGTGAACAAAAGAAGAAAATGATGAAGGTTTTAGCTCAAGTTAATCAAGAATTCAATGTGAATTCTTGATAACTTCAAGAGAAAGAAAGTGAGCTTTTTGTGAATTTTGGTTTTGGGGGAGTATTTTGCAAGAGGTTTTGTGGCTATCAAAAGCTTGTGGAATGAATGAAATTGTGGTCCTATTTGTAACACCCCAAATTTTCCCTCTTCTTTTTAATCATCATATCATATCATATCATATTCATCATGAACATATCATATTCTTGGCATCTAAGCATGGAAAGATGAGGCATAACATTCTCATGACCTAGCATTAGGCATATGATCATCTGTGGAGGATTTTGAAGCATCACAAGCTATGACAAGGGGCCCAATGGATTTTTTTAAGTCCTATGAGGGGTCTATGTTGCATTCACAAGCTCAAGATCATTCACAAAAGCTCAGAAGGTTGGAAGATCATCAGGGAATTCAGGCTAGGGCAAAGCTCCTACACAATGATCTCAAATTAGGGTTTGAGTTTCAAGCATGAAAACCTTTTGACTTTGGCCATTTCATTTGGGCAAAGTCTCTCATATATTAAGGGGATCCTAGGGATGAAATTTTGTGAGAAAATGCCTTGTGGAAGTCAGGTATTTCTTCAGTTGCTTGTAAATGAAGAAATTGGTCAACTATGCCTTATAAAAGTCAACTGTGAGATTTCAAAAGGGTCCAACCCCATTTTTCTAGCCAAGGAATGTTCTTTTAACATTAGAAGAGGTTTGGCAAGATCAAAGATCAAGAATCATGAGGTTTTGAGGTGTTTTGCAAAATTGGCATATGGTTGGTCATGGAAAATTCCATTTTTAGTAAGTTTTTGCCCTAATTTTCAAGAAAGCATAACTTGGTGAAAAAAGCTTCAAATGAACCAAAGCCAAACATGAAAGTTGAAGATTAAAGCCTCCCATTTTCAAAAAGTACAAGAGCATTTTCACAGCCCTCATGGTTAAAGAGATAAGGCACTCGAAAATTGCATGAAAACTAGGGCATGACATGCATTTCAAAGCTTCCACAAATGCAAAACTACATGAAACTTATTTTTTAGTGTTGGTATGAACCAAATAAGGTCACAAACTTATAATGCATTGCAATAAAGCCACTTTTCTCCAAAAATAATACCAAATTCGTGCATGTTAAGAAAGATATTCCATAAGGTGCAAATTTGCATGATCATGAGAATTGTGTGATCCTTACATCCAAGGGCCAGATTAATTGCTGTTTTGAATCAAGGGTGAGATTTTGAGAGCACATGGGCAAGGAATGAGAGGAATGCACGAGTAGAATACCTCATCACACCAAACTTGCCACTTTTGCAAATTCTCTCCCACACTCCCATCTCACGTGCATTCTCCATCACTCTTTCAGCATTGCTTTTGTGAGTCATTTATAAGAAAATTAGGGTTTTAGTTTGCCTCAGATCCATCACATTTCTCTACTCTCAAGTTTTTGCACTAAGAGCAATTTCTTTCGAATCTCTTCATTCTCTCACTCTCTTCACAAACCAATCACATATTCTTCATCCTTGAGTGTAACACCCCAAATTTTCCCTCTTCCTTTTCGACATCATCATCATATCATAATCATCATCAGCATGACATGTCCTTAGCATATTGCATAGAAAAATGAAGCATGGCACTTGCATGTTCCAGCATCAGGCATGTGATCAATCATCAGGGAAATTCAAGGCTCACAAGGCAGGTTACAAGGTTGACATCAGGGTCAAAGCATTATAATAGAAGGAGGATCAAAATCAGATCAAAACGGTTGGCATCGGCTTATTCTTGAAGGTTCCCACCAAAATGAGGGAAATTCAAAATTTACTGGCGTTAACCGGTTAACGGATTGGTTAACCGGTTAACGACCACGAATTTTGAATTTCCAGCAGCAATTCAGCATGTGTGATTTTTGCTCCAATTTCCATTTTCTGATTTTTATTCATTTTTGAATTAATTGGAAATTAAAAGGAAGGATCTAGAGCCCTTGTGCAAGCCTAATCCCATTGCTACATCCTAATCACACTACCCAAACCATAATTTTGGATCCCAAGCCTAATTTTTGGGCCCCGAACCTAAACCATATTTAATCATTTCTCTCCAAACCAAAAAGGACCTCTCCCTCATTTTTCACTCTCATTTTCTGATTTTTCACACTTCTCTCTCACAATTCTCTCACTTTTCTCTCCCAATTTTCCAAATCACTCAAAGTTCCTCTTTGAAGATCACATAACCTTGCCTTGAGGTGTGTAGATCTTGGAACTAGACCTCCATCCATAGCTTCTTTGCATCTTTTTGGTGGTTTTAGTGGTGATTCAGATCTGGTTTGGGATCTAGAAGTGCTTTTGGATCTAAAATTATGCACCAAGAGTTTGTCCTTGCATTTATTTTGCACGGAGAGTGAAGCTTAGCACCGGATCTTCAAAGTTCATCGCGAGATCTTTCATTTCCATCTCAATCAACAACTACCAAAGCATACCTCAGCTTTGTAGGTTGGTTAAATTCAGATCTAGCTCTGTTTTAGCTTATTTGCATGCTTGTGCTTTAGATCCACCATGTGTTTGCATATTTGCTTGAATTGATTGATTAATTGGTAACCGGATCTACGTATTAATGTTCACAAGCTTCATGATGCCATTTGATGTGAATTGATGCACTATTTTCATGTTCAATTGCTTGCTGGACTGGTATGAGATTGTTTGGAATAAGCTGTTTGTGAGCTGGTTTCTGCAGGTTTTTGCTGCTGTTTTAGTAGTGTTAACCGGTTAACGGGTTGGTTAACCGGTTAACGCACCTGGTTTTTGCTGTTTTACGCAGGTTTTGGCATGGTTAACCGGTTAACGGATTGGTTAACCGGTTAACACTGAAGAAGTGAGCCACTTTTGAGTTATTTTTGGCATGTTTGATCTCCATACTTGTTCTAAATACCATGGATCATTATATGATCATTGAATATGTTTGTTTGAGTGTTTTTCTTGCTGATTGGTGCATGCTTCCGTGTTTTCGACACGTAAATGCTTGTTTGTTCCATGTGTGACCTAATTATGTGATCTTGATTGGTGTGAACTTGGAGCATGTCATTGCCATGATTTTATTAATGAGCATGTGCTGGATTTTGCTAACCATTTCAGGGGCTATGATAAGTGAGAGGTGTGGATGTGTTTCCCACATCTCCAAATCTCATCTCTTCTTTTCTTTCTTCATTAATGCTAACCCTTTGCTTGTTGGGCTTAGGCTTTGCTCATCCCTCTTCTTCTTCTTCTCTTCTTCCTTCTTCATTAGGATAGAAAACCACACTAACCTTAGGATGTCCATGCATGATAATGCTTAGGATTCTTTAGTCCCCTTTTATAATTTTTCCTTTGTGATCCTTTGGCTCTTCTTCTCTTCTCATCTCATAACCATAAAAACACCTTAATAATGTTTGAAGTAATACCTTGAGCAATAGCCTTATCCCATGAGGTGTGCTTGTAGTCTTCCCATCTTGGGATAGTACAAGCTTACCTTGTGATGCACAAGTCTGATCAAGGTATCTTCTTCACTAAGAAAAGCATAAAAAAACATTTCTTCATCTGTAAATAACCAAAAACACTTAATAATTTAACAAGTTAGTGAGCTTAGGCCCTAATCTTTGGGTTCAAGTTTTGGGGATCTTCTCCTTACTTGAGTGTGCTTGTTCTATTAGTCCATCTTGGAATATAGTGACAAGTGCACATTCCATAGAAAAGAGCTTGAGTTCACTTCCTTGTGACACACTCATAAAAGCTTCATAAAAAACACAAACAAATAATAAGCGTCTTTCCTTCGGGAATTCTTTTCTCATCTCCTTCGCTCCATACGCGAACTTGCTCCTACTCGTCACTTTGCAAGACGGTTACGCACTCGTCGTCCGAGTCTGCAACACCTGAGCAATGGCATAGGCAGTTCAAGCCTTAATTCACAAGCAATTTCCTTATTACCCCTAGTTAGGGGAACTACGGTGTCTCTGATCCTCATTATCCTGATGAGGTACGTAGACAGCAGGGTAGGGCCCGTTCGAGCACAATCTTTATTTTCCTTACATTTTTCCTTGTCTTGTCTTATTCAGTTCTTTTTTTTCATTTTCTTTTATCCAGTTCATTTTATTGCAGCAGTTTTCATACCCTCACCCTTTGAAACCGTTTTCTTTACAAGCGTGGATCCCGTCGAGTACGGCGGACGATCTGGGTGCTAATACCTTCCCAGGTCGTAACTGACTCCCGAACTCAGTCTCTTTGGTTCGTAGGACCCGTGTCCTACCTTCTCTTTCTTCTGGTTTGTGCAGCATTACCATTCCCATTCTTTCGGGATAAAAATGCCTGACAGGCGACTCTTTTCTTTTCCGCGCCACTTTCGCGTTTGTACCAGGATGGAAATCCGGGGAGCGACATTGAGGCATAATGATCATTATTCCATCATTCATTTAAGCTGAAAGTGCAAGAATAGAAAGGTTCCATTCAAAGGCAGGTTGCTTTAAAGCTTCAGATTCAAGTTCTCTCAAGCTTCCTCTTGCATTTATTTTGCAAGAGGAGATCAAAAGGGTTAGATCTGCAGCATTTGGAGCATTTTCTTGGTGGTTTTAAAGTGTCTTCATCTCAGGTAAGCTTCTGAATCCATGGATATGAAAATGGTTTTTGAGGTGTGCATTTTGATCTTTGAAGTATGCTGATTACACTTCATGTTTTAGATTTGAAAATGGTGCATTATTGAGGATGTATTGTTGATTTAAAGTTTCATGGTGAAACCTGTTTGTCTTCGATCTGGAGTATTCTTTGATCATTTGTGATTTTGGTTGTTATTTTTGGATTCAGCGTACCTTAATTACTCAACCTGGAGTGTTTGATTTATTTTCATTGATATTTGTTCATAGTTTTCATTTTCCGGTGTCGGAGCCCTAGCTCCGGTCACTGGATTCTAGGTTTGTGATTTTTAGGGTTTCATTGAAGAAGATAACCCCAGAGCCATTGGATCTTCTCATCTCAACGCACACCAGCATGCCACCTCATTAATGAAGGACCCTCCTGGTCACGTGTTTCTTTTTTTTTTATATTTTCATTCTGATTAATCAAATTTTTTCTCACCATATGCTAACTAACGTGCACCTCTCCCTTGTCCAATTATTTTGATGACTTTAATTAATGAGTTGACCTATCCTGGTTGTTCAATTGATCTGATGGTCCCTGATTTTTCCAGATTTTTTTGAGTTTCCACCCTAATTACCATGCTGCGCTGACTATTTGGATGGGCTTGACATTCTATTTGCACCCCCCTTGCGTATAGGCCCAATGATTTGAACTGATCCTGCTTGCTATTCATACCCCCAACCTCATCCTTTCTATTTTCTTTTCTTTTTATTTCATTTTAATATCAGTTTGGTTTTTAATTTTTAAAAATAGTTTTAGGCATCTAAAAAATTCTAAAAAAATTCATGAATGTTATTTTTAGTTTTCTTTAATTTTTGACATTTTTATTTTCCATTTATTTTATTTTGACACGTGTAAATTAATTCTCCCTTTTAATTAATTCATTTTATTCCATTTTGAACCTTGCTGACTTGTCCATTTTCTATATTGATCATCATTTTGAATTTTTGGTTGGTTCTTTTTGCTCTGGATTCATGATAGGATGTAGTTTCTTGGTGATTTTTGTTTTTATTTTTAGAATCTTGATTAATTGACTTTGGTCCTTAACTTGTGAGTGAAGCTTCTTAACCCTAGTTCATGTTTGTATCCTCATTTGACTTGGTTAGCTTCTGAATTTCTTCCTCTCCTTTTGGAATGTTGTTATGGTATGTTTGAGGATCTCTTGTCCAAGGTTGTGGAATTTTTGGGTGCATATTTGATTTGATTTGAATTTTTGTTCTTGACTTGTCCCATTTTGCTTCTTTTTGATCATAAGTCCTCTCCTTAGCTTAGAAGGGCACTTGTGCCAACTTCTTCATCTTGTTTAGAGTCTCTTTAGGGCCTTGATCCCTCTCTGATCTTGGGTTGGGGTTTGTGTTTTTTAAATCTTGTAATTTGTTTGCCTTTGGAGTTCTTCCATTCTTATGTACATCCACCTCACTTCCTTTGCTTCTTTCTTCCCATAATGTGATTGCTTGACCATATGCTTCTATTCCCTTCACCTCTCATGATCTTTAGACACTTTTCTAACATGATTAGGGTTCTGGTCTTGCACCTTGGTTTATGTTTTAATTTGTTTTTCTTTGCATCTTATCATGTTTGCTTTGATTTGTCACAAGTGTTTCATTTGCTTTATAAAGAGTTGTATGGTCCCCTTCTCTTTCTAGTGCCTTGTATTTGCATTTGAAATTTATATGTATGACTTCACTTTTGTTTGTATTATGTTGGTATGGCATTTTGTTCATTTAGTATTGCTTTTATACTTGTGTTACTAACCTTTTCAGGGGCTTAGGTAAGTGAGAGGTGTGGATGTGATTCCCACATCTCAAAATCTTATCTCTTCTCTTCTTATTCTTATTTGTTCTAACCTTGTGATTGTTGGGCTTAGGCCTTTCTTCCTCTTCTTCTATTCTTCTTTCTTCTTCTTCTCTTTTTCTTTCTTTCTTCTTTAGGATAGTAAACCTCACTAACCTAGGACTTCCCATGCATGACAACACTTAGGATTCATTAGTCCCCCATTAGACTTTTACCTTTGTGATCCTTTTGGTTTCTTTTCTATTCTCATCTCAAAACCCTAAAGAAGACACTTAATAAAGATTGAAGTGATATCTTGATCAATATCCTTATCCCATGAGACACTTGTAGTCTTCCCATCTTGGGATAGTACAAGCTTGTCTTGTGATGCACAAGTCTGATCAGGGTATCATCTTCACCAGGAAAACCATAAAACACACTTCTTCATTGTAAATACAAAAACACTTAATAAGTTAATGAGTTAGTGAGCTTAGGCCCTAATCTCTGGGTTCAAGTTTTGGGGATCTTCTCCTTACTTGAGTGTGCTTGCTCTATTATTCCATCTTGGAATGTAGTAGCAAGTACACATTCCATGGAAAAGAGCTTGAGTTCACTTCCTTGTGCCACACTCAAAGAAAACTCATAAAAAACACTGGACAAACAATAAACGTCTCTCCTTCAGGAATTCTTTTCTCATTTTCTTCGCTCCGTCCGCGAACTTGCTCCTACTTGTCATTTTACAAGACGGTAACACACTCGTCGTCCGAGCCTGCAACACCTGAGCATTGACATAGGCAGTTCAAGCCTTAAGACACAAGCAATCTTTTCCACCCCTAGTTAGGGGAACTACGGCGACTCTGATCCTCATTGTCCAGATGAGGTACGTAGGCAGCGGGGTAGGGCCCGTTCGAGCACAATCTTTTATTTTCCCTACACTTTTTCCTTTTCATTTCTTTTTCAGTTCCCTTTTCGTTTCTTTTATCCAGTTCATTTCCTTTTCTTTGCAGCAGCTTTCTTTTCTTCACCCTTTGAAACAATTTCTTTGCAAGCGTGGATCCCGTCGGGTACGGCGGACGATCTGGGTGCTAATACCTTCCCAGGTCGTAACCGACTCCCGAACTCAGTCTCTTTGGTTCGCAGGACCCGTGTCCTTCCTTTTCTTTTCTTCTGGTTTGTGCAGCATTACCATTCCCGTTCCTTCGGGATAAAAATGCCTGGCTGGCGACTTTATTCTTCTTTCCCCGCCACTTTCGCGTTTGTACCAGGATGGAAATCCGGGGAGCGACAGCTGGCGACTCTGCTGGGGACATAACCTAGAATCTCTGGTTCCCCTGTGAGTCTCTCCTAGCGCTTGTTTGTTTCTGTTTCTTTGGGTGTTGATTGCTTGCTGTTGTGTGTTGTATTTTACTGTTGTTTATTTACAGTTTATTTATAGTTTTATTTACAGTTTTCAGTATTTATTTTCTGCATCATATTATATACTGGACTGTCTGGACTGGATTTTCTGTTTGATGGGTTTGGGTGATACTATTTTTGAGAGATGAGCTCATTACTAAGGCTTGAGTGCACCTTAGGACTTAGAGTGGTTCCATTTTGGCCTCATGAGATCTTGTCATGGGGGTAGTAGTGAGTTCCACACCCAGATTTGCGACTATCCTGGAAATGTTTTGATTTGGGGATCTTCCTCTCTCATTTCATAACCTTGACAGTTATGTGCAGCTGGGAACGATCATTGAGAACCTTGTGGAAACATCCCTCTTTAGTGGTGACAGTGGCAGACCACACTTTGTGGCAAACCCATTCGCATCCGAGGGCCCACCTGGGACTTGCATAGGATGACCTTGTTTTCCCGGACTCAGCTGAGGCCTCCCTGTGTAGTATATAATGCCAAACCGATTCCCTGGTCTGGTCATGTGCCATTTCTCGGGAATGGTGAAAGTATTGTTGCTATTCGGATTTGAGAGTCCATGATGTCTGACCCGGAGCATACCAGTGAGATTGGGAGGGGTTTACAGGTTTGCAGGAACCCTTGGCCTCTACATACCCTCATTATCAGTGGTCCTTGTTGAGATTTGGTCCCTATGGTTCTGGTGTTCTGGTTTTCTTGGTGCTATGGTTCTAAGAATTTTTATCAGAGAGTTGACTCAGAGGATCTTGGTTGCAAGTTATTCAGAGGGTCCTTATGTTTAGTGTCCAGTATCCAGATGGTCCCAGATTGATCATATGCCTGCATTGCATTTTCATTTGCATTTGCATCATTCTTGCATTAACTGTTTATGTTTCCATTTTCAGGTTATTGTTCATAGTCAGCTCCCAGTTCTGGTAAATCTTATCTCCAGATGGCAGAAGTCAGAAAAATTACAAGGAAAAAGAATGTTCACTATACTTTTCTTCAACCTGAAGTCAGAAGTGTTCAGAAATTAGCAGGTTTGATGAATGACCAAGTCTTGGGAAATTTCAGAAAGAGGTATGGCCAGATATTGAAGTATGTGGACAAACCCACTGCAGACCAGAAGGACAGTTTGCATACCTTGCTTTATTTTTATGATCCTTTGCTGTGATGTTTCGTGTTTCCAGATTACATCTTGGCTCCTACCTTGGAGGAGATTTCCAGCATTTTGGGCGTTCCAGTCAGAGAAACCTTGCCTTTCTATGGGTCTGAGGTGGTTCTTAAGGAAGAAGACATAGCCAAAGTTTGTCGTTTACCAGCTGCTACAGTCAAGAAGGCTCTGAAGGATAGTGAAGGCAGAGGACTCCCTTGGAGTGTGCTTATACCAGAGGCCGAGGAATATGCTAAAGAGGGTAAATGGGGGGATTTTGGTGCTTTGCTGGCTTTGATGGTGTATGGGTCAAGCTTGTTCCTGGGAGATAAAGAATTTGTGAGCTTGGAAGTGTTCTCTATCTTTGCTAAAGGAAATCTTGTGCCAACTCTGTTGGGAGATTTCTACTACAACGTTCATTACCGGAATGAGAAAGGTAGAGGTGGACCAGTGGGCTGTTGTGCTTCATTGTTTGCTGAGTGGTTTGCCAGACAATTGCCAAAATCAGGTGCTTTCAAGGAGATGAGAGATGAGTGGAGATGGTCTAGGAGGCTGATGGGGCTAACTTCTGAGGATATAGCTTGGGGATATGACAGAGATTTGCTGGGAAAAGAGTTGCTGGTCAGTTGTGGAAGATTTGCTGGAGTGCCTTTGCTAGGAAGGAAGGGTGTGATCAGTTATCATACAACATTAGCCAGGAAGCAATTTGGTTATCCTCTGAGAGACCCACCAGATATGGAAGAGTTTTCTGAGTCTTTGTTTTTTCCTGTGGAAGGGAACAAGGAGTTAGTTCTACAAGCATCTCAGGCTTGGGCTCACAGAGTGAGGAATGGTAAGAAAGACTTTGGTAGAGTAGACCCCAAGACGTATCCTCCTTTTGCTACATGGTTGCAAAAACATGTAGAAGAAGTTCTCATGCCCTTCTCAGTAGAAGCTCCACTTTATCCCAAAGAAGTTCCAAGCCAAAGTACTGTCTCCCTTGAAGAGTATAAGAAACTGGAAGCTCAGCTACATGAAGTTCGAGTGGAGAATGCTGAAATGGCTAGCCTGTACCATCTTGCCAACCGAGCCAAAAATGAAGCGGAGGGAAAGCTGCAGAGGATGCAAGCTTCCTGGGAAGCTAAAGTGAAAGACTTTGCTGGAAGGGAAGCTCACTTTCAAAGGTTGGGTTTGATGGAAGCAAAAAGAGAAGCGGAACGCAAAAAGACTTTGAAGACTCTCAAGGAAGCTCGCCAGTCCATTGTTTGGTTGTAAGGCCAAAGGGAGGAAGAGCAAAAGAAGTTTAAAGAAAAGGAAGAGTTTTTCGAGGTGCATATGGCCTTCAAGAAGGAAGAGGTGGAGCAAGTCCACAACATACGAAGGGAAAAGACTCAGCAGTTAGCACAAAGCCAGTTAGCCTTGGAGGAGGCACTGAAGGAGATTGAAGAGCTCAAGCTGAGAGCAGGTGTGAAGAAGAACAAAGCAGAGGTGGCTGCAGAGGAGCCTGGGTCTCTAGTTTAGTTTATTTTTACTCAGACTACCTACAGGCTTGTTGTAGGAGTCTTGCTTTATCTTTTGTCTTTTTGTTCTTTTATTAACTTGTAACCCTTCGGAGAATTTTTGTTGGTGCTCTAACTTTTGGCCGGAAGTGGGTTGTCCATGATTATACAGTGTTAATATGCAAATTACCATTTCTGAATATGCAAGACTCGTTTGTCTGATACTGCTAAGATCTGAACACTCTTCAAAGGAGAAAGTTTGAAAACTAACACTCAAAGTGGCTATCTGGAGCAAATACCAGAACTGGGGCATATAAATGCCTAAACTTGGAAACATGATCAGTTACATTGCATGCATATAACGTGTTTGTTTGTTTTGCAGGTAGTGCTTCAGTTTCTAACGTTTATGATGTTTCAGACACTATAGCTCCCAGGAAGGTCAGAGAGCAGCCGATTATACACAAATATCCCACCAGAGTCAATAGAAAAAGAGTCATGGATCAAATGCAAGCTGAGCTAGCTAACTTGAGAACCAGAATGGACAATTTCATAACCCTGATGACAGGAATAGGTCAGAATCAAGAACGTTTGCGGGAGTTGGTTGAAAATAATCAAGCCAGGAACAACGGGGCTGTTGATGGAGGTAATCGTAACGGTGCGGGCGCCCGTCAAATTGAGATCCCTGTGGCACAGCCAGGGGTCACCATTATCAATGATGGACTGAACAACATACAGATGGACGGTCAAGACGAACAGTTCACGTTGATGGATGAAGCGGAAGGCCAGGGGGCTGAAATGAACAGGAAATTTGAAGAAATGGCTTAGAAGATCAGGGCTATTCAATCTCAGAGCTCTCTGGGGTTCGACATTACTGACTTGGGCTTGGTTCCAGGGGTTATAATCCCTTACAAGTTCAAGGTCCCAACTTTCGAGAAGTACAATGGCATAGTGTGTCCAAAGACTCACCTCCAGTCCTTTGTAGGGAGGATTGCTGCCCACACTGATGATGAAAAGCTATGGATGTACTATTTCCAGGACAGCCTGGTTGGGGCCTCCTTGGAATGGTATATGAAGCTAAGTAGAGTCAACATCAAGAGCTGGAAGGACTTGGCAGAGGCTTTTGTGAAGCAATACCAGTACAATTTGGACATGGCTCCAAATCACACCCAATTGCAAAACATGTCTCAAACTGCTAAGGAGGGGTTTAAAGAGTATGCTCAAAGGTTGCATCAGCTCGCTGCCAGAGTGCAACCACCATTGCTGGAGAATGAGATGGCTGATATGTTCATGGGAACATTACAAGGGGTGTTTATCGAAAGATTGGCGTCTTGTTCGGCTACCAAGTTCAATGATATAGTAATTGCTGGAGAGAGGGTCGAGACTTTGTTAAAGATGGGAAAGATTCAGGATACAAGTGCGAGCAGCTCGAGTGGCGTAAGAAAAGCTTTCAACGGACCCCCAAGAAGAAGGGAAGGAGAAACCAATGATGTGTTTGGCCGAGGACGGGGTCGAGGATATAGAAGATCATATGAACACGTGGCAGCTGTCACTATCCCTTATAGTCCTGTGCAACAGGTGCAGACTCAACCTCAACAACAACAACAGCAGCCACAACGCAACAACTATCAACAAAGACCTTATCAGCCACGACAAGCTCGTCTGGCTAATAGGGTGCTTGAAGCAATTCCCATGACTTACACTGCATTGCTGTAGAGATTGTTGGACTTGAACTTGATACAGCTGAGAACACTAGCACCACCACCACCTGGAGAGCTTCTAGTGGGGTATGATGCCAATGCTAGATGCGCTTTCCATTCAGGGGCACCCGGGCACTCAACTGAGAAGTGCAGGGCGCTACAACACAAAGTGCAAGATTTGATAGACTCCAAGGCGATTAACTTCACACCACCACCTAATGTTACTTCAAACCCTATTTCGAACCACGGAGGGGCTAGAATAAATGCTGTTGATAATGGTGAGAAGTTAAGATTGATTCTGAGCATAGGAGAGGTGAAGACTCCGTTGTTGGTAGTGAAGGAGAGGCTGTTGAAAGGACAAGTGTTTCCGGGATGCAGTTCTGATTGTGAGAAGTGTGTGAATTCAGTGAATGGTTGTGAAGACCTGAAGATGGGGTTGCAAAATCTGATTGATGAAGGGTCATTGCAGTTTGATAAAGTTGATAATGAAGTTGATGATGTGTCTACTATAACCATTTTCTATGATCCAGCTGAGATGCCTGCTAGAAGAGAACCTGTGACTATTTATGCTCATGAAGTCAGTCCTGTTACTATCACTGTTCCTGGGCATGTTCCTTATACAGATGATAAGGCCATCCCGTGGCATTACGGCTCAGATGTGTACGTGGAAGGACAGAAAGTGGAGAGTAAGCCAGTCGCTATTGACCCGACTGTAGTGAACGTCAGAGGTATTGGAGGATTTACGAGAAGTGGTCGTCTTCTTGCTCCCCCAGTTCTGAGAGGAGATCCTGAGGCTGAAGCTTCGGAAAAGGCTAAAGGAAAGCAAACAGCGACTGAAGAAACAATAACTCCTGCTACTGGACAGGGTACCTTTGAGAAAGAGGTGGAGGAATTTATGCGTATAATTAAGAAGAGTGATTACAAGGTAGTTGAGCAGTTGAACCAGATGCCGTCCAAAATATCAATTCTATCTTTGCTAATGTGTTCTCCAGCCCATAGAGAAGCTCTGCTGAAAGTATTGCAGATGGCATACGTTCCTCAAGAGATAACTGTGAATCAACTGGAAGTTGTAGTGGGCAGTGTGAATGCAAGCCACGGGTTGGGCTTCACAGATAGAGACCTTACTTCAGAGGGTCGTAACCATAACAAAGAACTGCATATTACGATGGAGTGTAAGGGTGCTGTTTTGTCGCATGTCCTGGTCGACACAGGCTCTTCTCTTAATGTACTTCCGAAGAAAGCATTAATGAAGTTGAATGTCGATGGTATCGGCTTGAGACCCAGTGATTTGATAGTAAAAGCTTTTGATGGGTCTAGAAGGTCCGTGTTTGGAGAATTTGAGTTACCTGTGAAAATAGGGTCTCAATTATTCAAAATAACCTTCTACGTCATGGACATTCAGCCCGCGTATAGTTGCTTGTTGGGAGGTCCTTGGATTCATGCTGCCGGAGCAGTAACTTCCACTCTACATCAAAAGCTCAAGTACGTGGTTGATGGCCAAGTAATCACCTTTTGACTTTGGCCATTTCATTTGCGCAAAGTCTCTCATATGTTAAGGGGGTCCTAGGGATGAAATTTGGTGAGAAAATGCCTTGTGGAAGTCAGGTATTTCTTCAGTTGCTTGTAAATGAAGAAATTGGTCAACTGTGCCTTATAAAAGTCAACTGTGAGATTTCAAAAGGGTCCAACCCCATTTTTCTAGCCAAGGGATGTTCTTTTAACATTAGAAGAGGTTTGGCAAGATCAAAGATCAAGAATCATGAGGTTTTGAGGTGTTTTGCAAAATTGGCATATGGTTGGTCATGGAAAATTCCATTTTTAGTAAGTTTTTGCCCTAATTTTCAAGAAAGCATAACTTGGTGAAAAAAGCTTCAAATGAACCAAAGCCAAACATGAAAGTTGAAGATTAAAGCCTCCCATTTTCAAAAAGTACAAGAGCATTTTCACAGCCCTCATGGTTAAAGAGATAAGGCCCTCGAAAATTGCATGAAAACTAGGGCATGACATGCATTTCAAAGCTTCCACAAATGCAAAACTACATGAAACTTATTTTTGAGTGTTGGTATGAACCAAATAAGGTCACAAACTTATAATTCATTGCAAGAAAGCCACTTTGATCCAAAAATAATACCAAATTCGTGCATGTTAAGAAAGATATTCCATAAGGTGCAAATTTGCATGATCATGAGAATTGTGTGATCCTTACATCAAAGGGCCAGATTAATTGCTGTTTTGAATCAAGGGTGAGATTTTGAGAGCACATGGGCAAGGAATGAGAGGAATGCACGAGTAGAATACCTCATCACACCAAACTTGCCAATTTTGCAAATTCTCTCCCACACTCCCATCTCACGTGCATTCTCCCTCACTCTTTCAGCATTGCTTTTGTGAGTCATTTATAAGAAAATTAGGGTTTTAGTTTGCCTCAGATCCATCACATTTATCTACTCTCAAGTTTTTGCACTAAGAGCAATTTCTTTTGAATCTCTTCATTCTCTCACTCTCTTCACAAACCAATCACATATTCTTCATCCTTGAGGCATACGGATCATTATACCATCATTCATTTAAGCTGAAAGTGCAAGAATAGAAAGGTTCCATTCAAAGGCAGGTTGCTTTGAAGCTTCAGATTCAAGTTCTCTCAAGCTTCCTCTTGAATTTATTTTGCAAGAGGAGATCAAAAGGGTTAGATCTGCAGCATTTAGAGCATTTTCTTGGTGGTTTTGAAGTGTCTTCATCTCAGGTAAGCTTCTGAATCCATGGATCTGAAAATGGTTTTTGAGGTGTGCATTTTGATCTTTGAAGTATGCTCATTACACTGCACGTTTTAGATTTGAAAATGGTGCATTATTAAGGATGTATTGTTGATTTAAAGTTTCATAGTGAAACCTGTTTGTCTTCGATCTGGAGTATTCTTTGATCATTTGTGATTTTGGTTGTTATTTTTGGATTCAGCGTACCTTAATTACTCAATCTGGAGTGTTTGATTTATTTTCATTGATGTTTGTTCATAGTTTGCATTTTCCGGTGTCGGAGCCCTAGCTCCGGTCACTAGATTCTGGGTTTGTGATTTTTAGGGTTTCATTAAAGAAGATAACCCCAGAGCCATTGGATCTTCTCATCTCAACGCACACCAGCATGCCACCTCATTAATGAAGGACCCTCCTGGTCACGTGTTTCTTTTTTTTTTTTATATTTTCATTCTGATTAATCAAATTGTTTCTCACCATATGCTAACTAACGTGCACCTCACCCTTGTCCAATTATTTATATGACTTTAATTAATGAGTTGACCTATCCTGGCTGTTCAATTGATCTGATGGTCCCTGATTTTTCCAGATTTTTTTGAGTTTCCACCCTAATTACCATGCCGCGCTGACTATTTGGATGGGCTTGACATTCTATTTGCACCCCCTTGCGTATAGGCCCAATGATTTGAACTGATCCTGTTTGCTATTCATACCCCCAGCCTCATCCTTTCTATTTTCTTTTCTTTTTATTTCATTTTAATATCAGTTTGGTTTTTAATTTTTAAAAATAGTTTTAGGCATCTAAAAAATTCAAAAAAAAATTCATGAATGTTATTTTTAGTTTTCTTTAATTTTTGACATTTTTATTTTCCATTTATTTTATTTTGACACGTGTAAATTAATTCTCCCTTTTAATTAATTCATTTTATTCCATTTTGAACCTTGCTGACTTGTTCATTTTCTATATTGATCATCATTTTGAATTTTTGGTTGGTTCTTTTTGCTCTGGATTCATGATAGGATGTAGTTTCTTGGTGATTTTTGTTCTTATTTTTAGAATCTTTATTAATTGACTTTGGTACTTAACTTGTGAATGAAGCTTCTTAACCCTAGTTCATGTTTGTATCCTAATTTGACTTGGTTAGCTTCTAAATTTCTTCCTCTCCTTTTGGCATGTTATTATGGTATGTTTGAGGATCTCTTATCCCATTTTGCTTCTTTTTGATCATAAGTCCTCTCCTTAGCTTAGAAGGGCACTTGTGCCAACTTCTTCATCTTGTTTAGAGTCTCTTTAGGGCCTTGATCCCTCTCTGATCTTGGGTTGGGGTTTGTGTTTTGGAAATCTTGTAATTTGTTTTCCTTTGGAGTTCTTCCATACTTATGTACATCCACCTCACTTCCTTTGCTTCTTTCTTCCCATAATGTGATTTCTTGACCATATGCTTCTCTTCCATTCACCTCTCATGCTCTTTAGACACTTTTCTAACATGATTAGGGTTCTGGTCTTGCACCTTGGTTTATGTTTTAATTTGTTTTGCTTTGCATCTTATCATGTTTGCTTTGATTTGTCACAAGTGTTTCATTTGCTTCATAAAGATTTGTGTGGTCCCCTTTTCTTTCTTATGCCTTGTATTTGCATTTGACATTTATGTGTATGACTTCACTTCTGTTTTTATGATGTTGGTATGGAATTTTGTTCATTTAGTATTGCTTTTATACTTGTGTTACTAACCTTTTCAGGGGCTTAGGTAAGTGAGAGGTGTGGATGTGATTCCCACATCTCCAAATCTTATCTCTTCTCTTCTTATTCTTATTTGTTCTAACCTTGTGATTGTTGGGCTTAGGCCTTTCTTCATCTTCTTCTATTCTTCTTTCTTCTTCTTCTTCTCTTTTTCTTTCTTTCTTCTTTAGGATAGTAAACCTCACTAACCTAGGACTTCCCATGCATGACAACACTTAGGATTCATTAGTCCCCCATTAGACTTTTACCTTTGTGATCCTTTTGGTTTCTTTTCTCTTCTCATCTCAAAACCCTAAAGAAGACACTTAATAAAGATTGAAGTGATATCTTGATCAATAGCCTTATCCCATGAGACACTTGTAGTCTTCCCATCTTGGGATAGTACAAGCTTGTCTTGTGATGCACAAGTTTGATCAGGGTATCATCTTCACCAGGAAAACCATAAAACACACTTCTTCATTGTAAATACAAAAACACTTAATAAGTTAATGAGTTAGTGAGCTTAGGCCCTAATCTCTGGGTTCAAGTTTTAGGGATCTTCTCCTTACTTGAGTGTGCTTGCTCTATTATTCCATCTTGGAATGTAGTAGCAAGTACACATTCCATGGAAAAGAGCTTGAGTTCACTTCCTTGTGCCACACTCATAGAAAACTCATAAAAAACACTGGACAAATAATAAACGTCTCTCCTTCGGGAATTCTTTTCTCATCTTCTTCGCTCCGTCCGCGAACTTGCTCCTACTTGTCATTTTGCAAGACAGTAACGCACTCTTCGTCCGAGCCTGCAACACCTGAGCATTGACATAGGCAGTTCAAGCCTTAACACAAGCAATCTTTTCCACCCCTAGTTAGGGTAACTACGGCGACTCTGATCCTCATTGTCCAGATGAGGTACGTAGGCAGTGGGGTAGGGCCCGTTCGAGCACAATCTTTTATTTTCCCTACACTTTTTCCTTTTCATTTCTTTTTCAGTTCCCTTTTCGTTTCTTTTATCCAGTTCATTTCCTTTTCTTTGCAGCAGCTTTCTTTTCTTCACCCTTTGAAACAATTTCTTTGCAAGCGTGGATCCCGTCGGGTATGGCGGACGATCTGGGTGCTAATACCTTCCCAGGTCGTAACCGACTCCCGAACTCAGTCTCTTTGGTTCGCAGGACCCGTGTCCTTCCTTTTCTTTTCTTCTGGTTTGTGCAGCATTACCATTCCTGTTCCTTCGGGATAAAAATGCCTGGCTGACGACTCTATTCTTCTTTCCGCGCCACTTTCGCGTTTGTACCAGGATGGAAATCCGGGGAGCGACACTATTTAAAGGCCTTAGGTATGGAAATTTGGTGGAATGGAGCTTGCTTTGGTAATTTGAATTTAGGTTTGGTAATTGGAATTTTGGTGGGAAATGGAAAAGAGTGGTGATTAATGAGGGTTTATGGTAGGAAATGATCAAAGTGATGTAGAGAAATCAGAAACCAATGGATCTAGAATATTCCAATTAAATCAATGATCTAAAGGTGCTGAATTTGAATAAAAAATTCCTATTTCGCACTGGATAACCGGTTAACCAATTGGTTAACCGGTTAACCAAGCTGAAATTTGAATTTTTTATTCAAACATGGTTGCTTGGTTGTGTTGGCCCAATTCTTTTTGTACGTCGACGAAAGCATGGAAATAAACACATGAACCTTGGAAATCCTTTGAATGAATCAATTAATTTGGGAAATCCTTGATCAGATAAAAATTTGAATTATTTGCGGATCAACTTCGACTTTTTTCTGTGAAATTTCGCTCGAGCATCAGGGCTGCTGTTTTTGGCATTTTCATTGGTTCCTCTTCCTGAAAATGGTTAGTAAAAGGAAACAAAAATATTTTTTGATTTTGGTTAATAGTTAGTGAACATAAACAAATAAAGTAATTAAAGACAACGGTGATTCCCTGCGAGACATGAACCTAACTTGAGAAGAACTGTGCAACCAGTGCGATCTTGTTTGTATGCAAGATGCAGATGAAAATGCGAAGAAAACTTAGGGAAAAAATTAGGGTATTACAACTTCCCTTATTTAAGTTTATTCAATCTAAAGATATGAAGATTGACATCTTCGTCTCTGCAAGATGGGAGAGACTTAAATACAGAAAACCCAAATTTTTGTCCTAATGCAAACCCAAGATCTCTGTGGGGAAAACACGACCATCAGAGAGAAACAAAAGCTTGGGGACAGAGAAGAAAAATCCGCTGGGAAAAACAAAGGACACCAAAAGAGTTTCCAGGAAAATTAATCACTGGATAGCTTACTCTTCATGGGGAAAGAAAATATGACATAATCAAGGTAAAAGGGTTCAATGGGAAAGAGTAAACACTCTTCTAGGGAATAATAACCAATCAAAGTATTAGAGTCCAAAAATGGAGGAATACCAAGTCAGAACAAAATCATCAACTACTGGTTTACTGAGTAGGAAAGCAAGGGACTCGGTTATCAATTTACTGGATAGGAGCAAAACAAAGAGGGATAACTTCCACTACCTTTTTACTGGGTAGAAAAATTCTCAACTACCTTATTTACTGAGTAGGAGTACAACAAAGAGAAACAATTTCTATTACCTTTTTACTACGTAGGAAGAAGAACTCTCGACTACCGGATTTACTAGGTAGGAGTACAAGCAAAAGAGCTTGATTAATTTGGTAATATTACCCACTATCGAATAACTGATATCTTAATTCCAAAGTAATATACTCAAGCTGGAGAAAATATTGCCCACTATCAAACAATGATAGCTTAATTCCAAAGCAAATAATAACTCGTCAAAAGGGACCAAAATTCAATCCAAGAACAAATTGGAGAGAAACGGTCAAACAAGACTCATCCCGAGGAGGAAATATCTCAACTAGGGAAATTCCATCCAGATAATAAACTGGGGAGGAAACTGAATCAAAAATCATCCACGAGAAACAAACTCAGTGGGGAAATAGAAAGGATAAACACTTTCTGCTTAATGGTTGACACTCTAAACTTGGGAGGAAGACAACACACACACTCTGTAGGGGAAAGATCACACCAAAGAGCGGGGAACAAAGATAAATGCAAGAATGCAAGAAAACCATGCTATGCTTATGCATATGAATATGCTGACAAAACAGACATAAAGATAAGCAACGGGTGACATAAACACCACAACAACCGGATACTTGGCTAATCAGGGCAACAAGTCCGGGGACCATGCTGGAGATTTGAATTGAAATCCTGCAAGGGAACATCAGAAGCCATCAAGGAATAAAACCCTGCTACAAGACATAACTCAGACTGGGAAAACAACTGCTGGGGATCCAATCCACAAAGCAATCTTCAAGAATCCATAAAAGGATAACATCAGTAATTCCCCTCTGAGAGGACAACATGTCGGAGATACCTCAACAACACAAAATCTTCCATACTTTGGGGAAGAGGGAAATGTCCCTGTTAAACTCTGATGGGGACAAATATCCTTACAACTTTGTTTGGGGAAACAAGATAAAGATCTATCAGTGATGAAAATATATCATAGCCTACTGGTGTTTCAAACATCAGCTCTGCATAGGGATACCTCCCTATCGAGGAAAGATAATGATCTGCCAGGGATGGGGAAAACTTCCACGATCCTTGCTGAAGACATCAGTGTTCTTAATCAAACTCCTGTAGGGAATAATCATCATACTATTCCTGCTCCACTCGGGGAAAGAGTCATGCCACTCTTGCTATGCTTGGGGGAGGAGTTATGCCACTCTTGCTCTGCTTGGGGAAAGAGTGTAAAACTTTCCAAAGATCAAATAGAAATCTGTTGGAAACCATCACATGCAGACCTACTGGGGATCTATGGAGATCATTCATCATTGAAAAATTTGGACTTTTTGACCCATGTGGGGATAGCAGAAATTAACATCATAGAAGAAACACAATAATGAGGGATTTTAAATCAATACCCATTAACAGGTGAAAGAAAACCTCTAAACTGGTTGCTATACCAATACTTCTGCTAAGGGATACAACCAACTCATGCTGAGGAGCACAGATTTGGCTGGGGATCTCCAATACTTCTCAAATTAAAGATAACTTGCTGAGGAAGAGATCAAAACTCAGCTGGGGATTCTTAAGAACATTTCCTCCAACAATTCTTCTAGGGAAGACATTGGAACTCAAACTAAGAACATCCATACAATCCTCAATCATGCTTGTTGTTGGGGAACAAAACATCATTAACATCAATCCTTCCAAGACTATTCAGGAAATTCACATGGATACAACCGAATCAAACCCTGCTTTGGGAGAGACAAGTTACACACATCCGGACTTTACCATCCTTGGAATCACTATTGATATCCTTTCTTTGTTCATATATCAAAAGAAAAATGTTTTTATCATCTTCAAAGATTAAAATTTATTAAATTTGTTTCAAAAATCATCATCAACAATAAATTGAATTTTTTAAATAGAAACAAAATAAAGAGTTGCAAACAATTGGATAAAAGCTCAAATTCATTGATAGAATGGTAGTCAGCAAATGGCATGACTCCATGGATCATTACAAGTTTGAAAAATGGTAAATACATGGAAAAGGGGTACATTAAAATACAATGATCATTATTCTCCCTATCAACTTTGAACTCCACTGTGTGTGAAACTTCAGTCAAGGATGAGTGAATAAGAATATTTGATGGGCAATTCTTCTGAGGGATAGAATCTGAAATCCTCGGTCGTTTCAAGTGATCCAGTCTGTCGACGCAGTTACTTGCCATGATCCCTAACTTTTCCCTAGATTGCCCTTTCGGGTTTTCAATCTACCGGGATAATTATTTCTGTTTATGTCTCTAATTTTTGCCTGTACCGCCCTTTCGGGTTTTCAATACATTGAGACTTTCATTTTTGCCTAAGTCGCCCTTTCAGGTTTTCAAATTAGCGAGCTGTTCTTTTATTTTTTTAGGCGAAGTATTTCTTGACTGCATCCGCATTCACAGGACGAGTGATCTCCTCACCATCCATAGTTGCAAGAATTAATGAACCGCCAGAGAAGGCTTTCTTAACAACATATGGGCCATCATAGTTCGGAGTCCACTTGCCCCGAGAATCTGTAATGAAAGACTGGATCTTTTTGAGCAAGAGGTCGCCTTCTCTGAATACACGAGGTTTGACCTTCTTGTCAAAAGCTTTCTTCATTCTTTGCTGGTACAACCGACCATGACACAAAGCTATTATTCTCTTTTCCTCAATCAAATTCAATTGGTCAAATTTATTCTGACACCACTCAGCCTCAGTCAACTTGGCTTCCCTCAGAAGTCTCATTGATGAGATCTCAACCTCGACGGGGAGCACTTCTTCTGTACCATAAACAAGTGAGAAAGGGGTTGCCCCTATTGAAGTGCATACAGATGTACGATACCCATGCAATGCAAAAGGGAGCATCTCATGCCAGTCCTTATATGTCACAACCATCTTCTAAATGATCTTCTTAATATTCTTATTCGTAGCTTCAACAACCCCATTCATCTTCGGTCTATAAGGAGAAGAATTATGGTGTTGAATCTTGAATTCTTCACAAAGTTCTTTCATCATATTATTATTCAAGTTCGAACCATTATCAATAATGATTCTATTCGGAACACCATATCTGCAGATAATGTTATTCTTGATAAACCGAACCACAACTTTCTTGGTCACATTAGCATACGATGCCGCTTCCACCCATTTGGTGAAGTAGTCTATTGCCACAAGAATAAAACGATGTCCATTCGAAACCTTGGGTTCAATCATACCAATCATATCAATTTCCCACATAGAGAAAGGCCATGAGGAAGAAATCACATTGAGATGAGTTGGTGGCACATGAATCTTATCAGCATACACTTGGCCCTTATGGCACTTTTTCACATACTTGCAACAATCAGATTCCATTGTCAGCCAATAGTAACCTGCTCTCAACATCGTTTTAGCCATTGCAGGCCCATTAGCATGAGTACCAAAAGTTCCTTCATGAATTTCATTCATTAACATGTCTGCTTCGTGCCTATCCACGCATCTGAGCAAGACCATGTCAAAATTCCTCTTATAAAGCACATTTCCATTCAGGAAGAAATTGCCTGCCAATCTCCTCAAAGTCCTCTTATCTTTATCGGATGCCCCAAATGGGTATTCCTGACTCTGGAGAAAACATTTAATATCATGATACCAAGGCTTGTCATCATGGACCTCTTCAACTGCAAACACACGAGCTGGTCTTTCAAGCCGCATCACCCTGATCATGGGAACATCATTCCATTGGTGCACCTTTATCATAGAAGTTATAGTTGCTAAAGCATCTGCCATCTAATTTTCATCACGAGACACATAATGAAACTCAACTTTAGTGAAGAAAGTTGATATCCTCCTGGCATAATCTCTATAAGGGATCAAGTGGGGTTGATGAGTTACCCACTTACCCTTAATCTGATTGATTACCAAGGCAGAATCTCCATACACATCAAGATGCTTAATCCTTAGATCAATAGCTTCCTCAAGACCCATAATACAAGCTTCATACTCAGCTTCATTATTGGTACAAGGAAAAGTCAACCTTGCAGCAAAAGGAATATGTGAACCATGGGGATTAATGATCATTTCCCCAATTCCTCTTCCGCGTGCATTTACAGCATCGTAAAAAACTAAACCCCGTCGAGATCCAGACTCCGGCCCTTCCTCAATCAAAGTCTCATCGCAATCTTTCATTTTCAAATACATCACATCCTCGGCTGGTAATCATCAATCGGTTGATGTGCCAAATGGTCAACCAAGATACTACCTTTTATAGCTTTTTGAGCTCGGTACTCGATATCATATTCTGACAACAACATTTGCCAACGAGCAATCCTCCCAGTTAAAGTAGGCTTTTCAAACATATACTTGATCAGATCCATTTTAGAGATCAACCAAGTTGTATGATTCAACATATACTGGCGAAGACGCTTTGCAGCCCAAGCTAGGGCATAACAAGTTTTTTCAAGCATGGAGTACCGAGACTCACAATCAGTGAATTTCTTACTCAAGTAGTAAATTGCATATTCTTTTCTTCCAGATTCATCTTGCTGACCAAGCACACAACCCATGGAATCTTCCAACACAATCAAGTAGATGATCAACGGTCAACCTTCCACCGGAGGAGACAAGATAGGAGGTTCTGTAAACACCCCAAATTTGCCCTCACCCATTCACACCATGGCTTGTGATCATTTCATATGCATAAACACAATCATATCATCTCATATCTCATTCTTGATTCACTACATAGTTTCTAAGTCATCTGCACCTAGGGTTTGTGATCTGAGCAATCCAAGAGCCTCTTGAGCCATTCCAAAGGCTACCAATCACTTCAAAGGGGTCCATGTGTGTTCATCTATCATATTACATCCTCTCAAAGTCAAGATTTCAAAAGAATCACAAGAACTAGGGTTTGAATGGATGCAGAGCCAAGTTTGACTGCACAGTTGACTTCAAAATTAGGGTTTTGGTTTCAGAGGCCATAACCCCAAATTTTTTTGGTCATTCTTGTTTCCATTGGCCTCTATATGGTATAGGGAGTATGCATATCAATTTTCATGAAGAAATTCCATGGGGAAGTCATCTGATCAAGGGTTGACTTTTCAGACAAGTCAGTGTAAAATCAGGGCATCTGAGGCCCCCAATGACCCAACCAATGGGTGATCTTCATCATTTTGAGTGTATATGATCTTTATTTGATCATGGAAGAAGGTTGAAGTTCATAAAAATCAAGAATGTAGGGTTTTTGCAAATGTTGACTTTTTGGGCATAGTTGACTTTTCAAGAATGCTTCATTTTAGGTCATTTTTCAAGCCTTGATTCTTGATCCAAAAATGCTTCAAATGGAAAAACTTTGGTCATGAAAGTTGTAGATCTCATCTTTCCCTTTTCAAAAAGTACAAGAACATGATCAAACTCTTCTTGGATCAAAAGTTATGGTATGACAAAGTTGGCAAAAATCATTGATTTTCAAGGCATGCTTCAAATGAGAATTTTGCAAAATCATGTGCCAAGGCAAATTGCAACTTCTAATTGGCATCAAACCATCACATAAACATTCTATAAGTCATAAAATTCAGAATGAACCAAGAATGCCCATGGCTTATGGTTTGTTGGACAAGGGAATCACATGTGAACCAAAAAGTCACAACTTGCAAAATCTTCATGATCACTTCCTACAACTTGCTGCATTGGTTACTGCACTTTGCTAGCCTCTCACCACACCATGCTGCACCAGAACCATATCTTGTACTAGCCTAGATCATGAGCCATACTTTCCCTACACAAAATTTGACTTTTTGCAAAAGCAAACTTACCTATCACAGCAGGCCATGTCACATCATCCAGCCAATTGGATTAGTTTATACTTTTCATTTGCAAGCCATTCCATACACCAAGCAAGGCTGAAACACTCTAAACAATCACATTCACAAAACACTCCCCTTTGCAAATTGCTTCGAATCTCTCTGCCCAGCCACAAAACACTCAAACCATTTTCACCATTCAACTCACCATGCCTCATTGAGTAGAAACCAACAAGAACACAGGCCTGAAACAAGCTGTAACCTCACTTCACCATTTTCACTTCCTTTTGCAGTTTGCTTCGAAACTCTCTCCACAGCTCACCAACATCAAAACAAACTCCATAGACCTTCTTTATTCATCACCCTGACCACAAAGAACCACTCATAATGGCCTGAAACTGCCTGAATCATCACTGCCATTTCCAACTGAGCTTGAACAGAAGCTTGTCAAACTCCTCATCCAGCCAACATAAATTTCTCCCAAGCATTCAAGCATCTTCAGAAGGTCATAAGGAGTGGATTTCACCAAGAGAAGTGGCCAGAAAGTCATCAGAGTGAAAGCTTCGAATCTCAGGTAGCTCAAGAAATATTTTTCCAGAAATCATTTCTTTTGTTCTAAACTTGTTCTTTGTGTCTTCCTGATCATGAATATGTCTTTGGTTTTGCAAATGGTGTTGAAATGAGAGTTTAATTGCTCTCTGAAACTTGCGTGCCCTAATTCTTTCTTGCTTCGATTCAGCCTTGTTAGGAAATATAAATTAGTTTTGATTAGGGGTTTTGGTTCGTGAGTGAGTGAGGATCATTTCCCAGTTCTTGGATTTCATTTTAGTTAGGTTTTTGGGGTTTTGGGGATTTTCAGGGGAGATGCTGGCCGGAGAAGACGACCGGAAGTCTTCTCCGGCCACCTGAAAGTAATTTGTGCCCTAATCATGTCATTAACTCAAGTTTGAATCTGGAGCGTACGATCCCTTTGACCAGTTGACTTCCCGCGTGTGTGTGTGGTCCAGATCTTCCTGATTAGCCCTAATCCACATGTTTTATTTAATTAATCCATAATTAATTTAATTAAGCCAGAAACAACCTGGACCCTTGGATGACGCGCGTGGTCAACAGATTCAAATCCAGACTCAATCTCATCCCTCCATTCTGATTACTTTCCCTTTTATTTAATTTTAATTCATTTTCTTTTCATTTTATTTGCATAATTTATTAAAAATAGCAAAAATGTCTTAAAAATTATGAAACTTTTTCTCATAAGTTTTATTAATTTTTATAACACAAAAATATTTTTATTTTTATTTTTATCATTAAAAAAGTATTTTTAAATATTTAAAAGATTATTTTTAATTGATTAATGGAAATTAATTAATTAAAAATACTTTTAGGTATTTAAAAATCACCAAAAAAATTCATGAAATGTTCTAAGACATTTAGAAACATTGTCCAACCTTCAAACAAAATTTCTTTTTTGATCTTGATGCATTTTGAGAATTTTCCATTGAATTAAATCATTTTTTGTGCATTATTTTGATCCTAAGTTCAAAAAATCATTTCTGCCTATCTAGGAAGAGTTGGACATTGATTCTTCTTGCATTGCATTGTGTTTAGCATGTAGTTTCTAGGATAAAATGGTCATGATTTGATCTTGCATTTTTCATTTGTTTGTCATTTTTCTTGTTTGGGAACCCTAAAAACCCTAATAACTTAGAAAAATCATAACTTAAGATTGGTTAAGAGTTGAGACCTCCCCTTTGGACCTTGGTTTAGTATAGGTTTAGGGTTTCTTTGGTTGGTATTTTCCATTTTTTTATCTTAGGGTTTGCTTCTGTTTTTGGTTTTTGTTTGTTGTTTGATCCATAAACCCTAATTTGGGCTTTCTTTTGCATCCTTCTTGCATTTTCTTGCACAACATGACTTGCCATGCCATTCCATGCCTCCATTTGATTCATTTGACTTCATAAGACATATAGAAAGCATGTTTGATCATTGCATCCCATATTTGCCATCTTGTTTGCCATGTATGTTTCATAACTTCTCATGTATGATCATGGTTCCTAGCTTGCTTCATTTGCATTCATAAACTTGTATGTCCATTTCCATGTGCTGCCTCATGTTTGTAGCATCTCATAGCATCATTAACATCACATATGTGCTTCTGGTTTTGTTTCTCATCACATCATCTCATCTCATTTTGCATTGCATTGCATTTCTTTTCTAACATTTCAGGTGGTAAGTGAACTTGAGAAGTGAATTTGCCTTCACTTCTCATAACTTTCCTTTTCATCTCTCTTGCATCCATTGCTGCATTTTCTATTTATGTTTGAGTTTGAGCTTGCTCATTCTTCTCCTTCCCACTTTCTTTCTCAAAGTGACTTGACTTCCTGAATGAAGCAAGTTACTTTGCTTCTCTTGATCCTTTCATCTGCTTCCTGGTGGTTCCATTGAAGATTGTTCTTGCAAACCTCACAAACCTTAGGGACAACCAAGCATGACAATGATTAGGGTTTTGATTAGTCTCCCCTCTTAGTTTCACCTTTGTGTCTCTTTTGAGTCTTCTCTTCTCACCTCATAATCAGGGACTAAACCCTAAAGGCTTTAAGGCTTTGTGATTAAGCTTATGCCTGCATCCTTCTCTTAGGATGGAGTGTATAACTTTAATCCTAAGTGTTAAATCCTTAATGTGTTTAACTCCTTTAATCAATTCACTTAATAAGTATCAAGACATCACACTTGTAACTTGGGCCTTGCATTAGGGTTCTAATTCTTCCTTAACTGGTTAAGAAGGACTAACCCTAGTGTTAATGGACAAGTCCCCCTCAAGTTGTCTTACAAATCATAAAACTCACTTCATCACCATACCATTAAATAAAATCCACTTAATAAAGGCTTGTTTTGTCATGAGTTTAATCCCTAATCATGGATTAAGTTGAGGAGTTTTCCTCAGCTTAAACATTCTCATCTATTATCCTTCTATTAGGATGGTGTAATGAGTCTGTTTAATCCTTGATTATGGCTTAACCTCATTACTCAACACTAAACAAAAACACCAAAAACATCTAAATAATCACAAGTAGGTTAATGATCTTAATCCTACATCAAAGGTGTTTAAGTGTGAGAATCTGACTTCACACTTAAGGTAATTCTCATTACCCCTAATCAGAGGGATGATGTGATGAGTTTACCAAATCCATTGGTTTAGGCTTAAGCTCATTAACTTATGGCAAACTTTCAAAAACAATAAAAGACTGAAAACACAAAAACAAACAATAATCGTCTCCTCCGGGATTCTTTTCTCATCACCTTCACTCATAAACGAGAACTTGCTTCTTCCGTCTAATGCAAGACAGTTTGCACCTGAGCCAGACAGGTCATACACTTGAGCATAGACAAGCAAGCCGTTCACAAGTCAATTCACCTTTCAGTCTCTTTGGGTCGAACTACGGTGTTCTGACTTCCTCATTGCACGAGAGGATACGTAGGCATAACTTAACAGTTATCGAACAAAAGTCTCTGTATATTCCCCCTCTTTCTAGCATCTTTCTCTTAGCCTCATATTCTTGAGCATCTTATTCCTATCTTTACACTGACACCTGTACATTTTGTTTTCCAGCTCTTTTACACATAAATTGCACTGACACTACCCCTTTATAACACAAATCTTTTAAGCGTGGATCCCGTCGAGTACGACGGACAATCTGGGTGCTAATACCTTCCCAGGTTGTAACCAACCCCCTTTCTCAGTCTCTCTGGTTCACAACCGTCTTATCCATCTCTTTCTAGGTCTATGCAGCATTGCCTTTCCTCCGGGATAAAAATGCCTAGCTGGCGACTCTATTCATCCTCCAGTGAGTTCACGGCTGTGTGTTCTCACTGTCCCTCTCGCCGACCGTTCGCGTCTGTACCTTTATTTGACCCTGTTTCATTTATCGGGAGCGACAGCTTGGCGACTCTGCTGGGGATCCTTATATTGCAACCAGGGCTTCCGGTTCTTTCTGTGGGTTCCTCCTAGCGCTTGATTGATTTGTGTTTATTGGGGGTGTTATGTGCTTATTTGTGTTTGTATTTGTATCATGCTTTATGTACAGTTTGCTTTACTGTTTTCTTTATAGCTTTGCATATTATCATACTGTTATACTGTACTGCTGGCTGGATCTGGTTTTCCTTTGGTGGGTGGGGTTCTATTGAGAGTTAAGGTCCTATACCTGGGACCTGAGTGACACCTAGGCTAGAGTGAATCATATTCTTTCCCATTCCATCTTGGTCTGGTGCGGGAATATGAAACACGGTTCAGACATGGGTTTCTTCTTGAGAACTCTGTGTTGCAGATTTCCTGCAATGCTAGGGCTATCTGGGAAGCCTGCTAAGTCTGGATGACCTTTTAGTATTGACCTTCAAAAACTGAGGTGAATTAGAGGAGGAACTTTTATGGTTATTGTAAACACTGTACCTCCGGGTTAGAAGTGTTTACACTTCTCATAACTGATCTGAGTCTGAGGATCCTTGTTTTAGAACACCACCTGTGAGGGGGTTGGGCTGTTTACAGGTTTGCAGGTACCTTGACCTCAGAATACCCTTTTACTTTGTTTTGTTAAGAGTACTCCATGTTGGACAGTTCTTGTGATTCTAAGCCCAGGACATGTGGCTCTTTATTTGAGCCCCCCACCTTGGCTACTGGATTTCTAGACCTCATCTGGAATTCTTGAGCACACTTGGACCTATATCAGAACAGTTTGATCAGATCCAGCTTAGTCACAGACCCTTGCATATCATTTGCATACATAATCATTGCATCATATTGACATTTGCTTATTTGTGTTTCAGGGTATCCATCTTCATTTGGTTTTGGTTTTGACCCCATCTTCAGTTTTGACTTGTCTTCATCAGCTACCTGCTTCAGCTATCACCTGCACCAGCCAATCAGTGGCCCCTTCTTCAGTGTTATCATCAGCACTTGTCCCTACTCAGTCTCAGCATCATGGCTCCTAAAAAGAGCAACATCACCTATCACTTCTTCCAACCAGAGTTGTCAGACATCCGGAGGATTCAGACCCTGATCACTCCAGATCACATACCATTGTTTAGGGAAAATTATGGAGACATACTTGATATGGTCATGGATCTGGACCCTTCACAGAGAAGCTTGATCCACACTTGCATTCAGTTCTATGATCCCCCACTAAGATGTTTCACTTTCCAAGACTTTCAGTTGGGCCCCTTATTGGAAGAGTACTCATCATTGGTTGGTATGCCTATCAGGGGTGGAATCCCTTTCAACCCTGAGATGGTCTTTCCTAGTAATGGAGAAGTAGCAAAAGCTTTTCATCTGGAGCCTGTCCTGATTGAGCAGCATATGACCTCTAAAGCTGGAATCCTTGGTTTTCATCTGGACTTCTTAATTTCTCAAGCTACCCTGAAAGCTTCTTTGGGAGAGTGGAAAGCTGTTTGTGCTCTACTGGCCTTGAGCATATATGGAATTGTATTGTTTGCAGATGAGCCTCGATTCATCAGCAAGAATGCAATCCATTTGTTCATCTTGAAGAACCCAGTGCCAACTTTGTTGGGGGATCTTTACTATTCAGTGCATCAGAGGAATGAGAAGCAGAGGGGAAGGTTAGTGAGGTGTTGTGCTCCATTATTCCATACTTGGCTTCTCAGGCATCTACCCAGGACAGATGCATTCCTGAACCCTCATCAGCAGAGCAACTGGGCTAAGAGACTCACTGCTCTAACTTCAGCAGATATCAGATGGTGCACTCAAAGCACCAAGGGCAGAGATATCATCACCAGCTGTGGGCATTTTCCCAATGTGCCCCTAGTGGGAGTTAAGGGCAGTATTAATTGCAACCCTCTGTTGTTCAGAAGGCAACTGGGCTATGCACTGGTCCACACTCCTAGGGCACAGGACCTGGTTGAGACTCTTTATTGTGAGAACAAGGTTAATCTAGCTATTGTTAGGCAGGCTGCCTGGGCCTGGGATAATGTTCAAACCAAGGGAGTAACCATTTTGGGGAAGTGCAGCAATGTGGCATCAGCACAATATTATGAGTGGTCCCGTGCCAGGGCCCAATTCTCTGGAATGCCCTTTACCATAGAAGATATGCCTGAGTCATCTTCAGCACCACCCCCTGCCACTATCAGTTTGGAGGAGTTTGAGAGCTTGAAGGAGAGAAATGAGAAGTTAACCCAGGCTTTGCAGAAGACCCTCCGGGAGAGGAGTGATGGTAGGATGGAGATTGAGAGGCTAGAGAAATTGAGAGTGGAACATCTGACTAAGATTGAGAAGTCTGGGGATTATATCAAGAAGTCTAAAGCTGGAGAGCAAATTCTGAAGAATGCTTGCAAGGAAGCCCAGTTCCAGAAAGCAAGGATAGACTTGTATTTGAAGGAGAGCCAAGCCCGTTGGGTTAGGATCACCGAGGCTCGTACTCTAGAGGACAAGAGAGTTCAAGACAAGATGGAGCAACTGGAAGCTAATGCAAAAGAACAGCAAGAAGCCCTAGCAGCAGCCCAGAGGGAGATATCAGAGCTGAAGATCAAAGCAGGAGTGAAGAGGTCAAAGGACCAAGCTCAGCACAAGAAGCTCACTACAGTTGTTGCAATCCGGAATCTCCTCATCAGGAATCTCACGGAGCGTCCGGCTGATCCTGTGACCGAAGCACTTCTCCAGGAAGTTCGTGAGGATGAGTTTGGTCTTGGTGTTTGACCATTTGTTTGTTGTTGCTTTCTTTCCATGTACTTTTATTTTAACGTATTTTGACCCCTCTGAGGGCTTGTATTTGTAAACAAACTATGTACCATTGCTTTTTGTAATGTATGTTTGTGCTGGTTTGCTTCATCTGAGTTTTCTTCAAGCAACTTCAACAGCATCTTCAGGGGGCTGGAAGGGTCAAAACTGAGAGCCAAACCAGATACCTTGAGAACAAATAAGCATACTGCATTGCATGCTAACCCTTTGTTTGTTTTGTAGGTTTTTGTTTTATTGTTGCTAACCTCTGTTGTGATGCTCAGGAGCTATTGCTCGGCGCCGGGTATTTCCCCTCAACCGTCCGCACCGTTATCCGACCCGTAACAACCTTCCGGGCATTCAAATGGATCAGGTACAGCAGGACCTTGCAGAGGTCAGGACTCAAATGGCAAACGAAAGATTGGAAATAAGAACACAGATAGCTCAGTTTATGGAAGTAATGAACAACATGGCTCAGAGCCAGGAAAGGTTGAGGGCCATGGTGGAAAGGCAAAACCAAGAAGATCCACATATAGGGACTGCCGGCACCAGCAACAATGAAAGGGTACAACCTCATGTTAACCCCCCTGTGTTTGGCCCACATCTGCATCCTGAGGTCAATATTCCTGCAAACGTTCAAGGAACTGCCACTGCAGCCAGGGTACTCCAAGAAGACCCTCAAGAGGATCAATTTACAGTAATGGGTGTTGGAGAAGAAGCTTATGATAGGAGGTTGGATGAGATAGCTGAGAAGCTGAGGTCTTTAGAATCTCAAAATTCTTTGGGCTTCGACGTCATGGATATGGGCTTGGTAGACGGGGTCAGGATCCCCCATAAGTTTAAGCCTCCTTGTTTCGAAAAGTATAATGGGACTTCATGCCCCCGGACTCATCTACAATCATTTCTGGGAAGGCTGAAGGCCTATACAATGGATGAGAAGCTCTGGATGTTCTACTTCGAAGATAGCTTGACTGGAGCATCAAGGGAATGGTATTCCCATTTGACAAGGGCAACTATTAGATGCTGGAAGGACCTGGCAGAGGCCTTCATCAGACAGTATCAGTATAATCTGGACATGGCACCCAACAGGACTCTCCTAATGGGAATGTCACAGTCGTCAAGGGAAAGTTTCCGAGAATATGCCCAGAGATGGAGGCAACTGGCTGCTGCTGTTCAACCCCCTATGTCTGAAAGGGAAATGGCAGATATGTTCATGAACACCCTTCAGGGGACTTATATTGATAGGCTAGCCGCCTTCTCATCTATCAGCTTTGCAGATGTTGTCATAGCTGGGGAGAGAATCGAAAGTCTATTGAAAATGGGAAAGATCTCAGATAGTGGTGCCAGCTCGTCCAGTAGCACAAGAAAGCCTTTTGCAGGCCTGAGAAGAACTGGCGAAACCAATGCCATCCACACCAACAGGGGTAGGCCCCAATATGCTCAAAGGTCAATAGCAGCAGTCACCATTCCTGCTCCAGCTCATCCTCAGCCAGTTTATCAACCTCCGCAGCAAAACTATCAGCAACAACCTCAGTACCATTAGCAAAATCAGTATCCTCCAAGGAATTACAACAACAGCAACACCAACAACAACAGTCAACAAAGGCCATTTCAGCAGAGGCCATCTCAAGCTAATAGGGTGATCGATCCGATCCCTATGCCATATGCTACCCTGCTGCCACAACTCCTGAAACTCAACCTAGTTGAGCTAAGGACGCTGGCACCCCCAGATCCCAACAGTCTACCCAGGAATTATGACTCCAACGCCAGATGTGCCTTCCATTCAAACGCACCTGGCCACAGTACGGAAAAGTGCAGAGCTCTGCACATGAAGGTACAAGACCTGGTAGACTCTAAGGCCTTGAATTTCGCACCACCACCCAATGTCAATAAGAACCCCATGCCAAACCACGGTGGTCCCAGAATTAACGCTATTGAAGAAGACAAGCCGTCTTATTTAATAACCAGTGTGGGTCAGATCAGGACACCGTTGGTAGAAATCAAGGCTCAACTCCTCGAATGTCAAATGTTCCCGGGGTGTGAGTTGGGGTGTGCTTACTGCAATATTTCAGTTAATGGGTGCGATAACTTGAGGAATGGCATAGACGGTCTCATTCAGAGTGGCCAGCTTCAGATCACCACATCATTTCCTACAAATCCAGCAATATCATCAGCAACGGTTTCAGAACCTCCTACAACTGCAACAACCATTGTTCCTGACAATTCTTCGGCTTCATCAACAAGTACTTCATCTATCATCTCAACTGATCAGTTATCAACAAATTTTTCTTCTACAACTTCAGCATCATTCCAATATGAATCTCCTACAACAACAACATCCATCCTTCCGACAATGTCTCCTACAACACCAGCAACAAATCATGAAGATGTCTCTACTGTCACAATATTCTATGATCCTGAAAACAACTCTGTCTACAACTCAGAAGGTGCTGCTCCCATCAGGGCACCAGTCACAATTTATTACGATCCACAGACTATCACAGTTCCTTCCACAGCTGCAGTCAGTCCAGTCACTATCACGGTGCCTGGACCAGTACCTTATGAAAGCAGTAATGCCATCCCCTGGAATTACGGCTCTGACCTGTACTGTGAAGGACAAAAGATCACTTTTGAATCATCAACCCCTGCACCACAAATAGATAATGTGGGAGGAGGCGGAGGCTTCACTCGAAGCGGACGTCTCTTCGCTCCACAAACTCAGAGACCCACCGCCGAAGCAGAAGCTGCTGCTAAGGCAAAAGGAAAAAGCCCTGTGCAGGAAGATCAAGCTGTTAAAGAAGCTTTGAAAACACCCTTCGATCAAGAGGTTGATGAGTTCATGCGAATCATCAAAAAGAGTGATTACAAAATTGTGGATCAGCTTCACCAGACGCCATCCAAGATCTCTATCCTCTCACTGCTTATGTGCTCCGAAGCCCATCGGAATGCACTACTCAAAGTCCTGCACGCAGCTTACGTGCCTGAAGAGATCACTGTCAATCAATTGGAAACCGTGTTTGGAAATGTTACTGCTAGCAATGGGCTAGGGTTCACCAATACTGACTTGACAGCGGATGGCCGCAACCACAACAAAGCCTTACACATCACTATGGAATGCAAAGGTGCTGTCCTCTCCCATGTGCTGGTAGACACGGGGTCATCCCTTAATGTCTTACCTAAGAAGGCCCTGGTGAAGCTAGAATATGATGGATTGGCGTTAAGACCCAGCAACCTGGTGGTGAGAGCCTTTGATGGTTCAAAGAGATCGGTTCTGGGAGAGATTGAATTGCCCATAACGATTGGCCCGCAGACCTTCAAAACTACCTTCTACGTGATGGATATACAGCCTGCCTACAGCTGTCTATTGGGTAGGCCATGGATTCACGCCGCCGGCGCCGTGACCTCCACCCTTCACCAGAAGTTAAAATACGAGTGGGAGGGTCAAATCGTTACAATCTGTGGAGAAGAGGACATTTTTGTCAGCCACCTGGCTACTTATAAGTACATCGAGATGGATGGGGAGATCCATGAAACAATGAGCCAGGGGTTTGAAGCCTTGAATGTGAATGAAACATCTGCTGTACCTGGTACTTCAATATCGTCATACCAACAAGCCCGGAAGGTTGTTGAGGAAGGAACTGCCCTAGGCTGGGGCAAGGTTTTAGCTGTGGAGGAGAAGAAAGACAAATTTGGGTTGGGTTACAGACCAACTCAACATCAAGCAAAGGCTGCTGGAGAGCCTGGTTTTGTCAGTGGGGGGATGCTTACCCCCGACGCTATCAACTGTCTGGAAGACGAGCTGGAAGAGGAGCGCAACCTGGAGAATTGGATTCGTCCGAAGGTCCCGGGGAGCAGTGTCTCGAACTGGTCTTCCTAGGAAATTATAAGTGTTACTCGAGCAGAGTAATTATTATTTCCTGTATTTTATAAGCATGCATCAAAGTCTTGCATCTTGCCCAAGATGACAAGACTCATTTTGTAATCGGGCCATCTGTACTTTTTTGTGCAAACAAGATCAATTAATGAAATATCAGACATCTTTTTGCAAACGAGTCTTTTTTTCTTTTCACTGTTTTTCCATTTTTCTTTTTTGTACAAAAAATAAATGGCGGTGTTTTCAAAATGATAACTTTACTTCACTTTTCTAAAGCAAGATTAAAATCAATCACTAAAATGAACCAACTTAAACCCTTGCAGAGATTGCCTTCCTGACAGCACCGACAACAGCACGGCTATGACTTCGTATGACTTTGACAATCCGATCAATCAAGCTGATGAAGGGGTTGGAGAAGAATATGAGCTTCCTGAAGAGCTAGCCAGGTTGCTAAGACAAGAGGAAAAGGTTATTACTCCTCACCAGGAGGAGGTTGAAGTGATTAATCTTGGTACGGATGAAGACGTGAAGGAAGTTAAAATCGGGGCCTGCCTGCAAGACTCAGTAAAAAGACAACTGATTGATCTGCTTCGAGAATATGTGGACGTGTTTGCTTGGTCGTATCAAGATATGCCAGGGTTGGATACCGACATTGTTGTGCACAAGCTGCCTTTGAGAGAAGAATGCCCGCCGGTTAAACAGAAGCTGCGCCGCACTCGTCCAGACATGGCAATGAAAATCAAGGAGGAGGTACAAAAGCAATGGGACGCCGGGTTCCTTGCCGTGACTAGCTATCCACCGTGGGTGGCTAATATAGTACCTGTGCCTAAAAAGGACGGCAAAGTAAGGATGTGTGTTGACTACCGGGATTTGAACAGAGCCAGCCCAAAAGATGACTTCCCATTACCTCACATTGATGTATTGGTGGATAATACGGCTCAGTTCTCGGTATTCTCCTTCATGGATGGATTTTCAGGATACAATCAGATCAAAATGTCACCTGAAGACATGGAGAAGACAACTTTCATCACACCCTGGGGCACGTTCTGCTACAAGGTAATGCCATTTGGACTCAAGAACGCCGGTGCAACATATCAACGGGCTATGGTGACATTATTCCACGATATGATTCATAAAGAGATGGAATGTTATGTGGATGACATGATCGCCAAGTCCCTTACTGAAGAAGATCACCTGGTGAATCTCCTGAAGCTATTCAAGCGTCTGAGGAAGTACCAATTGAAGTTGAACCCCAACAAGTGCACATTCGGGGTACGATCCGGTAAGCTGTTGGGCTTTATTGTAAGCGAGAAAGGGATTGAGGTTGACCCTGATAAAGTCAAAGCCATTCAAGAGATGCCAGCACCGAAAACTGAGAAAGAAGTTCGAGGGTTCTTAGGTCGATTGAACTACATTTCGCGGTTCATATCTCACCTTACGGCAACCTGTGAACCCTTGTTCAAATTGTTAAGAAAAGAACAGACGGTCAGGTGGAACGAAGACTGCCAAAGGGCTTTTGACAAGATCAAAGAATATCTGCAAGAACCTCCAATCCTTATGCCTCCAGTTGAAGGAAGACCTCTAATCATGTACTTAACAGTACTAGAAGAGTCAATGGGGTGTGTGTTGGGCCAGCATGACGAGTCTGGTCGAAAAGAGTATGCAATATACTACCTAAGCAAAAAGTTTACCGACTGTGAACAGCGTTACTCACTACTCGAGAAAACTTGCTGTGCTTTAGCGTGGGCTGCTCGCCGACTGAGACAGTATATGTTGACCCACACTACCTTATTGATCTCGAAGATGGACCCAGTTAAGTACATATTTGAGAAGCCAGCTCTTACCGGACGGGTTGCAAGATGGCAAATGATTCTCACAGAATACGACATCCAGTACACTTCTCAGAAAGCCATCAAGGGCAGTGTATTGTCCGAATATCTTGCTGAGCAACCTATCGATGACTACCAGCCTATGAGATTTGACTTCCCTGATGAAGACATCATGTTCATTAAAGCAAAAGATCATGAAGGGCCTATTCACACTGAAGGGCCTGACCCAGAAAAGAATGGACTATGATGTTTGATGGGGCTGTCAACATGAATGGTCGTGGTGTTGGTGCAGTACTCATTACACCCAAAGGAGTTCACATGCCTTTCTCGGCAAAACTCACTTTCAACTGCACTAACAACGAAGCTGAATACGAAGCTTGCATTATGGGTCTTGAGGAAGCCATTGACCTCAGGATCAAGACATTGACCGTATTCGGAGATTCAGCTTTGGTAATCAATCAGACCAATGGCAAATGGTACACACATCAGGATCATCTGATACCTTACAGGGATTATACAAGAAGGTTATTGACTTTCTTCACAACAGTCAAGCTTGAGTATATCCCTCGGGACGAGAACCAGTTTGCAGATGCTCTTGCTACCATTTCATCCATGATCAAAGTTCAAGCCGCCAACTTTGTACCTCAGATCTCAGTGTCCAGACTTGACAGACCAGCATATGTATTTGCAGCAGATGTTGTCGAAAATGATAAGCCTTGGTTCCATGACATTAAATGCTTCTTGGAGGATCAAGCATACCCACCTGGGGCATCGTCCAATGATAAGAAGACTTTGAGAAGGCTTGCTGGTAGTTTCTTTCTGAACACCGATGGGTCTTTATACAAAAGGAACTTTGATATGGTACTCCTCAGATGTGTTGATAAGATGGAAGCAGATTTGTTGATGCATGAAGTGCACGAAGGATCTTTTGGTACCCATGCAGGAGGGCATGCCATGGCTAAGAAGTTGCTAAGGTCAGGTTATTACTGGATCACAATGGATGCAGACTGTTGTGCCTATGCCAGAAAATGCCACAAATGTCAGATCTATGCAGATAAGGTGCATGTGCCTCCCAATCCTTTGAATGTGATGTCTTCACCATGGCCCTTTGCCATGTGGGGCATTGACATGATTGGCAAGATTGAGCCAACTGCTTCGAACGGCCACAGATTCATTCTGGTCGCCATCGACTATTTTACCAAGTGGGTTGAAGCAGCCTCATATGCAAACGTCACAAGGCAGGTGGTAGCCCGATTCCTAAAAAGAGATATCATCTGTCGGTATGGAGTTCCCGAGCGAATCATTACTGATAATGGTTCCAACTTAAACAATAAGATGATGGCTGAATTATGCCGGGACTTCAAGATCCAACATCACAATTCTTCTCCTTACAGGCCAAAGATGAATGGCGCTGTTGAGGCAGCAAATAAGAATATCAAGAAGATTGTGCAGAAGATGGTAGTTACTTACAAAGACTGGCACGAAATGCTACCATTTGCCTTGCATGGGTACCGCACGTCAATCAAGACATCCACTGGGGCAACACCGTATCAGCTTGTGTATGGTATGGAGGCAGTCCTACCGGTTGAAGTTGAATTACCCTCTCTACGAGTACTAATGGATGTTAAGCTGAGTGAAGCAGAATGGGTTCGGTCCCGATACGAACAACTGAGTCTGATCGAAGAGAAAAGGTTGGCTGCAATCTGCCATGGGCAGCTGTATCAGAAAAGAATGAAGAGAGCCTTCGATCAGAAAGTCAGGCACCGAGAGTACCAAGTAGGAGATCTTGTGCTGAAAAGAATCCTCCCTCCTCATACAGACCACAGGGGCAAGTGGACTCCGAACTATGAAGGACCATTCGTGGTAAAGAAAGTTTTCTCTGGTGGAGCACTGATGCTCAGCACTATGGATGGTGAGGACTTCCCGTCCCCTGTGAATTCAGATGCAGTGAAAAAATACTTCGCATAAAAATGACCCGCTGGACACAAAAACAGAATGTAAGTCCAGGCAAAAATAGGGCGTCCCGGCGAGTCAAAAACAGAATAAAAGACTCGGGCAAAAGTAAGGGAAAATAAACAAAAAATGTACACCCGCTGAGTTGAAAAGTCGCATTGGACAGCTCAGGCAAAAATGGGTATCCCGATGGATCGAAAACCCGAAAGGGCGATCCATGCAAAATAAGGGAATAAGCGAACAACTGCATTCTGAATTCGTCTGTATCACTTACAACTTGGAAAGCTCCAAAAGGATCAGGTTTCAGTCAGAATCAGCCTTTCTTCAGAAAGCAAGACGAGAAGAACGTCGAAAGTCATACGAGTCATAGCAGAAGAGGAAGCTCTTTAAAGCGTCATCAGCATCGCCAGCACTTTGTTTCTCAATTTGTAACAATCTCCTCATTCTAGGAGATGTGTTTCTTTGACTGTACCTCGCCAATTCAGGGCATTCGAATTAATAAAATCAGATTTTTCAGTCATGTTTCGTCTTGTACATTTTTATTTGCAAAGAATGTCTGATGTCTCTAAAAAATTAATCGCATGAGTACAGATGCTTTTCTCTAAAAGAATAAAAACGCATGCTTACAAGAAATGTACTTACTCTCAAGGATGTCTAACTCCTATGACGGAATCCGGTAGGGGATACCTCGGGACCATTTGTGCGTTTCCTTATCTTTGCAGGATTGCAGGTATCCAGAGCACAGCTTAGGGTATGGAAGCTTCACCCTCAACAAGCTGGCAGGTCATTATCAACTCGGTCTATCTTCCACGTGGCACGGAAGGTGCCCATTTCCCCAGCGAAGTTGCCGAATCAATACTCGCTCAGTCCTAGCACCAGGTGTTCTCCCCAGCTGAGTTGCTTTCTCCCCAGCTGAGTTGCTTCCTCCCCAGCTGAGTGGCCAACAACTATCCCCAGACATGGTACAAATCATTCTTCCTCAGCAAGGTGCAGAATCAGGGAATCATCTCCCCACAAGAATCATTAGCCTCTATCCATAAGAGCAACGCACGAAGAAGTCACAACAGAGTACAAAAGGCTTCTGCAAACCCCAGCTGGGTCCCATATTACAAGGATATGTCAATCAGTGACCTATATCCCCAAGTGGATACATATCTCCAGGTCTATCAATGGTCTCATCCCTAGCTGGGAGGTCCATTTCAAGCAGATCAGCCAGAGATCTTCGCGGCAGTGGGATCCGAATCCCGGTTTTGGTACCTTTGCACAATCATGGCATCTGCATCATATTATCCCCTCAGAGCGTAGCATTCCGTCTAAAACGGAGCATTACGGCAAAAAACAAACGCGTAGCATAATCATGAGCCATGTCCTGAATTAACACTTATGAATAATAACCGTTCATCATCATTGTACAGAAGTCCCCACCAGAGTCCCCAGCAAAAGCAGCTGCCTCACAATTCGCAAACACCAGTATATACTCACTTAGACACCCGTCCGTGCCATCTTTCCCCAGTAAAGTTGTCTGAACGCTCTTACAACAAGATCACCCGTATTACAGATACTTCCTGACACCCGTCCGTGTTATACCCCAGCAGAAAGCCAAAGACATCCTCTTTGCACTCACATATACTTATATATATCCTTTCCTGACACCCGTCTGTGTCGTATCCCCAGCGCAGTCGCTTACACTTTTACAACCCATATATTTGTTAATATTATACTTTTCTCTCTTATCACATCCCCCAGCAGATAAAACACTCATCTATACAATATTCGTACTCATACTACTCATACCTATACAGATACTCGTCTGTATCTTGTATCCACCATTCTTATCCCCACAGATTCGGCATCAGTCCTTGTTCTTTGTTAACCAGTTGGTACTCGTCCGTACCATCATCTTTGAACATGCGTCAAGTGTTTGTTTCTACATGATACTCGTCCGTATCATAGTCTTAAGGATGCTCGTCCGCATCTTTAATCCATACACTGTGTCAAATACTTCTGTCTTCTTGAATATAGATACTCGCCTGTATCTACCGTTCCCCAGAAGAGTCCCTTCAGATTCAACACTCGTCCGTTCAACGCTCGTCCGTGTTCTCTGTTAACCCGTTGATACCCGTCCGTATCATCATCTCTGAACACGTGTCAGTATTTGTTTCTACATGATACTCGTCTGTATCATAGTCTTAAGGATGTTCGTCCGCATCCTTAATCTATACACAATACCAAACACTTATACTCTCCTTTCTTGGTTGTGAACGCTCGTCCGTGTTCACTATATCCCCAGTAGACCACCAACAAAGCGTTTTCTTTTATTCAACACTCGTCCTGTGTCATGATAACCCTGAGAGCAGCCGTACCCTGCTGAGTGGTCGTCCTCCACTTCTTGATGGTCGTCCTCCATCATGCTCATCCGATGGCCGTCCCCATCGTTGATTTTTAGCAGCCGTCCCCTGCTAGGTGGTCGTCCTCCACCTCTTGATGATCGTCCTTCATCATTTTATCCAATGGCCGTCCCCATTGTTGATTTTGGTTATCTGGCATTCGTCCTATGTCATGAGAAACCTCGAGAGCAGCCGTACCCTGCTGAGTGGTCGTCCTCCACTTCTTGAGGGTCGTCCTCCATCATGCTCGTCCGATGGCCGTCCCCATCGTTGACCTTTTCTATCCGGCATTCGTCCTATGTCGCGATATTTTCGGCAGCCGTACCCTGCCAGGTGGTCGTCCTCCACCTTTGATGGCCGTCCCCATCATATTTCTTTCCCAACAGAGCAGCCGTCCCCTGCTAGGTGATCGTCCTTCACCTTTGATGGCCGTACCCCATCATCTGTTTATTTCATTTATTCTTTAACCCGATGGCCGTCCCCGTCGTGGTCCCTTTTCTTTTTCTTTTAGCCCGATGGCCGTCCCCATCGTTGGTTATTTTATCTTTATGAACTTGATGGCCGTCCCCGTCATGTTTCGTTTGATCCCCATAGAATCCTTACTTTATCTTGATGGCCGTCCCCATCATAATTTTTTCCCAGCTAGTCGGCCGTCCCCGTCTTAGCTTTACCTTTTATCTCCAGCATGTCGGCCGCCCCCGTCATTGCTATTTACCCAGCAGTCGTCCTCTGCTCGACGGTCGTCCTCCGTCGCCCACACCTTACAATATACTTTATTTTCTTTTACAATCTATATCCCTTTTCTTCTTCTTTCTGTGAGTGCAAATTTTGGACTGTCTTTGGTATTCAACCACAAGTTATCTTGTTTGCCTGTTAAGCCGCTGCTTACATCCTGCACAGCTAACCCATGATTGAATAGGGGCAGCTGTAAACACCCCAAATTTTCCCTCACCCATTCACACCATGGCTTGTGATCATTTCATATGCATAAACACAATCATATCATCTCATATCTCATTCTTGATTCACTGCATAGTTTCTAAGTCATCTGCACCTAGGGTTTGTGATCTGAGCAATCCAAGAGCCTCTTGAGCCACTCCAAAGGCTACCAATCACTTCAAAGGGGTCCATGTGTGTTCATATATCATATTACATCCTCTCAAAGTCAAGATTTCAAAAGAATCACAAGAACTAGGGTTTGAATGGATGCAGAGCCAAGTTTGACTGCACAGTTGACTTCAAAATTAGGGTTTTGGTTTCAGAGGCCATAACCCCAAATTTTTTTGGTCATTCTTGTTTCCATTGGCCTCTATATGGTATAGGGAGTATGCATATCAATTTTCATGAAGAAATTCCATGGGGAAGTCATCTGATCAAGGGTTGACTTTTCAGACAAGTCAGTGTAAAATCAGGGCATCTGAGGCCCCCAATGACCCAACCAATGGGTGATCTTCATCATTTTGAGTGTATATGATCTTTATTTGATCATGGAAGAAGGTTGAAGTTCATAAAAATCAAGAATGTAGGGTTTTTGCAAATGTTGACTTTTTGGGCATAGTTGACTTTTCAAGAATGCTTCATTTTAGGTCATTTTTCAAGCCTTGATTCTTGATCCAAAAATGCTTCAAATGGAAAAACTTTGGTCATGAAAGTTGTAGATCTCATCTTTCCCTTTTCAAAAAGTACAAGAACATGATCAAAATCTTCTTGGATCAAAAGTTATGGTATGACAAAGTTGGCAAAAATCATTGATTTTCAAGGCATGCTTCAAATGAGAATTTTGCAAAATCATGTGCCAAGGCAAATTGCAACTTCTAATTGGCATCAAACCATCACATAAACATTCTATAAGTCATAAAATTCAGAATGAACCAAGAATGCCCATGGCTTATGGTTTGTTGGACAAGGGAATCACATGTGAACCAAAAAGTCACAACTTGCAAAATCTTCATGATCACTTCCTACAACTTGCTGCATTGGTTACTGCACTTTGCTAGCCTCTCACCACACCATGCTGCACCAGAACCATATCTTGTACTAGCCTAGATCATGAGCCATACTTTCCCTACACAAAATTTGACTTTTTGCAAAAGCAAACTTACCTATCACAGCAGGCCATGTCACATCATCCAGCCAATTGGATTAGTTTATACTTTTCATTTGCAAGCCATTCCATACACCAAGCAAGGCTGAAACACTCTAAACAATCACATTCACAAAACACTCCCCTTTGCAAATTGCTTCGAATCTCTCTGCCCAGCCACAAAACACTCAAACCATTTTCACCATTCAACTCACCATGCCTCATTGAGTAGAAACCAGCAAGAACACAGGCCTGAAACAAGCTGTAACCTCACTTCACCATTTTCACTTCCTTTTGCAGTTTGCTTCGAAACTCTCTCCACAGCTCACCAACATCAAAACAAACTCCATAGACCTTCTTTATTCATCACCCTGACCACAAAGAACCACTCATAATGGCCTGAAACTGCCTGAATCATCACTGCCATTTCCAACTGAGCTTGAACAGAAGCTTGTCAAACTCCTCATCCAGCCAACATAAATTTCTCCCAAGCATTCAAGCATCATCAGGAGGTCATAAGGAGTGGATTTCACCAAGAGAAGTGGCCAGAAAGTCATCAGAGTGAAAGCTTCGAATCTCAGGTAGCTCAAGAAATATTTTTCCAGAAATCATTTCTTTTGTTCTAAACTTGTTCTTTGCGTCTTCCTGATCATGAATATGTCTTTGGTTTTGCAAATGGTGTTGAAATGAGAGTTTAATTGCTCTCTGAAACTTGCGTGCCCTAATTCTTTCTTGCTTCGATTCAGCCTTGTTAGGAAATATAAATTAGTTTTGATTAGGGGTTTTGGTTCGTGAGTGAGGATCATTTCCTAGTTCTTGGATTTCATTTTAGTTAGGTTTTTGGGGTTTTGGGGATTTTCAGGGGAGATGCTGGCCGGAGAAGACGATCGGAAGTCTTCTCCGGCCACCTGAAAGTAATTTGTGCCCTAATCATGTCATTAACTCAAGTTTGAATCTGGAGCGTACGATCCCTTTGACCAGTTGACTTCCCGCGTGTGTGTGTGGTCCAGATCTTCCTGATTAGCCCTAATCCACGTGTTTTATTTAATTAATCCATAATTAATTTAATTAAGCCAGAAACAACCTGGACCCTTGGATGACGCGCGTGGTCAACAGATTCAAATCCAGACTCAATCTCATCCCTCCATTCTGATTACTTTCCCTTTTATTTAATTTTAATTCATTTTCTTTTCATTTTATTTGCATAATTTATTAAAAATAGCAAAAATGTCTTAAAAATTATGAAACTTTTTCTCATAAGTTTTATTAATTTTTATAACACAAAAATATTTTTATTTTTATTTTTATCATTAAAAAAGTATTTTTAAATATTTAAAAGATTATTTTTAATTGATTAATGGAAATTAATTAATTAAAAATACTTTTAGGTATTTAAAAATCACCAAAAAAATTCATGAAATGTTCTAAGACATTTAGAAACATTGTCCAACCTTCAAACAAAATTTCTTTTTTGATCTTGATGCATTTTGAGAATTTTCCATTGAATTAAATCATTTTTTGTGCATTATTTTGATCCTAAGTTCAAAAAATCATTTCTGCCTATCTAGGAAGAGTTGGACATTGATTCTTCTTGCATTGCATTGTGTTTAGCATGTAGTTTCTAGGATAAAATGGTCATGATTTGATCTTGCATTTTTCATTTGTTTGTCATTTTTCTTGTTTGGGAACCCTAAAAACCCTAATAACTTAGAAAAATCATAACTTAAGATTGGTTAAGAGTTGAGACCTCCCCTTTGGACCTTGGTTTAGTATAGGTTTAGGGTTTCTTTGGTTGGTATTTTCCATTTTTTTATCTTAGGGTTTGCTTCTGTTTTTGGTTTTTGTTTGTTGTTTGATCCATAAACCCTAATTTGGGCTTTCTTTTGCATCCTTCTTGCATTTTCTTGCACAACATGACTTGCCATGCCATTCCATGCATCCATTTGATTCATTTGACTTCATAAGACATATAGAAAGCATGTTTGATCATTGCATCCCATATTTGCCATCTTGTTTGCCATGTATGTTTCATAACTTCTCATGTATGATCATGGTTCCTAGCTTGCTTCATTTGCATTCATAAACTTGTATGTCCATTTCCATGTGCTGCCTCATGTTTGTAGCATCTCATAGCATCATTAACATCACATATGTGCTTCTGGTTTTGTTTCTCATCACATCATCTCATCTCATTTTGCATTGCATTGCATTTCTTTTCTAACATTTCAGGTGGTAAGTGAACTTGAGAAGTGAATTTGCCTTCACTTCTCATAACTTTCCTTTTCATCTCTCTTGCATCCATTGCTGCATTTTCTATTTATGTTTGAGTTTGAGCTTGCTCATTCTTCTCCTTCCCACTTTCTTTCTCAAAGTGACTTGACTTCCTGAATGAAGCAAGTTACTTTGCTTCTCTTGATCCTTTCATCTGCTTCCTGGTGGTTCCATTGAAGATTGTTCTTGCAAACCTCACAAACCTTAGGGACAACCAAGCATGACAATGATTAGGGTTTTGATTAGTCTCCCCTCTTAGTTTCACCTTTGTGTCTCTTTTGAGTCTTCTCTTCTCACCTCATAATCAGGGACTAAACCCTAAAGGCTTTAAGGCTTTGTGATTAAGCTTATGCCTGCATCCTTCTCTTAGGATGGAGTGTATAACTTTAATCCTAAGTGTTAAATCCTTAATGTGTTTAACTCCTTTAATCAATTCACTTAATAAGTATCAAGACATCACACTTGTAACTTGGGCCTTGCATTAGGGTTCTAATTCTTCCTTAACTGGTTAAGAAGGACTAACCCTAGTGTTAATGGACAAGTCCCCCTCAAGTTGTCTTACAAATCATAAAACTCACTTCATCACCATACCATTAAATAAAATCCACTTAATAAAGGCTTGTTTTGTCATGAGTTTAATCCCTAATCATGGATTAAGTTGAGGAGTTTTCCTCAGCTTAAACATTCTCATCTATTATCCTTCTATTAGGATGGTGTAATGAGTCTGTTTAATCCTTGATTATGGCTTAACCTCATTACTCAACACTAAACAAAAACACCAAAAACATCTAAATAATCACAAGTAGGTTAATGATCTTAATCCTACATCAAAGGTGTTTAAGTGTGAGAATCTGACTTCACACTTAAGGTAATTCTCATTACCCCTAATCAGAGGGATGATGTGATGAGTTTACCAAATCCATTGGTTTAGGCTTAAGCTCATTAACTTATGGCAAACTTTCAAAAACAATAAAAGACTGAAAACACAAAAACAAACAATAATCGTCTCCTCCGGGATTCTTTTCTCATAAACGAGAACTTGCTTCTTCCGTCTAATGCAAGACAGTTTGCACCTGAGCCAGACAGGTCATACACTTGAGCATAGACAAGCAAGCCGTTCACAAGTCAATTCACCTTTCAGTCTCTTTGGGTCGAACTACGGTGTTCTGACTTCCTCATTGCACGAGAGGATACGTAGGCATAACTTAACAGTTATCGAACAAAAGTCTCTGTATATTCCCCCTCTTTCTAGCATCTTTCTCTTAGCCTCATATTCTTGAGCATCTTATTCCTATCTTTACACTGACACCTGTACATTTTGTTTTCCAGCTCTTTTACACATAAATTGCACTGACACTACCCCTTTATAACACAAATCTTTTAAGCGTGGATCCCGTCGAGTACGACGGACAATCTGGGTGCTAATACCTTCCCAGGTTGTAACCAACCCCCTTTCTCAGTCTCTCTGGTTCGCAACCGTCTTATCCATCTCTTTCTAGGTCTATGCAGCATTGCCTTTCCTCCGGGATAAAAATGCCTAGCTGGCGACTCTATTCATCCTCCAGTGAGTTCACGACTGTGTGTTCTCACTGTCCCTCTCGCTGACCGTTCGCGTCTGTACCTTTATTTGACCCTGTTTCATTTATCGGGAGCGACAGGTTCAAGCATATATTCTTTGATACTTTCAAACACCTTTTGACAATTATCTGTCCAAACACAACCTTTGTTTTTTCGAAGCAACTTGAAAATTGGAGCACATGTGGCAATCATGTGAGAGACAAACCTCGAAATATAATTCAAACGACCCAAGAATCCTCTTACTTGTTTTTCAGTTCTTGGAGCAGGAATTTCCCGAATAGCTTTTACTTTATTAGGATCAATTTCAATGCCTCTTTGGCTGACAATGAAACCTAACAACTTTCCAAAACGTACACCAAACGTGCACTTGTTTGGATTCAAACGAAGCTTAAACTTCATTAACCTTTGAAACAACTTCAGCAAATGTTCAACATGATCCTCTTTAGTCCTCGACTTAGCGATCATATCATCAACATATACCTCAATTTCTTTGTGCATCATATCATGGAAAAGTGTGGTCATAGCTCTTTGGTATGTCGCACCAGCATTCTTCATTCCAAAGGGCATCACTCTGTAGCAGAATGTTCCCCATGGTGTAATAAATGTGGTCTTTTCCATGTCCTCGGGTGCTATCTTTATTTGATTATAACCGGAAAATCCATCCATAAAGGAGAACACGTCAAACTTAGTCGTATTATCTACCAACACATCAATGTGTGGCAATGGAAAATCATCTTTTGGACTGGCTTTATTCAAATCCCCGTAATTAACGCACATTTAGACTTTTCCGTCTTTCTTTGGAACAGGCACAATATTGTCCACCCATTGAGGATAATTATATGTCACAAGAAAACCTGCATCAATCTGCTTTTGAACCTCCTCTTTGATCTTTACTGCCATATCAGGATGAGTTCTTCTCAACTTTTGCTTCACAGGTGGACATTCAGGCTTTAGCGGCAATCTATGCTCCACAATGTCAGTATCAAGACCTGGCATGTCTTAATAATACCAAGCAAACACATCAACATACTCTTTAAGAAGCTCTACAATCCTCTTCTTAACATCAGGACCAAGCAATGCTCCAACTTTAACTTCTTTCTTATCATCTTCAGAACCCAAGTTGACTATCTCTATAGACTCTCCATGAGGCTGAATAACCTTCTCCTCGTGCTCAAGCAACCGAGAAATCTCATCAGGAATCTCTTTAACATCCTCTTCCTCAGCTTCAAACATAGGGAATTCAAAGTTGGGAGTGGGCATAGGATCATTGTTTTCAATGGGTTTATCAATCAATCTGCACAATGATTTTATTTTTTTATTTAGATTATGAACAAAAATGCAAACATCATGCAATTAAACAGTGATCATTTTTATTTTGGGTTTTTCATGTTACCATTTTTCAGAATAAAGCAAAAAGGAAAAAACACATATGGAAATAACAAAATAACATTTTATTGATGATGATAAAATTTGAAACAAAGCCAGACAAACATCACTTTCACCTTGGGCAGAGTGAAAGGATTTTTGAAAGAAAATAAAACAAATTACTTTGAAGTATGAACAATAGAAGGAACATCAACAGAAATCTAGTTCTTGCAAATCTTTTCGTGCGTAACAAAGTTAGGCATTTCTTCATCTTCATCATCTTCAATGATGGCAGCAGCGGAATGATCGTTGATAAACCTAGCACTTCAGAATCCTTCCTGAATAGTCTTCGGGTCATTGAGAGCCACACCTGGTGTAAAACCAATACCAAAACCTTCTTTGTTGTCAATAGCATCAATAACTCGTCCCCAACCGTTAGATTGACCAGTTTCGAGTACGCGCAGAGCATCCTTGAGAGAAGACATAGGCATGACATTCTTCTTAGCAGCATTATCAACAACATAAAGAGCCTAGAATGAAGTTCCCACCTCTTCTTCATCGTCAATATAAGAGAAAGATGACAGATTGCTTATAAGCATCGCCTGTTCACCGTCAATAGTCACTAATTTCCCATCTTTCATAAACTTCAACTTCTGATGGAGAGTAGATGTCACAGCTCCTGCCTCATGAATCCAGGGTCTTCCAAGGAGACAACTGTAAGCGAGACGTATATCCATTACTTGAAAAGTAATCTGGAATATAAACGGTCCAATCAGAATAGGAACATCAACTTCACCAATCACTGTCTTCTTTGATTCGTCAAAAGCTTTCACAATAATCCCACTATGCCTCATGGGAGCACCTTGGTACGCAAGCTTTGACAAAGTCGATTTCGGCATCACGTTCAGAGAAGACCCAATATCAACCAACACTTTAGACATAACATCTTCCTGACAATTCACTGAAATATACAGAGCCAAATTATGGTTCCTTCCTTCTTCAGGCAAACCATCATCACAGAAACTCAGATTGTTGCACGATGTGATATTAGCCACAATACTATCAAATTGATCAACAATCACATCATGTTCAACATAAGCTTGATCAAGAATCTTCTGCAAAGACTTCCTATGAGCCTCATAGCACATCAAGAGTGATAAAACTGATATTTTCGATGGAGTATGCAACAACTGCCCAGTAACGTTGTACTCGCTCTTCTTTATCAATTTCAACACCTCATCTTCACTATCATCGAATTGGCTTGATCGGGAAATAACATCCATAATCTGTTTACTCGTACTTGTATCTTCAGCTCTCTTCGGAGGATCCGAAGCATAAACTCTACCACTTCGAATAACCTTTGTCACATCAGCAATGCTAACCATAGACCTTAATATGAATTTCCTTACCATTTTCTATCATCGTAGCATTATACCGGTATGGAACAACTTTGTCAGACTCATATGGCATTGGACCAGGCAAATTAATCACCAAGGGAGTAACAACATATTTGCGGCTATCAAAAGAAATAACCACCTTCTCAGGAATATTGAACTGATGCACAATAACATTCACTTCATTTTCATACTCATCTCTTTTTGTTGTTACTTCAATCAACTTATCATCCATCATCTTTTGAATGTCTCTCTTAACAATCACGCAACCACGAGGGTTCACCGAGAAAATGCAACAACTAGCATAATCGTGATCAATATCGTGATATTCACTTAAGAAAGCATGCATCTCAACCAAAGATCTTCGAATATGGCGGACTTCATAAATCTTGAACAAACCAGGACAACCATCAACCATATTCACAGACGTATTACCATGCTTCGGAAGTGGATTTGTCTTCACATTTGGATTAACATCATTGAAAGACAGAACATTGCTCCTTATCAATTTCTGCACTTCAAATTTCACTGGATAACAGTTCTCAACATCGTGCCCCGGGGCACCTTGATGAAAATCACAGTGAGCCTCTGGCTTATACCACCATGGGATAAACTCTGGAATTGGAGGTGGAGAACGTGTTTGCACAAGATTCTTTGCAATCAAAGATGGAAGCAAATCCGCATACAACATTGGAATGGGATCAAAATTCGGCTTAGCACGAACCTGTTGATTACCACTCTGTTGCACATAAGGTTGTTAATAACGAGACTGATACTTTGGAGTTGCTGGCACAATTGGAGTCATATTAATCATCGTAGTTACAGAAGCTACATGCTGCTGATGACTATTCTCACGACCACGAGGTCTTCTGTAACTTTCACGAGACACAACATTAGTCCCACCTTCTTTCTTTTTACCAAAGTTGAACCTCTTAGATCTCGAGCCATTACTACTCTCTTAGCTCAACCGTCCCTCATGGACACCTTCTTCTAAACGCATCCCCATACTCACCATTTCAGTGAAATCAGAAGGAGCACTTGCTATCATTTTCTCATAGTAGAAAGAGCCTAAAGTCTTCAAGAAGATCTTTGTCATCTCTTTCTCTTCCAGAGGAGGAACAATCTACGCTGCTAGCTCGCGCCATCTCTGCGCGTACTCTTTGAAAGTTTCTTTGTCCTTCTGGGACATAACACGGAGTTGATCTTTGTCCGGTTCCATGTCAACATTATACTTGTATTTCCTAACAAAATCCTCTCCCAAATCATTGAAAGTCTTAATTTGGCTATTATCCAAACTCATGTACCATCTCATGGCGGCACCAGTCAAACTATCTTGGAAATAATGAATCAGCAGCTGATCATTGTCTGTCTGAGCAGACATCTTCCTAGCATACATAGTCAAATGACTCAGAGGACAAGTGTTGCCTTTATATTTCTCGAACTCAGGCAATCTGAACTTGTACGGAACTTTGACATCAGGAACCAGACAAAGATCATAAGCATCTTTTCCGAACAAATCCTTATGCTTCAAAGCTCTCATCTCCTTCTGTATCTCAGCAAAACAACCTTGAAAATCATCAAGTCTTTCAATCACACCAGCACCTTCACTAGGTTCAACATGGTAAATCATTTCATCATGGTGCGGAATAGTGTGCATCACAAGTGGTGCAGTAGTCATTATTGGAGGAAGAGTATTAAATGCAGCAGTCTCAGGAGGAGGAGGATGATAACTAGCAGGAATGAAATCAACCGGCATGCCTCACGGTGTGCTAGAAGGCATGTGATAGCGAGGAGAAATGACAGTTTCAGCAGGAATCAATGCAGTGACAATCTCAGAGATGATTGTATTCTGGACAAGAGAATTAGGAGGAGGTGGCTGATTCTGAGCAGCCACCAAGCTTTCCATCATGGTAGTAACTCTTTCCAAACTTTCCCTCAGATATGCAACTTCCTCGCACAGCTCGCGATTCTCTTGTTGTAAGGTTTCCGACATCTTCTTCCGATTATCTCGAGTATCAACCTTGTGAGTCATCTTGACAGGAGAACTGAATGAAGACCAAGAAACAACATAAGATCCCTGGACAACACTCAAAAATCAAGACAAATGCGGGCATGATGCATGGTATGTATATGAAAATGCAAAGATTTCAAAGGACTATAAGATAAATTGCAATATTTATAAAGAAACACTTTTTGAAGTACTTAAAAACTCATTCTCACTAAAATCAAAGTAAGGATTACAAGTGAAGTACAAGCCTCAATAATCCTAATACATGAGAGAAAAAGTAAACTAGGCCTAGGGGATCACATCCGAAGAAGATCTGAATCCTGACTGGTACTTCATGTGAATCCTCTTAATCTCTTTCTTGTACCGATTCTCCATGTCTTCCTTATCCTTCACCAACTGGTCAACAATGGCCTTCCAAGCACTGGATGTAGGAGGAATGGTAGATAGAGTACTAAAGGAAGATAAGTACTCTCTTGGCCTCTTCATAACACGCCGCTTAAGTAACTTAATGAGATCATCCTTCTCCTTCAGTTGCTCTTGTGTCGTAGTCTTTTCAAGTAGCCATTCTTCTTTCTCTCTTTTCATCTTGTCCAACTCTTCTTGAAGAGCAACCTTCTCATCAACAGGAGGAAGAAAAGCGGACAATGGTAATATAGGAAACAAAGGCTCCTCGGGTGGATAAGGCATCTTGAGCTTGAAAGCCCTAGATCAAACCCACTGGATGTAAAACTCGGAGGGAGCAAGGTATTGTCTTCCCAATTGACCCTTCTCTTTCTGATGAACCGCATGCCAAGAATGAGCAATCCTTTTCTTCATTTATACATGATCTACACCATTAAGAAAGAAGAAACGGGATCAGGAAAGGTTATTTGCTCTGTCCTTCAAACAATATCCCAACTGTCGCCTAGCAAGAATAGGGTTGTAACTAATTCCCCCATGGGTACCAAGAAGAGGTACATTAGGAAACTCTCCACAACTGTCAATGAGCACTCCAATACCATAATGGGAACAATATCAAGTCATATCCTTATGAGAAAGAGACATAATCCTTTGAGACCATCTTCGCTTCTCTCTATTATCCTTGAAGACGTTGGACTTTGGTAGGTGCGAAATAAACCACCCGTAGAGAAGAGGCGCACAACACACAATCTCTCCATCACCTTTGGAGGTCCTATAATGAAAGGCATGCTACATGTCTCCAAGCAAAGTGGGTATCAAATTCCTCTTCAAGAAAATATGAATGGCATTCTCATCCACAATACCATCTAAGTTAGGATACAAGACTATCCCATAAATGAGCAAAGCAAGAATAGCCTCAAATGCATCCTTATGACCCAAAGTAAGTGAAGTAGAATCTTTCCCCATCAAGAACTTAGCATTAATACCACATACACTCCCTTTTGGAAGAAACTTCCCATTAAGATCGGACTCCTTGATAAAAAGGGCTTTGGCGATGACTTTGGTCGTAAGCTCCTTCTCTAAACCACTGAAAAGAGATTCCTTGTCCAAAATAGGTAAAGCCATCCAATGATAGTACTCCTCCAAGGTCGGCACAAGCTGATAATCAGGAAAAGTGAAACAATGATGCAACAGATCATAAAACTGAGCTAAGGTAGGGAGAATCCCCTCTGGTACATCGATATCCAAAATAAACAAGAGCTTTCCATAACATTTCAGGAACTCCTGGGTGTCAACCACCAATGCTCCTAGCTTTCTCAGCTCTACTATATTAGGATTCTTGAAGGTGTACTTCTTTGTGTTCCTCCTTTCAAAATTCATAACCATAGACATCTGAAATTTTGCAAAAGTTCCTTATGAGTCCCTTGAAATCTCAAAAACAATGCTCATGAATGCACAAGTGCATGTATGCAACAACCACAAACAAGATCACACAAAGCACACGGGTTTAGGTTCCAAGCCACGAGCATGAAGTCAAGGTAACAGAACACCAACCCACACAGGTAAGTAGTAAGGTTTTGTCTTCATTGTACCTGCAGAAAACCAAAAGGGTGCTAACAGAGGTGCCCGAAGTTAACAACCATCTTTAGAATATCATCGGTACATTGAATTACTCCCCAAACAATAACATTCTTAAAATAGACCTCGTCCGAGTGTAGTATCGCGTGACAACCACCTTAGGTTTACACCCAGATAGTTTCCGCACTACGTTCCTAAATTGGCTTGGATGGGTTAAGGGTTCTACGGTCCTCAGTATGATCAGCTCAAGGTCGGAAAATAATGCCACATATGATTACTCATCATGACATTGATAATCCAAGAGAGCCTAACCGAGTGGAGATTATCAAATTGATATAGCTTTGGACTACTCCATCGCTTATCGCTTCGAATATGTCAGTCCTATCATAAGTTCAACTCAGATCCGGGTTATAATCTATCTCACTCACAGAGGATCACCAAAACCAAAACAGAACAAACAGATAACAAACAAATCAAACCAAAGCAATAAATAAATCAAATAGGCTAAATCCACTTAGAGATATTTTCCCCAGCAGAGTCACCACTTTTCTGTAGTGGTAAAAACATGAGTGTAAACGATTAACTAGTTTAACTCAAAATAAACAGAGTCGCCACCACGCTTTTATTTTATTCCAAGAGAAAAAGGAAAAAAGAGCGAATAAATCCTAATGAATCTAAAAGCAAAAAAAAGCTAAAGAAACACAACAGAGAAGCAGGTAAGGGGATAGGTTACAAAATAGGAAGGTTTTACGCACCCAAAATGTCCGTGGTACTCCACGGGAGCCCTTTGAAAAATTTACTGCTTTTGGTTTGAAAAAGGTTTGTTAAATGAGAGTGGAGGGATTAGAAAATAATTTTTTTTTATATTTTTATGTTTGGAGAGACTTACCACCTCATGCCAATGTACCCACAAAGTGAAATGCAAGATCAAAACCCCGTAGTTCATGGTACAAATAATGAAAAGGGTGGGTTATGATTCATTTTATTAAGTGAAGAGAATCTGTCATCTTCAAGTGGATAGCCAAACAAATATACCATGAGAATGAAGGCATGGACTCATACATCATTATGGGGAGGGCGCCGACTTTGATAAAATCGACGAGTATGCCACTAAACCCCCACAAATGACAAGAGACTCAATTACATCAAACTACAACCATGGAGATTGAGATACTTGCACCCGACCAAAGAATAATGACTCATAATCGGCACTTTTTTTAAAGAAAATACACAAAAATGCACAAAGGCACAAAACAACTTGAATGAGTTTGATTTTTTTAATTTTTGAATTAAGGTCAACATGATTAGATTCATTGATTTTTTAAAAGGAAAGAAAAAAGAGTAAAAGCCACTTGACAAAAGTCAAGGTTTAATTTATTAAAGAGGTGATGATTTAAAAAAGAAGGAATCCTTTGAAAAAGGGAGAAGGTTTTGAAAATTAAAGAATGGGATGAGATGAAGGGACTATCCTAAAAAAGAAAATAAGGAGGTAAAGGAAGAAAGATCTAACCAAACTTGATGATACTTCAAATTATGAGCATAAGAGTTCCATCCTTATAAGCTAGCAAATGGCCAAATAAAGGCAAATTCCAACTTCATGAAGACCAAAGCAAGGGAGAGGGATACTAAAATCTAAGTCCAAAATCTCCATTCCAATGCCAAAGATAGTAATCAAAAGTCCACAAATTAAAGTCACAAGTCTTTTAGAAGTTTAATCCTTTATTAATGTTTTTGTGTCCAAATGGACAAATAGAAAATCAAAAACAAAAATAATAAGAACAAATAATAAACATGATATGGATGAATAAAGAAAAATAGAATAAAAGGCAATAAAAGTGCAAGAAATTAAATGTTAGTAGCAAAAGAAATAAAAATGCAATAATATAAAATATTAATAGTTGTAATAGTATAATAATATTTACATAAGAGTGGTATGGTGAACTTAATCAACCACAACCAAAAGAGAAAAAGTAACCAAAATCGAAGGCAACCGGATCTGCTTAGCATCTTACACTATAGAGATTAATGCATGTGAGATAAACGATATGTAAATCGTTATCCGGACGCGATACCGCACAAAACTAAATATGAATACCAAATTGAGCCGCACTCATGGTATTCTTCCATCCTTAAGTTCAATCACTCATCTCGTTGGATTCAAGCATGAAAATGTATCACTGATGCAAAGTACCTTAAATGAATTGAATAATCCATTAAAATGTAGTTTTGAATTAATGAACATTAACTACTCTAATCTAAACCCAAAGTTCATTGAAATTAAGGAGAAATCACTCCCAAAAATGCTTCCCAAGGTAAAAATAAAAGGAGGAAGAAGAAGAAGAAAGAGGAACCAAAAAGGGGCTTGAAACAAGCCAAAAACACCATTCTGACTTGTGTTAACCGGTTAACCAATTGATTAACCGATTAACGCAAGTAGATTTTTTAATATTTGCGCTGTCTTTAGACTGGTCAACCGGTTAACGCTATACCAGTAGCAGAAAAATGCAGAAAATTCAGCATGATCCATTTTTAAACCTTTTCACAAACATTTGATGATCATGATCTGAATTTGCACGAATTTTAAAACCAAAATACAGTGGAATCCCTGCAATCAAACAACAAATAGAGATCCAAAGGATCTAGAATCAAAGGAACCAAATATCTACATCTTGAAAAGTTGATGGTGAGTATGGGTTTGTGGAAGGAGGAATTACCAAAAGCACTTCTTCAAATTGAACCAAGCCAAGCTAGATCTACTGCAATTGGTGAACAAAAGAAGAAAATGATGAAGGTTTTAGCTCAAGTTGATCAAGAATTCAATGTGAATTCTTGATAACTTCAAGAGAAAGAAAGTGAGCTTTTTGTGAATTTTGGTTTTGGGGGAGTATTTTGCAAGAGGTTTTGTGGCTATCAAAAGCTCGTGGAATGAATGAAATTGTGGTCCTATTTAAAGGCCTTAGTTATGGAAATTTGGTGGAATGGAGCTTGCTTTGAAAATTTGAATTTAGGTTTGGTAATTGGAATTTTGGCGGGAAATGGAAAAGAGTGGTGATTAATGAGGGTTTATGGTAGGAAATGATCAAAGTGATGTAGAGAAATCATAAACCAATGGATCTAGAATATTCCAATTAAATCAATGATCTAAAGGTTCTGAATTTGAATAAAAAATTCAAATTTCGAACTGGTTAACCGGTTAACCAAACTGAAATTTAATTTTTTTTATTCAAACATGGTTGCTTGGTTGTTTCGGCCCTATTCTTCTTGTACGTCGAAGAAAGCATGGAAATAAACACATGAACCTTGGAAATCCTTTAAATGAATCAATTAACTTGGGAAATCCTTGATCTGATAAAAATTTGAATTATTTGCGGATCAACTTCGACTTTTTTCTGTGAAATTTCGTTCGAGCGTCAGGGCTGCTATTTTTGGCATTTTCAATGGTTCCTCTTCCTGAAAAAGGTTAGTAAAAGGAAACAAAAATATTTTTTAATTTTGGTTAATGGTTAGTGAAAATAAAAAAATAAAGTAATTAAAGACAACGGTGATCCCCTGCGAGGCATAAACCTAACCTGAGAAGAACCGTTCAACCAGTGCGATCTTGTTTGTATGCAAGATGCAGATGAAAATGCGAAGTAAACTTAGGGAAAAAATTAGGGTATTACACATATAAATTAATTGAGTCACCTTCATCTTGAATATTGGGTTGTTGTGGAGTGTCAATACTTGTAGCTAGTGAGATATCGTATTGACTTACAATTACTTCTATTTCTGATATTTCCGATTGATCAGAACCTTGAGTGGGCCACGGGTTGCACTGATGATGCCGAATTTTCAAAGAGAGAAAGGGGTGTACCTTCAAGACACTCATATGCCAAAGTAAGAATGAGCTGAAGAGTGAGCAAGTACAAGATAGATTATTCTTAAAGTGAATATTGGATACATGGCCCTCTCATGTGAGAGGGTTTATATAGAGCCCCTAGCGCTTAGCCATTGGTCCCTATTTTGGGTCTGGATCATGGATCCCCCAAAAATATGTGTTGTACCCCAAACTTTTCCCTCCAAATCAAGGAAAATGTCTCTCAATATTTCTCAATGATCATAAGGTTCTCAAGGTCCCCAATTGGTCAGAAAGTTTTAGAGTTTCCTCGGCCAAAGCCTAATCCTAAACAATGGATCCAAAACTATGGTTTTGAGTTTATCTAAGATAAATGGAATTCCAAGGCCTCAAGTGAACTTCATAACATCCAACATGTCTTAAAGAATCCCCATATCAAGTTTTAGGGCTTTCCCAATAAGTGTGACCAGTCAGATGATCAGATATGCAAAAATCAGTCAAAGTGATTAAAATGTCAAACTGAGGTCAACTATGATCAAATTAAAGTCAAGCTTCAAGATTTTTTTGCCAACATCAAGTTTATGAAGTAAAATTCATCATTTTATTAAGGGTTGATCATGATTCATCAAGGAAGTCTCAGATCATCAAGAATCAAGAAGTTTCTAAAATAGGATTTCATAGTAAAAGTCAACTAAACTTTGACCAGCCATAACTTTCACATGCTTCATCAAAAATTTCCCATCCAAAGCTCATTTTGAAGTAAATTGAATTATATACAACTTTGTGTCTCACAAGACAAGCCTAAAAATGCTTCATTTGGAGGGTATGAGCTAAGACATTATAGGTCCTTTTAAAAGTCAACAAAAAGTCAACTTTTTCCAAAGCTCATAATTTGAAATTGGTAAAAGATATGGACATGAGACAAAAGAGGTTTGTTAGAGGACTCTTTAAGCTTTCCAAAATATCTAAGAACACCTTCATAGCCTTAAAATTGAGGGGTTTATACCTTGGCAAAGTTGGGATATTTTCAAGGGGTGCATGAGGCAAATAAGGTCTTAAATCCAATTTTTTCCAAATGGGCCTATCATTTTGCAACCCAATCTTAACAATAACATCAAGCACGATCCAATTCAAATAATTTCCGATTTTTATAATTTATTTATTATTTATTTGGATTTTATTCATTAAAATTCATTTTAAATCAAAATAAAATACAAATATTTGATTTGATTCTTCTTCTAGAAGCTCTTAAATGACATTCAAAGTGATTGGATATCATCCAATTTCGTGCAAAGGAAATTTGGTAAGATATGATGTGATTTTTGGAAAAATTATGAATGATAATTTCTTCACACTCAAATAATCATTATCCATGAACAAAAGCCCAATAATTTGACCTAATTTCGCTCACATATAAGTATACAACATACACAAATGCAGAGGGGACGATTTCTACAGGTCAAGAACAACTTATTCAAAATCCAAAAGTGCTGCAAAAGTCAAATTCGATTTAGGACTTAGAGGTAGTTTCAAAACAAATTAAAGGTTGCATTGGCTTCCTTAAAGTTCATTGATCACGATTCAATCATCATCAACATTCACAAAGCCATAAATCGCATTTACCGATTGCACTTTATCTTGTTTTTTTTCTTCAATTTTTCGATTTCTATTATTGGTGCATTCCCAATCGATTTCAATGGTATAATATTGTTTATATTGATGCTTGCAATGTTTCTGGACTATTTAATTTGGTTTATGATACAGATGAAGCATTATGCCATTATCGAGGGTTTTAGGGTTCATAAAACTTGAAATCAGGGACTTTGCGAATAAGTAATTTAAAGGCCAATTGATGATTCAATAGGACTCTTAAGACATCCTTTAACTAATTTCCATTGTTGAAATCAATTTATATTATGTATATGAAGTTTGTGGAAATCGCAGAAATATAGCACGAAGAAAAACTGTCACTATAACCTTTAGTGACGAAAAAGTGTCACTAAAGGCTAATCCAACAGGCGAGCGAAGAAGATGATGGCTGGGCGCGAGATTTGAATTTGAAAACTGGGTTTATTTTATAATAATCTTTGTTTGTTTTTTACCACAATAGGCATACTGGCCTAGTGGATGAGGCGCTTGCGGGAAACCTGAGACCTGGGTTCGATCCCCAGGTTCTCTATTTTTGTGACATTTTCTTTGTTTTTGTATGTTTAATATTTGTTGTTTTTTGTTCATCTAGATAACATCCAGCGCGCTAGCTTAGATGACAAGGGATTTGGTCTAGTGAGGTAACAGACCTGGGTTCAATTCCCAGGTCCTTTCTTTTTGAGTTTATCCCTTTCTTTATTTTTTTTGTCATATTTTCTATATTTATATTACTTTAATTTTTTTTTAATTAATTAATTAACTAATTATAGTCTATTATAACAAAATATTTTCTTAATAAAATGTCATCAATTATTATTATTATTTTTTTGTTTACAAAGAATTTAGTTTATTGTTAATTTTTTTTCTAAGTTAATAGTTTAATTAGTATTTTTCTAACAAAAACAAAAAAAGGACTCTTAATCTTATTTTAATTAAATCCCTAATTATTTCTTTAAAAATAATTATGAACATAATTAAATTGTCTTTATATTTTCATAAATAAATAATATTTTTGTATATTTAGTTTTTTTTTGTATTATAATAATTAATTTAATTCTCTTTAATATAAAATCTAAATTTAACCTAAAACACTTAATTTTCTTTAACTCTAATTTTAAATGCTAACCATAATTCTTATTTTCATTATTATTTTTTATATCTTTGCTTTATTATTCTATTTATTTATTTTTATGCTTTATTATCTTATTAGAAAAATTGTATAGGTTTACTATTATTGTAATTTATTTTTCAGTCCGATTATTTTGTATCTGCCTCGAAGCCGTGTAATAGCTGTAGCGGTAAAATCATGAGTGTAAGTTATTAGCTAACTTAACTCAAGGTAAACAGAGTCGCCACTGCGCTTTTATTTTATTCCAAATGGAAAAGGGAAAAAGAGCGAATAAAGTCCTAATGAATCTAAAAGCAAAAAGCTAAAAGAATCGAACAGAGAACGGATAAGGGGATAGGTTACAAATCAAGAAGATTTTACGCACCCAAAATGTCCGTGGTACTCCATGGGAGCCCTTTGAAATATTCATTGTTTTTTTTTGGTTTGAAAATGGTTTGTTTGAAAGAGATTGAAGAGATGAGAAGAGAAATGTTTTTTAATATTTTTGTGTTTGAAGAGACGATCGTCTCATGCCTACGTACCCACAAAGTGCAATGCGAGATCAAAACCTCGTAGTTCGTGGTACAAATTGTAAAACGATAATGTGTTGAATTGATTTTATAATGTAGAGATAAGTCGTCATTCTTTAGCGAATAATTCCGCTAGAAAGAATGAATCATATCTAAACATATGAAAAGAAAAGTGCACAAGGGCACAAAAACAATTGAATGAGTTTTGCATTTTTTAAGTATTTTGAAAAAGAAAGTTTCGATATGCTTATGTGGTTTAGCATTTATTAAGAAAAAAAATGAAAAAGTAAAACCACTTGACCTAAGTCAAGGTTTGATTGTGAAAACATTTTGAAGTTTGAAAACAAAGAAGGTTTTGAAAATAGGAAGAAGATTTGAAAATTTAAGAAGTGGGAGGAGATGAAGTGACTATCCTAAGACTTGAAAGTAAAAGTTAAGGGAAGAACAACCAAACCGTATGGAGAACATTCTTCGAAACAATAGGACTTCCATCTTTATAAAAAGTGAACCAAATCGGCTAAGGTCTTCAATCCATAATAATTCAAGCAAAGGGCAAGATCCTAAAATCTAAGTCCAAAACTCCAAGTTCAATGCTAAGGATAGTGGCCATAGTCCGAAATTAAAGTCACAAGTCTTTTAGATGTTTAATCTATTATTAATGTTTTAGTGTCCAAATGGACAAAGGAAAAATCACAAGCATAACAATATAAACATAAACAATATGGTGAATGATATAGTATAATAAAAGCATAATAAAAGAGATAAGGAGCGAGAGATTTGAAATAAAGAGGATAAGGTGCGAGAATGAATTAAAATGTTAGTATATTAATAGTATAATAATATTTACATAGAAATGGTATGATGAACTTAATCAAACACAACCAAAAAGAGATAACCAAAATCGAGAGGCAACCGGATCCAATTGGATCTTATTGAATTCGGGATAAGTTTAGGTCTATCTTAAGCAATCGCCGAGTAATTTACGAAGTAATTACCCTACAAATGAGGCCATCCACCACCAATTAAGGTGGAAAATATTTGTGCTAATACATGTTAGAGAAATGATATAATGAATCATCCTCCGAAAACATGTGGCACGAAAAGAAAAACGGTAACAGTCTAATCTTAATCGAGATTTCACATTGATTTATCAAATGCAACCTATCACTATCCTAAAGTATGGAGAATGATCCCAATGATCATTCATCCATAGATTTGAAATAATGAAGATTAAACATCTTCGAAAACCAATAATCATGGAATCAGAGATCTCATCGACCAAAAAGAAAAGGAGATGAAGAGAAGTGGATCTACCATTCATGATCCACTCAAAAATCAACAAAAAGAATAAAATAAAATTGAAATAGTTATAAATAAAATTCAAAGAAAATTTACTAAAATTTTTTGTTTAAAATTTCTAAAAGATTTTACTAAAAGAAAAAAACTACAAACACTTTTCCTTTAATAAAATTTTAAAAAAAAACATATCAATTAAACAAAACAAATGTTAGAAAGTGAAAGAGAAAATAAAAATAAAAATGAGGAGAGACTATGGCTCAGATAGAGGATGGTGCAAGTAGTAGAGTAATGGTCCAATGGCATCTTAGGCCCAACAACAATTTATACTCAGTTTTCTTATAGGTTTTACAAAAACCTCAATAAAATGAACAAAAAAAAATGAATCCTCTTCTTCTTCGTAGAGACCAACGCACACACTGTTCAAACACCGAAAAAAAAAGAAAACACCGCTGCTACCTTCTTTCACTCCCTCTCTCAAATCGCGACTTTACTCTTCTTCTCTCTTTCTCGATTTTCTTTATTGTTGTTGTTGATTTGAATTTATCTCAATGTTGTAAGGTTTTGTGAAGTGTTTGAAAGAAATATTGTAGAAGAATTAATGGAAGATTGAAGGTTAGTTCGGATCGAAGGTGAAGAAAATGGAACGGAAGGTTGGAAAAAATTGAAGTTGAAGCTTTGTGTTTTGATTTTGGCAGAGGTTTGAAGGCTCTCAAAGCTTCCGAAATGAAGGAAGGAATGGTTGTTTTTATAGATGAATGAAAAAGTGATTGAATCCCGTTTTGAATCAAATTTCTGCGTTTTACAAGGGTCACCAAGGATGCGTGTGAGGCTGAGTTTCTCTGCGTTTTATTTTCCTTGCCTTGCGTTTTGAGATCACGCAGAATTTGCGTTCGTTGAGCGTGATGTATGTGTGCCTTTAATCCCGGCTTGAGTTTTGGTGCTTGTGCAGCGTGATGCTCCTGCGTTTTGGACGTTGTTTGGCTTCGTGTGAAGTTTTGCGTTGTGCGTGCATTTGACGTTGTTTCACACTACGTTTTGTTAATTTTCTAGATGCTGATGGCTTTAAAGTGCAGCATGGCTTGGAGGCTGAAGTGATATCACGTGAAGGCATGCTGAAGATGTTTGCATTTACTGATGCGTTTTGGAGTTGTTCCGTGTGGGCTTCATGAAGCCTGGGCTTCAAGTGTTAGGCTTGGGCGAGACTTGACTTGGAATTAGTGTTTCACATGTGATGAAGAGTGTGTACGGTTGAACTGAAAGAAAATGCAAAAAGCTGATGACTTGTTTCATTTTTTTGTATCTCAAATTATTTTGTGATTATAAAAAAAAGTGGGCTTAAGGAAGACAAATGGGCTTTATGATTTTTTTTTGTGAGGGTTTATAAAAACCAAGATTTTGGATAGTAATAGAAGAGAAAAAAATATATAACAATGGAAATAAATAAAGAATTGTATGGATAATAAAAAATATAGTTTTATGAAAGAAAAATGATTTATGGATTATAGAATTGATTTAGAAAAAAATGATTTTATGGATATGAATAAAAATTGGAAATCGAAAAAAAAGGTAATTTGGATAATTGAATTAAAAAAAGGTGTATGAATCGGATAAATCGAGAAAAAATGGAAGAAAATTGAATAAATTGGATAATAGAAAAAAAATGGAAAATAAAAATGTTTTAATCGGAAAAAAAAAGATGAGGGATACATTCTGTAAATGGATGAGAATGAATATGAAATTCATTATTGTAGAAGCATACTTCAAGCTCAATGTTTTGATGACGTCAACATTATTCAAGCTCATTCCGTATTGCAAAAAGTCGAGATGACAACAAAGATCAAGATCATGGCTATGCATCATCAATGGAATGCTACCGTTCGAATCAAGCTTTTGTGCAACATTTTCAAGACTTGGACACAAGGCTTAGGTATATCAAAATTTACTCCTTAAAATGATATACAAGTGTTCAAAATATTTTATCATGTTAATTCTTTGCATATGCACATTTTGAAAATAATCGAAACTGGTTTAATACTTAAAACATAATTATTTTTCTGAGTTTTAACAGTGTTAACCGGTTAACCATATGGGTTAACCGGTTAACGGTCCCAATTTTTCAATTTTGTGGTAACGTTTCAGCGCGTTAACCGATTAACCCATATGGTTAACCGGTTAACACTGAAGGTTTTTTGAAAAATTGTTTCTCTTCATTTTCAAATATTTTGTTAAGTGTTATACCTCTTCATGATTTTATTTCATAACTTTTTTATACCTTTTCAAAGAATTTTTTCATAAATTCTCATACCTTTTTGAATAGGTGTTTCAACTCTTATAAATTCTTAAATTTTCAAATTCATAAACACCTCCAAGAATTTTCAAATATTATCACACAATCAAAATCACTAAATTCAAATATTTTTCATACTTCAAAAAGTGTTCATAAGTTCATCATATTTCATATTTCCATTTGAATACTTGTGTTGAATTTTGAGTAGTGAATTTTGAATATAGGAGAAGATTAATTTATATTGATACCAATCATTGTATTACTCACTCAAACAAAAATTATAGAAAGTGTTTTCTATTTGTGACTTGTGTTCCAAGGATTGTTTGGACATAAGGGTTAGTGTGGCAAGAGGATTGTTCTTGCTCACTTGTTTGTTTAGTTTGTTAGAAAGTAGGCCTCACCATTGAAGGTGTGATAGGTTGTACTCTTCTAAAAAAACTAGTGGAAATCTCTTTCGTGTTGAAAGGGGACTGGATGTACCTTCAGATTGTGAAGGGAACCAGGATAAACCTCCGTGTCCTTTTTTATTTCATGCTTTACCGTTTTCATTCCATAAACCATAAAAAGAAAAATCCATCCATCGAAGAAAAAGAATTGAAAAATTTGATAACACCTAATTCACCCCCCCTCTTAGGTGCACTTTGATCTTACAATTATTCAGCGCAAAATCAATCCTGCTCTTTCCACACGCCACAGTCAATCTTGAACCACTGAATAACTTGTAACTGAAGCCATAACCATTTGAATCATCTGAACAATGTCCTAATGATTTGAATTCATGCTGAAGAAAATAAATCCACAGATAAATCACTGATGAACTGATGAACATTGAATATTCAAACCAAACTTCACACAGAACACTGCCTGATAAACTGATGATCTTAGCACGCAACACAGGTTAAACTTTTGAATACGCACTGTCTGAGAAATAAACCAATGGCATAAATAACTTGCAGTTGAAACAATCTCTTGATAGTTTAACCAAGATTAGGTCAAACGTCCATTTGAATCGAATCGTAACTGAACAACCACGTCTGAATTGAAAACACTGTCTTATCTTTGAAATCCTGCAACACAGAGAAGAAGAAGAAGCGGACTGCAACATAATTTTTTTTGATATTTTGGTTAGAGGTTAGTAAAATATAAACAGATAAAGGCAAGTAAAAACACAGTGATCCCCTGCGAGGCAAAGACCTGCAACTGAGAAGGATAAACGAACCAGCGCGTGATCTTATTTGTATGTAAGATGCAGATGAGGTGCGAAAAATCTTAGGGTCAAAAATTAGGGTATGACAATAGCGTAGGAGTTATTTTCTCGCATTTTATTTATTTATTTTATTTATTTTGCATGGTTAGTAAATAAGGAGTGAGAACTAATTGAATAATAATATGGACTTAGATAATTAATTAAATAAGATAAATATTTGAAATAAATCATTTCACACACGTAAGTCGATCTAAGATCGCAGTCTACACTTCCTAGGGTATCCCTATTGGTTGCCTTCTTTAAATGGTTAAGTCCCTCGAATATAGGGGTGTCCTAAGCAAAGTCCCTTCATGTATAAATCATCAAGTCCCTACAGATTTAAAAGATCAAGTCCCTTCGAGGTTGCCTACGAAATAATGATCTCGTCTCTTCGAATAAATGATGATAGTCCCTACGAATTGCTAAAGACATCCCTTAAGTTGCCTTCATTGACCATACGATGACCCTACGCTCGTCCCTTAACAAATCCAAGGTAATGACTACCTATTCCTTAATAATAGGGATAGTCTTACCCTTGAAAGGACATATAAGAACATGAATGACTTAGTATAGGGTAGGTACCTCATAGTTTCTTTCTCACTCTTCAAAATAAAAATACTTTTCACACCTCACAATATTTTCAAACAAGGCTTTGTATACATCCATACGAGGATCATTACAAAGTACTTAGAAAATTTCTAATCACACACTACACTTTTCAAAAACATTTAAGTGAGCTAAGTAACTAAGAACCCATGGATAACCATGGATATAAAGGGTGCTAACACCTTCCTTTTATATAACCTACCCCCCGAACTCAAGTATTTTAAAATAGGTCTTTCCTGTTCTTTTATGTCCTTTCCTTATGGATAAAATAAAAGTCGGTGGCGACTCTTGCTATCCGCAACATTTATAGAAAGTCAGTTCTCCCACCGTGTTACAGAATTGGTAACTCTGCTGGGGATTACTAAGTAAAAGAGGGGTACCCTTAGGAATTAGATCACTTAAATTGTTTGCTTTGTTTGCTTTACTTTTCTTATTGGGCTTTTTGTGTGAAAGATCCTAACCCGGATCTAGTGTACCCTAGGTAAATGGCAATAGACCAAGGAAACTGTACAGCGTATACCGATATGGTTGATCTGGTGGCCATAGTTAGTGTGACTTCTTGGTTGGTGCTTATGTTCCTGAAGTAAGTTAAGGATAATATGAGGCTGCCATATGTTATCAATACACTAACTAACCTTTAGAACTCTAGTTATCCCATCTTGGTCTTTAGAAAGTAGTGAGATAGCCGGCTTTGGTGAAGACTAAAGTTGGTTGATACTCGATGCTACGCTCATTGAGATCCTAAACTTGGAGGGTTTTGGTTGGCAAGTAAGTTGCCTACTGAACAACCACCCTTGGGAAGGATCAGTGATTTTGAGATCCCTTAGAACCCGGTTACTTTTGTAGGACAGGTTGAACCAACTAAACTTCAGGGGAGGGTACTTACCTTTAAACCTCATGCAAGCCTTCAAACCTAGGGCTATTGTGTGACTTATTTGTGTGTGCCACATGTTTGTGATTGAACATAACATCATGACATCATAAATATAGCATTTTCACTAACCATTTCAAGGACCAAAGGATTTATCTTTGTTCTTTGTTGCAGGTCATGGATTCTGCTCATAGGAACACTATCCGGATCAACTTTATAGGGATACCTTCTAAGCTTAAGGAATTGGTCTCTCAAGTTTCTGAAAACTCCCAATTCATCAAGAAGCATGGTCACCTACTGGATCTAGTCACTTCAAGGTTCAATGAAGACATGATGAGTGTCCTATTTCAGTTCTTTGATCCTAAACATCATTGCTTACATTCCCCGACTATCAGCTGGTTCCTACAATGGAGGAGTTCTCCAAACTACTGGGTATACCTATCCTTGATCAGAGACCCTTCACAGGCTTAGAGAAGGAGCCTAAACCCGAAGTCATTGCTGCAGCCCTACATCTGAAGAAATCAGACATTGTCCTACATCTTGCTAAGGTATTGATGGAGAAAGCTCAAGTGTTCTTAAAGGCTATGAGTTATGATGCTTTTAAGGAGATCCTAGCCTTATTGATCTATGTTTTAGTGTTGTTCCCTAATCCAGACCAGTTCATAAACGTACACGCCATCAACATATTTCTGACTCGCAATCCAGTGCCTACATTACTTGGAGATATCTTACATTCCCTTCACACTCGTACTACAGAGGCGAGGGGAACTCTGATGTGTTGCATACCTCTATTATCAAGGTGGTTATTTCTCACCTTCCTCGATCAGTGATGAATAATAAACAAGGGTTAATGTGGTCTAAGAGGATCATGCCACTTTCTCATTCAGACATTCATTGGTGCTCTCGATATATGGAGAATGTTACTATCATTGACCGTTGTGGGGAGTTCCCTAATATGCCACTCCTTGGCATAAGAGGGGGCATTACCTACAACTCTTCTTTAGCTCTATGTCAGTTTGGCTATGCTCGGAGTAATGGTCCTCATGACATGCTTATTCAGGGCATTATGTTCAACTACGACAACGATCTTCAGGGTTACCGTCAAAGGATTATACGAGCTTGGAACAAGGTGAATAAAGTTGAGAGCAATACTATGGAACCAAAGTATTCCATTCCCATGGAACCTTACCTCAGATGGGTTCAATCTCGTGCTCAGACTCTTATGATGCCTTATACTACTGTTCTACCGGTTGCTATGGAGCCTGTTGCTGAAGGAGATGTTCCTTATACCATTCTTCATCCAGACATGCCCACTGATTTGGAAGAATTGCAGAAGTCCTGAATTCAGTTGAAGGAGCAAAGGGATACTTTTGAGACTCATTTGAGAACTGGTCAAGAAAGAATTCTGGAGATGACAAGGCAACGTCACGAGGAGCGGAACCTCAACTCATACCTCAACCCAAAGAGGAAGCGTCCATGGGAGACTTAAAATCCCATATATTTATTTTTGTACTTTATTGTTATTCGCTTTCATTGTAAGCCCAAAGGGAAAATTTATATTAAACACTTACTAATAAAATTTTGTTTTTGTTTTCTTTAAACAAATTTAAATCTTGCGGTCCTTGAAAACATTGCATATGCATCTACATACCATCTCATTTCATAACAGGTTTTCACAACAGGTTTATCAATCTTCTCGCTGTTTATTTCAACAAAAATGGCTCTCGAACAATCTATCAAAGATCTCCAAGCTCAGAATGATCAGTTTCAAGAAATGATCCTGAATTTGTCCAAGGGGCAAGAAGAGTTGAAAGAATTCCTCTCTAAGGATATGAAAATGAAGAATCCTGAAGATAGCAAGGATGATCAGTTGGAACAACTGCAAGCTGAAATGGCAAAGATGAGGATCCAGATGAATGGCCAGGTGGCTATTATCCAATGTTTAGCTCAGGAGAAAGAAAAGATGAAAACCTTTGTCCACAAACTTCAAAGTAATGGAGTCGGGAGTCAAATCGTCAGTCAACCTCCGATAAAACAAGCTGACTTGGTTGAAAAGAAGATAAGGATAAGAGAAGGAAAGAGACAGGCTACCACTGATTGTTCTTCAGTTGAAGAAAAAAGACCTTGTAAGATTAATCCACTTCGACACAAGGAATATAAAAGATAGTTTATAAAATTCAGCACTCCAATGTCGCAAACTTTGCAATGCTTGTTGGAGATGAAGCTAATTTCCTTGGAAAATCCTCCTCAAAATCCTAATACTTCCTCTTCTCGCTATAATCCCAAGGCAAGGTGTATGTATCACTCCAACTATCCCGGACACGATACTAATAGTTGTTGGGCATTTAAGAATAGGATTCAAGACCTGATTGACGAAGGAATCCTCAAGGTTATGCCAGAAGGCCAGATTGAGTTCTTCTATCGCCCATCAAACATCAAAGCGCCCAGACATCTAGAGTAACCAGTTTAAAGGGAGAGGCTTTGAGAACATTTGAATTTTCATTTATAATTTCTTTTGTTTGTTTAACCACTTACTATTATGTCAAACTTTTGTTTTCATTAATGCATTGCATATGTTTGTCTTGAATTAATCCATTTGTTTCACTATATTTTGAACTATGCTTCATATTTTTATTTTGTGATATTTAACTCCTGATAAAGCTATAAGCCTGTAGAGGGAGAATGAATAAAACAATACCATAATCTTATGCAGTATGCTTTTGAACAGACTATGTTGACGATGTACAAGCATTGTTTCAATTCCTAAACAGTGGAGATATAAGGAAGTTAATCCCTAGTCAACCCTTTTGAGCCTATGAAGTAGGAGTTTTATTCTCATGCAAATTAAAACCCTCAATTATAACCTGGGACATGTTAGTACATTGGTTAACTCAATTATGCCAGTTAATGAACATTTCCAACAAAAGAAAAGCTCACTAAGTCAAAACCTATGAAGGAGACTTAGTAAAAATTGAGACATCCCACTGACTGTAATCTTAAAACAAACAGTTCAGGCAAAAGGAAGGGATAATAAAGTCAAAAAAGAAAAAAAGAGGTCACTATGAATCCTCAACAAAGAAAAGATGATTGAAAGTTTCAAATAAATTTCTGGTTTCTGAACCATCACAAATGTCAGTGTTACAATTCCAAACTACTTTGGAGCCTTAATGCATAAAGTTAACCGAACATAGGACTGAAGAACATCATGAAGAATGGGTTGGGTACAAATAAATTTGAGCCTATATCCTTTGTTTCTTAAACCGTGAACCAGACCACGTTATAACCCTTTAAAATCCCTAACTGAAGCATGGTTAGTTTGAAAGCGTACTGCTACAAAAGGGTATCCTGACTCCTTTAGGGCTTATTATTAAAATTGAGTTAATACCACAGTTTTCATAAATATTGTTTTACTAAAATAACTCTTTTTTAAAACTTCAAGACAGACATAAGCATTGCATTTTTGAATATCATTGTTTTCATATAACTAAGTGTTTGACAAACAGAAACTTACAAGATGAATGTTCAATAAACCAAAGTCCTTCCGATAGACAAAGTTTCTTCTTGGATCAAAGCCCATGTATACAAAGGGGAATAGTCATTATCTCCCAATCAAGGGGGCATGCCAGGATACTGCCTAATTCATTTGGGGCAATCAGGCCAAGATTCAACTATGCTTAAGTAGTCAGGGGCATAGTCATTATCTCCCAATCAAGGGGGCATGCCAGGATACTGCCTAATTCATTTGGGGAAATCAGGCCAAGATTCAACTATGCTTAAGTAGTCAAGGGCATGTCTTCTCATCTATCTGAATTACCAAAGGTCATATTACAGAGTTCATGATGCTAGGGGCATATTATGGTGGGGCATTTTGCTTATTTCTCTTGAGGTATCTCCTTTCAGATATTTCCATTATGGGACAATTCATCCTCAACCAAGGGACAACGCTCTCTTTCCAAATCTAATACCCGGAGCGTATATGGTCCATCACAATTTGAAAGCACGTTCCTCTCATTGTATTACCTTGATATTTGATTCTCAACAGAATCCATTGTGCAAATTAATTGTCTATGCCAGTAGTATCAGATGGTGTCAATATCATGTCTTCGGATCCAGCCATGAGAATTTCTGGGAAATTACTCAGGGAAGTCAAGAACCTCAGAAGCACTAAATCCAATTGGTTATACACTCTCAAAGTTGAAACGATCCTGTTTTCATATTCAACTTTACGTTTCCCTCTTTATTCAGGTTTACTTTTCCCCTTTTACTAAAGCGAAAAACGTCTGTTGATTATGTTTGAATGTATATATGCTTTTGAATATGATTGATGTTTACCAGAAATGCATAAAATACAATAATAGCATTTTTAAGAATGAACGGGGGTAGGAATTCAACGAATCTTAGTCGGTTCATCCCTACATATTAATATTTACGGATGTTCTTACGGAATACTTCAAGTAATATCTTGTACTTCCAACTCTACGAAGTCTCCAAACAGTTTCATATCCTCCGAAGAATTGATACTTAAACGAATAGGTCTCCCGGATCTATGTCCAACTCTTTTATCCTCAGTCAGGATATTCAGAAACTTAATCCTTCAATAAGAAGTGCGACGAACGAAAACAGGAGGTTCTAAGTACGATATTCTTAAATGAGACAGGAACAAAGTCTTCATACTCCTCAGCAACGAATCATGATTTATTTTCCCCAGTCAGCAGTTGTTCTATGAAGCTAATTATACGCTTCAACTACATAATTCATTCGTACATACATCCTATCCTATCATATCATATCATATGATACGCATTCTCATAAAATATTATCTTGTAGAATGTTATATACATCAGGATATTTGCACCAAACTAACCTTGTTTTTCAGGTTAATTCTCCAGCAGACAAACTTCATCAACAACTTGATACCTTGGGCCATCGTTTATCTACCCAAAGGTTATCTCATTATCTTGGGACGTTGTTTATATTCCCGAAGGCTATCTTGAGACATCGTTTATCTTCTCAAAAGCCATATTGTTACCTTAGGTCGTCGTTTATCTACCCAAAGGTTATCTCATTATCTTGGGACGTCGTTTATCTTCCCGAAGGCTATTTTGAGATGTCATTTATCTTCTCGAAAGCCATATTGTTACCTTGGGCCATCGTTTATCTACCCGAAGGTTATCTCATTACCTTGGGACGTCGTTTATCTTCCCGAAGGCTATCTTGAGACGTCGTTTATCTTCTCAAAAGCCATATTGTTACCTTGGGCCGTCGTTTATCTACCCAAAGGTTATTTAATTATCTTGAGACGTCGTTTATCTTCCCGAAGGCTATTTTGAGACGTCATTTATCTTCTCAAAAGCCATATTGTTACCTTGGGCCATCGTTTATCTACCCAAAGGTTATCTCATTATCTTGGGACGTCGTTTATCTTCCCGAAGGCTATCTTGAGACGTCGTTTATCTTCTCAAAAGCCATATTGTTACCTTGGGCCATCGTTTATCTACCAGAAGGTTATCTCATTATCTTGGGACATCGTTTATCTTCCCGAAGGCTATCTTGAGACATTGTTTATCTTCTCAAAAGCCATATTGTTACCTTGGGCCGTCGTTTATCTACCCGAAGGTTATCTCATTATCTTGGGACGTCGTTTATCTTCCCGAAGGCTATCTTGAGACGTCGTTTATCTTCTCAAAAGCCATATTGTTACCTTGGGCCGTGGTTTATCTACCCAAAGGTTATCTCATTATCGTGGGACGTTGTTTATCTTCCCGAAGGCTATCTTGAGACATCGTTTATCTTCTCAAAAGCCATATTGTTACCTTGGGTCGTCGTTTATCTGCCCAAAGGTTATCTCATTATCTTGGGACGTCATTTATCTTCCCGAAGGCTATCTTGAGACGTCGTTTATCTTCTCAAAAGCCATATTGTTACCTTGGGCCGTCGTTTATCTACCCAAAGGTTATCTCATTATCTTGGGACGTCGTTTATCTTCCCGAAGGCTATCTTGAGACGTCACTTATCTTCTCAAAAGCCATATTGTTACCTTGGGCCGTCGTTTATCTACCCAAAGGTTATCTCTGTATCGTGGGACGTCATTTATCTTCCCGAAGGCTATCTTGAGACGTCATTTATCTTCTCAAAAGCCATATTGTTACCTTGGGCCGTCGTTTATCTACCCAAAGGTTATCTAATTATCTTGGAACGTCGTTTATCTTCCCGAAGGCTATCTTGAGACGTCGTTTATCTTCTCAAAATCCATATTGTTACCTTGGGCCGTCGTTTATCTACCCAAAGTTTATCTCATTATTTTGGGACGTCGTTTATCTTCTTGGAGGCTATCTTGAGACGTTGTTTATCTTCTCAAAAGCCATATTGTTACCTTGGGCCGTTGTTTATCTACCCAAAGGTTATCTCATTATCTTGGAACATTGTTTATCTTCCCGAAGACCATCTTGAGACGTCGTTTATCTTCTCAAAAGCCATATCATTACCTTGGGCCTTTGTTTATCTACCCGAAGGTTATCTCATTATCTTGGGACATTGTTTATCTTCCCGAAGGTTATTTTGGGATGTTGTTTATCTTCTCCAAAAGCCATATCATTATCTTGGGCCTTTGTTTATCCACCCAAAGGCTAGATCTTCATATTTGGGATTGCTTTCCTCTCAAAGAAATATATCAGAATAATTTTTCTCCGAATGACATCTTTAAGCCCATTCAATCCTCTTCAACCTTCAAGTCACGAATGGCGTACATGCCAATCTAACTCCTCAGATTTCAGAAAATTGAACAGGGGCAGCTGTTGTACCCCAAACGTTTTCCTCCCAATCAAGGCAAATGTCTCTCAATATTTCTCAATGATCATAAGGTTCTCAAGGTCCCCAATTGGTCAGAAAGTTTGAGAGTTTCCTCAGCCAAAGCCTCCTCTTAAACAATGGATCCAAAACTAGTGTTTTGAGTTTATCTAAGATAAATGGACTTCCAAGGCCTCAAGTGAACTTCCTAACATCCCACATGTCTTCAAGAATCCCCATATCAAGTTTTAGGGCTTTCCCAATAAGTTTGACCAGTCAGATGATCAGATATGCAAAAATCAATCAAAGTGATTAAAAAGTCAAACTGAGGTCAACTATGATCAAATTAAAGTCAAGCTTCAAGATTTTTTTCCAACATCAATTTTATGAAGTAAAACTCATCATTTTATCAAGGTTTGATCATGATTCATCAAGTAAGTCTCAAATCATCAAGAATTAAGAAGTTTCTAAAATAGGATTTCACAGTAAAGGTCAACTGAACTTTGACCAGCCATAACTTTCACATGCTTCATAAAAAATGTCCCATCCAAAGCTCATTTTGAAGGAAATTGAATTCTCTACCGATTGCACTTTATCTTGTTTTTTTTCAATTTTTTGATTTCTATTATTGGTGCATTCCCACTCGATTTCAATGGTATAATATTGTTTATATTGATTCTGACAATGTTTCTAGACTATTTAATTGGGTTTATGATACAGGTGAAACATTCTGCCATTATCGAGGGTTTTAGGGTTCATAAAACTTGAAATCAGGGACTTTACGAATAAGTAATTTAAAGGCCAATTGATGATTAAATAGGACTCTTAAGACATCCTTTAACTAATTTCCATTGTAGAAATCAATTTATATTATGTATATGAAGTTTGTGGAAATCGCAGGTATATAGCGACGAAGAAAAAACGTCACTATAACCTTTAGTGACGAAAAAGTGTCACTAAAGGCTAATCCAACAGGCGAGCAAAGAAGATGATGGCTGGGCGCAAGATTTGAATTTGAAAACTGGATTTATTTTATAATAATCTTTGTTTGTTTTTTACCACAACAGGCATACTGGCCCAGTGGATGAGGCGCTTGCGTGGGAAACCTGAGAACTGGGTTCGATCCCCAGGTTCTCTATTTTTGTGACATTTTCTTTGTTTTCGTATGTTTAATATTTGTTGGGCTTTGTTTATCTAGATAACATCCATCGCGCTAGCTCAGATGGCAAGGGATTTGGTCTAGTGAGGTAATGGACATGGGTTCAATTCCCAGGTCCTTTCTTTTTGAGTTTATCCTTTTCTTTATTTTCTTGGTCATATTTTCTATATTTATATTACTTTAAATTTTTTTATATTAATTAATTAACTAATTATAGTCTATTATAAAAAACCTTTTCTTAATAAAATGTCATCAATTATTATTATTATTATTTTTTTGTTTACAAAGAATTTTGTTTATTGTTAATTTTTTTCTAAGTTAATAGTTTAATTAGTATTTTTCTAACAAAAACAAAAAAAGGACTCTTAATCTTATTTTAATTAAATTCCTAATTATTTCTTTAATAATAATTATGAACATAATTAAATTGTCTTTATATTTTCATAAATAAATAATATTTTTGTATATTTAGTTTTTTTTTGTATATTATAATAATTAATTTAATTCTCTTTAATATAAAATCTAAATTTAACCTAAAACACTTAATTTTTTTTTTAACTCTAATTTTAAATGCTAACCATAATTCTTATTTTCATTATTATTTTTTTATATCTTTTCTTTATTATTCTATTTATTTACTTTTATGCTTTATTATCTTATTAGAAAAATTGTATAGGTTTACTATTATTGTAATTTATTTTTCAGTCCGATTATTTTGTATCTGCCCCGAAGCCGTGTAATAGCGTAGGAGTTATTTTCTAGCATTTTATTTATTTATTTTATTTATTTTGCGTGGTTAGTAAATAGGGAGTGAGAACTAATTGAATAATAATATGGACTTAGATAATTAATTAAATAAGATAAACATTTGAAATAAATCATTTCACACACGTAAGTCGATCTAAGATCGCCGTCTACACTTCCTAGGGTATCCCTATTGGTTGCCTTCTTTAAATGGTCAAGTCCCTCGAATATAGGGGTGTCCTAAGCGAAGTCCCTTCACGTATAAATCATCAAGTCCCTACAGATTTAAAAGATCAAGTCCCTTCGAGGTTGCCTATGGAATAATGATCTTGTCCCTTCGAATAAATGATGATAGTCCCTACGAATTGCTAAAGACACCCCTTAAGTTGCCTTCATTGACCATACGATAACCCTACGCTCGTCCCTTAACAAATCCAAGGTAATGACTACCTATTCCTTAATAATAGGGATAGTCTTACCCTTGAAAGGACATATAAGAACATGAATGACTTAGTATAGGGTAGGTACCTCATAGTTGCTTGCTCACTCTTCAAAATAAAAATACTTTTCACACCTCACAATATTTTCAAACAGCGCTTTGTATACATCCATACGAGGATCATTACAAAGTACTTAGAAAATTTCTAATCACACACTACACTTTTCAAAAACATTTAAGTGAGTTAAGTAACTAAGAGCCCATGGATAACCATGGATATAAAGGGTGCTAACACCCTCCCTTTATATAACCTACCCCCCGAACTCAAGTCTCTTAAAATAGGTCTTTCCAGTTCTTTTATGTCCTTTCCTTATGGATAAAATAAAAGTAGGTGGCGACTCTTGCTATCCGCAACATTTATAGAAAGTCAGTTCTCCCACCGTGTTATAATATGTAACTGCTAGAAACTAGCTTTAGGAATGGGCAGACCTTCCTGGATCAGTTGCTATGTCGAGCAGGAGATAATATCGAGCAAGAGATATCCAAGGTTGCATCTGGGAGACTTATCCCAGGTGTCGGGCATAAGTACTGAGAGGAGCAGAGATGAACGATCATGTTTGAGGTTGGTCGATCATCTCTCGTCGGCGGAGGGGCAGGGGAAAAGTTGGTTCCCTTTGGCCTTAATGGGATGATTTGGACTATTGGGTCGTTCTGGATGTAGGAATGGATTGGGCTATGTCTAGTCATTGGTCCAGTCCGGAACAGTTTCATTTGTTGGACTCAAATTGTCATCACTTACGTAAAGAGTCAGTACTAGATATCTCTTCCAATAGCCCTTTTGTATTGATGAATCCATCATGAAAAGGAAAGTGATTTTCATTGAACACAACATATCTTAAGATAAAGACTCTTCCATGAGAGTTGAGTCACTTATAACCTTTGTAAGAGTTGTTGTAGTCTGGAAAAATACATCTTGTGGAGTGGAATTATTGTTTATGTTGATTATATGGTTTGGCATAAGGTTTTAAAGAATTATAGTCAAGTTGTTTTTTGGTGATTAGGGTGTGGGGACTTTCATTGAAGTTTGTTGTGGAAGGCAACCTATTGATAGAATAAACTGCAGTTGATAAAGCATCCCACCAAAAGAACATTGGCATTTTGACCTGAGACAGTAGAGTTAAGCCTAGCTCAAAAATATGTCTCTGTTTCCTCACAACTCTACCATTTTGTTGAGATGTGTAGTGATAAGACATTCTAAATTGTATGCTTGACTTTGATGCTTGTATCTGAATTAGTTTAAATTCACACCATCACATTGGATAGTCTTTATATTTTTGTTTAATTGATTTTCCACCAAGTTTTTAAATGGATAGAAAACATGTATGGTTTCAGATTTATATTTCAAAGGAAAAATCCATGTGAATCTACTATAGTCATAAATGAAATGGATATAGTATTTAAAACCATAAGTGGAATTTATTAAGGAAGGACCTCTTACATCAGTGTGAATCAAGTCTAATGGCTGAAGAGCATATGAATAGAATACTTATAAGGTAAAAGATGCATATTTCCAAATTGACAAACTTCATAAAAAGTAGGGTGGTTGTAACACCCACTTTACCCAAAATAGAAAATACTCGTTTTATTAAGAAAAATCAGAGCTTTAACAAAAGTGGAATACTACTTTTTCAATAAAAACCAACAAACATAGTTCTTTACTAAAACAACTGAAGTAAATAGTTCATTATAATTCATGCTCAACGACATCGACAATACAAATTCAAAATATGTCCTTGGTCTCATACATGGATACGTAACAAAACGATTTCAGAAAAACAAAATAAAACCAAACAACAATAGTTTCTCATTCTCGTGTTACGTATCAGAGCATCTTATGACTCAAACAAGCAACACAACTCCAAAGCATTCTCAAGTACCTGGTTTATCTGTACTTCTCAAGAAGTATAGACACAACAACAATAACAAAGGGGTGAGAAAACAATTCTATATTTTAACGGTGCATATAACATCTTAAAGGGTAAGCTCACACAATTCATCAACATACAACATATATCATTCATTCAGTCAAATGCAAAGTGATTCCATGACACAATGCAAATGCGGTACCGACTCAACATTGGTTCATCAATTCGAACCCCGAATGCATCGCTTACGCTCCTACTGAGATACAATCATCCCTACACCATCGATTCATAATGAATCCAGATAATCGCTTATGCTCCTTCCGAAACGCGATCATCCCACAAACCATACATGCATATGCAAGACTCGGTTATGCATACGAAAGAAAATACATGCATGAACACAATCATACATAACACAATCCTCCTGATCCTCAATAGTTACTAAACATCCCATCGTATGGGTTACATAAAATCAGACAAGAGGTAATGCCTACTATCAACATGATCCATCTGATCCATTAACAACAATCATATACATTAACACAAGCTTATAGAACTTGAACACTAATAATTGGTTGCCATATCTTAGGAACTATTCATTAATACTATCCTCAACACCTCAGACTAATGGGACGAGATTTGAACAAGAATTCAGGACGAAACCATCGTGGAATATGGAAAATTTTCCAAAACAAAGGCCTGACACGACCCGTGTCACACAGCTTGGACACTCTCCTGAAAAAACAAAATTCACGCAAAGACAGAAGGCTGACACGGCCACCCGTGTCATGTAAAACGACACGTGTCAGGCCACATGTACCCCAAAATCCCAAAATAACAGATAATTTCACAAGACAAAAGCCTGACATGGCCCGTGTCAGAGGCCCTGTGCCCAAAAATCAGATTTTCCCAAAATTCAATTCCTTTTCCCAATCTCATACCAGTTCAAATTCTATCACTTATATTGCACTTTTATCACCCAAAATAGTCCTAATGTTGTTCCTACACTGATTTTAAAACCTATAACACTACTTATCTTCCCAACCTAACATTACTAATCAATTTAGGGAATTTTAGGTTTTTCTCCATCTTCTCAATTTGCATCATCAACAACAATATTCATATGATAACTTTCATACTAATCATATCATACCATTCAAACAACAAATACTACAAGCACAAACAATCAATCGCGTAATTTCATACACATACCACAAATTCATCAAAATAAATCAAAATTATATAATCCCTAAGAGAGTAAGGACCTCTCAACCACCCTTTCATGTTAGATCACCTATATAGAATCCATTTCTCCCCCTTACCTTGAATTCAATGGATTCCTTGCAAAATCTTGATCTTGGGGCTCTAGGGTTCTTGCACTTCTCTCTCCTTTCCTCTTTCTCCAAATCCAATTCCTTCTTCTTCCAAAAACACGATGTTAGCAAAATGGATCGTTGTTCTCTTCTCATAAAACAATACAATTTATTACCTTCCCCCTTAGACCTCCAACTTTTACTATTTTATTTATTTAATAACAATATTCAAATAATACCACATTATTTTCATATTATTATTTAAATAAAACAATACCTTACTTATAATTTCAAAAATAGGACTCATATTCATAATAATTATTTTATTAAATAAATAATGAAATTAGGGTGTTACAGCGGTCACCATCACTAGGTGGTGTCTTGATTTTGAAATTCTTCAAGACTTTGTCTAGTACTTTATTGTTGGGATGTCCAAGTTTTCTATGCACGCTCTCCTTGATTGAAATGTTGGAACAAGAGTCATTGGACTGATTATCTGACCCTGAGAGCTAATACAATCCATCTTTAAGTCTCCCTCTTAGGAGTACCTTCCCTATCATCTTGTCTTTCACAAAGCAGTAACCAACATCAAACTTAACAATGATGTTATTATCACGGGTCAATTTAGATATACTAAGTAGCTTTTTGGTAATGTTTGGAACATATGGCATATTATGCAATTTAAGTGAATTTAGATTAGATGAACCTATACCAATAATATCTAGCTTAGAACCATTTCCAATAACAAGTGATTTCTTACCATTATTCTCAGTTAAATCTTGAAACTCTTCTGTTTGATTGTGACATGATTGCTTGCACCACTGTCAAAGTACCAATCATAGTCTTGTGCATAGTGAGGTAAGGCTAGATATGCACTGTGCGTATCACCTCTGTTTGCATCAGTTGATAAATTTGACTTTGTGTAATATTTGTCAAACCCGTGGAAGAAATTCATTGCTATATGACCTGTTTTGTTGCACAATTGACATGTCGGTTTGAACATTCTCCCTCTTCCTCCTCTATACCCCCACGAATTGGAACCTCTCCAATTCGAGTTTTGTGTGTTTGAGTTGAATTTGTTGCCTTTGTACACAACTTTGCTGACAATATTTGCAGAAGCATTGAAAAACATATTTGTGATGTTATTGAGTTGATGAAGCATGCTTTCAAAGGCTAAGAGTTGAGCTTGTAGATCAACCCAAGTGAGTGATGATTAATCTGACATCTCGACTACTATAGGATTATAGTCAGAGAACACGTCATTCAATATTTTAATGGTTACATCCAAGATTGTGAGATGATTACCTACTAGCTTTAGTTGATCAGTTAGATTTTTCATCTTGGTCAGATACTCTTCCATTTTTAGGTTTCCTTTTCTTGTACCATGGAACTCAGATTTCAAATACGTAATTTGAGATTTATTGTGAGCACCTGCCAAACTTTGAGCCTCATCCCAAATTTGTTTGTAGCTTTCATAGTGTATCAACTGTGTTGCAATGTCAGTGGTCATCGAATTCAATAACCAACCAAGCAACATTTGGTCATCTTCTACTCATTCTTCAATGCTTAGATTTTTCTTCTTGCTTGAATCAGCAACAATGATGAATTCTTGAGGACATTCCTTTTCTTCTAGTATATATCCGTCTAGTTTACATCCAATAATGACAAGTAGAACTAGTGACCTCCATGAGGAAAAATTATTTATGTCTAGCTTGACATAAACTGATGTTGTTAGGTCATTTTTCTTTTAGTTTGCAACGATTGTCATTGTGGTTATGGTGGATCGAGAGCTTTCAGGCTTAAAGTTCTAACACCAAGTAAGAAATACAAATAGAATGGTCAAAAGGATATCTATTCACATTACAAGTAACAATAGATATACAATCATGACCCCAGAATCAAGCTAACTTAATGTACAAGCTACCAATAAGGAAACTAATCAAAGAAAAATCATGTACTCTAATTACATATGATTTATTTAGTTAATAATCAAGTACAATGAAGATTAAGTTTCTGAAGACCAAATGTTGAAGACTCTGAAGACACATTCTATGTAAACAAGGTTCTGAAGATTTTGAAGACTTGAAGTTCCAAAGACCAAGGGCTTCAAAGATAAGTTTTGAAGTTCTAAAGATAAGGTTCTGAGTGAATAGGTTTTGAAGACCGAAGACTTGAGATTATGAAGACTCAACTATCACATCTCTATTCATGCTTTAATCATCTACTATCATAAGCCTGTGAATTTCAAACGACGATGTGATCGTTAGCAAGGATAGTACACAATACGAAAATGATTTATCCCACTAACCTTAAATAATGGAAAAGGACAATACATGACAATACTATTTTCATCCTTATGTAACGAAATTCCTTAGTAGCTAGCTACTCTGTAACGACTCTATTTTTCTTGGATATATAAGGAAAGGATCACATGCTTATGTGATGCTATTGATCCACAACAAAATGCATACACGTGAAGTTGTTGGAAACGACCAGGTTATTGTGTTGCTACTGAATGATATAACCAGAAAGGTTAACACACACAACCAAGTTGTCAATATGGTTCTTGAATCATGTTGTTGATGTTTTCATATAATCATATATGTTTGATGATTAACAAGATGAAAAATGGAACAAACCATGAATAACTTGAATGAATATGCAACTTACAAGCTGATAACTCTTTTACAACAATCTACTTATGCAAAAATATTTGATTCACAATGTGCTTAATTAATATGCTAGAGAAGACTTGCAAAGTTGCAGAAGACAAGAAGATGATCATGGAAACTCCAATTACAAATCCACAACATGCATGTTGTGAACCTAAGTGATCATTCGATTGAAGAATAACAATGGTTGTTGTCCTGAATGTTCTTAAAGTGAATCAAGATGAAGAAGTCCTCCTCTGTACTCATCGAAGATCAACAAAGCTTTTAGAATCTTTTGAAGAAGAAGACTTCAGCAATTCAAGTGCTTGGGCTGTTATCTAGAGAAGCAACTTGAAGAAGAAGAAGAAGACCACACATTTATGCTACAATATAATGTATTATCTTAGTGTGTATTAGGATCTTCTGATGTACTTAATGTGAGTTTACACATGCTTATGTGAGAAGAAAATATTTCTAAATGTTACCCATTTTCCCTAAAGGACCGTGAAGATCATAACTTTAGGAGTCTCAAAAGTAATTGGTATGAGGCTTTCTTAGAACGTGGTGTTCTAGTGATTGCTCAGAGGCTAATGTTCTAGTGTTTCTCAGAACTATGTGTTTTGGAGCAAATAAGTCGCATGTTGATGCACAGTTAATCATGGTGTTAGGCTGCGTAGGAAAGTCACATGTTGATGTGAAATTAGTCACAATTGTAGGTTGCACAAGGAAGTCATTACAGTTTTTATGCAGTTAGTCACGGTTGTAGGTCGCGCAGGGAAGTCACTACAATTGTTGTGCAATTAGTCACGGCTGTAAGCCACATAGGGAAGTCATGATAGTCACGAATGTGGGTCGCGCAGTTGTATTCATGATTTTGTTAGAGTGGATTAAGTCCTTGATGAAGGTAAATCACCTTGCGGGGTAGACTGGAGGTAACTTATGGTTGACAAGTGAACCAAGATATATCGTGTGTTCTTTAATCTTGAATTTTCTTTACTTTATGATTATGCTTCCACAATGTAACTCAACGATTCACTTAAAGTAACATCGTTAAGAGTTCGAAAAGAGGACAAGAGTGAAAACCTCAATTCAACCCCCCTTCTTGTGTTTTTTCACTCCTTCAATTGGTATCAGAGCTCTGATTTTGTTATTGATGGATATCAAACACCTAAGAGTGTCAGATAAAGATCCAAAGGTTATGTGAAGAAAACTCTGGGTGAGAATTTATTCCACATACAATTTCAGTCTCATTTCAGAAGACGATGATGAAGATTGGGTACTGAATTGTAACCAAACTGATTACCTTGAGAAAGTCATTGATTATTGATGTTTGAAGTTGTTAACAACAAAATCTTCTCCATTATAGTTTGTAGGAAGATTGAAGAATCAACTAACAAGATAGATTCATCAGATAAGGAGATATATATGTTGAATGTTTATCTAAAATACGATTGGATTGAACAACATATTTGCTCAAAGATCAAATCCTTAGAAAACAAGAAAGCTAGTTTGCTAAAGATTAATTCTTCATGAGTGTGATATGTTTTAAAGAAACAGATTAGTCCACCCTTGAGTTTCTCATGTGAAGCTTATTAGGATTTCTCTTAAGTAGAAAAGAAATATTGTTTAATAATGACTTTGATGTTGAAGACTTCAGAATGAAAATTTCAAAAGAATGTCATAATTTATGATTTGTAAGACATAAAGTTATGAGTGATTATTCTCTCTGTCAGAACTACTATAGATGATCAAATTCCTGATAGAAGAAACAGAAGATGTTCTGAAGAAATATGAGCTTTAGAAGATGGCAAAAGTCAGAGTCAGAATAAGAGTCTTTTAGAATCAGCTTGAAGATGTTCTGAAATGCAAAGGTAATATTTTATTTTTATCCCTGATGCATTCTAATTGATTTTTTGATAAAGATAATTCTACCAGTTAGAAGTTGTCTTTATTCAGAAAATATTTGCCAAGTGTTGTGAAAAGTTAAAATCAGAACTTTCTGATAAGTGAAAGTGTCATGATTTGAAACGGATCCTATTCAAGAGAAAATCTTTTGATTTATTCTCTGAGTAATGAACAATCACAACATTTAATGTGGTCATTTCATCTGAGATCGTGTGAACGTGATTGTGACGGTTGTCCCACTCACTAGGCATGCATCATTAGGAAAAGACACATTAAGCGTAGTTGGTAGTTTTGAAAACTGGCTTAAAACCTTTCGATTTCTAATTTCTATATTGCATTTATTGTGAGTAATCTTGTTTTAGTTGGTGATTTCCTTTCTTGGTAACCTATATATATATATATATACACTCTCTTTCTCTCACTTCACACACTACGCTACTCAACTACCACACTATGTCTCTTTGGAAACTAAAACCCTAAAAACCTTTTCACTCTCATAACCCTCCATATTTCACTTTATAAATGGAGTTTATTTATCATCTCTCTCAACAAGGAAATCGTCAAAGTGAGTGTCCCATTTCCTTAAGGACACCAGTGGATAAGCTTATTATTAACTGTGAAACAATGGTGAACTTCTAGAACTTGAAGATAAATAGACGCGACCTGACTCACTCCTTGGAAGTTCAAGGATGAAGTAATCACTTCAAAAGACTAGAAGGACCAACCTATCCCTGTCAGGTCAAAGAATTTTGGATTCATGCCGCAATAAGCACATATATCATTATGTCCTCTATTTTTGGAAGAAGGGTAATAATATTTGAAAAAATCATCTCAAATTTACTGATAAAATATGAAACAGGAGTAAGAATTCGCAAGGCTGAACTAAGCGAGCAAATAGAAGCCAAATTTATAGCTTCCATTCTCAAGGAAGGAGTTGCGGTTGATGTTAAAGATCCTATATTCTCGATTATGAAAGATCCTTTTCAAGTATGGTTCAGAATCCTGCAAGGAGACATGTTTCATCACCTTCCTTAAAATCGACTTAATGCAACTTAGAAGTGTGTCTTATACTTCCCACTGAAGGCGATAAAGATACATCTTCCTGCTGTTATGTTCAAACTCCTGAAGGAATCTATCAAGAACTCCATAAGTTACTCTAGAACTAAAGGAATTCATATTCCGCATGGAAGAATCATATTTGATATTCTGGTTGAGTCAGGAATAGTTGAAAATATGATAATCAATGAAGGAGAATCAAATAGACTACTCAAAGAAGCAGGAAAAGCTCTTAAATGGGAAAACATAAAACAACGGAAGGATGATGTTGTTCTGGATGTTGTGTCATCTAATCAAGGTTTTATGGCTACTGTCGTACCTCGAAAAATATGATCCTCGCGATTGGACACGGAAAGAAAACAACAGAGTCGCCACCTAATTCTATTTATTCTAATTAAAGAAAAGGGAGATATAGATACAACCTAAAGGAAGGATAAGAAATGGTTTACGAAACCAAATTCTAAGTTCGGGAGTCGGTTACGTAAGGGGAAGGTATTAGCACCCCTCACGTTCGTTGTACTCAACGGGAACCTCTTAGTCTAACTATGCGATTAAATGTTGATATAAGTCTATGTCTTCTAAATGGTTTGTTAATATGTTTTTTTAAGGGAAATGAATATTTTAAATTATTATTATGAAGAAAGGTTAAGTTTTTTTATTATTGTGCTCGCGAATGATTACAATCCCTGTGCCTACGTATTCCCTTGTGAAATGGGAAAGTCAAAGCTTCGTAGTTCGAGCAACTACGATTTTTGTTTTTTAATTGAACAATTGTTTGAAAATGCATTCTTCTGCTAAGCGTTGGCTTATACTCGCGGTGGAGGCTGAAGCGTTAGCTTGTTTGCGAGATAGAATGATTTAAACAATGTTTGTTTAAAGAAAAGGGTTTGACCTTTGTTAAAGTGTTTTAAACGAAAGGGCGAATGGACCACAATGCATGGGGCTAGCCCAGGAGTGATTTCATTCAAGAACCCGAGGAATGCTAGATTCCTGAGTTCAGTTATTCGTTGATTAATTGTAAAGTGATTTGCGTATGTTGGTAAGTTTTAAGTTGTATTCTCATTGTGAAAGGGCGAATGAATTACAAATTGAGGGCTAGCCCCAACAGTAATTCAATTCAAAAACCCGAGGAATGCTAGATTCCTGAGTTTAGTTCTTTCACGATTATAATTAGAGATTTACGTTTTGAAAACGAAAGAGCGAATGAATTACAAATCGAGGGCTAGCCCCAACAGTAATTCAATTCAAAAACCCGAGGAATGCTAGATTCCTGAGTTTAGTTCTTACGTTAATTAATATGTGTATTAAGACGTTTTGCGATTATTTTGGATGAATTAGGGTTTAGTATTTTATAACAAAGGAGTAAATGAAACACAACTCGAAGGTTGGCCTCAAGAGTGGTTCATTAAAGAACCCGCGGAATGCTAGATTCCGAAGTTCAGTTCCTCGTTAACTTAATTAAGACGCGTAAAATAGTGAGGATGGCGACCACATAAGTGACTGACTTACGTGGGTGCAAATGTAGGCATACGAACTTAAACGCGTTTATTTGGCGTTGGACCAAGAACGCAAACATGAGGCACATAATCAATATACAATCGAATCACAAGCATGTAAGTAACCATGAATTTAATCGAAGATCAAACATATCAAACTAGAAAAGCAAAACAACAAACTAAGTCTTAACATATGGACTTTAGACATAGATATATATAAACTCTAAAGTATCTGTATAAAAATAATAATAATAATTAATTGAAAACTTGATATAGATTATATTATATAAGAGGAAATAAATGAATAAATAAAAAAAAATAAGGGCCGAAATGGGTTGTCAGCCCAAATAAAATTTATTAACTCTTGGCACAAATAAATTCCACACAATTTTCTTGGTAAGAAAAAAATGAATGTTATTCTATCTAAAAAAGGGATCCAAAGCTCATGATTATAAAGAAACAAATAAAGTGATAGCTTCAACAAACTGTCTGCCACATGTACCCTAATTTTCGCATTAATGCAGACAACAGTCAAGAGAAACGCTAGCTGGCAATGATATAGGGCATCAAACCCAAATTAAAAGTAAGGACATAGTGCAATAATCCTTGAACTCAGTGAAACATCATAATGATCGTTTCCAATAAAGCTTAATTACTTATAAAAGAAAAAAAAGAAATTATCATTAAAAATGTTTCAAGACGACATAAGCAAAAGCTGGGTAAATGAAAGGACCACTACCCATTCTTTCTTTGAACCGCTTCTTCAGTCATTACTCTCTCAAAGGAAGAGCATGGACCTCACCGCCAAGAGTGCAAAATAAACGAACACCAAGTCATCGCTATCCTAAATTGATGACTAACAATGGTGGAAACTAAACACAACATTGCAGATCTAGTCAGAAACGTAACCCTATTTCCCCAAACCGAAACCTAAAATCCCTCTCTTGTGATGATTTAACGATTAACATGCTAAATGAAGAAAAAAATCACAACAATAAGCGAAGCAAAGGAGATAAAATCAAAGAATGGTTTAAGAAGGGTTACCTCTTTTTCGAAGCTTCAGCGGTTGTGGTAAGTTTTCGGTCTCCCTATTTCTTAGATTCACCGTCTCTTTTCTACCTCTTCTTCTCTTGTTCGAAAACCTCCTCTTTGTGGGTTGTTGTTGTTAATGGTTGTGGATTTCTCGGTTGCTTCTAGGTTTTCTGTTATTTCTATTTTTTTTTGATATTTTCATAAAAGATTGAAACTCTTGGTCTACTCAACATTTTTTGTGGATTTAGGGTTTTTCTGCGTATTCTGTGTTTTTTATTTGCTAAGATATTTCTTTCTCATGGGCTTTTCAGATAGTTTTTTGTGTGTCGCCGCCCCCTTCCCTTGATTGATAATCTCCATTTTATAGTGTTAGATGATTAGGGTTTCAATTTAAAACTTTTCTTCGAAAAGACTTCTTCAATGCTAGCATCGTCCTGCTTTCTTGATGTTCAGAAAATTTTATCGGAAACGTGAAATATAACCTGTTCCCCTTTTTGAAAATACGTTACCTTTTCTTTAATTTGTTTGTCTGCATATTTAACGATATCCTTTTTGTATTGGCTTCGTCCCTTTTTGCTAAGGTTAATCCGTTTTCATGATCTGCAGGGATCGATGCCTTTTGGTGTAACCCCCTCTAGCCCATTTCGGTGTATTTCCTTGAAGTTGTGCAACACACAAAGGTTTTTCCGTATTGCGCATCAAGGAGTCGCTGTCACTTTTCCCTTTTTTGAGCTTTTTCGTTTTCGAAACGCCTCTCTGAAATGGTCTCTATTTTTTCTTTTGTGATGCAGGCATCTTGGGGTGATAGCAAAGGATGGCGTACAACACTTGATAGTTTTGACCTTTGGCTTTGTAGTGTGGGAAAATTATGAAGTGGGGCAAAGTTTCAGATAATTCAAAGTAGACTTAGGCCTGCAAACTCTATGTTGTAACAGAAAAAAATGGACTTTAAATATCCTGTTGAATTTTATTACTTTCTTCGTGTAAAATTAAAATGGGTTGTAAAAAGGGTATCAAACTTTCCAACAAACCAAATGAAGGATTCAAAAGAGTAACAAACCAAATTCTGAGAACAAAAAAAACATGAACCACGTAAATCACAAATCAAAGAAAAAAAAATAAAAAAATGAAAGAGGGTGTGAAAAGATCAGGGTCTCCTAAATGTTGGGTTAATGCTGATGTTGGAATGTGTGGATCATGGTTTATGAGTTTTCCCCTTTTTTTCTTTCAATAATGTACTAATAATATGAATGAGAAGAAAACAAAAGAAAAAGAAAAAAAAGAAATGATTATGGAATTCGCGGGGTGGATGGTGTTGTCGGCCAAGACATACCATATCCAACTTAAATGAATACAACATCACTAATTTTGCAACACTCAATTTTTCCTCCATGTTGCAATCCAAATTGGTTCCCATGAACCAAGATTATAAGAACAAACTCAAAGCAACATATTGGACCTTAAAACCAAACCCAAATCTTGATTCCAAAGAGACGCGAGCATAAAAGATATATTTAATACATCCTTAAAGCATGAATCCAAATATGGCTCGAGAATGGTAAGAAGTTCTAGAATTGTTTGCTCAAATTAAATACAAAAACTTAGACAAAGTTTATGCACCCATACCATCTTCATTAGACAAGATTTATGGCTTAATTCTTAAAAGATCATGGCCATGAGCCAAATAATCTTTCAGAGATAAAAAATGAGTAATATAAAAAAAACAAAAAACAACAGGTAACCTGAGATTGTCTCAAAGAAACTGAGCCTCCAGGTAAAATCCTAACTTTTCGAAACTGGTTACCGATCTTCCTTGATAACCTATTTGAAAACCTAAAACAAAGACCAAAATACCATGGTATGCTAGTGATGGGATGAGATGTATGACATGAAATGACAAGGGGTAAAATTTGGGGTGTGACAGTTGCCCCTATTTAAATGACTTTACTAGATGGCATGAGGAGAATCAATCCTCATAAAATCGCAGTGAGATGTATTTAAATATAGAAATAACCGAAAATTTTGCCCCTAAATGCAATGACATGCTATGAACTTATGAGGTACTCTTTTGTTTTGCTGGGGATACGGCATGCGAGATGCAATGAACCCTAACATGCTGATTTTTTTTTAGAAGTGATGAATATGCTGAATATGGTATGAAGAAGATAAATGCTAATGGTGATCCACAGAAACGAAACTGAGGGTGAAGACTCATTGGGGATAACAAAATGCTGGGGATGACAAGACGAAGACAAGAAACATTCAAAGTGATGGATCAACATGTTCAAGTGTAACTGCTGGCACTAAGAATAACGGAAGACGGGAAACAAAACAGGAATCCAGAGCATAAGATTGATACTCCGGGATGGCTAGAAAAGGTTTCATAGTAATAATGTAATGGCTTGATGCGACCAAATTACACTATGAACGAGAACCGACTATCTGAAGTGAGGAGTTGGCAAGTTCAAGGATGACTGCTGGGGATCCCAATACAACAACTCGGCGGTCAGGAAAACAAAACTCAACACGAAGATTGAGGAAATAAATAATTAATTCTCGATACAGAGGTCGGGAAATACAATGACAGACATCGACACGGCGGTCGGAAAAGCAATTCAACACGGCGGTTGAGGAAATAAAATAACAGACATCGACACTGAGGTCGGGAAATAAAAATAACAGACATTGACACAGCGATCGAGAAATAAACAGCAGACATCGACACGGCGGTCGGGAAATAAAATAGCAGACATCGACACAGCGGTCGGGAAAATGAAATAATAAACCTCGACACAGCGGTCGGGAAAACGAAATAACAGACATTGACACGGCGGTCGGGAAAACGAAATAATAGACATCGACACGGAGGTCGGAAAAAAAAATAAAAGACATCGACACAGAGATCGGAAAAATGAAATAACAGACATCAACACGGCGGTCAGGAAAACGAAATAACAGACATCGACACGGCGGTCGGGAAAATGAAACAACAGACATTGACACAGCGGTCGGAAAAAGAAATAATAGAAATCGACATGGCGGTCGGGAAAATGAAATAACAGACATCGACACATCGGTCGGGAAATAAAACAAAAATCATCGACACGGCGGTCGGGAAAAATGAAATAACAGACATTGACACGACGGTCGGGAAAAACGAAATAACAGTCATCAACACGGCGGTCAGGAAAACGAAATAACAGACCAAAAAAATCCAAAGTGGTAAATCAACAGGTTCAAGTGTAACTGTTGATACCAAGGATAAAGAAAACGAAAAACAGTGTTTGGGCACTGGCTCTGTGCAACCAACTGACACTAGGAGTAGAATGCGAAGCAACTAAAGATAAATCAAACGTCTTTAAAAAGCGACCAGCTGGCAAATAAGAATAAATGTTGGAGTTTTCAACAAGATAAACGACCAACCTCTGGAAATTCCTTAAATGAGAAGTTCAAAGAAGAACTTTAGGAACCGTTAGGAAAACACGGATGCGTGTTGAAATAAACGGCCTTAAACCGCAAGCAAATGGATTTACAAACCGAGTAACATATTCATGCCAATGACAATTGGGCTTTTGAAGAAATATTGGTGGTACTAAGGTACATATCAAGGAGGGCCTCTGCAGGGGATACCAGTGTCACTGGGAAGAATACTTTGGTTAACCTTACCTCGGGGTACCAACGACAAATGATTCCAAAAAAAATAAAACTAACAGTAATCTGGACCTGGAGTCAGACATGCGACAATTGGGAAGGGACAAATGATTATGTCAAATGCGTATGATTGATCATGATGCGAATGATCATGATATGCAAATGCCGACTCTAGGGAGACAGAGAGTTTTGACAAAGCAAGGGAGAGTAGGATCTCAATGCCAATACTTAGACGAGCAATATGAAAGCTGTTGGGGAGATGTCTTCAAACTTGGAAATCGATGTTTGGTCCAAGGATCCATCCAAGAGTGCTACCAGCGTTTAATCCTTTATGGGGATTTCTGTAATAATTGCATGAGAGTATTGCTGCAAGCCAAAGGGTTTTTCGAGAAGACAAATTTTTTTTCAATCTTTCTAAAGTCAAAGAAACTTGAAAGTTTTTTCATATGTTTCCAAAAAATAATTTTCTAAAATATTTGTCATTTTAAGAGTTAAATGGTAATTCAGTAAAGACATTTTGCATAACAAAAGAAAATAAGAAACTGAAAGTCAAAGTTTGAAGGCAAAGGTTCTATTTCATTCAAGAATGGTAGCTTGTTGTCGCTCCCGGGATTTTCATCCTAGTACAAACGCGAAAGTGGCGCGGAAAAGGTAGAGTCGCCAGCCATGCATATTTATCCTGAATGAATGTGAAAGTTAATGCTGCACAAACCTGAGGAAGAAGGAAAGGACAAGGTCGTACAAAACAAAGATCTGGGTTCGGGAGTCGGTTACGACCTGGGAAGGTATTAGCACCCCAGACCGTCTGCCGTACCCGACGGGATCCACGCTTGCTTGTTTTGTTTCAAAGGGTGAGAAATAAGATACTGCAAAAGAAAGACTGAAACTGGAATGGAAGTGAAATGAGAAAGGGAACTGGAAAAGAAAAGGAAGGGGAAAATGTAGGGAAAATAAAGAATGTGCTTGAATGGGCCCTACCCCACTGCCTACGTACCACATCGAGAAAATGAGGATCAGAGTCGACGTAGTTCGCCTAACCAGGCGGGAACTTTGTTTGTGTTTTTTATGGCTGGAACTGCATATGTCTATGCTCAGGTGTTGCAGGCTCGTCTGGTACGAGTGCGTTTACCGTCTTGCATGCGAGACAAGTCATTGCAAGTTCGCGTTGAGAATGAATGGGGTGAGAAAAGAAGTTCCCGCAGGAAAGTCGCTTATTGTGTTTGTTTTTGTCTTTTATGAGAAATGTTTTGAATTTGTTTGTGAACATTCTCATACTAAGACCTATCCAACGTGGTAAATACTTACACCTCGCCCCGAAATAGGACGCGTATAAGTACTCCACAACAAAGTCTCATGGCGTATGAGAACATTCAACCTTTATTAGGTATTTTTATTATTTTCTTTATGAGGTGAGAAAGAAAGACTCAAGTTGAACAAAGGGAAAAACTAAGGGAACTAAGACGCAACCCTAATTTGATTATTAAAATGGTGGTTCTAATGGTGAGTGAGGCTTTTCTAATCCTAAATAGCAAAAGGAAAAGAGAGAAGAAAAAGGATGCAACTTACTTCCTAAGGAAGATAAGTTGGTCCTAACAAAGGGGGAAATCCTACCAATCACAAATATGGAAGGAAAAAGTGAATTAAATGCATAAAGAAAATGCATAAAAAATTAAAAAAGGATAAGGTGTAAGGAAACATACCTTTCCCTCCCTACAAACAAAGATTAGCGTGCATTTTTATTTAAAAGTAATAAGGAAAACACACAACCATTAAATCCTACTAATTCTAGGACTCAATCAAAACTCTATCTTAATTCTAAAAGAACTAAAAAAAATGCTAACCAAAATACAACACCTATTACAGCCCCTAAAGTAACAACAACTACCAAAACAATGCATAACACAAGGTAAATTTCTACATCACACAATCAGCATGTAAAGATAGGTGTAAAAAGTCACATACAACATGCAAACATAACAAACAACATGTATTTTACAACACCTATATTAACGAAACAACTATGAAAACATGAGGCAGATTTGATCATTTTTATTTATGTGCACAAATTGAATGATAAACAACACATTAATGTGAATCAAAATGGATCTACCTACATCACACAATGAATTCAAACATGTGAATTTATTTTCATCATTTATTTAATTTAAAGGAACAATGATCAACAAGAATAACCACACTTTTCCATATTGCACAAAATAAACATTTATCATGACATTGAACAAGTATTACTACAAGCCTCAATTATTACACAAGCATGGCACAAAAACAGAATTGAACTCATGTCATGAAGTGATCCACTAAGCACAAGAAGCATGCATGAACATGTGAAGCATTTAATCACTTTTAAGCAAAAATCAACACATGGCAATTTAATCACTTAATCAATCCAACAAGCAAGGATCATAATCATGAAGCACATATTGAATTTAAGCAAGAAATTGACATGTGAAACAAGTGATTAAAGTGTAGCAAAACACATCAATAATCAATCATAACACATATGCATATTTAACATAAAGCATGGAAAAGTGAATGGAATCATGTCGAAACGACTCGAAACAAATGAATCGTCTACTGGAAATAGACCCAAAAATTCCCTAAAATCAATACCTAAACATACATGAACATTAGAGGCACAAGGAAGCAAGAACAAGAAAGAACATAAGCTAAAAATCCAAAATCTAACAGCGTTAACTAGTTAACCAAATTGGTTAACCCGTTAACAGACCCCAGACAACACTAAAATGGCAAAAAACGCATGTGTTAACCGGTTAACCAAATGCGTTAACCGGTTAACGCTGAACAGAAAGTGAAAAATTGCTTTGAAATAAGTGCTTTTGGCCACAATCTTACTTCTAAACAACCCTAATACCCATCTAATCATGCTAACACAAATTTCTACTCAATTAGGGCTTATTAACAAATGCTAGAACCTACAACAAGCTACAACCTAACTTCTACTCCATTAAAAACCACAAATCGCAAGCAACACATAACGAAAACGTAATCGATCACAAGCAATACGAAAATCACTTAAAGAATGCCAAAATGGCGAGATGGAGAGAATAACTTAAAGCAAGCATGGTTTTAGATTACCAACCTACGAAGCGGAGAAGTGCTTCGGTAAATGTTGCAAGAATCAGAGCTTGATCGAAGAGAAAACCAAGAAAACCGCGAATCCGCAAAATAAATGAGTTCTTGATGCTTGACCTTCTTGCACTTCCGATAAGTCGAAATCTTCACAAAAATCAGTAGCTTCTTCTTCTATAATCCACAATTAAATGGAGGTTGGAGGCTAAGCTTTAAGATCTTCAAGTTTCAATGTGAAACTTTGTCGCTCCCACTAAAAGACAACAAGGTCAGATAGGGTACAGACGCGAACGATCGGCGAAAGTAAAAATGAAATGAAGATGAAAAGAGTCGCCAGCTAGGCATTTTTATCCCGAAGGAAAGGTAATGCTGCATAAACCTAGAAAGATATGTATAAGACGGTTGCGAACCAGAAAAACTGAGAAAGGGGGTTGGTTACAACCTGGGAAGGTATTAGCACCTAGATTGTCAATCGTACTCAACATGATCCACGCTTAAAAGATTATGTTTAAAGGGGCAGTGTCTGTACTATCTGTGTGAAAAGATGGAAGAGAATGTGCAAGTGTCAGTGCAAGAAAAATGAAGTGAGGTGCTCAGGAATGAGGCTTTCAAAGAATGCTGAAGGAAAGGGGGAAGACACAGAGACTTTTGTTCGATAACAGTTAAGTTATGTCTACGTATCCTCTCGTGCAATGAGGAAGTCAGAACACCGTAGTTCGACTCAAAGAGACTGAAAGGTAAATTAACTGGTGAACTGCTTGCTTGTCTATGCTCAAGTGTATGACTCGTCTGGCTCGAGTGCTAACTGTCTTGCATTAGACGGAAGAAGCGAGTTCTCGTTTGTGAATGAAGATGGTGAGAAAAGAATCCCGAAGGAGACGATTATTGTTTGTTTTTGTGTTTTCAATCTTTTATTGCTTTCTTGTGGTTTGTCATAAGTTAATGGGCTTAAGCCTAAACCAATGGTTAGTAAACTAATCATATCCTCCCTTTGATTAGGGATAATGAGAATACCTTAAGTATGAGATAAACACCTCAAACTTAATTACCATGATGTAGAATTAAGATCATTAACCTACTTGTGATTATTTAGATGTTTTTGAGTTTTTGTTTAGTGTTAAGTAATGAGTTTAAGCCATAATCAAGGATTAGTGAACCCATTACACCATCCTAATAGAAGGATAATAGATGAGAACACTTAAGCTGAAGAAGATACCTCAACTTAATCCATGATTAGGGATTAACCTCATGACAAAACAAGCCTTTATTAAAGTGGATTTTAATTAATGATGAGATTAAGAAGTGAATTTTATGGTTTGTAAGATAACTTGAGGGGGACTTGTCCATTAACACTAGGGTTAGTCCTTCTTAACCAATGAAGGAAGAATTAGAACCCTAATGCAAGGCCCAAGTTACAAGCTATTGTCTTAGTGATTATTAAGATGGATTAATTAAGAGGTTTAAACAAATTAAGGGTTTAACACTTAGGATTAAAGTTATACACTCCATCCTAAGAGAAGGGTGCAGGCATAACCATAATCACAGTCTTAAAACCTTAAAAGTTTAATCTCTAATGATGAGGTGAGAAGAGAGACACAAAGAAGACACAAAGGTAAAAGCTAAAGGGGAACTAATCAAAACCCTAATTATTGTCATACTTGGATGTTCTTATGGTTTGTGAGGCTTAAAAGAGATCTTCAGAGAAGCCACCAAGGGAAGAAGCAGATGAAAGGAGGAAGAAGCAGATGAATAAGTTACTTACTTCACTGAAGAAGATAAGTAACTTAGAGAAAGAAAGTGAGATGAACATGAGTGAGCAAGCTCACTCTAAGACAATGAAAAATGCATCAAGGATGCATATGAAGAAGATGAAGAGAAATGAGAAGTGAAGGCAAATTCACTTCTCAAGTTAACTTACCACCTGAAATGTTAGCACAATATGCATAAGGAAAGAAATGGAATGGAATGAAGCATATGCAAAGGTAAAAACCAAAACCAGAAGCATACACATGATGCAAATGATGCTATGAGGTGATGTGAAGACATACAAAGTGAAATGGATGATCATACAAGAGAATGAATGCAAATGAGGCATGCGGGAAGCATGAAAATACATGGATGTTTATGAAATGAAATGGATGCAAAGCATGTCAAATGTATGAAGAAATGACCAAGCAATGTTTAAGCAATTTCTTAAGATGTCTAATATGGCATACAAGTTCTTAGAGTGTCATGGCAAGTTCATATGTTCATGCAATGTAATGTAAGGTGCAAGTAAGGATGCAAAATTAGGGTTACATGAAAGGATGAGATGCAAATGATCAAAACAGAAGCAATTCACATGATAAAAATTTGTAAGTGAGCTCAAACAAACCCTAACCCCATATAATATCACACCACAAAGGAGAAGGTCTAACTCTTAACCTAAAGAAAGTTATGATTTTTCTAAGTTAACTAGGGTTTTTGGGGTACCTTGAGAGGAAAAATGCAAATCAATTTGAAAATGAAAGATAAATTCATGACAAAAATACCCTAGAAACTACATGTTATATGGAAAACAATGCATAAAGAACCATTATCAAACCATTCATGGTTAGGCAGAAAAGAATTTTCAAAGTTAGGGTTCCAAAAAGGGGATTTTATGAACCCTAAATTCAAAGAAAAATGTCAAGATTTAATCAAAACCAAAAAGAAATTTGTATGAATAGTTTGACAATGTTTCTAAATGTCCTAAGATGCAATGTGAATTTTTTTGGGATTTTTAGAAACCTAAATGTTATTTTAATTAATTAATTTTCATTAATTAATTAAAATAAACATTTAAATATTTTTAAAATGATTTTTTAATGCAAAAAATGAAAATAAAAATGTTTTTGGGTGAAGAAAAATATTTGAATTAAAAATGCAGAAGGAAAATATTTTTGGAATTTTTTAAGTATTTTAAATAAATTGTACAAGATAAATGCAATAAAATGAATTAAAAACATGAATAAAAGAAAGTATGCTGATCCAAGGGACATGATTTAGACTGGGGTGATGGAGGGAAGACCACGCGCGCATCTTGACGGTCAAAATTCAAACTTACTTAATCCTATTTAATTAATTAATTAAACATAATTAAACCTAATCTGAACTAATCCTGGCCACCCATTTCAAATTAATCCTGATCCAAGGGCCCAGAACACGCATGACTCACTAAACCCTAAAATTAACCCTAATCCGTTTCAGGTGACCGGAACTGTGTTCCGGTCATCTTCTCCGGCAACACCCCAACACCGACTTCATCCTTAGGCCATTTCTGGAGCTCTAAAGCTCCAGATCAATTCCTCTCACCTTCCTAAACCTAAATCCACCCTCAAAACTAATTTCTCATGGCTGAAACTCAAGATTCAAAGAAGAACACAAAAATGGTGAAACTTTCAGACAATCAGTACATGCTCAATTTGCGACGATTTTCAAAAATAAATATATCACGGTGATCAGCAAAGCATAAAGAACAATCTAAGAACTTAAAATTGCATTTCTGGATAAACGTTTGAAGAGGTTACCTGAGCTTGAGCATTCTCAGTTTGGAGCTTTTGGACCTCCTCTCTTGTGCAAAACCACTCCTCTTGACCTCCTGATGAAGCTCTGATGCTTGGAAGAAGTTTGTGATGGCTGGTTTGAGAGCTTGCATTCTTGCTGCACCAGAATCGTGTTTTGATTTTGGGTGTGTTTAGGCTATAATGAAGGGTGGGAAATGATCCTTTGGTGAAACTGAGTTGATTGATGAAAAGAGTTTGAAGTTTTAGTGTGTGTGCTGTGTGTTTCGAAAGCTTTTGCTCTTGGGGTGATTTTTGGGAACTTGATGATTCTGAAGTGTTAGGCCTACTTGTGTTGTGTTATGAGCTGCATTTTGTCCACATAACGATGTTTGATAGGTCAGAGGAGTTATTATGGACTGTGGTGATTGGTATGGGCAAGTTGCCAAAATGTCAACATGACTTGTACTTGAGGTATGGGCTCATGTTGTAGCTGGATTTTGGCTTGTCCTGGCTCAGCAAAGATCAAGGAGAACCATGGAATTGGTTTTGTGGTGATTCAGCAAGTGGAAGCATGGTTGTGTATCATTTTGCAATTTTTAGGAAGTTTGGCCCCTTTGTGATTTCTTCATGTACAAGGCATAAAATGAGATGGTTCTTTGGGTAATTCTAATTTTTAGGCAATTAACTATGTTTGTATGATTCATATAAGTGTATTAGAGGTCACAAAATGGCTTGGTATGTGAATTTGCACAAAATCCTCTTTGGCATGAAAGTGAAAATTATGTGATTTTGGCCAACTTTGCCAAGCCATAACTTGAGTTCCATAATGAATTAGAACTTGTTCTTGTACTTTTTGAAAAGGGAATGATCCAATCTACAACTTTCATGACCAACAATTTTTCATTTGAAGCATTTTTGGTTGAGAAAGAGGAGGTTGAAGAACTTTCCCAAAATGGAAAGTTTCCATTACAAGTCATTTCCATTTTTGGCAACTTTTGGTTTAGCTCAATTTTATTCAAATTTGTGAACTTTCAAGCACTTCAATGATCAAATAAAGATCATATAACTTCAATTTTATGAAAAATACACTTTGGTTCCATTGGTAGGGGCCTCAGATACCCTGATTTTGCTCTGACTTACTCAAGAAGTTACCCAGTGAATAGATGACTTCCACAATGAATTTCTTCATCAAACTTGGGACAAATAATCCTTATAACATATTGAGACTATTAGAAAGAAGAATGACCAAAAAAGTTGGAGTTATGGCCTTTGAAACCAAAACCCTAATTTCAGGTCATCTGTGTAGTGAAACCCTAGCTCTGCTTCCATGACTTGCCAGTTCTTGTGATTTCTTGACTTCCTTGATCTTTGAGGGATATAATATGATTATTGAACATATATGGACCCTCTTGGAATGATTGGAGACCTTTGGAGTGGCTCAGATGGATCCTTGGATTGCTCAGATCACAAACCCTAGATGCAGATGAATTTGAACTATGCAGATGAAACAAAAATGCAATATGAGATGGTATGCTTATGCTAATGCAAAGATGAAAGATCACAAGCCATGGTGTGAACCTAGTGAGGGAAAATTTGGGGTGTTTACAGCTTCCCCTATTAAAGCATGAGTTAGCTGTGTAGGGTGTAAGCGCCTGGGTTAACAGACAAACAAGATAACTTGTGGTTGAATACCAAAGACAATCCAAATTTTGCACTCACTAGATAGAAGAAGAAAAGGGATATAAATTGTAAAAGAAAGTATAGTATGATTATAAAATGCGGACGATGGAGGACGAACATCGAGCAGAGGACGACTGCTGGGGACAAAACGGTAAGTAAAGCAATGACGGGGATGACCGACATACTGGGGAAATAAAGAGATCATAATGGGGACGGCCATCATGTAGGGAGATATGATTCTCTGGAGATTTAAAGGTAAATTCAATGATGGGGATGACCATCAGGTTTGCAAAGTAAGGTAAACAACGATGGGGACGGCCATCGGTTCAAAGAATAAATGAAATATTGATAAGTGACGGTCATCAAAGGTGAAGGACGATCACCTAGCTGGGGACGGCTGCTCTTTATCACAACATAGGACGAATGTCGGACAGAAAAGAGGTCGACAATGGGGACAACCATCGGATAAGCAGGATGAAGTACGATCACCTAGCAGGGTACGACTGCTCTCGGGGTTTATCATGACATAGGATGAATGTCAGATAACAAGATCAATGATGGGGACGACCATCGGATAAAATGATGAAGGAAGATCATCAAAAGGTGAAGGACGATCACCTAGCAGGGGATGGCTGCTAAATATCACAACATATGACGAATGTTGGATAGAAAGGGGTTCCAATAATGGAGACTCCGCTAGGGAAAGGGATGAGGGACAATCATTCAAAGGTGAAGGACGATCACCTGGTAGGGTACAGCTGCCGAAAGTATCGCAACATAGGACAAAAGTCGGATAGGAGAAAAGTTGCTCTGCTGGGGAGTGGTAGACACGGACGAGTGCTTACGGTTTCCAGAATAAAAGGTATAAGTGTTTGACAATGTGTATAGATTAAATATGCGGACAAGCAACCTTAAGACCATGATACGGACGAGTATCGGTAGAAACAAACACTGACGCATGTTCAGAGATGATGGTACGGACGAGTACCAACTTGTTAACAAAGAACACGGACGAGTGTCGAATCTGTGGGGAATAAGTGTATATATGAGATACAGACGAGTATCTGTATAAGTATGAGTAGGTATTGTGAAATATGAGCAAGACACGGACGAGTGTTAAGGGAGTGTATAGTATCTGTAATCACAGAAGATGTTTGTGGCTTATCTCTGCAGGGGAATGATATGACACGGACGAGTGTCAGAAAGGGTATATATGAACATGTATTTGTTGGAAAGTGAAAAGGGGATGCTTTGGCTTTCTGTGGGGAGATTGAGATGACACAGACGAGTGTCGAGAAGAACATGTTATGGACAAGTATTTGTACTTGAGGGTGCAAAGGGACGCTTTGGCTTTTATGTGCAAGGGATGTATTTTGTATATTGCTGAAGAGGTACTGTTGGTATTTACAGGTGACTGGCTCGAACCTGACTTGTGATCATGCAATATGTTTGATTTTTGCCGTAATGCTCCGTATTAAACGGAATGCTATGCTTTGTGGGGAAATATGGTGCGAATGCTATGATTATGCAAAAGAGAAACCGGTCCGAGATTCGGATCCCGCTGCTGTGGAGATCTCTGGCTGATCTGCTTGGGAAGAGTATCCCAGCTGGGGATGAGATCACTGGTAGATCTGATAAAATCTATGGCTCTGCTTGGGGAAGAAAAGATCACTGATAGACCTATCCTGTAAGGAGGAAACCCAGATGGGGATGAGGAGGCTTCCGTCACTTAGTTGTGTAAGAATTTCAGGCATTGCTCTTCTTGGAGAGGCTGGAACTCTGCGGGGAGATAGTTCTTTTAACTTTGCTGAGGATGAGAGATCCGACACTCTGTTTGGGGGGAGGATAGATTACTGAACGATCTTCCTATAGATATCTGTGGGGATCCCGACTGGGGATGAGGAGACTTTGACAATTCTGTTAGGGAAAACATTCCAGATACTGCTTGGAGGAGGTGTGCTGGGGAAATGATGCTTGGCATGCCCTATGGTTGGTATTTGAATACCTGCAACCTGTTAAGACAAAGACACACACAAGTGTCCCGAGGTATTCCTTACCAGATTCCGTCATAGGAGTTAGATATTCCTGAGAGTAAATACATTTCCTGCAAGCATTTATTAATAATGGCTCATTTGTTTTACGCAAATATTATATCATGGATACTGGACATTTTACAAACGAAACAAAAATGTAAGAAACGAGGTGTGACTGAAAATTCTGATTTTATTAATCTGGGTGCCCTGAATTGGCAAATACAGTCAAAGAAACAGATCCCCTGAAATGAGGAGATTGTTACAAATTGAGAAAAATTAAGAGTGCTGGCAATGTTGATGATGCTTCGGCGAGCTTCCTTTGCTATGACCCGTATGACCTTGACGTTCTTCTCATCTTGATTTCCGAAGAAGGTTGATTCTGACCGATGCTTTATCCTTTCGGGGCTTGCAGTGTTGTAAGTGATACAGCCGAATTCAGAATGTAGTTGTTCGCTTATTCCCTGATTTTACGTGGATTGCCCTTTCGGGTTTTCAATCCACCGGGATACCTATTTTTGCCTGAGCTGTCCAATGTGGCTTTTCAACTCAGCGGGTGTACATTTTTTTGATTTTTCCCTTATTTTTGCCCGAGTCTTTTATTCTGTTTTTGACTCGCCGGGATGCCCTATTTTTGCCTGGACTCACATTCTGTTTTTATGTCAAGCGGGTCATTTTATGCGAAGTATTTTTTAACTGCATCTGAATTCACAGGGGATAAGAAATCTTCACCATCCATAGTAGTGAAAATCAGTGCTCCACCAGAGAAAACCTTCTTTACTATGAATGGACCATCGTAGTTCGGAGTCCATTTGCCCCTGTGGTCTGTGTGAGGAGGGAGAAGTCTTTTCAGCACAAGATCTCCTACTTGGTATTCCCGAAGTTTGACTTTCTGATCGAATGCTTTCTTCATTATTTTCTGATATAGCTGCCCATGACAAATTGCAGCTAATCTCTTTTCTTCGATCAGATTCAATTGATTGTACCGAGATCGGACCCATTCTGCTTCATTCAACTTCACATCCATCAGTACCCGTAAGGAGGGTAATTCAACTTCAATAGGTAGGACTGCCTCCATACCATACACAAGCTAATACAGTGTTGCCCCAGTAGACGTTCTGATTGAGGTCCGATACCCATGCAAAGCAAACGGTAGCATCTCATACCAGTCTTTGTATGTAACCACTATCTTCTGCACAATCTTCTTAATATTCTTATTAGCTGCCTCAACAACGTCATTCATCTTTGGCCTGTAAGGAGAAGAGTTGTGATGTTGGATTTTGAAGTCCCGACACAGTTCTGCCATCATTTTGTTATTCAAGTTGGAACCATTATCAGTAATGATTCGCTCGGGTACTCCATATCGATAGATGATGTCTCTTTTTAGAAATTTGGCTACTACTTGTCTGGTGACGTTTGCATATGACGTTGCTTCGACCCATTTAGTGAAGTAGTCAATGGCTACCAAGATGAATCTGTGGCCATTTGAAGCAGTCGGTTCGATCTTTCCAATCATGTCAATGCCCCACATGGATAAGGGCCAAGGTGAAGACATTACATTCAAAGGATTCAGAGGCACATGCACTTTATCTGCATAAATCTGGCATTTATGGCATTTCCTGGTGTAGGCACAAAAATCTTCATCCATTGTGATCCAGTAGTAACCTGATCTTAACAATTTCTTTGCCATTGCATGTCCTCCAGCATGGGTACCGAAAGATCCTTCATGCACCTCGTGCATCAGTAAGTCTGCCGCTTTCTTATCAACACATCTGAGAAGAACCATATCAAAGTTTCTCTTGTATAATGAACCATCAGCGTTGAGGAAGAAACTACCAGCCAACCTTCTTAATGTATTCTTATCATTGGATGATGCCCCAGGTGGGTATGTTTGATCCTCCAAGAAGCATTTGATGTCATGGAACCAAGGCTTGTCATCTTTAGCAATGTCCACGGAGAATACGTACGCTGGTCGGTCCAGTATGGATACTGAAATTCGAGGCACAAAATTGGCAGTCTGAACCTTGATCATGGAGGAAATGGTGGCTAAAGCATCTGCGAACTGATTTTCGTCTCGAGGGATGTACTCAAGTTTGACTATTGTGAAGAAAGTCAATAATCTCCTCGTATAGTCACGGTACGTAATCAGATGCTCTTGGTGAGTGTACCATTTGCCGTTGGTCTGATTGATTACCAAAGCTGAATCTCTGAATACAGTTAAAGTCTTGATCCTAAGGTCAATGGCTTCCTCAAGACCCATGATACAGGCTTCGTATTCAGCTTCGTTGTTAGTGAATGCAAAGGTGAGTTTTGCCGAGAATGGCATATGAACTCCTTTAGGTGTAATGAGCACTACACCAACTCCTCGACCATTCATATTGACAGCCCCGTCAAACATCATTGTCCATTCTCTTCTGGGTCAGGCCCTTCAGTGTGAACAGGCTCTTCATGATCTTTTGCTTTCAAGAACATGATGTCTTCATCAGGGAAGTCAAATTTCATCGGTTGGTAATCATCAATGGGTTACTCAGCTAGATAGTCAGACAGTACACTGCCCTTGATGGCCTTTTGAGATGTGTACTGTATGTCATATTCTGTCAGAATCATTTGCCATCTTGCAACACTTCCGGTAAGTGCTGGATTCTCAAATATGTACTTGATTGGATCCATCTTTGAGATCAATAAAGTAGTGTGAGTCAACATATACTGTCTTAGTCGGCGAGCAGCCCATGCTAAAACACATCAAGTTTTCTCGAGCAGTGAATAACGTTGTTCATAGTCGGTAAACGTTTTGCTTAGGTAGTATATTGCATACTCTTTTCGACCAGACTCGTCATGCTGGCCCATCACACACCCCATTGACCCTTCTAATACTGTTAAGTACATTATTAGAGGTCTTCCTTCGACTAGAGGCATAAGAATTGGAGGTTCTTGTAGGTACTCCTTGATTTTGTCAAAAGCCTTCTGGAAATCTTCGTTCCACCTGACCGTTTGTTCCTTTCTTAATAATTTGAACATGGGCTCACAGGTAGCAGTGAGGTGAGATATGAACCTTGATATGTAGTTCAATCTACCTAAGAACCCCCGAACTTCCTTTTCAGTCCTAGGTGCAGACATCTCTTGAATGGATTTGACTTTGTCAGGATCAACTTCAATTCCTTTTTCACTTACAATGAATCCCAGCAGCTTACCGGAACGTACCCCGAATGTGCATTTATTGGGGTTTAGCTTCAACTGATACTTCCTCAGACGCTTGAACAACTTCAGCAGATTTATCAAATGGTCTTCTTTAGTGAGGGACTTGGCAATCATGTCATCCACGTAGCATTCAATTTCTCTGTGGATCATATCATGGAACAATGTTACCGTAGCCCGTTGATAAGTGGCACCGGCATTCTTCAGTCCAAAAGGCATTACCCTGTAACAGAAAATGCCCCAAGGTATGATGAAGGTCGTCTTCTCCATGTTGTAAACACCCCAAATTTGCCCTCACCCATTCACACCATGGCTTGTGATCATTTCATATGCATAAACACAATCATACCATCTCATATCACATTTTTGATTCACTGCATAGATTCAAAGTCATCTGCATCTAGGGTTTGTGACCTGAGCAATCCAAGAGCTTCTTGAGCCACTCCAAGAGTCATCAATCACTCCAAAGGGGTCTATGTGTGTTCAAGTATCATATCATATCTTCTCAAAGTCAAGAATGCCAAAGAATCACAAGAACTGGGATTTGTATGGATGCAGAGCCAGGTTTGACTGCAGATGACCTAAAATTAGGGTTTTGGTTTCAGAGGCCATAACTCCAATTTTTTTGGTCATTCTTGTTTCTATTGGTCTCTATATGGTATAGGGAGTGTGCATATCAATTTTCATGAAGAAATTCCATGGGGAAGTCATCTGATCAAGAGTTGACTTTCTGGACAAGTCAGTGCAAAATCAGGGCATCTGAGGCCCCCAATGACTCAACCAAGGGGTGATCTTCATCATTTTGAGTGTATTTGATCTTTATTTGGTCATGGGAGAAGGTTGAAGTTCACAAAATTCAAGAATTACAAGTTTTTGCAAAGTTGACTTTTTAGGGCATGGTTGACTTTTAATGAAATGTCATTTTATGCAACTTTTTCAACCCTTGCTTTTTGATCCAAAAATGCTTCAAATGGAAAAACTCTGGTCATGAAAGTTGTAGATTAGATCTTTCCCTTTTCAAAAAGTACAAGAACATGACCTAATTCATTTTGGATCAAAAGTTATGGTGTGTCAAAGTTGGCAAAAATCACTAATTTTCAAAATATGCACCAAATGGAAAACTTGCAAAAACTTTGTACCAAGGCATTTGTGACTTCAAATTCATGTCTAACCATCACACAAACATCACATGTACCCTAAAGTTCAGAATGGACTAAGGATTTCTCATGTTTCATGGCCTTGGGAGCAAGATACTTTCATGTGAACCAAAAGTGATCAAGTTGCAAAACCATCATGACACTTCCTACCACTTGTTGCCTTGGCTGCTGAACCAACCCTAGCCTTTCCCCTCACCATGCTGCGCCAGCCCACACACTTGTACTAGCCTAGAACACAACCCATGCCTCTCTTACACAAAGGTTGACAATTTGCAAAAGTGGCCATACCAATCAATAAAGGGCAGGTCACATCATCTGACCAATGAGATTTGTTTATGTGGAGAAAATGCCAGCCATTCCATACAACAAGCAAGCCTGAAGCAAGCCATAGCACAACATACACATTTTCACCCTCACTTGCAAAACCCTTCGAAACTGATCACACAGCTCACAAACACAAAAACAAACTTCATAGATCAACTCAACTCATCTTCCTGGTCACAAAGCATCCATCACCATAGCCTAAAACCTCCAGAATCCCAAATACGATTTCTCTCCCCCATTGAACAGAACCTGCTCAAACCTTCAAACCAGCCAGCATAAACTTCTTCTAAGCATCCAGACATCATCAAGGGGTCATAAGGAGTGGATTTCACAAAGAGGGGAGGTCAGAAAGTTGCAAGATTGAAAGCTTCGAAACTCAGGTAGCTCAAGAACATTTTTCCAGAAATCCTTTTTTAAGTTCTTAAGTTGTTATTCATGCTTCCCTGATCATAAATATATCATTGGTTTTGAAAATGGTGGAAAAATAAGGATGTAATCGTGTTCTGAAAGTCTTGCCCTAAAATTTTGTTTGTTTCGATTCATGAGTTTGAGGAAATATAAATGATGTTTGTGTTGGGGTTTTGATTCAGTGGGTTGTGGGAATCATTTATGTGTGTTTAGATTTCATTTTAGTTGCGTTTTGAGAGTTTTAGGAATTTTCAGGTGGGGTTCCCACCGGAGAAGACGACCGGAGGTCTTCTCCGGCCACCTGAAAATCATTAGGGTTTTAATCACGTCATTAAGGCAGTTTGAATCTGGTGCGTTAGATGCTTTGACTGGTTTGACTTCGCGCGCGTGTGAATGGTCCAGATGCACTCATTAAGCCCTAAACCTCAATTAATTAATTCATAAATCAGAATTAGGAAGTTTGAATTTCAGCCTTTGATCTGCGCGCGCAGTCAACAAATCTTTCCCCAGAATGAATCCTAGCCCTCCATTGCGCATACTTCCCTTTTATTTCATTTTTAATTCATTTCTTTTGTTTTATTTTGTCCAATTTATTTAAAATAGCAAAAATGTTTTAAAAATTATGAAACTTTTTGTCAAGAGTTTCATTAATTTTTAAAACACAAAAATATTTTTATTTTTATTTTTAGCATTAAAAAAGTATTTTTAAATATTTAAAAGTTTATTTTTAATTGATTAATGAAAATTAATTTATTAAAAATACTTTTAGGTATTTAAAAATCACCAAAAAATTCATGAAATGTTTTAAGACATTTAGAAACATTGTCCAACCTTCAAACCAAATTTCTTTTTAGATCTTGATGCATTTTGAGAATTTTTCATTGAATTAAAATCATTTTTATGCATTATTTTGATCCAAACTTCAAAAAATCATTTCTGCCTAACCCTAAAGAGTTGGACCTTGATTCTTTTTGCATTGCATTGTGTTTAGCATGTAGTTTGTGAGATTAAATGGCCATGATTTGATCTTTCATTTTCAATTTGTTTGATAATTTTCTTGTTAAGGAACCCCAAAACCCTAGAAGACTTAGGAACATCATATCTTGAGTTAGGTTAGGAGTTGAGACTACTCCTTTGGGCAGTGAGTTAGTATAGGATTAGGGATCTTTTGAGTGCATTTTCAATTTTTTATAATGTTGTTTGCTTCTGATTTTGGTTTGTGTTTGTTGTTTTGATCATAAACCCTAATTTGGGCTTCCATATGCATCCACCTTGCATTTTCTTGCATAACATGACTTGCCATGACATTCCATGCCTCCATTTGATTCATTTAACATCATAAGACATATTGAAATCATGTTTGATCATTGCATCTTTCATTTGCCATGATGTATGCCATATGCATCTCATAACTTTTCATGTATGATCATGTGTCTTAACTTGCTTCATTTGCATTCATAAGCTTGTATGATCATCTCCATGTATTGTCTCATGTTTGTATCACTTCATAGCATCATTATCATCATAAACATGCTTCTGGTTTTGATTTATATCATGTCATTCCATCTCATTTTGCATTGCATTGCATTTACTTTTCTAACTTTTCAGGTGGTAAGTGATTCTGAGAAGTGAATTTGCCTTCACTTCTCATAACTTCCCTTCATCTCTTTTATGCATCCATGCTGTATTTTTATATGTGTTTGAGTTTGAGCTTGCTCATTCTTCTTCTTCCCACTTTCTTTCTTCAAGTGACTTGACTTCTTAAATGAAGCAAGTTACTTTGCTTCTCTTGATCCTTTCATCTGCTTCCTGGTGGTTCCATTGAAGACTTCTTTTGAAAACCTCATAAACCTTAGGAACAACCAAGCATGACAATGATTAGGGTTTTGATTAGTCTCCCCTCTTAGTTTTACCTTTGTGTCTCTTTTGAGTCTTCTCTTCTCATCTCGTAATCAGGGACTAAACCCTAAAGGCTTTAAGGCTTTGTGATTAAGCTTATGCCTGCATCCTTCTCTTAGGATGGAGTGTATAACTTTAATCCTAAGTGTTAAACCCTTAATGTGTTTAAATCCCTTAATCAATTCACTTAATAATCATCAAGACACCACACTTGTAACTTGGGCCTTGCATTAGGGTTCTAATTCTTCCTTAATTGGTTAAGAAGGACTAACCCTAGTGTTAATGGACAAGTCCCCCTCAAGTTGTCTTACAAACCCTAAAAATCACTTCATCATCATACCATTAAATAAAATCCACTTAATAAAGGCTTTGTTTTGTCATGAGTTTAATCCCTAATCATGGATTAAGTTGAGGAGCATTCCTCAGCTTAAACATCCTCATCTATTATCCTTCTATTAGGATGGTGTAATGAGTCTGTTTAATCCCTGATTATGGCTTAACCTCATTACTTAACACTAAACAAAAACCACAAAAACATCTAATTAATCACAAGTAGGTTAATGATCTTAATCCTACATCAAAGGAGATTAAGTGTGAGAATCTGACTTCACACTTAAGGTACTCTCATTACCCCTAATCAGAGGGAAGATGTGATGAGTTTACTAACCCATTGGTTTAGGCTTAAGCTCATTAATTTATGACAAATTTTCAAAAGCAATAAAAGACTGAAAATTCAAAAACAAACAATAATCGTCTCCTCCGGGATTCTTTTCTCATCTCATTCACTCACAAACGAGAACTCGCTTCTTCCGTCTAATGCAAGACAGTTTGCACCTGAGCCAGACAGGTCATACACTTGAGCATAGACAAGTAAGCAGTTCACAAGTCAATTTATCTTTCAGTCTCTTTGGGTCGAACTACGGTGTTCTGACTTCCTCATTGCACGAGAGGATACGTAGGCATAACTTAACAGTTATCGAACAAAAGTCTCTGTATATTCCCCCTCCTCCAGCTTTATTCTTTTAGCCTCATGATCTTGAGCATTTCACTCCTGTTCCTACACTGACACTGTATATTATACACTTCACTTCTTTTACACTGACACCTGTACATCTTTTTCCAGCTCTCTTTATACACAAATTGCACTGACACTACCCCTTTAAAGCACAAATCTTTTAAGCGTGGATCCCGTCGAGTACGATGGACAATCTGGGTGCTAATACCTTCCCAGGTTGTAACCAACCCCCTTTCTCAGTCTCTCTGGTTCGCAACCGTCTTATCCGTGTCTTTCTAGGTCTATGCAGCATTGCCTTTCCCCCGGGATAAAAATGCCTAGCTGGCGACTCTATTCATCTCCAGTGAGTTCACGGCTGTGTGTCCTCATTGTCCCTCTCGCCGACCGTTCGCGTCTGTACCTTTATTTGGGCCATGTCCCATCTATCGGGAGCGACAGCTTGGCGACTCTGCTGGGGACCCTTATACTGCAACCAGGGCTTCTAGTTCTTTTTGTGGGTTCCTCCTAGCGCTTGATTGATTTGTGTTTACTGGGGTGTTATGTATTTATTTGTGTTTGTGTATTTGTATTTATTTTTGCTTTATGTACAGTTGCTTTACTGCTTTCTTTATTGCTTTACATATATCATACTGTCATGCTGTCTGGCTGGATCTGGTTTGTTTGCTTTGGTGGGTGGGGTTCTACTGAGAGTTAAGATCCTATACCTGGGATCTGAGTGACACCTAGGCTAGAGTGGTTCATATTCTTTCCCATTCCATCTCGGTCTGGTGCGGGAATATGAAACACGGTTCAGATATGGGTTTCTTCTTGAGAACTCTGTGTTGCAGATTTCCTGCAATGCTAGGGCTATCTGGGAAGCCTGCTAAGTCTGGATGACCTTTTAGTATTGACCTTCAGAAACTGAGGAGAATTAGAGGAGGAACTTTTATGGTTATTGTAAACATTGTACCTCCGGGTTAGAAGTGTTTACACTTCTCATAACTGATCCAAGTCTGAGGATCCTTGTTCTAGAACACCACCTGTGAGGGGGTTGGGCTGTTTGCAGGTTTGCAGGAACCCTTGGCCTCAGCATACCCTGTTACTTTGATTTGATTAAGAATACTCCATGTTGGAACAGTTCTTGTGATTCTATAACCCTGGACATGTGACTCTTTATTTGAGTCCCCCACCTTGGTTACTGGATTTATAGACCTCCATCTGGATTTCTTGAATATACCTGGGCTTATATCAGAGCATTTGATCGGATCCAGCTCAGTCACAAACCCTTGCATATCATTTGCATACATAATCATTGCATCATTTTGACATTTGCTTATTTGTGTTTCAGGGTATCCATCTTCATTTTTGGCTTAGGTTTTGACCCCATCATCAGTATTGACCTATCTTCATCAGCATCTGCTTCAGCTACCAGCTATCTACTTCAGTCACCTGCACCAGCCAATCAGTGGCCCATTCTTCAGTATCATCATCAGCACTTGTCTCTACTCAGTCTCAACATCATGGCACCTAAAAAGAGTAACATCACCTACCACTTCTTCCAGCCAGAGCTAGCTGACATCAGGAGGATTCGGACCCTGATCACCCCAGACCATATACCACTGTTCAGGGAACATTTTGGAGATATACTTGATATGGTTATGGATTTGGACCCTTCACAGAGGAGCTTGATTCACACCTGCCTTCAGTTTTATGATCCCCCACTGAGGTGTTTCACTTTTCAGGACTTTCAGCTGGGTCCTTTATTGGAAGAATACTCATCATTGGTTGGTATACCTATTAGGGGTGGAGTCCCTTTCAACCCTGAGATGGTCTTTCCAGGTAATGAAGAAGTAGCAAAGGCTTTGCATCTGGAGCCTGTTCTGATTGGGCAGCATATGACTTCTAAGGCTGGAATCCCTGGCCTGCATCTGGATTTCTTAATCTCTCAAGCTACCCTGAAAGCTTCTCTAGGAGAGTGGAAAGCAGTTTGTGCTTTGTTGGCCCTGAGCATATATGGGATCATATTATTTTCAGATGAGCCTAGATTCATTAGCAATAATGCAATCCATCTTTTCATCCTGAGGAACCCAGTGCCCACTTTATTGGGGGATCTATACTACTCAGTGCACCAAAGGAATGAAAAGCAGAGGGGAAGATTAGTGAGGTGTTGTGCTCCATTGTTCCATACTTGGCTTCTCAGGCATCTACCCAGGACAGATGCATTTTTGAATCCTCATCAGCAGAGAAACTGGGCTAGAAGACTCACTGCTCTAACTTCAGCTGATATCAGGTGGTGCACTCAAAGCACCAAGGGCAGGGATATCATCACCAGTTGTGGGCATTTCCCTAATGTACCCCTGATAGGAGTTAAGGGTAGTATTAATTACAACCCTCTGCTGTTCAAAAGACAACTGGGATATGCACTGGTCCACACTCCTAAGGCACAAGACTTGGTTGAGACTCTTTATTGTGAGAACAAGCCTAATCTGGCTATTGTTAGGCAGGCAGCCTGGGCCTGGGACAATGTTCAAACCAAGGGAGTAACCATTCTGGGGAGGTGCAACAATGTGGCATCAGCACAATATTATGAGTGGTCCCATGCCAGGGCTCAATTCTCTGGAATGCCCTTTACCATGGAGGATATGCCTGGACCATCCTCAGCACCACCCCCTGCCACTGTCAGTTTGGAGGAGTTTGAGAGCTTGAAAGAAAGAAATGAGAAGTTAACTCAGGCTTTGCAGAAGACCCTCCGGGAGAGGAGTGATGGTAGGATGGACATTGAGAGGTTGGAGAAGCTGAAAGTAGAGCATCTGGCTAAGATTGAGAAGTCTGAGGACTATATCAAGAAGTCTAGGGCTGGAGAACAAATTCTGAAGAATGCTTGCAAGGAAGCCCAGTTCCAGAAAGCCAGGACAGACTTGTATCTGAAGGAGAGTCAAGCTAGGTGGGTCAGGATCACCGAGGCTCGTACTCTAGAGGATAAGAGGGTCCAGGACAAGATAGAGCAACTGGAAGCTAATGCAAAAGAGCAGCAGGAAGCCCTGGCAGCAGCCCAGAGGGAGATATCAGAGCTGAAGATCAGAGCTGGAGTGAAGAGGTCAAAGGACCAAAGTCAGCACAAGAAGCTAACTGCAGCTGTTACTACCCGGAACCTCCTCATCAGGAATCTCACGGAGCGTCCGGCTGATCCGATGACCGAAGCACTTCTCAAGGAAGTTCGGGAGGACGAGTTTGGTCTTGGTGTTTGACCATTTGCTTGTTGTTGCTTTCATTCCATGTACTTTTATTTTCTTGTAATGTATTTTGACCCCTTCAGAGGGCTTGTATTTGTAAACAAACTATGTGCCATTTGCCTTTTGTAATATATGTATTAGTTTGTTCCATCCGAGTTTACTTCGAAAGCAACGTCAACAGCATCTTCAAGGGTCTGGAAGGGTCAAAACTGAATGCCAAGCCGGATACCTTGAAAACAAATAAGCATACTGCACTGCATGCTAACCCTTTGTTTGTTTTGTAGGTTTTTGTCTTATTGTTGCTAACTCTGTTGTGATGTTCAGGAACTATTGCTCGACGCCGGGTATTTCCCCTCAACCGTCCGCACCGTTATCCAACCCATAACAACCTTCCAGGCATACAAATGGATCAGGTACAACAGGACCTTGCAGACGTTAGAAATCAAATGGCAAACGAAAGATTGGAAATGAGAACGCAGATGACGCAGTTCATGGAAGTGATGAACAACATGGCTCAAAGCCAAGAAAGATTGAGAGCCATGGTGGAAAGGCAGAATCAAGAAGATCCACATATAGGGACTGCTGGCACCAGCAACAATGAAAGGGTCCAACCTCATGTCAACCCCCCTGTATTTGGACCCCATCTCCATCCAGAGGTTAATATTCCTGCAAATGTTCAAGGGACTGCCACTGCAGGCAGGGTACTGCAAGAAGACCCCCAGGAGGATCAGTTCACAGTAATGGGAGCTGGGGAAGAAGCTTATGACAGAAGGCTGGATGAGATAGCTGAGAAATTAAGATCCTTAGAGTCTCAAAACTCTTTGGGTTTTGACGTTATGGACATGGGCTTGGTAGACGGGGTCAGGATTCCCCATAAGTTTAAGCCTCCTTGTTTCGAAAAATACAACGGGACTTCATGCCCCCGAACCCATTTACAGTCATTTCTGGGGAGGTTGAAGGCCTACACCATGGACGAGAAGCTCTGGATGTTCTATTTCGAGGATAGCTTAACTGGAGCATCAAGGGAATGGTACTCTCATCTGACAAGAGCAACTATCAGGTGTTGGAAGGACCTGGCAGAGGCCTTTATCAGACAGTATCAATACAACTTAGATATGGAACCCAACAGGACCCTCCTAATGGGAATGTCACAGTCGTCAAGAGAAAGTTTCCGAGAGTACGCCCAGAGATGGAGGCAATTGGCTGCTGCTGTTCAGCCACCTATGTCAGAGAGGGAAATGGCAGATATGTTTATGAACACCCTCCAGGGAACATATATCGACAGGCTAGCTGCTTTCTCTTCCACTAGCTTTGCAGATGTTGTCATAGCTGGGGAGAGAATTGAGAGCCTGTTGAAGATGGGCAAGATTTCTGACAATGGTGCCAGCTCGTCCAGCAGTACAAGGAAGCCTTTTGCAGGCCCAAGAAGAACTGGCGAGACCAATGCCATCCACACCAACAGGGGCAGGCCCCAATATGTTCACAGGTCTGTAGCAGCAGTCACCATTCCCGCTCTAGCTCATCCACAACCAGCTTATCAACTTCCGCAGCAAAACTATCTGCAACAACCTCAGTACCATCAACAAACTCAGTATCCTCCAAGAAATTACAACAACACCAACAACAACAACCAGCAAAGGCCATTTCAGCAGAGGCCATCTCAAGCCAATAGGGTGATCGATCCGATCCCTATGCCATATGCTACACTATTGCCACAACTCCTGAAACTCAACCTAGTTGAGCTAAGGACGTTGGCACCTCCAGATCCTAATAGTCTACCCAGGAATTATGACTCCAACGCCAGATGTGCTTTTCACTCGAATGCACCTGGCCACAGTACAGAAAAGTGCAGAGCCTTGCACATGAAGGTACAAGACCTGGTGGACTCTAAGGCCCTGAATTTCGCACCACCACCCAATGTTAACAAAAACCCTATGCCACACCACGGAGGTCCCAGAATCAACGCTATTGAAGAAGACAAGCCGTCTTATTTAATAACCAATGTGGGTCAGATTCGGACACCGTTGGTGGAGATTAAGGCTCAGCTCCTCGAATGTCAAATGTTCCCGGGGTGTGAGTTAGGGTGTGCTTACTGCAATATTTCAGTAAATGGGTGTGATAACTTGAGGAATGGCATAAATGGCCTCATCCAGAGTAGCCAACTTCAAATCACCACATCATTTCCTACAAATCCAGCAACCTCATCAGCAACAATTCCAGTATCTCCTACAACTGCAACAACCATTGTTCCCGACAACTCTTCAGCTTCATCAACAAATGTTCCATCTGTCATTTCAACTGACCAATTATCAACAAATGTTCCTTCTACAATTTCAGCACCACTTCACTTTGAATCTCCTACAACAACAACATCCATCCTTCCAACAATGTCTCCTACAACATCAGCAACAAACAATGAAGATGTCTCAACCGTTACGATTTATTACGATCCAGAAAATAACTCTGCTTATAACTCACAAAGTGCTGCTCCCATTAGAGCACCAGTCACGATATATTACGATCCACAGACTATCACAATTCCTTCCGCAGCTGCAATCAGTCCAGTCACTATCACGGTGCCTGGACCAGTACCTTATGAAAGCAGTAATGCCATCCCATGGCATTACGGCTCGGACCTGTACTGCGAAGGACAAAAAATCACTTTTGAATCATCAACCCCTGCACCACAAATAGACAATGTGGGAGGAGGCGGAGGCTTCACTCGAAGCGGACGTCTCTTTGCTCCACAAATTCAGAGACCCACTGCCGAAGCGGAAGCTGCTGCCAAGGCAAAAGGGAAAAGCTTGGTGCAGGAAGAGCAAGTTGTTAAAGAAGCTTTGAAAACGCCCTTTGACCAAGAAGTTGATGAGTTCATGCGAATCATCAAGAAAAGTGATTACAAAATAGTGGATCAGCTTCATCAGACGCCTTCCAAGATCTCAATCCTATCATTGCTTATGTGCTCCGAAGCTCATCGGAATGCACTACTCAAAGTCTTGCACGCAGCTTATGTGCCTGAAGAGATCACCGTCAATCAGTTGGAGGCTGTAGTTGGAAATGTTAATGCTGGTCATGGACTAGGGTTCACCAACACTGACTTGACTACGGAAGGCCGCAACCATAACAAGGCTTTGCACATAACCATGGAATGTAAAGGTGTAGTCCTTTCCCATGTGCTGGTAGACACGGGGTCATCCCTCAACGTCTTACCCAAAAAAGCCCTTGTGAAGCTAGAGTATGACGGATTGACGTTAAGACCCAGCAACCTGGTGGTGAGAGCCTCTGGGAGATATTGAGTTGCCCATAACGATTGGCCCGCAAACTTTCAAAACGACCTTCTACGTGATGGATATACAGCCTGCCTACAGCTGTCTATTGGGTAGGCCATGGATTCACGCCGCTGGCGCCGTGACCTCAACCCTTCACCAGAAGTTAAAATTCGAGTGGGAGGGTCAAGTCGTTACAATCTGTGGAGAGGAGGATATTTTTGTCAGCCACCTGGCTACCTATAAATACATTGAGATGGATGGGGAGATCCATGAAACAATGAGTCAGGGGTTCGAGGCCTTGAACGTGAATGAAACTTCTGCCGTACCTGGAACTTCAATGACGTCATACCAACAAGCCCGGAAGGTTGTTGAAGAAGGAAATGCCCAAGGCTGGGGCAAGCTGTTACCGGTGGAGAAGAAAGAGGATAGATTTGGGTTGGGTTACAAACCAACTCAACAAGATCAAGCAGAGGCTGCAAAGGAGCCCAATTTTGTTAGTGGGGGGATGCTCACCCCTGATGCTGTCAACAATTTGGAAGACGAGCTGGAAGAAGATTGCAACCTGGAAAGCTGGATTCGTCCAAAGATCCCGGGGAGCAGTATCTCAAACTGGTCTTCCCAGGAAATTATAAGAGTTACTCATGCAGAGTAATTATTATTTCCTGTATTTTTATAGCATGCATCAAAGTCTTGCATCTTGCCCAAGGTGACAAGACTCATTTTGTAATCGGGACATCTGTACTTTTTGTGCAACAAGATTAATCAATGAAATATCAGACATCTTTTTGCAAACGAGTCTTTTTCTTTTCCGCTCACTGTTTTTCCATTTTTCTTTTTGTACAAAAAATAAATGGCAGTGTTTTCAAAATGACAACTTTATTTCACTTTTCTAAACAATATTAAAATCAAATCACTAAAATGAACAAACTGAACCCTTGCAGAGTGTGCCTTCCAGACAGCACCGACAACAGCACGGCTATGACTTCGTATGACTTTGACAATCCAATCAATCAAGCTGATGAAGGGGTTGAAGAAGAATATGAGCTTCTTGAAGAGCTAGCCAGGTTATTGAGACAAGAGGAAAAGGTTATTACTCCTCACCAGGAGGAGGTTGAAACGATCAATCTTGGTACAGATGAAGACGTGAAAGAAGTTAAAATCGGGGCCTGCTTACAAGACTCAGTGAAAAGACAACTGATTGACCTGCTTCAAGAGTATGTGGACGTGTTTGCTTGGTCTTATCAAGATATGCCAGGGTTGGATACCGACATTGTTGTGCACAAGCTGCCTTTGAGAGAAGAATGCCCGCCGGTTAAACAGAAACTCCGCCGTACTCGCCCGGACATGGCAATGAAAATCAAGGAAGAGGTACAAAAGCAATGGGACGCCGGGTTCCTTGCTGTAACTAGCTATCCACCGTGGGTTGCTAATATAGTACCTGTGCCTAAAAAGGACGGCAAAGTATGAATGTGTGTTGACTACCGGGATCTGAACAGAGCTAGCCCGAAAGATGATTTCCCTTTACCTCACATTGATGTATTGGTGGATAATACGGCTCAGTTCTCGGTATTCTCCTTCATGGATGGATTTTCAGGATACAATCAGATTAAAATGTCACCTGAAGACATGGAGAAGACAACCTTCATCACACCCTGGGGCACGTTCTGCTACAAGGTAATGCCATTTGGGCTCAAGAATGCCGGTGCGACGTATCAACGGGCTATGGTAACATTATTCCACGATATGATTCATAAAGAGATAGAATGTTATGTGGATGACATGATTGCCAAGTCCCTTACTGAAGAAGATCACCTGGTAAATCTGCTAAAGTTGTTCAAGCGTCTGAGGAAGTACCAACTAAAGTTAAACCCCAACAAATGCACATTCGGGGTGCAATCTGGTAAGCTGCTGGGTTTTATTGTGAGCAAAAAAGGGATTGAAGTTGACCCTGATAAAGTCAAAGCCATCCAAGAGATGCCTGCGCCGAAAACTGAAAAGGAAGTTCGAGGGTTCTTAGGTCGATTGAACTACATCTCACGGTTCATATCTCACCTTACAGCAACCTGTGAACCCTTGTTCAAACTACTAAGGAAAGAGCAAACGGTCAGGTGGAATGAAGACTGCCAGAAGGCTTTTGACAAGATCAAGGAATACCTACAAGAGCCTCCAATCCTTATGCCTCCAGTTGAAGGAAGACCTCTGATAATGTACTTGACAGTATTAGAAGAATCAATGGGGTGTGTGCTGGGCCAGCATGACGAGTTTGGTCGAAAAGAGTATGCAATATACTACCTAAGCAAAAAGTTTACTGACTGTGAACAACGTTATTCACTGCTCGAGAAAACTTGTTGTGCTTTAGCGTGGGCTTCTCGCCGACTAAGGCAGTATATGTTGACCCACACTACTTTATTGATCTCAAAGATGGACCCAGTCAAGTATATTTTCGAGAAGCCAGCGCTTACCGGGCGGGTTGCAAGATGGCAAATGATCCTCACAGAATATGACATCCAATACACATCTCAGAAAGCCATCAAGGGCAGTGTATTGTCTGAATATCTTGCTGAGCAACCCATTGATGATTACCAGCCTATGAGATTTGACTTCCCTGACGAAGACATCATGTTCATAAAAGCAAAAGATCATGAAGAGCCTGTTCACACTGAAGGGCCCGACCCGGAAGAAGAATGGACAATGATGTTTGACGGTGCTGTTAACATGAATGGTCGTGGTATTGGTGCAGTACTCATTACACCTAAAGGAGTTCACATGCCTTTCTCGGCAAAACTCACTTTCAACTGCACTAACAACGAAGCTGAATACGAAGCTTGTATTATGGGTCTTGAGGAAGCCATTGACCTCAGGATCAAGACATTGACTGTATTCGGAGATTCAGCTCTGGTATTCAATCAAACCAACGGCAAATGGTACACCCACCAGGATCATCTGATACCTTACAGGGATTATACAAGGAGGTTGTTGACTTTATTTACAACAGTCAAGCTTGAGTATATCCCTCAGGACGAGAATCAGTTCGCAGATGCTCTGGCTACCATTTCGTCCATGATCAAAGTTCAAGCTGCCAACTTTGTACCTCAGATCTCAGTGTCCAGACTTGACAGGCCAGCATATGTATTTGCAGCATATGTTGTTAAAGATGATAAGCCTTGGTTCCATGACATTAAGTGCTTCTTGGAGGATCAAACATACCCACCTGGGGCATCTTCCAATGATAAGAAGACTTTGAGAAGGCTTGCTGGTAGTTTCTTCTTGAACACTGATGGTTCCCTATACAAAAGGAACTTTGATATGGTACTCCTCAGATGCGTCGACAGGACGGAAGCAGATCTGCTAATGCATGAAGTGCACGAAGGCTCCTTTGGTACCCATGCTGGAGGGCATGCCATGGCCAAGAAGTTGTTAAGGTCGGGCTACTACTGGATCACAATGGATGCTGATTGTTGTGCCTATGCCAGAAAATGCCACAAATGCCAGATCTATGCAGATAAGGTGCATGTGCCTCCCAATCCTCTGAATGTGATGTCTTCACCTTGGCCCTTCGCTATGTGGGGCATTGACATGATTGGTAAGATCGAACCGACTGCTTTGAACGGCCACAGATTTATCCTGGTTGCCATTGATTATTTCACAAAGTGGGTTGAAGCAGCCTCCTATGCCAATGTTACAAGACAAGTGGTAGCCCGATTTCTGAAGAGAGATATCATCTGTCGATATGGAGTGCCCGAGCGAATCATTACTGATAATGGTTCTAACTTAAACAATAAAATGATGGCAGAGCTATGCCGGGACTTCAAGATTCAACACCACAATTCTTCTCCTTACAGGCCAAAGATGAATGGCGCTGTTGAGGCAGCTAATAAGAATATCAAGAAGATTGTGCAGAAGATGGTAGTCACTTACAAAGACTGGCATGAAATGCTACCGTTTGCCTTGCATGGGTACCGCACGTCAATCAGAACATCCACTGGAGCAACACCGTATCAACTTGTGTATGGTATGGAAGCAGTCCTACCGGTTGAAGTTGAATTACCCTCCCTACGGGTATTGATGGATGTTAAGCTGGACGAAGCAGAATGGGTTAGGTCCCGATACGAACAACTGAGTCTGATTGAAGAAAAAAGATTGGCTGCAATCTGTCATGGGCAGTTATATCAGAAAAGAATGAAGAGAGCCTTCGATCAGAAAGTCAGGCACCGAGAGTATCAAGTAGGAGATCTTGTGCTGAAGAGAATCCTCCCCCCTCATACAGACCACAGGGGCAAATGGACTCCAAATTATGAAGGACCATTCGTAGTAAAGAAAGTTTTCTCTGGTGGAGCACTGATGCTCAGCACCATGGATGGTGAAGATTTCTCGTCCCCTGTGAATTCAGATGCAGTTAAAAAATACTTCGCATAAAAAATGACCCGCTGGACATAAAAACAGAATGTAAGTCCAGGCAAAAATAGGGCATCCCGGCGAGTCAAAAACAGAATAAAAGACTCGGGCAAAAATAAGGGAAAATAAATAAAAAACGTACACCCGCTGAGCTGAAAAGCCGCATTGGACAGCTCAGGAAAAAATGGGTATCCCGATGGATTGAAAACCCGAAAGGGCGATCCATGCAAAATAGGGGAATAAGCGAACAACTGCATTCTGAATTCGTCTGTATCGTTTACAACTTGGTAAGCTTCGAAAGGATCAAGCTTCAATCAGAATCAGCCTTCTTCAGAAAGCAAGATGAGAAGAACGTCAAAAGTCATACGAGTCATAGCAAGAGAGGAAGCTCCTTAAAGCGTCATCAACATTGCCAGCATTTTATTTCTCAATTTGTAACAATCTCCTCATTTCAGGGGATTTGTTTCTTTGACTGTATCTCGCCAATTCAGGGCATATGAATTAATAAAATCAGATTTTCAGTCACGTCTCGTCTTGTACATTTTATTTGCAAAAAATGTCTGATGTCTAAAAGAAACTGATTGCATAGAATACAGATGTTTATCTTTAAATAAAGTCACATGCTTGCAGGAAATGTACTTACTCTCAGAAGTGCCTAACTCCTATGACGGAATCCAGTAAGGGATACCTCGGGATTATCTTGTGTGTTTCTCTATCTTTTTCAGGATTGCAGGTATCCAGAACGCAACTTGGGGCATGTAAGCTTCATCCCAGCAAGTTGGCAAATCAACACTCACACCGTCTTAGCACCCAAAGTGTGTCCTCCCCAGCTGAGTTGCCACTTATTACTTATCCCCACCAGAGTTGCCAGGCATCACAGAAGGCGCCCATATCCCCGGCTGAGTCAAGGATCCACTTCAACAGAATCCCTAGGGAGATCTTTCAGTGATTTCTCTTTCTCACCAGCCGAGTTGCCATCTCGCCCTCAGCCGAGTACAAAAGTCAGGGAACCATCTCCCCACAGAGCTTCAGCCTTTATCCAGAAGAGCAACGCATGAAGAACTCACAACAGAGTGAAGAAAGCTTCCACAAACCCCAGCTGGGTCCCCCATTACTGAGACGGGCCTATCAGTGACCCGAATCCCCAGGCAGATATCACTTAATGACAGATCTACCAATGATCTCACCCCCAGTTGGGATGTTCACTTCAACAGATCGATCGAAGATCTTCGTGGCAGCGGGATCCGAATCCCGGTTTGGTATCTTTGCATAATCATAGCATTCGCATCATACTCACCCGCAAAGCGTAGCATTCCGTTTTAATACGGAGCATTACGGCAAAAATCAAGCATATAGCATAATCATAAGCCATGTTTTGAATCAACACTTGTGAATAATGACAATCCGTCAATATACAGAATACTTCCCCCATATCCCCAACGGAGATTCCCCAGCAAAATCAGTTGCCTCACATTCACAAACACCAGTATATATACTCTCCTTGGCACCCGTCCGTGTCAATACTCCTTAGTAAAGTCACCCGAATACCCTGTACAAACAAAACCACTCGTATTACGGATACCTTTTGACACCCGTCTGTATCATAACCCCAGCAGAAAGCCAAAGACGTCCTCTTTGCACTCACATATACTTACATATAACAATCCTTTGACACCCGTCCGTGTCATATCCCCAGCGCAGTCACCTATACTTTGTATATCAGATACTTGTTTATACTACACTCTTCTCCTTTTGACACTCGTCCGTGTCACTCTCCCCAGCAGTTAAATACTCATCTATATACCAACCACTCTTATACAAATACTCGTCCATATCTTGTATATACCACTCATATCCCCTCATATTCGACACTAGTCCTTGTTCTTTGTTAACTCGTTGGTACTCGTCCGTACCATCATCTCAGAACATGCGTCAAGCGTTTGTTTCTACATGATACTCGTCCGTATCATAAGTCTTAAGGATGCTCGTCCGCATCTTTAATCCATACACTATGTCAAACACTTTTGTCTTCTTGAATATAGATGCTCGCCTGTGTCTATTATTCCCCAGAAGAATCCCTTCAGATTCAACACTCGTCCGTGTTCATTATTAACCAGTTGATACCCGTCCGTATCATCATCTCTGAACACGTGTCAGTATTTGCTTCTACCCGATACTCGTCCGTATCGTAGTCTTAGGGATGCTCGTCCGCATCTTTAATCTGTGCACAAACATCTAAACACTTACACCTTTTGTTTCTTGGATGTAAACACTCGTCCGTGTTTACTATTCCCCAGTAGATCGCCAACAAAGTAATTTTCCTTTTTATCTGACACTCGTCCTGTGTCATGATAAACCCTGAGAGCAGCCGTACCCTGCTAGGTGGTCGTCCTCCGCCTCTTGATGGTCGTCCTCCATCATGCTCATCCGATGGCCGTCCCCATCGTTGATATTTAGCAGCCGTCCCCTGCTAGGTGGTCGTCCTCCACCTTTTGATGATCGTCCTTCATCATCTCATCCAATGGCCGTCCCCATTGTTGATTTTGGTTATCTGGCATTCGTCCTATGTCATGACAAACCTTGAGAGCAGCCGTCCCCTGCTAGGTGGTCGTCCTCCACCTCTTGATGGTCGTCCTCCATCATGCTCATCCGATGGCCGTCCCCATCGTTGACCTTTTATCCGGCATTCGTCCTATGTCGCGATATTTTCGGCAGCCGTACCCTGCCAGGTGGTCGTCCTCCACCTTAGATGACCGTCCCTCATCTTAACCCAACAGAGCAGCCGTCCCCTGCTAGGTGATCGTCCTTCACCTTTGATGATCGTACCTCATCATCTGTTTATTTCATTTATTCTTTAACCCGATGGCCGTCCCCGTCGTGGTCCCTTTTCAGTTTAGCCCGATGGTCGTCCCCATCGTTGGTTACTTTACTATATGAACTTGATGGCCGTCCCCGTCATGTTTCATTAATCTCCAGAAAATTTTACAGCTTTACTTGATGGCCGTCCCCATCATAATTCTTTTATCCCCAGCATGTCGGCCGTCCCCGTCATTGCTTTATTTTCCGCACTTTTCCCAGCATGTCGGCCGTCCCCGGCATTGCTCTTTACCCAGCAGTCGTCCTCTGCTCGACGGTCGTCCTCCGTCGCCCACACTTTACAATATACTTTATTTTCTTTTACAATCTATATCCCTTTTCTTCTTCATTCTGTGAGTGCAAATTTTGGACTGTCTTTGGTATTCAACCACAAGTTATCTTGTTTGCCTGTTAAGCCGTTGCTTACATCCTGCACAGCTAACTCATGTTTGAATAGGGGCAGCTGTAAACACCCCAAATTTGCCCTCACCCATTCACACCATGGCTTGTGATCATTTCATATGCATAAACACAATCATACCATCTCATATCACATTTTTGATTCACTGCATAGATTCAAAGTCATCTGCATCTAGGGTTTGTGACCTGAGCAATCCAAGAGCTTCTTGAGCCACTCCAAGAGTCATCAATCACTCCAAAGGGGTCTATGTGTGTTCAAGTATCATATCATATCTTCTCAAAGTCAAGAATGCCAAAGAATCACAAGAACTGGGATTTGTATGGATGCAGAGCCAGGTTTGACTGCAGATGACCTAAAATTAGGGTTTTGGTTTCAGAGGCCATAACTCCAATTTTTTTGGTCATTCTTGTTTCTATTGGTCTCTATATGGTATAGGGAGTGTGCATATCAATTTTCATGAAGAAATTCCATGGGGAAGTCATCTGATCAAGAGTTGACTTTCTGGACAAGTCAGTGCAAAATCAGGGCATCTGAGGCCCCCAATGACTCAACCAAGGGGTGATCTTCATCATTTTGAGTGTATTTGATATTTATTTGGTCATGGGAGAAGGTTGAAGTTCACAAAATTCAAGAATTACAAGTTTTTGCAAAGTTGACTTTTTAGGGCATGGTTGACTTTTAATGAAATGTCATTTTATGCAACTTTTTCAACCCTTGCTTTTTGATCCAAAAATGCTTCAAATGGAAAAACTCTGGTCATGAAAGTTGTAGATTAGATCTTTCCCTTTTCAAAAAGTACAAGAACATGACCTAATTCATTTTGGATCAAAAGTTATGGTGTGTCAAAGTTGGCAAAAATCACTAATTTTCAAAATATGCACCAAATGGAAAACTTGCAAAAACTTTGTACCAAGGCATTTGTGACTTCAAATTCATGTCTAACCATCACACAAACATCACATGTACCCTAAAGTTCAGAATGGACTAAGGATTTCTCATGTTTCATGGCCTTGGGAGCAAGATACTTTCATGTGAACCAAAAGTGATCAAGTTGCAAAACCATCATGACACTTCCTACCACTTGTTGCCTTGGCTGCTGAACCAACCCTAGCCTTTCCCCTCACCATGCTGCGCCAGCCCACACACTTGTACTAGCCTAGAACACAACCCATGCCTCTCTTACACAAAGGTTGACAATTTGCAAAAGTGGCCATACCAATCAATAAAGGGCAGGTCACATCATCTGACCAATGAGATTTGTTTATGTGGAGAAAATGCCAGCCATTCCATACAACAAGCAAGCCTGAAGCAAGCCATAGAACAACATACACATTTTCACCCTCACTTGCAAAACCCTTCGAAACTGATCACACAGCTCACAAACACAAAAACAAACTTCATAGATCAACTCAACTCATCTTCCTGGTCACAAAGCATCCATCACCATAGCCTAAAACCTCCAGAATCCCAAATACGATTTCTCTCCCCCATTGAACAGAACCTGCTCAAACCTTCAAACCAGCCAGCATAAACTTCTTCTAAGCATCCAGACATCATCAAGGGGTCATAAGGAGTGGATTTCACAAAGAGGGGAGGTCAGAAAGTTGCAAGATTGAAAGCTTCGAAACTCAGGTAGCTCAAGAACATTTTTCCAGAAATCCTTTTTTAAGTTCTTAAGTTGTTATTCATGCTTCCCTGATCATAAATATATCATTGGTTTTGAAAATGGTGGAAAAATAAGGATGTAATCGTGTTCTGAAAGTCTTGCCCTAAAATTTTGTTTGTTTCGATTCATGAGTTTGAGGAAATATAAATGATGTTTGTGTTGGGGTTTTGATTCAGTGGGTTGTGGGAATCATTTATGTGTGTTTAGATTTCATTTTAGTTGCGTTTTGAGAGTTTTAGGAATTTTCAGGTGGGGTTCCCACCGGAGAAGACGACCGGAGGTCTTCTCCGGCCACCTGAAAATCATTAGGGTTTTAATCACGTCATTAAGGCAGTTTGAATCTGGTGCGTTAGATACTTTGACTGGTTTGACTTCGCGCGCGTGTGAATGGTCCAGATGCACTCATTAAGCCCTAAACCTCAATTAATTAATTCATAAATCAGAATTAGGAAGTTTGAATTTCAGCCTTTGATCTGCGCGCGCAGTCAACAAATCTTTCCCCAGAATGAATCCTAGCCCTCCATTGCGCATACTTCCCTTTTATTTCATTTTTAATTCATTTCTTTTGTTTTATTTTGTCCAATTTATTTAAAATAGCAAAAATGTTTTAAAAATTATGAAACTTTTTGTCAAGAGTTTCATTAATTTTTAAAACACAAAAATATTTTTATTTTTATTTTTAGCATTAAAAAAGTATTTTTAAATATTTAAAAGTTTATTTTTAATTGATTAATGAAAATTAATTTATTAAAAATACTTTTAGGTATTTAAAAATCACCAAAAAATTCATGAAATGTTTTAAGACATTTAGAAACATTGTCCAACCTTCAAACCAAATTTCTTTTTAGATCTTGATGCATTTTGAGAATTTTTCATTGAATTAAAATCATTTTTATGCATTATTTTGATCCAAACTTCAAAAAATCATTTCTGCCTAACCCTAAAGAGTTGGACCTTGATTCTTTTTGCATTGCATTGTGTTTAGCATGTAGTTTGTGAGATTAAATGGCCATGATTTGATCTTTCATTTTCAATTTGTTTGATAATTTTCTTGTTAAGGAACCCCAAAACCCTAGAAGACTTAAGAACATCATATCTTGAGTTAGGTTAGGAGTTGAGACTACTCCTTTGGGCAGTGAGTTAGTATAGGATTAGGGATCTTTTGAGTGCATTTTCAATTTTTTATAATGTTGTTTGCTTCTGATTTTGGTTTGTGTTTGTTGTTTTGATCATAAACCCTAATTTGGGCTTCCATATGCATCCACCTTGCATTTTCTTGCATAACATGACTTGCCATGACATTACATGCCTCCATTTGATTCATTTAACATCATAAGACATATTGAAATCATGTTTGATCATTGCATCTTTCATTTGCCATGATGTATGCCATATGCATCTCATAACTTTTCATGTATGATCATGTGTCTTAACTTGCTTCATTTGCATTCATAAGCTTGTATGATCATCTCCATGTATTGTCTCATGTTTGTATCACTTCATAGCATCATTATCATCATAAACATGCTTCTGGTTTTGATTTATATCATGTCATTCCATCTCATTTTGCATTGCATTGCATTTACTTTTCTAACTTTTCAGGTGGTAAGTGATTCTGAGAAGTGAATTTGCCTTCACTTCTCATAACTTCCCTTCATCTCTTTTATGCATCCATGCTGTATTTTTATATGTGTTTGAGTTTGAGCTTGCTCATTCTTCTTCTTCCCACTTTCTTTCTTCAAGTGACTTGACTTCTTAAATGAAGCAAGTTACTTTGCTTCTCTTGATCCTTTCATCTGCTTCCTGGTGGTTCCATTGAAGACTTCTTTTGAAAACCTCATAAACCTTAGGAACAACCAAGCATGACAATGATTAGGGTTTTGATTAGTCTCCCCTCTTAGTTTTACCTTTGTGTCTCTTTTGAGTCTTCTCTTCTCATCTCGTAATCAGGGACTAAACCCTAAAGGCTTTAAGGCTTTGTGATTAAGCTTATGCCTGCATCCTTCTCTTAGGATGGAGTGTATAACTTTAATCCTAAGTGTTAAACCCTTAATGTGTTTAAATCCCTTAATCAATTCACTTAATAATCATCAAGACACCACACTTGTAACTTGGGCCTTTCATTAGGGTTCTAATTCTTCCTTAATTGGTTAAGAAGGACTAACCCTAGTGTTAATGGACAAGTCCCCCTCAAGTTGTCTTACAAACCCTAAAAATCACTTCATCATCATACCATTAAATAAAATCCACTTAATAAAGGCTTTGTTTTGTCATGAGTTTAATCCCTAATCATGGATTAAGTTGAGGAGCATTCCTCAGCTTAAACATCCTCATCTATTATCCTTCTATTAGGATGGTGTAATGAGTCTGTTTAATCCCTGATTATGGCTTAACCTCATTACTTAACACTAAACAAAAACCACAAAAACATCTAATTAATCACAAGTAGGTTAATGATCTTAATCCTACATCAAAGGAGATTAAGTGTGAGAATCTGACTTCACACTTAAGGTACTCTCATTACCCCTAATCAGAGGGAAGATGTGATGAGTTTACTAACCCATTGGTTTAGGCTTAAGCTCATTAATTTATGACAAATTTTCAAAAGCAATAAAAGACTGAAAATTCAAAAACAAACAATAATCGTCTCCTCCGGGATTCTTTTCTCATCTCATTCACTCACAAACGAGAACTCGCTTCTTCCGTCTAATGCAAGACAGTTTGCACCTGAGCCAGACAGGTCATACACTTGAGCATAGACAAGTAAGCAGTTCACAAGTCAATTTATCTTTCAGTCTCTTTGGGTCGAACTACGGTGTTCTGACTTCCTCATTGCACGAGAGGATACGTAGGCATAACTTAACAGTTATCGAACAAAAGTCTCTGTATATTCCCCCTCCTCCAGCTTTATTCTTTTAGCCTCATGATCTTGAGCATTTCACTCCTGTTCCTACACTGACACTGTATATTATACACTTCACTTCTTTTACACTGACACCTGTACATCTTTTTCCAGCTCTCTTTATACACAAATTGCACTGACACTACCCCTTTAAAGCACAAATCTTTTAAGCGTGGATCCCGTCGAGTACGACGGACAATCTGGGTGCTAATACCTTCCCAGGTTGTAACCAACCCCCTTTCTCAGTCTCTCTGGTTCGCAACCGTCTTATCCGTGTCTTTCTAGGTCTATGCAGCATTGCCTTTCCCCCGGGATAAAAATGCCTAGCTGGAGACTCTATTCATCTCCAGTGAGTTCACGGCTGTGTGTCCTCATTGTCCCTCTCGCCGACCGTTCGCGTCTGTACCTTTATTTGGGCCATGTCCCATCTATCGGGAGCGACACATGTCTTCGGGCGACATCCTAATCTGATTATACCCTGAAAAACTATCCATGAAGGAAAATACCGAGAACTGAGTTGTGTTGTCGACCAATACATCAATGTGAGGTAATGGGAACTCATCCTTCGGGCTATCTCTATTCGGATCCCGGTAATACACACACATCCTTACTTTGTCGTATCCGGGCGAGTACGGCGTAGCTTCTGTTTCATTGGAGGACAATCTTCCTTCAAAGGCAGCTTGTGCATAACAATGTCCGTATCTAGACCTGGCATGTCTTGATAGGACCAAGCAAAGACGTCAACGTATTCTCTAAGCATATCAATGAGTTGTTCCTTCACTGAATCCTACAGACCGGCCCCAATCTTCACTTCTTTCAAGTCTTCTTCGGTACCAATATTAACTATTTCAACCTCCTCCTGATGAGGAGTAATCTCTTTCTCTTCTTGCCTCAACAACCTGGATAACTCTTCAGGTAACTCATAGTCTTCTTCAACCCCTTCATCAGCTTGATTAATCGGATTGTCGAAGTCATACAAGGTCATAGCAGTGCTGTTGTCGGTGCAATCTGGAGGATAATCTCTGCAAGGGTTGAGATTTGTTCGTTTTAGTGATCAGTTTTTAATCTTGTTTAGAAAAAGTGAAAATGAAGTTACTTATTTTGAAAACATTGCCATTTTATGGTTTTATACAAAAGTGAAAAAAATGAAAAGACAGTGAGCAAAAAAGAGGCTCGTTTGCAAAAGATGTTCGATATTAATTGATTAATCCATTTGCACAAAATTACAATATGGCCCTATTACAAAATGAGTTCTGACACCTTGGGCAAGATGCAGGACTTGATGCATGCTAAAAAGATAGGAAATAATAATTACTCTGCAGGAGTAACCCTTATAATTTCCTGGGAAGACCAGTTAAGGACTCGGTTCCCCGGGATCCTTGGACGTATCCAACTCTCCAGGTTGCGGTCGCTTTCCTCCTAGTCTTCCAGACTATTGATAACATCTGGGGTGAGCATCCCCCCACTGACAAATTTGGGCTCCTTGGAAGCCTCTGATTGATCTTGTCAGAATGGTCTGTAACCCAAACCGAATCTATCTTCCTTCTTTTCCACTGGCAGCAACTTTCCCCAGCCTTGAGCAGTACCTTCTTCAACAACCTTCTGGGCTTGCTGATAAGAGATGATTGAAGTACCCATCCTGTCTTCCTGAGATGCAACCAATACTCCAGTAGCCTCATTAACATTTAGGGCCTCAAACCCTTGGCTCATTGTCTCATGGATTTCACCATCCATCTCAATATACTTGTACGTAGCCAGCTGACTAACAAATATGTCTTCCTCACCACAGATGGTGATAATCTGTCCTTCTAATTCATACTTTAGTTTCTGGTGATGGGTCGACGTTACTGCGCCTGCAGCGTGAATCCAGGGTCGACCTAGCAAACAGCTGTAAGCAGGCTGTATGTCCATCACATCGAAAACGGTCTTGAAGACTTGTGGACCGATTATCACTAGCAACTCCACCTCTCCAAGGACAGATCTTTTGGAGCCATCAAAAGCCCCGACCACAAGGTTACTTGGCCGGAGAGCTATCCCATCATACTCGAGCTTTACAAGGGCTTTCTTGGGTAAGACGTTGAGTGAGGATCCAGTGTCTACCAGAACATGAGATAGTACAGCTCCTTTGCACTCCAGGGTTATGTGCAAGGCTTTATTGTGGAGACGTCCTTCTGTTGTTAAATCAGCATCAGTGAAACCTAGCCCATGGCTAGTATTGACATTTGACACCACTGTTTCCAGCTGATTTACAGTAATCTCTTCTGGCACGTAGGCAGCGTGCAGAACTTTGAGTAGTGCATCCCGATGGGCTTCGGAACACAACAACAGTGATAGGATTGAGATCTTTGAAGGAGTCTGGTGGAGCTGGTCCACAACTTTGTAGTCACTTCTTTTAATAATTCTCATAAACTCATCCACATCTTGATCGAAGGATGACTTATGAGCTTCTTTGGGTGCAGATTCTTCTGGTATCACACTCTTCCCTTTGGCTCTGGTAGTAGCCTCTACCTTAGTGTTGATTCTAGGGATTTGTGATGCAAAGAGACGTCCGCTTCGGGTGAAGCCTCCGCCTCCCCCAACATTATCCACTTGGGGAGTGAGAACTGGAAAATCAAGAAGGACCTTCTCTCTGTTGTAGTATAGATCAGCACCATAATGCCATGGTATAACACCGTCTTTATCATATGGGATTGGCCCGGGCACCGTGATGGTGACTGGGCTTACTGCAGCAGATGTTGGGACTGTAATAGCCCGTGGATCATAGAAAATAGTAACAGGACCTCTGGTGGATGTTGGTGGAGGTGAATTGAAGCTTTGTTGAGACTGTTGTTGACTTTTTTGAAAGTTGCTGGAGTTCGGGACCGTTGCCGGGTCATAGCAAATTGTGACAGTGGAAACATCATTGTTGGTTGTTGAAGTTATAGTAGTTGGTGCAAATGAATTGCTGTGTGTTGAAGTGACATATGGAATGATTGTTGAAGTTGTAGCTGAATCGGTTGGAACAATGGTTGCTGCATTTGTAGAAGAAACACTTGGAAAGATGGTTGTTGCATTTGTAGAAGAATCACTTTTTGTTGACAAAAGAGTTGTTGGTGTTATAAAAGCTGTGGTTGTAATTTGCAGAATTCCTTCTCTGATCAAGCCATTAATGCCTTCCCTCAAGCTGGCACACCCGTTCTCAGAAAGTTTGCATAATTCGCAACAGGCCTCACAACCTGGAAACACTTGGCATTTTAAAAAGCTGGGCTTTAACCTCTGCCAGGGGTGTTTGAATGCATGCAATGTCTTCTATTAAACTCACAGGTGAGCCATCCTCTACAACATTAATCCTTGGCCAACTGTGGCTTGGCATAGGATTTTTCATCACATTTGGAGGAGGTGCAAAGTTCAGGGATTTTGAATCTACCAGATCCTGAACCTTCATATGCAGGGCTCTGCATTTTTCCTTAGAGTGGCCAGGTGCATTGGAATGAAAAGCACACCTAGCATTGGCATCATAGTTCCTTGGAAGGTTTTGAGGATCAGGTGGAGACAATGTCCTCAACTCAACAAGATTGAGCTTTAGGAGTTGTGGCAGCAGTGTAGCATATGGCATAGGAATGGGGTCAATCACTCAGTTGACCTGAGATGGCCGCTGTTGAAACGGGCGTTGTTGTTGATTGTTGTTATTGTTGTATGATCTTTGTTGCGGAAACTGTTGTTGTTGCGGAAAGTGCTGTGGTTGTTGAGTATACTGAGAAGGTGGAGTGGGGATAGTAACAGCAGCAACTGTTCTGGGCATGTATTGGGGTCTCCCTCTTCCCATGTGCACAGAATTTGTCTCACAAGATCGACGGGGCCCGCAAATGGTTTTCTTGTACTGCTGGAACTGGCACCGTTATCGGAGATCTTTCTCATCCTTAATAGGCTCTCTATCCTTTCCCCGGCTATCACCACATCTGCAAAGCTGGTAGAAGAAAAAGCAGCCAATCTATCAATGTAAGTTCCTTGAAGAGTATTCATGAACATGTCCGTCATTTCCCTTTCAGACATGGGAGGTTGAACTGCAGCAGCAAGTTGCCTCCATCTTTGGGCATATTCCCTGAAGCTTTCACGGGAAGATTGAGACATCCCCATTAGGAGGGTCCTGTTTGGGGCCATGTCCAAGTTATACTGATACTGACGGATAAAGGCTTTAGCTAAGTCTTTCCAGTTCCTTACCGTGGCTCTAGTCAAATGGGAATACCATTCTCGGGATGCCCCTGTTAGACTATCCTCGAAGTAAAACATCCACAGCTTCTCGTCCATGGTGTATGCTTTTAATCTCCCCAAGAATGATTGAAGGTGGGTGCGTAGGCAGGATGTGCCATTATACCTTTCAAAACACGGGGGCTTGAACTTGTGAGGAATTCTCACCCCTTCCACCAGTCCCATGTCCATTACATCAAACCCTAGGGAATTCTGGGATTCAAGAGACCTTAGCTTCTCCGTAATTTCATCCAGCCTACGGTCGTAAACTTCGTCCCCAACCCCAACAACTGTAAACTGCTCTTCTTGAGGATCCTCTTGCAAGATCCTACCTCCAGCAGTGTTACCCTGAGTATTCCTTATGGCATTAACTTCTGGGTTTAGATGAGGCCCAAACTCTGGTGGATCAATGCGAGGTTGCACGTGATCGTTGTTACTGGTACCTCCTGTACCTGGATGGTGTTCTTCAGGAGTTTGTCTCTCCACCAACTCCCTCAATCTTTCATGGCTCTGAGCTAAGCCATTCATTACAGTCATGAATTGGGTCATCTGATTCCTCATCTCAACCCTCTCATTAGCCATTTGGGTCCTCACTTCATTCAAGTCTTGCTGAACTTGATCAATCTGAATTCCCGGAAGGTTGTTTCTTGTCGGGTACCGGTGTATTCTGTTGACAGGGAACACTCTTCTGCGAGCAATGTTTCCTGAAACCACAACAAAGTGAGAAACAACAATAAAACAAAAACCTACAAACAAAGAAAATGTTAGTATGCAATGCAGGATGCCTATTTGTCTTCCAAGGGTATCCGGTTTGGTTCTTTGGTTTTGACCTTTCCAGACCTTTAGGAAATGCTGATGATGTTGTAGAGATAGATAAAGCCCACCAATAATACAAACTGATATATTACAAAGAGTGAAAATACATAGTCTGATTACAATACATGCCCATGATGGGTCAAAATACAACAACAAAAGAAAAAGTACAACAAAAGAAAAGTACAAGCAAAAGACTCAAACATCCAATCCGAAATCATCTTCTCTGACTTCCTTCAGGAGGGCCTCAGTCACTGGACCCACTGGGTGCTCTGTAGTAGTCCTGATGAGGAGGTTCTTGGTAGAAATGGAACTGGTTAACTTCTTATGCTTGTCCTGATCCTTTGACCTCTTCAACCCTGCCCGAAGTTTCAATTCAGATATCTCTCTCTGAGCTGCCAACAAAGCCTCCTGATGCTTCTTTTCACTAGCCTCCAACTGCTCTATCTTAGCCTGAGTCCTTTGGTCTTCTTGTGCACGGGCTTCAGTGATCCTGATCCACCTAGCCTGGCTCTCCTCCAAATAATGCTCTGCCCTAGCCTTGTGAGTCTGTGCTTCCTTGCAAGCATTCTTCAACACTAACTCCCCTGCCCTTGCCTTCCTGATATAGTCATCAGTCTTCTCAATCTTGGTCAAATGCTCAATCCGGAGCCTTTACAATCTCTCATTATCTAGAAGGCTGTCATTTCTCTCCCATAGAGTCTTCTTTAAGGCTTAAGATAGCTAAGTATTCCTTTCCTTCAGCTTTTCAAACTCTTCCAGACTGACAGTAGCTGTAGGTTGTACTGTAGGAGGTCCATGTGCATCTTCCAAAGTAAATGGCATCCGGGTGATCTGAGCTATGGTACGAGACCAATCAGAATACTGTGCTAAAGCAATGTTGTTGCACTTGCCAAGGATGGTTGTTCCCTTGGTCTGAATGTTATCCCAAGCCCAGACAGCTTGTCTGACAACAGCAGAGTTGGGTTGGATTTCACAGTAAAGAGTTTCAGCGAAATCTTGTCCTCTGGGAGGATGAACCAAAGCATATCCCAATTGTCTCTTAAATAGTGAAGGGTTGTAGTTGATGCAACCTTTCACCCCTATCAAAGGCACATTAGGATATTACCCACAGCTAGTAATAATGTCCTTGCCCTTGGTGCTCTGAGTGCACCATCTGATGTCATCTGATGTCAAGGCAATGAACCTCTTAGCCCAATTCTTCTGCTGGTGAGGGTTCAAGAAGGTGTCTGACTTTGGCAAGTGTCTTAGCAGCCAAGAGTAATAAAGAGGAGCACAACATCTGACCAGTCTTCCTCTTTGCTTCTCATTCCTCTGATGTACTGAGTAGTAGAAGTCCCCAAGCAAGGTAGGAACTGGATTCCTCAGTAAGAACAGGTGAATGGAATTCTTGCTCACAAATTTTGGCTCATCTGCAAACAAGATAACCCCATATATACTGAGGGCTAGGAGTGCACAGACAGCCTTCCATTCTCCTATTGCAGCATGCAGGGTAGCCTGGGAGATCAAGAAGTCTAGGTGGAGGCCTGGAACCCCAGCCTTGGTTGTCATGTTCTGATCAATGAGGGAAGGCTCCAAACGCAATGCCCTGGCTATGTCTTCATTTCTGGGAGCAACCATCTCAGGGTTGAAAGGAATCCCTCTCCTGATAGGAACTCCTAACAACATGGAAAATTCTTCTAACAGAGGTCCCAACTGGAAATCAGGGAAAGTGAAGCATCTGAGTGGAGGATCATAAAACTACAAGCAAGTATGGATCATGCTCCTCTGAGATGCAACTAAATCCATGACCATGTCTAAAATTGCTCTATAATGCTCTCTGAATAGTGGGACATGGTCAGGGGTAATGAGGGACTGGACCTGCCTGATGCCAGTCAGGGTGGGCTCAAAGAAGTGGTATGTGATGTTGCTCTTCCTGGAAGTGTCCATGATGATGATGGATGTTGGTGAAGAAGCTGAGATAAATCCTGATGAAGACTACTGAATGAGATGCTGGAGATGGGTCTCATATAAAGATAGCTGGAGGAGAATCACTGACAAACTAATGAAGGTGCTAGAGAAGATAACTGGAGCAGTCTGAGCAACAAAAGGGGTCAAAAGCAAACCAAATGCAATATGATGGATACCCTGTAAAACAAATAAGCAAATGTTAAATGATGCAAAAATGATGTATGCAAATGATATGCAAAGGGTTTGTGATCAAGTGCCGGATCTGTTCATCTGCCTTGGTAAAAGTCCATGTATGTTCATAAGTCCGGATGGAGGCTTAGAAATCCAGTAACCAGGTGGGGGACTCAAATAAAGAGTCACAAGTCCAGGGTAATCACAAGAACTGTCCAAAGTGATGCGTTCTTAAAAAAAATCAGTAACAGGGTATGATGTGGCCAAGGGTTCCTGCAAACCTGTAAACATCCCAACCCCCTCACATGTAATGTTCTAGAACAAGGATCCTCTGACTTGGATCAGTTATGAGAAGTGTAAACACTTCTAACCCGGAGGTACAGTGTTTACAATAACCATAAAAGACCCTCCTCTAATTCACCTCAGATGCTGAAGGTCATAAAAAGGTCATCCAGACATAGCAGGCTTCCTAGATAGCCCTAGTACTACAGGAAATCTGTAGCACATAGTTCTCAAGAAGAAACCCACGTCTGAACCGTGTTTCATATTCCCGCACCAGACCAAAATGGAATGGGAAAGAATATGAAGCCACTCTAGCCTATGTGTCACTCAGGTCCCAGGTATAGGACCTTAATCACTCAATGATTCCCACCCACCAAAACAGAGAAGAGATCCAGCACACAATAATGACAGTATGAAATGCATAAAAAATTGTAAATGAAAGCGATAAATAAAGCTGTACAGAAAGCAATAAATAAAGCAAATAAACAAGCACAAGTAGCACATAACACCCCTGTAAACACAAATCAAACAAGCGCTAGGAGGAACCCACAAAAAGAACCAGAAGCCCTGGTTGCAATATAAGGGTCCCCAGCAGAGTCGCCAAGCTGTCGCTCCCACTAAAAGACAACAAGGTCAGATAGGGTACAGACGCGAACGATCGACTAAAGGAGAAATGAAATGAAGATGAAAAGAGTCGCCAGCTAGGCATTTTTATCCCAAAGTAAAGGTAATGCTGCATAAACCTAGAAAGATATGGATAAGACGGTTGCGAACCAGAGAAACTGAGAAAGGGGGTTGGTTACAACCTGGGAAGGTATTAGCACCCAGATTGTCCGTTGTACTCAACGGGATCCACGCTTAAAAGATTATGTTTAAAGGGGTAGTGTCTGTGCTATCTGTGTGCAAACGCTAGAAGAGAATGTGCAAGTGTCAGTGCAAGAAAAGTGAAGTGAGGTGCTCAGGAATGAGGCTTTCAAAGAATGTTGAAGGAAAGGGGGAAGACACAGAGACCTTTGTTCGATAACAGCTAAGTTATGCCTATGTATCCTCTCGTGCAATGGGGAAGTCAGAACACCGTAGTTCGACTCAAAGAGACTGAAAGGTAAATTAACTGGTGAACTGCTTGCTTGTCTATGCTCAAGTGTATGACTCGTCTGGCTCGAGTGCTAACTGTCTTGCATTAGACGGAAGAAGCAAGTTCTCGTTTGTGAATGAAGATGGTGAGAAAAGAATCCCGAAGGAGACGATTATTGTTTGTTTTTGTGTTTTCAATATTTTATTGCTTTCTTGTGGTTTGTCATAAGTTAATGAGCTTAAGCCTAAACCAAGGGTTAGTAAACTCATCATATCCTCCCTTTGATTAGGGATAATGAGAATACCTTAAGTATGAGATAAACACCTCAAACTTAATTACCATGATGTAGAATTAAGATCATTAACCTACTTGTGATTATTTAGATGTTTTTGAGTTTTTGTTTAGTGTTAAGTAATACGTTTAAGCCATAATCAAGGATTAGTGAACCCATTACATCATCCTAATAGAAGGATAATATATGAGAACACTTAAGCTGAAGAAGATACCTCAACTTAATCCATGATTAGGGATTAACCTCATGACAAAACAAGCCTTTATTAAAGTGGATTATAATTAATGATGAGATTAAGAAGTGAATTTTATGGTTTGTAAGACAACTTGAGGGGGACTTGTCCATTAACACTAGGGTTAGTCCTTCTTAACCAATGAAGGAAGAATTAGAACCCTAATGTAAGGCCCAAGTTACAAGCTATTGTCTTAGTGATTATTAAGATGGATTGATTAAGAGGTTTAAACAAATTAAGGGTTTAAAACTTAGGATTAAAGTTATACAGTCCATCCTAAGAGAAGGGTGCAGGCATAACCCTAATCACAAAGTCTTAAAACCTTAAAGGTTTAATCTCTAATGATGAGGTGAGAAGAGAGACACAAAGAAGACACAAAGGTAAAAGCTAAAGGGGAACTAATCAAAACCCTAATTATTGTCATACTTGGATGTTCTTATGGTTTGTGAGGCTTAAAAGAGATCTTCAGAGAAGCCACCAAGGGAAGAAGCAGATGAAAGGAGGAAGAAGCAGATGAATAAGTTACTTACTTCACTGAAGAAGATAAGTAACTTAGAGAAAGAAAGTGAGATGAACATTGTCGCTCCCCGGATTTCTATCCTGGTACAAACGCGAAAGTGGTGCCCCAGAATGGAAGGCGCATCTCGCATTGACCTCGTATCCCACTGGAAGCTCTCCAGGTGGTGGTGGTGCCAAAGTCCTCAATTGTATCAGATTCAAATCCAGCAATCTTGGTAGCAAAGCAGCATAAGTCATAGGAATTGCCTCAATCACCCTATTAGCCGGGCGAGTCTTCCTGGGCTGATAAGGTCTCTGCTGAAAGTTGTTGCGCTGCAGCTGCTGTTGTTGTTGCGGATGTTGTTGTTGAGGTTGCACTTGTTGCACATGACTGGAAGGAATTATGACTGCTGCCACATGCTCGTATGGTCTTCTATAGCCTCGGCCTCGGCCAAACACAACATTTGTCTCACCCTCCCTTCTCCTAGGAGGTCCACTGAAAGCTTTTCTTGCTCCATTCGAGCTGCTAGCACTTGTATCTTGGATCTTTCCCATCTTCAACAAGGTCTCTACCCTCTCTCCAGCAATTACAATGTCATTGAATTTGGTGGCAGAACTGGACGCCAATCTTTCAATAAACACACCTTGAAAAGTCCCCATAAACATGTCAGCCATCTCGTTCTCAAGTAGTGGTGGTTGCACTCTGGCAGCAAGCTGACGCCACCTCTGAGCATATTCTTTGAAACCCTCCTTAGCAGTTTGAGACATATGTTGCAATTAAGTGCGATTTGGAGCCATGTCCAAATTATACTGGTATTGTCTCACGAAAGCTTCTGCCAGGTCTTTCCAGCTCTTAATATTGACTCTGCTGAGCTTCATATACCATTCCAGAGAGGCCCCGACCAGGCTGTCCTGGAAATAATACATCCATATCTTTTAATCATCAGTGTGAGCAGCGATCCTTCCTACGAAGGATTGAAGATGAGTCTTCGGGCATGTAGTGCCATTGTATTTCTCAAAAGTTGGAACCTTGAACTTGTAAGGGATTCTAACCCCAGGAACCAAGCCCAAGTCAGTAATGTCAAATCCCAAAGAATTCTGGGATTGAATAGCCCTGATTTGCTCTGCCATTTCCTCAAACCTCTTGTTCATCTCAGCCCCCTGACCTTCAGCTTCGTCCAGCAGAGTGAATTGTTTGTTCTGACCGTCCATTTGAATATTGTTCAGACCATCATTGATTATAGTAACCCCTGGTTATGTTACAGGGACTTCAACCTGATGTGCGCCCGCACCGTTACGATTATCAAAGCCGAATAGCAATAATACTTTCACCATCTCCGAGAAATGGCTCATGACCAAATCAGGGAATCGGTTTGGCATTATATACTACGCAGGGAGGCCTCAGCTGAGTCCGGGAAACAAGGTCATCCTATGCAAGTCCCAGGTGGGCCCTCGGATGCGAATGGGTTTTCCACACAATGTGGTCTGCCACTGTCATCACTAGAGAGGGATGTTTCCACAAGGTTCTCAATGATCGGTCCCCAGCTGCACATAACTGTCAAGGTTATGAAATGAGAGAGGAAGATCCCCAAATCAAGACATTTCCAAGACAATCGCAAATCTGGGCGTGGAACTCACTACTACCCTCATGACAAGATCTCATGAGGCCAAAGTGGAACCACTCTAAGTCCTAAGGTGCACTCGAGCCGTGGTAATGAGCTCATCTCTCAAGAACAGTAACACCCATCCCACCAGACAGAAAACCAGTCTAGACAGTCCAATATATATACATGATGCGGAAAATAAATACTGAAAACTGTAAATAAAGTTGTAAATAAACAACAATAAAATACAACAGCACACAACAAACAATCAACACCCAAAGAAACAGAAACACACAAGCGCTAGGAGAGACTCACAGGGGAACCAGAGATTCTGGGTTCGGTCCCCAGCAGAGTCGCCAAGCTGTCGCTCCCCGGATTTCCATCCTGGTACAAACGCGAAAGTGGCGCGGAAAAAGAATAGAGTCACCAGCCAGGCATTTTTATCCCGAAGAAAGGGAATGGTAATGCTGCACAAACCAGAAGAAAGATGAGGAAGGACACGGGTCCTACGAACCAAAGAGACTGAGTTCGGGAGTCGGTTACGACCTGGGAAGGTATTAGCACCCAGATCGTCCGCCGTACCCGACGGGATCCACGCTTGCAAAAGAAAATGTTTCAAAGGGTGGGGGTATGAAAGCTGCTGCAAAAGAATATAAAATGAAAAGAAACTGGAACTGGAAAAGAAACTGAGAAAGGAACTGAATAAGAAATGAAAAGGAAAAAATGTAGGGAAAATAAAGATTGTGCTCGAACGGGCTCTACCCCGCTGCCTACGTACCTCATCAGGATAATGAGGATCAGAGACGCCGTAGTTCCCCTAACTAGGGGTGGAAAAAATTGCTTGTGTCTTAAGGCTTGAACTGCCTATGTCAATGCTCCGGTGTTGCAGGCTCGGACGACGAGTGTGTTACCGTCTTGCAAAATGACAAGTAGGAGCAAGTTCGTACGATGAGAGTGAAGGTGATGAGAAAAGAAGTCCCGAAGGAGAGACGCTTATTGTTTGTTTGTGTTTTTTTAAGAAGCTTTTTATGAGTGGGTCACAAGGAAGTGAACTCAAGCTCTTTTCCATGGAATGTGCACTTATCACTACATTCCAAGATGGAATAATAGAACAAGCACACTCAAGTAAGGAGAAGATCCCCAAAACTTGAAACCAAAGATTAGGGCCTAAGCTCACTAACTTGTTAAATTATTAAGTTTTTTTGGTATTTACAGTGAAGAAGTGTTTTTTATACTTTTCTTTGTGAAGAAGATACCTTGATCAGACTTGTGCATCACAAGGTAAACTTGTACTATCCCAAGATGGGAAGACTACAAGCACACCTCATGGGATAAGGCTATTGCTCAAGGCATCACTTCAAAAATTATTAAGTGCTTTTTAAAGGTTATGAGATGAGAAGAGAAGAAGAACCAAAAGGATCACAAAGGCAAAATTCTAAAGGGGACTAAAGAATCCTAAGTGTTATCATGCATGGATATCCTAAGGTTAGTGTGACTTTCTATCCTAAAGAAGAAAGAAAGAAGAAGAAAAGAAGAAGAAGAAGAAGAAGAAGAGGATGAGATGAGAAAGGCCTAATCCCAACAAGCAAATGGTTAGCACAAGTAAGAAATAAGAAGAAGAGATGAGATTTGGAGATGTGGAACTCAACTTCCACACCTCACACTTACCATAGCCCCTGCAAGGTTAGTAACATGCATACAAGTGAAATGAAATGAACAAGATAACATGCCAACATCATACAAACAGAAGTGAAATGATATGTACAAATGCTCAATGCAAATGCAACTCACAAGAATGGGGAATGAAGCATGCAAGCAAACATGATGCAACATGAATCAAATAACAAACACATGCAAACTTAAGAAAAATGCAAAGCAAAGATGCACAAACATGGACTTAATGCACACAACCAGAACCAAAACAAGTTGAAGAAGAGCTTAAGAAGCTAACAATATGAAGAGAAGAGAGGTACAAGACCAAACAATTACATTATGAGGTGAAAGAAGTAAGGAGGTGAAGTGAAAAAAAACATAAGAAAAGGAAGAACTTACAAGGTAAACCAAACACAAAATATTCTAAGACACCAACCCTAAGTCAAGACCAGCATGGAACCCATACCCCAAAAGGACCCCAAATGAGAAGAAGAAGTTGGCACAAGTGCCCTTCTAAGATTATAAGAGACCTAAAGATCCAAAGGAAGCAAAATGGGACAAGGTTCAAGACAAAATTCAAAATAAATCAACCAAGCATCTAAAAATTCCACAACTTAAGATACATGATCCTCAAACATGATATAACAATGAGCCAAAAGGATTGGGACAAATTCAGAAGCAAAGTAGGTCAAGAGAAGGCTTAAACACAAACTAAGGTTAATAACTTCCAACACAAGTCAAAGGACCAAGACCCAATGAAAAAAGTTCTAAAAATCAGGGAAAAAATCACACAAGAACTACATCATCTTAGGAATCCATAGCATAAAGAATTAACAAGAAACTCAAAATAATGAAGCCTAGAGAAAATGAACAAGACAGATTGCTCAAAAAAGGATTAAAAAGAATTAATTGAAATGGAGAATTAATTGACACGTGGAAAATAGGAATAAATGAAAAATAAAAATGTAGAAAATTAGGAAAAACTCAAAGGAACACACATGAATTATTTTGGGATTTTTGGATAATTGGAACTATTTTTAATAATAAGAAATCAAAATGGATAAAAGAATAAAAATAAGAAAAAGAAATTAAAATGGAAACTGGCTGGGGGTGGAAATAGTAAGGGATTTGCGTTCAGATTGTTTGGGCTTAAGAATCTGGGGTGTGAAGAGCAAGAAGGGCCCATTAGCTGCGCATGAACATAACTCATGTGGTGGAAATTCAGTGAAATAAATTGGAAAAAAACACTGGCCGGCAGATGGATCTAACGCGTCTCATGACTCTTTCATTAAATGACATGGCAAGCTTGATTGGCTGAGAGGCCGAGACACACGCGCGTTACTATGAGGTGCGTAACATGACGAATTAAAATGGAATTAGAAATCACGTGAGAAGGAGGAGGGAGGTCAGGGCAACGTGTCATGATCTGGTGAGGTGAGAGGCAGGATCTAATGGCCAGAGACTCATCTTCCTCGTTTCAAACCCTAACCACATAAACCCAGATTCCGGTGACCAGAGCTAGGGCTCCGGTACTGGAAACTACACCAGCATGAACAAACACACATTAAAATGAACCAATAGCTCCAGATCCACTAATTAAACTATACTGATCATGAAAATGACATTGAAATTTCCTAAAACTAAACGAAACAACCGGATCGAAGAGAAACAAGTGTGACCATGAAAACTGAAACTCAAATATCTCATGCTGCAATGCACCATTTTTGAAACTACAACTTGCAGCATGACCAACAAACATCATAGATTACAAAACACACAATCAATTTCATTTTTAGATCTGAAGAATTTGGAGCTTACCTGAGTTGCAGATCTGGAAATAGTGTGATAGAAGACCAAATGCTAGGTGCAGATCACTCTACACTCACTCTAGATGCAAAATAAATGCATCTAAAGTCTTGAAGATGGCTGGATCTGAAGCTTTGCTCACACCTTCCCTGAAATGGAAAGGTTGTTGATCTTGAAGGAAAGCTTGAATGAATGGGTGATTAATGATCTTGAGCTTGCACTGATTAAGAATCCACAATTTGTTTTCGAATTGATCAAGTGTGTGATGAGAAATAAGAGAAAATGCAAGTTGTGCATAAAATTGGAAATGAGAGAATGAGAGAGAGGTTGAGCTTTCTGAAACCCTAGCTCCTTAAGTATGACCTCACAATCCAATGCTGAAAGAATGAAAAGGTTTGCACGTGGGAATCACAAGAATTTGGTGATTTTGAAAATTTTGCAAAATGTGAGGGAAGCATGCACTCCTCATGCTTTCCTCGGCCTCTCAGCACATTGGCAATCCAAATCCAACCCTTGATCATAATACAATAAGTCCTGGCCCTTAGATCAAGTCATCACACTTTTCTCATGATTTTGCAAAAAGTCCACTTTGTAAGCAACAATCTTGTAATGCACGAATTTGTGACTTTCCTTGGAGCAAAATGATCCAAATGCAATTTATTTTATCATTGGAAACAAACTTGAACCATACCAAGTCTTGAAAATAAGTTTTGAACATTTTTGCTTTGGGTGCATGCATGAACTTTTGGATTTTGCCCAAATTTGTCCAATTTTTCGAAGGCCATATAGAACAAACTATGAATCCCATGAAAAAGTACTTGTACTTTTTGAAAATGGGAGCCCTTAATCTCCAACTTTCATGTTTGACTCTGGTCCATTTGAAGAATTTTTGATCATGTTAAGCTCACTTGAAAATTAGGGCAAAAGTTGCCAAAAATGGAATTTCTTAAAACCAAGTTTTCACCAATTTTGCAAAAACCCTCAAATCTTCATGATTCTTTATCTTTGAACACCCCAAACCTCTTATAACATTTTAAGGACACCCCTTGGCAAGAAAAAGTGGATTGGACCCCTTGAAATCACACAGTTGACTTTTTAAGGGCATAGTTGACCAATTACTTCATCTGCAAGCAACTGAAGAATTTCCTGACTTCCACAAGGAATTTTCTCATGAAAATTGGTACATAGGATCCTCTTGACATATAGAAGAATTTTCCCAAATGAAATGGCCAAATATTTGAGGTTTTGATGCTTGAATCTCAAACCCTAGTTTAGGTGCCTTGTGTAGGAGCTTTGCCCTATCCTGGAATATCTGATGATCATGCAACCTTCTGAGCTTTTGCACATGAACTTGAACTTGTAAATGGAGTGTAGACCCCTCATAGGACTTATACAAAACCATTGGGATCCTTGTCATAGCTTGTGATGCCTCAAGAACCTCCACAGATGGTCATATGCCTAATGCTAGGGCATGAAGAATGTTATGCCTCATCTTTCCATGCTAGGATGCTAAGAAAATGATATGTTCATGATGAATATGATGTGATATGATGCTTAAAATGAAGAGGGAAAATTTGGGGTGTTACAAACATGAGTGAGCAAGCTCACTCTAAGACAATGAAAAATGCAGCAAGGATGCATATGAAGAAGATGAAGAGAAATGAGAAGGGAAGGCAAATTCACTTCTCAAGTTAACTTACCACCTGAAATGTTAGCACAATATGCATAAGGAAAGAAATGGAATGGAATGAAGCATATGCAAAGGTAAAAACCAAAACCAAAAGCATACACATGATGCAAATGATGCTATGAGATGATGTAAATACATAGAAAGTGCAATGGATGATCATACAAGAGAATGAATTCAAATGAGGCATGCGGGAAGCATGCAAATACATGGATGTTTATGAAATGAAATGGATGCAAAGCATGGCAAATGTATGAAGAAATGACCAAGAAATGTTCAAGCAATGTCTTAAGATGTCTAATATGGCATACAAGTGCTTAGAATGTCATGGCAAGTTCATATGTTCATGCAATGTAATGTAAGGTGCAAGTAAGGATGCAAAATTAGGGTTACATGAAAGGATGAGATGCAAATGATCAAAACAGAAGCAATTCACATGATAAAAATTTTCAAATTAGCTCAAACAAACCCTAACCCCATATGATATCACACCCCAAAGGAGAAGGTCTAACTCTTAACCTAAAGAAAGTTATGATTTTTCTAAGTTAACTAGGGTTTTTGGGGTACCTTGAGAGGAAAAATGCAAATCAATTTGAAAATGAAAGATAAATTCATGACAAAAATACCCTAGAAACTACATGTTATATGGAAAACAAAGCAAAAAGAACCATTATCAAACCATTCATGGTTAGGGAGAAAAGAATTTTCAAAGTTAGGGTTCCCAAAAGGGGATTTTATGAACCCTAAATTCAAAGAAAAATGTCAAGATTGGATCAAAACCAAAAAGAAATTTGTATGAATGGTTTGACAATGTTTCTAAATGTCCTAAGATTCAATGTGAATTTTTTTGGTATTTTTAGAAACCTAAATGGTATTTTAATTAATTAATTTTCATTAATTAATTAAAATAAACATTTAAATATTTTTAAAATGATTTTTTAATGCAAAAAATGAAAATAAAAATGTTTTTGGGTGAAGAAAAATATTTTAATTAAAAATGCAGAAGGAAAATAGTTTTGGAATTTTTTAAGTATTTTAAATAAATTTCACAAGATAAATGCAATAAAATGAATTAAAAACATGAATAAAAGAAAGTATGCTGATCCAAGGGACAAGATTTAAACTGGGGTGATGGACGGAAGACCACGCGCGCATCTTGATGGTCAGAATTCAAACTTACTTAATCCTATTTAATTAATTAATTAAACACAATTAAACCTAATCTGAACTAATCCTGGCCTCCCATTTCAAATTAATCCTGATCCAAGGGCCCAGAACACGCCTGACTCACTAAACCCTAAAATTAACCCTAATCCGTTTCAGATGACCGGAACAGTGTTCCGGTCATCTTCTCCGGCAACACCCCAACACCAACTTCTTCCCTAGGCCATTTCTGGAGCTCTAAAGCTCCAGATCAACTCCTCTCACCTTCATAAACCTAAATCCACCCTCAAAACTAATTTCTCATGGCTGAAACTCAAGATTCGAAGAAGAACACAAAAATGGTGAAACGTTTAGACAATCAGTACATGCTCATTTCGTGACCATTTTCAAAAATAAATATATCATGGTGATCAGCAAAGCATAAAGAACAATTTAAGAACTTAAAATTGCATTTCTGGAAAAAAGTTTGAAGGGGTTACCTGAGCTTGAGCTTTCTCAGTTTGGAGCTTTTGGACCTCCTCTCTTGTGCAAAACCACTCCTCTTGACCTCCTGATGAAGCTCTGATACTTGGAATAAGTTTGTGATGGCTAGTTTGAGAGCTTGCACTCTTGCTGCACCAGAATCGTGTTTTGGTTTTAGGTGTGTTTAGGCTGCAATGAAGGGTGGGAAATGATCCTTTGGTGAAGTTGAGTTGATTGATGAAAAGAGTTTGAAGTTTTAGTGTGTGTGTTGTGTGTTTCGAAAGCTTTTGCTCTTGGGGTTATTTTTGGGAACTTGATGATTTTGAAGTGTTAGGCCTGCTTGTGTTGTGTTATAAGCTGCATTTGGTCCACATAACAATGTTTGATAGGTCAGAGGAGTTGTTGTGGACTGTGGTGATTGGTATGGGCAAGTTGCCAAAATGTCAACATGACTTGTACTTGAGGTATGGGCTCATGTTGCAGCTGGCTTTTGGCTTGTCCTGGCTCAGCAAAGATCAAGGAGAACCATGGAATTGGTTTTGTGGTGATTCAGCAAGCGGAAGCATGGTTGTGTATCATTTTGCAATTTTTAGGAAGTTTGGCCCCTTTGTGATTTCTTCATGTGCAAGGCATAGAATGAGATGGTTCTTTGGGCAATTCTGATTTTTAGGCAATGCACTATGTTTGTATGATGCATAGAAGTGTATTAGAGGTCACAAAATGGCTTGGTATGTGAATTTGCACAAAATCCTCTTTGGCATGAAAGTGAAAATTATGTGATTTTTGCCAACTTTGCCAAGCCATAACTTGAGTTCCATAATGAATTAGAACTTGTTCTTGTACTTTTTGAAAAGGGAATGATCTAATCTACAACTTTCATGACCAACAAATTTTCATTTGAAGCATTTTTGGTTGAGAAAGAGGAGGTTGAAGAACTTTCCCAAAATGGAAAGTTTCCATTACAAGTCATTTCCATTTTTGGCAACTTTTGGTTTAGCTCAATTTTCTTCAATTTTGTGAACTTCCAAGCACTTAAATGATCAAATAAAGATCATATAACTTCAATTTGATGAAAAATACACTTTGGTTCCATTGGTAGGGGCCTCAGATACCCTGATTTTGCTCTAACTTGCCTCAAGAAGTTACCTAGTGAACAGATGACTTCCACAATGAATTTATTCATCAAACTTGGTACAAATGATCCTTATAACATATTGAGACTATTAGAAAGAAGAATGACCAAAAAATTTGGAGTTATGGCTTTTGAAACCAAAACCCTAATTTCAGGTCATCTGTGTAGTGAAACCCTATCTCTGCTTCCATGACTTGCCAGTTCTTGTGATTTCTTGACTTCCTTGATCTTTGAGGGATATAATATGATGATTGAACATACATGTACCCTCTTGGAATGATTGGAGACATTTGGAGTGGCTCAGATGGATCCTTGGATTGCTCCGATCACAAACCCTAGATGCAGATGAATTTGAACTATGCAGATGAAACAAAAATGCAATATGAGATGGTATGTTTATGCTAATGCAAAGATGAAAGATCACAAGCCATGGTGTCAACCTAGTGAGGGAAAATTTGGGGTGTTTACAAACTTGAAGAGCTTCTTTAAAAAAGCTTTGGCAAAATGGGAAATGGAGGAAAAGTGAGAGAGAAAAGTGATTCTAGAAATTGTGAGAGAGTGAAAGAATTGGGAACCTTTTGCATTGAAGTGATTAATGATTATATATGGGCTAGGATTGGAGCTAGGTTTGGGAATGGAGTTAGGTTTAGGAATGGAGTCAGGTTTGTAGTTAGTTAGGGTTAGGGTTGGAGAAGGAATATTCCTTGGAATACTCTAGAAGGTGGTAGAACATGGTAGAACCATCCAAAGGAAATGGAGTGGAATTGAAATGGAAAAACAAGAGGGAAAGAATGAAAGGAAATTTGGAAGGAAAGTGGAAGGAAAAGTGGAGGGAAAGGTGAAATCAACCATTTTTCAAATGATCTTTCTTCCCTTGATTTTTTATGATTCCTCCATCATTTATTGATCAATTCTGAACCATAGGATCATTGTAACCCCAATTTCATGATTTTTATCTTAAGAGTCAGGAGTCGACCTTTTTTACCTAGCTCGGTTGCCTTTTCCCCGGTTCCTCGATTTTCAGTCATCTGGCCAATTGAACCTCTTCCAAAATGATTTTGTGGATGAAATTTGAACCCTAGGCACTTGACATCATAAATAAGACAATGGAATCCTCTTTGAATCATAACTTCATGCAGAAGCCCAATAGAAATGAAACCCTAATTTGGCCTTTTTCATCAGGAGATGTTGCACTGCTTGCCTCCTTTGATCAAATCAAATCTTTCCATGGCTTGTGGCTTCAAATGAAGACTTGTGGGATGCTACGAACCCTTTACACAAGGTTGAGAAGCTTTGTGGCCCTTTGATTGCCTTTGTATAGCCTTCAGTTGCTCCAATCATTGATCACATACCTATGCCTTAGCCATGATGAATATGATGCAATGTTTTTTGGTTATTTTATGAATCTATGTATGCAAAATGCTATGCAAAATGTTAAGGAAATGAGAGGGAAAATTTTGAGGTATTACAGCTGCCCCTATTCAATCATCTGCAGGCCTGAACGAATAATTGCAAAAGCTTTTAGACGTTCAAGGTATGGAGTGATTGAATACCCAAATAAAAACCTGGAAATTTGAACTCGGTGGATAAGAGAAATGTCATCTGCCTTTTGTTTATCTCTTTTTTTGTTTTGTTTTGTTTTGACCTCTAAATAGGTAACGGGAAGAGAACAAGGTGGAATAGAATTATTGCAATAACCTGCACTGTGACTGCTGAGCGAATCAAGCCACAGAGAGGATGCATGTTGGCGAAACAGGGCTTAACGAGACCGTTATCAAAACGGGACTCGACAATGTGACTGCTGAGCGAATCAAGCCACAAAGAAAAGGTGCCTATTGGCGAAACAGGGCTTTACGAGATCGTTAGTGAAACGGGACTCGACAATGTGACTGCTGAGCGAATCAAGCCACAAAGAAAAGGTACCTGTTGGCGAAACAGGGCTTTACAAGATCGTTATCGAAACGGGACTCGACAATGTGACTGCTGAGCGAATCAAGCCACAGAGAAAACACGCGACTGTTGAGCGAATCAAGCCACAAAGAAAACACGCGACTGTTGAGCGAATCAAGCCACAGAAAGTGCCTGTTGGAGAAACAGGGCTTAACGAGACCATTAGCAGAATGGGACTCGACAATGTGACTGCTGAGCGAATCAAGCCACAAAGAAAACACGCGACTGCTGAGCGAATCAAGCCACGAAAAGTTCCTGTTGGCGAAACAGGGCTTAACGAGACCATTAGCGGAATGGGACTTGACAATGTGACAGCTGGGAGAATCAAGACACAAAGAAAACACGCGACTGTTGAGCGAATCAAGCCATGGAAAGAATGAAAAACATTGACTTGGAAAGACAAAGATGCCTAGAAAATGGTATAAGTATCTTCTGTGGAGAGTACTTCAGGTTGAGAAGATGTTATAGGTTGTGTGTAATATACCTCAAAACCGGCCCATGCTGGTATGCACATGTTTGAATTTAAGGCGTAATGCTCCATGAAAATGGAAATGCTATGCTTTGGGAAGATGCAAATGCAATGATAATTATGCGTATGCAAATGCAGAAGGATCTCCTAGAAGGAGACTGCAAGTATCCCAGATGGCTTGACTGGGGAGAACTGGTGATCACTGCACTGATCTGGTCAATCCTTGTGAGGAGAAAACAACTCTGCATGGAATGTTATTAAAGATACGTCGGCTCTGAACTGCCGTCGATGCCAAAAATAAGTTGGACTTTGAGATTGGAGAGCCAAGACCCTGCTGGAGATGGACCCTTCTTGAACTCTGATGGGGAAGTGAATACCTCCTGATTTGGCTGGGAACCATAGGCATGGCACTGCCAAGGGAGCAAACTGCTGGGGAGGAATGACACTCCTTGTACTGCTGGGGATTGCCCCTGTATCAAAGGGAAGTCTCTGCTTGGGGAGGAAACCAACCTTATGTTGCCTTGATGAGGGAGATTTCAACTTCCACCTCTATTGGGGATGATGGATAATATCAAATAAGAATAACTCCTTGTCGCTCCCACCTGATGACACAGGGCCAAGAGGGGTACAAACGCGAATGGTCGGCGAAAGGAGAAGGGAATGAATAGAGTCGCCAGCTAGGCATTTTTATCCCGAAGGAAAGGTAATGCTGCATAGACCTAAGAAAAGATGGATAAGACGGTTGCGAACCAGAGAAACTGAGAAAAGGGGTTGGTTACAACCTGGGAAGGTATTAGCACCCAGATTGTCCGCCGTACTCGATGGGATCCATGCTTGAAAGATTTGTGTTTTAAAGGGGTAGTGTCAGTGCTATCTGTGTATCAAAACTGGAAAGAATGCAAGTGTCAGTGTAAAAGAAATGTGAGGTGTGAAAGAGAAGTGTCAGTGTGAGAACAAGAGTGAAATGCTCAAGATTATGAGGCTAAAAAATAGTGCTGGAGGAGGGGGGATGTACAGAGACTTTTGTTCGATAACTGTTAAGTTATGCCTACATATCCTCTCGTGCAATGAGGAAGTCAAAACACCGTAGTTCGACTCAACGAGACTAAAAGGTAAATTGACTTGTGAACTGCTTGCTTGTCTATGCTCAAGTGTATGACCTGTCTGGTTCAAGTGCTAACTGTCTTGCATTAGACGGGGGGAAGCAAGTCCTCGCTTATGAGTGAATGAGGTGAGAAAAGAATCCCGGAGGAGGCGATTATTGTTTGTTTTATGTTTTCAATCTTTTATTGCTTTTTGATATTTATCATAAGATAATGAGCTTAAGCCTAAACCAAGGGTTAGTAAACTCATCACATCCTCCCTCTGATTAGGGGTAATGAGAATACCTAAAGTGTGAAGTAAACACCTCACACTTAATCACCATGATGTAGGATTAAGATCATTAACCTACTTGTGATTATTTAGATGTTTTTGGAGTTTTTTTAGTGTTAAGTAATGAGTTTAAGCCATAATCAAGGATTTAATGGACCCATTACACCATCCTAATAGAAGGATAATAGATGAGAACATTTAAGCTGAGAAAGACTCCTCAACTTAATCCATGATTAGGGATTAACCTCATGACAAAACAAAGCCTTTATTAAATTGAATTTTAATCAATGATAAGATCAAGAAGTGAATTTTATGGTTTGTAAGACAACTTGTGGGGGACTTGTCCATTAACACTAGGGTTAGTCCTTCTTAACCAATTAAGGAAGAATTAGAACCCTAATGCAAGGTCCAAGTTACAAGCTTGATGTCTTAGTGGTTATTAAATGGATTGATTAAAGGGTTTAAACACATTAAGGGTTTAACACTTAGGATTAAAGTTATACACTCCATCCTAATAGAAGGATGCAGGCATAAGCTTAATCACAAAGCCTTAACACCTTTAGGGTTTAGTCCTTGATTATGAGGTGAGGAGAGAAGACTCAAAGATGACACAAAAGGTAAATCTAATGGGGGACTAATCAAACCCTAATTGTGATCATGCTTGGTTGTTCCTAAGGTTAATGAGGCTTGCAAGAAGATCTTCAGAGAAACCACCAGGAAATAAGCAGATGAATGGAGAAAGAAGCAGAGAGAAGCAAGACAACTTGCTTCACTTAAGAAGACAAGTTGCTTGAAGGAAGAAGGTGGGAAAGAGCATGAATGAGCAAGCTCACCCTAATACAAAAGATAAAATGCAGCAGTGGTGCATAAAAGAGATGAGAAGAGATTGTGAGAAGTGAAGGCAAATTCACTTCTCAAAACAACTTACCACCTGAAAAGTTAGCAAAAGAAATGAAATGCAATGAAGATGAGATGAAATGCCATGATGCAAACCAAATTCATAAGCATAAACATGATGTTAATGATGCTAAGAGAGGATGCAAACACATGTCAAGAGTTGTGGATGATCATACAAGGATGAGGATGCAAATGAAGCATGCTTTGAACCATGGAAGTTCATGAAAGTTTATGAAATGATATGAATGCACAACATGGAAAATGAATGATGCAATGATAAAAAATGATTCTAATATGTCCTAAGATGTCTTATACGTCATGTTGATGCACAAAATGCCATGGCAAGCTCTTGAATGCAAGCAAATGAAAGAAGGATGCAAAGGAAGGCAAGAATTAGGGTTTATGCATAACATGCAACACAAAACTCAAAATCAGAAGCAAATGGCATGATAAAAAATTGAAAATGGGATCAAAGGAACCCTAGCCCTACACAAGTTCACTGCCCAAAGGAGGAGACCTATATCTAAACCTAATGGAAGTTATTATTTTTCTAAGTCAACTAGGGTTTCAAAGCACCTCAAAAGGAAAAAATGCACATTAAATTGAAAATGAAAGATAAATTCAAACCAATTTTACCCTAAAAACTACATTCTATGAAGGATGCAATGCAAGAAGAACCATTATCAAACTCTTCATGGTTAGGCAGAATGAATATTTTCAAGTTAGGACCAAAATATTTCCTTTAAACAACTTTAATTCCAATGAAAATTGTCAAAATAGGTCAAGAACCAAAACGAAATTTGTTTTGAGAGTTTGATAATGTTTCTAAATGTTCTAAAATGAAATGTGAATTTTTTTGTGATTTTTAAATACCTAAATGCATTTTTAATTAATTAATTTCCATTAACTAATTAACAATAAACATTTAAATGATTTAAAAATGATTTTTAATGCAAAAAATGAAAATAAAAATATTTTTGGGTTCTGAAAATTAATAAAAGGTTTGACAAAAAATTTCAGAATTTTTTAATATGTTTTGCTATTTTTAAAAATTCGTAGAAATAAAATACAAATGAAATGAAATAAAAATTAAAAATAATGAAAGTATGCGCATCCTTAGGCTGAGATTCAAATGGATTTGGAGGGAATTGACTGGCGCCAGATCCTATGGTCCACGTTCAAACTGGCATTTTTAAAACTAATCCTAATTAATTAAATTAATAAATTAGAATTAGGGTTTAATGATGGATCTGGGCCACTCATTCGCGCGCGGGTCAACAGGATCTACGGTTCACATTCAAACTGAGCCCTAATCCAGATTAAGGAATTAATGACTTTCACGTCACCGGAGAAGAGCTCTGGTCGTCTTCTCCGGTGACATCCCTCCCTGAAAAATCTCATCTTCTTCCCTAGGTCATTTCTGGAGCTCTAAAGCTCCAGATTTGTTCCTCTCACTCCCCTAAAACTAAATCCAACCTCAAATGGAATTTATTTTCACTCCTAAACATGATTCGAAGCCAAGAACACAAAACTGTAAAACTTTCAGACAAGCAATACACCCTCATCTCTCCATCATTTTCAATAATTTCAAGTTCATTACACTCAGGGGATCAAACACAACCAATTAAGAACTTAAAATAGAGGTTCTGGAAAAAAGTTTCAAGAGGATACCTGAGATGGAGCTTTTGCTTTTGAAGCTTTCTGGCCAGTTCCTTGCTTCCAATCACCTCTACTGACCTCCCTCAAGAGTTTGCAAAGCTTGTTTGGGGTTTTTTATGGCTGGTTTGGGAGATTGATTCAGTTCAGTTCAAGAGGGGGAAAAATCGTATTTGGTGTGTGATGGCTTTTAAGGCAAAGTGAGGGGTGGTTTGTGACCAGTGATGCATTCTAAGATGAATGGTGGAAGAAGTTTTAATTTTGAGTTGCTGAGTTGAGAGATTCGATAGAAAATGCAAAGGGAGGGATTTTTGTGTATGCTGACTTGTGGGAGAGCTCAGGCTTGTCTCTTGTGTGGTTTGAGTTTCATTTTGTCCACTTATAAAACTGTGATAGGGCAGAGGGTTGGTGGTGGCACAGTGTGATTGGCATGGCCCTTTTTGCAAAAAGTCAAGTCTATGTGTCCTTTGAGGGTATGGGCTGTTTTAGGGCCAGAGCAAAGGAATGTCTGCTGCAGCTTGATTCAAGGATGACCATGGAAATGAGATTGAGGCAAATCAGCAAGTGGATCAAAGCTTATGTCTGGTTTTGCAAATTTGTGAACTTTTGGCCCTTTTGAAGTTTCTTAATGCACAAGTCATGAAACTTGAGAATTCTTTGGTGCATTCTGAATTTTAGGTCATGACTTATGTTCATGTAATGCTTAGAAGTTGATTTGAAGTCACAATTAGCCTTGGCATGAAGTTTTGCAACTTTCCTCTTTGGGTACATAAGTGAAATTTCATGATTTTCCCCAACTTTGCAAGGCCATAACTTTTGATCTAAAATGAATTAGAATGAGTTCTTGTAATTTTTGAAAATGGGAGGATCCATTCTACAACTTTCATGACCAAGGTTCTTTCATTTGAAGCATTTTTGAATCAAAAAGAGGAGGTTGAAAAACTTTCCCAAAATGGCAAGTTTTCATTACAAGTTACTTTCCCAAAAAGGCAACTTTGCAAATGGCTTGAAATTCTTCAATTTTGTGAACTTCTAACATCTTCTATGATAAAATAAAGATCATAAACAATCAAAATGATGGAGAAACCCCTTTGGTTGGGTCACTGGGGGCCTCAGATGCCCTGATTTTGCACTAACTTGCTCAAGAAGTCATCTCTTGATCAGATGCCTTCCCCATTGAATTTCTTCATGAAAATTGATATGCATGACCCTCATAACATATAGAGACCAATAGAAACAAGAATGACCAAAAAATTTGGAGTTATGGCCTCTGAAACCAAAACCCTAATTTTAGGTCATCTGTGCAGTTGAACCTGACTCTGCTTCCATGCCTTTCTCAGTTCTTGTGATTCTTTGACTTTCTTGATCTTGTGAGGATATAATATGATGCTTGAACATACATGGACCCTCTTGAGATGATTGAAGGCCTTTGAAGTGGTTCAAGTAGCTCTTGGATTGCTCAGATCACAATCCCTAGATGCAGATGACTTTGAATCAATGCAGTGAAGCAAAAATGCAATATGAGATGCTATGATTGAACTTATGAAATATGAAAAGAAATCACAAGCCATGGTGAAAAGAGTGAGGGCAAATTTGGGGTGTTTACAGCTGCCCCTATTCAAACATGAGTTAGCTGTGCAGGATGTAAGCAACGGCTTAACAGGCAAACAAGATAACTTGTTGTTGAATACCAAAGACAGTCCAAAATTTGCACTCACAGAATGAAGAAGAAAAGGGATATAGATTGTAAAAGAGAATAAAGTATGTTTATAAAGTGCGGGCGACGGAGGACGACCGTCAAGCAGAGGACGACTGCTGGGGAAACAATGATGGGGACGGCCGACATGCTGGGGATATAAGAGATTATGATGGGGACGGCCATCAAGCAAAGAAATAAGATTTTCTGGGGGTTAAAGGTAAAGTGAATGATGGGGACGACCATCAAGTTCAAGGTGTGAATGAAATAAATGATGAGGTACGGTCATCAAAGTTGAAGGACGATCACCTAGAAGGGGACGGCTGCTCTGTTGGGGATAAGGATGAGGGACAATCATCTATTGATGAAGGACGATCACCTGGCAGGGTATGGCTACCGAAAATATCACGACATAGGACGAATGTCGGCTGAAAAGGGTCAACGATGGGGACGACCATCGGATAAGAATGATGAAGGACGATCATCAAGAGGTGAAGGACGATCACCTAGCAGGGGACGGCTTCTCTTAGGGTTTATCATGACGAATGTCAGATAAAAGAATCGACGATGGGGACGGTCATCGGATAAAATGATGAAGGACGATCATCAAGAGGTGAAGGACGATCACCTGGCAGGGTATGGCTGCCGAAAGGTATCATGACACAGGACAAATGTCAGATAGAAAGAAAATAAATTATTGGGGTTTGCTGGGGGATCTTCTGGGGAAGGGTAGACACAGACGAGTGTCTAAATTCAAGAAAGAGAAGGTATAAGTGTTTGACACGGTGTATAGATTAAAGATGTGGACGAGCATCCTTAAGACTATGATACGGACGAGTATCAGTAGAAACAAACGCTTGACGCATGTTCAGAGGTGATGATACGGACGAGTACCAACTAGTTGACAAAGAACACGGACGAGTGTCGAATCTGAGGGGATTTAAGTGGTGTATACAAGATACAGACGAGTATCGGTATGAGTAAAAAGTATGAGTGAGACACAGACGAGTGTCCAACTTGCTGTGGAGAGCATGACATGGACGGGTGTCGGAAAAAGTGTATTATAAACAAGTATTTGATTTACAAAGTGTTTAGGTAACTATGTTGGGGAGGGTGACACGGACGGGTGTCAAGGAATTGTATATATATGTATCTGTGTAGTGAGTGCAAAGGGGAAGCTTTGGCTTTCTGCTGGGATATGACACAGACAAGTGGCAAGAAGCATCTGTAATATAAGTATCTGTTTGTAAAGAACGCTCAGGCGACTTTACTGGGGAATGATGACACGGACGAGTGTCAAACGGAGTGTGTTTCTGTATTTGCGAGCGTAAAGGAAATGCTTTAATATTCTGTCGGGGAATTTGAGAGGTATTTGTATTCTGCTGATGTGGTATTGTTGGTATTTACAAGCGTGTATTCTGCTCCGCATTAGACAGAATGCTACGCTTTGTGGGGAAAATATGATGCGAATGCTATGATTATGCAAAGATACCGATCCGGGACTCGGATCCCGTTGCCGTGGAGATCTCTGGCTGATCTGCTTGAAGGGGATATCCCAGCTGGGGGTGGGATCATTGGTGGATCTGACATACATGACTCTGCTTGGGGAAATAGATTACTGATAGACCTATATCGGTAATGAGGGACCCAGCTGGGGTTTATGTGAGCTTTCATCACTTTGTAGTGAGATCCTCAGGCGTTGCTCTTCTGGATAGAGGCTGAAACTCTGTGGGGAGATGGTTCCCTGTCTAGCACTCGGCTGGGGAAGAAGAAAGATCACTGAAAGATCTTCCTAGAGGTTTCTGTGGGGATTCTGTAGAGGATGATACTAGACAACTCAGCTGGGGATATGAACACCCTCAGGTGATGCTCTTTGAAGGAAATGTTGGAGAAGTGATGCCTGGCAACTCTGATGGGGAGAAAGCATCTCTGGTGCTATTCCGGAAGATGGACTGAGTAGATAATGATTTGACAACTTGCTGAGGAGAAGCATTCATGCCCCATGTTGTGCTTCAAGTACCTGCAATCCTGTGATGACAAAAAGCGTACAAGTATCCCGAGGTATCCTTTACCGGATTCCATCATAAGAATTTTGACACTCCCGAGGGTCCATATATTTCCTGCAAGCATGTATTTTAAGAAAGACGCATCTATATTTATGCGATCAATATATTAATGACATCGGACATTTTGCAAATAAAAGAGTACGAGACAGTGTGTGACCGAAAATCTGATTTTATTAATTTGTGTGCCCTGAATTGGAAAGATACAGTCATAGAAACAAATCCCCTAAAATGAGGAGATTGTTACATAGTGAGAAACAACAAGATGCTGGCAATGTTGACGACGCTTCAGTGAACTTCCCTTTTACTATGACTCGTATGACATTGACGTTCTTCTTATCTTGCTTTCTGAAGAAGGCTGATTCTGACCGCAGCTTGAACCTTTCGAAGCTTACCATGTTGTAAGTGATACAGATGAATTCAGAATGCAGTTGTTCGCTTATTCCCTTATTTTGCGTGGATCGCCCTTTCGGGTTTTTAATCCACCGGGATACCCATTTTTGCCTGAGTTGTCCAATGCGGCTTTTCAACTCAGCGGGTGTACATTTTTTATTTATTTTCCCTTATTTTTGCCCGAGTCTTTTATTCTGTTTTTGACTCGCCGGGATGCCCTATTTTTGCCTGGACTTACATTCTGTTTTTTATGTCCAGGGGGTCATTTCTATGCGAAGTATTTTTTAACTGCATCTGAATTCACAGGGGACAGGAAGTCTTCACCATCCATAGTACTGAGCATCAGTGCTCCACCGGAGAAAACTTTCTTTACTATGAATGGCCCATCATAATTCGGAGTCCACTTGCCCCTGTGGTCTGTATGAGGAGGGAGGAGTTTTTTCAGCACAAGATCTCCTACTCGGTATTCTTGAAGCCTGACTTTCTGATCGAAGGCTTTCTTCATTCTTTTCTGATACAGCTGCCCATGGCAGATTGCAGCTAATCTCTTTTCTTCAATCAGATTCAGTTGTTCGTATCGGGATCGGACCCACTCTGCTTCATTCAACTTAACATCCATCAGTACCCGCAGGGAGGGTAATTCAAATTCAACAGGTAGGACTGCCTCCATACCATACACAAGCTGATACGGTGTTTCCCTAGTGGATGTTCTGATTGACGTACGGTACCCATGCAAGGCAAATGGTAGCATTTCATGCCAATCTTTATAGGTAACTACCATCTTCTTCACAATCTTCTTGATATTCTTATTAGCCGCTTCTACAGCGCCATTCATCTTTGGCCTGTAAGGAGAAGAATTGTGGTGTTGGATCTTGAAGTCCCGGCATAGTTCTTCCATCATTTTATTGTTTAAGTTGGAACCATTATCAGTAATGATTCGCTCGGGAACTCCATACCGACAGATGATGTCTCTCTTTAGAAATCGGGCTACTACTTGCCTTGTAACATTTGCATATGAAGCTGCTTCAACCCACTTGGTGAAATAGTCAATGGCAACCAGGATGAATATGTGGCCATTTGAAGCAGTCGGTTCAATCTTGCCAATCATATCAATGCCCCACATGGCAAAGGGCCAGGGTGAAGACATCACATTCAGAGGATTTGGAGGCACATGCACTTTATCCGCATAAATCTGGCATTTATGGCATTTTCTGGCATAGGCACAACAGTCGGCGTCCATTGTGATCCAGTAATAGCCTGATCTTAACAGCTTTTTAGCCATGGCATGTCCTCCTGCATGGGTACCAAAAGATCCTTCGTGCACCTCGTGCATCAACAAGTCTTCTTTTGTCCTATCAACGCATCTGAGGAGTACCATATCAAAGTTTCTCTTGTACAGGGAACCGTCAGTATTCAAGAAGAAACTACCAGCTAGCCTTCTTAATGTCTTCTTATCATTGGAAGATGCCCCAGATGGGTATGTTTGATCCTCCAAGAAGCACTTAATGTCATGGAACCAAGGCTTATCGTCTTTAACAACGTCTGCTAAGAACACGTATGCTGGTCTGTCGAGTCTGGATACTGCAATTCGAGGCACAAATTTGGCAGCTTGAACTTTGATCATGGATGAAATGGTAGCCAGAGCATCTGCAAACTGATTTTCATCTCGAGGGATATACTCAAGCTTGACCGTTGTGAAGAAAGTCAATAACCTCCTTGTATAATCCCGATAAGGTATCAAATGATCTTGGTTGGTTTACCATTTGCCGTTGGTTTGATTGATTACCAGAGCCGAATCTCCGAATACAGTCAATGTCTTGATCCTGAGGTCAATGGCTTCCTCAAGACCCATAATACAAGCTTCATATTCAGCTTCGTTGTTAGTGCAGTTGAAGGTGAGCTTTGCCGAGAAAGGCATGTGAACTCCCTTGGGTGTAATGAGTACTGCACCAACACCACGGCCATTCATATTAACGGCCCCATCAAACATCATAGTCCATTCTTCTTCCGGGTCAGGCCCTTCAGTGTGAATAGGCTCTTCATGATATTTCGCCTTTATGAACATGATGTCTTCATCAGGGAAGTCAAATCTCATAGGCTGGTAATCATCAATGGGTTGCTCAGCAAGATAATCGGACAATACATTGTCTTTGATGGCTTTCTGAGATGTGTACTGAATATCATATTCTGTGAGGATCATTTGCCATCTTGCAACCCATCCGGTAAGTGCTGACTTCTCAAAAATGTACTTAACTGGATCCATCTTTGAGATCAACAAAGTAGTGTGGGTCAACATATACTGCCTTAGTCGGCGAGCAGCCCACGCTAAAGCACAACAAGTTTTCTCGAGCAGTGAATAACATTGTTCACAGTCGATAAACTTTTTGCTTAGGTAGTATATTGCATACTCTTTTCGACCAGACTCGTCATGCTGGCCCAGCACACACCCCATTGACTCTTCTAATACTGTCAAGTACATGATTAGAGGTCTTCCTTCAACTGGAGGCATAAGGATTGGAGGTTCTTGTAAATACTCCTTGATTTTGTCAAAAGCCCTCTGGCAGTCCTCATTCCACCTGACCGTTTGTTCTTTTCTTAACAGCTTAAACAAAGGCTCACAGGTTGCTGTAAGGTGAGATATGAACCTTGAAATGTAGTTCAATCTACCTAGAAACCCCCGAACTTCTTTTTCTGACTTCGGTGCAGGCATTTCTTGAATGGCTTTGACTTTGTCAGGGTCAGCTTCATTCCCTTTCTCACTTACAATAAATCCCAGATGCTTACCGGATCGCACCCCGAATGTGCATTTGTTGGGGTTTAAATTCAATTGGTACTTCCTCAGACGCTTGAATAACTTCAACAGATTCACCAGGTGGTCTTCTTCTGTGAGGGACTTGGCAATCATGTCATTCACATAACATTCAATTTCTTTGTGGATCATGTCATGGAATAATGTTACCATAGCCCGTTGATAAGTTGCGCCAGCATTCTTCAGCCCGAATGGCATCACCTTATAACAGAATGTGCCGCAGGGTGTGATGAAAGTTGTCTTCGCCATGTCTTCAGGTGACATCTTGATCTGATTATATCCGGAAAATCCGTCCATGAAGGAGAACACCGAGAACTGAGCCGTATTGTCGACCAATACATCAATGTGAGGTAAAGGGAAATCATCTTTCGGGCTGGCTCTGTTCAGATCCCGGTAGTCCACACACATACTCACCTTGCCGTCCTTCTTAGGCACAGGTACAATATTAGCAACCCACGGCAGATAGCTAGTCACAGCAAGGAAACCGGCGTCCCACTGCTTTTGTACCTCTTCTTTTATCTTCATTGCCATATCTGGGCGAGTACGGCGCAACTTCTGTTTTACTGGTGGGCAGTCTTCCTTCAGAGGCAGTTTGTGCATAACAATGTCGGTGTCCAACCCTGGCATATCTTGATAAGACCAAGCGAAAACATCCACATACTCCCGAAGCATATCAATCAGTTGCTCTTTCACTGAATCTTGTAGGCAGGCCCCGATCTTAACTTCTTTTACATCTTCCTCCGTACCAAGATTAACCGTTTCAATCTCCTCCTGATGAGGAGTGATAACCTTCTCCTCTTGCCTTAACAACCTGGCTAGCTCTTCAGGTAGCTCATAATCTTCTTCAACCCCTTCATCAGCTTGATTAATTGGATTGTCAAAGTCATACGAAGTCATAGCAGTGTTGTTGTCGGTGCAGTCTGAAAGGCACTTTCTGCAAGGGTTTAGATTGGTTTATTTTAGTGATCAGTTTTATCTTATTTAGAAAAAGTAAAAATGAAGTTATTTTATTTTGAAAAACATTGCCATTTTATTTTTGTACAAAAGAAAAATGAAAAACAGTGAGCGGAAAAGAAAAGACTCATTTGCAAAAGATGTCCTGATATTCATTAATTGATCTTTGCACAAAATACAAGATGGCCCGATTACAAAATGAGTCTTGACATCTTGGGCAAGATGCAAGACTTGATGCATGCTTTAAAATACAGGAAATAATAATTACTCTGCAGGAGTAACCCTTATAATTTCCTGGGAAGACCAGTTAAGGACTTGGCTCCCCGGGATCTTTGGACGTATCCAGCTCTCCAGGTTGCGGTCGCTTTCCTCCTCGTCTTCCAAATTGTTTACAGCATCCGGGGTGAGCATTCCCCCGCTGACAAACTTGGGCTCCTTGGCAGCCTCTGATTGATCTTGTTGAGTTGGTCTGTAACCCATCCCAAATCGGTCCTCTTTCTTTTCCACGGGCAACAGCTTGCCCCAGCCTTGGGCGGTACCTTCCTCAACAACCTTCCGGGCTTACTGATATGATGTTATGGAAGTTCCCAGTACAGCAGATGCTTTATTAATGTTGAGGGCCTCGAACCCTTGGCTCATAGTTTCATGGATCTCCCCATCCATTTCTATGTACTTATACGTAGCCAGATGGCTAACAAAGATGTCTTCCTCCCCACAGATGGTGATGATCTGGCCTTCCCACTCGAATTTGTACTTCTGGTGAAGGGTAGACGTAAGAGCGCCAGCGGCGTGGATCTAGGGTCTACCCAACAGACAGTTGTAGGCCGGCTGAATGTCCATCACAAAGAAGGTAATTTTGAAGGTCTGCGGGCCAATCATCACAGGCAGATCAATCTCTCCAAGCATTGATCTTTTAGAGCCATCAAATGCTCTCACCACCAAATTACTCGGACGCAGTGCCAAGCAATCATACTCCAGCTTCACTAAGGCTTTCTTTGGTAGAACATTGAGTGATGACCCAGTGTCTACCAGTACATGAGACAGAACAGCACCCTTGCATTCCAAGGTGATATGTAAAGCCTTGTTGTGGTTGCGTCCCTCCGTTGTTAAGTCAGCATTGGTAAAGCCTAGTCCGTGACTGGTGTTGACATTTTCCACCATAGTTTCTAGCTGGTTAACGGTAATCTCCTCTGGCACATATGCTGCGTGCAGGACTTTCAACAATGCGTTCCTGTGAGCTTCGGAACACATCAACAGTGATAATATGGAGATTTTTGAGGGAGTTTGGTGAAGCTGATCCACCACCTTGTAATCACTTCTTTTTATGATTCTCATGAACTCGTCTACATCTTGCTCAAAAGATGTCTTCTGAGTTTCTTTGACAGTTGGCTCTTCAGGTACCACACTCTTTCCTTTTGCTTTGGCAACAGCTTCTGCTTCAACATTAGGTCTCTGTATTTGTGAGGCAAAAAGAAGTCCGCTTCTGGTGAAGCCTCCGCCTCCCCCAACATTATCAACTTGTGGAGAAGAGGTTGATGAATCCAGAGTGATTTTCTCCCCGTTGCAGTAGAGATCAGAGCCATAATGCCAAGGTATGGCATTACTACTTTCATAAGGAACTGGTCCAGGCACCGTAAATGTAACTGGACTGACTGCTGCAGAGGAGGGTACTGTAATGGTGTGCGGATCATAGTACATTGTGACTGGTGACCTGGCAGGAGGTGCCACTGTTTGTTGCTGGGAGGAACATCTGATGGGTCATAGTAGATTGTAACTGTTGAAACATCTTCGTTAATTTTTGTTGGCGTTGTAGAAGATTCTGCTGATAAAATGGATGCTGATGTTGTAGAAGAACTGGTTGCTGAAATCTGACTCAGTGAAGTGATGGACGGAGCCATTGCTGATGATATTGATGAATCGGTAGGAATGATTGTTGTTGTTGTTGTAGAAGAATCAGGAATTGTTGTTAAAGGAATTGCTGGATTTGTAGGCGCCGTTGTTGAGATTTGAAGGATACCATCCTTAATAAGACTATCTATGCCGCTTCTCAAATTTTCACACCCGTTGACTGCAATGTTGCAATATCCACAACCAAGCTCACACCCGGGGAACACTTGGCACTCTAGAAGCTGAGCTTTAATTTCGACCAAAGGTGTTCGAATTTGTGCAACACTGGTGATCAAGGTAGATGGTTTGTCTTCCTCAATGGCATTAATCCTTGGCCCGCCACGATTAGGCATAGGATTTCTGTTGACATTTGGAGGATGTGCAAAATTGAGGGCTTTAGAATCCACCAGATCTTGGACTTTCATTTGCAAGGCCCTGCATTTTTCCGTATTGTGGCCAGGTGCATTGGAATGGAAAGCACACCTGGCGTTGACATCATAATTCTTTGGGAGGTTGAGGGGATCTGGTGGTGCCAATGTCCTTAACTCAACTAAGTTAAGCTTCAGGAGTTGTGGCAATAAGGCAGCATAAGGCATAGGGATAGGGTCAATCACCCTGTTTGCCTGTGATGGTCTTTGTTGGAAGGGTCGTTGTTGTTGATTGCTATTGTTGTTGTTGTAGGTTCTCTGTTGCGGGTACTGAACTTGCTGCTGATAATGTGGTTGTTGTTGTTGTTGATATGCTGATTGCTGAGGAATCGGAGCCGGAATGGTGACAACTGCTACTAATCTGTGAACATACTGAGGTCTGCCCCTGCTGGCATGAATGGAGTTGGTCTCACCGGTTCTTCGGGGTCCCACAAAAGGCTTCCTGGGATAACTGGATGAACTTGCACCATTATCAGAAATTTTGCCCATTTTTAGTAGACTTTCAATTCTTTCACCAGCTATGACGACATCGGCAAAGCTGGTAGAAGAAAAGGCAGCCAGTCTATCGATATATGTTCCTTGCAAAGTATTCATGAACATGTCAGCCATCTCCCTTTTTGACATGGGTGATTGGACAGCAGCAGCAAGCTGTCTCCACCTTTGGGCATATTCCCTAAAGCTTTCTTTGGAAGATTGAGACATTCCCATTAGGAGGGTCCTGTTAGGAGCCATGTCCAGGTTATATTGATATTGTCTGATGAAGGCTTCAGCTAAGTCCTTCCAGCATCTGATGGTAGCTCTGGTCAAATGTGAATACCACTCCCTTGAAGCCCCAGTCAGACTGTCTTCAAAGTAGAACATCCACAGCTTCTCATCCATGGTATACGCTTTAAGTCTTCGCAGGAAAGACTGCAGGTGAGTTCGTGGACAAGAGGTTCCATTGTATTTCTCAAAGCACGGGGGTTTGAATTTGTGGGGAATTCTCACCCCATCCACTATCCCCATATCCATTACATCGAAACCCAAGGAGTTTTGAGACTCCAAAGATCTTAATTTCTCAGCAATTTCATCAAACCTCCTATCATAGACTTCATCTCCAGCTCCCATAACAGTAAACTGCTCTTCTTGGGGATCCTTTTGCAAGATTCTCCCCCCAGCAATATTTCCTTGCACATTTCTCGGGATGTTGACTTCTGGATCTAGACGAGGTCCAAATACTGGTGGATTAACATGAGGCTGGCCCCTCTCATTATTACTTGTTCCTCCAGTTCCAGGATGAGGTTCCTCGGGAGTTTGTCTTTCTACCAATGCCCTTAACCTTTCTTGGCTCTGGGCCAAGCCAGTCATTACAACCATGAATTGGGTCATTTGGTTTCTCATCTCCACTCTTTCATTAGCCATCTGGGTTCTGACCTCAGTCAGGTCCTGCTGTACTTGCTCCATTTGGATACCTGGAAGGTTGTTGCGAGTAGGGTACCGGTGCGTACGGTTGACAGGGAACACTCTTCTACGAGCAATGTTTCCTGAGACCACAACAGAGTTAGAAACAAACAAGTAATAACAAAACCTACAAAACAAAACAAAATTTAGTATGCAATGCAGTATGCTTATTTGTTTTCCAAGGTATCCAGCTTGGTTCTTGGTTTTGACCTTTCCAGACCTCGAGGAAGATGCTTTGATGTTGTTGAGAAAAGAAACCCAATGAAAGCAAACTAATATATTACAAATGATGAACAATACATAGTTTGTTTTACAACACATGCCCCTGGAGGGTCAAAATACAACAAAAAGAAAAGTACATTAAATGGAAATGAACAACAAGCAAAGAAGTCAAACATCCAATCCAAACTCATCCTCCTTAACCTCCTTCAGAAGTTCCTCAGTCACTGGACCAACTGGATGCTCTGTAATGGTCCTAATGAGGAGGTTCCTGGTAGCAATGGCAGTGGTCAGCTTCTTGTGCCTGTCCTGGTCCTTTGATCTCTTCAATCCAGCCCTGAGCTTTAACTCTGAAATCTCCTTCTGGGCTGCCAACAAAGCTTCCTGCTGCTTCTTTTCATTGGCTTCTAACTGCTCAATCTTGGCTTGAGTTCTCTTATATTCTTGTGTCCGGGCTTCAGTGATCCTGACCCACCTAGCCTGACTCTCTTGCAGATAGAGCTCAGTCCTAGCCTTCTGACTCTTGGCCTCTTTACAAGCATTCTTCAATATTTGTTCCCCAGCTCTTGCTTTCCTGATGTAGTCCTCTGTTTTTTCAATCTTGGCCAAATGCTCCACCCTAAGCTTCTCCAACCTTTCAATGTCCAGACGACCATCACTCCTTTCCTAAAGAGTCTTCTTCAAGGATTGAGACGAATTCTCATTCCTCTCCTTCAGCTTCTCAAATTCTTCCAGGCTGACAGTTGCTGCAGGTTGTACTGTAGATGGTCCAGGTATGTCCTTAATGGTGAAAGGCATTCCAGTAATCTGAGCTCTAGTACGGGACCAATCATAGTACTGAGCTGAAGCAACATTATTACACCTTCCAAGAATAGCCATCCCTTTTGTCTGGATGTTGTCCCAAGTCCAAGATGCTTGTCTGACAACAACTGAGTTTGGCTTTACTTCACAATACAGGGTCTCAGCTAAATCTTGCACTCTAGGAGGGTGAACCAAAGCATAGCCCAGTTGTCGCCTAAACAGCAAAGGATTGTAGTTGATGCAACCCTTTACTCCAATCAGAGGTACATTTAGGTATTGTCCACAGCTGGTGATAATGTCCTTGCCCTTGGTGCTCTGGGTGCACCATCTGATATCATCTGAAGTCAAAGCAATGAGCCTCTTGGCCCAATTCTTCTGTTGGTGAGGATTCAAGAAGGCATCTGATTTAGGTAGGTGTTTGAGCAGCCAGGTGTGAAACAGAGGAGCACAACATCTCACCAACTTCCCTCTTTGTTTCTCATTCCTCTGATGAATGGAGTAATAGAAATCTCCCAGCAAGGTGGGTACTGGGTTCCTCATAAGAAAAAGATGAATGGCATTCTTGCTGACAAATTTGGGCTCATCTGCAAACAGTATAACCCCATATATGCTGAGGGCTAACAGCGCACAGACTGCCCTCCATTCTCCCAAGGAGGCCTTCAAGATGGCCTGAGAAATCAAGAAGTCTAAGTGCAAACCAGGGATCCCAACCTTTGTTGTCATATTTTGCCAATCAAAGTAGGCTCCAGGTACAGTGCTTTTGCTACTTCTCCATTGCTGGGAGCTGGCATCTCTGGGTTGAAGGGGACTCCACCCCTGACAGGTACTCCAATCAATGATGAAAATTCTTCCAGCAGAGGCCCTAACTGAAAGGCTGGGAAGGCGAAGCACCTCAAAGGAGGGTCATAAAACTGCAAGCATGTGTGGATCATGCTCCTCTGAGAAGGGTCAAGGTCCATAACCATATCCAGGATACCCCCATAATGCTCTCTAAACAAAGGGATATGGTCAGGGGTGATAAGTGGCTGGACCTGCCTGATACCAGTCAACACAGGCTCAAAGAAGTGGTAGGATATGTTGCTTTTCCTAGGAGTAGTCATGAATGTTGCTGAAGAAGATGAAGATATGTGCTGATGAAGATCAAGAATGGTACTAGAGATGAACCACTGATAGGGTGATGCTGGTGATGATGAGAATAGCTGATGCAGATCACTGATGAAGCAGAGGTCTATGCAGAAGAAGGGGTCAAAACCAAGCCAGGTACAATGTGGGTACCCTGAAAAACAAATAAACAAATGTTAAATGATGCAAATGATGAGTATGCAAATGATATGAAAGGGTTTGTCATCAAGCTGGATCTGGTTATCTGTCTTGATATAAAGTCCATGTATGTTCAAGAAGTCCAGATGGAGGTTCAGAAATCCAGTAACCAAGGTGGGGGACTCAAATAAAGAGTCGCATGTCCAGGGTTAAATCACAAGAACTGTCCAAAAATGAGGTACTCTTAAACCAAATAGTAACAGGGTATGATGTGGCCAAGGGTACCTGCAAACCTGTAAACAGCCCAACCCCCTCACAGGTAATGTTCTAAAACAAGGATCCTCAGACTTGGATTAGTTATGAGAAGTGTAAACACTTCTAACCCGGAGGTACAATGTTTACAATAACCATAAAAGATCCTCCTCTAATTCACCTCAGTTTCTGAAGGTCATAATAAAGGTCATCCAGACTTAGCTGGCTTCCCAGATAGCCCTAGCACTACAGGAAATCTGTAGCACAGAGTTCTCAAGAAGAAACCCACATCTGAACCGTGTTTCATATTCCCGCACCAGACCGAAATGGAGTGGGAAAGAACATGATACACTCTAGCCTAGGTGTCACTCAGGTCCCAGGTATAGGACCTCAAACTCTCAATCAAACCCCACCCACCAAAACAGAAGCCAGATCCAACAATGATAATGACAGTATGAAATATGAAAAACTGTAAAGAAAAGCAATAAATACAACTGTACATAAAGCAGTAAATAAAGCAAAAATAAATAAACACAAATAGCACATAACACCCTAGTAAACACAAATCAAACAAGCGCTAGGAGGAACCCACAAAAAGAACCAGAAGCCCTGGTTACAGTATAAGGGTCCCCAGCAGAGTCGCCAAGCTGTCGCTCCCACCTAATGACACAGGGCCAAGAGGGGTACAGACGCGAACGGTCGGCGAAAGGAAAAGGGAATGAATAGAGTCGCCAGCTAGGCATTTTTATCCCGAAGGAAAGGTAATGCTGCATAGACCTAAGAAAAGATGGATAAGACGGTTGCGAACCATAGAAACTGAGAAAGGGGGTTGGTTACAACCTGGGAAGGTATTAGCACCCAGATTATCCGCCGTACTCGACGGGATCCACGCTTGAAAGATTTGTGTTTTAAAGGGGTAGTGTCAGTGCTATCTGTGTATCAAAACTGGAAAGAATGCAAGTGTCAGTGTAAAAGAAATGTGAGGTGTGAAAGAGAAGTGTCAGTGTGAGAACAAGAGTGAAATGCTCAAGATTATGAGGCTAAAAGAATAGTGCTGGAGGAGGGGGGATGTACAGAGACTTTTTTCGATAACTGTTAAGTTATGCCTACGTATCCTCTCGTGCAATGAGGAAGTCAGAACACCGTAGTTCGACTCAAAGAGACTGAAAGGTAAATTGACTTGTGAACTGCTTGCTTGTCTATGCTTAAGTGTATGACCTGTCTGGCTCAGGTGCTAACTGTCTTGCATTAGACGGAAGAAGCAAGTTCTCGCTTATGAGTGAATGAGGTGAGAAAAGAATCCCGGAGGAGGCGATTATTGTTTGTTTTGTGTTTTCAATCTTTTATTGCTTTTTGATATTTGTCATAAGATAATGAGCTTAAGCCTAAACCAAGGGTTAGTAAACTCATCACATCCTCCCTCTGATTAAGGGTAATGAGAATACCTTAAGTGTGAAGTAAACACCTCACACTTAATCACCATGATGTAGGATTAAGATCATTAACCTACTTGTGATTATTTAGATGTTTTTGGAGTTTTTGTTTAGTGTTAAGTAATGAGTTTAAGCCATAATCAAGGATTTAATGGACCCATTACACCATCCTAATAGAATGATAATAGATGAGAACATTTAAGCTGAGAAAGACTCCTCAACTTAATCCATGATTAGGGATTAACCTCATGACAAAACAAAGCCTTTATTAAATTGAATTTTAATCAATGATAAGATCAAGAAGTGGATTTTATGGTTTGTAAGACAACTTGAGGGGGACTTGTCCATTAACACTAGGGTTAGTCCTTCTTAACCAATTAAGGAAGAATTTGAACCCTAATGCAAGGCCCAAGTTACAAGCTTGATGTCTTAGTGGTTATTAAATGGATTGATTAAAGGGTTTAAACACATTAAGGGTTTAACACTTAGGATTAAAGTTATACACTCCATCCTAATAGAAGGATGCAGGCATAAGCTTAATCACAAAGCCTTAAAACCTTTAGGGTTTAGTCCTTGATTATGAGGTGAGGAGAGAAGACTCAAAGATGACACAAAAGGTAAATCTAATGGGGGACTAATCAAACCCTAATTGTGATCATGCTTTGTTGTTCCTAGGGTTAATGAGGCTTGCAAGAAGATCTTCAGAGAAACCACCAGGAAAGAAGCAGATGAATGGAGAAAGAAGCAGAGAGAAGCAAGACAACTTGCTTCACTTAAGAAGACAAGTTGCTTGAAGGAAGAAGGTGAGAAAGAGCATGAATGCGCAAGCTCACCCTAATACAAAAGATAAAATGCAGCAATGGTGCATAAAAGAGATGAGAAGAGATTGTGAGAAGTGAAGGCAAATTCACTTCTCAAAACAACTTACCACCTGAAAAGTTAGCAAAAGAAATGAAATGCAATGAAGATGAGATGAAATGCCATGATGCAAACCAAATTCAGAAGCATAAACATGATGTTAATGATGCTAAGAGAGGATGCAAACACATGTCAAGAGTTGTGGATGATCATACAAGGATGAGGATGCAAATGAAGCATGCTTTGAACCATGGAAGTTCATGAAAGTTTATGAAATGATATGAATGCACAACATGTCAAATGAATGATGCAATGATCAAACATGATTCTAATATGTCCTAAGATGTCTTATATGGCATGTTGATGCACAAAATGCCATGGCAAGCGCTTGATGCAAGCAAATGAAAGATGGATGCAAAGGAAGGCAAGAATTAGGGTTTATGCATAACATGCAACACAAAACTCAAAATCAGAAGCAAATGGCATGATAAAAAATTGAAAATGGGATCAAAGGAACCCTAACCCTACACAAGTTCACTGCTCAAAGGAGGAGACCTAAATCTAAACCTAATGGAAGTTATGATTTTTCTAAGTCAACTAGGGTTTCAAAGCACCTCAAAAGGAAAAATGCACATTAAATTGAAAATGAAATATAAATTCAAACCAATTTTACCCTAAAAACTACATGCTATGAAGGATGCAATGCAAGAAGAACCATTATCAAACTCTTCATGGTTAGGCAGAATGAATTTTTTCAAGTTAGGACCAAAATATTACCTTTAAACAACTTTAATTCCAATGAAAATTGTCAAAATAGGTCAAGAACCAAAAATAAATTTGTTTTGAGAGTTTGATAATGTTTCTAAATGTTTTAAAATGCAATGTGAATTTTTTTGTGATTTTTAAATACCTAAATGCATTTTTAATTAATTAATTTCCATTAACTAATTAAAAATAAACATTTAAATGATTTAAAAATGATTTTTAATGCAAAAAAATGAAAATAAAAATATTTTTGGGTTCTGAAAATTAATAAAAGGTTTGACAAAAAATTTCAGAATTTTTTAATATGTTTTGCTATTTTTAAAAATTCGTAGAAATAAAATACAAATGAAATGAAATAAAAATTAAAAATAATGAAAGTATGCGCATCCTGAGGCTGAGATTCAAATGGATTTGGAGGGAATTGACTGGCGCCAGATCCTATGGTCCACGTTCAAACTGGCATTTTTAAAACTAATCCTAATTAATTAAATTAATAAATCAGAATTAGGGTTTAATGATGGATCTAGGCCACTCATTCACGTGCGGGTCAACAGGTTCTACGGTTCACATTCAAACTGAGCCCTAATCCAGATTAAGGCATTAATGACTTTCAGGTCACCGGAGAAGAGCTCCGGTCGTCTTCTCCGGTGACATCCCTCCCTGAAAAATCTCATCTTCTTCCCTAGGTCATTTCTGGAGCTCTAAAGCTCCAGATTTGTTCCTCTCACTCCCCTAAACCTAAATCCAACCTCAAATGGAATTTATTTTCACTCCTAAACATGATTCGAAGCCAAGAACACAAAACTGTAAAACTTTCAGACAAGCAATACACCTTCATCTCTCCATCATTTTCAATAATTTCAAGTTCATTACACTCAGGGGATCAAACACAACCAATTAAGAACTTAAAATAGAGGTTCTGGAAAAAAGTTTCAAGAGGATACCTGAGATGGAGCTTTTGCTTTTGAAGCTTTCTGGCCAGTTCCTTGCTTCCAATCACCTCTACTGACCTCCCTCAAGAGTTTGCAAAGCTTGTTTGGGGTTTTTTATGGCTGGTTTGGGAGATTGATTCAGTTCAGTTCAAGAAGGGGAAAATCGTATTTGGTGTGTGATGGCTTTTAAGGCAAAGTGAGGGGTGGTTTGTGATCAGTGATGCATTCTAAGATGAATGGTGGAAGAAGTTTTAAGTTTGAGTTGCTGAGTTGAGAGATTCAATAGAAAATGCAAAGAGAGGGATTTTTGTGTATGCTGACTTGTGGGAGAGCTCAGGCTTGCTTCTTGTGTGGTTTGAGTTTCATTTTGTCCACTTATCAAACTGTGATAGGGCAGATGGTTGGTGGTGGCACAGTGTGATTGGCATGGCCCTTTTTGCAAAAAGTCAAGTCTATGTGTCCTTTGAGGTATGGGCTGTTTTAGGGCCAGAGCAAAGGCATGTCTGCTGCAGCTTGATTCAAGGATGACCATGGAAATGAGATTGAGGCAAATCAGCAAGTGGATCAAAGCTTTTGTGTGGTTTTGCAAATTTGTGAACTTTTGGCCCTTTTGAAGTTTCTTAATGCACAAGTCATGAAAGTTGAGAATTCTTTGGTGCATTCTGAATTTTAGGTCATGACATATGTTTATGTAATGCTTAGAAGTTGATTTGAAGTCACAATTAGCCTTGGCATGAAGTTTTGCAACTTTCCTCTTTGGGTACATAAGTGAAATTTCATGATTTTCCCCAACTTTGCAAGGCCATAACTTTTGATCTAAAATGAATTAGAATGAGTTCTTGTACTTTTTGAAAATGGGAGGATCCATTCTACAACTTTCATGACCAAGGTTCTTTCATTTGAAGCATTTTTGAATCAAAAAGAGGAGGTTGAAAAACTTTCCCAAAATGGCAAGTTTTCATTACAAGTTACTTTCCCAAAAAGGCAACTTTGCAAATGGCTTGAAATTCTTCAATTTTGTGAACTTCTAACATCTTCTATGATCAAATAAAGATCATACACAATCAAAATGATGGAGAAACCCCTTTGGTTGGGTCACTGGGGGCCTCAGATGCCCTGATTTTGCACTGACTTGCTCAAGAAGTCATCTCTTGATCAGATGCCTTCCCCATTGAATTTCTTAATGAAAATTGATATGCATGACCCTCATAACATATAGAGACCAATAGAAACAAGAATGACCAAAAATTTTGGAGTTATGGCCTCTGAAACCAAAACCCTAATTTTAGGTCATCTGTGCAGTTAAACCTGGCTCTGCTTCCATGCCTTTCTCAGTTCTTGTGATTCTTTGACTTTCTTGATCTTGTGAGGATATAATATGATGCTTGAACATACATGGACCCTATTGAGATGATTGAAGGCCTTTGAAGTGGCTCAAGTAGCTCTTGGATTGCTCAGATCACGATCCCTAGATGCAAATGACTTTGAATCAATGCAGTGAAGCAAAAATGCAATATGAGATGCTATGATTGAACTTATGCAATATGAAAAGAAATCACAAGCCATGGTGAAAAGAGTGAGGGCAAATTTGGGGTGTTTACAGCTGCCCCTATTCAAACATGAGTTAGCTGTGCAGGATGTAAGCAACGGCTTAACAGGCAAACAAGATAACTTGTGGTTGAATACCAAAGACAATCCAAAATTTGCACTCACAGAATGAAGAAGAAAAGGGATATAGATTGTAAAAGAGAATAAAGTATGTTTATAAAGTGCGGGCGACGGAGGACGACCGTCGAGCAGAGGACGACTGCTGGGGAAACAATGACGGGGACGGCCGATATGCTGGGGATATAAGAGATTATGATGGGGACGGCCATCAAGCAAAGAAATAAGATTTTCTAGGGGTTAAAGGTAAAGTGAATGATGAGGACGACCATCAAGTTCAAGGTGTGAATGAAATAAATGATGAGGTACGGTCATCAAAGGTGAAGGACGATCACCTAGCAGGGGACGGCTGCTCTGTTGGGGATAAGGATGAGGGACAGTCATCTATTGATGAAGGACGATCACCTGGCAGGGTACGGCTGCCGAAAATATCACGACATAGGACGAATTTCGGCTGAAAAGGGTCAACGATGGTGACGGCCATCGGATAAGCATGATGAAGGAAGATCATCAAGAGGTGAAGGACGATCACCTAGCAGGGGACGGCTGCTCTTAGGGGTTATCATGACGAATGTCAGATAAAAGAATCGACGATGGGGACGGCCATCGGATAAAATGATGAAGGACGATCATCAAGAGGTGAAGGACGATCACCTGGCAGGGTACGGCTGCCGAAAGGTATCATGACACAGGACGAATGTCAGATAGAAAGAAAATAAATTATTGGGGTTTGTTGGGGGCTCTTCTGGGGAAGGGTAGACACAGACGAGTGTCTAAATTCAAGAAAGAGAAGGTATAAGTGTTTGACACGGTGTATAGATTAAAGATGTGGACGAGCATCCTTAAGACTATGATACGGAAGAGTATCAGTAGAAACAAACGCTTGACGCATGTTCAGAGATGATGATACGGACGAGTACCAACTAGTTGACAAAGAACACGGACGAGTGTCGAATCTGAGGGGATTTAAGTGGTGTATACAAGATACGGACGAGTATCGGTATGAGTAAAAAGTATGAGTGAGACACAGACGAGTGTCCAACTTGCTGTGGAGAGCATGACATGGACGGGTGTCGGAAAAAGTGTATTATAAACAAGTATTTGATTTACAAAGTGTTTAGGTAACTATGTTGGGGAGGGTGACACGGACGGGTGTCAAGGAATTGTATATATATGTATCTGTGTAGTGAGTGCAAAGGGGAAACTTTGGCTTTCTGCTGGGATATGACACAAACGAGTGGCAAGAAGCATCTGTAATATAAGTATCTGTTTATAAAGAACGCTCGGGCGACTTTACTGGGGAATGATGACACGGACGAGTATCAAACGGAGTGTGTTTCTGTATTTGCGAGCGTAAAGGAAATGCTTTAATATTCTGTCGGGGAATTTGAGAGGTATTTGTATTCTGCTGATGTGGCATTGTTGGTATTTACAAGCGTGTTTCAGAACATGGCTTATGATTATGCAATATGTTTGATTTTTGCCGTAATGCTCCGCATTAGACGGAATGCTACGCTTTGTGGGGAAAATATGATGCGAATGTTATGATTATGAAAAGATACCGATCCGGGACTCGGATCCCGCTGCCGTAGAGATCTCTGGCTGATCTGCTTGAAGGGGATATCCCAGCTGGGGGTGGGATCATTGGTGGATCTGACATACATGACTCTTCTTGGGGAAATAGATCACTGATAGACCTATCTCAGTAATGAGGGACCCAACTGGGGTTTATGTGAGCTTTCGTCACTTTGTTGTGAGATCCTCAGGCGTTGCTCTTCTGGATAGAGGCTGAAACTCTGTGGGGAGATGGTTCCCTGTCTAGCACTCGGATGGGGAAGAAGAAAGATCACTGAAAGATCTTCCTAGAGGTTTCTATGGGGATCCTGTTGAAGATGATACTTGACAACTCAGCTGGGGATATGAACACCCTCAGGTGCTGCTCTTTGAAGGAAATGTTGGAGAAGTGATGCCTGGCAACTCTGATGGGGAGAAAGAATCTCTGGTGCTATCTGGGAAGATGGACTGAGTAGATAATGATTTGACAACTTGCTGAGGAGAAGCATTCATGCCCCATGTTGTGCTTCAAGTACCTGCAATCCTGTGATGACAAAAAAGAGTACAAGTATCCCGAGGTATCCTTTACCGGATTCCATCATAAGAATTTTGACACTCCCGAGGGTCCATATATTTCTTGCAAGCATGTAGTTTAAGAAAGATGCATCTATATTTATGCGATCAATATATTAATGACATCGGACATTTTGCAAATAAAAGAGTACGAGACAGTGTGTGACCGAATATCTGATTTTATTAATTTGTGTGCCCTGAATTGGCAAGATACAGTCATAGAAACAAATCCCCTAAAATGAGGAGATTGTTACAAAGTGAGAAACAACAAGATGCTGGCAATGTTGACGACGCTTCAGTGAGCTTCCCTTTTACTATGACTCGTATGACATTGACATTCTTCTTATCTTGCTTTCTGAAGAAGGCTGATTCTGACCGCAGCTTGAACCTTTCGAAGCTTACCATGTTGTAAGTGATACAGATGAATTCAGAATGCAGTTGTTCGCTTATTCCCTTATTTTGCGTGGATCGCCCTTTCGGGTTTTCAATCCAGTGGGATACCCATTTTTGCCTGAGTTGTCCAATGCGGCTTTTCAACTCAGCGGGTGTACATTTTTTATTTATTTTCCCTTATTTTTGCCCGAGTCTTTTATTCTGTTTTTGACTCGCCGGGATGCTCTATTTTTGCCTGGACTTACATTCTGTTTTTTATGTCCAGGGGGTCATTTCTATGCGAAGTATTTTTTAACTGCATCTGAATTCACAGGGGACAGGAAGTCTTCACCATCCATAGTACTGAGCATCAGTGCTCCACCGGAGAAAACTTTCTTTACTATGAATGGCCCATCATAATTCGGAGTCCACTTGCCCCTGTGGTCTGTATGAGGAGGGAGGAGTCTTTTCAGCACAAGATCTCCTACTCGGTATTCTTGAAGCCTGACTTTCTGATCGAAGGCTTTCTTCATTCTTTTCTGATACAGCTGCCCATGGCAGATTGCAGCTAATCTCTTTTCTTCAATCAGATTCAGTTGTTCGTATCGGGATCGGACCCACTCTGCTTCATTCAACTTAACATCCATCAGTACCCGCAGGGAGGGTAATTCAACTTCAACAGGTAGGACTGCCTCCATACCATACACAAGCTGATACGGTGTTGCCCCAGTGGATGTTCTGATTGACGTACGGTACCCATGCAAGGCAAATGGTAGCATTTCATGCCAATCTTTATAGGTAACTACCATCTTCTGCACAATCTTATTGATATTCTTATTAGCCGCTTCTACAGTGCCATTCATCTTTGGCCTGTAAGGAGAAGAATTGTGGTGTTGGATCTTGAAGTCCCGACATAGTTCTGCCATCATTTTATTGTTTAAGTTGGAACCATTATCAGTAATGATTTGCTAGGGAACTCCATACCGACAGATGATGTCTCTCTTTAGAAATCGGGCTACTACTTGCCTTGTAACATTTGCATATGAAGCTGCTTCAACCCACTTGGTGAAATAGTCAATGGCAACCAGGATGAATCTGTGGCCATTTGAAGCAGTCGGTTCAATCTTGCCAATCATATCAATGCCCCACATGGCAAAGGGCCAGGGTGAAGACATCACATTCAGAGGATTCGGAGGCACATGCACTTTATCCGCATAAATCTGGCATTTATGGCATTTTTTGGTATAGGCACAACAGTCGGCGTCCATTATGATCCAGTAATAGCCTGATCTTAACAGCTTTTTAGCCATGGCATGTCCTCCTGCATGGGTACCAAAAGATCCTTCGTGCACCTCGTGCATCAACAAGTCTTCTTTTGTCCTATCAACGCATCTGAGGAGTACCATATCAAAGTTTCTCTTGTACAGGGAACCGTCAGTATTCAAGAAGAAACTACCAGCTAGCCTTCTTAATGTCTTCTTATCATTGGAAGATGCCCCAGATGGGTATGTTTGATCCTCCAAGAAGCACTTAATGTCATGGAACCAAGGCTTATTGTCTTTAACAACGTCTGCTAAGAACACGTATGCTGGTCTGTCGAGTCTGGATACTGCAATTCGAGGCACAAAGTTGGCAGCTTGAACTTTGATCATGGATGAAATGGTAGCCAGAGCATCTGCAAACTGATTTTCATCTCGAGGGATATACTCAAGCTTGACCGTTGTGAAGAAAGTCAATAACTTCCTTGTATAATCCCGGTAAGGTATCAAATGATCTTGGTGGGTGTACCATTTGCCGTTGGTTTGATTGATTACCAGAGCCGAATCTCCGAATACAGTCAATGTCTTGATCCTGAGGTCAATGGCTTCCTCAAGACCCATAATACAAGCTTCGTATTCAGCTTCGTTGTTAGTGCAGTTGAAGGTGAGCTTTGCCGAGAAAGGCATGTGAACTCCCTTGGGTGTAATGAGTACTGCACCAACACCACGGCCATTCATATTAACGGCCCCATCAAACATCATAGTCCATTATTCTTCCGGGTCAGGCCCTTCAGTGTGAATAGGCTCTTCATGATCTTTCGCCTTTATGAACATGATGTCTTCATCAGGGAAGTCAAATCTCATAGGCTGGTAATCATCAATGGGTTGCTCAGCAATATAATCGGACAATACACTGTCTTTGATGGCTTTCTGAGATGTGTACTGAATATCATATTCTGTGAGGATCATTTGCCATCTTGCAACCCATCCGGTAAGTGCTGACTTCTCAAAAATGTACTTAACTGGATCCATCTTTGAGATCAACAAAGTAGTGTGGGTCAACATATACTGCCTTAGTCGGCGAGCAGCCCACGCTAAAGCACAGCAAGTTTTCTCAAGCAGTGAATAACGTTGTTCACAGTCGGTAAACTTTTTGCTTAGGTAGTATATTGCATACTCTTTTCGACCAGACTCGTCATGCTGGCCCAGCACACACCCCATTGACTCTTCTAATACTGTCAAGTACATGATTAGAGGTCTTCCTTCAACTGGAGGCATAAGGATTGGAGGTTCTTGTAAATACTCCTTGATTTTGTCAAAAGCCCTCAAGAAGTCCTCATTCCACCTGACCGTTTGTTCTTTTCTTAACAGCTTGAACAAAGGCTCACAGGTTGCTGTAAGGTGAGATATGAACCTTGAAATGTAGTTCAATCTACCTAGAAACCCCCGAACTTCTTTTTCTGAATTCGGTGCAGGCATTTCTTGAATGGCTTTGACTTTGTCAGGGTCAGCTTCAATCCCTTTCTCACTTACAATAAATCCCAGCAGCTTACCGGATCGCACCCCGAATGTGCATTTGTTGGGGTTTAACTTCAATTGGTACTTCCTCAGACGCTTGAATAACTTCAACAGATTCACCAGGTGGTCTTCTTCTGTGAGGGACTTGGCAATCATGTCATCCACATAACATTCAATTTCTTTGTGGATCATGTCATGGAATAATGTTACCATAGCCCGTTGATAAGTTGCGCCAGCATTCTTCAGCCCGAATGGCATCACCTTATAACAGAATGTGCCCCAGGGTGTGATGCAAGTTGTCTTCTCCATGTCTTCAGGTGACATCTTGATCTGATTATATCCGGAAAATCCGTCCTTGAAGGAGAACACCGAGAACTGAGCCGTATTGTCGACCAATACATCAATGCGAGGTAAAGGGAAATCATCTTTCGGGCTGGCTCTGTTCAGATCCAGGTAGTCCACACACATCCTCACCTTGCCGTCCTTCTTAGGCACAGGTACAATATTAGCAACCCAAGGTGGATAGCTAGTCACAACAAGGAAACCGGCATCCCACTTCTTTTGTACCTCTTCTTTTATCTTCATTGCCATATATGGGCGAGTACGGCGCAACTTCTGTTTTACTGGTGGGCAGTCTTCCTTCAGAGGCAGTTTGTGCATAACAATGTCGGTGTCCAACCCTGGCATATCTTGATAAGACCAAGCGAAAACATCCACATACTCCCGAAGCATATCAATCAGTTGCTCTTTCACTGAATCTTGTAGGCAGGCCCCGATCTTAACTTCTTTTACATCTTCCTCCGTACCAAGATTAACCGTTTCAATCTCCTCCTGATGAGGAGTGATAACCTTTTCCTCTTGCCTTAACAACCTGGCTAGCTCTTTAGGTAGCTCATAATCTTCTTCAACCCCTTCATCAGCTTGATTGATTGGATTGTCAAAGTCATACGAAGTCATAGCAGTGTTGTTGTTGGTGCAGTCTGAAAGGCACTTTCTGCAAGGGTTTAGATTGGTTTATTTTAGTGATCAGTTTTATCTTATTTAGAAAAAGTAAAAATGAAGTTATTTTATTTTGAAAAACATTGCCATTTTATTTTTGTACAAAAGAAAAATGAAAAACAGTGAGCGGAAAAGAAAAGACTCATTTGCAAAAGATGTCCTGATATTCATTAATTGATCTTTGCACAAAATACAAGATGGCCGATTACAAAATGAGTCTTGACATCTTGGGCAAGATGTAAGACTTGATGCATGCTTTAAAATACAGGAAATAATAATTACTCTGCAGGAGTAACCCTTATAATTTCCTGGGAAGACCAGTTAAGGACTTGGCTCCCCGGGATCTTTGGACGTATCCAGCTCTCCAGGTTGCGGTCGCTTTCCTCCTCGTCTTCCAAATTGTTTACAGCATCCAGGGTGAGCATTCCCCTGCTGACAAACTTGGGCTCCTTGGCAGCCTCTGATTGATCTTGTTGAGTTGATCTGTAACCCAACCCAAATCGGTCCTCTTTCTTTTCCACGGGCAACAGCTTGCCCCAGCCTTGGGCGGTACCTTCCTCAACAACCTTCCGGGCTTGCTGATATGACGTTATGGAAGTTCCCAGTACAGCAGATGCTTCATTAATGTTGAGGGCCTCGAACCCTTGGCTCATAGTTTCATGGATCTCCCCATCCATTTCTATGTACTTATACGTAGCCAGATGGCTAACAAAGATGTCTTCCTCCCCACAGATGGTGATGATCTGGCCTTCCCACTCGAATTTCAACTTCTGGTGAAGGGTAGACGTAACAGCGCCAGCGGCGTGGATCCAGGGTCTACCCAACAGACAGCTGTAGGTTGGCTGAATGTCCATCACAAAGAAGGTAATTTTGAAGGTCTGCGGGCCAATCATCACAGGCAGATCAATCTCTCCAAGCACTGATCTTTTAGAGCCATCAAATGCTCTCACCACCAAATTACTCGGACGCAGTGCCAAGCCATCATACTCCAGCTTCACTAAGGCTTTCTTTGGTAGAACATTGAGTGATGACCCAGTGTCTACCAGTACATGAGACAGAACAGCACCCTTGCATTCCAAGGTGATATGTAAAGCCTTGTTGTGGTTGCGTCCCTCCGTTGTTAAGTCAGCATTGGTAAAGCCTAGTCCGTGACTGGTGTTGACATTTGCCACCATAGTTTCTAGCTGGTTAACGGTAATCTCCTCTGGCACATATGCTGCGTGCAGGACTTTCAACAATGCGTTCCTGTGAGCTTCGGAACACATCAACAGTGATAATATGGAGATTTTTGAGGGAGTTTGGTGAAGCTGATCCACCACCTTGTAATCACTTCTTTTTATGATTCTCATGAACTCGTCTACTTCTTGCTCAAAAGATGTCTTCTGAGTTTCTTTGACAGTTGGCTCTTCAGGTACCACACTCTTTCCTTTTACTTTGGCAGCAGCTTCTGCTTCAACATTAGGTCTCTGTATTTGTGAGGCAAAAAGGAGTCCGCTTCTGGTGAAGCCTCCGCCTCCCCCAACATTATCAACTTGTGGAGAAGAGGTTGATGAATCCAGAGTGATTTTCTCCCTGTTGCAGTAGAGATCAGATCCATAATGCCAAGGTATGGCATTACTACTTTCATAAGGAACTGGTCCAGGCACCGTAAATGTAACTGGACTGACTGCTGCAGAGGAGGGTACTGTAATGGTGTGCGGATCATAGTAAATTGTGACTGGTGACCTGGCAGGAGGTGCCACTGTTTGTTGCTGGGAATTGTTGCTGGGAGGAACATCTAATGGGTCATAGTAGATTGTAACTGTTGAAACATCTTCGTTAATTTTTGTTGGCGTTGTAGAAGATTCTGCTGATAAAATGGATGTTGATGTTGTAGAAGAACTGGTTGCTGAAATCTGACTCGGTGAAGTGATGGACGGAGCCATTGCTGATGATATTGATGAATCGGTAGGAATGATTGTTGCTGCTGTTGTAGAAGAATCGGGAATTGTTGTTAAAGGAATTGCTGGATTTGTAGGCGCCGTTGTTGAGATTTGAAGGATACCATCCTTAATAAGACTATCTATGACGCTTCTCAAATTTTCACACCCGTTGACTGCAATGTTGCAATACCCACAACCGAGCTAACACCCGGGGAACACTTGGCACTCTAGAAACTGAGCTTTAATTTCGACCAAAGGTGTTCGAATTTATGCAACACTGGTGATCAAGGTAGATGGTTTGTCTTCCTCAATGGCATTAATCCTTGGCCCGCCATGATTAGGCATAGGATTTCTGTTGACATTTGGAGGAGGTGCAAAGTTGAGGGCTTTTGAATCCACCAGATCTTGGACTTTCATTTGCAAGGCCCTGCATTTTTACGTATTGTGGCCAGGTGCATTGGAATGGAAAGCACACCTGGCGTTGACATCATAATTCTTTGGGAGGTTGAGGGGATCTGGTGGTGCCAATGTCCTTAACTCAACTAAGTTAAGCTTCAGGAGTTGTGGCAATAAGGCAGCATAAGGCATAGGGATAGGGTCAATCACCCTGTTTGCCTGTGATGGTCTTTGTTGGAAGGGTCGTTGTTGTTGATTGCTATTGTTGTTGTTGTAGGTTCTCTGTTGCGGGTACTGAACTTGCTGCTGATAATGTGGTTGTTGTTGTTGTTGATATGCTGATTGTTGAGGAATCGGAGTCGGAATGGTGACAGCTGCTACTGATCTGTGAACATACTGAGGTCTGCCCCTGCTGGCATGAATGGAGTTGGTCTCACCGGTTCTTCGGGGTCCCACAAAAGGCTTCCTGGGATTACTGGATGAACTTGCACCATTATCAGAAATTTTGCCCATTTTTAGTAGACTTTCAATTCTTTCACCAGCTATGACGACATCAGCAAAGCTGGTAGAAGAAAAGGCAGCCAGTCTATCGATATATGTTCCTTGCAAAGTATTCATGAACATGTCAGCCATCTCCCTTTCTGACATGGGTGGTTGGACAGCAACAACAAGCTGTCTCCACCTTTGGGCATATTCCCTAAAGCTTTCTCTGGAAGATTGAGACATTCCCATTAGGAGGGTCCTGTTAGGAGCCATGTCCAGGTTATATTGATATTGTCTGATGAAGGCTTCAGCTAAGTCCTTCCAGCATCTGATGGTAGCTCTGGTCAAATGTGAATACCACTCCCTTGAAGCCCCAGTCAGACTGTCTTCAAAGTAGAACATCCACAGCTTCTCATCAATGGTATACGCTTTAAGTCTTCCCAGGAAAGACTGCAGGTGAGTTCGTGGACAAGAGGTTCCATTGTATTTCTCAAAGCACGGGGGTTTGAATTTGTGGGGAATTCTCACCCCATCCACTAGCCCCATATCCATTACATCGAAACCCAAGGAGTTTTGAGACTCCAAAGATCTTAATTTCTCAGCAATTTCATCAAACCTCCTATATAGACTTCATCTCCAGCTCCCATAACAGTAAACTACTCTTCTTGGGGATCCTCTTGCAAGATTCTCCCCCCCCCAACAGTATTTCCTTGCACATTTCCCGGGATGTTGACTTCTAGATCTAGATGAGGTCCAAATATTGGTGGATTAACATGAGGCTGGCCCCTCTCATTATTACTTGTTCCTCCAGTTCCAGGATGAGGTTCCTCGGGAGTTTGTCTTTCTACCAATGCCCTTAACCTTTCTTGGCTCTGGGCCAAGCCAGTCATTATAGCCATGAATTGGGTCATTTGGTTTCTCATCTCCACTCTTTCATTAGCCATCTGGGTTCTGACCTCAGTCAGGTCCTGCTGTACTTGCTCCATTTGGATACCTGGAAGGTTGTTACGAGTAGGGTACCGGTGCGTACGGTTGATAGGGAACACTCTTCTGCGAGCAATGTTTCCTGAGACCACAACAGAGTTAGAAACAAACAAGTAATAACAAAACCTACAAAAAAAAACAAAAGTTAGTATGCAATGCAGTATGCTTATTTGTTTTCCAAGGTATCCGGCTTGGTTCTTGGTTTTGACCTTTCCAGACCTCGAGGAAGATGCTTTGATGTTGTTGAGAAAAGAAACCCAATGAAAGCAAACTAATATATTACAAATGATGAACAATACTTAGTTTGTTTTACAACACATGCCCCTAGAGGGTCAAAATACAACAAAAAGAAAAGTACATCAAATGGAAATGAACAACAAGCAAAGAAGTCAAACATCCAATCCAAACTCATCCTCCTTAACCTCCTTCAGAAGTGCCTCAGTCACTGGACCAGCTGGATGCTCTGTAATGGTCCTAATGAGGAGGTTCCTGGTAGCAATGGCAGTGGTCAGCTTCTTGTGCCTGTCCTGGTCCTTTGATCTCTTCAATCCAGCCCTGAGCTTTAACTCTGAAATCTCCTTCTGGGCTGCCAACAAAGCTTCCTGCTGCTTCTTTTCATTGGCCTCTAACTGCTCAATCTTGGCTTGAGTTCTCTTATCTTCTTGTGTCCGGGCTTTAGTGATCCTGACCCACCTAGCCTGACTCTCTTGCAGATAGAGCTCAGTCCTAGCCTTCTGACTCTTGGCCTCTTTACAAGCATTCTTAATTATTTGTTCCCCAGCTCTTGCTTTCCTGATGTAGTCCTCTGTGTTTTCAATCTTGGCCAAATGCTCCACCCTAAGCTTCTCCAACCTTTCAATGTCCAGAAGACCATCACTCCTTTCCCAAAGAGTCTTCTTCAAGGCTTGAGACAGATTCTCATTCCTCTCCTTCAGCTTCTCAAATTCTTCCAGGCTGACAGTTGCTGCAGGTTGTACTGTAGATGGTCTAGGCATGTCCTTAATGGTGAAAGGCATTCCAGTAATCTGAGCTCTAGTACGGGACCAATCATAGTACTAAGCTAAAGCAAAATTATTACACCATCCAAGAATAGCCATCCCTTTTGTCTGGATGTTGTCCCAAGCCCAAGATGCTTGTCTGACAACAGCTGAGTTTGGCTTTACTTCACAATACAGGGTCTCAGCTAAATCTTGCCCTCTAGGAGGGTGAACCAAAGCATAGCCCAGTTGTCTCCTAAACAGCAAAGGATTGTAGTTGATGCAACCCTTTACTCCTATCAGAGGTACATTTGGGTATTGTCCACAGCTGGTGATAATGTCCTTGCCCTTGGTGCTCTGGGTGCACCATCTGATATCATCTGAAGTCAAAGCAATGAGCCTCTTGGCCCAATTCTTCTGTTGGTGAGGATTCAAGAAGGCATCTGATTTAGGTAGGTGTTTGAGTAGCCAGGTGTGAAACAGAGGAGCATAGCATCTCACCAACTTCCCTCTTTGTTTCTCATTCCTCTGATGAATGGAGTAATAGAAATCTCCTAGCAAGGTGGGTACTGGGTTCCTCATAAGAAAAAGATGAATGGCATTCTTGCTGAAAAATTTGGGCTCATCTGCAAACAGTATAACCCCATATATGCTGAGGGCTAACAACGCACAGACTACCCTCCATTCTCCCAAGGAGGCCTTCAGGATGGCCTGAGAAATCAAGAAGTCTAAGTGCAAACCAGGGATCCCAGCCTTTGTTGTCATATTTTTCTAAATCAAAGTAGGATCCAGGTACAGTGCTTTTGCTACTTCTCCATTGCTGGGAGCTGGCATCTCTGGGTTGAAGGGGACTCCACCCCTGACAGGTACTCCAATCAATGATGAAAATTCTTCTAGCAAAGGCCCTAACTGAAAGTCTGGGAAGGCGAAGCACCTCAAAGGAGGGTCATAAAACTGCAAGCATGTGTGGATCATGCTCCTCTAAGAAGGGTCAAGGTCCATAACCATATCCAGGATACCCCCATAATGCTCTCTAAACAAAGGGATGTGGTCAGGGGTGATAAGTGACTGGACCTGCCTGATACCAGTCAACACAGGCTCAAAGAAGTGGTAGGATATGTTGCTTTTCCTAGGAGTAGTCATGAATGTTGCTGAAGAAGATGAAGATATGTGCTGATGAAGATCAAGACTGGTACTAGAGATGAACCACTGATAGGCTGATGCTGGTGATGATGAGAATAGCTGAAGCAGATCACTAATGAAGCAGAGGTCTATGCAGAAAAAGGGGTCAAAACCAAGCCAGGTACAATGTGGGTACCCTGAAAAACAAATAAACAAATGTTAAATGATGCAAATGATGAGTATGCAAATGATATGCAAGGGTTTGTGATCAAGCTGGATCTGGTTATCTGTCTTGATATAAAGTCCATGTATGTTCAAGAAGTCCAGATGGAGGTTCAGAAATCCAGTAACCAAGGTGGGGGACTCAAATAAAGAGTCACATGTCCAGGGTTAAATCACAAGAACTGTCCAAAAATGAGGTACTCTTAAACCAAATAGTAACTGGGTATGATGTGGCCAAGGGTACCTGCAAACCTGTAAACAGCCCAACCCCCTCACAGGTAATGTTCTAAAACAAGGATCCTCAGACTTGGATTAGTTATGAGAAGTGTAAACACTTATAACCCGGAGGTATAGTGTTTACAATAACCATAAAAGATCCTCCTCTAATTCACCTCAGTTTCTGAAGGTCATAATAAAGGTCATCCAGACTTAGCAGGCTTCCCAGATAGCCCTAGCACTACAGGAAATCTGTAGCACAGAGTTCTCAAGAAGAAACCCACATCTGAACCGTGTTTCATATTCCCGCACCAGACCGAAATGGAATGGGAAAGAACATGAACCACTCTAGCCTAGGTGTCACTCAGGTCCCAGGTATAAGACCTCAAACTCTCAATGAAACCCCACCCACCAAAACAGAAGCCAGATCCAGCAATGATAATGACAGTATGAAATATGAAAAACTGTAAAGAAAAGCAATAAATACAACTGTACATAAAGCAGTAAATAAAGAAAAAATAAATAAACACAAATAGCACATAACACCCTAGTAAACACAAATCAAACAAGCGCTAGGAGGAACCCACAAAAAGAACCAGAAGCCCTGGTTACAGTATAAGGGTTCCCAGCAGAGTCGCCAAGCTGTCGCTCCCACCTGATGACACAGGGCCAAGAGGGGTACAGACGCGAACGGTCGGCGAAAGGAGAAGGGAATAAATAGAGTTGCCAACTAGGCATTTTTATCCCGAAGGAAAGGTAATGCTGCATAGACCTAAGAAAAGATGGATAAGACGGTTGCGAACCAGAGAAACTGAGAAAGGGGGTTGGTTACATCCTGGGAAGGTATTAACACCCAGATTGTCCGCCGTAATCGACGGGATCCACGCTTGAAAGATTTGTGTTTTAAAGGGGTAGTGTCAGTGATATCTGTGTATCAAAACTGGAAAGAATGCAAGTGTCAGTGTAAAAGAAATGTGAGGTGTGAAAGAGAAGTGTCAGTGTGAGAACAAGAGTGAAATGCTAAAGATTATGAGGCTAAAAGAATAGTGCTGGAGGAGGGGGGATGTACAGAGACTTTTGTTCGATAACTGTTAAGTTATGCCTACGTATCCTCTCGTGCAATGAGGAAGTCAGAACACCGTAGTTCGACTCAAAGAAACTGAAAGGTAAATTGACTTGTGAACTGCTTGCTTGTCTATGCTCAAGTGTATGACCTGTCTGGCTCAGGTGCTAACTGTCTTGCATTAGACGGGGGAAGCAAGTCCTCGCTTATGAGTGAATGAGGTGAGAAAAGAATCCCGGAGGAGGCGATTATTGTTTGTTTTGTGTTTTCAATCTTTTATTGCTTTTTGATATTTGTCATAAGATAATGAGCTTAAGCCTAAACCAAGGGTTAGTAAACTCATCACATCCTCCCTCTGATTAGGGGTAATGAGAATACCTTAAGTGTGAAGTAAACACCTCACACTTAATCACCATGATGTAGGATTAAGATCATTAACCTACTTGTGATTATTTAGATGTTTTTGGAGTTTTTGTTTAGTGTTAAGTAATGAGTTTAAGCCATAATCAAGGATTTAATGGACCCATTACACCATCCTAATAGAAGGATAATAGATGAGAACATTTATGCTGAGAAAGACTCCTCAACTTAATCCATGATTAGGGATTAACCTCATGACAAAACAAAGCCTTTATTAAATTGAATTTTAATCAATGATAAGATCAAGAAGTGGATTTTATGGTTTGTAAGACAACTTGAGGGGGACTTGTCCATTAACACTAGGGTTAGTCCTTCTTAACCAATTAAGGAAGAATTAGAACCCTAATGCAAGGCCCAAGTTACAAGCTTGATGTCTTAGTGGTTATTAAATGGATTGATTAAAGGGCTTAAACACATTAAGGGTTTAACACTTAGGATTAAAGTTATACACTCCATCCTAATAGAAGGATGCAGGCATAAGCTTAATCACAAAGCCTTAAAACCTTTAGGGTTTAGTCCTTGATTATGAGGTGAGGAGAGAAGACTCAAAGATGACACAAAAGGTAAATCTAATGGGGGACTAATCAAACCCTAATTGTGATCATGCTTGGTTGTTCCTAGAGTTAATGAGGCTTGCAAGAAGATCTTCAGAGAAACCACCAGGAAAGAAGCAGATGAATGGAGAAAGAAGCAGAGAGAAGCAAGACAACTTGCTTCACTTAAGAAGACAAGTTGCTTGAAGGAAGAAGGTGGGAAAGAGCATGAATGAGCAAGCTCACCCTAATACACAAGATAAAATTCAGCAATGCTTCATAAAATAGATGAGAAGAGATTGTGAGAAGTGAAGGCAAATTCACTTCTCAAAACAACTTACCACCTGAAAAGTTAGCAAAAGAAATGAAATGCAATGAAGATGAGATGAAATGCCATGATGCAAACCAAAGTCAGAAGCATAAACATGATGTTAATGATGCTAAGAGAGGATGCAAACACATGTCAAGAGTTGTGGATGATCATACAAGGATGAGGATGCAAATGAAGCATGCTTTGAACCATGGAAGTTCATGAAAGTTTATGAAATGATATGAATGCACAACATGGCAAATGAATGATGCAATGATCAAAAATGATTCTAATATGTCCTAAGATGTCTTATATGTCATGTTTATGCACAAAATGCCATGGCAAGGTCTTGAATGCAAGCAAATGAAAGATGGATGCAAAGGAAGGCAAGAATTAGGGTTTATGCATAACATGCAACACAAAACTCAAAATCAGAAGAAAATGGCATGATAAAAAATTGAAAATGGGATCAAAGGAACCCTAACCCTACACAAGTTCACTGCCCAAAGGAGGAGACCTAAATCTAAACCTAATGGAAGTTATGATTTTTCTAAGTCAACTAGGGTTTCAAAGCACCTCAAAAGGAAAAATGCACATTAAATTGAAAATGAAAGATAAATTCAAACCAATTTTACCCTAAAAACTATATTCTATGAAGGATGCAATGCAAGAAGAACCATTATCAAACTCTTCATGGTTAGGCATAATTAATGTTTTCAAGTTAGGACCAAAATATTGCCTTTAAACAACTTTAATTCCAATGAAAATTGTCAAAATAGGTCAAGAACCAAAAATAAATTTTTTTTGAGAGTTTGATAATGTTTCTAAATGTTTTAAAATGAAATGTGAATTTTTTTATGATGTTTAAATACCTAAATGCATTTTTAATTAATTAATTTCCATTAACTAATTAAAAATAAACATTTAAATGATTTAAAAATTATTTTTAATGCAAAAAATGAAAATAAAAATATTTTTGGGTTCTGAAAATTAATAAAAGGTTTGACAAAAAATTTCAGAATTTTTTAATATGTTTTGCTATTTTTAAAAATTCGTAGAAATAAAATACAAATGAAATGAAATAAAATTTAATAATAATGAAAGTATGCGCATCCTAAGGCTGAGATTCAAATGGATTTGGAGGGAATTGACTGGCGCCAGATCCTATGGTCCACGTTCAAACTGGCATTTTTAAAACTAATCCTAATTAATTAAATTAATAAATCAGAATTAGGGTTTAATGATGGATCGGGGCCACTCATTCGCGCGCGGGTCAACAGGATCTACAGTTCACATTCAAACTAAGCCCTAATCCAGATTAAGGCATTAATGACTTTCAGTTCACCGGAGAAGAGCTCCGGTCGTCTTCTCCGGTGACATCCCTCCCTGAAAAATCTCATCTTCTTCCCTAGGTCATTTCTGGAGCTCTAAAGCTCCAGATTTGTTCCTCTCACTCCCCTAAACCTAAATCCAACCTCAAATGGAATTTATTTTCACTCCTAAACATGATTCGAAGCCAAGAACACAAAACTGTAAAACTTTAAGACAAGCAATACACCCTCATCTCTCCATAATTTTCAATAATTTCAAGTTCATTACACTCAGGGGATCAAACACAACCAATTAAGAACTTAAAATAGAGGTTCTGGAAAAAGGTTTCAAGAGGATATCTGAGATGGAGCTTTTGCTTTTGAAGCTTTCTGGCCAGTTCCTTGCTTCCAATCACCTCTACTGACCTCCCTCAAGAGTTTGCAAAGCTTGTTTGGGGTTTTTTATGGCTGGTTTGGGAGATTGATTCAGTTCAGTTCAAGAGGGGGAAAATCGTATTTGGTGTGTGATGGCTTTTAAGGCAAAGTGAGGGGTGGTTTGTGATCAGTGATGCATTCTAAGATGAATGGTGGAAGAAGTTTTAAGTTTGAGTTGCTGAGTTGAGAGATTCAATAGAAAATGCAAAGAGAGGGATTTTTGTGTATGCTGACTTGTGGGAGAGCTCAGGCTTGCTTCTTGTGTGGTTTGAGTTTCATTTTGTCCACTTATCAAACTGTGATAGGGCAGATGGTTGGTGGTGGCACAGTGTGATTGGCATGGCCCTTTTTGCAAAAAGTCAAGTCTATGTGTCCTTTGAGGGTATGGGCTGTTTTAGGGCCAGAGCAAAGGCATGTCTGCTGCAGCTTGATTCAAGGATGACCATGGAAATGAGATTGAGGCAAATCAGCAAGTGGATCAAAGCTTATGTGTGGTTTTGCAAATTTGTGAACTTTTGGCCCTTTTGAAGTTTCTTAATGCACAAGTCATGAAACTTGAGAATTCTTTGGTGCATTCTGAATTTTAGGTCATGACTTATGTTTATGTAATTCTTAGAAGTTGATTTGAAGTCACAATTAGCCTTGGCATGAAGTTTTGCAACTTTCCTCTTTGGGTACATAAGTTAAATTTCATGATTTTCCCCAACTTTGCAAGGCCATAACTTTTGATCTAAAATGAATTATAATGAGTTCTTGTACTTTTTGAAAATGGGAGGATCCATTCTACAACTTTCATGACCAAGGTTCTTTCATTTGAAGCATTTTTGAATCAAAAAGAGGAGGTTGAAAAACTTTCCCAAAATGGCAAGTTTTCATTACAAGTTACTTTCCCAAAAAGATAACATTGCAAATGGCTTGAAATTATTCAATTTTTTGAACTTCTAACATCTTCTATGATCAAATAAAGATCATACACAATCAAAATGATGGAGAAACCCCTTTGGTTGGGTCACTGGGGGCCTCAGATGCCCTGATTTTGCACTGACTTGCTCAAGAAGTCATCACTTGATCAGATGCCTTCCCCATTGAATTTCTTCATGAAAATTGATATGAATGACCCTCATAACATATAGAGACCAATAGAAACAAGAATGACCAAAAATTTTGGAGTTATGGCCTCTGAAACCAAAACCCTAATTTTAGGTCATCTGTGCAGTTAAACCTGGCTCTGCTTCCATGCCTTTCTCAGTTCTTGTGATTCTTTGACTTTCTTGATCTTGTGAGGATATAATATGATGCTTGAACATACATGTACCCTCTTGAGATGATTGAAGGCCTTTGAAGTGGCTCAAGTAGCTCTTGGATTGCTCAGATCACAATCCCTAGATGCAGATGACTTTGAATCAATGCAGTGAAGCAAAAATGCAATATGAGATGCTATGATTGAACTTATGCAATATGAAAAGAAATCACAAGCCATGGTGAAAAGAGTGAGGGAAAATTTGGGGTGTTTACACTCCTGTTGCAAATAAAAGCTTTGGTCGTCTCTCGTTGAGAATGAGAGGTAAGAAGGGTCTCATGCTGGGGATGGGAGAATACAATCTCATGCTGGGGATGAGATGGTGATGATACTCTCCTGCTCGGGAAGCAAATTTCTCCTTGTTGCTCTGTTGGAGAAGGGATCGTCTAATGAGGCTTGCTAAGGAATTCTGATCAATGAAGCCTACTGATGAAACAACTCCTGAAGTATTGTGCTAACAATGGCTTTTCTTCTAGCCTCTGGGTTGATAGGTTGCCAAATAATCATAAGTGAACAATGGTTATTTGCAATTTTTAACTCGCCTCAGATTAAGGTCCATCGGAAGAAAATGTCTCAAGAGGATTTTACAGAAAACATGGCATACGAAATGCCTCAGTGTCTTCAAACTCTTGGAGAGATTCATCGGATCTCGAAATAACTGCCCCAGATTTCATGGTCTGTGAAAGAATTTGCCTCGCGAGGATTCATGAAAAATCCTCATATCACTGTGAAATAGTGTTTCCTAGTATTTTGAACCTTGGGTAGGTGCCTCTGATTAACCGTCTTCGGGAGAAAGTAACTTCTAGTGCTCTTGGGGTGGCCTACCCCAGTACGAGCCTTTGAATAATTTCCCCTGATTGGCTGATCTTTGAGTGAATACCCAGACTAAATACTCCTGGAGAGATTTGAATCTCGAAGTGATTGCCCCAGTTTGGTTGAAATTTGAATGAATACCTCCGACTGATGGCTCTTTGAGAGATTTGAATCTCGAATTGATTTCCCCAGCTTGGCTAAATTTTAAAGAGATTGCTCGACATGATTGCCCCAGATTAATTGGCTCTTACCACGACTATTGGGAAAGTCCCTACTCAATGGAGTTTCTTGGAAAAATGCACCTCAAAAGATTGACCTTCAGATGTTTTGGACTTCTCAACTTGGCAAGATTAAACTTCTGGACTGAGATTCCATACGTGAACTTTTATGATGCCAAATAAATGTATGCAAGCAGAAAATGTTTGTTTTGAGAATGAAAATTCTAATGTAACACACATGTTAATCTTGAAGTTTTACTGAAAACGATATCGCAAACCTTTGTGAGCGAATCACTGATTAAGACGCGACATTAATTTTTTGAATAATAGAAAGCATGCACATGCAACACCAACAAAGATCTTTCAACACCACTCATAGGAGTCAGGAACGCGGTCTCGTGGTAGTATGCTCTCAAAAATAACCCTGTTTCAGTTAGGACTTTTGAGGGTTGTATCGTGGCCTGGTGTCGCTCCCGATAAATGGGAACGGCCCAAATAAAGGTACAGACGCGAACGGTCGGCGAAGGGAGGAATGTGACAACACACAGGAGTGAACTCATAGGAAGAGAAAAGAGTCGCCAGCTAGGCATTTTTATCCCGAGGGAAAGGTAATGCTGCATAAACCTAGAAAGATATGGATAAGACGGTTGCGAACCAGAGAGACTGAGAAAGGGGGTTGGTTACAACCTGGGAAGGTATTAGCACCCAGATTGTCCGCCGTACTCGACGGGATCCACACTTAAAAGATTTGTGTTTTAAAGGGGTAGTGTCAGTGCAATTTGTATATAAAAGAGCTGGAAAGAAGGATATACAGGTGTCAGTGCAAAAGAAATGTGAAATGTATATAATGTACAGTGTCAGTGTGAGAACAGGAATAAGATGCTCAAGATCATGAGGTTAAAAGAATGATGCTGGAAAGAGGGGGAATATACAGAGACTTTTGTTCGATAACTGTTAAGTTATGCCTACGTATCCTCTCGTGCAATGAGGAAGTCAGAACACTGTAGTTCGACCCAAAGAGACTGAAAGATGAATTGACTGATGAACTGCTTACTTGTCTATGCTCAAGTGTATGATCTGTCTGGCTCAGGTACAAACTGTCTTGCATTAGACGGAAGAAGCGAGTTTTCATTTATGAGTGAATGAGATGAGAAGAGAATCCCGGAGGAGACGATTATTGTTTGTTTTGAGTTTTCAGTCTTTTATTGCTTTTTGAAGTTTGTCATAACTTAATGAGCTTAAGCCTAAACCAATGGGTTAGTAAACTCATCACATCATCCCTCTGATTAGGGGTAATGAGGATACCTTAAGTGTGAAGTCAGCTTCTCACACTTAATCACCATGGTGTAGGATTAAGATCATTAACCTACTTGTGATTATTTAGATGTTTTCGGTGTTTTTGTTTAGTGCTGAGTAATAAGATTAAGCCATAATCAGGGATTAAACAGACTCATTACACCATCCTAATAGAAGGATAATAGATGAGAATGTTTAAGCTGAGGAAAGCTCCTCAACTTAATCCATGATTAGGGATTAAACTCATGACAAAGCAAAGCCTTTATTAAGTGGATTTTAGTTAATGATAAGATGATGAAGTGAGTTTTAGGGTTTGTAAGACAACTTGAGGGGGACTTGTCCATTAATACTAGGGTTAGTCCTTTTTAACCAATTAAGGAAGAATTAGAACCCTAATGCAAGGCCCAAGTTACAAGCTTGATGTCTTGATGATTATTAGATGAATTGATTAAAGGATTTAAACACATTAAGGGTTTAACACTTAGGATTAAAGTTATACACTCCATCCTAATAGAAGGATGCAGGCATAAGCTTAATCACAAAGCCTTAAAGCCTTTAGGGTTTAGTCCTTGATTATGAGGTGAGAAGAGAAGACTCAATGAGACACAAAGGTAAAAACTAATAGGGGGGGGGGGGGTGACTAATCAAGACCCTAATTATTGTCATGCTTGGTTGTTCCTAAGGTTTGTGAGGTTTACAAGAAAGATCTTCAGAGGAACCACCAGGAAGCAGATGAAAGGAGCAAGAGAAGCAAAACAACTTGCTTCACTTAAGAAGTCAAGTTGCTTGAGGAAAGAAAGTAAGATGAAGAAGAATGAACAAGCTCAAACTCAAACACAAGACAAAATGCAGCAATGATGCATAAGAGGGATGAAAAGAAATTGTGAGAAGTGAAGGCAAATTCACTTCTCAAAGTTACTTGCCACCTGAAAAGTTAGTGAAAGAAATGCAATGCAATGCAAAATGAGATGAAATGGCATGATACAAATCAAAACCAGAATAATATACATGATGTTAATGATGCTATGAGATGATGCAAACATGAAACAAGGCATGGGAATGATCATACAAATACATGGATGCAAGAGAAGCATGCTTAGAACCATGAACATACATGAAAAGTTATGGAATGCAAATGACATACAACATGGAAAATGGAAGATGCAATGATCAAACATGATTCTAATATGTCTTAAGATGTCAAATGAATCAAATGAATGCACAAAATGTCATGGCAAGTCATGGTATGCAAGCAAATACAAGATGGATGCATATGAAAGCCCAAATTAGGGTTTATGATCAATGCACCAAACAAAAATCAAAACCAGAAGCAAATATCAAGATAAAAAATTGAAAATGCAACCAAGGGAACCCTAAACCTATACAAACTCACTGCCCAAAGGAGGGGTTCTAACTCTTAACCTAATGAGGGTTATGAATTTCTTAAGATTGCTAGGGTTTTAAGGTACCTTGTCAAGAAAAATGTCAAACAAATTGAAAATGCAAAATCAAATCATAACAATTTAACCCTATGAACTACATGATGTGCAAGACACAATGCAAAAAGAATCAAAGTCCAACTCTTAAAGACTAAGCAGAAATGAATTTTCAAAGATTGGATCAAAATAATGCCTTGAAATGAAATTAATTCTATGAAAAATTGTCAAAAGACATCATGATCAAAAAAGAAATTTGGTTTGAGGGTTGGACAATGTTTCTAAATGATTTTAAAGGTTTCATGAATTTTTTGGTGATATTTAAATACCTAAAAGTATTTTTAATTAATTAATTCCCATTAATTAATTAAAAATAAACTTTTAAATGATTTAAAAATATTTTTTAATGCAAAAAATAAAAATAAAAATGTTTTTGGTTTCTGAAAATTAATAAAAGATTGTATAAAAATTTTCAGAATTTTTGAAAATGTTTTACTATTTTTAATAAAATGAAGAAAACAAATCAAATTAAATGAAAAATAAAATGAATTAAAACTGAAAATGAGAAAGTCAACAAGATCAATGGCTAGAATTCAAACTCACACGCGCGGGAGTGGACCTGGCGCGCATCTGGACGGCCAAAATTCAAATTCACGCAATTAAGAGTAAACCCTAATTAATTAACCCTAATGACTTTCAGGCGACCGGAACACTGTTCCGGTCGTCTTCTCCGGCAATCCAAATCTCTAACTCTCTCTACACGCAATAAAAATGAAATCTAACTGCCCAGAATTCATCCCCATTCAACATTGAATCAAAACCCCCTAACAAACATCATTTTTCATTCATCAATCAGCCAAATCGAAGCAAAACATTCCTAGGGCAAAAAGTTTCAGAGCATTCATACATCCTGGTTTCTCAACAATTTTCAAAAATAATCATATCCCCATGATCAGGGGAGTGCATAGAAGCATTTAAGAACTTAAAATGGAGTTTATGGAAAAAAAGTTTGAGATGGCTACCTGAACTGAAGCTTTGGTTTCTGGTACTTTCTGGCTGGTTTCTTGCTTTCAATCAACTCCACTGGACCCCCTGAGAAGCTTTCAATGCTTGTTTGAAGTTTATAATGGATGGTTTGAGAGATGGCAGAAGTTCTGTTCAATGGAAGGTGGTGATCGTGTTTTTGTTTCAATGAGTTTCAGGCTATGGTGAGGGGTGGTTTGTAACCAGGGAAGTGTGCTGAGTTGATTTGTGAAGTTGGTTTGTATGTTTGAGGCTTGTGCTGAGTGTTTCGAAGAGTTTTGCAAATGGGGTGGAAAATGAGAATGCTGAGTTCTGGATACTTTCAGGCTTGTGTTGTATATGCTTTTGCTTGCTTTTTGCTTGTATAAACTAATGGGATTGGTCAGATGAGTTGATGTGTGCTTTTGTGATTGGTATGGCTCAAGTTGCCAAAATGTCAAAGTTGTGTAAGAGAGGCATGGGCTACTTGCTAGCCAAGGACAGATGGGGTGTCCTGCGCAGCAAGATGTGTGGAGAGCCCTTGGATTGTTTGTGAAGTCAGCCAGCAAGTGGATTCACACTTGAGTGAGTTTTTGCAACTTGCCTCCCTTTTGCTTCTTATGAGAATTCTTGCTCCATAAGTCATGAAGATGAGTGATTCCTTGGCCCATTCTGAATTTTAGATGTCACAAGATCATGTTGTGAAGAAATGATACACATTTGAGGCCTTTAGAACACTTGAACAAACCATTTTGCAAAATGTCTCTTTGGTAGAAAACTTCAAATTTTGTGATTTTAGCCAACTTTGACAAGCCATAACTTTTGATCCAAAATGAATTAGGTCATGTTCTTGTACTTTTTGAAAAGGGAATGATCCATTCTACAACTTTCATGACCAAAGTTTTTCCATTTGAAGCATTTTTGAATCAAAAAGTAAAGGTTGAAAAAGTTTCCCAAAATGGCAATTTCATTAAAAGTCAAACTTTCCCAAAAAGTCAACTTTGCAAATGACTTGAAATTCTTCAATTTTGTGAACTTCCAACATCTTCTATGATCAAATAAAGATCATACACAATCAAAATGATGAAGAACACCCTTTGGTTGGGTCATTGGGGGCCTCAGATGCCCTGATTTTACACTGACTTGCTTGAAAAGTCAACTCTTGATCAGATGACTTCCCCATGGAATTTCTTCATGAAAATTGATATGCATACTTCCTATACCATATAGAGGCCAATAGAAACAAGAATGGCCAATAAAATTGGAGTTAGGGCCTCTGAAACCAAAACCCTAATTCTAGGTCATCTTTGCAGTTAAACCTGGCTCTGCTTCCATATCATTCTCAGTTCTTGTGATTCTTTGACATTCTTGACTTTGAGAGGATATAATATGATGCTTGAACATACATGGACCCCTTTGAAGTGATTGATGACCTTTGGGGTGGCTCAAGAAGCTCTTGATTGCTCAGATCACAAACCCTAGATGCAGATGACTTTGAAATAATGCAGTGGATCAAAAATGCAATATGAGATGCTATGATTGGACTTATGCATATGAGGAGATCACAAGCCATGGTTTGAATGGGTGAGGGAAAATTTGGGGTGTTTACAGCTGCCCCTATTCAAACATGAGTTAGCTGTGCAGGATGTAAGCAACGGCTTGACAGACGAACAAGATAACTTGTGGTTGAATACCAAAGACAGTCCAAAATTTGCACTCACAGAATGAAGAAGAAAAGGGATATAGATTGTAAAAGAAAATAAAGTATATTATAAAGTGTGGGCGACGGAGGACGACCATCGAGCAGAGGACGACTGCTGGGGAAAGAGTAATGACGGGGGCGGCCGGCATGCTGGGGAGAGTGTGTGAAGTAAAGCAATGACGGGGACGGCCATCATGCTGGGGATATAGGAGATTATGATGGGGACGGCCATCAAGTGAGGCTATACGACTCTCTGGGGATTAATGAAAAACGATGGGGACGGCCATCAAGTTCATAAAGTAAGGTAACCAACGATGGGGACAACCATCGGGCTAAACTGAAAAAGAAGAAGGGACCACGACGGGGACGGCCATCGGGTTAAAGAATAAATGAAATAATGATGAGGGACGGTCATCAAAGGTGAAGGACGATCACCTAGCAGGGGACGGCTGCTCTGTTGGGGGATAAGATGAGGGACGGTCATCTAAGGTGAAGGACGATCACCTGGCAGGGTACGGCTGCCGAAAATATCGCGACATAGGACGAATGCCGGATAAAAGGTCAATGATGGGGACGACCATCGGACGAGCATGATGAAGGACGATCATCAAGAGGTGAAGGACGATCACCTAGCAGGGGACGGCTGCTCTCAAGGTTTATCATGACATAGGACGAATGTCAGATAACAAAAATCAACGATGGGGACGACCATCGGATAAAATGATGAAGGACGATCATCAAGAAGGTGAAGGACGATCACCTAGCAGGGGACGACTGCTAAAAAAATCACGACATAGGACGAATGCCGGATAGAAAGATCAACGATGGGGACGGCCATCGGATAAAATGATGAAGGACGATCATCAAAAGGTGAAGGACGATCACCTAGCAGGGGACGGCTGGTAAAATAAATCACAACATAGGACGAATGTCGGGTAAAAGGTCGACGATGGGGACGGCCATCGGATGAGCATGATGAAGGACGATCATCAAGAGGTGAAGGACGATCACCTAACAGGGTACGGCTGCTCTCAAGGTTTATCATGACATAGGACGAATGTCAGATAGGAAAGAAAACTTGCTTTGTTTGCGACCTACTGGGGAATAGTAAACACGGACGAGTGTTTATATCCAAGAAATAAAAGGTATAAGTGTTTGGTATTGTGTATAGATTAAAGATGCGGACGAGCATCCCTAAGACTACGATACTGACGAGTATCAGGTAGAAACAAATACTGACACATGTTCAGAGATGATGATACGGACGAGTATCAACTGGTTAACAAGGAACACGGACGAGTGTTGATTCTGAGGGGACTCTTCTGGGGACAAGTAGACACAGACGAGTGTCTAAATTCAAGAAGACAAGAGTGTTTGACACAGTGTATGGATTAAAGATGAGGATGAGCATCCTTAGGACTGTGATACGGACGAGTATCAAGTAGAAACAAACGCTTGACGCATGTTCTGAGATGATGGTACGGACGAGTACCAACTGGTTAACAAAGAATATGGACGAGTGTCGACTCTGTGGGGATTTGAGTGATATATACAAGGTACAAACGAGTATCTGTATCAGAGTGTTAAGTATGAGTGGTGTATATTTGAGTGTTTCAACCTGCTGGGGAGAGTGACACAGACGAGTGTCAAGAGGTATATTGTAAACAAGTATATGCTATACAAAGTGTTTAGGTAATTATGCTGAGGAAGGTGACACGGACGGATGTCAAGAAAATTATATACACATCTGTGAGTGCAAAGGGGATGCTTTGGCTTTCTGCTGGGGATGTGACACGGACGGGTGCCACAAAGAGTATGTACTGGTGTTGTGAGTGTAAGGCAACTGCTTTAGCCCTTTGCTGGGGAATCTGGGGAGCATTCCGTATATTGTTGATGGATTGTCATTATTCACAAGTGTTTGATTCAGACCATGACTTATGATTATGCAACATGTTTGATTTTTGCCGTAATGCTCCGCATTAGACGGAATGCTACGCTTCGTGGGGTGAATATGATGCGAATGCTATGATTATGCAAAAGATACCGATCCGGGATTTGGATCCCGTTGCTGCGAAGATCCCCGGCCGATCTGTTTGAAGTGGACATCCCAGCTGGGGATGAGACCATTGAGATGTATCTGTTTGGAGGAACAGGTCACTGATAGACCCATTCTTGGTAATGAGGGACCCAGCTGGGGTTTGTAGAAGCCTTCGTCACTCTGTTGTGATTCTTTCGTGTGTTGTATTTCTGGGTAGAGATTGACACTATGTGGGGAGATGGTTCCCTGCTTTGACTGGGGAGGAATAGTGGATGGTAACTCGTCCGGGGAAAAACGACAAGTGGCAACTCAGCTGGGGAGGAAACATTTCTGGTGCTAAGGCTGAGTGAGTATTGATTTGCCAGCTTGCTGGGAGTGAAGTTTTCATGCCCCATGTTGTGTTTTGAATGCCTGCAATCCTGAACAGATAGAGATGTACAAGTAATTCCGAGGTATCTCTTACCGGATTCCATCATAGGAGTCCAGACACTCCCGGGAGTAAACATATTTCCTGCAAGCAAGTATTCTTTTAAAAGAAACATCTGTAATTCTGTAATCTGTATCTTATAGACATCGGACATTTTGCAAATGAAAATAAAATGTACGAGACGAGACATGACTGAAAATCTGATTTTATTAATTCGTGTGCCCTGAATTGGCAAGATACAGTCAAAGAAACATATCCCCTGAAATGAGGAGATTGTTACAAATTGAGAAACAAATGTTGGCAATGTTGACGACGCTTCAAGGAGCTTCCCTTTGCTATGACTCGTATGACACTTGACGTTCTTCTCATCTTGCTTTCTGAAGAAGGTTGATTCTGAAAGAGGCTTAATCCTTTCGAAGCTTACCAAGTTGTAAGTGATACAGACGAATTCAGAATGCAGTTGTTCGCTTATCCCCTTATTTTGCATGGATCGCCCTTTTGGGTTTTCAATCCATCGGGATACCCATTTTTGCCTGAGTTGTCCAATGCGGCTTTTCAACTCAGCGGGTGTACATTTTTTTTTATTTATTTCCCTTATTTTTGCCCGAGTCTTTTATTCTATTTTTGACTCGCCGGGATGCCCTATTTTTTCCTGGACTTACATTCTGTTTTTATGTCCAGCGGGTCATTTTTATGCGAAGTATTTTTTAACTGCATCTGAATTCACAGGGGACGGGAAGTCTTCACCATCCATGGTGCTGAGCATCAGTGCTCCACCAGAGAAAACTTTCTTGACTACGAATGGTCCTTCATAGTTCGGAGTCCACTAGCCCCTGTGGTCTGTATGAGGAGGGAGGATTCTTTTCAGCACAAGATCTCCTACTTGGTACTCTCGGAGCCTAACTTTCTGATCGAAGGCTTTCTTCATTCTTTTCTGATACAACTGCCCATGACAGATTGCAGCCAATCTTTTCTCTTCAATCAGACTCAGTTGTTCGTACCGGGATCGGACCCATTCTGCTTCGTTCAACTTAACATCCATTAGTACCCGTAGGGAGGGTAGTTCAACTTCAACCGGTAGGACTGCTTCCATACCATACACAAGCTGATACGGTGTTGCCCCAGTGGATGTTCTGATTGATGTGCGATACCCATGTAAGGCAAACGGTAGCATTTCATGCCAGTCTTTGTAGGTGACTACCATCTTCTGCACAATCTTCTTGATATTCTTATTAGCTGCCTCAACAACGCCGTTCATCTTTGGCCTGTAAGGAGAAGAATTGTGGTGCTGGATTTTGAAGTCCCGGCATAGCTCTGCCATCATTTTATTGTTTAAGTTGGAACCATTATCAGTAATGATTCGCTCGGGAACTCCGTATCGGCAGATGATGTCTCTTTTCAGAAATCGGGCTACCACTTGCCTTGTAACATTGGCATAGGAAGCTGCTTCGACCCACTTGGTGAAATAGTCAATGGCAACCAGGATGAATCTGTGGCCGTTTGAAGCAGTAGGTTCAATCTTGCCAATCATGTCAATGCCCCACATAGCGAAGGGCCAGGGTGAAGACATCACGTTCAGAGGATTGGGAGGCACATGCACCTTATCCGCATAAATCTGGCATTTGTGGCATTTCCTGGCATAGGCACAACAGTCTACATCCATTGTGATCCAGTAATAGCCTGATCTTAACAACTTTTTAGCCATGGCATGCCCTCCTGCATGGGTACCAAAGGATCCTTCGTGCACCTCGTGCATCAACACGCCTGCTTCTGTTCTATCAACGCATCTGAGGAGTACCATATCAAAGTTTCTCTTGTACAGGGAACCATCGGTGTTCAGAAAGAAACTACCAGCAAGCCTTCTTAAAGTCTTCATATCATTGGAAGATGCCCCAGGTGGGTATATTTGATCCTCCAAGAAGCACTTAATGTCATGGAACCAAGGCTTATCATCTTTGACAACGTCTGCTGCAAATACATATGCTGGTCTGTCAAGTCTGGACACTGAAATTCGAGGCACAAAGTTGGCAGCTTGAACTTTGATCATGGATGAAATAGTAGCCAGAGCATCTGCAAACTGATTTTCGTCCCGAGGGATATACTCAAGCTTGACCGTTGTAAAGAAAGTCAATAACCTCCTTGTATAATCCCTATAAGGTATCAGATGATCCTGGTGTGTGTACCATTTTCCGTTGGTTTGATTAACTACCAGAGCTGAATCCCCGAATACAGTCAAAGTCTTGATCCTGAGGTCAATGGCTTCCTCAAGACCCATAATGCAAGCTTCATATTCAGCTTCGTTGTTAGTGCAGTTAAAGGTGAGCTTTGCCGAGAAAGGCACGTGAACTCACTTAGGTGTAATGAGCACTGCACCAACACCACGACCATTCATATTAACAGCCCCATCAAACATCATAGTCCATTCTTCCTTCGGGTCAGGCCCTTTAGTGTGAACAGGCTCTTCATGATCTTTTGCTTTTATGAACATGATGTCTTCATCAGGGAAGTCAAATCTCATAGGCTGGTAATCATCAATAGGTTACTCAGCAAGATAATCAGACAGTACACTGCCCTTGATGGCTTTCTAAGATGTGTACTGGATGTCATATTCTGTGAGGATCATTTGCCATCTTGCAACCCGCCCGGTAAGAGCTGGCATCTCAAAAATGTACTTAACTGGGTCCATTTTGGATATCAACAAAGTAGTGTGGGTCAACATATACTGTCTCAGTCGGCGAGCAGCCCACGCTAAAGCACAGCAAGTTTTCTCGAGCAGTGAATAACGTTGTTCACAGTCGGTAAACTTTTTGCTCAGGTAGTATATTGCATACTCTTTTCGACCAGACTCGTCATGCTGGCCCAGCACACACCCCATTGACTCTTCTAATATTGTCAAGTACATTATCAGAGGTCTTCCTTCAACTGGAGGCATAAGGATTGGAGGCTCTTGTAAGTATTCCTTGATCTTGTCAAAAGCCCTCTGGCAGTCTTCGTTCCACCTGACTGTCTATTCTTTTCTTAACAGTTTGAACAAGGGTTCACAGGTTGCTGTAAGGTGAGATATGAACCTTGAAATGTAGTTCAGTCTACCCAGAAACCCTCGAACTTCTTTTTCAGACTTTGGTGCAGGCATTTCTTGAATGGCTTTGACTTTATCGGGGTCAACCTCAATCCCTTTCTCGCTTACAATAAATCCCAGCAGCTTACCAGATCTCACCCCGAACGTGCACTTGTTGGGGTTCAACTTCAGTTGGTACTTCCTCTGGCGCTTGAATAACTTTAACAGATTTACCAGGTGGTCTTCCTCCGTGAGGGACTTGGCAATCACGTCATCCACATAACACTCGATTTCTTTATGGATCATATCGTGGAATAATGTTACCATAGCCCGTTGATATGTTGCACCTGCATTCTTCAGTCCGAATGGCATCACCTTATAACAGAACGTGCCCCAGGGTGTGATGAAAGTTGTCTTCTCCATGTCTTCAGGTGACATTTTGATCTGATTGTACCCTGAAAATCCGTCCATGAAGGAGAACACCGAGAACTGAGTCGTATTATCAACCAATACATCAATGTGAGGTAATGGGAAATCATCTTTCGGGCTGGCTCTGTTCAGGTCTCGGTAGTCAACACACATCCTTACTTTGCCATCTTTCTTAGGCACAGGTACTATATTAGCAACCCACGGTGGATAGCTAGTTATAGCGAGGAATCCGGCGTCCCACTGCTTTTGTACCTGTTCCTTTATCTTCATTGCCATATCCGGGCGAGTACGGCGCAACTTCTGTTTTACTGGCGGGCAGTCCTCTTTCAAAGGCAGCTTGTGCATGACGATATCGGTGTCCAACCCTGGCATATCCTGGTAAGACCAAGCAAACACATCCGCATACTCCCGAAGCAGATCAATCAGTTGTTCTTTCACTGAGTTTTGTAGGCAGGCCCCGATCTTAACTTCTTTCACGTCTTCATCCGTACCAAGATTAACTGTTTCAATCTCCTCCTGGTGAGGAGTGATAACCTTCTCCTCTTGCCTTAACAACCTGGCTAGCTCTTCAGGAAGCTCGTAATCTTCTTCAACCCCTTCATCGGCTTGATTGATTGGATTGTCAAAGTCATACGAAGTCATAGCTGTGCTGTTGTCGGTGTAGTCTGAAGGGCACTCTCTGCAAGGGTTTAGATTGTTCATTTTAGTGATTGATTTTAATCTTACTTAGAAAAAGTGAAATGAAGTTATCATTTTGAAAACATTGCCATTTTATTTTTGTACAAAAAGAAAAAATGAAAAAAAAACAGTGAACGAAAAGGAAAAAGACTCATTTGCAAAAGACATCCGATATTCATTGATTGATCTGTTTGCACAAAATTACAGATGGCCCGATTACAAAATGAGTCTTGTCATCTTGGGCAAGATGCAAGACTTGATGCATGCTTAAAATATACAGGAAATAATAATTACTCTGCAGGAGTAACCCTTATAATTTCCTGGGAAGACCAGTTTGAGATACGGCTCCCCGGGATCCTTGGACGTATCCAGCTCTCCAGGTTGCGCTCATCTTCCGACTCATCTTCCAAGTTGTTTACAGCATCGGGGGTGAGCATCCCCCCACTAACAAAATTGGGCTTCTTAGCAGCCTCCGATTGATCTTGTTGAGTTGGTTTGTAACCCAACCCAAATCTGTCCTCCTTCTTCTCCACAGGCAACAGCTTGCCCCAGCCTTGAGCATTCCCCTCTTCAACAACCCTCCTGGCTTGCTGGTAGGATGTCATGGAAGTCCCAAGTACAGCAGATGCTTCGCTGATGTTCAGGGCTTCAAATCCCTGACTCATGGTTTCATGGATCTCCCCATCCATCTCAATGTATTTGTATGTAGCCAGATGGCTAACAAAAATATCCTCTTCTCCACAAATAGTAACGACTTGGCCCTCCCACTCGAATTTTAACTTCTGGTGAAGGGTTGAGGTCACGGCGCCAGCGGCGTGTATCCATGGTCTACCCAATAGACAGCTGTAGGCAGGTTGTATATCCATCACGAAGAAGGTCGTTTTGAAAGTCTGTGGGCCGATCGTTATAGGCAACTCTATCTCTCCCAGAACTGATCTCTTAGAGTCGTCAAAGGCTCTTACTACCAAGTTGCTGGGGCGTAATGCCAATCCTTCATACTCCAGCTTCACAAGGGCTATCTTAGGTAGGACATTGAGGGATGACCCTGTGTCCACCAATACATGAGAAAGAACTGCACCTTTACACTCCAAGGTAATGTGCAAAGCCTTGTTGTGATTGCGGCCTTCCGTTGTCAAATCAGTGTTGGTAAATCCTAGTCCATGACTAGCGTTAACATTTCCAACTACAGCTTCCAACTGATTGACGGTGATCTCCTCTGGCACATAAGCTGCGTGCAAGACTTTTAATAGTGCGTTCCGATGAGCCTCGGAGCACATTAGCAATGATAAAATGGAGATCTTGGAAGGTGTCTGGTGAAGCTGGTCCACTATCTTGTAATCACTTTTCTTGATGATTCTCATGAATTCATCAACCTCTTGATCAAAAGGGATCTTTAAAGCTTCTTTAGCAACTTGTTCTTCTTGCACCATGCTCTTCCCTTTTGCCTTGGCAGCAGCTTCTGCTTCAGCAATGGGTCTTGGAATTTGTGGGGCAAAAAGACGTCCGCTTCGAGTGAAGCCTCCGCCTCCCCCCACATTGTCTATTTGTGGTGAAGAAGTTGATGATTCAAGAGTGATTTTCTGCCCCTCGCAGTATAGGTCAGAGCCATAATGCCAAGGAATGGCATTACTGCTTTCATACGGAACAGGCCCAGGTACCGTGATGGTAACCGGGCTGACTGCAACAGAGGAGGGTGTTACAATAGTATGTGGATCATAGTAGATAGTAACTGGTGATATGGCAGGGGATGCCACTGTTTGTTGTTGAAAATTGTTGTTCGGAGGAATACTTGACGGATCATAATAAATAGTGACTGCTGAGATATTTGCTGGTGTTGTAGGAGAAGATTTTGAATAGAGGGGTGCTGACGTTGTAGAAGTAATGTTTGTATATAGGTGGCTTATTGAAGTGATATTTGAAGCATTTGTTGATGAAACTGAAGAATTGTTTGGAATAATTGTTGTTGCAGTTGTAGGAGACTCTGGAACTGTTGTTGGAGGGATTGTCGGATTTGAAGGTATTGATGTTGTGATTTGAAGTAGACCATTCTGGATAAGACTGTCTATGCCGCTTCTCAAATTGTCACATCCATTTACCGAAATGTTGCAATAACCGCACCCGAGCTCACACCCAGGGAATATCTGGCATTCAAGGAGTTGAGCTTTAATCTCTACCAGGGGTGTCCTAATTTGCCCAACACTGGTTATCAAGAAAGACGGCATATCTTCCTCAATAGCATTAATTCTGGGCCCTCCATGGTTGGGCATAGGGTTCTTGTTAACATTTGGCGGGGGTGCAAAGTTTAAAGCTTTAGAATCTACCAAGTCTTGTACCTTCATCTGTAAAGCTCTGCACTTCTTTGTACTGTGGCCAGGTGCATTGGAGTGAAAAGCGCATCTGGCGTTGGCGTCGTAATTTCTCGGCAAACTGGAAGGATCTGGTGGTGCCAACGTCCTTAACTCAACCAGGTTGAGCTTCAGGAGCTGTGGCAGTAAAGCGGCATAAGGCATAGGGATCGGATCAATCACCCTATTGGCCTGATATGGTCTCTGTTGGAATGGTCTTTGCTGACTGTTGTTGTTGTTGTTGTAGCTTCTCTGAGGAGGATACTAAGTTTGTTGCTGGTAATGAGGTTGTTGTTGTGGTTGATAAGCTGGTTGTTGAGGCATTGGAGTGGGAATGGTGACTGCTGCCACTGACCTATGAACATATTGTGGTCTGCCCCTGCTGGCCTGAATAACATTAGTCTCACTGGTTCTTCTTGGACCTACAAAAGGTTTTCTGGGGTTGCTGGACGAGCTCGCACCATTGTCAGAAATCTTGCCCATCTTTAATAGGCTCTCAATTCTTTCCCTGGCTATGACTACGTCAGCGAAGCTAGTGGAAGAAAAGGCAGCTAGCCTGTCAATGTATGTCCCTTAGAGGGTGTTCATAAACATGTCGGTCATTTCCCTTTCCGACATGGGTGGCTGGACAGCAGCAGCAAGCTGTCTCCACCTCTGGGCGTATTCCCGGAAGCTCTCCCTGGATGATTGAGACATTCCCATCAGGAGGGTCCTGTTAGGAGCCATATCCAAGTTATACTGGTATTGTCTAATAAAGGCCTCAGCCAGGTCCTTCCAGCACCTGATGGTTGTTCTAGTCAAGTGAGAGTACCATTCCCTTGAAGCTCCTGTTAAGCTATCTTCAAAATAAAACATCCATAGCTTTTCGTCCATGGTATATGCCTTCAGCCTCCCTAGAAAGGATTGTAAATGGGTTCGGGGACAGGAAGTTCCGTTGTACTTCTCGAAGCACAGAGGTTTAAACTTGTGGGGAATCCTTACCCCGTCCACTAAACCCATGTCCATAACATTAAAGCCCAAGGAATTCTGAGACTCCAGGGATCTCAATTTTTCAGCAATTTCATCTAGCCTTCTGTCATAGGCTTCATCCCCAGCTCCCATCACAGTAAATTGATCTTCCTGGGGGTCTTCCTATAATACTCTGCCTGCAGTGGCATTCCCTTGCACATTAGCAGGGATGTTGATCTCTGGATGAAGGTGGGGTCCATACACTGGAGGATTAACATGAGGCCGAACCCTCTCATTGTTGCTCGTTCCCCCAGTCCCTAGATGGGGTTCCTCCTGGGTCTTCCTTTCTACTAATGCCCTTAATCTCTCTTGGCTCTGTGCCAATCCATTCATCACCTCCATAAACTGGGTCATCTGATTTCTCATCTCCAGTCTCTCATTGGCCATTTGAGTCCTGACCTCTGTAAGGTCCTGCTGTACTTGGTCCATTTGTATACCCGGAAGGTTGTTGCGGGTAGGATATCTGTGTGGACGGTTGAGTGGGAACACCCGACGTCGAGCAATAGTTCCTGAATCAAAACAGAGTTAGTAATAACAAAACTAAAACCTACAAAACAAAACAAAAGTTAGTATGCAATGCAGTATGCTCATTTGTTTCCAAGGTATCCGGCTTGGCATTTGGTTTTGACCTTTCCAGACCCCTGAGGAAGGTGCTTTGATGTTGCTTGAGAGAAAAAGAACTTAGATAAAACAAACTAATGAATATATTACAAATGAAAAAACATACATAGTTTGTTTTTTTTACAATATATGCCCTCTGAGGGGTCAAAAATACAACATAAGAAAAGAAAAGTACATGAAATGAAAGCAACAACAAGCAAAAGTCAGACACCAAGACCAAACTCATCCTCCTGAACTTCCTTCAAAAGTGCTTCAGTCACAGGATTAGCTGGATGCTCTGTGAGGTTCCTGATGAGAAGATTCCTGGTGGTGATAGCAGTGGTTAGCTTCTTGTGTCTGCCCTGGTCCTTTGACCTCTTCACACCAGCTCTGAGTTTCAATTCTGAGATCTCCCTCTGGGCTGCTACCAGGGCTTCCTGCTGCTCCTTTGCATTAGCCTCCAACTGCTCAATCTTATCCTGAGTTCTTTTATCCTACTGAGTGCGAGCTTCAGTGATCCTGACCCACCTAGCTTGGCTTTCCTTCAAATAAAAATCAGTCCTAGCTTTCTGGAACTGGGCCTCTTTGCAGGCATTCTTCAAAATTTGTTCTCCAGCCCTTGACTTCTTGATGTAGTCCTCTGACTTTTCAATCCTGGCCAGATGCTCCACCTTAAGCTTTTCTAACCTTTCGATGTCCAGACGACCATCACTCCTCTCCCAGAGGGTTCTCTTCAAGGCTTCAGACAAATTCTCATTCCTCTCTTTGAGCTTTTCAAACTCCTCCAGACTGACAGTGGCTGGAGGAGGTGCTGTGGATGGTCCAGGTACATCTTCAATGGTGAAGGGCATCCCAGAAATTTGAGCCCTGGCATGAGACCACTCATAATACTGAGCTGAGGCCACATTGTTGCATCTCCCAAGAATGGTTACCCCTTTAGTCTGGACAGTGTCCCAAGCCCAGGATGCTTGCCTGACAACAGCCAGATTAGGCTTAATCTCACAATAAAGGGTCTCAGCTAGATCTTGTACTCTAGGAGGGTGGACCAATGCATAGCCCAGTTGTCTTTTGAATAGCAGAGGGTTGTAGTTGATGCAACCCTTCACTCCTATCAGAGGTACATTGGGGAACTGCCCACAACTAGTAATGATGTCCCTGCCCTTGGTGCTCTGGGTGCACCACCTGATGTTATCTGAGGTCAAAGCAACAAGCCTCCTAGCCCAGTTCTTTTGTTGGTGAGGATTCAAGAATGCATCAGTCTTGGGCAGGTGTTTGAGTAACTAGGTATGGAACAAAGGAGCACAACATCTCACCAATCTTCCCCTTTGCTTTTCATTCCTTTGGTGAACAGAGTAGTAGAAATCTCCCAGTAAGGTGGGCACTGGGTTCCTCAGAATGAAAAGATGGATTGCATTCTTGCTAATAAACTTAGGCTCATCTGCAAATAATATAACCCCATATATGCTAAGGGCTAATAATGCACAGACTGCCTTCCACTCCCCCAAGGAGGCCTTCAGAATAGCATGAGAGGTCAAGAAATCCAAGTGTAGACCAGAGATTCCAGCCTTGGCTGTCATGTTCTGCCCAATTAGAACTGGTTCCAGATGCAATGCCTTTGCCATCTCTTCATTACTAGGAAAAGCCATCTCAGGGTTGAAGGGGACTCCACCCCTGATAGGTACACCAATCAGTGATGAATACTCTTCCAACAAGGGTCCCAACTGAAAATTCTGGAAGGTGAAGTACCTCAGAGGGGGATCATAGAACTGCAGGCAAGTATGAATCAAGCTCCTCTGGGAAGGGTCCAAATCCATAACCACATCAAGGATGCCTCCATAATGTTCTCTGAATAGTGATATATGGTCTGGAGTAATCAGGGCCTGGACCTTCCTGATGCCAGCTAGCTCAGGCTCAAAGAAATGATAGGAGATGTTGCTCTTCTTGGGTGCCATGTTGCTGAAGAAAAGTTGAAACAGATGCTGATGATGATGACTGATACTAGAAGATGGGCCACTGACAGGCTGAGACTGGTGATGTAGGTGACTGAAGCAGGTAGCTGATGAGGATAGCTGAAGCAGATAATGGTGAAGATAGGTCTATGCAGATGAAAGGGTCAAAACCAAGCCAAAATATAATATGGATACCCTGAAAAACAAATAAGCAAATGTTAAATGATGCAATGATGATGTATGCAAATGATATGCAAAGGGTATGTGATCAAGCTGGATCTGATTAACTGCCTTGATATAGGTCCATGTATGTTCAAGAAGTCCAGATGGAGGTTCATAAGTCCAGTAACCAAGGTGGGGGACTCAAATAAAGAGTCACATGTCCAGGGTTAAAAATCACAAGAACTATCCCAAAATGGAGTACTCTTAATCAAACAAAGTAACAGGGTATGCTGAGGTCAAAGGTACCTGCAAACCTGTAAACAGCCCAACCCCCTCACAGGTGATGTTCTAAAACAAGGATCTTCAGACTTGGATCAGTTATGAGAAGTGTAAACACTTCTAACCCGGAGGTACAGTGTTTACAATAACCATAAAAGATCCTCCTCTAATTCACCTCAGTTTCTGAAGGTCATAATAAAGGTCATCCAGACTTAGCAGGCTTCCCAGATAGCCCTAGCACTACAGGAGATCCGTAGCACAGAGTTCTCAAGAAGAAACCCATATCTGAACCATGTTTCATATTCCCGCGCCAGACCGAAATGGAATGGGAAAGAACATGAACCACTCTAGCCTAGGTGTCACTCAGGTCCCAAGTATAGGACCTTAAACTCTCAATGGAACCCCACACACCAAAGCAAAAACCAGATCCAGCCAGAACAATATGACAGTATGATGTATATAAAGCTGTAAAGAAAGCAATAAATAACTGTACATAAAGCAGTAAATAAAACAAATATACAAACACAAATAGCACATAACACCCCAGTAAACACAAATCAAACAAGCACTAGGAGGAACCCACAAAAAGAACCAGAAGCCCTGGTTGCAGTATAAGGGTCCCCAGCAGAGTCGCCAAGCTGTCGCTCCCGATAAATGGGAACGGCCCAAATAAAGTTACAAACGCGAACGGTCGGCGAAGGGAGGAATGTGGGAACACACAGGAGTGAACTCACAGGAAGAGAAAAGAGTCGCCAGCTAGGCATTTTTATCCCGAGGGAAAGGTAATGCTGCATAAACCTAGAAAGATATGGATAAGACGGTTGCGAACCAGAGAGACTGAGAAAGGGGGTTGGTTACAACCTGGGAAGGTATTAGCACCCAGATTGTCCGCCGTACTCGACGGGATCCACGCTTAAAAGATTTGTGTTTTAAAGGGGTAGTGTCAGTGCAATTTGTATATAAAAGAGCTGGAAAGAAGGATATACAGGTGTCAGTGCAAAAGAAATGTGAAATGTATATAATGTACAGTGTCAGTGTGAGAACAGGAATAAGATGCTCAAGATCATGTGGTTAAAAGAACGATGCTGGAAAGAGGGGGAATATACAGAGACTTTTGTTCGATAACTGTTAAGTTATGCCTACGTATCCTCTCGTGCAATGAGGATGTCAGAACACCGTAGTTCGACCAAAAGAGACTGAAAGATGAATTGACTGATGAACTGCTTACTTGTCTATGCTCAAGTGTATGATCTGTCTGGGTCAGGTACAAACAGTCTTGCATTAGACGGTAGAAGCGAGTTCTCGTTTATGAGTGAATGAGATGAGAAGAGAATCCCGGAGGAGACGATTATTGTTTGTTTTGAGTTTTCAGTCTTTTATTGCTTTTTGAAGTTTGTCATAAGTTAATGAGCTTAAGCCTAAACCAATGGGTTAGTAAACTCATCACATCATCCCTCTGATTAGGGGTAATGAGGATACCTTAAGTGTGAAGTCAGCTTCTCACACTTAATCACCATGGTGTAGGATTAAGATCATTAACCTACTTGTGATTATTTAGATGTTTTCGGTGTTTTTGTTTAGTGCTGAGTAATAAGATTAAGCCATAATCAGGGATTAAACAAACTCATTACACCATCCTAATAGAAGGATAATAGATGAGAATGTTTAAGCCGAGGAAAGCTCCTCAACTTAATCCATGATTAGGGATTAAACTCATGACAAAGCAAAGCCTTTATTAAGTGGATTTTAGTTAATGATAAGATGATGAAGTGAGTTTTAGGGTTTGTAAGACAACTTGAGGGGGACTTGTCCATTAACACTGGGGTTAGTCCTTTTTAACCAATTAAGGAAGAATTAGAACCCTAATGCAAGGCCCAAGTTACAAGCTTGATGTCTTGATGATTATTAGATGAATTGATTAAAGGATTTAAACACATTAAGGGTTTAACACTTAGGATTAAAGTTATACACTCCATCCTAATAGAAGGATGCAGGCATAAGCTTAATCACAAAGCCTTAAAGCCTTTAGGGTTTAGTCCTTGATTATGAGGTGAGAAGAGAAGACTCAATGAGACACAAAGGTAAAAACTAATAGGGGGTGACTAATCAAGACCCTAATTATTGTCATGCTTGGTTGTTCCTAAGGTTTGTGAGGTTTACAAGAAAGATCTTCAGAGGAACCACCAGGAAGCAGATGAAAGGAGCAAGAGAAGCAAAACAACTTGCTTCACTTAAGAAGTCAAGTTGCTTGAGGAAAGAAAGTAAGATGAAGAAGAATGAGCAAGCTCAAACTCAAACACAAGACAAAATGCAGCAATGATGCATAAGAGGGATGAAAAGAAATTGTGAGAAGTGAAGGCAAATTCACTTCTCAAAGTTACTTGCCACCTGAAAAGTTAGTGAAAGAAATGCAATGCAATGCAAAATGAGATGAAATGGCATGATACAAATCAAAACCAGAAGCATATACATGATGTTAATGATGCTATGAGATGATGCAAACATGAAACAAGGCATGGGAATGATCATACAAATACATGGATGCAAGAGAAGCATGCTTAGAACCATGAACATACATGAAAAGTTATGGAATGCAAATGACATACAACATGGCAAATGGAAGATGCAATGATCAAACATGATTCTAATATGTCTTAAGATGTCATATGAATCAAATGAATGCACAAAATGTCATGGCAAGTCATGGTATGCAAGCAAATACAAGATGGATGCATATGAAAGCCCAAATTAGGGTTTATGATCAATGCACCAAACAAAAATCAAAACCATAAGCAAATATCAAGATAAAAAATTGAAAATGCAACCAAGGTAACCCTAAACCTATACAAACTCATTGCCCAAAGGAGGGGTTCTAACTCTTAACCTAATGAGGGTTATGAATTTCTTAAGATTGCTAGGGTTTTAAGGTACCTTGTGTAAACACCCCAAATTTGCCCTCACCCATTCACACCATGGATTGTGATCATTTCATATGCATAAACTCAATCATACCATCTCATATCACATTTTTGTTTCACTGCATAGATTCAAAGTCATCTCCACCTAGGGTTTGTGATCTGAGCAATCCAAGAGCTTCTTGAGCCACTCCAAAGGCCACCAATCACATCAAAGGGGTCCATGTGTGTTCTTATATCATATTACATCCTCTCAAAGTCAAAAATGCCAAAGAATCACAAGAACTGGGATTGGTATGGAAGCAGAGCCAGGCTTGACTGCACAGATGACCTGAAATTAGGGTTTTGGTTTCAGAGGCCATAACTTCAAATTTTTTGGTCATTCTTGTTTCTATTGGTCTCTGTATGGTATAGGGAGTATGCATATCAATTTTCATGAAGAAATTCTATGGGGAAGTCATCTGATCAAGAGTTGACTTTTCAGACAAGTCAGTGCAAAATCAGGGCATCTGAGGCCCCCAATGACCCAACCAAGGGGTAATCTTCATTATTTTTAGTGTATATGATCTTTATTTGATCAAAGAAGAAGTTTGAGGTTCACAAAATTCAGGAATTTGAAGTTTTTGCAAAGTTGACTTTTTTGGGCAAGGTTGACTTTTAATGAAATGTCATTTTATGCAACTTTTTCAACCTTTACTTTTTGATTCAAAAATGCTTCAAATGGAAAAATTTTGGTCATGAAAGTTGTAGAATAGATCTTTCCCTTTTCAAAAAGTACAAGAACATGACCTAATTCATTTTGGATCAAAAGTTATGGTGCATCAAAGTTGGCTAAAATCACTAAATTTCAAGTTATGCACCAAATGAGAAATTTGCAAAATCTTGTACCAAAGGCATTTGTGACTTCTAATTGATGCCTAATCCTTATACAAACATAATACAAGTCTTAAAGTTCAGATTGAACCAAAGAGATCACATGTTTGTATGGTGTTTGGAACAAGATCTTTTCATGGGAACCAAAGGCAAGCAAGTTGCAAAACCAATGATAACACCTCATCCACTTGCTGCCTTGGATGCTGAACCGCCCTAGCCCTTTCCCCTCACCATGCTGCGCAAGACAAGCCCTTGTACCAAGCTAGCAAAGTAGCCCATGCCCTTCTTACACAAAGTTGACATTTTGGCAAAAGCAACCATACCTATCACAAAAGGACATGTCATGTCATCTGACCAATAGGATTAGTTTATACAAACCAAATGCAAGCCAAACAACATAACACACAAGCCTGAAACCAGCAAGAACACAACTTTCTCATTTTTCACTCTCAAAGCAAAAGCATTCGAAACTCTTCATACAAGCCACAAACACTTGAACAAACTTCACAGACCTTCTCAACTCATCATCCTGATCATAAAGAACCCCTCACCCTTGCCTGAAACTGCCTGAATCATAAACACGATTCCCACCTGAGCTTGAACAGAACTTGTTCAAACTCTCAAACCAGCCAACATAAACTCTTTCTAAGCATTCAGACATCATCAAGGGACCAAGAGGAGTGGATTGCATCAAGAGGAGAGGTCAGAAAGTTGCAAAGTTGAAAGCTTCAAAACTCAGGTAGCTCAAGAACTTTTTTTCCAGAAATGATTTTTAAAGTTCCTAAGTTGTTCTTTGTAGTTCACTGATCACACTGATGCCTTTGGTTTTGAAAATGGTGGAGAGATGAGAGTTTAATCTGTTTCTGAAACTTTTTGCCCTAGGTTTTGTTTGATTCGATTCAGCCAGTTTAGGAATGATAAATGTTGTTTGGATGGGGGTTTTAATTCGTTTTTGGATGGGGATCATTTCTGTTTAATTAGAATTCGTTTTAGATGCGTGTAGAAGGAGTTTGTAATTTTGGGTGATCGGAGAAGATGACCGGAACACTGTTCCGGTCACCTGAGAGTCATTAACGGTTGGATTAGGGTTAATTAATTAGGGTTAGTGAGTTTGAATGCTGGCCGTCCAGATGCGCGCCAGGTCAATTCGCGCGTATGGGAGTTTAAATGAGGGCCCTTGGATCTGATTACTTTTCCTTTTTCAGTTTAAAATTCATTTTATTTTCATATTAATTCATTTGTTTTCCATATTTTATTAAAAATAGCAAAACTTATTCAAAAATTCTGAAATTTTTTATACAAGTTATTATTTAATTTCAGAACACAAAAATATTTTTATTTTCATTTTTAGCATTAAAAAAGTATTTTTAAATATTTAAAAGTTTCTTTTTAATTAATTAATGAGAATTAATTAATTAAAAATACTTTTAGGTATTTAAAAATCACCAAAAAATTCATGAAACATTCAAAAACATTTAGAAACATTGTCCAACCCTCAAACCAAATTTCTTTTTTGATCTTGATGCATTTTAAGAATTTTCCATGGAATTAAAATCATTTCGATGCATTATTTTGATCCAAACTTCCAAAAATCATTTCTGCCTAACCCTAAAGAGTTGGACTTTGATTCTTTTTGCATTGTGTTATGCATACATGTAGTTTGTGAGATTAATTTGGCATGAATTGATCTTACATTTTCCATTTGTTTGACATTTTTCTTGTTAAGGAACCCTAAAACCCTAGAAAACTTAAGAAAGTCATAACTTGAATTTGGTTAAGAGTTGAGACTTCTCCTTTGGGCAGTGAGTTAGTATAGGATTAGGGGTCCTTTGAGTGCATTTTCATTTTTTTGTATTGAAGTTTGCTTCTGATTTTGGTTTGTGTTTGATGCTTTGATCATAAACCCTAATTTGGGCTTCCATATGCATCCATTTTGCATTTGCACTCATACCTTGACTTGCCATGACATTTTATGCATCCATTTGATTCACTTGGCATCTTAAGACATATTAGAAGCATGTTTGATCATTGCATCTTGCATTTTCCATGTTGTATGCCATCTGCATTTCATAGCTTTCCATGTATGTTCATGTGTCTTAACTTGCATCATTTGCATCCATAAGCTTGTATGATCATCCTCATGTGTTGTTTCATGTGTGCATCATCCCATAGCATCATTAACATCATGTATGTGCTTCTGGTTGTGTTTCTCATCATGCCATTTCATTCCATTTGACATTGCATTGCATTCCTTTATTAACTTTTCAGGTGGTAAGTAACTTTGAGAAGTGGATTTGCCTTCACTTCTCACATCTTCTTTTCATCTCTCTTGCATCCATTGCTGCATTTTGATATGTGTTTGAGATTGAGCTTGCTCATTCTTCTTCTTCTTACTTTCTTTCTTCAAGTAACTTGACTTCTTGAATGAAGCAAGTTACCTTGCTTCTCCTGATCTTTTTCATCTGCTTCTTGGTGGCTCCATTGAAGACTTCTTTCTCAAACCTCACAAACCTTAGGAACAACCAAGCATGACAATGATTAGGGTTTTAATTAGTCCCCCACTTAGTTTTTACCTTTATGTCTCATTGAGTCTTCTCTTCTCATCTCATAATCAGGGACTAAACCCTAAAGGCTTTAAGGCTTTGTGATTAAGCTTATGCCTGCATCCTTCTATTAGGATGGAGTGTATAACTTTAATCCTAAGTGTTAAACCCTTAATGTGTTTAACTCCTTTAATCAATCCATCTAATAATCATCCAGACATCAAGCTTGTAACTTGGGCCTTGCATTAGGGTTCTAATTCTTCCTTAATTGGTTAAGAAGGACTAACCCTAGTGTTAATGGACAAGTCCCCCTCAAGTTGTCTTACAAACCCTAAAACTCACTTCATCATCATATCATTAAATAAAATCCACTTAATAAAAGGCTTGTTTTGTCATGAGTTTAATCCCTAATCATGGATTAAGTTGAAGAGCTTTCCTCAGCTTAAACACCCTCATCTATTATCCTTCTATTAGGATGGTGTAATGAGTCTGTTTAATCTTTGATTATGGCTTAATCTCATTACTTAACACTAAACAAAAACACCAAAAAACATCTAAATAATCACAAGTAGGTTAATGATCTTAATCCTGCATCAAAGGTGATTAAGTGTGAGAATCTGACTTCACACTTAAAGTATTCTCATTACCCCTAATCAGAGGGAGGATGTGATGAGTTTACTAACCCTTTGGTTTAGGCTTAAGCTCATTAACTTATGACAAACTTCAAAAAGCAATAAAAGGCTGAAAACACAAAAACAAACAATAATCGTCTCCTTCGGGATTCTTTTCTCATCTCATTCACTCACAAACGAGAACTCGCTTCTTCCGTCTAACGCAAGACAGTTTGCACCTGAGCCAGACAGGTCATACACTTGAGCATAGACAAGTGAGCAGTTCACAAGTCAATTCATCTTTCAGTCTCTTTGGGTCGAACTACGGTTTTCTGACTTCCTCATTGCACGAGAGGATACGTAGGCATAACTTAACAGTTATCGAACAAAAGTCTCTGTATATTCCCCCTCTTTCCAGCATTATTCTTTAGCCTCATTATCTTGAGCAATTCATTCCCTCTTCTTACACTGACACACCATTTATACACTTTACACTTCCTTTACACTGACACCTGTACATCTCTTTCCAGCTATTTTATACACAGATTGCACTGACACTACCCCTTTAAAACACAAATCTTTTAAGCGTGGATCCCGTCGAGTACGACGGACAATCTGGGTGCTAATACCTTCCCAGGTTGTAACCAACCCCCTTTCTCAGTCTCTCTGGTTCGCAACCGTCTTATCCATCTTTTTTTAGGTCTATGCAGCATTACCTTTCCTCTGGGATAAAAATGCCTAGCTGGCGACTCTTTTCTTTTCCAGTGAGTTCACTGCTGTGTGTTCTCATTGTTCTTTTCGCCGACCGTTCGCGTCTGTACCATGTTTGAGCTCAGCCTCATTTATCGGGAGCGACAGCTTGGCGACTCTGCTGGGGACCCTTATATTGCAACCAGGGCTTCTGGTTCTTTTTGTGGGTTCCTCCTAGCGCTTGTTTGATTTGTGTTTACTGGGGTGTTATGTGCTATCTGTGTTTGTATATTTGTTTTATTTACTGCTTTATGAACAGTTTTGTTTATTACTTTCTTTATAGCTTTGTACACATATATCATACTGTCATGCTGTCTGGCTGGATCTGGTTTTGCTTTGGTGGGTGGGGTTCTATTGATAGATAAGGTCCTATACCTGGGACCTGAGTGACACCTAGGCTAGAGTGGTTCATATTCTTTCCCATTCCATCTCGGTCTAGTGCGGGAATATGAAACACGGTTCAGATATGGGTTTCTTCTTGAGAACTCTGTGTTGCAGATTTCCTGCAATGCTAGGGCTATCTGGGAAGCCTGCTAAGTCTGGATGACCTTTAGTATTGACCTTCAGAAACTGAGGTGAATTAGAGGAGGATCTGTTATGGTTATTGTAAACACTGTACCCCCGGGTTAGAAGTGTTTACACTTCTCATAACTGATCCAAGTCTGAGGATCTTTGTTTTAGAACATCACCTGTGAGGGGGTTGGGCTGTTTACAGGTTTGCAGGTACCCTTGACCTCAACATACCCTGTTACTTTGATTTGGTTAAGAGTACTCCATGTTGGAACAGTTCTTGTGATTTTAACCTTGGACATGTGACTCTTTATTTGAGTCCCCCACCTTGGTTACTGGACTTGTAGACCTCCATCTGGATTTCTTGAGCATATGTGGACCTATATCAGAGCACTTGATCAGATCCAGCTCAGTCACAAACCCTTGCATATCATTTGCATACATCCTCATTGCATCATTTTAACATGTGTTTATTTGTTTTTCAGGGTATCCATCCTATTACATTGGCTTGGTTTTGACCCCTTCTTCAACATAGACCTATCTTCATCAGCACCTGCTTCAGCAATCAGCCACCTGCTTCAATCACTTGCATCTTCAGTCTCAGCCTGTCAGAGGCCTGTCTTCAGTATTGTCCTCAGTCATCATCATCAACACCTATCTTTCAGCAACATGGCACCTAAGAAAAGTAACATCTCCTATCATTTCTTTGAGCCTGAGTTGGCTAGCATCAGGAAGATTCAGACCCTGATCACTCCAGACCATATACCACTTTTTAGAGAACATTATGGAGGAATCCTTGATGTGGTTATGGATTTGGACCCTTCACAGAGGAGCTTGATTCATACTTGCTTGCAGTTCTATGATCCCCCTCTGAGGTGCTTTACATTCCAGAATTTTCAGTTGGGACCCTTGCTGGAGGAGTATTCATCATTGGTTGGTGTACCTATCAGGGGTGGAATCCCCTTCAACCCTGAGATGGCTTTCCCAAGTAATGAGGAGATAGCCAAAGCATTACATCTGGAACCAGTTTAGATTGGGCAGAACCTAACATCTAAAGCTGGAATCTCAGGTTTTCATTTGGATTTCTTGACTTCTCAGGCTAGTCTGAAGGCCTCCCTAGGGGAGTGGAAGGCAGTCTGTGCTCTGTTGGCCCTTAGCATATATGGGATCATACTTTTTGCAGATGAGCCTAGGTTTGTTAGCAAGAATGCAGTCCATCTTTTCATCCTGAGAAACCCAGTACCCACCTTACTGGGAGATCTTTATTACTCAGTTCATCAAAGGAATGAAAAACAAAGGGGAAGATTAGTGAGATGCTGTGCTCCTTTGTTCCACACTTGGCTGCTCAAGCATTTGCCAAAAACTGATGCATTCTTGAACCCTCACCAGCAGAAGAACTGGGCTAAGAGGCTTGTTGCTCTAACCTCAGATGACATCAGATGGTGCACTCAGAGCACCAAGGGCAGAGACATCATTACAAGTTGTGGGCAATTTCCCAATGTACCTCTGATTGGAGTAAAGGGTTGCATCAATTACAACCCTCTGCTTTTCAAAAGACAACTGGGTTATGCATTGGTCCATCCCCCTAGAGCACAAGATCTGACTGAGACCCTTTATGTTGAAATCAAGCCTAATCTGGCTATTGTCAGGCAAGCATCTTGGGCCTGGGACAATGTGCAGACTAAGGGGGTAACCATTCTTGGAAAATGCAATAATGTAGCCTCAGCCCAGTACTATGAGTGGTCTCATGCCAGGGCTCAAATTTCTGGAATGCCCTTCACTATTGAAGATATGCCTGGACCCTCCACAGCACCACCTCCAGCAACTGTCAGCTTAGAGGAGTTTGAGAAATTGAAAGAGAGAAATGAGAAGTTGACTCAAGCTCTACAGAAGACCCTCTGGGAGAGGAGTGATGGTAGATTGGATATTGAGAGGCTAGAAAAGCTGAAGGTGGAGCATTTGGCTAGAATTGAGAAGTCGGAAGATTACATTAAGAAGTCTAGGGCCGGAGAACAGATCTTGAAGAATGCCTGCAAGGAAGCTCAGTTCCAGAAGGCCAGGACTGATTTATATCTAAAGGAGAGTCAGGCTAGGTGGGTCAGGATCACCGAAGCCCGTACTCAGGAGGACAAAAGAACTCAGGATAAGATGGAGCAGATGGAAGCTAGTGCAAAAGAGCAACAAGAAGCCCTGGCAGCAGCCCAGAAGGAGGTCTCAGAGTTGAAGATCAGAGCTGGAGTGAAGAGGTCAAAGGACCAGAGTCAGCACAAGAAGCTAACTGCAGCTGTTGCCACAAGGAATCTCCTTATCAGGAATCTTACAGAGCGTCCAGCTGATCCTGTGACTGAAGCACTTCTCAAGGAAGTTCAGGAGGATGAATTTGGCCTTGGTGTTTGACTTTTTTCTTGTTGTTGCTTTCATTTTTATGTACTTTTCTTTATGTTGTATTTCTGGCCCCTCAGAGGGCATAAGTTGTAAGGAAAAACAAACTATGTATCATTTACCTTTTTGTAATATATGTGTGGGTTTGTTTCATCGGAATTCTTCAAGCAACATCACAAGCATCTTCTTCAGGGGTCTGGAAAGGTCAAAACCAAGTACCAAGCCGGATACCTTGGAAACAAATAGACACACTGCATTGCATACTGACCTTTTGTTTTGTTTTGTAGGTTTTGTTTTATTGTTACTAACTCTGTTGTGACTTCAGGAATTATTGCTCGACGTCGAGGGTTTCCACTCAACCGTCCACACAGATACCCCACCCGCAACAATCTTCCGAGCATACAGATGGATCAAATGCAGCAGGACCTTACAGAGGTCAGGAATCAAATGACCAACGAAAGGTTGGAAATGAGGAATCAGATGACACAATTTATGGAGGTGATGAACAATATGGCCCAAAGCCAGGAGAGGTTAAGAGCACTGGTGGAAGGGAGAAACCAGGAAGACCATCAGCCAGGGACTGCTGGGACAAGCAACAATGAAAGAGTCCAACCTCATGTCAATCCCCCAGTCTTTGGACCCCACCAGCATCCAGAGATCAACATCCCTGTCAATATACAAGGGACTGCCACAGCAGGGAGAGTACTGCAAGAAGACCCCCAGGAAGATCAGTTCACAGTGATGGGAGCTGGGGAGGAAGCCTATGACAGAAGGCTGGATGAGATAGCTGAGAAGTTAAGATCCTTGGAGTCTCAAAACTCTTTGGGTTTTGATGTTATGGATATGGGCTTGGTAGACGGAGTCAGAATCCCCCACAAATTTAAACCACCATGCTTTGAGAAGTATAACGGGACTTCCTGCCCCCGGACCCATTTACAATCCTTTCTGGGGAGGCTGAAGGCCTATACCATGGACGAAAAGCTATGGATGTTTTATTTTGAGGATAGCTTAACTGGAGCATCAAGGGAATGGTACTCCCACTTGACAAGAGCAACCATCAGGTGTTGGAAGGATTTGGCAGAAGCCTTCATTAGACAATACCAGTATAATTTGGATATGGCACCCAACAGGACCCTCCTAATGGGAATGTCACAGTCGTCTAGAGAAAGTTTCCGAGAGTACGCTCAAAGGTGGAGACAGCTTGCTGCTGCTGTCCAGCCACCTATGTCAGAGAGGGAGATGGCTGATATGTTCATGAATACCCTCCAGGGGACTTACATTGATAGGCTAGCTGCCTTCTCATCTACCAGCTTTGCAGATGTAGTCATAGTCGGGGAGAGAATTGAAAGCCTATTGAAGATGGGTAAGATCTCAGACAACGGTGCAAGCTCATCCAGTAACACAAGAAAACCTTTTGTAGGCCCAAGAAGAACTGGTGAGGCCAATGCTATCCACACCAACAGGGGCAGGCCCCAATATGTTCATAGGTCTGTGGCAGCAGTCACCATTCCCGCTCCAGCTCATCCACAACCAGCTTATCCACCACCGCAACAAAATTATCAGCAACAACCTCAGTACCAGCAACAAACTCAGTATCCTCCGAGAAATTACAACAACAGCAACAACAACAACAACAATCAGCAGAGACCATTCCAACAGAGGCCCTCTCAGGCCAATAGGGTGATCGATCCGATCCCTATGCCCTATGACACATTACTGCCACAACTCTTGAAACTCAACCTAGTTGAGCTAAGGACATTGGCACCTCCGGATCCTAACAGTCTGCCCAGAAATTACGACGCCAGCGCCAGGTGCGCCTTTCACTCAAATGCACCTGGTCATAGTACGGAAAAGTGCAGAGCTTTGCACATGAAAGTGCAGGATCTAGTGGATTCCAAAGCTCTAAACTTTGCACCACCACCAAATGTCAACAAGAACCCTATGCCACACCATGGTGGTCCCCGAATCAATGCTATTGAAGAAGACAAGCCGTCTTACTTGATAACCAGTGTGGGTCAGATTCGGACACCGTTGGTAGAGATCAAAGCTCAGCTCCTCGAATGTCAAATGTTCCCAGGATGTGAGCTAGGGTGTGCTTACTGCAACATTTCAGTGAATGGTTGTGATAACTTGAGGGATGGCATAGATGGTCTCATTCAGAGTGGCCTGCTTCAGATTACAACATCAATCCCTACCCATCCAGCAAACTCCTTAACAACAGCTCCAGAACCTCCTACAACTGCAACAACCATTGTTCCAGACAACTCTTCAGCTTCATCAACAAATTTTTCATCTGTCATTTCAACTGACCAGATATCAACGAACATTCCTTCTACAACTTCAGCACCACTTCATTTTGAGTCTCCTACAACAACAACACCCATCCTTCCAACAATGTCTCCTACAACATCAGCAGCAAACCATGAAGATGTCTCGACAGTTACGATTTATTATGATCCTGAAAATGATTCCGCTTACAACTCACAAAGTGCCACTCCTACCAGAGCACCAGTCACAATATATTATGATCCACAGACTATCACAGTCCCTTCTGCAGCTGCCATCAGTCCAGTCACTATCACAGTGCCTGGGCCAGTACCTTATGAAAGCAGTAATGCCATCCCTTGGCATTACGGCTCTGATTTATACTGCGAAGGACAGAAAATCACTTTTGAATCATCAACTTCCGCACCACAAATAGACAATGTGGGAGGAGGCGGAGGCTTCACTCGAAGTGGACGTCTCTTTGCCCCGCAAATTCAAAGACCCACTGCCGAAGCAGAAGCTGCTGCCAAGGCAAAAGGGAAGAGCATGGTGCAAGAAGAGCAGGTTGTTAGAGAAGCTTTAAAAACACCTTTTGATCAAGAAGTTGATGAGTTCATGAGAATCATCAAGAAAAGTGATTACAAAATAGTGGACCAGCTTCACCAGACGCCTTCCAAGATCTCCATTCTATCATTGCTTATGTGCTCCGAAGCCCATCGGAACGCACTACTCAAAGTCTTGCACACAGCTTATGTGCCAGAAGAGATCACGGTCAATCAATTGGAAGCTGTGGTTGGAAATGTTAATGCTAGTAATGGACTAGGATTCACCAACACTGATTTGACTTCGGAAGGCCACAATCATAACAAGGCCTTGCACATTACCATGGAATGTAAAGGTGCAGTTCTTTCCCATGTGCTGGTAGACACAGGATCATCCCTCAACGTCTTACCCAAAAAGGCTCTTGTGAAGCTGGAATATGAAGGATTGGCATTGCGACCCAGTAACTTAGTAGTAAGAGCTTTTGACGGCTCTAAGAGATCAGTTCTGGGAGAAATTGAGTTGCCTGTAACGATTGGCCCACAAACTTTCAAAACGACCTTCTACGTGATGGACATTCAGCCTGCCTACAGCTGTTTGTTGGGTAGACCTTGGATTCATGTCGCTGGCGCAGTAATGTCTACCCTTCACCAGAAGTTAAAATTTGAGTGGGAGGGTCAAGTCGTTACTATCTGTGGAGAGGAGGATATATTTGTTAGCCATCTGGCTACTTATAAATATATTGAGATGGATGGGGAGATCCACGAGAGGATGAGTCAAGGGTTTGAGGCCCTGAATATTAATGAAACCTCTGCTGTGCTTGGGACCTCTATGACATCCTACCAACAAGCCCGGAAGGTGGTGGAAGAAGGAAACGCTCAAGGCTGGGGCAAACTGTTGCCTGTGGAGAAGAAAGAAGATAGATTTGGGTTGGGTTACAAACCAACTCAAGAAGATCAAACAGAGGCTGCCAAGAAGCCCAACTTTGTTAGTGGGGGATGCTTACCCCCGATGCTGTCAACAACTTGGAAGATGAGCTGGAAGAAGAACGCAACCTGGAAAGCTGGATTCGTCCAAAGATCCCGGGGAGCAGTATCTCAAACTGGTCTTCCCAGGAAATTATAAGGGTTACTCCTGCAGAGTAATTATTATTTCCTGTATATTTTAAGCTTGCATCAAGTCTTGCATCTTTCCCAAGATGACAAGACTCATTTTGTAATCGGGCCATCTGTACTTTTTGTGCAACAAGATTAATCAATGAAATATCAGACATCTTTTTGCAAATGAGTCTTTTTCTTTTCCGCTCACTGTTTTTCCATTTTTCTTTTTGCACAAAAAAATAAATGGCGATGTTTTCAAAATGACAACTTTATTTCACTTTTCTAAACAAGATTAAAATCAATCACTAAAATGAACAAACTGAACCCTTGCAGAGAGTGCCTTCCAGACAGCACCGACAACAGCACGGCTATGACTTCGTATGACTTTGACAATCCGATCAATCAAGCTGATGAAGGGGTTGAAGAAGATTACGAGCTTCCTGAAGAGCTAGCCAGATTGTTAAGACAAGAGGAGAAGTTTATCACTCCTCATCAGGAGGAGGTGGAAACGATTAATCTTGGTACAGATGAAGATATGAAAGAGGTTAAAATCGGGGCCGGCTTACAAGACTCAGTGAAGAAACAACTGATTGACCTGCTTCAGGAATATGTGTATGTGTTTGCTTGGTCTTACCAGGATATGCCAGGGTTGGACACCGACATTGTTATGCACAAGCTGCCTTTAAGAGAAGAATGCCCACCAGTTAAACAGAAATTGTTCCGTACTCGCCCAGACATGGCAATGAAGATCAAAGAAGAGGTACAGAAGCAGTGGGACGCCGGGTTCCTTGCTGTAACTAGCTATCCACCGTGGGTTGCTAACATAGTACCTGTGCCTAAGAAGGACGACAAAGTAAGAATGTGTGTCGACTATCGGGATCTGAACAGAGCCAGCCCGAAGGATGATTTCCCATTACCTCACATTGATGTATTGGTGGATAACACGGCTCAGTTCTCGGTATTCTCCTTCATGGATGGATTTTCAGGATACAATCAGATTAAAATGTCACCTGAAGACATGGAGAAGACAACCTTCATCACACCCTGGGGCACTTTCTGTTATAAGGTGATGCCATTCGGATTGAAGAACGCTGGTGCAACATATCAACGGGCTATGGTAACGTTATTCCACGATATGATCCACAAAGAAATCGAGTGTTATGTGGATGACATGATTGCCAAGTCCCTCACAGAAGAAGACCACCTTGTAAATCTGCTGAAGCTATTCAAGCGTCTGAGGAAATATCAACTGAAATTGAACCCCAACAAATGCACATTCGGGGTACGATCTGGTAAGCTGCTGGGTTTTATTGTAAGCGAGAAAGGGATTGAGGTTGACCCTGATAAAGTCAAAGCCATTCAAGAAATGCCTGCACCAAAGTCTGAAAAAGAAGTTCGAGGTTTTCTAGGTAGATTGAACTACATCTCAAGGTTCATATCTCACCTTACAGCAACCTTAGAACCCTTGTTCAAGCTGTTAAGAAAAGAACAGACGGTCAGGTGGAATGAAGATTGCCAGAGGGCTTTTGACAAGATCAAGGAATACCTGCAAGAACCACCGATCCTTATGCCTCCAGTTGAAGGAAGACCTCTGATAATGTACCTGACAGTATTAGAAGAGTCGATGGGGTGTGTGCTGGGCCAGCATGACGAGTCTGGTCGAAAAGAGTATGCGATTTACTACCTGAGCAAAAAGTTTACCGACTGTGAACAACGTTATTCACTGCTCGAGAAAACTTGATGTGCTTTAGCGTGGGCTGCTCGCCGACTGAGACAGTATATGTTGACCCACACTACCTTATTGATATCCAAAATGGACCCAGTTAAGTACATTTTCGAGAAGCCAGCTCTTACCGGACGGGTTGCAAGATGGCAGATGATTCTCACAGAATATGACATCCAGTACACATCTCAGAAAGCCATCAAGGGCAGTGTACTATCTGAATATCTTGCCGAGCAACCTATTGATGATTACCAGCCTATGAGGTTTGACTTCCCTGATGAAGACATCATGTTCATAAAAGCAAAAGATCATGAAGAGCCTGTTCACACTGAAGGGCCTGACCCGGAGGAAGAATGGACTATGATGTTTGATGGGGCTGTTAACATGAACGGTCGTGGTGTTGGTGCGGTACTCATTACACCTAAAGGAGTTCACATGCCTTTCTCGGCAAAACTCACTTTCAACTGCACTAACAACGAAGCTGAATACGAAGCTTGCATTATGGGTCTTGAGGAAGCCATTGACCTCAGGATCAAGGCGTTGACTGTATTCGGAGATTCAGCTTTGGTAGTTAACCAAACCAACGGCAAGTGGTACACGCACCAGGATCATCTGATACCCTACAGGGATTATACAAGAAGGTTATTGACTTTCTTCACAACGGTCAAGCTTGAGTATATCCCTCGAGACGAGAATCAGTTTGCAGACGCTCTGGCTACCATTTCATCTATGATCAAAGTTCAAGCTGCCAACTTTGTACCTCAGATTTCAGTGTCCATACTTGACAGACCGGCATATGTGTTTGCAGCAGACGTTGTCAAAGATGATAAGCCTTGGTTCCATGACATTAAGTGCTTCTTAGAGGATCAAACATACCCATATGGGGCATCTTCCAATGATAAGAAGACTTTGAGAAGGCTTGCTGGTAGTTTCTTTCTGAACACTGATGGTTCCTTGTACAAGAGAAACTTTGATATGGTACTCCTCAGATGTGTTGATAAGGCAGAAGCAGACTTATTAATGCACGAAGTGCACGAAGGATCTTTTGGTACCCATGCTGGAGGACATGCCATGGCCAAGAAATTGCTAAGATCAGGTTATTACTGGATCACAATGGATACAGACTGTTGTGCCTATGCCAGAAAATGCCATAAATGCCAGATTTATGCGGATAAGGTGCATGTGCCTCCCAATCCTTTGAATATAATGTCTTCACCCTGGCCCTTTGCTATGTGGGGCATTGATATGATCGGCAAGATTGAGCCAACTGCTTCAAATGGCCATAGATTCATCCTGGTCGCCATTGACTATTTCACCAAGTGGGTTGAAGCAGCCTCATATGCAAATGTTACAAGGCAAGTGGTAGCCAGATTTCTGAAGAGAGATATCATCTGTCGATACGGAGTTCCCGAGCGAATCATTACTGATAATGGTTCCAACTTAAACAACAAAATGATGGCTGAGCTATGCCGGGACTTCAAGATCCAACACCACAATTCTTCTCCTTAGAGGCCAAAGATGAACGGCGTTGTTGAGGCAGCTAATAAGAATATCAAGAAGATTGTGCAGAAGATGGTAGTTACGTACAAAGACTGGCATGAGATGCTACCATTTGCCTTGCATGGGTACCGCACGTCAATCAGAACATCCACTGGGGCAACACCGTATCAGCTTGTATATGGTATGGAAGCAGTCCTACCTGTCGAAGTTGAATTACCCTCTCTACGAGTACTGATGGATGTTAAGCTGAACGAAGCAGAATGGGTCCGGTCCCGATATGAACAACTGAGTTTGATTGAAGAGAAAAGATTGGCTACAATTTGTCATGGGCAGCTGTATCAGAAAAGAATGAAGAGAGCCTTCGATCAGAAAGTCAGGCACCGAGAATACCAAGTAGGGGATCTTGTGCTAAAAAGAATCCTCCCTCCTCATACAGACCACAGGGGTAAGTGGACTCCGAATTATGAAGGACCATTTGTTGTAAAGAAAGTTTTCTCTGGTGGAGCACTGATGCTCAGCACCATGGATGGTGAAGATTTCCCGTCCCCTGTGAATTCTGATGCAGTTAAAAAATACTTCGCATAAAAATTACCCGCTGGACATAAAAACAGAATGTAAGTCCAGGCAAAAATAGGGCATCCCGGCGAGTCAAAAACAGAATAAAAGACTCGGGCAAAAATAAGGGAAAATAAATGAAAAATGTACACCCGCTGAGTTGAAAAGCCACATTGGACAACTCAGGCAAAAAATGGGTATCCCGATGGATTGAAAACCCGAAAGGGCGATCCATGCAAAATAAGGGAATAAGCGAACAACTGCATTCTGAATTCGTCTGTATCACCTGCAGCTTGGTAAACCTCGAAAGGATCAAGCTTCTAGCAGAATCAGCTTACTTCAGAAAGCGAAACGAGAAGAATGTCAAATGTCATACGAGTCATAGCAAGAGGAAGCTCCTTCAAAGCGTCGACAACATTGCCAGCTTTTTGTTTCTCAATTTGTAACAATCTCCTCATTTCAGGGGATTTGTTTCTTTGGCTGTATCTTGCCAATTCTGGGCACATGAATTAATGAAATCAGATTTTCAGTCATGTTTTCGTCTTGTACATTTTATTTGCAAAAATGTCTGATTTCCTAAGAATTGGTTGCATAAATACGGATGTTTATCTTCAAAAATAATAAAACACATGCTTGCAGGAAATATACTTACTCTCGAGAGTGTCTCACTCCTATGACGGAATCCAGTAAGGGATGCCTCGGGATTACTTGTGCGTTTCTCTGTCTTTGCAGGATTGCAGGTATCCGAAGCGCAACATGGGGCATGAAAGCTTCATCCCAGCAAGCTGGCAAATCAGCACTCACTCAGCCTAGCATTCCAAGTAACTTCTCCCCAGCTGAGTTGCCACTTGTTGCTTCTCCCAGCCGAGTTGCCAATCATTCTTCCTCAGTCAAGTACAAAATCCAGGGAATCATCTCCCCACAGAGTGTCAGCCTCTATTCAGAAGAGCAACGCATGAAGGAGTCACAACAGAGTAAAAGAAGAGCTTCTACAAACCCCAGCTGGGTCCCTTATTACAAGGATATGTCAATCAGTGACTTATCTCCCCAAGCAGAATCATCTCACCAGATCTACCAATGATCTCATCCCCAGCTGGGATGATCACTTCAGACAGATCGACCAGAGATCTTCCTAGCAACGGGACCCGAATCCCGGATCGGTATCTTTTGCATGATCCTGGCATTCGCATCATATTCACCCACAAAGCGTAGCATTCCGTCTAATACGGAGCATTACGGCAAAAATCAAACATATAGCATAATCATAAGCCATGTTTTGAATCGAACACTCGTGAATAATAAAAATCCATCGACATATAGAAAACTTTCCCCCCAGAATCCCCAGCAAAAGCAGTTGCCTCATATTCACAAACACCAGTATACTCCCTTTGACACCCGTCCGTGTCATATCCCCAGCAGAAAGCCAAAGACATCCTCTTTGCACTCACATATACTTATATATATATACATTTCCTTGACATCCGTCCATGTCATTTTCCCAGCACAGTAATGTAAACACTTTGTATACCAGATATTTGTTTATACTATACTTTTCTCCTTTTGACACTCGTCCGTGTCACTCTCCCCAGCAGATTGAACACTCAAATATACATCACTCCTACCTTCTACTCATACTTATACAGATACTCGTCCGTATCTTGTATGCACCATTTATATCCCCGCAGATTCGACACTAGTCCGTGTTCTTTGTTAACCCGTTGGTACTCGTCCGTACCATCATCTCAGAACATGCGTCAAGCGTTTGTTTCTACATGATACTCGTCCGTATCATAATCTTAAGGATGCTCGTCCGCATCTTTAATCCATACACTGCGTCAAACACTTATGTCTTCTTGAATATGGACACTCGTCTGTGTCTACTATTCCCCAGAAGAGTCCTTTCAGATTCAACACTCGTCCGTGTTCCTTGTTAACCCGTTGATACTCGTCTGTATCATCATCTCTGAGCGCGTGTTAGTATTTGTTTCTACCTGATACTCGTCCATATCATAGTCTTAAGGATGTTCGTTCGCATCTTTAATCTATACATAATACCAAACACTTATACCTTTTATTTCTTGGATGTAAACACTCGTCCGTGTTTACTATTCCCCACTAAAACAAATTTCTTTTTATCTGACATTCGTCCTATGTCATGATAAACCCTGAGAGCAGCCGTACCCTGCTAGGTGGTCGTCCTCCACCTCTTGATGGTCGTCCTCCATCATGCTCATCCGATGGCCGTCCCCATCGTTGATATTTTAGCAGTCGTCCCCTGCTAGGTGGTCGTCCTCCACCTCTTGATGACCGTCCTTCATCATTTTATCCAATGGCCGTCCCCATTGTTGATTTTGGTTATCTAACATTCATCCTATGTCATGATAAACTTTGAGAGCAGCCGTCCCCTGCTAGGTGGTCGTCCTCCACCTCTTGATGGTCGTCCTCCATCATGCTCATCCGATGGCCGTCCCCATCGTTGACCTTTTATCCGGCATTCGTCCTATGTCGCGATACTTTTCGGCAGCCGTACCCTGCCAGGTGGTCGTCCTCCACCTTAGATGACCGTCCCTCATCTTATCCCCAACAGAGCAGCCGTCCCCTGCTAGGTGATCGTCCTTCACCTTTGATGACCGTCCCTCATCATTATTTCATTTATTCTTTAACCCGATGGCCGTCCCCGTCGTGGTCCCTTTTCTTTTCAGCCCGATGGCCGTCCCCATCGTTGGTTGTTTTGCTTTATGAACTTGATGGCAGTCCCCATCATTTTTCATTAATCCCCAGAGAATCTTACAGCTTCGCTTGATGGCCGTCCCCATCATAATCCCTTTTAATCCCCAGCATGTCGGCCGTCCCCGTCATTGCTTTATTTCCCGCACTTTTCCCAGCGTGTCGGCCGTCCCCGTCATTGCTCTTTACCCAGCAGTCGTCCTCTGCTCGACGGTCGTCCTCCGTCGCCTACACTTTACAATATACTTTATTTTCCTTTACAATCTATATCCCTTTTCTTCTTCATTCTGTGAGTGCAAATTTTGGACTGTCTTTGATATTCAACCACAAGTTATCTTGTTTGCCTGTTAAGCCGTTGCTTACATCCTGCGCAGCTAACTCATGTTTGAATAGGGGCAGCTGTAAACACCCCAAATTTGCCCTCACCCATTCACACCATGGCTTGTGATCATTTCATATGCATAAACTCAATCATACCATCTCATATCACATTTTTGTTTCACTGCATAGATTCAAAGTCATCTGCACCTAGGGTTTGTAATCTGAGCAATCCAAGAGCTTCTTGAGCCACTCCAAAGGCCACCAATCACTTCAAAGGGGTCCATGTGTGTTCTTATATCATATTACATCCTCTCAAAGTCAAAAATGCCAAAGAATCACAAGAATTGGGATTGGTATGGAAGCAGAGCCAGGCTTGACTGCACAGATGACCTGAAATTAGGGTTTTGGTTTCAGAGGCCATAACTTCAAATTTTTTGGTCATTCTTGTTTCTATTGGTCTCTGTATGGTATAGGGAGTATGCATATCAATTTTCATGAAGAAATTCTATGGGGAAGTCATCTGATCAAGAGTTGACTTTTCAGACAAGTCAGTGCAAAATCAGGGCATCTGAGGCCCCCAATGACCCAACCAAGGGGTAATCTTCATCATTTTGAGTGTATATGATCTTTATTTGATCATAGAAGAAGTTTGAGGTTCACAAAATTCAGGAATTTGAAGTTTTTGCAAAGTTGACTTTTTTGGGCAAGGTTGACTTTTAATGAAATGTCATTTTATGCAACTTTTTCAACCTTTACTTTTTGATTCAAAAATGCTTCAAATGGAAAAATTTTGGTCATGAAAGTTGTAGAATAGATCTTTCCCTTTTCAAAAAGTACAAGAACATGACCTAATTCATTTTGGATCAAAAGTTATGGTGCATCAAAGTTGGCTAAAATCACTAAATTTCAAGTTATGCACCAAATGAGAAATTTGCAAAATCTTGTACCAAAGGCATTTGTGACTTCTAATTGATGCCTAATCCTTATACAAACATAATACAAGTCTTAAAGTTCAGATTGAACCAAAGAGATCACATGTTTGTATGGTGTTTGGAACAAGATCTTTTCATGGGAACCAAAGGCAAGCAAGTTGCAAAACCAATGATAACACCTCATCCACTTGCTGCCTTGGATGCTGAACCACCCTAGCCCTTTCCCCTCACCATGCTGCGCAAGACAAGCCCTTGTAGAAAGCTAGCAAAGTAGCCCATGCCCTTCTTACACAAAGTTGACATTTTGGCAAAAGCAACCATACCTATCACAAAAGGACATGTCATGTCATCTGACCAATAGGATTAGTTTATACAAACCAAATGCAAGCCAAACAACATAACACACAAGCCTGAAACCAGCAAGAACACAACTTTCTCATTTTTCACTCTCAAAGCAAAAGCATTCGAAACTCTTCATACAAGCCACAAACACTTGAACAAACTTCACAGACCTTCTCAACTCATCATCCTGATCACAAAGAACCCCTCACCCTTGCCTGAAACTGCCTGAATCATAAACACGATTCCCACCTAAGCTTGAACAGAACTTGTTCAAACTCTCAAACCAGCCAACATAAACTCTTTCTAAGCATTCAGACATCATCAAGGGACCAAGAGGAGTGGATTGCATCAAGAGGAGAGGTTAGATGCGTGTAGAAGGAGTTTGTAATTTTGGGTGATCGGAGAAGATGACCGGAACACTGTTCCGGTCACCTGAGAGTCATTAACGGCTGGATTAGGGTTAATTAATTAGGGTTAGTGAGTTTGAATGCTGGCCGTCCAGATGCGCGCCAGGTCAATTCGCGCGTATGGGAGTTTAAATGAGGGCCCTTGGATCTGATTACTTTTCCTTTTTCAGTTTAAAATTCATTTTATTTTCATATTAATTCATTTGTTTTCCATATTTTATTAAAAATAGCAAAACTTATTCAAAAATTCTGAAATTTTTTATACAAGTTATTATTTAATTTCAGAACACAAAAATATTTTTATTTTCATTTTTAGCATTAAAAAAGTATTTTTAAATATTTAAAAGTTTCTTTTTAATTAATTAATGAGAATTAATTAATTAAAAATACTTTTAGGTATTTAAAAATCACCAAAAAATTCATGAAACATTCAAAAACATTTAGAAACATTGTCCAACCCTCAAACCAAATTTCTTTTTTGATCTTGATGCATTTTAAGAATTTTCCATGGAATTAAAATCATTTTGATGCATTATTTTGATCCAAACTTCCAAAAATCATTTCTGCCTAACCCTAAAGAGTTGGACTTTGATTCTTTTTGCATTGTGTTATGCATATCATGTAGTTTGTGAGATTAATTTGGCATGAATTGATCTTACATTTTCCATTTGTTTGACATTTTTCTTGTTAAGGAACCCTAAAACCCTAGAAAACTTAAGAAAGTCATAACTTGAATTTGGTTAAGAGTTGAGACTTCTCCTTTGGGCAGTGAGTTAGTATAGGATTAGGGGTCCTTTGAGTGCATTTTCATTTTTTTGTATTGAAGTTTGCCTCTGATTTTGGTTTGTGTTTGATGCTTTGATCATAAACCCTAATTTGGGCTTCCATATGCATCCATTTTGCATTTGCACTCATACCTTGACTTGCCATGACATTTTATGCATCCATTTGATTCACTTGGCATCTTAAGACATATTAGAAGCATGTTTGATCATTGCATCTTGCATTTGCCATGTTGTATGCCATCTTCATTTCATAGCTTTCCATGTATGTTCATGTGTCTTAACTTGCATCATTTGCATCCATAAGCTTGTATGATCATCCTCATGTGTTGTTTCATGTGTGCATCATCCCATAGCATCATTAACATCATGTATGTGCTTCTGGTTGTGTTTCTCATCATGCCATTTCATTCCATTTGACATTGCATTGCATTCCTTTATTAACTTTTCAGGTGGTAAGTAACTTTGAGAAGTGGATTTGCCTTCACTTCTCACATCTTCTTTTCATCTCTCTTGCATCCATTGCTGCATTTTGATATGTGTTTGAGATTGAGCTTTCTCATTCTTCTTCTTCTTACTTTCTTTCTTCAAGTAACTTGACTTCTTGAATGAAGCAAGATACCTTGCTTCTCCTGATCTTTTTCATCTGCTTCTTGGTGGCTCCATTGAAGACTTCTTTCTCAAACCTCACAAACCTTAGGAACAACCAAGCATGACAATGATTAGGGTTTTAATTAGTCCCCCACTTAGTTTTTACCTTTATGTCTCATTGAGTCTTCTCTTCTCATCTCATAATCGGGGACTAAACCCTAAAGGCTTTAAGGCTTTGTGATTAAGCTTATGCCTGCATCCTTCTATTAGGATGGAGTGTATAACTTTAATCCTAAGTGTTAAACCCTTAATGTGTTTAACTCCTTTAATCAATCCATCTAATAATCATCCAGACATCAAGCTTGTAACTTGGGCCTTGCATTAGGGTTCTAATTCTTCCTTAATTGGTTAAGAAGGACTAACCCTAGTGTTAATGGACAAGTCCCCCTCAAGTTGTCTTACAAACCCTAAAACTCACTTCATCATCATATCATTAAATAAAATCCACTTAATAAAAGGCTTGTTTTGTCATGAGTTTAATCCCTAATCATGGATTAAGTTGAAGAGCTTTCCTCAGCTTAAACACCCTCATCTATTATCCTTCTATTAGGATGGTGTAATGAGTCTGTTTAATCTTTGATTATGGCTTAATCTCATTACTTAACACTAAACAAAAACACCAAAAAACATCTAAATAATCACAAGTAGGTTAATGATCTTAATCCTGCATCAAAGGTGATTAAGTGTGAGAATCTGACTTCACACTTAAAGTATTCTCATTACCCCTAATCAGAGGGAGGATGTGATGAGTTTACTAACCCGTTGGTTTAGGCTTAAGCTCATTAACTTATGACAAACTTCAAAAAGCAATAAAAGGCTGAAAACACAAAAACAAACAATAATCGTCTCCTTCGGGATTCTTTTCTCATCTCATTCACTCACAAACGAGAACTCGCTTCTTCCGTCTAACGCAAGACAGTTTGCACCTGAGCCAGACAGGTCATACACTTGAGCATAGACAAGTGAGCAGTTCACAAGTCAATTCATCTTTCAGTCTCTTTGGGTCGAACTACGGTGTTCTGACTTCCTCATTGCACGAGAGGATACGTAGGCATAACTTAACAGTTATCGAACAAAAGTCTCTGTATATTCCCCCTCTTTCCAGCATTATTCTTTAGCCTCATTATCTTGAGCAATTCATTCCCTCTTCTTACACTGACACACCATTTATACACTTTACACTTCCTTTACACTGACACCTGTACATCTCTTTCCAGCTATTTTATACACAGATTGCACTGACACTACCCCTTTAAAACACAAATCTTTTAAGCGTGGATCCCGTCGAGTACGACGGACAATCTGGGTGCTAATACCTTCCCAGGTTGTAACCAACCCCCTTTCTCAGTCTCTCTGGTTCGCAACCGTCTTATCCATCTTTTTTTAGGTCTATGCAGCATTACCTTTCCTCTGGGATAAAAATGCCTAGCTGGCGACTCTTTTCTTTTCCAGTGAGTTCACTGCTTTGTGTTCTCATTGTTCTTTTCGCCGACCGTTCGCGTCTGTACCATGTTTGAGCTCAGCCTCATTTATCGGGAGCGACACCTTGTCAAGAAAAATGTCAAACAAATTGAAAATGAAAAATCAAATCATGCCAATTTAACCCTATGAACTACATGATGTGCAAGACACAATGCAAAAAGAATCAAAGTCCAACTCTTAAAGACTAAGCAGAAATGAATTTTCAAAGATTGGATCAAAATAATGCCTTGAAATGAAATTAATTCTATGAAAAATTGTCAAAAGACATCAAGATCAAAAAAGAAATTTGGTTTGAGGGTTGGACAATGTTTCTAAATGATTTTAAAGGTTTCATGAATTTTTTGGTGATTTTTAAATACCTAAAAGTATTTTTAATTAATTAATTCCCATTAATTAATTAAAAATAAACTTTTAAATGATTTAAAAATATTTTTTAATGCAAAAAATAAAAATAAAAATGTTTTTGGTTTCTGAAAATTAATAAAAGATTGTATAAAAATTTTCAGAATTTTTGAAAATGTTTTACTATTTTTAATAAAATGAAGAAAACAAATCAAATTAAATGAAAAATAAAATGAATTAAAACTGAAAATGAGAAAGTCAGCAAGATCAATGGCTAGAATTCAAACTCACACGCGCGGGAGTGGACCTGGCGCGCATCTGGACGGCCAAAATTCAAATTCACGCAATTAAGACTAAACCCTAATTAATTAACCCTAATGACTTTCAGGCGACCGGAACACTGTTCCGGTCGTCTTCTCCGGCAATCTAAATCTCTAACTCTCTCTACACGCAATAAAAATGAAATCTAACTGCCCATAATTCATCCCCATTCAACATTGAATCAAAACCCCCTAACAAACATCATTTTTCATTCATCAATCAGCCAAATCGAAGCAAAACATTCCTAGGGCAAAAAGTTTCAGAGCATTCATACATCCTGGTTTCTCAACCATTTTCAAAAATAATCATATCCCCATGATCAGGGGAGTGCATAGAAGCATTTAAGAACTTAAAATCTGGAAAAAAAAGTTTGAGATGGCTACCTGAACTGAAGCTTTGGTTTCTGGTACTTTCTGGCTGGTTTCTTGCTTTCAATCAATCCACTGGACCCCCTGAGAAGCTTTCAATGCTTGTTTGAAGTTTATAATGGATGGTTTGAGAGATGGCAGAAGTTCTGTTCAATGGAAGGTGGTGATCGTGTTTTTGTTTCAATGAGTTTCAGGCTATGGTGAGGGGTGGTTTGTAACCAGGGAAGTGTGCTGAGTTGATTTGTGAAGTTGGTTTGTATGTTTGAGGCTTGTGCTGAGTGTTTCGAAGAGTTTTGCAAATGGGGTGGAAAATGAGAATGTTGAGTTCTGGATACTTTCAGGCTTGTGTTGTATATGCTTTTGCTTGCTTTTTGCTTGTATAAACTAATGGGATTGGTCAGATGAGTTGATGTGTGCTTTTGTGATTGGTATGGCTCAAGTTGCCAAAATGTCAAAGTTGTGTAAGAGAGGCATGGGCTACTTGCTAGCCAAGGACAAATGGGGTGTCCTGCGCAGCAAGATGTGTGGAGAGCCCTTGGATTGTTTGTGAAGTTAGCCAGCAAGTGGATTCACACTTGAGTGAGTTTTTGCAACTTGCCTCCCTTTTGCTTCTTATGAGAATTCTTGCTCCATAAGTCATGAAGATGAGTGATTCCTTGGCCCATTCTGAATTTTAGATGTCACAAGATCATGTTGTGAAGAAATGATACACATTTGAGGCCTTTAGAACATTTGAACAAACCATTTTGCAAAATGTCTCTTTGGTAGAAAACTTCAAATTTTGTGATTTTAGCCAACTTTGACAAGCCATAACTTTTGATCCAAAATGAATTAGGTCATGTTCTTGTACTTTTTGAAAAGGGAATGATCCATTCTACAACTTTCATGACCAAAGTTTTTCCATTTGAAGCATTTTTGAATCAAAAAGTAAAGGTTGAAAAAGTTTCCCAAAATGGCAATTTCATTAAAAGTCAAACTTTCCCAAAAAGTCAACTTTGCAAATGACTTGAAATTCTTCAATTTTTTGAACTTCCAACATCTTCTATGATCAAATAAAGATCATACACAATCAAAATGATGAAGAACACCCTTTGGTTGGGTCATTGGGGGCCTCAGATGCCCTGATTTTACACTGACTTGCTTGAAAAGTCAACTCTTGATCAGATGACTTCCCCATGGAATTTCTTCATGAAAATTGATATGCATACTTCCTATACCATATAGAGGCCAATAGAAACAAGAATGACCAAAAAAATTGGAGTTAGGGCCTCTGAAACCAAAACCCTAATTCTAGGTCATCTTTGCAGTTAAACCTGGCTCTGCTTCCATATCATTCTCAGTTCTTGTGATTCTTTGACATTCTTGACTTTGAGAGGATATAATATGATGCTTGAACATACATGGACCCCTTTGAAGTGATTGATGACCTTTGGGGTGGCTCAAGAAGCTCTTGATTGCTCAGATCACAAACCCTAGATGCGATGACTTTGAAACAATGCAGTGAATCAAAAATGCAATATGAGATGCTATGATTGGACTTATGCATATGAGGAGATCACAAGCCATGGTTTGAATGGGTGAGGGCAAATTTGGGGTTTTTACACCTGGTTCACGGTTATAGAAACAAAGGATATAGGCTCGAAGTTTATAGGTACCCACCCCTCTTCGTGATGTTCTCCTTTCCTATATTCAAGTTAGCTTTCACAAGCGCTCACCTCTCAAAAAGGGTTTCGTGATGGTTAAGGAACCAATTACACTAACGGTTTAAGCACCAATCAGGTTGTTGTTGGGAGTCAGTCACCCCTTTGTCTTTCGTGTTTGTGCCACACGATTTTTGTTCTTGTTTGAGGATGCTTCTTGTGTAATCCTTTTCGTCTTTCGTTTTTGCATTATTTTGCTTATCCCTAACATTTTCCTGGACTGATTCTTGTGAATCTTTGATTGTGAAGTCCAGCGGGATGCCCTAATTTTTTCCTAAGTCGCTTGTTTTCAAGTTTCGACTTAGCGGGCTTTCTCATCATTTTTTATTCTCTTTTTTTTCTTTTTGAACAAATTGCGTGATATTGTTTGTCTAGATTGCTTTGAAAGGGTCGTGACTACCTCACTTCTTGGTTGTTTGAGGGATAACCATTATGGTTTCCGGTCTTTAGACCTATTGATTGGGATAACCATTATGGTTTCTGGTCATTGGACCTCTTGATTTGGAACAACGAAAGGTAATGGATCCTCAGATTTGCACTCCTTTTTGAAATTTGAACGCTCGGTCAAACTAACTGACGCATACCTTGCCCCTGGGTTAAATGCAAGGGTTTTTTCATGCGAAAAGAAACTCATACTTCAAGGCTCAAATGGGTTGGCGAGGTTCTATCTCCCTTATATCTCTGATGTTTAGGATTTGAAACAATGAATGTACATCGTCAACAAGGTCTTTTTCAAAAGCATATACTTATAGATTTTTGTGTTTTCATTTCGTCATTCTTCGTGATAAATTTTAAGCACAACCGTTGGTATCATGAGTGAATACGAATGGATTACTTCAAGAAAAAAACATGTGCATTTTATTATGATTAACATTAAAAAAACGTTTCATGCATGCATACAAATGTTTAAACAAATAAAGGAAACTACAAATGAAAATGCAGTAAAGAAGCCGGACATTGCCGTCATTGAGGAGACTTGACTCCATCTGGACTTATTGCTTCTGAAGATGCCCTTGCAAACTAGTATGTCAATTTGACGATGAGACTTCAATATGTGGGCAGACTTTCTGGCATGATGACCTTTGAGTTGATCAAATTTTGCACCTTGTACTTGAACACATCACAGTTGTCAATTGTATGCCTAAATGTCCCTGAGTGGTACTTGCATCTAGCATTCACATCGTGGTTGCCATTATTGAGGAGGCCTGACTCCGTCTGGATTTATTGCTATCGGAGACTTTCAGCAGTCAGCAGTCTGGATATTCATTCCATTACTGATTTGGTGCCATATTCCCACCTTTACCTAGCGTGAACACAATAGTCTTATAGACAATCGAATTCGCGACCTTGTATTTACCTCTACCTCGGAAAGACTTGCGATCTTTAATTAAATGGCCGGATGCCCCAGAATGGTAGTCATACTTGGCATTGAAACCCCAAAGGAAGCTTTGTCGGAGATGATCCTGATGTGACTAGGTCAACCAGTTTTGAATCTGGGCAAATGAGGAAACCTGTTGCGTGTATGAAATCAGAATATGATCAAACTTCTTTTCAAGCTGTTATGGCCTTTACCCTTATGCTCTGCCCCCAGGACTCTCTTGGGAAGCTGAAATTGGATGCCGACAAATGACATCTGGATGGAAGAGGTTGGAAAATAAGGTTAATAAATAAGGTTTCTCAGAAAGATCTCATATGATCTCCTGCCTATGTATCTCCATTGACCAATGGAGAATCATAACAGCGTAGTTCCCCTCAATAGGGATGAAAATATTTTCGTTTAGAATTTACACAACCAGGCTCATCTGAGTCTTCGTCCGGTTGACTTCCCATTTCAGTAGTTTCTGGTTCTAAAATAAAGCTTATACCTCTGCCCTGAATGGCCTCAACTGGGTCTTCCTTCAGTTACCTTCGCCCGGAGTTGTTCTAAATCCATATCTTGATGATTGTGATTCAAGTTGGCCACTTTGATGAGAAATCAAGTCAGTATAAGAATCTGTCTCTGAACATCTGTCAAGAAGGCAAGGATGTATGCAAATGCCATGTTCAGTTATATCTAAGGAATCTATCTGCTTTGATTCAAGTTTTGACACAGAAAAATCCAACAGCATGATTCATATATGTGATCCTCGGAAATAACTAAACATGTGTGCAGAAATGCTATGATGTCATGTATGCCACAAGCTTGTGATCAATGGTCTAATGTTGGTGCCAGTGTTGATCAGTGAGTCAAGTGCCTGAATAGAACCATAATAACATAACCATCTCTGTATAGAACCCCATAATTGAGAACCCAATAACTGTAGAACTGGATCACATAATAGAACAGTCACTGATGGTGTTGAAGTTGAACAATGAGCCAAGTGTCTGAGGAGAGTCATAATAACAGTCACAATATCAGGGTCACAATGGTAATCACATTAACAATTTCTCTGAATAGAAATCCCGGATCTCAGAATCAAAGAACCATAGAACACTGAACAATACTAGCAAAGTGGGTATGTTGAAGTTTAGGGTTCCTGCAAACCTGTAAACCCCTCCCAATCTCACGGGTGTGCTACTCGGGTCATTGATCGGAAAATTAGCAAGTGTACTATTTTTACCGATGTAGTAATAAAAGGGAGTTATCCCGAATATCGATCTCGAGGACTGCGTACCGAAATAAGTTTTTCTGAATAAATTTCAATTGAACAAAAGTTTTGGTTGATAGTTTGTTTTGAGATAAAATAGAATTAAAATACTAAAATGTAAACAAAGAATAGAGGTTGCACGAATATGAGAATAATGTTAGGGACGATGTATAATTTGCAATGCAATGACTTAATAATTTATCGACTCTAAAGAGACATGCTTCAAACCTTATCTTTCCTATGTTCAAGATTGTTTTTCCAAAATTCCTTTAGAGAAAAACCTTTGGTATTCTTCCTCGACCCTAATTCCTCAATGGCCAAGGAAGAATATCAAGCAATAATTCTAACATAAAAATGGTTTTCACAGGGTATTCCAATTCCTCGGTAATATCTACCATGATAAAAATTACGCAACAAAGTTAGGATGGTTGGTCAGACCAAACCCTAACTACGATCAATTATCAAATTTTCCAAAAAGATAAAGCATTATGAATGTTGCATAAAATAAAGAAAATGGTTTAAACACATAATCTCATAGATTAAGAATTCAAAAAGTTATTACAATAAGAAAATCAGGGACACCCCCTGGCATTGGGGGGTTTAGCCACTCATGTTCATAACAAAAATAAAAACTGAATAATGATATAGAGACATTACAATAAACGTTGGATCGGTTGGATCGTCAATTGCTTCCGCTCTTGATCAATCCTTCTTCTCCTTCGATATCCACTTTAATCTCTCTCTATCGTCAAATTTCCAAATCCCCAAAAAAAAAGTTCCCTTCTCTAAGTCTTAATCATCTAATATATCAGTCTTCAAAATACTCTGTGAAATGTCCAGATTGTCCTCCGAAAATATCTCAGTCAGCATCATTAAAATAGCAGAATTTATGTTTCTGGTTGTCACGACACGGGCCGTGTTGTGCAACACGGGCACCCGTGTAATGCTACTGACTCTCCTCAAATTCTCAGCTCCTTCAGAGGCCATGACACGGGCCGTGTTGTGCAACACGGGCACCCGTGTCATGCTTCTGATTTGATCCTTTTCAACCCAAGAAACTCCTCTTCAAAGGCCTTCACAACACAGGCCGTGTTGTATGGCACGAGCACCCGTGTTGTGCTTCTGATATCTCTATTTTGTTGGTTTTTCAACACTCAGATCATCTTTGCGAAGGCTTCGAACAACCAACTAGATGCAGACCTGAAAACACATCAACAAAACAACCAAATAACACATACCAAAGGTAAAAATTGATAAAAAGACCAAAACCAGACTTGCATGCTAAAATAAGAAAACTACGACGAAAACGTGAAAGAAACACTTCAAACAACCGAAAACATACAAAAAGAACAACGAAAACGGCTTGAAAAATACGACTAAAGATCACTGATCAAACTCCCCCGAACTTGAACTTTTGCTTGACCTCAAGCAAAGAGCTTGCATTCACACACTCAAACACTGTCAACTCATTCAACAATAGCAAGATGAATCACTATACTCATACGTGGATTTTCGTTCCAAGTCACCCTACAAGTTATTTTGGTACTTCTTTCTCTGCGAAGGTATCACACAAACACTAAACTGCGGTAAACCCCGGACCTGAATCTCCTTTTCGGTAACCTCTCCGACTATGCTTCGGGCTTAGGTCTTCTGTTTCGATTTTCCACCCTTTTCATTCGGACAATCCTTTTTAAGGCTTCTTATGATTTTCACCGTGTGTACAAAATTGATCCTTTTTCTCTTTTATTGGCACCATTATCTCTTTGTCCCTTAAGGGAAACATTTATGTTCAACCGCCGTTAGGCTGAATAACCGGGTGAGGGTTACCCAACCTAGAAGGATCAATCGTTCTAATGTTCTTATTCATTTTTTTCCGGTGCCTTCATGCATTTTTTCTCTTTTTGATCAACTCTGCACACACAATTATTATAGATCAAGCCAGATTTGTCAGTAGAAACTACTTAGGGTTTACTTATCAAATCAAAGTACCATGGCACGAATCTACACGTCGGACTCGTTCCTTACTCAGTAGACTCAGTGTGTTCGTGTTGTACCTAAACATCAAAATTTTTCCATTTTCCTTATCGGGTTTCTTTTCACTCAATCCGATATACTTTCTCATTATTCACTCGCAGTAACACAACTTTCACACTTAACAGGTCAATTCAGGGGTGATTTTCAAACAACCTGCAGCCATAATTTTCAAGCCGATTACCTAAAACACTACTAGAAATAAAAACAGATAAAAACAAAACAAAACAAAAACATGAAAACTCAATCCCCCCCACACTTGAACTCAACAGTGTCCACACTATTGAAGAACCAATGTCGGAGGGAACTCACAGATATCACTGAGCTGGGGGATAGCCATGCAGCCTCATCTGCTGCATCCACTCATGCAACTCATCAATGAGGTCCCCTTGACGGGTTTGCTCTCTTATCATCTCATCCCATTCTTCCTTGTTCAGGCTCCACTGACCGGTCTCCTGATTTGATGAGCCGCCAACAGTTTGTACAGGGACCTCCTCAGCTTGGTACCCCTCATCATCCGCACCTGAAAAGAATTCATCATACTGCTCGTTGTCGCCCTGCAGAGGATTCTCATACAACCATTTAGCTTTATTATCAATGGTAATCAAATTGAGAGCAGGCAAAGCTATCAAATGACGGTTACGGCTAAGCTCAAAGTAATAATCATGAAAACTCTTAATCATACCTTGGTTAGTGAGGGTGTCTAAATCAATTTTATTCTTACCTACCACTGAAGGTACCTCAATCAATCTCGGACCGTAACCAAGTTTGTCAGCTATCTGTGTTATCATTCCTCCTACATAGATCTCACCGGAAGCGGCATTGGCTACCCGCTTGAGGTGATCTGCTGCGAAGGCTGCTACATTGATCAGTTCATTATTAGCCATACCATAGAGAAAGTACAACTCTCTTTGTGTAGCTACTCCTGTGCTGTCACCTCTGCAGAAAAGGGTATAAGCCAACCCCTTTTGAGCATACCTAAAACACGGGTTATGAATCCCCGAAGCCTTCGCCGCAGATGCGACATAGTCAGTACTGCCAGTAATGCCCCTCCAAAATTCTCCTGCAACAAACGTGCTAGGAGGTGCTCCAGACCCATATATTGGAAGATCTAAAATCTTTCCCAATTCCGCAACCGATAAAACATGATCAGTGTCAAAAAGACGAAACTTCAAAGTACCGTAGTACTCTGTATCCGACCCAGTCCACCTGTGCTTTAGCTGAAATTCCAAAGAACTCAAAAACTCTAATGTTATGCGCTCGAAAGTCGGCGCTTCAAATTGCATAAAATTCAACATACCAATATTATGAAACATCCTATGTACCTCAAATCTCAACCCTAGGTTTTCGAGAGTCTCATTACAAATATATCTAGCTGGTATTAACTTACGCTTTACCAACTTAGAGTACTTGACCTGGTGCTCCGAATTCTCGAATAAAATGTCGTGGGCATTAGGCGTGCGGTGCTATCGCTTTCGGGGGCGAGACGACTCAACCACATTCTTTCCAGTATCTCTGCAAGGAGTCATTCTGATTACCTGCACAAATACACAACAAAATTCGACAGAGGAATTAGTGAAAACAGTCACCGTAGAAATGACAATGGGTAGCAGCTGAACACTTTTTGCACAGATAGAAGGGCGATTTAGTGAGTGGGTATGAAAGAAATTGAAGCTTTTGTGTAGAAGAGTAATGGAGGTTAAGGGTTTTAGAGAATGAGGGTTTGTAGAAGATGGATGGTTAAGTGAAAGAAAAAGATATGTGGTAATGAGGAAAGTAATGATAAGTTAAGGGTTTTAATGCGTGGGCCCCATTTCATTAAAAATGTTAGGAATATTAAAAAGTTTTCAAAAATCTGGAATTCAAACCGCGCCTTCACAATACGGTCCGTGTCGAGTGACACGGTCGCCCGTGTTGTCCCTCTGCAATGAGATTTCCAAAGTATCAGCTTCAGTACTCATAACACGGCCCGTGTTGTTCAACATGGGCACCCGTGTTGTGTCTCTGATATGGGCTCCAAAAATTAATTCAAGACATCTTGCTTCAGTGGATACAACACGGGCCGTGTTATGGGACACGGTCACCCATGTTGTGCAACTGGCTTCTGGCTTTTTCTCTTCCATAAATTCTCAATCTCTGAACTACATAACACAGACCGTGTTGTGCAACACGGTCACCCGTGTTGTGCCCCTGACTTCTCAATTTTTTCAGTCTTTTTCTTGATTTTTAGCTTGACTATCCAACTTCCCTTTTTCCTTAGCAGAATCTGTGATTAACACAAACGCACAACCTACAAAAATTGAAACAAACAAAAGTAAGCATGAGAAAAATCATGGGTTGCCTCCCACGTAGCGCTACGTTTAACGTCGCATGGCTCGACGGTCCGTCGTCCTACTGAGTAAGACGAATGACATTCACATCACCAGTAGTTTGGCCTCTGAAGTAGGGCTTTAATCTCTGCCCATTCACCTTGAATATATCTCCATTGGTTTGATTTTTAATTTCGACTGCTCCATGAGGAAATACCTTGTGAACTACAAAAGGTCCCGACCATTTAGACCGTAATTTTCCTGGAAATAGCTTCAACCTTGAATTGTACAAGAGGATCAGTTGTCCTTCCCAAAACTCTTTTCTTTGAATCCTCTTGTCATGCCATTTTTTTGTTTGCTCTTTGTAAACCTTAGCATTCTCGTACGCCCGATTCCTGAATTCTTCTAACTCATGAAGTTGAAGAATCCGAGAACTCCCAGCTTTTGACAAATCCATATTAAGATACTTAGATGCCCAGAAAGCCTTGTGTTCAAGTTCCAATGGTAGGTGACATTCCTTTCCGTACACCAGCTGATATGGTGACATACCGATAGGCGTTTTGAAAGTCGTTCGATACGCCCATAGAGCATCATCCAACTTAATCGACCAATCCTTTCGAGATGAATTCACTGTTTTTTCCAGAATTTGTTTTAGTTGTCTATTCGACACCTCTACTTGGCCACTTGTTTGAGGGTGGTATGGAGTAGCTATCCGGTGTTTCACATTATACTTTTGCAGAAGCCTCTCCATGAGGTGATTCAGGAAATGCGTTCCTTCATCACTTATCAATGCTCTCGGAACACCAAACCTTGCAAAAATATTCTCTTTCAGGAATCTCACCACAACCTTCGCATTGTTGGTAGGCAATGCAACAGCCTCTACCCATTTGGAAACATAGTCCACCGCAACCAAAATATAGTTCTTTCCGAATGACGGTGGGAACGGCCCCATGAAGTCTATCCCCCATACATCGAATAACTCAACCTCTAGCATAGAGTTCTGGGGCATCTGATTTCTTTTTGATATATTCCCAGTCCTATGACATCTGTCACACTCCTTCACTAACTCTTGAGCATCCTTAAATAAAGATGGCCAGTATAGCCCGGATTGAAGGACTTTAGCTGCTGTCCTATCACCACTGAAGTGTCCACCGTACTCGGAATCGTGACATGCTTTCAACACATATTTCTGCTCTTCGTCGGGTACATACCTTCTGACCAGGCCATCCACTCCTTTTTTGTAGAGAAACGGATCGTCCCATAAGTAAAACCTGCAATCATGAACAAACTTTTTCCTTTTGTTAGAATCAAAATCGTCAAGTATAATACCGCCAACAAGGTAGTTCGCATAATCTGCAAACCAAGGCACTCCAATAACAGCTAGGATGTGTTCGTCAACAAACTCATCCTTTATTGGGCGCCGCTCTTCAGTCTCCTCAATTGGTGACATCCGAGAAAGATGATCCGCAACAGTGTTCTCACACCCTTTCTTGTCACGGATCTCGACATCGAACTCCTGGAGAAGCAAAATCCACCTCAAGAGCCTGGGCTTCGAATCCTGCTTAGCAAAAAGATATTTCAAAGCAGCATGGTCAGTGTAAACAATCACTTTTGAACCCAACAGATATTGCCTGAATTTATCGAAGGCATACACAACAGCTAGCAACTCCTTCTCGGTAGCTGCATAATTTATCTGTGCAGGGTTCAAAACGTGACTAGCATAATAGATCACATGAAGCAATTTTCCTCTTTGCTGTCCAAGAACAGCCCCTACCGCAATGTCGCTCGCATCGCACATGATCTCAAAGGGTAGAGACCAATCGGGGGAAATCACAATGGGTGCCGAAACCAATTTATTTTTCAGTGTCTCAAATGCATCGGCACACTCTTTATCAAAAACAAAGGTCTTTTCCTTAACTAACAAGGTTGTCAGAGGTTTGGCTATCTTGGAAAAATCCTGTATGAATCTGCGGTAGAAACCCGCATGGCCTAAAAAACTCCGAATACCTTTTTCATTCACCGGTGGTGGTAATTTTGAGATGACCTCCACCTTGGCTTGGTCGACTTCAATTCCCTTGTGGGAGATCTTGTGTCCCAAAACAATACCTTCTCGTACCATAAAATGGCACTTTTCCCAGTTAAGGATCATATTGCTTTCTTGACATCGCTGCAAAACAAGTGAAAGGTTAGTTAAACAATTATCAAATGATGAACCAAAAACCGAGAAGTCATCCATGAAGACTTCCATATGCTTTTCGAGCATATCAGAAAAAATAGAAGTCATGCATCTTTGAAAGGTCACTGGAGCATTACACAGCCCGAATGGCATCCTCCTATAAGCAAAAACACCATATGGGCAGGTGAAGGCTGTTTTCTCTTGATCTTCCGGTGCAACCGCAATTTGGTTGTATCCAGAGTATCCATCCCGAAAGCAATAGTAATCATGCCCCGCTAGCCTTTCCAACATTTGATCAATGAATGGCAACGACAAATGGTCTTTTCTCATAGCCAAGTTCAATCTTCTATAATCAATGCAAACTCTCCATCCAGTAACAGTTCTAGTAGGAATCAACTCATTTTTTTCGTTAGTTATTACTGTTGTTCCTCCCTTTTTGGGCACCACATGGACCGGACTTACCCAGGAACTATCTGATATAGGGTAGATCAATCCCACATACAATAGCTTAACAACTTCCTTTCGCACTACCTCCTTCATCACAGGGTTTAATCTCCTTTGGGGTTGCACAACCAGTTTGTGATCTTCTTCCATGAGTATTTTGTGCATGCACACCGTAGGACTTATACCTTTAAGGTCTTCAATTTTCCACCCAATTGCTCCCTTAAATTTCTTAAGAACTCCAATTAATTTGTCCTCTTGCACACTTTTCAAATTAGCGCTAATAATAGCGGGACATTTTTCATCAGTGTCGAGAAAGACATATTTGAGATTCTCAGGTAGTTGTTTCAATTCTGATATCTTTGGCTTGTCTTCACCTTCATCAAACATTATAGGTTGTCTTAACTCTTCCCACCGATGCATTCTAACTCTTTTCAGGATAGGTTGAGTTTCAAGCATAGCTACCACTTCCATATCACTACTTTCGACTTCCTTATCATCTTCAAAAATAGACATACTCAGTACCCTTTCTAGAGGCAATTGGGATACACTCTCTAAATGTTCACTAGCTTCCATGTGTTATAACACTTGTATGTTACTACTAATGCCCACATTATCTTTATACTTCAAAGTGTTCCTAACATCAATTTTCAACTCTTCATCGTACACTTTCAAAGTGAGTGTTCCCCCTTCCATATCTATCAGGACTCTCCCGGTTTCTAAGAATGGTCTTCCCAAAATTAAAGGAATTTCTTCATCTTCAGGCATTTCAAGAATCACAAAATCAACCGGAAACACAAACTTGTCCACTCTAACCAGGACATCATGGACTACTCCATATGCCCGCCTCACAGAATGGTCTGCAAACTGGAGAGTCATCCGAGTATCTTGAACAACACCAATACCCAACTTTTTGTATATGGATATAGGCATTAAACTAATGCTCGCTCCCAAATCAATGAGAGCTCTCTTGAATGACCGGTCACCGATGGTGCATGGAATGGTGACAACTCCTCTATCTTTTTTCTTCACCGGAATCTTTAGTCCCTGCAAAATAGCACTACAAGTTTCGGTTAGAATAATAGGTTCAACTCCCATGGTCCTCTTTTTAGCAATGATATCTTTCATGAATTTGGCATAGGTGGGTATTTGCTCAAGTTCTTCAAGTAATGGAATATTCAGCTCCAGCTTCTTGAACAACTCTAGGAATTTCTCAAAATTCTTCTCTTGCTGCCCTTTCTTTTTGTTTCTTGTTGGATAAGGAAGTTTGATCACCGGTTTTGGTTCTACCGTTTTTTCTTTGATTTCCGGTGCTGGGGTTACTTCTTCCTCTTCTTCAACAACTTCATTCTCTTTTATTTCCAGTTCCACTTCAATTATTTGATTTTCACTCTCAGAATTATCTTTCACCTCTTCAGTTTCTTTACCTCTTCGTGTTGTGACTGCATTGACTTTGTGATTATCTCTTGGATTTGTTACAGTAGCACTTGGAAGAGCCCCTGGAGTTTGGGGAATAGCTAGGTGTTGGGCAATTTGGCTCATTTGCACTTCAAGGTTCTTTATAGAAGCTCCAGTATTATTGAAGTTACTCCTTGTTTCTTCCTGGAATTGAGAATTGTGAGCTGCCATCTTTTCAATGGTAATTTCCCAATCAGCTTTTCTTGGAACTGGTGGCTGATATTGTTGTTGCTGGGGCAGATATTGTTGTTGGCCTTGAAGCGATTTTTGGATGTTCCCTTGCTGATCTTTCCAAGAGAAATTGGGTGATTTTTCCACCTCGGATTATACGTGTTGGCATACGGATTGTTCTGCCTCAACATATTAATCTATTCAACCTATTCTTGAGTTGCCAAACAGTGCATGGCGAAGTGTGTTCCACAAAAAATCTCACAAATCACAGCTTGAACAGGTTCCACTTGAGCTACTGTCTGTGTGCCAAGATTCATCTTCTTCAACCTTCTTTCAACTTCTGCAGCAATTTGATCTTCCATTTTCACAACTTGCTCTGTCAGCTTTAAATCAATTTTACCATCTGGTTGACTCACTGTGCGATCATATAATTCAAGGTGTTCATTATCAGCAATAGCTTCTATGATTCTTTTGATACGAGTGGCTGTTGAAAAGTTTGTTGAGCCACCTGCAGCAGTATCTATAAGCTGTTTTGTCTTGAGTCGCAACCCATTCACAAAGTTTTGCATCTGCTCGGTCACGTCCATATTATGAGTAGGACACGCGGTCAAACACCTTTTGAATATTTTATATGCATATCCAAGTGATTCACCCTCTTTTTGTTTAAAATTAACAATATCATATCTCTTCCGGATGTAAACTGATGCAGGAAAATATTCGTTGAGGAATGTTGTTTCCATCTCTAACCATGTTGTGATACTAGCAGCTGGTAGTGAGTAGAACCATTCTTCTGCATCATCGTAAGTGTAAAAGGAAACATCACAAGTCTTTTTGCTTCCTCATAATGACCTTCAATTTTCAAAGATGTAGTGGTAGTCAAGAATCTCTGAAGATGCTTGTTGGCATCCTCATTGATTCTTCCAGCGAACGGTTTGCTTTCCAACTGGCGAATAGTTGACGGATGTAACTCGAAGTGAGCAACATTCACCGGTTGGTTAACAATAGTCATCCGGTTAGGTTGGGCATTATCCCCTCCATAATCTCCTAAAAGCCTTTCTACAGGAGGTTGGTTTCCTGCCATGTTATCAAATCTTGGATCAGTCTCTCTGTCTGAGTCAGAGTCACTATGCTCAGAGTGCACAGATATGTCGTCCTCCGTTTCCTGATTAGGGACACTTGAACCAGTATCAGCCAGTCTATCAACTCTTGCCTTGCGGCGTCTCTTGTGCAAAGCTCTTTCTGGTTCTGCGTCAAAGGAAAACTTAGTCGAGGTCTGACCTCGCATAAACAGTTAAACATAAGTTAGATAACAAAATTTCAATAACACTAAAATAATAAACAGAGAAAACAATAAAATTTTAGTCGCAGAGCAACAAAATTTCAATTGAAATAAGAAAATTAACTTAATTTTTGACAGTCCCCGGCAACGGCGCCAAAAACTTGATCGGAAAATTAGCAAGTGTACTATTTTTACCGATGTAGTAATAAAAGGGAGTTATCCCGAATATCGATCTCGAGGACTGCGTACCGAAATAAGTTTTTCTGAATAGATTTCAATTCAATAAAAGTTTTGGTTGATAGTTTGTTTTGAGATAAAATAGAATTAAAATACTAAAATGTAAACAAAGAATAGAGGTTGCACGAATATGAGAATAATGTCAGGGACGGTGTATAATTTGCAATGCAATGACTTAATAATTTCTCGACTCTAAAGAGACATGCTTCAAACCTTATCTTTCCTATGTTCAAGATTGTTTTTCCAAAATTCCTTTAGAGAAAAACCTTTGGTATTCTTCCTCGACCCTAATTCCTCAATGGCCAAGGAAGAATATCAAGCAATAAATCTGACATAAAAATGGTTTTCACAGGGTATTCCAATTCCTCGGTAATATCTACCGTGATAAAAAGTACGCAACAAAGTTAGGATGGTTGGTCAGACCAAACCCTAACTACGATCAATTATCAAATTTTCCAAAAAGATAAAGCATTATGAATGTTGCATAAAATAAAGAAAATGGTTTAAACACATAATCTCATAGATTAAGAATTCAAAAAGTCATTACAATAAGCAAATCAGGGACACCCCCTGGCATTGGAGGGTTTAGCCACTCATGTTCATAACAAAAATAAAAACTGAATAATGATATAGAGACATTACAATCAACGTTGGATCGGTTGGATCATCAATTGCTTCCGCTCTTGATCAATCCTTCTTCTCCTTCGATATCCACTTTAATCTCTCTCTATCGTCAAATTTTCAAATCCCCAAAAAAAAGTTCCCTTCTCTAAGTCTTAATCATCTAATATATCAGTCTTCAAAATACTCTATGAAATGTCCAGATTGTCCTCCGAAAATATCTCAGTCAGCATCATTAAAATAGCAGAATTTCTGTTTCTGGTTGTCACGACACGGGCCGTGTTGTGCAACACGGGCACCCGTGTCATGCTACTGACTCTCCTCAAATTCTCAGCTCCTTCAGAGGCCATGACACGGGCCGTGTTGTGCAACACGGGCACCCGTGTCATGCTTCTGATTTGATCCTTTTCAACCCAAGAAACTCCTCTTCAAAGGCCTTCACAACACGGGCCGTGTTGTATGGCACGGGCACCCGTGTTATGCTTCTGATATCTCTATTTTGTTGGTTTTTCAACACTCGGATCATCTTTGCGAAGGCTTCGAACAACCAACTAGATGCAGACCTAAAAACACATCAACAAAACAACCAAATAACACATACCAAAGGTAAAAATTGATAAAAAGACCAAAACCAGACTTGCATGCTAAAATAAGAAAACTACGACGAAAACGTGAAAGAAACCCTTCAAACAACCGAAAACATACGAAAAGAACAACGAAAACAGCTTGAAAAATACGACTAAAGATCACTGATTAGTCAGCATCACAGACTCTCAAAGCCGAATAAAAATAATACATTCACCATTTCAGAGAAATGGCTCATGACCAAAACAGGGAATTGGTTTGGCATTATGTACTACTCAGGAAGGTCTCAGCTGAGTCCAAGGAAACAAGCATCCCTCATAAGTCCTCAGCTTCAAGCACTGAATCGAGAAACAATAGTACATTCAACCCAATGGGCCCTTGGATGCGAGTGGTTTTTCCAACAAATATGGTCTGCCACTGTCATCACTGGAGTGGGATGTTTCCACAAAACTATCAAGGTAGTATATTGCCCCAGAAAGATTCCGGCGTCGATACATTTCCGAGAAGGTCGCAATTCAAGGCATGGAACTCACTAATACCTGTAAACACCCCAAATTTTCCCTCACTAAGTTCACACCATGGCTTGTGATCTTTCATATTTACATAAGTTTAATCATACCATTTCCTGTTGCATTTTTGCTTCACTGCATAAGTTCAAGTTCATCTGCATCTAGGGTTTGTGATCTGAGCAATCCAAGGATTCATCTGAGCCACTTCAAAGGTCTTCAATCATCTCAAGAGGGTCCATGTATGTCCAATAATCATATTATATCCTCCAAAGATCAAGAAAGTCAAATAATCACAAGAACTTGCAAAACATGGAAGCAGAGTCAGGGTTTAACTGCACAGATGGCCTGAAATTAGGGTTTTGGTTTCAGAGGCCATAACTCCCAATTTTTTGGTCATTATTGTTTCTAATGGTCTCAATATGTTATAAGGATAATGTGAACCAAGTTTGATGAAGAAATTCATTGTGGAAGTCATCTGATCACTAGGTAACTTCTTGAGTAAGTCAGAGCAAAATCAGGGCATCTGAGGCCCCTAACATGGAACCAAAGTGGATTTTTCATCAAATTTAGGTTATATGATCTTTATTTGATCATTGAAGTGTCTAGAAGATCACAAAATTGAAAAAAAGTGAGCTAAACCAAAAGTTGCCAAAAATGGAAATGACTTGTAATGTAAACTTTCCATTTTGGGAAAGTTTTTCAACCTCCTCTTTCTCAACCAAAAATGCTTCAAATGAAAAATCGTTGGTCATGAAAGTTGTAGATTGGATCATTCCATTTTCAAAAAGTACAAGAACAAGATTTAATTCATTTTGGAACTCAAGATATGACTTGTCAAAGTTGGTAAAAATCCCATAATTTTCAAGAATGCACCAAAAGGGATTTTTTGCAAAACCACTTTGTCAAGGCTTTTTGTGACTTCAAACAGTTTTCAATGTATCATAACATCATAGTGCATTGCCTCTAGATCATAATTGCCCAAAGAATTGCAAGATTACATGCCTTGAACATCAAGAAATCTCAAAGGGGCCAAAACTTCACATATTTGCAAAAAGTCCCATAACTTTACTCCCACATGCTGAATTGCCTCAAGATTGATTTTGTGGATATCCTTGAAGTCAGCTGCGCATGGACATGCCCAAAGGCCAGCTGCATTCTTGCCCATACCAATCACAACAGTCCACCACCCACTCTCTTCCCAATCCAGACACTACAAGCATGCCTCAAGGGTCATTTTTCATAACATACACAAGCTGAAACCTCCAAGAACTCAGCATTGCCAAAAACACTCCCTCTTACATTTTCCTTCGAAACTCACAGCTCACTTACTCAAACTCAAAACAAATCCACCATTCATTTCTAAATCACTCACTGATCACAAACCAACCATTGAAACAGCCAAAAACACCCCATACACCAAACACGATTTCTGACCAGTTTGATTGCTACCACTCAAACCAGCCATCCTCAAAGCTCTCCAAGCATTGCAACTGCCTCAGGAGGTTCAAAGGAGTCTTTTTGCACCAAGGAAGGGGCCAGAAAGCTCAAGGGTGAAAAACTTCATCTCAGGTAGCCATCTGAATTCATTTTTCCAGAACTCTCTTTTCATGTCACAATATGATAAAGCATGCTCCACTGATCACACTGATCTTTGAATTTTCGAAAATGGTTGAGAAATGAGTTTGTATGATTGTTCTGAAATTTCTGCCATTTTTGTTCTTCCTTTCGAATCTTGAGTTTGCGTGAGAATAAATTTGTTTTGAGTGTGGATTTGGATTTAGGGATGTGAGAGGAGTTAATCTGGAACTTTAGAGCTCCAAAAATAACCTAGGGAAGAAGTTAGAAGTTTTCAGGTGAGGGGGTCACCGGAGAAGACGACCGGAGCTCTTCTCCGGTGACCTGAAAGTCATTAGTGTGATAATTAGGGTTAGGGCTTCTGTTTAAATTTGGACCCTTGGATGTTCATCTCCCGCGCGTGTTGGATGGTGGAGATCTTGTCATTAGTTTTAATTAGGGATTAAATAATTAATTAATTAGGTTTAGTGAAATTTGAATTCTGGCCATTAGATCTGGCGCGCAGTCAACCTAGAATTCCCAATATTTAACCTCATCCCTTGGATTGGCTTACTTTTCATTTAATTCATTTTTAATTCATTTTTTTTGTTCATTTTATTTAAAATAGTTAAAAATTTCCAAAAATATTTTTATTCTGCATTTTTATTTCAAATAATTTTCTGAACCCAAAAATCTTTTTATTTTTATTTTTTGCATTAAAAAATCATTTTTAAAACATTTAAATGTTTATTTTAATTAATTAATGAAAATTAATTAAATAAAATTTCATTTAGGTTTCTAAAAAATCCCAAAAAATTCATATTGCATCTTTAAATATTTAGAGACATTGTCATACCATCCACACAAATTTCTTTTTGGTTTTGAACCATCTTTGATAATTTTCTTGAATTTAGGGTTCATAAAATTCACATTTTAGAACTCTAACTTCAAAAATTATTTTCTGCCTAACCAAAAATGGTATGACAATGGTTCTTTTTGCATTGATCTTCATTTGACATGTAGTTTCTAGCATAATTTTGTCATAAATTTCTTCAGCATTTTTGAATTGATTTGCATTTTTTCCCTTTAGGTACCTTAAAACCCTAGAAAACTTATAAAAATCACAACTTCTTTAGGGTTAAGAGTTAGATCTCCTCCTTTGGGGTGTGATATCATATGGGGTTAGGATTCTTTTGATTACATTTTCAATTTTTTATCTTATCATTTACTTCTGTTTTTGACTTTTGCATCTCATGTTGTATGAAAACCTTAATTTTTCATCTTCATTTGCATACATCTTTGCATATGCTTGCATTCATGAACTTTCCATGACATTTTATGCATTCACATGACATATAAGACATCTTAGGACACATTAGACTCATGCTTGACCATTTCCTCATCCATTTTCCATGTTATGCATTCATTACATTCCATGAGCATTCATGAACTTTCATGCTTCTTTCATGCTTTATTTGCATTCTCATCCCTTGTATGAACATTTACAACTCTTGACATACATTTGCATCATCTCTTAGCATCATTTACACCATAAATATGCTTCTGGTTTTGGTTTGCATCCTTTGCATTCATTTCATTTCTTTCTCTTGTGCTAACTTTTTAGGTGGTAAGAACTTTGAGAGTGAATTTGCCTTCACTTCTCCCAATCTTTTCTCATCTCTCTTATGCATTCATTGCTAAATTTTACTTTTGCTTTAGAGTGAGCTTGCTCATTCATGTTCCTCCTTCACTTTCTTTCTCCAAGTAACTTATCTTCTTAAGTGAAGTAAGTTAGCTTGTTTCTTCTGCTTCTCCTCCTTTCATCTGCTTCTTCCTTGGTGGCTTATCTGAAGATCTCTTTTGAGCCTCACAAACCATAGGAACATCCAAGCATGATAATAATTAGGGTTGTGATTAGTCCCCCCTAGTTTTTACCTTTGTGTCATCTTTTGTGTCTCTCTTCTCACCTCATAATCAGAGACTAAACCTTTAAGGTTTTAAGGCTTTGTGATTAAGATTATCCCTGCATCCTTCTCTTAGGATGGAGTGTATAACTTTAGTCCTAAGTGTTAAACCCTTGATGTGTTTAAATCTCTTAATCAATCCATCTAATAATCACTAAGACAATAAGCTTGTAACTTGGGCCTTGCATTACAGTTCTAATTCTTCCTTAATTGGTTAAGAAGGACTAACCCTAGTGTTAATGGACAAGTCCTCCTCAAGTTGTCTTACAAATCATAAAATCCACTTCTTAATCTTACCCTTAATTAAAATCCACTTTAATAAAGGCTTTTTTTTTCATGAGTTTAATCCCTAATCATGGATTAAGCTGAGGAGCCTTCCTCAGCTTAAATATTCTTATCTATTATCCTTCTATTAGGATGGTGTAATGAGTCCATTAAATCCTTGATTATGGCTTAAACTCATTACTTAACACTAAACAAAAACTCCAAAAACATCTAAATAAATGCAAGTAGGTCAATGATCTTAATCCTACATCATGGTGATTAAGTGTGAGGTGCTTACTTCATACTTAAGGTATTCTCATTACCCCTAATCAGAGGGAAGATGTGATGAGTTTACTAACCCTTGGTTTGGGCTTAAGCTCATTTTCTTATGACAAACACCAAAAGCAATAAAAGATTGAAAATACCAAAAACAAACAATAATCGTCTCCTCCGGGATTCTCTTCTCATCATCTTCACTCACAAACGAGAATTCGCTTCTTCCGTCTAATGCAAGACAGTTTGCACCTGAGCCAGACAAGTCATACACTTGAGCATAGACAAGTAAGCAGTTCACAAGTCAATTTGTCTTTCAGTCTCTTTGAGTCGAACTATGGTGTTCTGACTTCCTCATTGCACGAGAGGATATGTAGCATAACTTAACTGTTATCGAACAAAAGTCTCTGTATATTCCCCTTCTTCCAGCATTATTCCTTAAGCCTCATTCCTGAGCAATTCACTTCACACTTCTTTTGCACTGACACTTGCATTCTTTTACAGCTTTTGCACACAGATAGCACTGACACTACCCCTTTTAAGCACAATCTTTCAAGCGTGGATCCCGTCGAGTACGACGGACAATCTGGGTGCTAATACCTTCCCAGGTTATAACCAACCCCCTTTCTCAGTTTCTCTGGTTCGCGATCGTCTTATCCATATTTTCCTAGGTTTATGCAGCATTACCTTTCCTTTGGGATAAAAATGCCTAGCTAGCGACTCTTTTCAGTTCATCTCCATGTTCTCTCTTCCGCCGATCGTCCGCGTCTGTACCCTTTCTGGCCCCGGGTGTCATTTGGTGGGAGCGACAGCTTGGCGACTCTGCTGGGGACCCTTATACTGCAACCAGGGCTTCTGGTTCTTTTTGTGGGTTCCTTCTAGCGCTTGTTTGATTTGTGTTTACGGGTGTGTTATGTGCTAACTGTGCTTGTTTATTTGCTTTATTTATTGCCTTATGTACAGTTTTATTTACTGCTTTCTTTATAGTTTTTATACGTCATACTGTCATTATCGTGTGCTGGATCTCTTCTCTGTTTTGGTGGGTGGGAATCATTGAGTGATTAAGGTCCTATACCTGGGACCTGAGTGACACATAGGCTAGAGTGGCTTCATATTCTTTCCCATTCCATTTCGGTCTGGTGCGGGAATATGAAACACGGTTCAGACGTAGGTTTCTTCTTGAGAACTATGTGCTACAGATTTCCTGTAGTGCTAGGGCTATCTGGGAAGCCTGCTAAGTCTGGATGACCTTTATTTTGACCTTCAGAATCTGGGGTGAATTAGAGGAGGGTCTTTTATGGTTATTGTAAACAATGTACCTCCGAGTTAGAAGTGTTTACACTTCTCATAACTGATCCAAGTCTGAGGATCTTTGTTCTAGAACATTACATGTGAGGGGGTTGGGGTGTTTACAGGTTTGCAGGAACCCTTGGCCACATCATACCCTGTTACTGGTTTTGTTTTAAGAACGCATCACTTTGGACAGTTCTTGTGATTAGACCTGGACATGTGGCTCTTTATTTGAGTCCCCCACCCTGGTTACTGGATTTCTGAGCCTCCATCCGGACCTTTGAACATACATGGACCTTATACCAAGACAGATAATCAGATCCATCTCTTGATCACAAACTTTTGCATATCATTTGCATATATCATCATTGCATCATTTAACATTTGTTTATTTGTTTTTCAGGGTATCCATCATATCATATTTGGTTTGGTTTTGACCCCTTCTACTGCTTAGACCTCTGCTTCAGTTATCTTCTTCAGCATTTGCTTCAGCTATCTCCTTCAGCACCTGTATCAGTCTGTCAGAGACTCACCTTCATCAGTCTGCCAGAGACTCACCTCCAGCTTCTCAGTTTGTGATCTTCATCAGCTTATTTTCAGCTTCTTCATCAGCACTCATGGCTACTCCAAGGAAGAGCAACATATCTTACCATTTCTTTGAGCCCATATTGACTGGTATCAGGCAGGTCCAGTCCCTTATCACACCTGACCACATCCCACTATTTAGAGAGCACTATGGGGGTATTTTGGACATGGTCATGGATCTTGATTCATCTCAGAGGAGTATGATCCATACATGCTTGCAGTTTTATGACCCTCCTCTTAGGTGCTTCACCTTTCCTGATTTTCAGATGGGACCACTGGTAGAAGAGTTTTCCTTATTGATTGGAGTTCCTATCAGAAAAGGAATTCCTTTCAATCCAGAGATGACTGCTCCCAGAAGTGAAGAGGTAGCTAGGGTATTACATCTGGAGCCTGCCCTCATTGAGCAAAACATGACAACAAAAGTTGGGATTCCTGGTTTACATCTAGACTTCTTGATTTCTCAAACTACCCTGAAGGATGCAGTGGGAGAATGGAAGGCAGTCTGTGCACTTTTAGCCCTCAGCATATATGGGGTTATATTGTTTGCAGATGAGCCCAAATTTGTAAGTAATAATGTCATCCACTTGATCATGCTGAGGAACCCAGTGCCTACATTGCTAGGGGATTTTTACTACTCCATCCACCAGAGAAATGAGAAGCAAAGAGGGAAGCTGGTCAGGTGTTGTGCTCCTCTGTTCTATTCTTGGCTGCTCAGACATTTGCCTAAGTCAGATGCCTTCTTGAACCCCCATCAGCAAAAGAATTGGGCCAAGAGGTTCATTGCCTTAACATTAGATGATATCAGATGGTGCACTCAGAACACCAAAGGCAAGGATATTATTACCAGCTATGGGCAGTACCCTAATGTGCCTCTAATAGGAGTACAAGGTTGCATCAATTAAACCCTTTACTATTTAAGAGACAATTAGGATATGCCTTGGTTCATCCTCCCAGAGGACAGGATTTAGCTGAGACCCTATACTGTGAGATCCAATCTGGCTCTGCTGTTGTCAGACAAGCTACCTGGGCTTGGGACAACATCTATACCAAAGGGACAGCCATCCTTGGAAGGTGCAACAATATTGCTTCAGCCCAGTACTCTGACTGGTCCCGTGCTAGAGCTCAGATCACCAGGATGCCTTTCACCTTGGAAGACACCCCTGGGCCTTCTATAGTGCAACCTGCAGCAACTGTTAGCTTGGAGGAATTTGAAAAGCTGAAGGAAAGGAATGATCAGCTAGCTGAAGCCCTGAAGAAGACTCTCCGGGATAGAAACGACAGTCGTCTGGACATTGAGAGATTGGAAAGACTCAAGATTGAGCATTTGACCAAGATTGAAAGGACATATGACTACATCAAGAAGGCAAGAGCCGGGGAATTGATACTGAAGAATGCCTGCGAGGAGGCCAATATTCAGAAAGCTAGGGCAGAGCATTATCTGGAGGAAAGCCAGGCTAGGTGGGTCAGGATCACCGAAGCCCGTGCACAAGAAGACAGAGGACTCAAGCCAGGATAGAGCAGCTAGAGGCCAATGAGAAGAAGCAGCAGGAAGCTTTGTCGACAGCTCAAAAGGAGATATCAGAATTAAAACTCCGGGTGGGGTTAAAGAGATCAAAGGATCAAGACAGGCATAAGAAGCTGACCAATGCCATTGCTACCAGGAACCTCCTCATTAGGACTATTATAGAGCACCCAGCTGGTCCAGTGACGGAGTCCCTCCTGAAGGAAGTCAAGGAGGATGACTTTGGATTGGATATCTGATCCTTTTGCTTGTATTTCTTTCTTTTGATGTACTTTTCTTTTTGTTGTACTTTGGGACCCACCTTGGGCATGTATTGTAAATAAACTATGTATTTTCATCCTTTTGTAATATATCAGTTTGTTTTATTTTGGTGGGCTTTCTCTCAACATCATCAGCATCTCCTCGAGGTCTGGAAAGGTCAAAACCAAGAACAAAACCGGATACATTGGAAGACAAATAAGCATATTGCATTGCATACTAACATTTTTCTTTGTTTTGTAAGTTTTGTTTGTTGTTTGTTTCTCACTTTGTTGTGGTTTCAGGAAACATTGCTCGTCGAAGAGTGTTCCCTATCAACCGAGCACACCGGTACCCAACACGTAACAACCTTCCAGGCATTCAGATGGATCAGGTGCAGCAGGACCTGAATGAAGTAAGGAATCAGATGGAAAACGAAAGGATTGAAATGAGGAACCAAATGACCCAGTTTATGGCTGTGATGACTGGCTTAGCTCTGAGCTAGGAGAGATTGAGGGAATTGGTGGAAAGACAGATTCCTGAAGAGCCCCACCCTGGAACAGAAGGAACCAACAATAATGAACGCGGACAGCCTCGCATTGACCCACCAGAGTTTGGGCCCCATTTGAACCATGATGTTAATGGTATAAGGAATGTTCAAGGAAATACTATTGGAGTCAGAGTCTGGCAGGAAGATCCCCAGGAGGAACAGTTCACAATTGTCGGAGCTGGGGATGAGGTTTATGACCGAAGACTGGATGGATTGCTGAAAAGATGAGATCCTTGGAATCCCAAAATTCTTTAGGCTTTGACGTAATGGATATGGGGCTGGTAGATGGGGTGAGGATTCCCCACAAATTCAAACCCACATGCTTTGAAAAATATAATGGTACCTCCTGCCCGCGTACTCATCTGCAGTCTTTCTTGGGGAGACTTAAAGCTTATACCATGGATGAGAAGTTATGGATGTTCTATTTTGAGTACAGCCTGACTAGAGCTTCAAGAGAATGGTATTCGCATCTGACCAGGGCCACTATAAGATGTTGGAAAGACTTGGCCGAGGCCTTTATCCGTCAGTACCAGTACAACTTAGACATGGCTCCCAATAGGACCTTTCTAATGGGCATGTCTCAGTCTTCAAGGGAAAGCTTTCTGGATTATGCTCAAAGGTGGAGACAGCTTGCTGCTGCTGTCCAGCCACCCATGTCTGAACGGGAAATGGATGACATGTTTATGAACACCTTGCAGGGAACTTATATTGACCGACTTGATGCATTCTCTTCCACCAGTTTTACCGATGTAGTTATAGCTGGTGAGAGAATTGAAAGTCTTTTGAAAATGGGCAAAATCTCTGACAACGGTGCAAGCTCCTCCAACAATGCAAGAAAACCTTTTTCAGGACCCCGAAGAGCAGGTGAAACAAATGCTATCCATGCAGGCATGAGCAGACCCCAGTATTCTCACAGATCAATAGCAGCCGTTACCATCCCGGCTCCAGCTCCACAACAACCACTTTTTCCTCAATAACAACAACAACAACATCACTATCAGCAACAACCGCACTTTCCGCAACAAAGATCGTATAACAACAACAACAACAACAGCAACCAACAGAAGCGCCCCTTTCAACAGAGGCCATCTCAGGCAAATAGGGTAATTGACCCTATCCCTATGCCTTATGCCACTCTACTGCCACAACTCCTGAAGCTCAACCTGGTTGAATTAAGGACGTTGGCTCCACCAGATCCTCTCAACCTCCCGAAGAATTATGATGCTAATGCTAGGTGTGCCTTCCACTCCAACGCACCTGGTCACAATACTGAGAAGTGTAGAGCCTTACAAATGAAGGTTCAAGATCTGGTCGATTCCAAAGCTCTCAATTTTGCACCTCCTCCGATTGTTAACAGAAATCCTATGCCTAATCATGGTGGGCCCAGGATTAATTCCATAGAAGGGGACCAACCATCTGCACTGATTGATAATGTTGTACAGATTCAAACACCGCTGGCGGAAGTCAAAGCTCAACTCCTAAGATGCCAGGTATTCCCAGGTTGTGAAGCCTGCTGCGAATCGTGCAAAACTGCTATGAATGGTTATGAGAGGCTATTGTTTGGTATAGATGGCCTTATCAGAGATGGAATTTTGCAAATTACCACAACGGCTCCTTCAACAACTCTTTCTTCATCAACAATAGATCCTCCTACAACATCAACCATTCTTTCTTCAGTGATATCAGATCCTCCTACAATTGCAACAACTATCATTCCCACTGATTCATCCACAACTCCAACAATCACTCCATCCATCATTTCAATAGATTAGAGTTCAGCAAGATTTACTTCTACAACACCAGCACCCATCTTATCAACGGAAACGCCTATAACACCAGTGTAAACACCCCAAATTTGCCCTCACCCATTCACACCATGGCTTATGATCATCTCATATGCATAAACACAATCACATCATCTCATATCTCATTTGGTTTCACTGGATAGTTTCTAAGGCATCTGCACCTAGGGTTTGTGATCTGAGCAACCTCAAGGCATCTTGAGCCATTCCAAAGGCCACCATTCAATTCAAAGGGGTCCATGTGTGCCCAATCATCATAATACATCCTCACAAAGTCAAAATTGCAGAGGGATCACAAGAACTAGGGTTTGAGTGGATGCAGAGCCAGGATGAACTGCACAGTTGACTGAAAATTAGGGTTTTGGTTTCAGAGGCCATAACTCCAAATTTTTTGGTCATTCTTGTTTCCATTGGTCTCTATATGGTATAGGGAGTATGCATATCAATTTTCATGAAGAAATTCCATGGGGAAGTCATCTGATCAAGAGTTGACTTTTCAGACAAGTCAGTGCAAAATCAGGGCATCTGAGGCCCCCAATGACCCAACCAATGGTTGACCTTCATTATTTTGAGTGTATATGATCTTTATTTGATCATGGAAGAAGTTTGAAGTTCATGGAAATCAAGAATTTAGGGTTTTTGCAAAAGTTGACTTTTTGGGTTTTGTTGACTTTTCAAGAATGCTTCCTTTTAGGTCAATTTTCAAGCTTTGATTTATGATCCAAAAAGACTTCAAATGGAAAAACTTTGGTCATGAAAGTTGTAGATCTTATCTTTCCCTTTTCAAAAAGTACAAGAACATGATCTAACTCTTCATGGATCAAAAGTTATGGCCATGCAAAGTTGCCAAAAATCATTGTTTTTCAAGTTATGCACCAAGTGGAAATTTTGCTAAGTCTTGAATCAATGCATGATTGCTTGATGTGAAAATAGCAAGTGTACTATTTTTCTCACTGTAGTAATAAAAGGGAAGTTCCCAGTTTGTCGATCTCAAGGATTGCTTGACGATATAGAGTTTATAGATTGTTTCAATTAGACAAAAGTCTTTGGTTTTTGTGTTGTGGTGTAATTATACTACCTATTGCAAATAAATAAAACAAGTAAAGGGTTGAACGAGATACAATTGAGAGAAGATTGCTAGGGTTTGGTGAATGAAACCTCTTGTAACAGCTATAATTTATGACGGCGTAGAGCTATTCCTGTCAGATTAATTCCGGTCCTCAAGGGTATCTATTATTAAGTCCTTAGTAATAGACCTTTGATTTTGTAACCTAATTACTATGTCCATAAACAATTAGGTTCATACTCAAGCATTCACATATCAAGAATTACCGGTCAGATAGAAAATCCCTAGTCCTAGGTTATTTTTACTATCCAAAGTTCTTATCCAGGTCAAAGAATAATTGCTGTCCAGCTTACACTATTCATAAGAATCATCATTCGTTGGTCCGACAAATAACGCATAAAGAACGGCGATAAGAACAAATTAATGTATAAGAAGAAATAGCAATACTGTCATAAACATTAATACTGTCACATTCAGAATCAGGGTCACCCCCTAGCAATAGGGGTTTAGTTACTCATAATAAAAGTAAAAACAAAGAGAAACATTGTTGTCATTACAGAATTTCGTGAGGAATCAATCTTCAATCGTCGGAAAACTCTTGAACATATGAATCCTGTGATCTTCCTTGAGTCTCCAGCTCTCAAAACGCGTATATTTTCTTTCCAAAAATGTCCCCCCTAGGAAAATTGCGGTCTGGCCTTTTAATAGCTATTCAGTTGGAAATTCCCTGAATTTGTGCTCCATACGCGTACTGCGCTGTCCCATACGCGTACTGCCTAGTAGGAAACGCGTATTGGACGTAACACAGCAGATGGTACGCGTATTGGCCAGCATGTTACGCGTATTGCCCAAGTTGATACGCGTATCACCAAGTTGTTACGCGTATCACCAGAAGCTTGTATTTTGGCTGAATTTTCCTTCCCTCTGGTCCTTTGCGTATGGTACGCGTACTATGAAGGTCCATACGCGTATCAAGTAAGGTCATACGCGTATGGACAGCAAGTTCTCCAAAAATTGACTTTTTCTTCCGTTGGTATGCTCAGGCTCGATTTCTCATCTGACGTTTGATCCCCTGAGCTTCCAAACTAGCTTTTTACCTGCTAACATACCAAAAAGTGTAAAATATCCTCAAGAAACTCATTAGTAACAACACACTTACTATCATGGAATTGAGCTTATTTCTAACGAAAAGTGCTTCAGTTTATACAGTTTACCTGATTTATTTACGGTTAAATAGTGAAATGACTAGCATAAATGGTGACTGATCACAACCCCAAACTTAGCTTGTTGCTTGTCCTCAAGTAACATCTTATTACCTTCAAAAATCATGTCACCCCAAACTTACTGTAAAACAGTTCTTACCACAATACTGCTGAAATCTTTCGCACTGGACCTCTTGATGTTTTTCAGGTTTTCTGATTCTTCCACATAGCCAACGAGCTAGAAACTCTTTCCCTCAGAAATATGACTTCACCTGTCAGCTTATATCACACTCTCACCAAGTCTCTCTGGGTTAAAGTTTTATCACTCTCAAATCACAATATGCAATATCAAATCAACAGTTTGAATAAATTCTCTCATCCTATCAACATGTACAATCACACACACTTTTTGAGGTCTTTTAGGGTTGTAACGGGGCTTGGGTTTAGGTAGGCTATGCAGGTGGAACCTAAGGTTCAGAGTACATGAATTCATTCTCTTACTAGTTTCTTTGTTATTATTCCTGTAGGGTGGTGCAATCCTCTTTTTCTTTTATTTCTAGTGAATGTAGCATCTTTCAAAAGCTGTTCTTCGCTTTTCTCTTTCATTTTTTTTTTTTTTTTTTTTTTTTTTAGAACATTCACTTACTACCTCTTTTGACTGCAAAGCTACCCCAAACTTAAAGGTTGCTATACCAACAGCAACCCCAAACTTAAATAGAAAAATAGATATGAAATTACTTTCTCACATACTCTGAACAGGGTAAGATAAGTCCAAAGTCATGGGTTTAGAAAAAAAATGGGTATATCAACATTAAATGATTAAAGGCTCAACGGGGTAAAACAATGGATAATAATCATAATAATGGGATGGCTAGAAAGGCTCTAGGTGATAACAAAAATATGCCTCAGTGTGTGCATTCGTACAGTTAATAATAACAAAAGAACATACGCAAACCAAGATTGATAAAGACATACCTGATATCGCTCATATGATAATAAGTGTTTGGCTTTTTATGAACTCACCAGGACGGGTTAAGCTGACTTGTTCTATCATACCTCTGAGTTCAAAGCTCATGCTCGTGGTTCTGATGTTAATCTTAACCAGTGCGTCCAATCATAAACAACAGTATCTAACGTCAGAGGAATGAAAGGGAGGATGCCCAAGTAGTTGGTGTAAGTGATCGCGAAACCAATAGCCAGACATAATCACGTATCTAAGGAAATAAACAGAAAAATTGAGATAAACCAAATCATATTCATTAGAATTTGCCAACCCATAATAGGTGGTTACATCAGAGTAACAGAAATTAAACTACATAACTAAAAAAAAAACAAAAATTAAACAAATAAAACCAAAAATACAAAAACAACAATCAAAGTCCACCGTCCTGCATGTCTGTATCAAAATTAATCATATCTGTCGGGTCCAAACTAGTCTGCCCTCGTGCGAATGCCGAGATAGGCGTCAATGTCTCTGTGTGGCCCGACGGAGACTGCTGCTGGGGTGGTTGCTGATGCGGTGGCTGCTGCGGTGGCTGCTGCGGAATCTCTCCCCCTATCTGCACTGGCTGGTTCCACCAAGGATAGGTGAACTGGCCAAAATGAGGGGCTGGAGGCGGTCCCGAGAATCTATCTCTGAAACGCTGTGCCTCCTCCCACAGATCCGTCTGATGAGTCAGAACTCTCCCTGATAGCCCATACTGAAAACAAAAATCCTGCATCAAACAAAACTGGGACATCTGCATCCGATACTCTCTGGAGTTCTCATCAATCGGAGGAGGCTGAGTATCTGCTGCAGCTGGCTGAGCCTCCTGCTGCGGAGCACTGGTGCTTCCCTCCCTGACTCGCGGTTGCCTCAGAGGTCGGGGCTGATCATCTGTGACCGTCCTCTCTTTCATCCAGTGGGCGTTCAGCGGTGCAGCTGGTCGCAACAATGGTGAATCAGAGAAATCTGGGACACCCGCTTTTTTGCACAGCAGGTAAATCACAGTCGCATGGCCTAAGGATTTCTTAGGCGACTGAGCTATGTCATCCATATCAGCAGCTATTATTTGTCCAATGTTCACTTGTCTCTGACGCAGGATCTGATGGAGCAGTAAGGCACGTTCGGATATTAATTCAGATCCGCTTCTATTGGTACTCAGATTATGATGAATGAAATAGGCCAAAGCCTTCGGAATCGGTGCTAGATCAACCACCATAACTTTTGCAGGAGAGATTTTTGATGTGGGGGCCCAATCGTGGCCTGGCCTAATCAGTGAATCCTTCATATCAGCATAAGGCCAACGGTTTTTGTCCGACCGTTTCATCTCATTAAACGGACAAACAGAATCATAAAACTTGCATTTCAGCACCCTGTTGATCGTTCTGGCATCAAATTTGATGACTGTGCCCCTGACCCATGATACGAATGCTTCATTACCTGTTGGATCTTCTTCATCAGATGTTACCCTGAACGCATTCGCGTAAAACTCCCAGATCAGATCAAGTGAAACAGGTTGGATTTTGTCATTAAAGAAAATCAACTTCTGCTTCTTCAAGATATTCGTGACCTCTGGATATGTATCATTCTGATACATCCAATGTTTTTCTTCAACTATGTTTCGACCCTTGATTTGTTCATAACGTTCTTCATGGTGGGTGGTACGGAAGTTGTTGATCTCTGACGGTGATTGAGACATGATGTTGCTCTGTAAACTAAATGAACAAGAAGAAAACAAAGAAAATGCAGAGTAATACGCAGAAAATTCGTAATGAAAAAGTGAGAAAATGAAGTCCGTACGGACAAAAAATATTTATACAGCCCCAAAAATCTGATACGCGTAACATACGCTGCAGGTACGCGTATCAGACTGCCATACGCGTACCGTACGCGTATCATTTTTCCATACGCGTATCATACGCTGCGAAAACAAGTTTAAAAATTGATCTGCGTAACAGATCACGTATCATCAGGTGATACGCGTATGGACTGGTCCCTTACGCGTATCATACGCGTATGCTTCATACTCAGAAGCTCTATACGCGTATCATACGCGTTTCACCAGAAGGCTCCACTTTTGATGACCAATACGCGTATCACAAACCCATACGCGTATTGGCAGATTCATTTTTCAAAAAAATTTTCTTTTTGTTTTCTAGCAAAAATTTTCTTTTCTACATACTACTGACTCGGCAAAAATAAAACGAAAGAAAGATTCAAACCTCCCTTGGGTTGCCTCCCAAGCAGCGCTTCGTTTAACGTCGCATGGCTCGACGGGACATCTCATACTCAGAGGAGTCTAACGGATTCAATTGGCCCCCCTTCTCCGGGATTGTACGGCTTTAACCTCTGACCATTAACTTTGAAAGTGTCTCCATTCTTCTCATTTTTAAGCTCTATTGCTCCATAAGGAAGTACTTTGTTAATGACGAACGGTCCAGACCATCTTGACCTCAATTTCCCTTGGAACAACTTCAACCTGGAATTAAACAAAAGTACAAGTTGTCCCTCCCGAAATTCCTTTTTCTGTATCTTTTTATCATGCCACTTTTTTGTTTGTTCTTTGTAAATTTTGGCATTTTCATAAGCTTGATTCCTGAATTCCTCCAACTCGTGAAGTTGAAGAATTCGGGATTCACCGGCTTTAAAAAGATCACAGTTAAGGAATTTGGAGGCCCAGAAGGCTCTATGCTCGAGTTCGAGTGGTAAATGACAAGCCTTACCGTAAACTAATTGATAGGGAGACATACCTATTGGTGTTTTAAATGCAGTCCTGTATGCCCACAATGCATCATCCAGCTTTACTGACCAATCTTTCCGGGAAGCACTTACCGTCTTTTCCAAGATTTGCTTTATTTGACGGTTAGATACCTCCACTTGCCCACTCGTCTGAGGGTGATATGGTGTGGCGATCTTATGTTTTACATTATACTTCTTCAACAGATTCTCAAAGAGTTTATTTATAAAATGCGTACCTTGGTCACTAATTAAAGCCCTTGGTACCCCAAACCTAGAGAAGATGTTATGCCTCAAGAACTTCACCACCATTTTAGCATCATTAGTTGGTAATGCCACAGCTTCTACCCACTTTGACACATAATCGACCGCAACCAATATGTAATTCTTACCAAATGATGGCGGAAAGGGTCCCATAAAATCAATTCCCCAAACATCAAACAGCTCAACTTCTAGCATGGAGTTTTGTGGCATCTGATTCCGTTTTGTAATGTTACCTATTCGTTGGCACCTATCACATTCTCGGACTATATAATTTGCATCTTTGAATAGCGACGGCCAATACAAACCCGATTGGAGGACTTTTGCTGCAGTTCTATCTCCACTGAAATGTCCACCATACTCAGAATTATGACAAGCTTTCAGAATGTCGGCTTGCTCTCTTTCTGGAACACATCTTCTAATCAAACCATCCACTCCCTTTTTGTAAAGAAATGGATCATCCCATAAGTATAACCTGCAATCATAAAGAAACTTTTTCTTTTGGTGAGAATTAAAGTCATCAGGTATAACCCCACCTACCACATAATTTGCATAATCAGCAAACCATGGTATCTCTTGAACAGCAAGTATTTTCTCATCAACGAACGTGTCCTGAATAGGATGCTCCTCCTCAGTTTCTTTTATTGGGGACATGCGAGATAAGTGATCCGCGACCGTGTTCTCGCATCCCTTTTTGTCTTTGATTTCCAAATCAAACTCCTAAAGGAGGAGGATCCATCTCAAAAGTCTCGGCTTCGATTCCTGCTTAGCAAACAAATACTTTAAAGCAGCATGGTCAGTATACACAATGACTTTTGAACCAAGCAAATATGATCTAAATTTGTCAAAAGCATAAACCACGGCCAACAACTCCTTTTCGGTGGTTGCATAATTTATTTGGGCCGGGTTAAGGACATGACTAGCATAATAAATCACATGCAATAATTTGTCCTTTCTCTGTCCTAGGACAGCCCCCACAGCAAGGTCACTTGCATCACACATTATTTCGAAAGGTAATGACCAATCGGGGGCGATAACAACAGGTGCACTGATCAACCTACTCTTTAAAGTTTCGAAAGCTATCATGCAGTTTTTATCAAAATTAAATTGCTTGTCCTTGACTAGCAAATCAGTCAACGGTTTAGCGACTTTTGAGAAGTCTTTGATAAACCTGCGATAAAAACCTGCATGACCCAAAAAACTCCTTATCCCTTTTTCATTCACAGGAGGTGGAAGGTTAGCTATCACCTCCACTTTGGCTTTATCCACTTCTATTCCTTTGTGGGAAATTTTGTGTCCTAGCACAATTCCTTCCTGCACCATGAAATGACATTTCTCCCAATTGAGAATAAGGTTAGTTTCCTGACATCTTTGCAAAACAAGAGACAAGTTAGTTAAACAATTATCAAAAGAAGAACCAAACACAGAGAAATCATCCATAAACACCTCCATATACTTTTCAAGCATGTCGGAGAATATAGATGTCATACACCTCTGAAAAGTAGCTGGGGCATTGCACAGCCCAAATGGCATTCGTCTGTAAGCGAAAATACCATAAGGACATGTAAATGCCGTCTTTTCCTGATCTTCCGGGGCTACAGCAATTTGGTTGTATCCCGAATATCCATCCAGAAAGCAATAATACTTATGACCTGCAAGTCTTTCTAACATTTGATCAATAAATGGGAGAGGAAAATGGTCCTTTCTTGTTGCAGTGTTCAATCTTCTGTAATCGATGCATACTCGCCACCCTGTCACTGTGCGAGTTGGGATCAATTCATTCTTTTCATTTAGAATTACTGTGGTTCCTCCTTTCTTGGGTACCACATGCACTGGACTCACCCACGAGCTGTCAGAAATTGGGTAAATCATTCCCGAATCTAACAACTTTACAACCTCTTTCCTTACCACTTCTTTCATTGCTGGGTTTAACCTCCTCTGTGGTTGCACTACCGGTTTCTGATTATCCTCCATCAGTATCTTATGCATGCATACTGTGGGGCTAATACCTTTTAAATCCTCAATAGTCCACCCAATAGCACTCTTATGCTTCTTTAGTACCTGTATTAACTTTTCCTCATCTATGGCATTTAGCTCAGAACTGATAATAGCAGGATAATTTGTCCCAGATCCTAGAAAGACATATTTAAGATTTACCGGCAATTGTTTTAATTCAAAATTTATACCTGGTTTACTTACCTTTTCATTTTCTAATTCTGGTGAAGATCTCAGGTCCTCCCACCGACGTGGTTTGGGTTTCTTCCAAAGAGGTTGTGTATCTAGCATGGCGAGCACTTCTTTTTCTTTTTCATCATCATTCTCTTCAATCTCTCTGACTGACAGACTCAGAACTCTTTCCAATGGTAATTCAGGAAACTTTCTTTGCATTGTGCTCGTCACTATTTGATCAATTACTTCAACAGAGTGGTTTGTACACATTTCCTCTTTATGTTTCATAGTATGGTGGACATCAATTTTGAGCTCTTCATCATATACCTTTAAGGTTAAGGTACCTCCCTCCATGTCTATCAAGCATCTACCTGTTTCTAAGAACGGTCTTCCCAGAATCAGAGGTATCTCTTCATCTTCTGGCATTTCCAAAATTACAAAATCAACAGGAAAAACAAATTTATCCACTTTGACCAGAACATCCTCAACTACCCCATAAGGTCTCTTCACTGAGTGGTCAGCAAACTGAAGTGTCATTCTGGTATCCTGAACATTGCCAATTCCCAGCTTCCTGTAAATAGACAAAGGCATAAGGCTAATGCTAGCACCCAAATCAATCAGCGCCCTTTTAAAAGACCTATCTCCAATGGTACACGGGATGGTCACAGACCCTCTATCTGGCTTCTTTACTGGAATCTTCATACCCTGCAAAATAGCACTACAAGTTTCAGTTAATATAACAGGGTCAGCGTCAGTGTTGCGCTTCTTGGAGATGATGTCTTTCATGAACTTCGCATAGATAGGCATCTGCTCGAGTGCTTCAGAGAATGGAATATTGATTTCTAATTTCTTGAACAATTCCATGAATTTCTGAAAATTTTTCTCATCTTGATTCTTCTTTTTATTTCTTTGTGGGAAAGGAAGCTTAATGATGGGTTTTGGTTCAGGTAGCTTTTCTTGTACCACCGGCATTTTCACACTTTCTTCCTCAGGTGGTGTCTTATTTTCTAAGATTTCCAGGTCCACTTCACACAATGTATCTTCTTCTTCATCCTTCTTCTTAAGATCTTCAACAGATTTTCCGCTTCTTGTTGTTACCGCACTCACATTATTGTGCTCCCTTGGATTTGTCACTGTTGCACTAGGTAATGCGCCTGGTATTTGGGAATTTGTTATCTGTTGTGCTATCTGACCCAATTGAATCTCCAGATTTTTAATTGATGCATTGGTGCTTTTCTGATTATTCCTGGTTTCCTCCTGAAATTGCATATTATGAGTTGCCATCTTCTCTATAGCAATCTCCCAATCCGCTTTCTTCGGTACATGCTGATAAGGTTGCTGTTGGGACGGTGGTTGTTGTTGTGGAGGTCCTTGAATATTACCTTGCTGATCTTTCCAAGAAAAATTAGGATGATTTTTCCACCCCGGATTATAGGTATTTGAGTAGGGATTATTCTGTCTCAGGTAATTTATAGCTTGCACTTGTTCTGCGGTTGCAACACAATGCATGGTAAAATGTGGTCCACTACAAATCTCACAAATCATGGTCTGAACCGGTTGCACTTGAGCAACTGTCTGGGTATCTATATTCATAGCTTTCAATCTTCTTTCAACCTCAGCTGCAATTTGGTCTTCCATTTTCACTACCTGATTTGCTAATTTCAAGTCAATTTTTCCTTCCGGCTGATTCACAGTGCGGTCATATAATTCCAAATGCTCATTTGCTGCAATAGCTTCGATGATCTTTTTGATACCGGTTGCTGTTGAAAAATTAGATGAGCCACCAGCAGCTGTATCAATGAGTTGCTTAGTTTTCATTTTCAGCCCGTTTACAAAATTCTGCATTTGTTCAGTCTCATCCAAATTATGTGTAGGACATGCAACTAAACATCTCTTGAATCTTTTGTATGCATCTCCAAGTGTCTCTCCGTCTTTCTGTTTAAAATTCACAATGTCATACCTCTTACGGATATACACAGAAGCAGGAAAATACTCGTTCAAAAATGTTGTTTCCATTTGTTGCCAAGTAGTAATACTTCCTGCGGGTAGGGAATAGAACCATTCCTCAGCGTCCTCAGATAAGGTGAATGGGAACATGACCAATCTCTTTGCCTCTTCAGAATGCCCATCAATTTTTAATGATGTGGTCATAGTCAGAAACCTCTGCAGATGCTTGTTCGCATCCTCATTGATTTTTCCTGCAAAAGGTTTACTTTCTAACTGGCGGATGGTTGAGGGATGTAACTGGAAGTGAGCAACATTAACAGGTTGGTTAACAATGGTCAACCGCACTGCTGGGTTATTCAGTCTGCCATAGTCACCTAAAAGTCTCTCTGGTGGAGGTGGTTCTGCAGCCATGTGCTCGAAGTGAACAGAAACTGGAGTGAATGGCGTGGCCGGTTCTTCGGTGTCAGAATTGACCTGTTTCTTTTTTCTTTCTTCTCTGAGCTTTTTGCGCAGTGTTCTCTCTGGTTCTGCGTCAAAATGAAAATGAGCTGAGGTCTTTCCTCGCATACACAGATTAGAAGAAGTTAGTTGTTATAATAATAAAAATAAAATTAACAATAAATAAAATTTTGGATGCAGAGCAACAAAATTCTAATTGAAAATAAATTAATAAACTCTATTATCTTTGGCAATCCCCGGCAACGGCGCCAAAACTTGATGTGAAAATAGCAAGTGTACTATTTTTCTCACTGTAGTAATAAAAGGGAAGTTCCCAGTTTGTCGATCTCAAGGATTGCTTGACGATATAGAGTTTATAGATTGTTTCAATTAGACAAAAGTCTTTGGTTTTTGTGTTGTGGTGTAATTATACTACCTATTGCAAATAAATAAAACAAGTAAAGGGTTGAACGAGATACAATTGAGAGAAGATTGCTAGGGTTTGGTGAATGAAACCTCTTGTAACAGCTATAATTTATGACGGCGTAGAGCTATTCCTGTCAGATTAATTCCGGTCCTCAAGGGTATCTATTATTAAGTCCTTAGTAATAGACCTTTGATTTTGTAACCTAATTACTATGTCCATAAACAATTAGGTTCATACTCAAGCATTCACATATCAAGAATTACCGGTCAGATAGAAAATCCCTAGTCCTAGGTTATTTTTACTATCCAAAGTTCTTATCCAGGTCAAAGAATAATTGCTGTCCAGCTTACACTATTCATAAGAATCATCATTCGTTGGTCCGACAAATAACGCATAAAGAACGGCGATAAGAACAAATTAATGTATAAGAAGAAATAGCAATACTGTCATAAACATTAATACTGTCACATTCAGAATCAGGGTCACCCCCTAGCAATAGGGGTTTAGTTACTCATAATAAAAGTAAAAACAAAGAGAAACATTGTTGTCATTACAGAATTTCGTGAGGAATCAATCTTCAATCGTCGGAAAACTCTTGAACATATGAATCCTGTGATCTTCCTTGAGTCTCCAGCTCTCAAAACGCGTATATTTTCTTTCCAAAAATGTCCCCCCTAGGAAAATTGCGGTCTGGCCTTTTAATAGCTATTCAGTTGGAAATTCCCTGAATTTGTGCTCCATACGCGTACTGCGCTGTCCCATACGCGTACTGCCTAGTAGGAAACGCGTATTGGACGTAACACAGCAGATGGTACGCGTATTGGCCAGCATGTTACGCGTATTGCCCAAGTTGATACGCGTATCACCAAGTTGTTACGCGTATCACCAGAAGCTTGTATTTTGGCTGAATTTTCCTTCCCTCTGGTCCTTTGCGTATGGTACGCGTACTATGAAGGTCCATACGCGTATCAAGTAAGGTCATACGCGTATGGACAGCAAGTTCTCCAAAAATTGACTTTTTCTTCCGTTGGTTTGCTCAGGCTCGATTTCTCATCTGACGTTTGATCCCCTGAGCTTCCAAACTAGCTTTTTACCTGCTAACATACCAAAAAGTGTAAAATATCCTCAAGAAACTCATTAGTAACAACACACTTACTATCATGGAATTGAGCTTATTTCTAACGAAAAGTGCTTCAGTTTATACAGTTTACCTGATTTATTTACGGTTAAATAGTGAAATGACTAGCATAAATGGTGACTGATCATTGCTGCCTCAAATTCATGTCAAACCAGCATGTGAATGTTCTCTAAGTCACAAAAATCAGAAATGGACCAAGTTTGCTCATGGTTTGGTTCATGTAACAAGGCATTTCCATGGAAAACCATAAAGCTAGCCAACTTGCATTTTCACTCATGACTACTTCACCAACTTATGACATTGGCTGCTGGCTTTGGGCTAGCCTCTCCCTCACCTTTTGCTGCACCAGCACCCAACTTGTACTTGCCTAGTATCATGCCATGCCCTATCTTACACAAAAGTGGTTTTTGAGCAAAAGTTGATCTACCAATCCATAAAGTACAAGTCACATCTCACAGCCACTTGCATTAGATTATTCATTCATTTTGCTGGCCATATCACTAGGGAAAAAAGGCTGAAACATACTAACTCATCACATATACAAAAATCTCCCAACTTGCAAGTTCCGTCGAAACTCTTGGTACAGCCACAAAACACACAAACTTTGATCACCACTCAACTCACCACACCTCAAAGCCCCCAAACCACCAAAACTCAGGCCTGAAACAAGCTTGGCCTGAGCTCCACCATTCACCATCATCAGAACCAGTTCTCTTCGAATCACACCATCCATCCATCAAACACTCCATTTTCCTTCACCAACAAGTCAAGCATGCCATAAAGAGCCAAAACCACCCCTTACTTTGAGTTGAAACAGCCTGTATGCAAAGTGCATTTTCTGCTACACCAGAAGTGAACCACTCAAAATAGCTTGCCAAAGTTCATTCCAAGCTTGCCATTGACACCAGGGGATCCATTAGAGCTAGCTTGCATCAAGAAAAGGTTCTGGAAGCTCAGAAACAGGGTTTGTCATCTCAGGTAGTCTCAAACTTCAAACTTTTTAAAACTTGTTTTTTTTGTTACAAATCAAAAATACATGCTCAGGGGATCACTGTGGTATGATTAGAATCAAAAATGGTGAACAAATGGGCATTTTATGCATCTCTGAAACTTGGCCCGTGAATGCTCTTGTCTTCGATTCTCCTTGTTCATGTTAGATAAATGCCTTTTGATCTTGGATTAAGGTTTAGTTAGGATGGGGGGTTGTTTCTGGGCAGGAAATTTGTTGAATGGTGGCCTGAAACGTTTTCTAGGGTTTGTGGTACGCCGGAGAAGACGACCGGAACCACTGTTCCGGCCGTCTGAGGTTAACTTGCCCTAATTAGGGTTTAGTCCAGTCATTAGTGTTTTTAAACCTAGGCCATTGGATTGCCCTTCCCGCGCATGGACCAAGGGACCAGATTGCTTCATTAATCCTAATTTCCACTTAGTTAATTTAATTAGGTTTAATTAGGTTAATTAACTGAATTTAGGAAGTTTAAACCTGGACCATCAGATGGCGCGCCAAGTCAACCCCCTCTCCCTCAGATCAAATCCTGGCCATGCGTTCTGTTTACTTTTATTTTCATTTGATTTTTATTTATTTTTATTCCATTTTATTTGTACAATTTATTTAAAATAGAAAAAAAATCATGAAAATTATGAAACTTTTTCTTTAAGGTTTTATTAATTTTTATGACACAAAAACATTTTTATTTTATTTTTTATCATTAAAAAAGTATTTTTAAATATTTAAAAGATTATTTTTAATTGATTAATGAGAATTAATTAATTAAAAATACTTTTAGGTATTTAAAAATTACAAAAAAATTCATGAAATGTTCTAAGACATTTAGAAACATTGTCCAACCTTCAAACCAAATTTCTTTTTTGATCTTGATGTATTTTAAGAATTTTTCATGGAATTAAGTCATATTTTATGCATTATTTTGATCACAAGTTTGAAAATTCATTTCTGCCTATTGGTGAAGGTTGAGACATTGATTCTTCTTGCATTGTTTTCCATTTAGCATGAGCTTTCAAAGATAAAAAGGCCAAGATTTGATCTTACATTTTCTAATTGATTGGCATTTGTTTTGTTACAAACCCTAAAAAACCCTAATAACTTGCAAAATTCATAACTTGAGTTTGGTTGAGAGTTGAGAGCTCCCCTTTGGGCAGTGGTTTGTTATAGGTCTAGGGTTTCTTTGAGTGCCATTTTCCATTTTTCATATTAGGGTTTGCTTCTGTTTTTAGTTTGTGTGTGTGATGCTTGATCCATGAACCCTAATTTGGGCCTTCTCTTGCATCCCTCTTGCATTTCCTTGCATAACATAACTTGTCATTGCATATTGAGCATTCTCATGATTCATTTAACATCTTAAGACATGTATGAGTCATGTTTGATCATTGCATTGCATATTTGCCATGCCATTTGTCTTGTATGCCTCATGACATTTCATGCTTGTTCATGCTCCTTAGCTTGCATCATTTGCATCCATGACTTTGTATGAACATCTCATTGTCTTGTCTCATGTTCATAGCACTCCATAGCATCATCATCATCATCAACATGCTTCTGGTTTTTGCTTATCATATCATTTCATCTCATTTAGCATTGTATTGCATTTGTTTCTAACATTTCAGGTGGTAAGTAACTTGAGAAGTGAATTTGCCTTCACTTCTCATAACTCTTCTTTTCATCTCTCTTGCATACCATGCTGCATTTGTACTTGTGTTTGAGTTTGAGCTTGCTCATTCTTGCTTCTCCCACTTTCTTTCTTCAAGTGACTTGACTTCTTGAATGAAGCAAGTCACTTTGCTTCTCTTGATCTTGTTCATCTGCTTCCTGGTGGTTCATCTGAAGATTGTTCTTGAAAACCTCACAAACATTAGGACCAACCAAGCATGATAATGAATTAGGGTTTTGATTAGTCTCCCCATAGTTTTTACCTTTGTGTCTCTCTTTGAGTCTTCTCTCCTCACCTCATAATCAGGGACTAAACCCTCAAGGCTTTAAGACTTTGTGATTAAGATCATGCCTGCATCCTTCTTTTAGGATGGAGTGTATAACTTTAATCCTAAGTCTTGGACCCTTAAGGTGTTGAACTCTCTTAATTAATCCATCTAATAATCATCAGGACATTACACTTGTAACTTGGGCCTTGCATTAGGGTTCTAATTCTTCCTTAATTGGTTAAGAAAGACTAACCCTAAAGTTAATGGACAAGTCCCCCTCAAGTTGTCTTACAAATCATAAAAAACACTCCATCATCATATCATTAATAAAATCCACCTAATCAAAGGTTTGTTCTGTCATGGGTTTAATCCCTAATCATGGATTAAGCTGAGGATCCTTCCTCAGCTTAAACACCCTCATCTATTATCCTTCTTTTAGGATAGTGTAATGAGCCTGTTAAATCCCTGATTATGGCTTAACCTCATTACTTAACACTAAACAAAAATCACAAAAACATCTAATTAATCACAAGTAGGTTAATGATCTTAACCCTACACCAAAGGTGATTAAGTGTGAGAACTTGACTTCACACTTAAGGTAATTCTCATTACCCCTAATCAGAGGGAAGATGTGATGAGTTTACTAAATCCATTGGTTTAGGCTTAAGTTCATTAACTTATGACAAACTCTCAAAAGCAATAAAAGACTGAAAACTCAAAAACAAATAATAATCGTCTCCTCCGGGATTCTTTTCTCATCACACTCATTCACAAACGAGAACTTGCTTCTTCCGTCTAATGCAAGACAGTTCGCACCTGAGCCAGACAGGTCATACACTTGAGCATAGACAAGTAAGCAGTTCACCAGTCAATCCTTTCAGTCTCTTTGGGTCGAACTACGGTGTTCTGACTTCCTCATTGCACGAGAGGATACGTAGGCATAACTTAACAGTTATCGAACAAAAGTCTCTGTATATTCCCCCTCCTTCCAGCTTCATTCTTTAGCCTCATGATCTTGAGCATTTCATTCTGTTCTTACACTGACACTTCATTTATACACATCACTTATACACTGACACCTGTACATTCTTTTCCAGCTATTTTACACACAGATTGCACTGACACTACCCCTCTAAAACACAAATCTTTTAAGCGTGGATCCCGTCGAGTACGACGGACAATCTGGGTGCTAATACCTTCCCAGGTTGTAACCAACCCCCTTTCTCAGTCTCTCTGGTTCGCAAACCGTCTTATCCATCTCTTTCTAGGCCTATGCAGCATTGCCTTTCCTCCGGGATAAAAATGCCTAGCTGGCGACTCTATTCATTCTCCAGTGAGTTCACGGCTGTGTGTTCCCACTGTTCCCCTCGCCGACCGTTCGCGTCTGTACCTTCATCTGACCCGGTGTCACTTGTCGGGAGCGACAGCTTGGCGACTCTGCTGGGGACCCTTATACTGCAACCAGGGCTTCTGGTTCTTTTTGTGGGTTCTTCCTAGCGCTTGATTGATTTGTGTTTATTGGGGGTGTTATGTGCTTGTTTGTGCTTGTATTTATGTACAGTTACTTTACTGCTTTCTTTACTGCTTTTATATATCATACTGTCATACTGTGCTGGCTGGATCTGGTTTTTCTTTGGTGGGTGGGTATTTCATTGAGAGTTAAGGTCCTATACCTGGGACCTGAGTGACACCTAGGCTAGAGTGAATCATATTCTTTCCCATTCCATTTCGGTCTGGTGCGGGAATATGAAACACGGTTCAGATATGGGTTTCTTCTTGAGAACTCTGTGCTACGGATTTCCTGTAGTGCTAGGGGGATCTGGGAAGCCTGCTAAGTCTGGATGACCTTTTAGTATTGACCTTCAGAAATTGAGGTGAATTAGAGGAGGAATTGTTATGGTTTTTGTAAACACTGTACCTCCGGGTTGGAAGTGTTTACACTTCTCATAACTGATCCAAGTCTGAGGATCCTTGTTCTAGATCACTACCTGTGAGGGGGTTGGGCTGTTTACAGGTTTGCAGGTACCTTGACTTCAGAATACCCTGTTACTTTGACTTTGTTAAGAATGCTCCATGTTGGATAGTTCTTGTGATTCTAAAACCCTGGACATGTGGCTCTTTATTTGAGTCCCCCACCTTGGTTACTGGATTTATAGACCTCCATCCGGAATTCTTGAACACACATGGATCTATACCAAGGCTGTTTATCCAGATCCAGCTCAGTCACAAACCCTTTGCATATCATTTGCATACATCCTCATTGCATCATATTAACATGTGCTTATTTGTTTTTCAGGGTATCCATTTTCATCAGGTTTTGGTTTTGACCCCATCTGCAGCTTTGACCCATCTTCACCAGCATCTGCTTCAGTTTAGCTGTCTGCTTCAGCACCAGCCAGTCAGTGGTTTTCTCTACTTCAGCATTGTCATCAGCACTCTACCCAGTCTTCAGCATCATGGCTCCAAAGAAAAGCAATATCACCTATCATTTCTTCCAACCAGACTTGTCAGACATCAGGAGGGTCCAAACCCTGATCACTCCAGAGCACATACCTCTGTTCAGAGAGCATTATGGGGATATACTTGACTTGGTTATAGACATGGACCCATCTCAGAGGAGCCTGATCCATACCTGCATCCAGTTCTATGACCCCCCATTGAGGTGTTTCACCTTTCAAGACTTTCAGTTGGGACCTCTCTTAGAAGAATATGCATCTTTGGTTGGTTTGCCTATCAAGAGAGAAATTCCTTTTAACCCTGAAATGGTCTTTCCCAGCAATGGAGAGATAGCAAGAGCTTTGCACCTGGAACCTGCTTTGATTGAGCAGCATATGACCTCTAAAGCTGGGATCCCTGGTTTTCACCTGGACTTCCTGATTTCTCAAGCTAGTTTGAAGGCCTCCCTGGGGGATTGGAAAGCTGTTTGTGCATTGTTGGCCTTGAGTGTATATGGAATTGTGTTGTTTGCAGATGAGCCCAGATTCATCAGCAAGAATGCCATCCACCTGTTCATCCTGAAGAACCCAGTGCCAACCTTGTTGGGTGACCTCTATTACTCAGTACATCAGAGGAATGAGAAACAGAGGGGTAAGCTAGTGAGGTGTTGTGCTCCACTATTCCATGCTTGGCTTCTCAAGCATCTACCCAGGACAGATGCATTCCTGAATCCTCATCAGCAAAGCAACTGGGCTAAGAGGCTCACTACTCTCACTGCAGCAGACATCAGATGGTGCACCCAAGGCACCAAGGGCAGAGATATGATCACAAGCTGTGGGCACTTTCCCAATGTACCTTTGGTAGGAGTTAAGGGAAGTATCAACTACAACCCTCTGCTGTTCAGGAGACAATTGGGCTATGCGCTGGTTCATATTCCTAGGGAACAAGACTTGGTGGAAACCCTCTACTGTGAGAACAAGATCAGTTTGACTGTTGTTAGGCAGGCTGCCTGGGCCTGGGATCATGTTCAAACCAAGGGAATCACCATTCTGGGGAAGTGCAATAATGTGGCATCATCCCAATATCATGAATGGTCTTATGCTAGAGCCCAATTCTCTGGTTTACCTTTCACCATAGAGGACTTGCCTGAGTCATCATCAGCACCACCCCCTGCCACTGTTGGTCTGGAAGAGTTTGAAAGTCTGAAGGAAAGAAACGAGAAGTTATCCCAAGCCTTGCAGAAGACCCTCCGGGAGAGGAGTGAAGGTGTGAGGGAGGTTGAAAGATTGGAGAAGCTGAGAGTTGAGCACTTAACTAAAATTAAAAAGTCTGGAGAGTACATCAACAAGTCTAAAGCTGGTGAGCAGATTCTGAAAAATGCTTGTAAAGAAGCCCAGTTCCAAAGAGCAAGGACGGACTTGTACTTGAAAGAGAGTCAGGCCAGGTGGGTCCGGATCACTGAAGCCCGTACTCTAGAAGACAAGAGAGTTCAAGATAAGATGGAGAAGATGGAAAAAGCCCTGGCAGCAGCCCAGGAGGAAATTTCAGAGCTAAGAATCAAAGCTGGAGTGAAGAGATCTAAGGACCAAAGCCAGAACAAGAAGTTGACTACAGCTGTTGCAACAAGAAACCTTCTCATCAGGAATCTTACGGAGCATCCGGCTGATCCTGTGACCGAAGCACTTCTTAAGGAAGTTCGCGAGGATGAGTTTGGCCTTGGAGTTTGATCATTTGCTTGTTGTTATTCCTTTTCCATGTACTTTTGCTTTTTGGTGATGTATTTTTGACCCCTTAGAGGGCTAGTGTTGTAAAAAATGAACAATTTGTATTATTTTACCTTTGTAATATATTTGTGTTTGTTTCCGTCTGGGTTCACTTCAAAAGCAACTTCAACAGCATCATCTTCAAGGGTCTGGACGGGTCAAAACTGAAGACCAAGCCGGATACCTTGATAGCAAATAAGCATACTGCATTGCATACTAACCCCTTTTGTTTGTTTTGTAGGTTTTGTTTTATTGTTTCTAACCTCTGTTGTGACATTCAGGAATTATTGCTCGCCGCAGGCTATTCCCTCTCAACAGGCCACACAGGTACCCTACAAGAAACAACCTTCCGGGCATCCAGATGGACCAGTTGCAGCAAGACCTCAATGAGGCCAGAACCCAGATGGCTAATGAAAGGGTGGAGATGAGAACCCAAATAACTCAGTTCATGGAAGTGATGAATAATTTAGCTCAAAGCCAGGAGAGGCTCAGAGTTCTGGTAGAGGGGAGAACTCAAGATGACCCCCATGTGGGAACTGCTGGCACCAGTAACAATGAAAGGGTGCGACCACATGTCAACCCCCCTGTGTTTGGTCCACACCTACATCCTGAGATTCATATTCCTGCAAACGTTCAAGGAACAGCTACTGCAGCCAGAGTACTGCAAGAGGATCCTCAGGAGGATCAGTTTACAGTCATGGGCGCTGGAGAGGAAACCTATGATAGGAGATTGGATGAGTTGGCTGAGAAGTTGAGGTCTTTGGAATCCCAAAATTCTTTGGGGTTCGATGTCATGGACATGGGTTTAATAGAGGGGGTCAGGATCCCTCATAAGTTCAAGCCTCCTTGTTTCGAAAGATATAATGGGACTTCATGCCCCCGGACTCATTTGCAATCGTTTCTGGGAAGGCTGAAGGCCTATACAATGGATGAGAAGCTCTGGATGTTTTACTTCGAAGACAGTTTGACTGGAGCATCAAGGGAATGGTATTCCCATCTGACAAGAGCAACTGTAAGATGCTGGAAGGACCTGGCAGAGGCCTTCATCAGACAGTATCAGTATAATCTGGATATGGCACCCAATAGGACCCTCCTAATGGGGATGTCACAATCATCAAGAGAGAGCTTCAGAGAATATGCTCAAAGATGGAGACAGCTTGCTGCTGCTGTCCAGCCACCAATGTCTGAGAGAGAAATGGCAGACATGTTTATGAACACTCTCCAGGGAACGTATATTGATAGGTTGGCTGCTTTCTCGTCCACTAGCTTCGCAGATGTTGTTATAGCTGGGGAGAGAATTGAAAGCCTATTAAAGATGGGTAAGATATCTGATAATGGTGCTAGTTCGTCCAGTGGTACAAGAAAGCCTTTTGCAGGCCCTAGAAGAGCTGGCGAGACCAATGCCATTCATACCAACAGGGGTAGGCCCCAATATGTTCAAAGGTCCATAGCAGCAGTCACTATCCCTGCTCCAGCTCATCCACAGCCAGTCTATCAACCTCCTCAGCAAAACTTCCAACAACAACCCCAGTATCAGCAGAATCAGTATCCTCCAAGGAACTTCAACAACACCAACAACAACAATCAACAGAGGCCATTCCAACAAAGGCCATCTCAAGCTAACCGAGTGATCGACCCGATCCCCATGCCGTATGCTGCCTTGCTGCCACAACTTCTGAAGCTCAACCTGGTTGAGCTAAGAACGTTGGCACCTCCGGACCCCAACAGTCTACCAAGAAACTATGACTCCAACGCTAGGTGTGCTTTTCATTCGAACGCACCTGGTCACAGTACAGAAAAATGCAGGGCTCTGCATATGAAGGTACAAGACTTGGTAGACTCCAAGGCTCTGAATTTTGCACCTCCGCCCAATGTCAACAAAAACCCAATGCCAAACCATGGTGGTCCTCGAATTAACGCAATCGAAGAAGACACACCGTCTTATTTCATAACCAGTGTGGATCAGATCAGGACACCATTGGTGGAAATCAAAGCTCAACTCCGTGAAAACAATATATTTCCGGGGTGTGAACTAGGGTGCCCCTACTGCAATATTTCTTGGAATGGGTGTGAAGACTTGAGGAATGGCATTGACAACCTTATTCAGAGTGGCTTACTGCAGATCACTACATCATTCCCGGCAAACCCGACGACTTCATCAGCAATGGTTTCAGATCCTCCTACAAATACAGCAACAATTGTTCCCAACAACTCATCAGCAACATCAGCAAGTACTTCATCTGTTCTACCAAATGATCAGTTTTCAACAGTTTCTCCTGCTACAACTTCAGCTTCAGTCCACTTCGACTCCTCATCAACAACAACAACAGTTCTTCCAACGGTACCTTCTACAACACCAGCAAACAATCACGAAGATGTCTCCACTGTTACCATATTCTACGATCCAGAAAACAATTCCGCTTATCATTCAGAAGGTGCTGCTCCCACTAGAGCACCAGTTACAATCTTTTATGATCCACAGACAATAACAGTCCCCTCAGCAGCAGCAATCAGTCCAGTCACCGTCACGGTACCTGGACCTGTACCATATGAAAGCAATAGGGCCATCCCTTGGCACTATGGCTCTGACTTGTATTGCGAGGGAAAGAGAATCACTCTTGAAACATCAACACCTGCACCACAAATTGATAATGTGGGCGGAGGCGGAGGCTTCACCCGAAGCGGACGTCTCTTTGCTTCACAAGTTCAAAGACCTACTGCCGAAGCAGAAGCTGCTGCCAAGGCAAAAGGAAAGAGCCCGGTGCAGGAAGATCCAGCTGCCAAAGAAGCCCTGAAGACTCCATTCGATCAGGAAGTTGATGAGTTTATGAGGATCATCAAAAAGAGTGATTACAAAATTGTGGATCAACTTCACCAGACGCCATCCAAAATCTCCATCCTCTCTCTGCTTATGTGCTCCGAAGCCCATCGGAATGCGCTACTGAAAGTACTGCACGCAGCTTACGTGCCCGAGGAGATTACTGTCAACCAATTGGAAACCGTCATTGGAAACGTTACTGCTAGCAATGGGCTAGGGTTTACCAATTCTGACCTGACAGGGGATGGTCGTAACCACAACAAAGCCTTGCACATAACCATGGAATGCAAAGGAGCTGTCCTTTCCCATGTGCTGGTGGACACAGGTTCTTCCCTGAATGTCTTACCAAAGAAGGCTCTGGTGAAGCTTGAATATGATGGACTGGCATTGAGACCCAGCAACCTGGTGGTTAGAGCCTTTGATGGCTCAAAGAGATCGATTCTGGGAGAGGTTGAGCTGCCTGTGACAATTGGCCCACAGACCTTTAAAACTATCTTTTATGTGATGGACATTCAGCCCGCCTACAGCTGTTTGTTGGGTAGACCCTGGATTCACGCCGCTGGCGCTATAACGTCTACCCTTCACCAAAAGTTAAAATTTGAGTGGGAGGGTCAAGTTGTCACAATCTGTGGAGAAGAGGACATCTTTGTTAGCCACCTGGCTACCTACAAGTACATTGAAATGGATGGAGAAATCCATGAAACAATGAGCCAGGGGTTTGAAGCGTTGAATGTGAATGAAGCATCTGCTGTATCTGGTACCCCGATGTCGTCATATCAACAAGCCCGGAAGGTTGTTAAAGAAGGAACTGCCCAAGGCTGGGGCAAGGTCTTAGCTGTGGAGGAGAAGAAGGACAAATTTGGGTTGGGTTACAAACCAACTCAACATCAAGCAAAGGCTGCTGGAGAGCCTGGATTTGTCAGTGGGGGAATGCTAACCCCCGATGCTATCAACTGTCTGGAAGACGAGCTGGAAGAGGAACGCAACCTGGAGAATTGGATTCGTCCAAAGGTCCCGGGGAGCAGTGTCTCGAACTGGTCTTCCCAGGGAATTATAAGTGTTACTCGAGCAGAGTAATTATTATTTCCTGTATTTTTATATAGCATGCATCAAAGTCTTGCATCTTGCCCAAGATGACAAGACTCATTTTGTAACCAGGGCCATCTGTACTTTTGTGCAAACAAGATTAAATTAATGAAATATCAGACAATCTTTTGCAAACGAGTCTTTTTCTTTTCTGCTCACTGTTTTTCCATTTTTCTTTTTGTACAAAAATAAATGGCGGTGTTTTCAAAATGATAACTTCATTTCACTTTTTTCTAAAGCAAGATTAAAATCAATCACTAAAATGAACCGACTTAACCCTTGCAGAGAGTGCCTTCCAGACAGCACCGACAACAGCACAGCTATGACATCGTATGACTTTGACAATCCGATCAATCAAGCTGACGAAGGGGTTGAAGAAGAATACGAGCTTCCTGAAGAGCTAGCCAGGTTGTTAAGACAAGAGGAAAAGGTTATTACCCCTCATCAGGAGGAGATTGAAGTGATTAATCTTGGTACGGAGGAAGACGTGAAAGAAGTCAAAATCGGGGCCTGCCTGCAAGACTCAGTGAAGAGACAGCTGATAGATCTGCTTCAAGAGTATGTTGATGTGTTTGCTTGGTCCTACCAAGATATGCCAGGGTTGGATACCGATATTGTTGTGCATAAGCTGCCTTTGAGGGAAGAATGCCCACCAGTCAAACAGAAGTTGCGCCGAACTCGCCCAGACATGGCTATGAAAATCAAGGAAGAGGTACAAAAGCAATGGGACGCCGGGTTCCTTGCTGTAACTAGCTATCCGCCGTGGGTTGCTAATATAGTACCTGTGCCTAAGAAAGACGGCAAAGTAAGAATGTGTGTTGATTACCGGGATCTGAACAGAGCCAGCCCGAAAGATGACTTCCCATTACCTCACATTGATGTATTGGTGGATAACACGGCTCAGTTCTCGGTATTCTCCTTCATGGATGGATTTTCGGGCTACAATCAGATCAAGATGTCACCTGAAGACATGGAGAAGACAACATTCATCACACCTTGGGGCACGTTCTGTTATAAAGTGATGCCATTCGGACTGAAGAATGCTGGTGCAACGTATCAACGGGCTATGGTGACATTATTCCACGATATGATCCACAAGGAAATAGAATGTTACGTGGATGATATGATTGCCAAGTCCCTTACAGAGGAAGATCACCTGGTGAATCTGCTCAAGTTATTCAAGCGTCTAAGGAAATACCAACTAAAGTTGAACCCCAACAAATGCACATTCGGGGTGCGATCCGGTAAGCTGCTGGGCTTTATTGTAAGTGAGAAAGGGATTGAAGTTGACCCTGATAAAGTCAAAGCTATTCAAGAAATGCCTGCACCGAAAACTGAGAAAGAAGTTCGAGGGTTCTTAGGTCGATTGAACTACATTTCACGGTTCATATCTCACCTTACAGCAACTTGTGAACCCTTGTTCAAACTGTTAAGGAAGGAACAAACGGTCAGGTGGAACGAAGACTGCCAAAGGGCTTTTGACAAGATCAAGGAATATCTGCAAGAACCTCCAATCCTCATGCCTCCAGTTGAAGGAAGACCTCTGATTATGTACTTGACAGTATTAGAAGGGTCAATGGGGTGTGTGCTGGGCCAGCATGACGAGTCTGGTCGAAAAGAGTATGCAATATACTACCTAAGCAAAAAGTTTACCGACTGTGAACAGCGTTATTCACTGCTCGAGAAAACTTGCTGTGCTTTAGCGTGGGCTGCTCGCCGACTAAGGCAGTATATGTTGACCCACACTACCTTGTTAATCTCAAAAATGGACCCAGTCAAGTACATATTTGAGAAGCCGGCTCTTACCGGACGGGTTGCAAGATGGCAGATGATTCTCACAGAATACGACATACAGTACACATCTCAGAAAGCCATCAAGGGCAGTGTACTATCTGAATATCTTGCTGAGCAACCCATTGATGACTACCAGCCTATGAGGTTTGACTTCCCTGATGAAGACATCATGTTCATTAAAGCAAAAGATCATGAAGAGCCTATTCACACTGAAGGGCCTGACCCAGAAGAAGAATGGACTATGATGTTTGATGGGGCTGTTAACATGAATGGTCGTGGTGTTGGTGCAGTACTCATTACACCCAAAGGAGTTCACATGCCTTTCTCGGCAAAACTCACTTTCAACTGCACTAACAACGAAGCTGAATACGAAGCTTGCATTATGGGTCTTGAGGAAGCCATTGACCTCAGGATCAAGACATTGACCGTATTCGGAGATTCAGCTTTGGTAGTCAATCAGACTAACGGAAAATGGTACACCCACCAAGATCATCTGATACCTTACAGGGATTATACAAGAAGGTTATTGACTTTCTTCACAACAGTCAAGCTTGAGTATATCCCTCGGGACGAGAATCAGTTTGCGGATGCTCTTGCTACCATTTCATCCATGATCAAAGTTCAAGCTGCTAACTTTGTACCTCAGATTTCAGTATCGAGACTTGATAGACCAGCATATGTATTTGCAGCAGATATTGCTAAAGATGATAAGCCTTGGTTCCATGACATCAAGTGCTTCTTGGAGGATCAAACGTACCCACCTGGGGCATCTTCCAATGATAAGAAGACTTTAAGAAGGCTTGCGGGGAGTTTCTTTCTGAACACTGATGGATCTTTATACAAAAGGAACTTTGATATGGTACTCCTCAGATGTGTTGACAGGACGGAAGCAGATCTACTGATGCATGAAGTGCATGAAGGCTCTTTTGGTACCCATGCTGGAGGGCATGCCATGGCTAAAAAGTTGTTAAGATCAGGCTATTACTGGATCACAATGGACGCAGACTGTTGTGCCTATGCCAGGAAATGTCACAAATGCCAGATCTATGCAGATAAAGTGCATGTACCTCCAAATCCCCTGAACATCATGTCTTCACCATGGCCCTTTGCCATGTGGGGCATTGACATGATTGGCAAAATTGAGCCAACTGCTTCGAACGGCCACAGATTCATCCTGGTCGCCATCGATTATTTTACAAAGTGGGTTGAAGCAGCCTCGTATGCAAATGTCACAAGGCAAGTGGTAGCCAGATTTCTGAAAAGAGATATCATCTGTAGATATGGAGTGCCCGAGCGAATCATTACTGACAATGGTTCTAATCTCAACAACAAAATGATGACAGAGCTGTGCCGGGACTTCAAGATCCAACATCACAATTCTTCTCCTTACAGGCCAAAGATGAACGGCGCTGTCGAGGCGGCAAATAAGAATATCAAGAAGATTGTGCAGAAGATGGTAATCACATACAAGGACTGGCATGAAATGCTACCATTTGCCTTGCATGGGTACCGCACATCAATCAGAACATCCACTGGGGCAACACCGTATCAGCTTGTGTATGGTATGGAAGCAGTCCTACCTGTTGAAGTTGAACTACCCTCCTTACGGGTATTAATGGATGTTAAACTGAGTGAAGCAGAATGGGTTCGGGCCCGATACGAACAACTGAGTCTGATCGAAGAGAAGAGATTGGCTGCAATCTGTCATGGGCAGTTATATCAGAAGAGAATGAAGAGAGCCTTCGATCAGAAAGTCAGGCATCGAGAATACCAAGTGGGAGATCTTGTGCTAAAAAGAATCCTCCCTCCTCATACAGACCACAGGGGCAAGTGGACTCCCAATTACGAAGGACCATTCGTCGTAAAGAAAGTTTTCTCTGGTGGAGCACTGATGCTCAGCACCATGGATGGTGAAGATTTCCCGTCCCCTGTGAATTCAGATGCAGTTAAAAAATACTTCGCATAAAATGACCCGCTGGACATAAAAACAGAATGTAAGTCCAGGCAAAAATAGGGCATCCCGGCGAGTCAAAAACAGAATAAAAGACTCGGGCAAAAATAAGGGAAAGTAAATAAAAAAATTGTACACCCGCTGAGTTGAAAAGCCGCATTGGACAGCTCAGGCAAAAATGGGTATCCCGATGGATTGAAAACCCGAAAGGGCGATCCATGCAAAATAAGGGAATAAGCGAACAACTGCATTCTGAATTCGTCTGTATCACCTACAACTTGGTAAGCTCCAAGGGATCAAGCTGCAATCAGAATCAACTCTCTCCAGAAAGCAAGACGAGAAGAACGTCATTGTCATACGAGTCATAGCAGAAGAGGAAGCTCCTTGAAAGCATCGCCAGCACCGCCAGCACTTTATTTCTCAATTTGTAACAATCTCCTCATTTCAGGAGATATGTTTCTCTGACTGTATCTTGCCAATTCAGGGCACACGAATTAATATAATCAGATTTTCAGTCATGTCTCGTTTTTTACATTTATGTTTTGCAAAGAGTTGTCTGATGTCTCTAAAAACACAATTGCATAAGTACAGATGCCTCTCTCTAAAAATAAAACACATGCTTGCAGGGAATATACTTACTCTCGAAAGTACTTATTTCCTATGACGGAATCTCAGTAAAAGATACCTCGGGACCACTTGTGCGTTTCTTTATCTTTGCAGGATTGCAGGTATCCAGAACACAACTTGGGGCATACAAGTTACGTCTCAGCAACTGGCAAATCATTATCAACTCACCTGGCACTGGGAGGTGCCCACTTCCCCAGCAAAGTTGCCAAATCAACATACAGCATCTGAAATGTTCTATCCCCAGCTGAGTTGCTCTCCCCAGCTGAGTTGCCTCTCACAACTCCCCAGCCGAGTAGCCATTATTCCTCAACAGAATACAGAAATCAGGGAATCATCTCCCCACAGAGCTTCAGGCCTCTATTCAGAAGAGCAGCGCACGAAGAAGTTACAACAGAGAGAGAGAAAGCTTCTACAAACCCCAGCTGGGTCCCGTATTATGAGAATATGTCAATCGATGACATATATCCCCAAGCAGATACAACTACAAATCTATCAATGATCTCATCCCCAGCTGGGATGTTCACCTCAGCAGATCGACCAGAGATCTTTGCAGCAACGGGATCCGAATCCCGGATCGGTGCCTCTTTGCATAATCATAGCATTCGCATCATATTCACCCCCAGAGCGTAGCATTCCGTCTAATACGGAGCATTACGGCAAAAAAATCAAATGCATAGCATAATCATAAGTCATGTTGTGATTTGAACACTTGTAAATATTGACAATCTGTCGGCATACAGAATACATCCCCATCAGAGTCCCAGCAAAAGCAGTTGCCCCATATCACAAACACCAGTGCATACCCGTCCGTATCATCATTCCCCAGCAGGTTGCCTGAATACACTTTACAAACCAAGATCACCAGTATTGCAGATACATCCTGACACTCGTCCGTGTCGTGTCACCAGCAGAAAACCAAAGATATCCTCTTTGCACTCACACTTTCTTGACACCCGTCCGTGTCATATCCCCAGCGTGGTCGCCTATACTTGTATATACACCTTCCTGACACCCGTCCGTGTCATATCCCCAGCAGATAAACACTCACCTATACATTATATACTCACTACTCATTGGTACACCTACTCAGATACTCGTCCGTATCTTACATACACCATGTATATCCCCGCAGATTCGACAGTAGTCCTTGTTCTTTGTTAACCAGTTGGTACTCGTCCGTACCATCATCTCAGAACATTGCGTTTAATGTTTGTTTCTACATGATACTCGTCCGTATCATAGTCTTAAGGATGCCCGTCCGCATCTTTAATCCATACACCGTGTCAAACACTTATGTCTTCGTGAATATAGATGCTCGTCCGTGTCTATTATTCCCAGAAGGATACTTTCAGATGCAACACTCGTCCGTGTTCCTTGTTAACCAGTTGATACTCGTCCGTATCATCAGCTCTGAGCACGTGTCAGTTTGTTTCTACATGATACTCGTCCGTATCATAGTCTTAAGGATGCTCGTCCGCACCTTTTAATCTATACACAATACCAAACACTTATACCTTTTGTTTCTTGGATGTAAACGTTCGTCCGTGTTTACTCTCCCCAGTAGATCGCAGTCAAATTTTCTTTTTATCTAACACTCGTCCTGTGTTATGATACCTCTGAGAGCAGCCGTCCCCTGCTAAGTGGTCGTCCTCCACTTCTTGATGGTCGTCCTCCATCATGCTCATCCGATGGCCGTCCCCATCGTTGATCAGAGCAGCCGTCCCCTGCTAGGTGGTCGTCCTCCACCTTTTGATGATCGTCCTTCATCACTTTATCCAATGGCCGTCCCCATTGTTGATTTTAGTTGTCTAACACTCATCCTGTGTTATGATAAACTTTGAGAGCAGCCGTCCCCTGCTGAGTGGTCGTCCTCCACTTCTTGATGGTCGTCCTCCATCATGCTCGTCCGATGGCCGTCCCCATCGTTGACCTTTTCTATCCGATGGCCGTCCCCATCGTTGATATTTTCGGCAGCCGTACCCTGCCAGGTGGTCGTCCTCCACCTTTGATGGCCGTCCCCATCATATTTCTTTTATCCCCAACAGAGCAGCCGTCCCCTGCTAGGTGATCGTCCTTCACCTTTGATGGCCGTACCCCATCATCTGTTATTTCATTCATTCTTTAACCCGATGGCCGTCCCCGTCGTGGTCCCTTTTCCTTTTTAGCCCGATGGCCGTCCCCATCGTTGGTTACTTGACCTTTATGAACTTGATGGCCGTCCCCGTCATGTTTCATTAATCCCCAGAGAACTTCGCAGCTTTATCTTGATGGCCGTCCCCATCATGATATTTTATTTTCCCCAGCTAGTCGGCCGTCCCCGTCTTAGCTTTACCTTTTATCCCCAGCATGTCGGCCGTCCCCGTCATTGCTTTATACACTTTACCAGCATGTCGGCCGTCCCCGTCATTGCTTTATACACTTTACCAGCATGTCGGCCGTCCCCGTCATCGCTTTGCTTCACATACCACCTTACCCAGCAGTCGTCCTCTGCTCGACGGTCGTCCTCCGTCGCCCACACTTTACAATATACTTTATTTGCTTTTACAATCTATATCCCTTTTCTTCTTCATTTCTGTGAGTGCAAATTTTGGACTGTCTTTGGTATTCAACCACAAGTTATCTTGTTTGCCTGTTAAGCCGCCGCTTACAACCTGCACAGCTAACTCATGCTTGAATAGGGGCAGCTGTAAACACCCCAAATTTGCCCTCACCCATTCACACCATGGCTTATGATCATCTCATATGCATAAACACAATCACATCATCTCATATCTCATTTGGTTTCACTGGATAGTTTCTAAGGCATCTGCACCTAGGGTTTGTGATCTGAGCAACCTCAAGGCATCTTGAGCCATTCCAAAGGCCACCATTCAATTCAAAGGGGTCCATGTGTGCCCAATCATCATAATACATCCTCACAAAGTCAAAATTGCAGAGGGATCACAAGAACTAGGGTTTGAGTGGATGCAGAGCCAGGATGAACTGCACAGTTGACTGAAAATTAGGGTTTTGGTTTCAGAGGCCATAACTCCAAATTTTTTGGTCATTCTTGTTTCCATTGGTCTCTATATGGTATAGGGAGTATGCATATCAATTTTCATGAAGAAATTCCATGGGGAAGTCATCTGATCAAGAGTTGACTTTTCAGACAAGTCAGTGCAAAATCAGGGCATCTGAGGCCCCCAATGACCCAACCAATGGTTGACCTTCATTATTTTGAGTGTATATGATCTTTATTTGATCATGGAAGAAGTTTGAAGTTCATGGAAATCAAGAATTTAGGGTTTTTGCAAAAGTTGACTTTTTGGGTTTTGTTGACTTTTCAAGAATGCTTCCTTTTAGGTCAATTTTCAAGCTTTGATTTATGATCCAAAAAGACTTCAAATGGAAAAACTTTGGTCATGAAAGTTGTAGATCTTATCTTTCCCTTTTCAAAAAGTACAAGAACATGATCTAACTCTTCATGGATCAAAAGTTATGGCCATGCAAAGTTGCCAAAAATCATTGTTTTTCAAGTTATGCACCAAGTGGAAATTTTGCTAAGTCTTGAATCAATGCATGATTGCTGCCTCAAATTCATGTCAAACCAGCATGTGAATGTTCTCTAAGTCACAAAAATCAGAAATGGACCAAGTTTGCTCATGGTTTGGTTCATGTAACAAGGCATTTCCATGGAAAACCATAAAGCTAGCCAACTTGCATTTTCACTCATGACTACTTCACCAACTTATGACATTGGCTGCTGGCTTTGGGCTAGCCTCTCCCTCACCTTTTGCTGCACCAGCACCCAACTTGTACTTGCCTAGTATCATGCCATGCCCTATCTTACACAAAAGTGGTTTTTGAGCAAAAGTTGATCTACCAATCCATAAAGTACAAGTCACATCTCACAGCCACTTGCATTAGATTATTCATTCATTTTGCTGGCCATATCACTAGGGAAAAAAGGCTGAAACATACTAACTCATCACATATACAAAAATCTCCCAACTTGCAAGTTCCGTCGAAACTCTTGGTACAGCCACAAAACACACAAACTTTGATCACCACTCAACTCACCACACCTCAAAGCCCCCAAACCACCAAAACTCAGGCCTGAAACAAGCTTGGCCTGAGCTCCACCATTCACCATCATCAGAACCAGTTCTCTTCGAATCACACCATCCATCCATCAAACACTCCATTTTCCTTCACCAACAAGTCAAGCATGCCATAAAGAGCCAAAACCACCCCTTACTTTGAGTTGAAACAGCCTGTATGCAAAGTGCATTTTCTGCTACACCAGAAGTGAACCACTCAAAATAGCTTGCCAAAGTTCATTCCAAGCTTGCCATTGACACCAGGGGATCCATTAGAGCTAGCTTGCATCAAGAAAAGGTTCTGGAAGCTCAGAAACAGGGTTTGTCATCTCAGGTAGTCTCAAACTTCAAACTTTTTAAAACTTGTTTTTTTTGTTACAAATCAAAAATACATGCTCAGGGGATCACTGTGGTATGATTAGAATCAAAAATGGTGAACAAATGGGCATTTTATGCATCTCTGAAACTTGGCCCGTGAATGCTCTTGTCTTCGATTCTCCTTGTTCATGTTAGATAAATGCCTTTTGATCTTGGATTAAGGTTTAGTTAGGATGGGGGGTTGTTTCTGGGCAGGAAATTTGTTGAATGGTGGCCTGAAACGTTTTCTAGGGTTTGTGGTACGCCGGAGAAGACGACCGGAACCACTGTTCCGGCCGTCTGAGGTTAACTTGCCCTAATTAGGGTTTAGTCCAGTCATTAGTGTTTTTAAACCTAGGCCATTGGATTGCCCTTCCCGCGCATGGACCAAGGGACCAGATTGCTTCATTAATCCTAATTTCCACTTAGTTAATTTAATTAGGTTTAATTAGGTTAATTAACTGAATTTAGGAAGTTTAAACCTGGACCATCAGATGGCGCGCCAAGTCAACCCCCTCTCCCTCAGATCAAATCCTGGCCATGCGTTCTGTTTACTTTTATTTTCATTTGATTTTTATTTATTTTTATTCCATTTTATTTGTACAATTTATTTAAAATAGAAAAAAAATCATGAAAATTATGAAACTTTTTCTTTAAGGTTTTATTAATTTTTATGACACAAAAACATTTTTATTTTATTTTTTATCATTAAAAAAGTATTTTTAAATATTTAAAAGATTATTTTTAATTGATTAATGAGAATTAATTAATTAAAAATACTTTTAGGTATTTAAAAATTACAAAAAAATTCATGAAATGTTCTAAGACATTTAGAAACATTGTCCAACCTTCAAACCAAATTTCTTTTTTGATCTTGATGTATTTTAAGAATTTTTCATGGAATTAAGTCATATTTTATGCATTATTTTGATCACAAGTTTGAAAATTCATTTCTGCCTATTGGTGAAGGTTGAGACATTGATTCTTCTTGCATTGTTTTCCATTTAGCATGAGCTTTCAAAGATAAAAAGGCCAAGATTTGATCTTACATTTTCTAATTGATTGGCATTTGTTTTGTTACAAACCCTAAAAAACCCTAATAACTTGCAAAATTCATAACTTGAGTTTGGTTGAGAGTTGAGAGCTCCCCTTTGGGCAGTGGTTTGTTATAGGTCTAGGGTTTCTTTGAGTGCCATTTTCCATTTTTCATATTAGGGTTTGCTTCTGTTTTTAGTTTGTGTGTGTGATGCTTGATCCATGAACCCTAATTTGGGCCTTCTCTTGCATCCCTCTTGCATTTCCTTGCATAACATAACTTGTCATTGCATATTGAGCATTCTCATGATTCATTTAACATCTTAAGACATGTATGAGTCATGTTTGATCATTGCATTGCATATTTGCCATGCCATTTGTCTTGTATGCCTCATGACATTTCATGCTTGTTCATGCTCCTTAGCTTGCATCATTTGCATCCATGACTTTGTATGAACATCTCATTGTCTTGTCTCATGTTCATAGCACTCCATAGCATCATCATCATCATCAACATGCTTCTGGTTTTTGCTTATCATATCATTTCATCTCATTTAGCATTGTATTGCATTTGTTTCTAACATTTCAGGTGGTAAGTAACTTGAGAAGTGAATTTGCCTTCACTTCTCATAACTCTTCTTTTCATCTCTCTTGCATACCATGCTGCATTTGTACTTGTGTTTGAGTTTGAGCTTGCTCATTCTTGCTTCTCCCACTTTCTTTCTTCAAGTGACTTGACTTCTTGAATGAAGCAAGTCACTTTGCTTCTCTTGATCTTGTTCATCTGCTTCCTGGTGGTTCATCTGAAGATTGTTCTTGAAAACCTCACAAACATTAGGACCAACCAAGCATGATAATGAATTAGGGTTTTGATTAGTCTCCCCATAGTTTTTACCTTTGTGTCTCTCTTTGAGTCTTCTCTCCTCACCTCATAATCAGGGACTAAACCCTCAAGGCTTTAAGACTTTGTGATTAAGATCATGCCTGCATCCTTCTTTTAGGATGGAGTGTATAACTTTAATCCTAAGTCTTGGACCCTTAAGGTGTTGAACTCTCTTAATTAATCCATCTAATAATCATCAGGACATTACACTTGTAACTTGGGCCTTGCATTAGGGTTCTAATTCTTCCTTAATTGGTTAAGAAAGACTAACCCTAAAGTTAATGGACAAGTCCCCCTCAAGTTGTCTTACAAATCATAAAAAACACTCCATCATCATATCATTAATAAAATCCACCTAATCAAAGGTTTGTTCTGTCATGGGTTTAATCCCTAATCATGGATTAAGCTGAGGATCCTTCCTCAGCTTAAACACCCTCATCTATTATCCTTCTTTTAGGATAGTGTAATGAGCCTGTTAAATCCCTGATTATGGCTTAACCTCATTACTTAACACTAAACAAAAATCACAAAAACATCTAATTAATCACAAGTAGGTTAATGATCTTAACCCTACACCAAAGGTGATTAAGTGTGAGAACTTGACTTCACACTTAAGGTAATTCTCATTACCCCTAATCAGAGGGAAGATGTGATGAGTTTACTAAATCCATTGGTTTAGGCTTAAGTTCATTAACTTATGACAAACTCTCAAAAGCAATAAAAGACTGAAAACTCAAAAACAAATAATAATCGTCTCCTCCGGGATTCTTTTCTCATCACACTCATTCACAAACGAGAACTTGCTTCTTCCGTCTAATGCAAGACAGTTCGCACCTGAGCCAGACAGGTCATACACTTGAGCATAGACAAGTAAGCAGTTCACCAGTCAATCCTTTCAGTCTCTTTGGGTCGAACTACGGTGTTCTGACTTCCTCATTGCACGAGAGGATACGTAGGCATAACTTAACAGTTATCGAACAAAAGTCTCTGTATATTCCCCCTCCTTCCAGCTTCATTCTTTAGCCTCATGATCTTGAGCATTTCATTCTGTTCTTACACTGACACTTCATTTATACACATCACTTATACACTGACACCTGTACATTCTTTTCCAGCTATTTTACACACAGATTGCACTGACACTACCCCTCTAAAACACAAATCTTTTAAGCGTGGATCCCGTCGAGTACGACGGACAATCTGGGTGCTAATACCTTCCCAGGTTGTAACCAACCCCCTTTCTCAGTCTCTCTGGTTCGCAAACCGTCTTATCCATCTCTTTCTAGGCCTATGCAGCATTGCCTTTCCTCCGGGATAAAAATGCCTAGCTGGCGACTCTATTCATTCTCCAGTGAGTTCACGGCTGTGTGTTCCCACTGTTCCCCTCGCCGACCGTTCGCGTCTGTACCTTCATCTGACCCGGTGTCACTTGTCGGGAGCGACAACCAGCAAACATTAATGAAGATGTCTCAATAGTCACGATCTATTATGACCCAACAAATGTTCATCCCAACAACAATTTCCAACAACAAACTGCAACACCTCCTGTCAGATCTCCAATCACAATCTATTACGACCCGCATACCATCACAGTTCCTTCCGCTGCAGCAATTAGTCTGGTCACCATTATGGTGCCTGGACCTGTTCTTTATGAAAGCAGTAACGCCATACCTTGGCACTACGGCTCTGATCTCTACTGCGACGGAAAGAAGATCACTCTAGATTCAGCAACCTCTTCACCACAAGTTGACAATGTTGGGGGAGGTGGAGGCTTCACCAGAAGAGGACGGCTTTTTGCCTCACAAACACCAAGACCCAATGCCGAAGCAGAAGCTATTGCTAAAGAAAAAGGGAAGAGTGTGGTACTCGAAGAGTAAACTATTAAAGAAACTCAGAAGACGTCTTTTGAACAAGAGGTGGACGAGTTCATGAGAATAATCAAAAAACGTGATTGTAAAATGGTGGACCAGCTTCATCAGACGCCCTCCAAAATCTCTATATTGTCTTTGTTGATGTGCTCCGAAGCCCATAGGAATGCACTTTTAAAGGTCTTACACGCAACCTACGTGCCGGAAGAGATTACGGTTAATCAGCTGGAAACGGTGGTTGCAAATGTTAACACCAGTCATGGACTGGGCTTCAAAGATGCTGATTTAACAACGGAGGGACGCAATCATAACAAGGCTTTACATATCACCTTAGAATGCAAAGGTGTTGTTCTTTCTCATGTGCTGGTAGACACTGGGTCTTCGCTCAATGTCCTCCCAAAGAAAGCCTTGGTGAAGCTGGAGTATGATGGTTTGGCATTACGTCCGAGTAACTTAGTGGTGAGAGCATTTGATGGCTCTAAGAGATCAGTGCTTGGAGAGATTGATTTACCTGTGATGATTGGCCCACAGATCTTTAAAACTACTTTCTTCGTGATGGACATACAACCGGCCTACAGCTGTTTGTTGGGTAGACCCTGGATTCACGCCGCTGGCGCTGTTACATCTACCCTTCACCAGAAATTAAAATTTGAATGGGAGGGTCAGATCATCACAATTTGCGGGGAGGAAGACATTTTCGTTAGCCAGCTGGCTACTTACAAGTATATAGAGATGGATGGGGAGATCCATGAGACTATGAGTCAGGGATTTTAGGCCTTTAACATCAATGAAGCAACCGTTGTGTCTGGAACTTCCATCACTTCATATCAACAAGCCCGGAAGGTTATTGAGGAGGGTACTGCTCGAGGCTGGGGCAAGCTGCTGCCAGTAGAAAAGAAAGAAGACAGATTCAGGTTGGGTTACAGACCAACTCGACAAGATCAACCGGAGGCTGCAACGAAGCCCAAATTTGTCAGCGGGGGAATGCTTACCCCGGATACTGTGAACAGTCTGGAAGACGAGGAAGAAGACGAACACAACCTGGAAAACTGGATACGTCCAAGGATCCCGGGGAACCAAGTTTCTAACTGGTCTTCCCAGGAAATTATAAGAGTTACTCCTGCAGAGTAATTATTATTTCCTGTCTTTTAAGCATGCATCAAGTCCTGCATCTTGCCCAAGGTGCCAGGACTCATTTTGTAATCGGGCCATCTTGTATTTTGTGCAAACGATCAATTAATGAATATCAGGACATCTTTTGCAAACAAGTATTTTTTTTCCCGCTCACTGTGTTTCATTTTTCATTTTTTTTACAAAACAATAAAATGGCAATGTTTTCAAAATAATAAATTTTCACTTTTTTAAACAAGATAAAACTGATCACTAAAATGAACAAATATAAACCCTTGCAGATAGTGCCCTCCAGACTGCACCGACAACGACACTGCTATGACTTTGTATGACTTCGACAATCCGATTAATCAAGTCGATGAAGGGGTTGAGGAAGATTATAAGCTACCTGAAGAGCTATCCAGACTGCTAAGGCAATAGGAGAAGGTTATCACTCCTCATCAGGAGGAAGTTGAGACGGTTAATCTTGGTACTGAAGAAGACTTGAAAGAAGTGAAGATCGGGGCCCGTCTGCAAGATTCAGTGAAGGAACAACTTATTAACATGCTTCGAGAGTACGTTGATGTCTTTGCTTGGTCCTACCAAGACATGCCAGGTCTGGATACCGACATTGTTATGCACAAGCTGCCACTAAAAGAAGACTGTCCTCCAGTAAAACAGAAGCTACGCCATACTCGTCCGGATATGGCCATAAAGATAAAAGAAGAGGTGCAAAAACAGTGGGACACCGGTTTCCTTGTTGTAACTAGTTACCCGCTGTGGGTTGCTAACATTGTACCTGTGCCTAAGAAGGATGGAAAAGTACGGATGTGTGTGGATTACCGGGATCTGAACAGAGCTAGCCCGAAGGATGACTTCCCATTACCTCACATTGATGTACTGGTTGACAACACAACTCAGTTCTCGGTGTTCTCCTTCATGGACGGATTTTCAGGATATAATCAGATCAAGATGTCACCTGAATACATGGAGAAGACGACTTTCATCACATCCTGGGGCACATTTTGTTATAAGGTAATGCCATTTGGACTGAAGAATGCTGGTGCCACTTATCAATGGGCTATGGTAACATTATTCCACGACATGATCCACAAAGAAATTGAATGTTATGTGGATGACATGATTGCCAAGTCCCTCACAGAATAAGACCATCTGGTAAATCTGTTGATGTTGTTTAAGCGTCTGAGAAAGTATCAGCTGAAGCTAAACCCCAACAAATGCACATTCGGGGTACGTTCCGGTAAACTGTTGGGGTTCATTGTAAGTGAAAAAGGGATTGAAGTTGACCCTGACAAAGTCAAAGCCATTCAAGAGATGCCTGCATCAAAGACTGAAAAGGAAGTTCGGGGGTTCTTAGGTAGATTGAACTACATATCACGGTTCATATCTCACCTTACTGCAACCTGTGAGCCCCTATTCAAGTTGTTAAGGAAAGAACAAGCGGTCAGATGGAATGAAGACTTCCAGAAGGCTTTTGACAAAATCAAGGAGTACTTATAAGAAACTCCAATCCTTATGCCTCCAGTTGAAGGAAGACCTCTAATAATGTACTTGACAGTATTAGAAGGATCAATGGGGTGTGTGTTGGGCCAACATGACGAGTCTGGTCGAAAAGAGTATGCAATATACTTCCTAAGCAAAAAGTTTACCGACTGTGAACAACGTTATTCACTGCTCGAGAAAACTTGTTGTGCTTTAGCGTGAGCTGCTCGCCGACTAAGACAATATATGTTGACTCACACTACCTTGTTAATCTCAAAGATGGATCCAGTTAAGTACATATTTGAGAAGCCAGCATTTACCGGAAGGGTTGCAAGATGGCAAATGATCCTAACAGAGTATGACATTCAGTACACATCTCAAAAGGCCATCAAGGGCAGTGTACTGTCTGAATATCTAGCTGAGCAACCCATTGATGATTACCAGCCAATGAGATTTGACTTCCCCGGTGAAGACATCATGTTCCTAAAAGCAAGAGACCAGGAAGAGCCTGTTCACACTAAAGGGCCTGACCCAGAAGAAGAATGGACAATGATGTTTGATGGGGCTGTCAATATGAATGGTCGTGGAGTTGGTGCAGTGCTTATTACACCTAAAGGAGTTCACATGCCTTTCTCGGCAAAACTCACCTTTAACTGCACTAACAACGAAGCTGAATATGAAGCTTGTATCATGGGTCTTGAGGAAGCCATTGACCTCAGGATCAAGACTTTAACTGTATTCGGAGATTCAGCTTTGGTAATCAATCAGACCAACGGCAAATGGTACACCCACCAAGAGCATTTGATTCCATACCGAGACTACACGAGGAGATTACTGACTTTCTTCACTAAAGTCAAACTTGAGTATATCCCTCGAGATGAAAATCAGTTTGCAGATGCTCTGGCTACCATTTCCTCCATGAACAAAGTTCAAGCCGCCAACTTTGTGCCTCAGATTTCAGTGTCTAGACTTGAAAGACCAGCATACGTATTCCCTGTGGACATTGCTAAAGATGACAAGCCTTGGTTCCATGACATCAAATGCTTCTTAGAGGATCAAACATACCCACCTGAGGCATCATCCAATGATAAGAAGACATTGAGAAGGCTAGCTGGTAGTTTCTTCTTGAATACTAATGGGTCCTTGTACAAGAGAAACTTTGACATGGTACTTCTCAGATGTGTTGATAAGACAGAAGCAAACTTGTTGATGCACGAGGTGCATGAAGGATCTTTCGGTACCCATGCTGGGGGACACGCAATGGCTAAAAAATTGTTAAGATCAAGTTACTACTGGATCACAATGGATGCAGACTGTTGTGCTTATGCCGGAAAATGCCACAAATGCCAGATTTATGCGGACCAAGTGCATGTGCCTCCGAATCCTTTGAATGTGATGTCTTCACCTTGGCCCTTTGCCATGTGGGGCATTGATATGATTGGAAAGATTGAGCCGACTGCTTCAAATGGCCACAGATTAATCCTGGTAGCCATTGATTACTTCACCAAATGGGTTGAAGCAGCTTCGTATGCGAATGTCACCAGACAAGTGGTAGCCAGGTTCCTGAAGAGAGACATCATTTGTCGGTATGGAGTACTCGAGCGAATCATTACTGACAATGGTTCCAATCTGAACAATAAAATGATTACAGAACTGTGTCGGGACTTCAAGATCCAACATCGCAACTCTTCTCCTTACAGGCCAAAGATGAATGGCGTTGTTGAGGCAGCTAACAAAAATATCAAGAAGATTGTGCAAAAGATGGTGGTTACTTACAAAGACTGGCATGAAATGCTACCATTTGCCTTGCATGGGTACCGTACCTCAATCAGAACATCCACTGGGGAAACCGTATCAGCTTGTGTATGGTATGGAGGCAGTCCTACCTGTTGAAGTTGAATTACCCTCTTTACGGGTATTGATGGATGTCAAGTTGAATGAAGCAGAATGGGTCCGTTCTCGGTACAATCAACTGAATCTGATCGAAGAGAAGAGATTAGCTGCAATCTGTCATAGGCAGCTATATCAGAAAAGAATGAAGAAAGCCTTCGATCAGAAAGTCAGGCTTCGAGAATACCAAGTAGGAAATCTTGTGCTGAAAAGACTCCTCCTTCCTCATACAGACCACAGGGGCAAGTGGACTCCGAATTACGATGGTCCGTTCATAGTAAAGAAAGTTCTCTCTGGTGGAGCACTGATGCTCACTACTATGGATGGTGAATATTTCCTGTCCCCTGTGAATTCAGATACAGTTAAAAAATACTTCGCATAAAATGATCCGCTGGACATAAAAACAGAATGTAAGTCCAGGAAAAAATAGGGCATCCTGGCGAGTCAAAAACAAAATAAAAGACTCGGGAAAAAATAAGGGAAAAATTGAAAAAATGTACACCCGCTGAGTTGAAAAGCCGCATTGGACAGCTCAGGCAAAAATGGGTATCTCGGTGGATTGAAAACCCGAAAAGATGATCCACGCAAAATTAGGGAATAAGCGAACAACTGCATTCTGAATTCGTCTGTATCTCAACAACACGGAAAACTTAGAAAGGTTAGAGCATCGGTCAGAATCAACTTTCTTCAGAAAGCAAGATGAGAAGAACATCAAGGTCATACGGGTCATAGCAAAGGGAAGCTCACTGAAGTGTCATCAACATTGCCAGCACCTTCATTTTTCTCAATTTGTAACAATTTCCTCATTTCAGGGGATTTATTTCTTTGACTGTACTTGCCAATTCAGGGCACACAAATTAATAAAATCAGAGTTTTCAGTCACACTGCGTCTTGTGCATTTTTGTTTCGTTTGCAAAATGTCCAAAATTCATGATATGATACTTGCATAAAAAGGATGTGCCTTTCTAATAAATGCTTGCAGGAAATGTATTTATTTCCAGGAATATCTAAACTCCTATGACAGAATCCGGTGAGGGATACCTCGGGATACTTGTATATCTCTTTGTTTTGACAGGATTGCAGTATCTGGAATACATTTCCTCAGCAAAGTTGCCAAATCATTTTTTCCTCAGCACATCCTCCAAACAGCACCAGAATGGCTTTCTCCCCATCAGAGTTGCCAGGTATCACTTCTCCAACACATTTTCTCCAGAGCAGCATCAGGAAATTTTCATTTCCCCAGCTGAGTTGTCAAGTCTCCTCATCCTCAGCAGGATCCTCACAAAAACCTCTGGGAGGATCGTTCAGTGATCTTTTCTCCCCCAGAGTGCCAAATCTCACATCTCCAGCAAAGACAGGGAACCATCTCCCCACAGAGCTTCAGCCTCTTCCCAGATGAGCAATGTCTGAATTTCCCACACAACAAAGTGATGAAGGCTTCCTCATCCCCAGATGGGTTATCTCACTATCAGATAGATCTATCAGTGATCTAATTCCCCAAGCAGAGTCATACATCTTATCAAGATCTACCAATGATCACATCCCCAGCTGGGATACCCTTCCAAGCAGATCAGCCAGAGATCTTTACGGCAGCGGGATCCGAACCCCGGATCGGTATCTTTTGCATAATCATAGCATTCGCATCATAAATCACCACAAAAGCATAGCATTCCGTCTAAATACGGAGCATTACGGCAAAAATTAAACATATTGCATGATCACAAGTCAGGTTCGAACCCGTCACCTGTAAATACCAACGGTACCTCATCATATATACAAAATACACCTCCCCAGCAGAAAGCCAAAGCATCCCTTTGCACTCTCAAATATAAATACTTCTTGACACTCGTCTGTGTCATTTCCCCAACAGAAAGCCAAAGCGTCCCCTTTGCAATCAACAAACACATGATCATATGTACTTTCGACACTCGTCCGTGTCATATCATCCCCTGCAAATATAAACCAAACCAGCGCTTGTACATTCTCTTGACACCCGTCCGTGTCACCTATCCCCAGCACAGTTGCCCAAAACACTTGTTCATAATACTTCTTTTGACATCCAGCCGTGTCATCTTATCCCTACAGGTTGCCAGAATACCTTTTACGCCCCCCTATACAAATGGTTGCTCATAACTTATACACTTTCTCTTTTGACACTCGTCCGTGTCACTTTTCCCAGCAAGTTGAACACTCGTCCGTGTCTTGCTCATACTTCCCAATACTCATTTTTAATTATACAGATACTCATCCGTATCTTGTATACACTTATTTCCCCTCATATTCGACACTCGTCCGTGTTCTTTGTTAACCAGTTGATACTCGTCTGTATCATCATATCTGAACATGCGTCAGCGTTTGTTTCTATCGATACTCATTCGTATCACAGTCTTAAGGATGCTCGTCCACATCTTTAATCTAAACACAGCGTCAAAACACTTATACCTTTTATTTCGGAAAGCGTAAGCACTCGTCTGTGTTTACCATTCCCCAGCAAAACAACTTTTCTATCCGACATTCGTCCTATGTCGTGATATCTTTCGGCAGCCGTACCCTGCCAGGTGATCGTCCTTCACCTCTTTGGATGACCATCCCTCATCCCTTTCCCCAGTGGAGTCTCCATTATTGGAACCCTTTTCTATCCGACATTCGTCCTATGTCGTGATATCTTTCGGCAGTCGTCCCCTGCCAGGTGATCGTCCTTCACCTTGGATGACCGTCCCTCATCCTTATCCCAACAGAGCAGCCGTACCCTGCTAGGTGATCGTCCTTCACCTCTTGATGATCGTCCTTCATCAGTTTATCCGATGGCCGTCCCCATCGTTGATCCTGTTATCTGACATTCGTCCTATGTCATGATAAACCCCGAGAGCAGCCGTACCCTGCTAGGTGATCGTCCTTCACCTCTTGATGATCGTTCTTCATCATGCTTATCCTATGGCCATCCCCATCGTCGACCTTTTTCTATCTGACATTCGTCCTATGTCACGATAAAGAGCAGTCGTCCCCTACTAGGTGATCATCCTTCACCTTTTGATGACCGTCCCTCATCAATATTTCATTTTTCCTTTGAACTGATGGTCGTCCCCATCAGTGTTTACCTTACTTTACAAACCTAATGGTCGTCCCCATCATTGACTTTACCTTCAATCTTGTTTCTTTGCTTGATGGCCGTCCCCATCATGATCTCTTCATTTCCCCAACATGTCGGTCGTCTCCGTCATTGCTTTATCCCCAGCAGTCGTCCTCTGCTCGATGGTCGTCCTCCATCGCTTTCACTTGATAATCATACTATACCCTTCTTTTACAATCTATATCCCTTTTCTTCTTCTCCCCAGTGAGTGCACATTTTGGACTGTCTTTGGTATTCAACCACAAGTTATCTTGTTTGTCTGTTAAGCCAGGCGCTTACACGCTGCACAGCTAACTCATGTTTGAATAGGGGCAGCTGTAAACACCCCAAATTTTCCCTCACTAAGTTCACACCATGGCTTGTGATCTTTCATATTTACCTAAGTTTAATCATACCATTTCATGTTGCATTTTTGCTTCACTGCATAAGTTCAAGTTCATCTGCATCTAGGGTTTTTGATCTGAGAAATCCAAGGATTCATCTGAGCCACTTCAAAGGTCTTCAATCATCTCAAGAGGGTCCATGTATGTCCAATCATCATATTATATCCTCCAAAGATCAAGAAAGTCAAAGAATCACAAGAACTTGCAAAGCATGGAAGCAGAGCCAGGGTTTAACTACACAAATGACCTGAAATTAGGGTTTTGGTTTCAGAGGCCATAACTCCAATTTTTTTGGTCATTCTTGTTTCTAATGGTCTCAATATGTTATAAGGATCATGTGTACCAAGTTTGATGAAGAAATTCATTGTGGAAGTCATCTGATCATTGGGTAACTTCTTGAGCAAGTCAGAGCAAAATCAGGGCATCTGAGGCCCCCAACATGGAACCAAAGTGGATTTTTCATCAAATTTAGGTTATATTATCTTTATTTGATCATTGAAGTGTTTATAAGATCAAAAAATTGAAGAAAAGTGAGCTAAACCAAAAGTTGCCAAAAATGGAAATGACTTGTAATGTAAACTTTCCATTTTGGGAAAGTTTTTCAACCTCCTATTTCTCAACCAAAAATGCTTCAAATGAAAAATTGTTGGTCATGAAAGTTGTAGATTGGATCATTCCCTTTTTAAAAAGTACAATAACAAGATCTAATTCATTTTGGAACTCAAGATATGACTTGTCAAAGTTGGTAAAAATCCCATAATTTTCAAGAATGCACCAAAAGGGATTCTTTTTAAAACCACTTTGTCAAGGCTTTTTGTGACTTCAAACATACTTCAATGTATCATAACATCATAGTGCATTGCCTCTAGATCAGAATTGCCCAAAGAATTGCAAGATTACATGCCTTGAACATCAAGAAATCTCAAAGGGGCCAAAACTTCACATATTTGCAAAAAGTCCCATAACTTTACTCCCACATGCTGAATTGCCTCAAGATTGATTTTGTGGATATCCTTGAAGTCAGCTGCGCATGGACATGCCCAAAGGCCAGCTGCATTCTTGCCCATACCTCAAGTACAAGAAATGTTGACTTTATGCAAATTCACCCATACCAATCACAACAGTCCACCACCCACTCTCTGCCCAATCCAGAGACTACAAGCATGCCTCAAGAGTCATTTTTCATAACACACACAAGCTGAAACCTCCAAGAACTAATCATTTCCAAAAACACTCCCTCTTACATTTTCCTTCGAAACTCACAGCTCACTTACTCAAACTCAAAACAAATTCCACCATTAATTTCTAAATCACTCACTGATCACAAACCAACCATTGAAACAGCCAAAAACACCCCATACACCAGACACGATTTCTGACCAGTTTGATTGCTACCACTCAAACCAGCCATCCTCAAAGCTCTCCAAGCATTGCAACTGCCTCAGGAGGTTCAAAGGAGTCTTTTTGCACCAAGGAAGTGGCCAAAAAGCTCAAGGGTGAAAAGCTTCATCTCAGGTAGCCATCTGAATTCATTTTTCCAAAACTCTCTTTTCATGTCACAATATGATAAAGCATGCTTCACTGATCACACTGAACTTTGAATTTTCGAAAATGGTTGAGAAATGAGTTTGTATGATTGTTCTGAAATTTCTGTCATTTTTGTTCTTCCTTTAGAATCTTGAGTTTGAGTGAGAATAAATTTGTTTTGAGTGTGGATTTGGATTCAGGGAGGTGAGAGGAGTTAATCTGGAGCTTTAGAGCTCCAGAAATAACCTAGGGAAGAAGTTAGAAGTTTTCAGGTGAGGGGGTCACCGGAGAAGACGACCGAAGCTCTTCTCTGTTGACCTGAAAGTCATTAGTGTGATAATTAGGGTTAGGGCTTCTGTTTAAATTTGGACCCTTGGATGTTCATCTCCCGCGCGTGTTGGATGGTGGAGATCTTGTCATTAGTTTTAATTAGGGATTAAATAATTAATTAATTAGGTTTAGTGAAATTTGAATTCTGGCCATTAGATCTGGCACGCAGTCAACCTAGAATTCCCCAGATTCAACCTCATCCCTTGGATTGGCTTACTTTTCATTTAATTCAGTTTTAATTCTTTTTTTATTCATTTATTTTGTTCATTTTATTTAAAATAGTTAAAAAATTCCAAAAATATTTGTATTCTGCATTTTTATTTCAAATAATTTTCTGAACCCAAAAATATTTTTATTTTTATTTTTTGCATTAAAAAATAATTTTTAAAACATTTAAATGTTTATTTTAATTAATTAAAATATCATTTAGGTTTCTAAAATATCCCAAAAAAATCATTTTGCATCTTTAAACATTTAGAGACATTGTCATACCATCCACACAAATTTCTTTTTGGTTTTGAACCATCTTTGATAATTTTCTTGAATTTAGGGTTCATAAAATTCACATTTTAGAACCCTAACTTCAAGAATTATTTTCTTCCTAACCAAGAATGGTATGACAATGGTTCTTTTTGCATTGATCTTCATTTGACATGTAGTTTCTAGCATAATTTTATCATAAATTTCTTCTGCATTTTTGAATTGATTTGCATTTTTTCCCTTTAGGTACCTTAAACCCTAGAAAACTTAGAAAAATCACAACTTCTTTAGGGTTAAGAGTTAGATCTCCTCCTTTGAGGTATGATATCATATGGGGTTAGGGTTCTTTTGATTGCATTTTCAATTTTTTATCTGGTCATTTGCTTCTGTTTTTGACTTTTGCATCTCATGTTGTATGAAAACCCTAATTTTTCATCTTCATTTGCATACATCTTTGCATATGCTTGCATTCATGAACTTTCCATGACATTTTATGCATTCACATGACATATAAGACATCTTAGGACACATTAGACTTATGCTTGACCATTTCCTCATCCATTTTCCATGTTATGCATTCATTACATTTCATGAGCATGCATGAACTTTCATGCTTCTTTCATGCTTTATTTGCATTCTCATCCCTTGTATGAACATTTACAACTCTTGACATACATTTGCATCATCTCTTAGCATCATTTACATCATAAATATGCTTCTGGTTTTGGTTTGCATCCTTTGCATTCATTTCATTTTCATTTCATTTCTTTCTCTTGTGCTAACTTTTCAGGTGGTAAGAACTTTGAGAAGTGAATTTGCCTTCACTTCTCACAATCTTTTCTCATATCTCTTATGCATTCATTGCTGCATTTTACTTTTGCTTTAGAGTAAGCTTGCTCATTCATGTTCCTCCTTCACTTTCTTTCTCCAAGTAACTTATCTTCTTAAGTGAAGTAAGTTAGCTTGTTTCTTCTGCTTCTCCTCCTTTCATTTGCTTCTTCCTTGGTGGCTTATCTGAAGATCTCTTTTGAGCCTCACAAACCATAGGAACATCCAAGCATGATAATAATTAGGGTTGTGATTAGTCCCCCCCTAGATTTTACCTTTGTTTCATCTTTTGTGTCTCTCTTCTCACCTCATAATCAGAGACTAAACCTTTAAGGTTTTAAGGCTTTGTGATTAAGATTATGCCTGCATCCTTCTCTTAGGATGGAGTGTATAACTTTAGTCCTAAGTGTTAAACCCTTGATGTGTTTAAATCTCTTAATCAATCCATCTAATAATCACTAAGATAATAAGCTTGTAACTTGGGCCTTGCATTAGGGTTCTAATTCTTCCTTAATTGGTTAAGAAGGACTAACCCTAGTGTTAATGGACAAGTCCTCCTCGAGTTGTCTTACAAATCATAAAATTCACTTCTTAATCTTACCCTTAATTAAAATCCACTTTAATAAAGGCTTGTTTTGTCATGAGTTTAATCCATAATCATGGATTAAGTTGAGGAGCCTTCCTCAACTTAAATGTTCTCATCTATTATCCTTCTATTAGGATGGTGTAATGAGTCCATTAAATCCTTGATTATGGCTTAAACTCATTACTTAACACTAAACAAAAACTCTAAAAACATCTAAATAAATGCAAGTAGGTCAATGATCTTAATCCTACACCATGGTGATTAAGTTTGAGGTGCTTACTTCATACTTAAGGTATTCTCATTACCCCTAATAAGAGGGAAGATGTGATGAGTTTACTAACCCTTGGTTTGGGCTTAAGCTCATTTTCTTATGACAAACTCCAAAAGCAATAAAAGATTGAAAATACCAAAAACAAACAATAATCGTCTCCTCCGGGATTCTCTTCTCATCATCTTCACTCACAAACGAGAATTCGCTTCTTCCGTCTAATGCAAGACAGTTTGCACCTGAGTCAGACAGGTCATACACTTGAGCATAGACAAGTAAGCAGTTCACAAGTCAATTTGTCTTTCAGTCTCTTTGAGTCGAACTACGGTGTTCTGACTTCCTCATTGCACGAGAGGATACGTAGGCATAACTTAACTGTTATCGAACAAAAGTCTCTGTATATTCCCCCTCTTCCAGCATTATTCCTTAAGCCTCATTCCTGAGCAATTCACTTCACACTTCTTTTGCACTGACACTTGCATTCTTTTCCAGCTTTTGCACACAGATAGCACTGACACTACCCCCTTTAAGCACAATCTTTCAAGCGTGGATCTCGTCGAGTACGACGGACAATCTGGGTGCTAATACCTTCCCAGGTTGTAACCAACCCCCTTTCTCAGTTTCTCTGGTTCGCAATCTTCTTATCCGTCATTTCTTAGGTTTATGCATCATTACCTTTCCTTCGGGATAAAAATGCCTAGCTGGCGACTACTTTCAGTTCATCTTCATGTTCTCTCTTTCGCCGATCGTCCGCGTCTGTACCCCTTCTGGCCCCGGGTGTCATTTGGTGGGAGCGACAATACTAACATAGCAAGATGCCATGAAGCTAAAGTGGAACCACTCTAAATCCTAGGTGCACTCAAGCCGGGTATTTGGCTTATCTCACGGTAACAGAGCCCATCCCACAGAAAAAATGAAAACCAGCACAACCAGACAGTCCAGTATAATATGATGCAAGAAAAAATAAATACTGAAAGTACTAAATAAATGCTATAAAGTAAAGATGTAAAATAAAATTGTAAATGAAAACAGTAAATAGACACAACAACACACACATATAAACACCGAAAGCAATAAAACCAAACAGGCGCTAGGATTAACTCTACGAGGGAAAATAGAGATTCTGGATTTGGTCCCCAGCAGAGTCGCCAGCTGTCACTCCCGGGATTTTCATCCTAGTACAAACGTGAAAGTGGCGCGGAAAAGTTAGAGTCGCCAGCCACGCATTTTTATCCCGAATGAATGGGAAAGGTAATGCTGCACAAACCTGAGGAATAAGGAAATGACAAGGTCCTGCGAACCAAAGATCTGAGTTTGGGAGTCGGTTACGACTTGGGAAGGTATTAGCACCCCAGACCATCCGCAGTACTCGACGGGATCCACGCTTGCTTGTTTTGTTTCAAATGGTGAGAAATAAGATACAGCAAAAGAAAGACTGAAACTGGAATGGAAGTGAAATGAGAAAGGGAACTGGAAAAGAAAAGGAATGGGAAAATGTATGGAAAATAAAGAATGTGCTCGAATGGGCCCTACCCCATTTCCTACGTACCTCATCGGGAAATTGAGGATTAGAGTCGACGTAGTTTGCCTAACCAGGCGGGAACTTTGTTTGTGTTTTTTATGGCTGGAACTGCGTATGTCTATGCTCAAGTGTTGCAGGCTTGTTTGGTACGAGTGCGTTTATCGTCTTGCATGCGAGACAAGTCGTCGCAAGTTCGCGTTGAGAATGAATGGGGTGAGAAAAGAAGTTCCCGCAGGAAAGTCACTTATTGTGTTTTTTTTGTCTTTTATGAGAAATGTTTTGAATTTGTTTGTGAACATTCTCATACTAAGACCTATCCATCGTGGTAAATATTTATACCTCGCTGCGAAATAGGACGCGTATAAGTACTCCGCAAAAAAGTCTCATGGCATATGAGAACATTCAACCTTTATTAGGTATTTTTATTATTTTCTTTATGAGGTGAGAAAGAAAGAGTCAAGTTGAACAAAGGGAAAAACTAAGGGAACTAAGACGCAACCCTAATTTGATTATTAAAATGGTGGTCCTAATGGTGAGTGAGGCTTTTCTAATCCTAAAGAGCAAAAGGAAAAGAGAGAAGAAAAATGATGCAAATTACTTCCTAAGGAAGATAAGTTGGTCCTAACAAAGGGGAAAATCATACCAATCATAAATATGGAAGGAAAAAGTGAATTAAATGCATAAATAAAATGCATAAAAAATTAAAAAAGGATAACGTGTAAGAAAACATACCTTTCCCTCCCTACAAAACAAAGATTAGTGTGCATTTTTATTTAAAAGTAATAAGGAAAACACACAACCATTAAATCCTACTAATTTTAGGACTCAATCTAAACTCTATCTAAATTCTAAAAGAACTAAAAAAAATGCTAACTAAAATACAACACCTATTACAGCCCCTAAAGTAACAATAGCTACCAAAACAATGCATAACACAAGGTAAATTTCTACAACCCACAATCAGCATGTAAAGATAGGTGTAAAAAGTCACATACAACATGCAAACATAACAAACAATGTGTATTTTACAGCACCTATATTAACGAACAACTATGAAAACATGGGGAAGATTTGATCATTTTTATTTATGTGCACAAAGTGAATGATAAACAACACATTAATGTGAATCAAAATGGATCTACCTACATCACACAATGAATTCAAACTTGTGAAACAAGTGATTAAAGTGTAGCAAAACACATCAATAATCAATCATAACACATATGCATATTTAACATAAAGCATGGAAAAGTGAATGGAATCATGTCGAAACGACTCGAAACAAATGAATCTGCTACTGGAAATAGGCCCAAAAATTCCCTAAAATCAATACCTAAACATACATGAACATTAGAGGCACAAGGAAGCAAGAACAAGCAAGAAAATAAACTAAAAAACCAAAATCTAACAGCGTTAACCAGTTAACCAAATTAGTTAACCCGTTAACAGACCCCAGACAACACTAAAATGGCCAAAAACGCATGTTTTAACCGGTTAACCAAATGTGTTAACCGGTTAACACTGAACAAAAAGTGAAAAATTGTTTTGAAATAAGTGCTTTTGGCTACAATCTTACTTCTAAACAACCCTAAAACCCATCTAATCATGCTAACACGAATTTCTACTCAATTAGGGCTTATTAACATATGCTAGAACCTATAACAAGCTACAACCTAACTTCTACTCCATTAAAAACCACAAATCACAAGCAACACAAAACGAAAACGTAATCGATCACAAGCAATACGAAAAGCACTTAATGAATGCCAAAATGGCGAGATGGAGAGAATAACTTAAAGCAAGCATGGTTTTAGATTACCAACCTATGAAGCGGAGAAGTGCTTCGGTAAATGTTGCAAGAATCGGAGCTTGATCGAAGAGAAAACCAAGAAAACCACGAATCCGCAAAATAAATGCGTTTTTGATGCTTGAGCCTTCTTGCACTTTCGATAAGTCGAAATATTCACAAAAATCAGTAGCTTCTTCTTCTACAATCCACAATTCAATGAAGGTTGGAGGCTAAGCTTTAAGATCTTCAAGTTTCAATGTGAAACTTGAAGAGCTTCTTCAAAAAAGCTTTGGCGAAAAGGGAAATGGAGGAAAAGTGAGAGAGAAATTGTGAGAGAGTGAAAGAATTGGGAACCTTTTGCATTGAAGTGATTAATGATTATATAGGGGCTAGGCTTGGAGCTAGGTTTGGGAATGAAGTTAGGTTTAGGAATGGAGTTAGGTTTGTAGTTAGTTAGGGTTAGGGTTGGAGAAGGAATATTCCTCCTTGGAATATTCCTTGGAATACTCTAGAAGGTGGTAGAACATGGTAGAAGCATCCAAAGGAAATGGAGTGGAATTGAAATGGAAAAACAAGAGGGAAAGAATGAAAGGAAATGTGGAAGGAAAGTGGAAGGAAAAGTGGAGGGAAAGGTGAAATCAACCATTTTTCAAATGATCTTTATTCCCTTGATTTTTTATGATTCCTCCATCATTTATTGATCAAATATGAACCATAGGATCATTGTAACCCCAATTTCATGAGTTTGATCTTAAAAGTCAGGAGTCGACCTTTTTTACCTAGCTCGGTTGCCTTTTCCCCGGTTCCTCGATTTTCAGTCATCTGGCCAATTGAACCTCTTCCAAAATGATTTTCTGGATGAAATTTGAACCCTAGGCACTTGACATTATAAATAAGACAATGTAATCCTCTTTGAATCATAACTTCATGCAGAAGCCCAATAGAAATGAAACCCTAATTTGGCCTTTTTCATCAGGAGATGTTGCACTGCTTGCCTCCTTTGATCAAATCAAATCTTTCCATGGCTTATGGCTTCAAATGAAGACTTGTGGGATGTTGTGAACCCTTTACACAAGGTTGAGAAGCTTTGTGGCCCTTTTATTGCCTTTGTATAGCCTTCAGTTGCTCCAATCATTGATCACATACCTATGCCTTAGCCATGATGAATATGATGCAATGTTTTTTTGGTTATTTTATGAATCTATGTATGCAAAATGCTATGCAAAATGTAGAGGAAATGAGAGGGAAAATTTTGAGGTATTACACTTGCCAATAGCAAAACTCCATGGGAAATTACAATTTGAAAATGGCAATGGGAAAAGGTCTACATTGAGTCCAACGATCACTATAATCCCTAATAACTAAGACCGCCCAATACCTTGCTTCTGACAAGAGCAACTGGATTAGTCCTCAAGTAATGATCTTTAGTAATGATCTTCAGTAATGTTAAACACCATCTGATACAGTCAAATGCCTTTGTCCCTAACTTTTGCCTAGACCGCCCTTTCGGGTTTTTAATCCACCTGGACGCTCTTTTTTGCCTAAGTCGCTCTTTCAGGTTTTCAACTTAGCGAGCTCTCATTATTTACTTTAGTCCCTAACTTTTGCCTGGATCTCCTTCATAGGTTTTGATCCTCCGGGATACCCATTTTTGCCTAGGGCTCCATTTTCCACGCATGTCTTTGTGGACTGGCAAGATTTTCTTGAGTACAAGATCTCCTTCTTTGAATTCTCGGAGACGGACCTTCTTGTCAAATGCTCTCTTTATGCGCTTCTGGTAGAACTGACCATGGCACATGGCGGTCATTATCTCTTCATCAATGAGGTTCAATTGGTTGTATCTATTTTGGACCCACTCAGCTTCTTCCAGTTCGGTTTCCATCAAGATCCTCAAAGATGGTATCTCTACTTCGATAGGGAGAACTGCATCCATCCCATACACCAAAGAGAAAGGGGTTTCCCCTGTTGAAGTGCAAACTGATGTTCTGTATCCGTGTAAGGCATATTGTAACATTTCGTGCCAGTCTTTGTAAGTTTTCGCCATTTGCTGCAGAATCTTCTTGATGTTCTTATTCGTAGCTTCAACGGCTCCATTCATCTTTGGACGGTAAGGGGAAGAGTTATGATGTTCAATCTTGAATGTCTCACACAACTCTTTCATCGTCTTGTTGGTCAAATTGGTCCAATTATCTGTGATGATTAGGCTTGGTATCCCAAAACGGTAGATAATTTGGTTCTTGGTGAAACGCGCAACCACTTGCTTTGTCACATTGGCATAGGAAGCTGCTTCTACCCACTTGGTAAAGTAATCGATTGCAACCAAGATAAACCGGTGAACATTGGAAGCTTTAGGCTCAATTTCCCCTATCATGTCAGTGCCCCACATTGAGAAAGGCCAGGGTGATAATAGAACATTCAAAAGGGTCGGAGGTACATGCACCTTGTCGGCATAAATCTGGCATTTATGACACTTCCTGGCATATTTGAAACAATCTGATTACATGGTCAACCAGAAGTAACCGGCTCTCAAAATCTTCTTGAACATGGCATGTCCAGTGGCATGTGTTCCAAATGATCGTTCATGGATTTCTCTAATCAATAAGTCTGCTTTGCGTTTGTCCACACAATCTGAGCAGAACCAAATCATGATTTCTCTTGTAAAGCACATTGTTGCTGGGGAAAAACTTGGACGCCAATCTCCTCAGAGTCTTCTTGTCTAGAGTTGTTGCATCCGTTGGGTACTCCTGATTTTGCAAGTAGTTCTTGATGTCATAGAATCACGGTTTCTCATCAGTTTCTTCTTCAACCAGTAGACAGTAGGCTGGTGTAATTCTTCACTCGATTGTAACGAGTGGAGCTTCATTAAGAAATCTGACTTGAAACATAGAGGCAAACATAGCCAAGGCGTCTGCTATTTAATTCTCTGCCATTGGAACGTGATGGAAAGTGACTTTATCAAAGTATTTGATAAATTCCACAATGTAGGCACGGTACGGGATCAATATCTCATCACGGGTCTCTTATTCACCTCTGACTTGGTAGAATACCAAAGTTGAGTCTCCATATACTTCTAGGATCTTGATTCTGGTATCGATTGCAGCTTCGATACCCAAACACATGCTTCATACTCTGCAATGTTGTTCGTACATTAAAAACATAATCTGGCTGTGAAAGGAGTATAACAACCATCAGGATTCATCAAAACAGCTCCCACACAATGCCCCGTGTAATTAGAGGAACCATCAAACATCATCTTCCATCGAGAACCTGGCTTGGGACCTTCGTCTGGACCTAGATCCTTAAAACAACCTAGCAGTTCAAAATAGCTCCATCTATCAACATCTATTTTCAATTCTGCAATCTCTCCCCCTTCGTATACACTCAGCTCGTCGTCCACAAATGCACCACTGTGGTGAATTGTAAGACTCAGGTACTCACTCATCTCTACTGACAAAAATCCCTAATCGAAGTCAAATAACCCAAAATCAGTAACTTTTACGAAAAACCCTAAAACATACAAACCCTAAATCATTAAAGTAACTGCAATCGAATAACATATCAAATTGTAAAATCGAATACCTGGTGGATTATGCTTCAGAAATGGATTATGCTTCAATGCTTCAAGCTTCAATGGCTGCGCTAGGGTTCCTCCTTTCTAATTTTCACCAACATTCGTACAACTAGTAATGAGACTCCTTAGTATACACTTTATGCAAACACATCCTACATGGCAGATGAGTCACCCAAGCTAAGCTCCACATGTGTATGCTAACTTGACTTTGACTAACGGTTGCTGACGGAAGGACAAACGTGGTACAATTTAACAAATTAAAGGATCTTTTTGTCACTTTTTAGAGATAAGGGACCATATTGGACCCAGTGATGGAGTTAAGGGACCAATTTGAGTATTTAGCCTATATATATAACTTTTAGTGAACAATCTAATTTTACCATATAAAATTAAGGCTATATGGATATAGGTGTGAATTGTCAAGAAACAAATTACCAAATGAAGTATCAATAAGGAAAATTAAGGATCTAGACAAGTTATAATATCAAAAAGAAGTATGAATACTTGTCTATATCACGCTAAATAGTTCCTTAAAATAATTTAAAAAGTTATTCATGAAATGAAAATAAAAAGATTTTTTATCTAATTTCCCACAAAAAAAACAATTTTACTTTGTCATATTGTATAGTCACTATTATTATGGATGATAATGATTAGAAAATAATAATGAGATACACATATTAATTAGATGATAAAACTAAAAAAAAATTATATTTAAATATTACTCATTTAAAAACAATACTAATTTCTTATTAAAATTTGACACAAATATTAAAATGGAGCAAGTATTGTATAAATGTTTTTAACGGTGGAATAAATTTTATAGTAAATAATATAGTTACAAACAATTATTTTAACAATTACTTCTCACCGCCAGTGATTTTATTCCACTTTAATACTATATTAATTAGATGAAAATGGTTCATCACTCAGCCCTTACAACGGTTAGAAAGGTTGATGGGAATTGGCGACCGAGAAGTGGAAGATGGAAATGCTCTTATCTCAATTAAATAAAGCCCATTTAAGGTGAAAGATAAACATTTTTTTTCATATTAAATATTTATAGTAGTTATAGTCAAAATATTATCTCCTATTGAAAAATATTAAAAACAATTACACCCAATGTATAAAAAATAAGACAAACATGTTCCATGATAATTTTTAATATATATATATATATATATATATATATATATATATATATATATATATATATATATATATATATATATATATATATATATATATATTAAAGTGGAAAAAATATAAACAATTACTACTCAAATTGAATAGTAAATAGTTATCACTAATAAATATACAAATAGTGCCATGAAGACGGACTATTCAATCTTAATGGATCGGTCTTGGTGTCAATGATGGTAGCACCGCATGCCATCACTTTAAGAAACAGTTAGAAAATGAACGAGAAGGAGAAAGGTAAAGTGAAAAGTGTATCAACTACTTCATTCAATCAAATGTATAATACATCAGTTTAGAATATATAGTAGAATATATAGTAAAGCATAAAAGAGAGTATTCTAAACTAACTAACTAACCTAAGTATAGTTGTACATTATAAATGTATAGACAAATAAGGAGAGATATATACATAAGTTAATACACTCCCTCAAGACATGATCACGACAGAAGATAAAGCAGGAACATGAATAGGTTTTATAAAGATGTCTGCCAACTGAGTTGTAGTAGAGATAGGTAGCAAGTGTATAAGTTTGGATTGAAGCTTTTCTCTTATCATATGGCAATCAAGCTCAATTTGCTTGCTTATTTCATGAAAGGTAGGATTATGAGTCAAGTAGATGGTTGATTTACTATCAAAAAATGCAGATGTAGGTTTGGAAAACTTGACTTGAAAACCTTCAAATAGGTATTGTAACCATTGGAGTTCACATGTGAGGGAAGCTAAGGCTCTATATTCAGCCTCTGTAGAAGATCTGGAGACTTTGAGTTTCTTCTTAGACTTCCAACAAACGAGGCAATCACCCATCATAATACAAAAACCAACAATGAACCTTCTAGTTTCAGAACTCCTTGCCCAGTCAGAATCAGCAAACCCATACAGTTGGAACATATTAGAGGAGGAGAAAAGGATACCTTTTGTAGGTCAAACCTTTAAATACCTAAAGATCCAAGTAGCAGCTTGGTAATGGGGAGTTCGAGGTTGATAGACACATTGACTAAGATTATGAACAACATAGGACATGTCAGGTCTAGAGTTGGTCAAGTAAATAAGCCTCCCAAGAAGTCTTCTATATACAGTTAGATCAACCATGAGTTCACCATCTGTGGTGGTCAGTTTCAATGTAGGATCATAAGGAACAAAGGAAGGTTTGGCTGCCAAGAAACATGTTTCCTCAAGAAGTTCAAGAGTATACTTCCTTTGATTGAGAAAGATACTTGTAGAAGACCTAGCAATCTCAAAACCTAGAAAAAATCTCAAAGCACCAAGATCCATAATTTTAAACTTTTGATCTAAAATGTGTTTGACACGATTAATTTCCTGCATATAGTTGCCATCCGACACTATATCATCTACATATACAAGTAATGCAGTGAAAAAAGTTGAAGTAGATTTAGTATATAGGGAGTGGTCTGCCTGAGACTGACAATAACCCAGAGAATGAGGAATGTAGAAAGTTTCGAGTATCATTGTCTACTTTTCTGTTTAAGGCCATAAAGGGACTTATGCAATCTACATACATGGGTTTGAGTAGAAACAGATAGACCAGGAGAGATTTCCATGTACATTTCCTTATTAAAATCTCCATGGAGGAAAACGTTGTTGACATTAAGTTGTTCCAAATGCCACCCTTTTGTAACAACTATAACTAATAAAACTCTAACTATAGTAATCTTAGCTATATGGGAGAATGTATCAAAGTAGTATATACCCTCCATTTGTGTATAACCCTTGGAAACAAGTATTGCCTTGTATCTCTCAATAATTCCATCAACCTTATACTTGATTTTATAGACCCATTGACACCCAATGGGAACTTTTCCAGAAGGTAATTCCATAATAGACCAAGTTTGATTAGATGCTAAAGCTTGTAACTCAGCATTCATGGAATGTTGCCAACACTCAAGTTTATTTGCTTGCTGAAAAGTTCTTAGTTCAATATGAGAAGAAATACTGCAGCATAAGTGTTTGTACCTAGGAGAGCATTGTTGACATGACAAAACAAAAGGAAAAGGGTAGTTGGTTTAATGAGGGATATTTGTAAGAAGTAGGGATGTAGAAGCATGATAACAATGAAAATATGCTAGATAACTTGGTTGTTTGGATATTTTGGTGGATTGTCTTAAGAAAATGTCATTATGAGAATTAGTAGGCAAGACTAGAGGATTAGAGCTACTAGAAATGGTTGAGGACTGGAAACAGGGGAAGAACCAGTAGATATTTCATGATGGGGTGTAGAACTAGATGGAGATAAAGGTTCTAAGGGTGAAGATACAATAGGATCTGTAGGTTCAATAGTCTTGTCATGTGTAGGTAAAGCAGTTTGACTAGGTTGTGAGTTAGCAGACCTAGGGGTTGTAAAGGTGCTAGTACCAGCTGTCGCTTTCAGGATTTTCATCCTAGTATAAACGCGAAAGTGGCGCGAAAAAAGGTAGAGTCGCCAACCAAGCATTTTTATCCCGAATGAATGGGAAAGGTAATGCTGCACAAACTGAAGGGGAATGAAAGGACAAGGTCCTACGAACCAAAGATCTGGGTTCGAGAGTCGGTTACGACCTGGGAAGGTATTAGCACCCCAGACCGCCCGCCGTACCCGACGAGACCCATGCTTGTTAGTCTGTTTCAAAGGGTAAGAAATAAAGATGTTACTGAACAAAAGAACTACTAACTGGAATTGGAATGAGAGAGGGAACTGGAAATAGAGAATGAGAAGAAAGGGGAAAATATAGGGAAAATAAAGAATGTGCTCGAACGGGCCCTACCCCGCTGCCTACGTACCTCATCGGGAAAATGCCGATCAGAGTCGACGTAGTTCTCCTAACTAAGGCGGGAAATATTTGATTGTGTTTTTTATGAACTGAACTGCTTATGAGACACGTAGGAGCAGGTTCGTGTTGAGAGTGAGTGAGGTGAGAAAATAATTCTCGCAGGAAAAGACTAGTGTTATTTGTTTACTGTCTTTTAAAGAAGTGTTTTCTGAATTTGTTGTTTGTGAAACATTCCCATACTAAGACTTGTTCATCGTGGTAGATGTCTTACATCTCGCCCCGAAATGGGACACATATAAGTAACCCACGACAAAGTCTCATGGCATACGAGAAGAACAACCTTTATTAGGTGTTTTTTTACTTTTCTTTAAGATGAGAAATAAAGCAAAGCGAACCAAAGGTAAAAGTCTAAGGGGACTAACAATTCTAAGTATTGTCATGCATGGATGAACCTAGGTTTGTGTGATTTTCTAATCCTAGTGAAAAAAGGAAAAGAAGAAAAAGGACTTAGAAAGCAACTTACTTCCTAAGGAAGCTAAGTCATTTCTAAAGGGGATTAACATGAAGTTGTACAGACTAAACACAAAATGCTAAAACAAACACACTTAGAAGGCATAAAGGAATTGAAAGGAGTAAGTTGTGAATAAACTTACCTCCACCTCCCTACAAAACAAAGATTAGTAGGATGAAGCAAAAATGATAAAGGAATGAAAGTAAACGAGTACCAAACAAATCCTAATGCATCTAGGACCTAACTAGACTCAATCCTAAGTCTAAGGGACCTAAAAACTAGGCAAAGCTAAAATCCAGTAGCTACTACATCTCCTATCGTTCAAACAGCTACTAAATACAATGCAAAATACAAACAGTCTATTATTGCTACCAAACAACATTTAAAATAGGTGTAAAAGATCAAAACAGGATGAATGCAACATTTTTTTACAGCTCTTGTTCCAAAATGCAGCTATGAAAACAAGGAAGATTTCATTATTTTTCAAATGCATAAAACATGAGTTTTAATGCAAATCATGGAATGCAAAGATTATAAAAAATTAATGCAATAACATGCAATGAATTATTAACAATGTAATCCAACATATCATGCAATTAAATGATACGAACTAAATGATTTATGTGATTTTTATATTATGCAAATTTTCATTTATGCACATGATTTGATCAAAACGCGAACTAATTTCAAATACGATTCAAAAACAGAAGTGTACACATTTATTAACATGCTATGAGTGATGCTAAGTCATGCAAACAATGGGCCTATCAAAGCTATGAACATGCATGCAACGTTTATGCACAAAAACAGAAACTAACGAAACATATGTCGAACGTTACCAAAACAACATGAACTTGTGCCAAACCAACTCCTAAAAATTCCCTAAAAATCAAGATCTATCAAGATATGATGATAAAAGGAGGAGTGATGTACAAACATGCCATGGAACAATATAAAAATTGAAGTTTGCACAGTGTTAACCGATTAACGACTTTAAAAATCAGTTCCAGGGGCAAAAAACAACGTGTTAACTGGTTAACCCTGGGTGTTAACCGGTTAACACTGAACCAGAATGCAAAAACAGTGAGGAAAAAAGCACTTCTAGCCATTAACCTACTTCTAAAAGATCCTAATACATTCATGAACATGCTAACATGAAATTGCTACCTAAATACAGCCTTCTAACACCTATTAGCACTATGAACAAGCTACGATTCTAGCTACTAACGGTTAAAACGAACAAAGCAACATAATAAAAAAAAGCAAATGAATTAAATAATGTCTTTAGGCAAGATGAAGAGAAATAAATTAAATCGAGAAACAATTTCGGATCCACCAACCTACAAAGCGGAGGCTTGCTTTGGTGATTGTTGCGAGTTGATCGATGCACAAACGAAAAGAATACCGGAGATTCCTAGCTTCGATCCGCGAGAATGTAAATTAAATGCAATTGATGAAGATCTTAATGAACAACCACAAAAGCACTTCCAAGATAAGAATCAGCCCCAAACAGTAGCAATTACTCTAATTAGTCTTCAATAAACCATGGAATCAATGCTTGGATGAAGGTTTAGCTTCAAGTTCTTCAAGCTTCAATGCAAAAATTGAAGAACTTAAGATGAAAAAGCTTTGGTGAATTTGGAAAATGGAGAGAAAAGTGAGAGAAAGAATTGAGATTAGAAGTGAAATTGTGAAAAGGAGGGTGAAGTTGTGAGGTTTGGAGTGAAGTGAGCTTATATAGAAGCTAGGTTTGGCATGAGGCTTGGGTTAGGAATTAAGTTTTGCATTGGGTTAGGAGAGTGAGGTTAGGAGCTAACTTAGGAGTTAGTTAAAGTTGGTTAGGGTTTCTAGAATATTCCTTGGAATATTCCATAAGAAAGTGGTAGAAGGGTCTAGAACTTGGTAGAAAATTCAAGGTAATGTGAAATGGGAAACAAAATGGAAAGTGGAAGAAAGCTCCAACTAACTTTTGATTTTTTTTTCAAAATTTTCCAGCGTTAACCAGTTAACCCCTGGCGTTAACCGGTTAACGGATGAAAAATTTGGATTCTCCCTCCTTTTGGTGGGAAATAGTTAGGATGCATCTCCACCGTCCGTTCTGAGCCAGATTCAACCTTGGGTTCTAATATTTGATTTTGCCACTGAGTAAACTCTGATCACATGCCTTTTGTGATAACCAATACTACATGCATTGTTTTATTTTTATTGCTTTTATTATGTAATGAATGGAATTACGAATGTAGTGCGACACGACAGATACCATGAAAAATGAGAGGGAAAATTTTGGGGTATTACAGCTGCCCATATTCAATCAACTGCAGACCTGAAGGGATGATAACAATCGTTTTCAGTCGTTCAAGGTATGGATGAATTGTATCCCTGAATAGACCGGAAAATTTGTACTATATAGGAAATGAAATCGCCCAACTTAAAAAGAAACGGTGACTAGAGGCCAAGCCGAAGGTGGACTCGAGACAGTAAGACCAAGCCGAAGATGGGCTTACGATAAGAGTGAAACTAAGACGAAGGTAGACTCAAACAAGAATATGAAACCAAGCCGAAGGTGGAATCGCAAACATAAGACTAAGATGAAGGTAGACTTACGGGAGATTCAAGAACAAGCCGAAGGTGAACTCGAAAAAGTAAGACCAAGCCGAAGGTGGACTTACAAAAGACGAGACTACGCCGAAGGTAGACTCAAACAAGGATACAAAACCAAGTCGAAGGTGGAATCGTAAACATAAGGCTAAGCCGATGGTAGACTTATAGAAGATTCGAGAACAAGCCTAATGTGAACTCGAAAAAGTAAGACCAGGTCGAAGGTGGACTTACAAAAGAATGAGACTAAACCGAAGGTAGGCTCAAACAAATATATGAAACCAAGCCGAAGGTGGAATCGTAAACGTAAGGCTAAGCTGAAGGTAGACTTACGGAAGATTTAAGAACAAGACGAAGGTGAACTCAAAAAAGTAAGACCAAGCCGAAGGTGGACTTACAAAAGAATGAGACTAAGCCAAAGGTAGGCTCAAAAACAAATACGAAACCAAGCCGAAGGTGGAATCGTAAACGTAAGGCTAAGCCGAAGGTAAACTTACGGAAGATTCGAGAACAAGCCGAAGGTGAACTCGAAAAAGTAAGACCAAGGCGAAGGTGTCGCTCCCAAAGATTTGCATCCAGGTACAAGCGCGAACGGTCGGCGAAGGGAACAGTGAGAACACACAGCCGTGAACTCACTGGAGATGAATAGAGTCGCCAGCTAGGCATTTTTATCCCGGAGGAAAGGCAATGCTGCATAGACCTAGAGAAAGATGGATAAGACGGTTTGCGAACCAGAGAGACTGAGAAAGGGGGTTGGTTACAACCTGGGAAGGTATTAGCACCCAGATTGTCCGTCGTACTCGACGGGATCCACGCTTGAAAGATTTGTGCTATAAAGGGGTAGTGTCAGTGCAATCTGTGTGTAAAGAGCTGGAAAAGATGTACAGGTGTCAGTGTAAAAGAAATGAAGTGTATAAATGTACAGTGTCAGTGTAAAGATAGGAGTGAAATGCTCATGATAATGAGGCTTAAAGAATGAAGCTGGGAAGAGGGGGAATGTACAGAGACTTTTGTTCGATAACCGTTAAGTTATGCCTACGTATCCTCTCGTGCAATGAGGAAGTCAGAACACCGTAGTTCGACCCAAAGAGACTGAAAGGATTGACTGGTGAACTGCTTGCAGTCTATGCTCAAGTGTATGATCTGTCTGGCACAGATGCAAACTGTCTTGCATTAGACGGAAGAAGCAAGTTCTCGTTTATGAGTGAAGATGATGAGAAAAGAATCCCGAAGGAGACGATTATTGTTTGTTCTTGTGTTTTCAGTCTTTATTTCTTTTTGGAGTTTGTCATAAGATAATGAGCTTAAACCTAAATCAATGGATTTGGTAAACTCATCACATCATCCCTCTGATTAGGGGTAATGAGAATTACCTTAAGTGTGAAGTCAGATTCTCACACTTAATCACCTTTGATGTAGGGTTAAGATCATTAACCTACTTGTGATTAATTAGATGTTTTTGTGATTTTTGTTTAGTGTTAAGTAATGAGGTTAAGCCATAATCAGGGATTTAACAGGCTCATTACACCATCCTAATAGAAGGATAATAGATGAGAATGTTTAAGCTGAGGAAAGCTCCTCAACTTAATCCATGATTAGGGATTAAACTCATGACAAAACAAGCCTTTGATTAAGTGGATTTTATTTAATGGTGAGATGAAGAAGTGAATTTTATGATTTGTAAGACAACTTGAGGGGGACTTGTCCATTAACTTTAGGGTTAGTCCTTCTTAACCAATTAAGGAAGAATTAGAACCCTAATGCAAGGCCCAAGTTACAAGTGTGATGTCTTGATGGTTATTAGATGGATTGATTAAAGGAGTTAAACACATTAAGGGTTTAATACTTAGGATTAAAGTTATACACTCCATCCTAAGAGAAGGATGCAGGCATAAACTTAATCACAAAGCCTTAAAGCCTTTAGGGTTTAGTCCCTGATTATGAGATGAGAGGAGAAGACTCAAAAGAGACACAAAGGTAAAACTAAGAGGGGAGACTAATCAAAACCCTAATCATTGACATGCTTGGTTATTCCTAAGGTTTGTGAGGTTTTCAGGAACAATCTTCAGATGAACCACCAGGAAGCAGATGAACAAGATCAAGAGAAGCAAAGTGACTTGCTTCATTCAAGAAGTCAAGTCACTTGAAGAAAGAAAGTGGGAGAAGCAAGAATGAGCAAGCTCAAACTCAAACACAAGTAGAAATGCAGCAAGGCATGCAAGAGGGATGAAAAGAAAAGATATGAGAAGTGAAGGCAAATTCACTTCTCAAGTTACTTACCACCTGCAATGTTAGAAACAAATGCAATACAATGCTAAATGAGATGAAATGATATGATAAGCAAAAACCAGAAGCATGTTGATGATGATGATGATGCTATGGAGTGCTATGAACATGAGACAAGACAATGAGATGTTCATACAAAGTCATGGATGCAAATGATGCAAGTTGAGGAGCATGGACAAACATGAAATGTTATGAAACATACAAGACAAATGACATGGCAAATATGCAATGCAATGATCAATGATGCTTTCTACATGTCTTAAGATGTCAAATGAAACATAAGAATGCACAAAATGCAATGACAAGTCATGTTATGCAAGGAAATGCAAGAGGGATGCAAGAGAAGGCCCAAATTAGGGTTCATGGAACAAACATCAAACACAAACCAAAAACAGAAGCAAACCCTAATATGAAAAATGGAAAATGGTACCCAAAGAAACCCTAGACCTATAATGAACCACTGCCCAAAGGGGAGCTCTCAACTCTCAACCAAACTCAAGTTATGAATTTTACAAGTTATTAGGGTTTTTTAGGGTTTGTAACAAAAGAAATGCCAATCAATTAGAAAATGCAAGATCAAATCTTGGCCTTTTTATCCTTGAAAGTACATGTCAAATGGAAAACAATGCAAAAAGAATCAATGTCTCAACCTTTACCAAAAGACAGAAATGAATTTTCAAACATATGATCAAAATAATGCATCCAAAATGATTTAATTCAATGAAAAAATCTTATAATGCATCAAGATCAAAAAAGAAATTTGGTTTGAAGGTTGGACAATGTTTCTAAATGTCTTAGAACACTTCATGAATTTTTTTGTAATTTTTAAATACCTAAAAGTATTTTTAATTAATTAATTCTCATTAATCAATTAAAAATAATCTTTTAAATATTTAAAAATACTTTTTTAATGATAAAAATAAAATAAAAAATATTTTTGTGTCATAAAAATTAATGAAACCTTAAAGAAAAAGTTTCATAATTTTTATGATTTTTTAGCTATTTTAAATAAATTGTACAAATTAAATGCAAGAAAAATGAATTAAAATTAAATAAAATGCAAAGTCAAAGGAATGAGGGGCCAGGATGCGTTCTGAGGGTAAGTGGGTTGACTTGGCGCGCCATCTGATGGCCCAGATTCAAAGTGAATTAATCCTGATTAATTAATTTAATTAAACCTAATTAGAACTAATGATGCAATCCAGACCATTCATACACGCGCGGGAAAGAAGATCAAATGGTCCAGATTCAAACTCAGTGCCCTAACCCTAATTATGAATTAATGACTCTCAGGTCACCGGAGACGAGCTCCGGTCGTCTTCTCCGGTGACCTCCTCCCCTGAAAAACTCCAAACCTCCTTAAAACGTAACTAAAATGAAAACCAAAGCCAGGGAAATGATCTCCATCACCTTACGAACTAAACCCCTCTCTCAAAACAAATTTATCTAACCTAAACAAGCTGAATCGAAAGGAAATAGTTCTAGGGTTCGTGAGCTTCAAACAGCAATTAAATCCTCAAAACACATCCATTTCAAAAACTAAAAGCATCAGCATGATCAGGAGAGTATAAGGAACAAGTTTGTAACTAAAAAAGAGATTTCTGGAAAAAATTATTTGGAGCTACCTGAGATTTGCAACCTCTGATTTAGGAACTTTCAGGCCCTTTCTTTAAGTGCAAGCTGCTCCTCTTGGCCCCCCAAAGATGTCTGGATGCTCAAATGGAGTTTAGATTTGCTGGATGATGAGTTTCGAAGAGAACTGCTTCAGTTCAGTCAACAATGACAGTTGAGATTCTGGCACTTTCAGGCTATGAGAGATGGTTGTTTGTGATCTATGAAGTGTGTTGAGAAGTTTGGCAAAGTCTGTTTTGATGTTTGTGGGCTATGGTGAGAGTTGCAAGTGAAACTGCAAACTGAGGTGAGAGATGGCAGTGAGAGTTTCTGGTTGTTTCAAGCTCTGGTTCTTGATGCTTTGTGTTCTATGGATCAAGGTGAGATGAATGGAGGAAAAAGATTTTGTGTTTGCAGGCTGTGTAGAAGAATTCGATAGAACTTGCAAGTTGGGAGTTTTTTGTGTAAGTGATGAGTGGTATGTTTTTAGCCTTGGTTGCTATGTGATATGGCCAGCAAAATGAATGAATAAACAATTCTGATTGGCCTCTTGATGTGACATGGCCTGCTATGATAGGTGAGTTGCTTTTTGCTCAAAGTCCACTTTTGTGTAAGATAGGGCATGGCATGATACTAGGCAAGGACAACTTGGGTTCTGGTGCAGCATGGTGAGTGTGAGAGGTTGGCTTGACCCAAGGCTCAATGCAGCAAGTTGGTTGAAAGCTCATGAGTGTTTTGCAACTTGGTTAGCTTTATGGATTTCCATGAGAAAAAATCAAGTTTCATGAACCAAACCATGAGCAAACTTGGTCCATTTCTGATTTTTGTGACTTAGAGGATGTTCACATGCTGGTTTGACATGAATTTGAGGCAGCAATCATGCATTGATTCAAGACTTAGCAAAATTTCCACTTGGTGCATAACTTGAAAAACAATGATTTTTGGCAACTTTGCATGGCCATAACTTTTGATCCATGAAGAGTTAGATCATGTTCTTGTACTTTTTGAAAAGGGAAAGATGAGATCTACAACTTTCATGACCAAAGTTTTTCCATTTGAAGCCTTTTTGGATCATGAATCAAGGCTTGAAAATTGACCTAAAATGGTGCATTCTTGAAAAGTCAACAAAACCCAAAAAGTCAACTTTTGCAAAAACCCTAAATTCTTGATTTTTATGAACTTCAATCTTCTTCCATGATCAAATAAAGATCATATACACTCAAAATGATGAAGATCACCCATTGGTTGGGTCATTGGGGGCCTCAGATGCCCTGATTTTACACTGACTTGTCTGAAAAGTCAACTCTTGATCAGATGACTTCCCCATGGAATTTCTTCATGAAAATTGATATGCATACTCCCTATACCATATAGAGATCAATGGAAACAAGAATGACCAAAAAATTTGGAGTTATGGCCTCTGAAACCAAAACCCTAATTTTCAGTCAACTGTGCAGTTCATCCTGGCTCTGCATCCATTCAAACCCTAATTCTTGTGATTCCTCTGCATTTTTGACTTTGAGGAGATGTATTATGATGATTGGGAACACATGGATCCCTTTGAATTGAATGGTGGCCTTTGGAATGGCTCAAGATGCCTTGAGGTTGCTCAGATCACAAACCCTAGGTGCAGATGCCTTAGAAGCTATGCAGTGAATCAAAATGAGATGTGAGATGATATGTTTTGTGTATATGCATATGAGATGATCACAAGCCATGGTGTGAATGGGTGAGGGCAAATTTGGGGTGTTTACAGCTGCCCCTATTCAAACATGAGTTAGCTGTGCAGGATGTAGGCGACGGCTTAACAGGCAAACAAGATAACTTGTGGTTGAATATCAAAGACAGTCCAAAATTTGCACTCACAAAATGAAGAAGAAAAGGGATATAGATTGTAAAAGAAAATAAAGTATATTGTAAAGTATGGGCGACGGAGGACGACCGTCGAGCAGAGGACGACTGCTGGGTAAACGGGGACGGCCGACATGCTGGGGAAAGTGTGTAAAATAAAGCGATGACGGGGACGACCGACATGCTGGGGAAAGTGTGTAAAATAAAGCGATGACGGGGACGACCGACATGCTGGGGAAAGTGTGTAAAATAAAGCGATGACGGGGACGACCGACATGCTGGGGAAAGTGTGTAAAATAAAGCGATGACGGGGACGACCGACATGCTGGGGATAGAAGATAAAGCTAAGACGGGGACGGCCGACTAGCTGGGAAAACTAAGATGATATGATGGGGACGGCCATCAAGATAAAGTAGTAACATTCTCTGGGGATTGGTGAAACATGACGGGGACGGCCATCAAGTTCACAAAGGTAAAGTAACCAACGATGGGGACGGCCATCGGGTTAAAAAAGAAAAGGGACCACGACGGGGACGGCCATCGGGTTAAAGAATAAATGAAATAAACAGATGATGGGGTACGGCCATCAAAGGTGAAGGACGATCACCTAGCAGGGGACGGCTGCTCTGTTGGGCATAAAAGAAATATGATGGGGACGACCATCAAAGGTGGAGGACGACCACCTGGCAGGGTACGGCTGCCAAAATATCAACGATGGGGACGGCCATCGGATAGAAAAGGTCAACGATGGGGACGGCCATCGGACGAGCATGATGGAGGACGACCATCAAGAAGTGGAGGACGACCACTCAGCAGGGGACGGCTGCTCTCAAAGTTTATCATAACACAGGATGAGTGTTAGACAACTAAAATCAACAATGGGGACGGCCATTGGATAAAGTGATGAAGGACGATCATCAAAAGGTGGAGGACGACCACCTAGCAGGGGACGGCTGCTAAAATCAACGATGGGGACGGCCACCGGATGAGCATGATGGAGGACGACCATCAAGAAGTGGAGGACGACCACTCAGCAGGGTACGGCTGCTCTCAGAGGTATCATAACACAGGACGAGTGTTAGATAAAAAGAAAATTTGTTGGCAATCTACTGGGGAGATAGTAAACACGGACGAGCGTTTACATCCAAGAAACAAAAGGTATAAGTGTTTGGTATTGTGTATAGATTAAAGATGCGGACGAGCATCCTTAAGACTATGATACGGACGAGTATCATGTAGAAACAAACTGACACATGCTCAGAGATGATGATACGGACGAGTATCAACTGGTTAACAAGGAACACGGACGAGTGTTGCATCTGAAAGAAACCTTCTGGGGAATGGTAGACACAGACGAGCATCTATATCCACGAAGACATAAGTGTTTGACACGGTGTATGGATTAAAGATGCGGACGAGCATCCTTAAGACTATGATACGGACGAGTATCATGTAGAAACAAACATTAGACGCAATGTTCTGAGATGATAGTACGGACGAGTACCAACTGGTTAACAAAGAACAAGGACTACTGTCGAATCTGCGGGGATATACATGGTGTATATAAGATACGGACGAGTATCTGAGTAGGTGTACCAATGAGTAGTGAGTATATAATGTATAGGTGAGTGTTTATCTGCTGGGGATATGACACGGACGGGTGTCAGGAAAGTGTATATACAAGTATAGGCGAACACGCTGGGGATATGACACGGACGGGCGTCAAGAAAGTGTATAGGTATATGTAAGTGCAAAGAGGGTGTCTTTTGGCTTTCTGCTGGTGACACGACACGGACGAGTGTCAGGATGTATCTGCAATACTGGTGATCTTGGTTTGTAAAGTGTATTCAGGCAACCTGCTGGGGAATGATGATACGGACGGGTATGCACTGGTGTTTGTGATATGGGGCAACTGCTTTTGCTGGGACTCTGATGGGGATGTATTCTGTATGCCGACAGATTGTCAATATTTACAAGTGTTCAAATCACAACATGACTTATGATTATGCTATGCATTTGATTTTTTGCCGTAATGCTCCGTATTAGACGGAATGCTACGCTCTGGGGGTGAATATGATGCGAATGCTATGATTATGCAAAGAGGCACCGATCCGGGATTCGGATCCCGTTGCTGCGAAGATCTCTGGTTGATCTGCTTGAAGTGAACATCCCAGCTGGGGATATGATCATTGGTAGATCTGTAGTTGTATCTGCTTGGGGATATACGTCATCGATTGACATATCCTTATAACACGGGACCCAGCTGGGGTTTGTAGAAGCTTTCTGTACTCTGTTGTGATCTTCTATGCGCCGCTCTTCTGGATAGAGGCTGGAGCTCTGTGGGGAGATGATTCCTCGATTCTCGCATTCTGCTGAGGAATAATGGTTGGTAACCTAGCTGGGGAATTATGAGAGGCAACTCAACTGGGGGTAGCGACAAGAAGCAAACTCAGCTGGGGATAGAGTGTCTCCGATGCTGTACGTTGATTTGGCAACTTTGCTGGGGAAGTGGGCACCTCCCAGTGCCAGGTGAGTTGATAATGATTTGCCAGTTGCTGAGACGTAACTTGCATGCCCCAAGTTGTGTTCTGGATACCTGCAATCCTGCAAAGATAAAGAGACGCACAAATGGTCCCGAGGTATCTTTTACTGAGATTCCGTCATAGGAAATAAGTACTTTCGAGAGTAAGTATATTCCCTGCAAGCATGTGTTTTATTTTTAGAGAGAGGCATCTGTACTTATGCAATTGTGTTTTTAGAGACATCAGACAACTCTTTGCAAAACATAAATGTAAAACACGAGACATGACTGGAAATCTGATTATATTAATTCGTGTGCCCTGAATTGGCAAGATACAGTCAGAGAAACATATCTCCTGAAATGAGGAGATTGTTACAAATTGAGAAATAAAGTGTTGGCGGTGCTGGCGATGCCTTCAAGGAGCTTCCTCTTCTGCTATGACTCGTATGACAATGACGTTCTTCTCGTCTTGCTTTCTGGAGAGAGTTGATTCTGATTGCAGCTTGATCCTTTGGAGCTTACCAAGTTGTAGGCGATACAGACGAATTCAGAATGCAGTTGTTCGCTTATTCCCTTATTTTGCATGGATCGCCCTTTCGGGTTTTCAATCCATCGGGATACCCATTTTTGCCTGAGCTGTCCAATGCGGCTTTTCAACTCAGCGGGTGTACATTTTTTTATTTATTTTCCCTTATTTTTGCCCGAGTCTTTTATTCTGTTTTTGACTCGCCGGGATGCCCTATTTTTGCTTGGACTTACATTCTGTTTTTTATGTCCAGCGGGTCATTTTATGCGAAGTATTTTTTAACTGCATCTGAATTCACAGGGGACGGGAAATCTTCACCATCCATGGTGCTGAGCATCAGTGCTCCACCAGAGAAGACTTTCTTGACGACGAATGGTCCTTCGTAATTTGGAGTCCATTTGCCCCTGTGGTCTGTATGAGGAGGGAGGATTCTTTTCAGCACAAGATCCCCTACTTGGTACTCTCGGTGCCTGACTTTCTGATCGAAGGCTCTCTTCATTCTTTTCTGATATAGCTGCCCGTGGCAGATTGCAGCCAATCTTTTCTCTTCGATCAGACTTAGTTGTTCGTATCGGGCCCGAACCCATTCTGCTTCACTCAGTTTAACATCCATTAATACCCGTAAGGAGGGTAGTTCAACTTCAACTGGTAGGACTGCTTCCATACCATACACAAGCTGATACGGTGTTGCCCCAGTGGACGTTCTGATTGATGTGCGATACCCATGCAAGGCAAACGGTAGCATTTCATGCCAGTCTTTGTAGGTGATTACCATCTTCTGCACAATCTTCTTGATATTCTTATTTGCTGCCTCAACAGCGCCGTTCATCTTTGGCCTGTAAGGAGAAGAATTGTGATGTTGGATCTTGAAGTCCCGGCACAGCTCTGCCATCATTTTGTTGTTCAAGTTGGAACCATTATCAGTAATGATTCGCTCGGGCACTCCATACCGACAGATGATATCTCTTTTCAGGAATCTGGCTACCACTTGCCTTGTGACATTTGCATATGAGGCTGCTTCAACCCACTTTGTAAAATAATCGATGGCGACCAGGATGAATCTGTGGCCGTTCGAAGCAGTTGGCTCAATTTTGCCAATCATGTCAATGCCCCACATAGCAAAGGGCCATGGTGAAGACATTATGTTCAGGGGATTGGGAGGCACATGCACCTTGTCTGCATAAATCTGGCATTTATGGCATTTTCTGGCGTAGGCACAACAGTCTGCATCCATCGTGATCCAGTAATAGCCTGATCTTAACAACTTCTTAGCCATGGCATGCCCTCCAGCATGGGTACCAAAAGATCCTTCGTGTACTTCGTGCATCAGCAAATCTGCTTCCGTCCTGTCAACACATCTGAGGAGTACCATATCAAAGTTCCTTTTGTATAAAGATCCATCAGTGTTCAGAAAGAAACTCCCAGCAAGCCTTCTTAAAGTCTTCTTATCATTGGAAGATGCCCCAGGTGGGTATGTCTGATCCTCCAAGAAGCACTTAATGTCGTGGAACCAAGGCTTATCATCTTTAGCAATATCTGCTGCAAATACATATGCTGGTCTATCAAGTCTCGATACTGAAATCTGAGGTACAAAGTTAGCAGCTTGCACTTTGATCATGGATGAAATGGTAGCAAGAGCATCCGCAAACTGATTCTCGTCCCGAGGGATATACTCAAGCTTGACTGTTGTGAAGAAAGTCAATAACCTTCTTGTATAATCTCTGTAAGGTATCAGATGATCTTGGTGGGTGTACCATTTTCCGTTGGTCTGATTGATTACCAAAGCTGAATCTCCGAATACGGTCAATGTTTTGATCCTGAGGTCAATGGCTTCCTCAAGACCCATAATACAAGCTTCGTATTCAGCTTCGTTGTTAGTGCAGTTGAAAGTGAGTTTTGCCGAGAAAGGCATGTGAACTCCTTTGGGTGTAATGAGTACTGCACCAACACCACGGCCATTCATATTAACAGCCCCGTCGAACATCATAGTCCATTCTTCTTCTGGGTCAGGCCCTTCAGTGTGAATAGGCTCTTCGTGATCTTTTGCTTTAATGAACATGATGTCTTCATCGGGGAAGTCGAACCTCATAGGCTGGTAGTCGTCAATGGGTTGCTCAGCAAGATATTCAGACAGTACACTGCCCTTGATGGCTTTCTGAGATGTGTACTGTATGTCGTATTCTGTGAGAATCATCTGCCATCTTGCAACCCGTCCGGTAAGAGCCGGCTTCTCAAATATGTACTTGACTGGGTCCATTTTTGAGATTAACAAGGTAGTGTGGGTCAACATATACTGCCTTAGTCGGCGAGCAGCCCACGCTAAAGCACAGCAAGTTTTCTCGAGCAGTGAATAACGCTGTTCACAGTCGGTAAACTTTTTGCTTAGGTAGTATATTGCATACTCTTTTCGACCAGACTCGTCATGCTGGCCCAGCACACACCCCATTGATTCTTCCAATACGGTCAAATACATAATTAGAGGTCTTCCTTCAACTGGCGGCATAAGGATTGGAGGTTCTTGCAAATACTCCTTGATTTTGTCAAAAGCTTTCTGGCAGTCTTCGTTCCACCTGACCGTTTGCTCCTTTCTTAACAGCTTGAATAAGGGTTCACAAGTTGCTGTAAGGTGAGATATGAACCGTGAAATGTAGTTCAATCGACCTAAGAACCCTCGAACTTCTTTCTCAGTTTTCGGTGCAGGCATTTCTTGAATAGCTTTGACTTTATCAGGGTCAACTTCAATCCCTTTCTCACTTACAATAAAGCCCAGCAATTTACCAGATCGCACCCCGAATGTGCATTTGTTGGGGTTCAGCTTTAGTTGATATTTCCTCAGGCGCTTGAACAACTTCAGCAGATTTACCAGGTGATCTTCCTCTGTAAGGGACTTGGCGATCATATCATCCACATAACATTCGATTTCCTTATGGATCATGTCATGAAACAATGTTACCATAGCCCGTTGATACGTTGCACCAGCATTCTTCAGTCCGAATGGCATCACTTTATAACAGAACGTGCCCCAAGGTGTGATGAATGTTGTCTTCTCCATGTCTTCAGGTGACATCTTGATCTGATTGTATCCCGAAAATCCATCCATGAAGGAAAATACCGAGAACTGAGCCGTGTTATCCACCAATACATCAATGTGAGGTAATGGGAAGTCATCTTTCGGACTGGCTCTGTTCAGATCCCGGTAATCGACACACATTCTTACTTTGCCGTCCTTCTTAGGCACAGGCACAATATTAGCAACCCACGGTGGATAGCTAGTTACAGCAAGGAACCCGGCGTCCCATTGCTTTTGTACCTCTTCCTTGATTTTCATAGCCATGTCTGGGCGAGTCCGGCGCAGCTTCTGTTTGACTGGTGGGCATTCTTCCCTCAAAGGCAGCTTATGCACAACAATATCGGTATCCAACCCTGGCATATCTTGGTAGGACCAAGCAAACACATCAACATACTCTTGAAGCAGATCTATCAGTTGCTTCTTCACTGAGTCTTGCAGGCAGGCCCCGATCTTGACTTCTTTCACATTTTCCTCTGTACCAAGATTAATCACTTCAACCTCCTCCTGATGGGGGGTAATAACCTTTTCCTCTTGTCTTAACAACCTGGCTAGCTCTTCAGGAAGCTCGTATTCTTCTTCAACCCCTTCGTCAGCTTGATTGATCGGATTGTCAAAGTCATACGATGTCATAGCCGTGCTGTTGTCGGTGCGGTCAGGATGGCACTCTCTGCAAGGGTTTAATTGGTTCATTTTAGTGATTGATTTTAATCTTGCTTTAGAAAAAAGTGAAATGAAGTTATCATTTTGAAAACACCGCCATTTATTTTTGTACAAAAAGAAAAATGGAAAAACAGTGAGCAGAAAAGAAAAAGACTCGTTTGCAAAAAGATTGTCTGATATTTCATTAATTTAATCTTGTTTGCACAAAAGTACAGATGGCCCTGATTACAAAATGAGTCTTGTCATCTTGGGCAAGATGCAAGACTTTGATGCATGCTATAAAAGATACAGGAAATAATAATTACTCTGCTCGAGTAACACTTATAATTCCCTGGGAAGACCAGTTCGAGACACTGCTCCCCGGGACCTTTGGACGAATCCAATTCTCCAGGTTGCGCTCCTCTTCCAGCTCGTCTTCCAGACAGTTGATAGCATCGGGGGTAAGCATCCCCCCACTGACAAAACCAGGCTCTGCAGCAGCCTTTGCTTGATGTTGAGTTGGTTTGTAACCCAACCCAAATTTGTCTTTCTTCTCCTCCACAGCTAAGACCTTGCCCCAGCCCTGGGCAGTTCCTTCTTCAACAACCTTCCGGGCTTGTTGGTAAGACGACATGGAGATCCCCGAAACAGCAGATGCTTCATTCACATTCAACGCTTCAAACCCCTGGCTCATTGTTTCATGGATCTCTCCATCCATTTCAATGTACTTGTAAGTAGCCAGGTGGCTAACAAAGATGTCCTCTTCTCCACAGATTGTGACAACTTGACCCTCCCACTCAAATTTTAACTTTTGGTGAAGGGTAGACGTTATAGCGCCAGCGGCGTGAATCCAGGGTCTACCCAACAAACAGCTGTAGGCGGGCTGAATGTCCATCACATAAAAGATAGTTTTAAAAGTCTGCGGGCCAATTGTCACAGGCAGCTCAACCTCTCCCAGAACCGATCTCTTTGAGCCATCAAAGGCTCTAACCACCAGGTTGCTGGGTCTCAATGCCAGTCCATCATATTCAAGCTTCACCAGAGCCTTCTTTGGTAAGACATTCAGGGAAGAACCTGTGTCCACCAGCACATGGGAAAGGACAGCTCCTTTGCATTCCATGGTTATGTGCAAGGCTTTGTTGTGGTTGCGGCCATCCACTGTCAGGTCAGAATTGGTAAACCCTAGCCCATTACTAGCAGTAACGTTTCCAACAACGGTTTCCAATTGGTTGACAGTAATCTCCTCGGGCACGTAAGCTGCGTGCAGTACCTTCAGTAGTGCATTCCGATGGGCTTCGGAGCACATAAGCAGTGAGAGGATGGAGATTTTGGATGGCGTCTGGTGAAGTTGATCCACAATTTTGTAGTCACTCTTTTTGATGATCCGCATAAACTCATCAACTTCCTGATCAAATGGAGTCTTCAGGGCTTCTTTGGCAGCTGGATCTTCCTGCACCGGGCTCTTTCCTTTTGCCTTGGCAGCAGCTTCTGCTTCGGCAGTAGGTCTTTGAACTTGTGAAGCAAAGAGACGTCCGCTTCGGGTGAAGCCTCCGCCTCCGCCCACATTATCAATTTGTGGTGCAGGTGTTGATGTTTCAAGAGTGATTCTCTTTCCCTCGCAATACAAGTCAGAGCCATAGTGCCAAGGGATGGCCCTATTGCTTTCATATGGTACAGGTCCAGGTACCGTGACGGTGACTGGACTGATTGCTGCTGCTGAGGGGACTGTTATTGTCTGTGGATCATAAAAGATTGTAACTGGTGCTCTAGTGGGAGCAGCACCTTCTGAATGATAGGCGGAGTTATTTTCTGGATCGTAGAATATGGTAACTGTGGAGACATTTTCATGATTGTTTGCTGGAGTTGTAGGAGGTACCGTTGGAAGGACTGTTGTTGTTGTTGGTGGAGAGTCGAAATGGAATGAAGCTGAAGTTGTAGCAGGAGTAACTGTTGTAAGCTGATCATTTGGTAGAACAGATGAAGTACTTGCTGATGTTGCTGATGAATCGTTGGGAACTATTGTTGCTGTATTTGTAGGAGGATCTGAAACCGTTGTTGCTGAAGTCGTCGGGTTTGCCGGGAATGATGTAGTGATCTGCAGTAAGCCGCTCTGAATAAGGCTGTCAATGCCATTCCTCAAGTCTTCACACCCATTCCAAGAAATATTGCAGTAGGGACACCCTAGTTCACACCCCGGAAATATATTGCTTTCACGGAGTTGAGCCTTGATTTCCACCAATGGTGTCCTGATCTGATCCACACTGGTTATCAAATAAGACGGTTGGTCTTCTTCAATGGCATTAATTCGGGGACCACCATGGTGTGGCATTGGGTTTTTGTTGACATTGGGCGGAGGTGCAAAGTTCAGAGCCTTGGAGTCTACTAAGTCTTGTACCTTCATATGCAGTGCCCTGCATTTTTCTGTACTGTGACCAGGCGCGTTTGAGTGAAAAGCACACCTAGCATTAGAGTCATAGTTTCTTGGTAGACTGTTTGGATCCGGAGGTGCCAACGTTCTTAGCTCAACCAGGTTGAGTTTCAGAAGCTGTGGCAGCAAAGCAGCATACGGCATTGGAATCGGGTCGATCACTCGATTAGCTTGAGAGGGCCTTTGTTGGAATGGCCTCTGTTGATTGTTGTTGTTGGAGTGGTTGTTGTTGAAGTTCCTTGGAGGATATTGATTCTGCTGATACGGAGGTTGTTGTTGGAAGTTTTGTTGCGGAGGTTGATAGACTGGCAGAGGATGTGCTGGAGCAGGGATAGTGACTGCTGCTATGGACCTTTGAACATATTGGGGCCTACCCCTGTTGGTATGAATGGCATTGGTCTCGCCAGCTCTTCTAGGGCCTGCAAAAGGCTTCCTTGTACTGCTGGACGAACTGGCGCCATTATCGGAAATTTTACCCATTTTTAACAGGCTTTCAATTCTCTCCCCAGCTATAACAACATCTGCGAAGCTAGTGGACGAGAAAGCAGCCAACCTGTCAATATACGTTCCCTGGAGAGTGTTCATAAACATGTCTGCCATTTCTCTCTCAGACATTGGTGGTTGAACAGCAGCAGCCAATTGCCTCCATCTCTGGGCATATTCTCGGAAACTTTCCCTTGACGACTGTGACATTCCCATTAGGAGAGTCCTGTTGGGTGCCATGTCTAAGTTGTATTGATACTGTCGGATGAAGGCCTCTGCCAGGTCCTTCCAGCATCTTACAGTTGCCCTTGTCAAGTGGGAATACCATTCCCTCGATGCTCCTGTCAAACTGTCTTCGAAGTAGAACATCCACAATTTCTCGTCCATGGTGTAAGCTTTTAATCTTCCGAGAAAAGATTGCAGATGGGTTCGAGGACAAGAAGTCCCATTATACTTTTCAAAACATGGAGGCTTGAACTTGTGAGGGATCCTGACCCCCTCTACTAAACCCATGTCCATGACATCGAACCCCAAAGAATTTTGGGATTCCAAAGATCTCAACTTCTCAGCCAACTCATCCAATCTCCTATCATAGGTTTCCTCTCCAGCACCCATGACTGTAAACTGATCCTCCTGAGGATCCTCTTGAAGTACTCTGGCTGCAGTAGCTGTTCCTTGAACGTTTGCAGGAATATGAATCTCAGGATGTAGGTGTGGACCAAACACAGGGGGGTTGACATGTGGTTGCACCCTTTCATTGTTACTGGTGCCAGCAGTTCCCACATGGGGGTCATCTTGAGTTCTCCCCTCTACCAGAACTCTAAGCCTCTCCTGGCTTTGAGCTAAATTATTCATCACTTCCATGAACTGAGTTATTTGGGTTCTCATCTCCACCCTTTCATTAGCCATCTGGGTTCTGGCCTCATTGAGGTCTTGCTGCAACTGGTCCATCTGGATGCCCGGAAGGTTGTTTCTTGTAGGGTACCTGTGTGGCCTGTTGAGAGGGAATAGCCTGCGGCGAGCAATAATTCCTGAATGTCACAACAGAGGTTAGAAACAATAAAACAAAACCTACAAAACAAACAAAAGGGTTAGTATGCAATGCATTATGCTTATTTGCTATCAAGGTATCCTGGCTTGGTCTTCAGTTTTGACCCGTCCAGACCCTTGAAGACGATGCTGTTGAAGTTGCTTTTGAAGTGAACCCAGATGGAAACAAACACAAATATATTACAAAGGTAAAATAATACAAATTGTTCATTTTTTACAACACTAGCCCTCTAAGGGGTCAAAAATACATCACCAAAAAGCAAAAGTACATGGAAAAGGAACAACAACAAGCAAATAATCAGACTCCAAGGCCAAACTCATCCTCGCGAACTTCCTTAAGAAGTGCTTCGGTCACAGGATCAGCCGGATGCTCCGTAAGATTCCTGATGAGAAGGTTTCTTGTTGCAACAGCTGTAGTCAACTTCTTGTTCTGGCTTTGGTCTTTGGATTTCTTCACTCCAGCTTTGATTTTTAACTCTGAAATTTCCTCCTGGGCTGCTGCCAGGGCTTTTTCCATCTGCTCCATCTTATCTTGAACTCTCTTGTCTTCTAGAGTACGGGCTTCAGTGATCCGGACCCACCTGGCCTGACTCTCTTTCAAGTACAAGTCTGTCCTTGCTCTTTGGAACTGGGCTTCTTTACAAGCATTTTTCAGAATCTGCTCACCAGCTTTAGACTTGTTGATATAGTCTCCAGACTTCTCAATCTTAGTCAAGTGTTCCACTCTCAGCTTCTCCAATCTTTCAATCTCCCTTACACCTTCACTCCTCTCCCTGAGGGTCTTCTGCAGGGCTTGGGATAGCTTCTCATTTCTTTCTTTCAAGCCTTCAAACTCTTCCAAACTGACAGTAGCAGGGGGTGGTGCCGATGATGACTCAGGCATGTCTTTGATGGTGAAGGGCAATCCTGAGATTTGGGCCCTAGCATAGGACCACTCATGATATTGGGCTGATGCCACATTATTGCACTTCCCCAGAATGGTGATCCCCTTGGTTTGAACATGATCCCAGGCCCAGGCAGCCTGCCTAACAACAGTCAAACTGATCTTGTTCTCACAGTAGAGGGTCTCAACCAGGTCTTGTTCCCTAGGAGCATGAACCAGTGCATAGCCTAATTGCCTCTTGAACAGCAGGGGGTTGTAGTTGATACTTCCCTTAACTCCTACCAAAGGTACATTGGGAAAGTGCCCACAGCTTGTGATCATATCTCTGCCCTTGGTGCCTTGGGTGCACCATCTGATGTCTGCTGCAGTGAGAGTAGTGAGCCTCTTAGCCCAGTTGCTTTGCTGATGAGGATTCAGGAATGCATCTGTCCTGGGTAGATGCTTGAGAAGCCAAGCATGGAATAGTGGAGCACAACACCTCACTAGCTTACCCCTCTGTTTCTCATTCCTCTGATGTACTGAGTAATAGAGGTCACCCAACAAGGTTGGCACTGGGTTCTTCAGGATGAACAGGTGGATGGCATTCTTGCTGATGAATCTGGGCTCATCTGCAAACAACATAATTCCATATACACTCAAGGCCAACAATGCACAAACAGCTTTCCAATCCCCCAGGGAGGCCTTCAAACTAGCTTGAGAAATCAGGAAGTCCAGATGAAAACCAGGGATCCCAGCTTTAGAGGTCATATGCTGCTCAATCAAAGCAGGTTCCAGGTGCAAAGCTCTTGCTATCTCTCCATTGCTGGGAAAGACCATTTCAGGGTTAAAAGGAATTTCTCTCTTGATAGGCAAACCAACCAAAGATGCATATTCTTCTAAGAGAGGTCCTAACTGAAAGTCTTGAAAGGTAAAACACCTCAATGGGGGGTCATAGAATTGGATGCAGGTATGGATCAGGCTCCTCTGAGATGGGTCCATGTCTATAACCAAGTCAAGTATATCCCCATAATGGTCCCTGAACAGAGGTATGTGCTCTGGAGTCATCAGGGTTTGGATCCTCCTGATGTCTGATAAGTCTGGTTGGAAGAAATGGTAAGTGATATTGCTTTTCTTTGGAGCCATGATGCTGAAGACTGGGTTGAGTGCTGATGACAATGCTGAAGTAGAGAAAACCACTGACTGGCTGGTGCTGAAGCAGACAGCTAAACTGAAGCAGATGCTGGTGAAGATGGGTCAAAGCTGCAGATGGGGTCAAAACCAAAACCTGATGAAAATGGATACCCTGAAAAACAAATAAGCACATGTTAATATGATGCAATGAGGATGTATGCAAATGATATGCAAAGGGTTTGTGACTGAGCTGGATCTGGATAAACTGCCTTGGTATAGATCCATGTGTGTTCAAGAATTCCGGATGGAGGTCTATAAATCCAGTAACCAAGGTGGGGGACTCAAATAAAGAGCCACATGTCCAGGGTTTTAGAATCACAAGAACTATCCAACATGGAGCATTCTTAACAAAGTCAAAGTAACAGGGTATTCTGAGGTCAAGGTACCTGCAAACCTGTAAACAGCCCAACCCCCTCACAGGTAGTGATCTAGAACAAGGATCCTCAGACTTGGATCAGTTATGAGAAGTGTAAACACTTCTAACAGTGTTTACAATAACCATAACAATTCCTCCTCTAATTCACCTCAATTTCTGAAGGTCAATACTAAAAGGTCATCCAGACTTAGCAGGCTTCCCAGATCCCCCTAGCACTACAGGAAATCCGTAGCACAGAGTTCTCAAGAAGAAACCCATATCTGAACCGTGTTTCATATTCCCGCACCAGACCGAAATGGAATGGGAAAGAATATGATTCACTCTAGCCTAGGTGTCACTCAGGTCCCAGGTATAGGACCTTGGCTCTCAGTGAAATACCCACCCACCAAAAAAAACAAGGAAACCAGATCCAGCCAGCAACAGTGACAGTATGATATATACAAATGCAATAAAGAAAGCGGTAAATAAAGCTGTACGGAAAGCAATAAATAAAGCAAATATACACATACAAATAGCACATAACACCCCCAATAAACACAAATCAACCAAGCGCTAGGAGGAACCCACAAAAAGAACCAGAAGCCCTGGTTGCAGTATAAGGGTCCCCAGCAGAGTCGCCAAGCTGTCGCTCCCAAAGATTTGCATCCAGGTACAAGCGCGAACGGTCGGCGAAGGGAACAGTGAGAACACACAGCCGTGAACTCACTGGAGATGAATAGAGTCGCCAGCTAGGCATTTTTATCCCGGAGGAAAGGCAATGCTGCATAGACCTAGAGAAAGATGGATAAGACGGTTTGCGAACCAGAGAGACTGAGAAAGGGGGTTGGTTACAACCTGGGAAGGTATTAGCACCCAGATTGTCCGTCGTACTCGACGGGATCCACGCTTGAAAGATTTGTGCTATAAAGGGGTAGTGTCAGTGCAATCTGTGTGTAAAGAGCTGGAAAAGATGTACAGGTGTCAGTGTAAAAGAAATGAAGTGTATAAATGTACAGTGTCAGTGTAAAGATAGGAGTGAAATGCTCATGATAATGAGGCTTAAAGAATGAAGCTGGGAAGAGGGGGAATGTACAGAGACTTTTGTTCGATAACCGTTAAGTTATGCCTACGTATCCTCTCGTGCAATGAGGAAGTCAGAACACCGTAGTTCGACCCAAAGAGACTGAAAGGATTGACTGGTGAACTGCTTGCAGTCTATGCTCAAGTGTATGATCTGTCTGGCACAGATGCAAACTGTCTTGCATTAGACGGAAGAAGCAAGTTCTCGTTTATGAGTGAAGATGATGAGAAAAGAATCCCGAAGGAGACGATTATTGTTTGTTCTTGTGTTTTCAGTCTTTATTTCTTTTTGGAGTTTGTCATAAGATAATGAGCTTAAACCTAAATCAATGGATTTGGTAAACTCATCACATCATCCCTCTGATTAGGGGTAATGAGAATTACCTTAAGTGTGAAGTCAGATTCTCACACTTAATCACCTTTGATGTAGGGTTAAGATCATTAACCTACTTGTGATTAATTAGATGTTTTTGTGATTTTTGTTTAGTGTTAAGTAATGAGGTTAAGCCATAATCAGGGATTTAACAGGCTCATTACACCATCCTAATAGAAGGATAATAGATGAGAATGTTTAAGCTGAGGAAAGCTCCTCAACTTAATCCATGATTAGGGATTAAACTCATGACAAAACAAGCCTTTGATTAAGTGGATTTTATTTAATGGTGAGATGAAGAAGTGAATTTTATGATTTGTAAGACAACTTGAGGGGGACTTGTCCATTAACTTTAGGGTTAGTCCTTCTTAACCAATTAAGGAAGAATTAGAACCCTAATGCAAGGCCCAAGTTACAAGTGTGATGTCTTGATGGTTATTAGATGGATTGATTAAAGGAGTTAAACACATTAAGGGTTTAATACTTAGGATTAAAGTTATACACTCCATCCTAAGAGAAGGATGCAGGCATAAACTTAATCACAAAGCCTTAAAGCCTTTAGGGTTTAGTCCCTGATTATGAGATGAGAGGAGAAGACTCAAAAGAGACACAAAGGTAAAACTAAGAGGGGAGACTAATCAAAACCCTAATCATTGACATGCTTGGTTATTCCTAAGGTTTGTGAGGTTTTCAGGAACAATCTTCAGATGAACCACCAGGAAGCAGATGAACAAGATCAAGAGAAGCAAAGTGACTTGCTTCATTCAAGAAGTCAAGTCACTTGAAGAAAGAAAGTGGGAGAAGCAAGAATGAGCAAGCTCAAACTCAAACACAAGTAGAAATGCAGCAAGGCATGCAAGAGGGATGAAAAGAAAAGATATGAGAAGTGAAGGCAAATTCACTTCTCAAGTTACTTACCACCTGCAATGTTAGAAACAAATGCAATACAATGCTAAATGAGATGAAATGATATGATAAGCAAAAACCAGAAGCATGTTGATGATGATGATGATGCTATGGAGTGCTATGAACATGAGACAAGACAATGAGATGTTCATACAAAGTCATGGATGCAAATGATGCAAGTTGAGGAGCATGGACAAACATGAAATGTTATGAAACATACAAGACAAATGACATGGCAAATATGCAATGCAATGATCAATGATGCTTTCTACATGTCTTAAGATGTCAAATGAAACATAAGAATGCACAAAATGCAATGACAAGTCATGTTATGCAAGGAAATGCAAGAGGGATGCAAGAGAAGGCCCAAATTAGGGTTCATGGAACAAACATCAAACACAAACCAAAAACAGAAGCAAACCCTAATATGAAAAATGGAAAATGGTACCCAAAGAAACCCTAGACCTATAATGAACCACTGCCCAAAGGGGAGCTCTCAACTCTCAACCAAACTCAAGTTATGAATTTTACAAGTTATTAGGGTTTTTTAGGGTTTGTAACAAAAGAAATGCCAATCAATTAGAAAATGCAAGATCAAATCTTGGCCTTTTTATCCTTGAAAGTACATGTCAAATGGAAAACAATGCAAAAAGAATCAATGTCTCAACCTTTACCAAAAGACAGAAATGAATTTTCAAACATATGATCAAAATAATGCATCCAAAATGATTTAATTCAATGAAAAAATCTTATAATGCATCAAGATCAAAAAAGAAATTTGGTTTGAAGGTTGGACAATGTTTCTAAATGTCTTAGAACACTTCATGAATTTTTTTGTAATTTTTAAATACCTAAAAGTATTTTTAATTAATTAATTCTCATTAATCAATTAAAAATAATCTTTTAAATATTTAAAAATACTTTTTTAATGATAAAAATAAAATAAAAAATATTTTTGTGTCATAAAAATTAATGAAACCTTAAAGAAAAAGTTTCATAATTTTTATGATTTTTTAGCTATTTTAAATAAATTGTACAAATTAAATGCAAGAAAAATGAATTAAAATTAAATAAAATGCAAAGTCAAAGGAATGAGGGGCCAGGATGCGTTCTGAGGGTAAGTGGGTTGACTTGGCGCGCCATCTGATGGCCCAGATTCAAAGTGAATTAATCCTGATTAATTAATTTAATTAAACCTAATTAGAACTAATGATGCAATCCAGACCATTCATACACGCGCGGGAAAGAAGATCAAATGGTCCAGATTCAAACTCAGTGCCCTAACCCTAATTATGAATTAATGACTCTCAGGTCACCGGAGACGAGCTCCGGTCGTCTTCTCCGGTGACCTCCTCCCCTGAAAAACTCCAAACCTCCTTAAAACGTAACTAAAATGAAAACCAAAGCCAGGGAAATGATCTCCATCACCTTACGAACTAAACCCCTCTCTCAAAACAAATTTATCTAACCTAAACAAGCTGAATCGAAAGGAAATAGTTCTAGGGTTCGTGAGCTTCAAACAGCAATTAAATCCTCAAAACACATCCATTTCAAAAACTAAAAGCATCAGCATGATCAGGAGAGTATAAGGAACAAGTTTGTAACTAAAAAAGAGATTTCTGGAAAAAATTATTTGGAGCTACCTGAGATTTGCAACCTCTGATTTAGGAACTTTCAGGCCCTTTCTTTAAGTGCAAGCTGCTCCTCTTGGCCCCCCAAAGATGTCTGGATGCTCAAATGGAGTTTAGATTTGCTGGATGATGAGTTTCGAAGAGAACTGCTTCAGTTCAGTCAACAATGGCAGTTGAGATTCTGGCACTTTCAGGCTATGAGAGATGGTTGTTTGTGATCTATGAAGTGTGTTGAGAAGTTTGGCAAAGTCTGTTTTGATGTTTGTGGGCTATGGTGAGAGTTGCAAGTGAAACTGCAAACTGAGGTGAGAGATGGCAGTGAGAGTTTCTGGTTGTTTCAAGCTCTGGTTCTTGATGCTTTGTGTTCTATGGATCAAGGTGAGATGAATGGAGGAAAAAGATTTTGTGTTTGCAGGCTGTGTAGAAGAATTCGATAGAACTTGCAAGTTGGGAGTTTTTTGTGTAAGTGATGAGTGGTATGTTTTTAGCCTTGGTTGCTATGTGATATGGCCAGCAAAATGAATGAATAAACAATTCTGATTGGCCTCTTGATGTGACATGGCCTGCTATGATAGGTGAGTTGCTTTTTGCTCAAAGTCCACTTTTGTGTAAGATAGGGCATGGCATGATACTAGGCAAGGACAACTTGGGTTCTGGTGCAGCATGGTGAGTGTGAGAGGTTGGCTTGACCCAAGGCTCAATGCAGCAAGTTGGTTGAAAGCTCATGAGTGTTTTGCAACTTGGTTAGCTTTATGGATTTCCATGAGAAAAAATCAAGTTTCATGAACCAAACCATGAGCAAACTTGGTCCATTTCTGATTTTTGTGACTTAGAGGATGTTCACATGCTGGTTTGACATGAATTTGAGGCAGCAATCATGCATTGATTCAAGACTTAGCAAAATTTCCACTTGGTGCATAACTTGAAAAACAATGATTTTTGGCAACTTTGCATGGCCATAACTTTTGATCCATGAAGAGTTAGATCATGTTCTTGTACTTTTTGAAAAGGGAAAGATGAGATCTACAACTTTCATGACCAAAGTTTTTCCATTTGAAGCCTTTTTGGATCATGAATCAAGGCTTGAAAATTGACCTAAAATGGTGCATTCTTGAAAAGTCAACAAAACCCAAAAAGTCAACTTTTGCAAAAACCCTAAATTCTTGATTTTTATGAACTTCAATCTTCTTCCATGATCAAATAAAGATCATATACACTCAAAATGATGAAGATCACCCATTGGTTGGGTCATTGGGGGCCTCAGATGCCCTGATTTTACACTAACTTGTCTGAAAAGTCAACTCTTGATCAGATGACTTCCCCATGGAATTTCTTCATGAAAATTGATATGCATACTCCCTATACCATATAGAGATCAATGGAAACAAGAATGACCAAAAAATTTGGAGTTATGGCCTCTGAAACCAAAACCCTAATTTTCAGTCAACTGTGCAGTTCATCCTGGCTCTGCATCCACTCAAACCCTAATTCTTGTGATTCCTCTGCATTTTTGACTTTGAGGAGATGTATTATGATGATTGGGCACACATGGATCCCTTTGAATTGAATGGTGGCCTTTGGAATGGCTCAAGATGCCTTGAGGTTGCTCAGATCACAAACCCTAGGTGCAGATGCCTTAGAAGCTATGCAGTGAATCAAAATGAGATGTGAGATGATATGTTTTGTGTATATGCATATGAGATGATCACAAGCCATGGTGTGAATGGGTGAGGGCAAATTTGGGGTGTTTACAGAAGGTGGAATTAAAAAAGAATGAGCGTAAGCCAAAGGTAGGCTCAAACAAATATACGAAACCAAGCCGAAGGTGGAATCGTAAATGTAAGGCTAAGCCGAAGGTAGACTTACGAAATATCCGAGAACAAGCCGAAGGTGAACTTGAAAAAGTAAGACCAAGCCGAAGGTGGACTTACAAAAGATGAGACTAGGCCGAAGGTAGACTCAAACAAGGATGCGAAACCATGCCGAAGGTTGAATCGTAAACGTAAGTCTAAGCCGAAGGTAGACTTACGGAATATTCGAGAACAAGCCGAAGGTGAACTTGAAAAAGTAAGACTAAGTCGAAGGTGGACTTACAAAAGAATGAGACTAAGCCGAAGGTAGGCTCAAACAAATATACAAAACCAAGCCGAAGGTGGAATCGTAAATGTAAGGCTAAGCCGAAGGTAGACTTACGTAAGATTCGAGAACAAGCCGAAGGTGAACTCGAAAAAGTAAGACCAAGCCGAAGGTGGACTTACAAAAGAATGAGACTAAGCCTAAGGTAGACTCAAAAAAATATACGAAACCAAGCCGAAGGTGGAATCGTAAACTTAAGGCTAAGCCGAAGGTAGACTTACGAGGAATGTCATAAAAGATGACTCTGCAGGGAACAACAAGTACTGATGGCAAGATTAAAAAATATTTGATCTGTTGGTTATACTTTCCATTCTATCCGGTAATGTATTGGGGTATCCTCTGTGGGAATGTTTTGGTTTGATCGAATAACCAAAGTTCCGGGTTTTGTAACAAGCACCCAAGATCAACCTATGCTTCGCATGCATATGTTTGAATTTTTTCTTGGTGTAATGCTCTACAGTGATGGAAATGCTACACGTTTGAGGATGAAAATGTAACGATGATTACTAAATGCAGATGCGGAAGGATCTCCTGATGAGGAGATAACAGGCATCCCATACAGCTTCACTGGGGAAGAAATAATCATTGTATTAATTTGATGAACTCTATGGGGAAAAGAAACTCTGCGGGGGAGACTGCTAATGAAACATCGACTCTGAACTACCGCCATGGCCAAAAATAAATTGGTCTTTAAGATTGGAGAGCCCAAAACTTGTTGGGGATGAACTGGACTTGAGAGGTACACTACCTGTTGAACTCCGTTGGGGAAGTGATATCCTTCTGACTCGGCTGAGGAATCGGATGTGATGGTATTCTGCTGAGGAAGGAACCTACTGAGGAATCCCTCAGATACACAATCATCTTCACCTCAGTTGGGGAATGAAAAGTTTTCCTGTATTGCTGGAGATATGGAGACTCTGGTGTGGGAATACTTCTTCGCTGAAGGAAGGATCTCTGCTTGGGGAGAACATCATCAGCCTTTTGTTACTTTGCTGAGGAAAATTTCAATTTCCCCTCTACTGGGGATGTCAAATGAGAATACTCCCTATTGAAGCTACAAGTTTGTATCACCTCCTGATGAGATGGGGAGGTAAGCAGCGTCTCGTGCTGGGGATGAGATAACTCATCGTCTCATGCTGGGGATGAAAGGTAATGATCCCCTTCTGCTCGGGAAATATCCTTCTTTTTATTGCTCTTCTAGAGAGGGGATGGTCTGATGAGACTTTCTGAGGAGTCATGCTCCAGGATATGCCGAGGCAAAGTTTCCTGAGGCTCTGTGTTGACAATGGCTTTGCTTGCAACACCTGTACATGCATGTTAATGAACACAACTGATAGTACCTGCAAAAAAGGGAGTTAGTTTGGCCTGCATGCCCCAGGGTCACGGTCTTAGTTACCATCCCTTTTACTCAACACCTCAGATTCATTGTCAAGTATTTTTGCTCTCATGCATGTATCATAAAGCATTCATGTATTCATAATGCAATATTTATCACAGTTTGTCGGACGTTTTTGCAATCAAATGAAGGTCGAAAAACAAAAACATACGGAAGCAAATTTGAATGAAATTGCACTTTTATTGATTGAAAGGGGGGCATGAATAGGAATTACACCGGGAAGCAATCCCTGGAAAGAGGAAATCGCACAAAAGGAAAATAAACTATCCTAATGGCAATGTAAAAACCAGATCTCATCAAGATCTGACCCGGCTATGAATTGTATATCCTCAAGACTCTCTACATGCTTCGCTTTTAAGGAAGACAATTGGATTGATCCTTATCCCTCAGATTGATCTTGATTGCTGACGATGAATCACAGATCTCGCAGATCGTAGTTGTTCGTTTTAGTCCCTCTTTTGTGTGGATCGCCCTTTCGGGGTTTCAATCCACCGGGATACCCTTTTTTGCCTGAGCCATCCGATGTGGCTTTTCAGCTCAGCGGGTGTACATTTTTTCAAATATTTCCCTAATTTTTGCCCGAGCCTTTATTTTGTTTTTGGCTCGCCGGGATGCCCTTTTTTTTGCCTGGATTCTTATTTTGTTTCTGTCCAGCGGGTCTCTTTATAAAAAGAATTTTCTAACTGTGTATGCGTTGACAGGGGATTAGAAGTCTACGCCATTCATGGTTGTTAACATCAAGGCTCCGCCCGAGAAGACCTTTTTAACCATGAATGGACCTTCATAGTTGGGTGTCCACTTGACCCTGTGATCTGTAAGAGGAGGAAGGATCCTTTTCAGCACCAGGTCGCCGGGTATGTACTGTTGAGGGCGTACTTTCTGGTCGAATGCCCGTTTCATTCACCGTTGATACAACTGTCCATGGCATACAGCTGCTAGGCATTTCTCTTTAATGAGGCTCAACTGATTGTACCTGGATCAGAGCCACTCAACTTTGTCAAGCTTGGCATCCATCATTATCCTTAGCGAAGGGATCTCGACTTCAACTGGTAGGACTGCCTCCATACCGTACACAAGCGAGAATGGGGTTTCCTCTGTCGAGGTTCGCACCGATGTTAGGTACCCATGCAGTGCAAATAGAAACATATCATGCCAACCTTTGTACGTCACAACCATCTTCTGCACGATCTTTTTGATGTTCTTATTGGCCGCCTCGACATCGCCATTCATCTTTGGGCGGTACAACAAATAGTTGTGATGCTCAATCTTGAAATCCTGGCATAGATCTGCCATCATTTTATTGTTGAGATTAGAACCATTGTCCATAATGATTCTTTCGGGAATTCCATATCAACAAATGATATCCCTCTTGATGAATCAGACTACCACCTATTTGTTGACAATGCCATAAGACGCCGCTTCGACCTATTTCGTGAAATAGTCTATGGCAACCAGGATGAAGCGGTGACCGTTAGAAGCAGTTGGCTCAATCTTGCCGATCATATCAATGCCCCACATGGTGAAGGGCCAAGGTGAAGACATGACACTCAATGGATTTTGAGGCACATGCACTTTATTAGCATAAATTTGGCACTCGTAGCACTTGCGGGAATATTTACAGCAATCGGATTCCATGGTGATCCAATAATACCCAGACCTGAGAAGCTTCTATTCTATTGCATGCCCTCCAGCATGGGTACCTAAGGAGCCTTCGTGAACTTTTTGCATCAATATGTCTGCTTCGTGTCTATCCACGAATTTGAGCAATACCATGTTGATGTTCCGTTTATAGAGCATATCATCCTAGTTTAAGAAGAACCCGCCTACCAACCTCCTAAGGGTCTTCTTGTCTTTACTAGATGCCCATGCTGGGTATTCTTGAGATTTCAGAAAGCACTTGATATCGTAGTATCAAGGTTTGTCATCATTAGCCCTATCAACTGCAAATACATATGCCGGTCTATCGAGACGAGACACATCAATTTTGGGTACATAGTTCTCTTGGTGAACCTTGATCATGGAAGACAAGGTTGCCAAAGCGTCAGCAAATTAATTCTTGTCTCGAGGTATGTAGTGCAGCTTGACCTTCATAAAGAAAGTTAACAACCTTCTGGTATAGTCCCTGTAAGGAATCAGATGAGGTTGATGAACCATCCATTTCCCGTTAACATGATTGATAACTAAAGTTGAGTCACCGAAGATCTCGAGGTTCTTGATTCTCAAACCAATTTCTTCCTAGATCCCCATTATGCAGGCTTCATACTCTTCTTCATTGTTGGTGCATTCGAATGTCAACCGGGCAGTGAAAGGCATATGGATCCCTTCCAGTGAGATGATAACAACACCCAATCCACTTCCGTTTATGTTAACGACTCCGTCAAACATCAGACTCCATTTGGATTCGGGGTCTGGCCCCTCCTCCGAGAGTGGTTCTTCACAGTCTTTCGACTTGAGGAACATGATGTCCTCATCCGGGAACTCAAATCTCATTGGCTGGTAATCCTCAATCAGCTTATGGGCTAGATAATCCAACAATAAACTTCCCTTGATAGCTTTTTGTGAAGTATATTGGATATCATGCTCTGTCAGAATCATCTGCCATCGGGCTACTCTTCCGGTTAGAGCTGGCTTTTCAAAGATGTACTTAACGGGGTCCATCTTGGAAATCAACAGAGTGGTATACTTCATCATGTACTATCTTAGTCGGCGAGCAGCCCATGCCAAAGCACAATAAGTTTTCTCGAGCAATGAGTATCGTGTCTCATAGTCGATAAAAACTTTTCTAAGGTAATAGTTTGCGTGCTCTTTTCGACCAGACTCGTCCTGCTGACCCAGTACACATCCCATTGATCCCTCGAGCACTGTGAGGTACATGATCAAAGGTCTCCCTCGCACTGGAGGTATGAGAATCGAAGGTTCTTGCAGATACTTCTTGATTAGGTCGAAAGCTAATTGGCAGTCATCATTCCACCCGATGGCCTGATTCTTCCTTAGAAGCTTGAAGATAGGCTCGTACGTGGCTGTTAGGTGATATGAACTGTGCAATGTAGTTCAACCTCCATAAGAAACCACATACTTCTTTCTCGGTTTTCGGTTCAGGAATCTCCTGAATTTCTTTCACCTTGGTAGGGTCGACCTCAATCCCCCTTTCACTGACAATAAAGCCTAGCATCTTCCCGGAACGCACCCCGAATGTGCACTTGTTCGGGTTCAATCTCAATCTGAACTTCTGAAGCCTGTCAAATAGCTTGGCTAGGTAGACTAGATGTTCTTCTTCTGTTTGTGACTTCCCGTTCATATCATCAACGTAGACCTCGATCTCATGATGAATCATATTGTGGAATATAGTCACCATTGCACGTTGGTATGTAGCTCCAGCATTTTTCAAACCGAACGACATTACTTTGTAATAGAAGGTGCCCCATGGGGTGATGAAATTAGTTCTCTATGTCATATGGAGACATTTTAATTTGATTATAGCCTGAAAAGCCATCCATGAAGGAAAACACATAAAATTGGGAAGTGTTTTCAACTAGCACATTAATATGTGGCAACGAGAATTCAAGTCTCGATAATTCACGCACATTCTGACCTTACCATCCTTTTTAGGAATCGGAACAATATTTTCAACCCATGGAGGATAATTTTTCACAGCCAAGAATCCGACAACAAACTGCTTTTTCATATCTTCTTTGATTTTGATAGCCATGTCGGGTTAAGTTCTTCTCAATTTCTGCTTCACCGGCGAGAAATCTTCTCTGAGTGGCAGCTTGTGCACTACGATATCGGTGTCCAACCCTGACATGTCCTGGTAAGACCAGGAAAAGATGTCAATCTATTTCCGGAGCAGGGAAATCAACCGAATCTTTATGGATTCTTCCAAAGCAACCCCGATCTTGACCTCTTTTTTGTCCTCTTCTGTACCCAGGTTGATCACCTCAATGGCCTCTTCATGTGGCTGAATCACCCTCTCCTCTTGCTTGAGCAATCTGGCTAATTCTTCGGGTAATTCACAATCTTCTTCACCTTCCTCCCCGGCTAGGTAAATTGGATTGTCGAAGTCATAATGAGCCATAACAGAGTCGTCACTGATGAGACCCGATGGAGTACATCTACATGAATGATGATTCATACTATATTTAGACAAAAGTGGGAGACATGAAAAACATTGCCATTTATTATTATTTTTAAAATAAATAAAATGAAAGACAAGGAAAACCATGAATGAATGCCAAAAACGTCCACTTTATTAATGATGATGTTATTGCATTATGAAATAATGAACCCTTACAATGAGCCACTATGCTCCGGGAAAGGCATAGAGCTTTCATACAAAAGAATAGAAACATGAGGCTATTACGTTTCTGGTTGAGTGACAAAGATGATTGCTTCGGCCGACCAGTTGCTGAGTTGCACTCCCAGGGCACAGAGCTTTATCCACTCGTCCAATTCACAGTCACTATCAACTATTTCATCTTGCACTGGACAGATGCTGCCATGATCAAACCATCCTGCACTGGTGAAAGTAATTGGGCCTTTCCGACCTCTAGCGCTCTTATCTGGCGTTGACTGACCAAGATTATAGCCAATTCCAAACATATCCTTCTTCTATGGGACTTCAACCATTTTTCCCCAACCCTCATTCGTACATGACTCCACAACCTTTAAGGTCTGTTTGTAGGACGCTATGGGCGCTCCTTTCTTCTTATCCTCTGACAGGATGACTGATGACGATGTACCTTTCGTTCTGACGGGCTCGAAGGCTTGACAAGGAGTTTCAACGATTTCTCCATCCATCTCTATATATTTGAATGATGTCAAGTGACTGATGAAGATATCCTCTTCACTGCATACAGTAACGATCTGGCCTTCCCAGACAAACTTGAGCTTTTGCTGGAGGGTTGAAGACACAACCCTTGCTGTATGTATCCAGGGTCGTCCTAGAAAACAACTATAAGCTGGTTGGATATCCATAAAATAAAAGGTAGTATTGAAAACATGTGGTCCTACCTTGATTGGTATTTCGACCTCTCCAAAGACAGAACTTTTTGAGCCATCAAATGCACGGACCACCAAGTCGCTCGGTCTAAGCACAACCCCATCATAGTCCAACTTGATCAATGCTTTCTTCGGAAGTACATTTAGGGATGACCCCATGTACATAAGCACGTGAGAGAGCACAACTCCTTTAAATTCCATAAATATGGATAGAGCTCGATTATGGTTGCGTCCCTCAGTGGTCAAATCCATATCAGTAAATCCTAAACCATGGCTGACATTCACACTTGACACCACTGTCTCAAGATGATTTACCAATATGTCCTGTGGCACATAGGCATTGTTTAAAATATTCAACAGAGCCTTCTTGTGTAAGTCCAAACACATTAACAAGGACAAGATTAAAATCTTAGAGGGAGACTGCTGCAAGTGATCAACTATTTTGTAATTGCTCTTCTTGATGATTCTCAGAAATTCTTCTGCCTCCTAGTCAAAGGTGATATTAGTATTCGATGTGGGTGCAGGAGCATCACTTGTCATAGAAAGCTTGCCTCTGGCCCTGGCTTGAGCCTCTGCATTGTCCCTTGATGGCACTACATTGTTTCTCAATGTTTCAGGCACAAACAGTCTCCCCCTCCTTATGAACCCTCCAACTCCAACATTTTCAATATGGTGCTGAGCTGAGATGGAAGAGGTCAAATCTTACTTTCAACCATTACAATAAGCTTCGGCCCCATAGTACCATGGGACTTCCCTCTCTCTTCGGTACGGAATTGTTCCAGGAGTGGTAAATGTCACGGGTGCCACCTTAGCTGGTGTTGGAACTTGTGCTGGATTATAGTAGATAGTCACTATCGAGACTTCGTCGACCTTCACTATTTTGTCGAACTGAATAATTCCCTCGTCAATCATTCTTTGTATCCCCGATCTCAATCGGTTGCAGCCACAACAGAATTATCACAATCTGAACAACCCTCTTCACAACCCGAAAAAATATGCTTCTTAGCTAGGTAACTCTTCACAGCCAACAAAGAAGTCCTTAAAGCATTAACATCGTATACCAGATTCAAACCCTCACCATTATCAATAGCTCATACGGTCCTCTCATGCAGAGGAATGGGATTTTACAACACGTTCGGGGTTAGAGCGAAATTGATTGCCTTGGAGTCTATCAAATCCTGCACCTTATGTTTAAGGGCTTTACAATCTTAAGTACTGTGGCCCGGAGCTCCATAGTGGAACTCGCATCAGGTGTTGGCATCGTAACCCTCGGGAATCTTCCCCGGTCCTGGAGGCTATAAGGTTCTCAACTAGATCATCTGAAGTTAAAGAAGTTTCTGGAATAGTTGGGAGTAGGACATTGGTGGAGCCTTGAAGTGTATGTCAACCATCTTTGGCCTTGGTTGGTACCCCTGTCGGGACCCTCTTTGCTGTTGTTGAGCCTGCTGTTGATTTGTGGGAGCAAAAATGGCAACGAGAGCTGCTTGATGATAAGAGTTTTGATTTCCCTTTTTCCTCTGGGTGTATACAGCCCCGACTTCACCTTCCCTCCACTTCACAAAAGGTTTCTTGATTTCAGAAATCGATGCTCCGCTATTCTGAATTTTTCCTTGCTTCATCCAACTCTTGATTCTCTCACCAGTTAGGATGATGTCAGAAAAGCCGCTAGATGAACAACCTGCTAACCTTTCCTTGAAGTGCCCAGGGAGAGTATCCATGAAAAAATCAACCATCTCTCTCTCTCCAGTAGTGGGGGTTGAACTCTGGCTGCGACTTCACGCCACCTCTGTGCATATTCCTTGAAGCTTTCTGAGTTCTTTTAGGACAAGCTTTGCAGCTGGGTCCGAATTGGGGCCATGTCAATATTATATTGGTATTGCTTGAGGAAAGCCTCCCCAAGCTCTTTCCAATTGCGAATAACGGTCCTCTCCAATTTCATGTACCATTCCAGTGAACCTCTATAAACAGCCCAAATTTTCCCTCACCCATTCACACCATGGCTTGTGATCTCTTCATGTGCATAAGTTCAATCATATCATCTCATATTGCATTTTTGCTTCACTGCATTGTTTCTAAGTCATCTACATCTAGGGTTTGTGATCTGAGCCATCCCTGAGCCATTTGAGCCACTACAAAGGTCATTAATCACTTAAAAGGGGTCCATGTATGTTCAAGCATCATATTATATCCTCACAAGGTCAAAGAAGTCAAAGAATCACAAGAACTGAGAAAGGCATGGAAGCAGAGCCAGGCTTAACTGCACAGGTGACCTGAAATTAGGGTTTTGGTTTCAGAGACCATAACTCCAAATTTTTTGGTCATTCTTGTTTCTATTGGTATCTATATGTTATAAGGATCATGCATATCAATTTTTATAAAGAAATTCCATGGGGAAGGCATCTGATCAAGGGATGACTTCTTGAGCAAGTCAGTGGAAAATCAGGGCATCTGAGGCCCCCAATGACCCAACCAAGGGGTGTTCTCCATCATTTTTAATGTGTATGATCTTTATTTGATCATAGAAGGTGTTAGAAGTTCACAAAATTGGAAAATTTCAAGTCATTTGCAAAGTTGCCTTTTTGGGAAAGTGACTTGTAATGAAAACTTGCCATTTTGGGAAAGTTTTTCAACCTTCTCTTTTTGATTCAAAAATGCTTAAAATGAGAAAACTTTGGTCATGAAAGTTGTAGAATGGATCCTCCCATTTTCAAAAAGTACAAGAACTCATTCTAATTCATTTTGGATCAAAAGTTATGGTTTGTCAAAGTTGGATAAAATCATTGAATTTTCACTTTTGCACTAAAGGGAAAAGTTGCAAAACCTCATACCAAGGCAAACTGTGACTTCAATGTGACCTCTATGCATTACACAAACATAAACCATGGCCTAAAACTCAGAATTGCACAAGAATTTCTCAATTTTCATTCCATGAACTTCACAAAATTCAAAAGGGGCCAAACTTCCTCAAAATTGCAAAATGGATCAAAGTTTCTCATCCACTTGTGCCAGCTGCCAAAAGTGACTTCCATGGACCTCCTTGAAGCATGATGATCCAAGCCATGCCCTTGTACCATGACTGAACCAGCCCATACCTCCTCTTACACAAAAGTTGACTTTATGCAAGTTGAGCCATACCAATCAAGCTAGGCCAGCAACAACTCTCTGACCAATCACAACTTCACATACATGCCTCATGGATCATTTTCATACAATCTTGGAGCCTGAAACCACAACATTTCCATAGTTCCCAAAAACTATCCCCCTTGCATTTTCATTCGAAACTCAACACTCAAGCCTAAAACATCAAAACAAACTTCACAAAACCACTCACCATGATCCTCTGATCATTTCCCAATCCTCACTTGACCCTGAAACCACCCCAATCAGAAACATGATTTTCCACCCCTTCTGAATAGAACTTCATCAATCTCTTAAACCAGCCACAAAAAAATTCCAAACAAGCATTGCAAACTTCTCAAGGGGTTCATTAAAGGCATCTTGGACAAAAGAAGCAGCCAGAAAGCTCCAAAGATCAAAGCTCCAGTTCAGGCGAGCTCAAGAACAATTTTTCCAGAAACATGTTTTTAAGTTACTAATTGATTCTCCATGATTCACTGATAATGCTGATGTGTTTGGTTTTGAAAATAGTCAAGTATTAAGCATGTATGAGCTCTCTGAAATTTTTTGACCTAAAACTAATTTGCTTCGATTCAGCTTGAATATGTGAAATAAATTTGTTTTAGTGAGTGATTCTTGTTGAGTGATGTATGGGGTTGGATTCTGGGCAGAGAAATTGGGTTTTAGAAGCTTGGGGAGAGAGATAGCAAAATCTCAGGGGAGATGTGGCCGGAGAAGATGACCGGAGGTCATTTCCGGCCACCTGAAAGTCATTAGTGCATTAATGATGGTTAGGGCTCAGTTTGAATGTGAGCCATAGATCTTGTTGACCTGGGTTGACCCGCGCGCGAATGAATGGACCAGATTCACCATAAAAACCCTAATCCTGATTTATTAAATTAATTAATTAGGTTTAATTCAAATCCAGCCAGTTTGAATCTGGGCCACAAGATCTGGTGCCAGTCAATTCCCTCCAAATTCGTTTAAACCTCAGCCTCAGGATTTGCATACTTTCCATTTTATTCATTTTTATTTCATTTTATTTATATTTAACTTCTACGAATTATTAAAAATAGTAAAACACTTTGAAAAATTCTGAACATTTTTGTCAAACATTTCATTAATTTTCAGAACCCAAAAATATTTTTATTTTTATTTTTTGCATTAAAAATTATTTTTAAATCATTTAAATGTTTATTTTTAATTAGTTAATGAAAATTAATTAATTAAAAATGCATTTAGGTATTTAAAAATCACCAAAAAATTCATATTGCATTTTAAGACATTTAGAAACATTATCAAACTCTCAAAACAAATTTCTTTTTGGTTCTTGAACTATTTTGACCTTTTTCATTGGAATTAAATTCATTTAAAGGCAATATTTTTGTTCAAACTTAGGAAAAATCATTTTGTCTAACCATGAGGAGTTTGATGATGGTTCTTCTTGCATTGTATCCTTCACATCATGTAGTTTCTAGGGTAAAATTGGTTTGAATTCATATTTCATTTTCAATTTGTTTTGTATTTTACATTGAGAGGTATCCCAAAACCCTAGTTGACTTGAGAAATTCATAACTTCCATTAGGTTTAGGGTTAGGTCCCCTCCTTTGGGCAGTGAACTGGTGTAGGGTTAAGGTTCCTTTGATACCATTTTCAATTTTTTGTAATGTCATTTGCTTTTGATTTTGAATTTGTTTTTTACATGTTTTGCATAAACCCTAATTCTTGTCTTCCTTTGCATCCATCTCTCACATGCTTGCATTCAAGAACTTGCCATGACATTTTATGCATCAATATGACATATAAGACATCTTAGGACATATTAGAATCATGTTTAATCATTGCATCATCCATTTGCCATGTTATATGTTCATTCCATTTCATAAACTTTCATGAATCCTTATGGTTCAAAGTATGCTTCATTTGCATCCTCATCCTTGTATGATCATCCACACCTCTTGACATGTGTTTGCATCATCTATTAGCATCATTGAAACCATGTTTATGCTTCTGACTTTGGTTTGCATCATGACATTTCATCTCATTTGCATTGCATTTCATTTCTTTTGCTAACTTTTCAGGTGGTAAGTTGTTTTGAGAAGTGAATTTGCCTTCACTTCTCACAATCTCTTTTCATCTCTCTTATGCATCATTGCTGTATTTTATCTTTGTATTAGAGTGAGCTTGCTCATTCATGCTCTTTCCCACTTTCTTCCTTCAAACAACTTGTCTTCTTAAGTGAAGCAAGTTGTCTTGCTTCTCTCTGCTTCTTCCTCCTTTCATCTGCTTCTTTCCTGGTGGTTTCTCTGAAGATCTTCTTGAAAGCCTCATTAACCCTAGGAACAACTAAGCATGATAACAATTAGGGTTTGATTAGTCCCCCATTTAGTTTTGCCTTTGTGTCATCTTTGAGTCTTCCCTTCTCATCTCATAATCAAGGACTAAACCCTAAAGGTTTTAAGGCTTTGTAATTAAGCTTATGCCTGCATCCTTCTATTAGGATGGCGTGTATAACTTTAATCCTAAGTGTTAAACCCTTAATGTGTTTAAATCCTTTAATCAATCCATCTAATAAACACTAAGACATCAAGCTTGTAACTTGGGCCTTGCATTAGGGTTCTAATTCTTCCTTAATTGGTTAAGAAGGACTAACCCTAGTGTTAATGGACAAGTCCCCCTCAAGTTGTCTTACAAACCATAAAAATCACTTCTTCATCTCACCATTAACTAAAATCCACTTAATAAAGGCTTTGTTTTGTCATGAGGTTAATCCCTAATCATTGATTAAGTTGAGGAGCCTTCCTCAGCTTAAATGTTCTCATCTATTATCCTTCTATTAGGATGGTGTAATGGGTCCATTAAATCTTTGATTATGGCTTAAACTCATTACTAAACACTAAACAAAAACAACAAAAGCATCTAAGTAAATGCAAGTAGGTTAATGATCTTAATCCTACACCCTGGTGATTAAGTGTGAGGTGCTTACTTCATGCTTAAGGTATTCTCATTACCCCTAATCAGAGGGAGGATGTGATGAGTTTCCCAACCGTTGGTTTAGGCTTAAGCTCATTTTCTTATGGCAAACTTCAAAAGCAATAATAAACCTGAAAACACAAAAACAAACAATAATCGTCTCCTCCGGGATTCTTTTCTCATCTCATTCACTCACAAACGAGAACTTGCTTCTTCCGTCTAATGCAAGACAGTTTGCACCCGAGCCAGACAGGTCATACACTTGAGCATTGACAAGTAAGCATTTCACAAGTCAATTTATCTTTCAGTCTCTTTGGGTCGAACTACGGTGTTCTGATTTCCTCATTGCACGAGAGGATACGTAGGCATAACTTAACAGTTATCGAACAAAAGTCTCTGTATATTCCCCCTCTTCCAGCATTATTCTCTAAGCCCCATTATCTTGAGCATTTCATTCTTGTTCTCACACTGACACTCTTTTATTTCACCTCACACTTCTTTTGCACTGACACTTGCATTCTTTCCAGCTTTGATACACAGATTGCACTGACACTACCCTTTTAAAACACAAATCTTTTAAGCGTGGATCCCGTCGAGTACGGCGGAGAATCTGGGTGCTAATACCTTCCCAGGTTGTAACCAACCCCCTTTCTCAGTCCCTCTGGTTCGCAACCGTCTTATCCATCTTTTCTTAGGTCTATGCAGCATTACCTTTCCTCCGGGATAAAAATGCCTAGCTGGCGACTCTTGTCTTTTGAGTTCACCCTTGTGTGTTCTCTCTCCTTTCACCGACCATTCGCGTCTGTACCCCTTCTGACCAGGTGTCATTTGGTGGGAGCGACAGCTTGGCGACTCTGCTGGGGACCCTTATACTGTAACCAGGGCTTCTGGTTATTTTTGTGGGTTCCTCCTAGCGCTTGTTTGATTTGTGTTTACTGGGGTGTTATGTGCTAATTGTGTTTATATATTTTCTTTATTTACTGCTTTATGTACAGCTTTATTTATTGCTTTCCTTTACAGCTTTTCATACTTCATACTGTCATCATTTTGCTGGATCTGGTTTGTTGTTTTGATGGGTGGGGTTCCATTGAGAGTATAAGGTCCTATACCTGGGACCTGAGTGACACCTAGGCTAGAGTGGTTCATGTTCTTTCCCATTCCATTTCGGTCTGGTGCGGGAATATGAAACACGGTTCAAATGTGGGTTTCTTCTTGAGAACTCTGTGCTACAGATTTCCTGTAGTGCTAGGGCTATCTGGGAAGCCTGCTAAGTCTGGATGACCTTTATTATGACCTTCAGAAACTGAGGTGAATTATAGGAGGGTCTTTTATGGTTATTGCAAACACTGTACCTCCGGGTTAGAAGTGTTTACACTTCTCATAACTGATCCAAGTCTGAGGATCCTTGTTTTAGAACACTACCTGTGAGGGGGTTGGGCTGTTTACAGGTTTGCAGGTACCCTTAGCCACATCATATACCCTGTTACTTTGTTTTGGTTAAGAGTACCTCATTTTGGACAGTTCTTGTGATTTAACCCTGGACATGTGACTCTTTATTTTGAGTCCCCCACCTTGGTTACTGGATTTCTGAACCTCCATTTGGACTTCCTGAACATACATGGACCTTATATATCAAGACAGATAATTAGATCCAGCTTGATCACAAACCCTTGCATATTATTTGCATACATCATCATTGCATCATTTAACATTTGTTTATTTGTTTTTCAGGGTATCCACATTATATCTGGTTTGGTTTTAACCTCTTCTCCTGCATAGACCTCTGATTCATCAGTTATCTGCTTCATCCATCTTCATCACCAGCATCAGCCTGTCAGTGGCCTATCTCCAGTATCAGTCTTAATCCTCATCAGCAGTTGTCTTCAGCTCTTCATCAGCATTCATGGCTACACCCAGGAAGAGCAACATATCTTACCATTTCTTTGAGCCTGTGTTGACTGGTATCAGGCAGGTCCAGTCACTTATCACCCCTGACCACATCCCATTATTCAGAGAGCATTATGGAGGTATCCTGGATATGGTTATGGACCTAGACCCTTCTCAGAGGAGCATGATCCACACATGCCTACAGTTTTATGACCCTCCTTTGAGATGCTTCACATTTTCAAACTTTCAGCTAGGACCTCTGCTGGAGGAATTTTCATCATTGATTGGAGTACCTGTCAGGGGTGGAATCCCCTTCAACCCATAAATGACTTCTCCCAGCAATGGAGAAGTAGCAAAAGCACTGTACCTGGAGCCTGCCTTGATTGAGCAAAGCATGACAACAAAAGCTGGGATCCCTGGTTTGCACTTAGACTTCTTGATTTCTCAGGCCATCCTGAAGGCCTCCTTGGGAGAATGGAGGGCAGTTTGTGCATTGTTAGCCCTCAGCATATATGGGGTTATACTGTTTGCAAATGAGCCCAAATTTATCAACAAGAATTCCATTCATCTTTTCCTTCTGAGGAACCCAATACCCACATTGCTGGGAGATTTCTATTACTCCATTCATCAGAGGAATGAGAAACAAAGAGGGAAATTGGTGAGATGCTGTGCTCCTCTGTTTTACACCTGGCTGCTTAAACACCTGCCTAAGTCAGATGCATTCCTGAATCCCCACCAACAGAAGAATTGGGCCAAGAGGCTCATTGCTTTGACTTCAGATGACATCAGATGGTGCACCCAGAGCACCAAAGGCAAGGACATTATCACTAGCTGTGGGCAGTACCCAAATGTACCTCTGATAGGAGTAAAGGGTTGCATCAACTACAATCCTTTGCTGTTTAAGAGACAACTGGGCTATGCTTTGATTCACCCTCCTAGGATGCAAGATTTAGCTGAGACCCTGTATTGTGAAATAAAGCCTAATCTAGCCACTGTCAGACAAGCATCTTGGGCTTGGGACAACATCCAAACAAAAGGGATGGCTATTCTTGGAAGGTGCAATAATGTTGCTTCAGCTCAGTACTATGACTGGTCTCATGCTAGAGCTCAGATTACTGGAATGCCCTTCACCTTGGAGGACATACCTGGACCCTCCACAGTATAGCCAGCAGCCCTTGTCAGCCTGGAAGAATTTGAGAAGCTGAAGGAAAGGAATGAGAATCTGTCTCAAGCTCTGAAGAAGACCCTCTGGGAGAGGAGTGATGGTCGTATGGACATTGAGAGGTTGGAGAAGCTTAGGGTGGAGCATCTGGCCAAGATTGAGAAAACAGAGGACTACATCAGAAAAGCAAGAGCTGGGGAGCAAATATTGAAAAACGCCTGTAAAGAGGCCAAGCTTCAGAAGGCTAGGACTGAGCTCTATCTGCAAGAGAGTCAGGCTAGGTGGGTCAGGATCACTGAAGCCCATACTCAGGAAGATCAGAGAACTCAGGCCAAGATCGAACAGTTAGAGGCCAATGAAAAGAAGCAGCAAGAAGCTTTGCTGGCAGCCCAGAAGGAGATTTCAGAGTTGAAGCTTAGGGCTGGAGTGAAGAGATCCAAGGACCAGGATAGGCACAAGAAGCTGACCACTGCCATCGCCACCAGAAACCTCCTCATCAGGACTATTACAGAGCATCCAGCTGGTCTAGTGACTGAGGCACTTCTGAAGGAGGTCAAGGAGGATGAGTTTGGACTAGATGTCTGACTTTTTTGTTTGTTGTTGTTTCCATTTGATGTACTTTTCTTTTTGTTGTATTTTGACCCTTCAGGGGCATGTGTTGTAAAGAACAGACTATGTATTATTCATCATTTGTAATATATTTTAGTTTGTTTTTGTTTCCATTTGGGTTTTCTTTTCTCAACAACATCAAAGCATCTTCCTCGAGGTCTGGAAAGGTCAAAACCAAGAACCAAGCCGGATACCTTGGAAAACAAATAAGCATACTGCATTGCATACTGACTTTTGTTTTGTTTTGTAGGTTTTGTTATTATTTTGTTTGTTTCTAACTCTGTTGTGGTTCAGGAAATATTGCTCGCAGAAGAGTGTTCCCTGTCAACCGTACGCACCGGTACCCTACTCGCAACAACTTTCCTGGTATCCAGATGGAGCAAGTACAGCAGGACTTGACTGAGGTCAGGACTCAGATGGCTAATGAAAGAGTGGAGATGAGAAACCAAATGACCCAATTCATGAATGTAATGACTGGCTTGGGCCAGAGTCAAGAAAGGTTAAGGGCATTGGTAGAAAGACAAACTCCCGAGGAACCTCATCCTGGAACTGGAGGAACAAGTAATAATGAGAGGGGTCAGCCTCATGTTAATCCACCAGTATTTGGACCTCATCTAGATCCGGAAGTCAACATCCCGGGTAATGTGCAAGGAAATACTACTGAGGGGAGAATCTTGCAAGAAGATCCCCAAGAGGAGCAGTTTACTGTCATGGGAGCAGGTGACGAAGTCTATGATAGGAGGTTTGATGAAATAGCTGAGAAGTTGAGATCTTTGGAGTCTCAAAACTCCTTGGGCTTCGATGTAATGGATATGGGGTTAGTGGATGGGGTGAGAATTCCCCACAAATTCAAACCCCCGTGCTTTGAGAAATACAATGGAACTTCCTGTCCACGAACTCACCTGCAGTCTTTCCTGGGAAGACTTAAAGCATATACCATGGATGAAAAGCTGTGGATGTTCTGTTTTGAAGATAGTTTGACTGGGGCTTCAAGGGAGTGGTACTCACACCTGACCAGAGCTACCATCAGATGCTGGAAGGACTTAGCTGAAGCCTTTATCAGACAATACCAATATAACCTGGATATGGCTCCTAACAGGACCCTCCTAATGGGAATGTCTCAGTCTTCCAGAGAAAGCTTCAGGGAATATGCCCAAAGGTGGAGACAGCTTGCTGCTGCTGTCCAACCACCCATGTCGGAAAGAGAAATGGCCGACATGTTCATGAATACTTTGCAAGGAACGTATATTGATAGACTGGCTGCCTTTTCTTCCACCAGTTTTGCTGACGTAGTTATAGCTGGAGAAAGGATTGAAAGCCTGCTAAAAATGGGAAAAATTTCTGATAATGGTGCAAGTTTGTCCAGTAATCCTAGGAAGCCTTTCGTGGGACCCCGAAGGACCGGTGAGACAAATGCCATTCATGCCAGCAGGGGAAGACCTCAGTATGTTCACAGATCAGTAGTAGCTGTCACTATTCCAGCTCCGATTCCTCAGCAATCAGCATATCAACAACCACAACAACCACATTATCAACAACAAGTTCAGTACCCACCACAGAGAGCCTACAACAACAACAATAGCAATCAACAACAAAGACCCTTCCAGCAAAGACCATCACAGGCAAACAGGGTGATTGACCCTATCCCTATGCCTTATGCTGCCTTATTGCCACAACTCCTAAAGCTTAACTTGGTTGAGTTAAGGACATTGGCACCTCCAGATCCCTCCAATCTTCCAAGGAATTATGATGCCAATGCCAGGTGTGCTTTCCACTCCAATGCACCTGGCCACAATACTGAAAAATGCAGGGCCTTACAAATGAAAGTGCAAGACCTGGTGGATTCTAAAGCCCTCAACTTCGCACCTCCTCCGAATGTCAACAAAAATCTTATGCCTAATCATGGTGGGCCGAGGATTAATGCCATTGAGGAAGACAAACCATCTACTTTGATCACCAGTGTTGCACAAATTCGAACACCTCTGGTCGAAATTAAAGCTCAGCTACTAGAGTGCCAGGTGTTCCCCGGGTGTGAGCTCGGTTTTGGATTTGCAACATTGCAGTCAACGGGTGTGATAATTTGAGAAGCGACATAGATGGTCTAATCAAGGATGGTATCCTTCAGATCTCAACAACAGCGCCTACAAATCCAGCAATTCCTTTGACAACAATTCCTGATTCTTTCTACAACAGCAACAACAATCATTCCAACCGATTCATCAATATCTTCAGCAATGGCTCCTTCCATAACTTCAACGAGTCAAGTTTCAACAACCATTTCTTCTACAACATCATCATCCTTTTTATCAGCAGAATCTTCTACAACGCCAGCAGAAATTAACGAAGATGTCTCAGCAGTCACCATCTACTATGATCCATCAAATGTTCCTCCAAACAACAATTTCCAACAACAAGCAGTGGCACCTCCTGCCAGGTCACTAGTCACAATTTACTACGATCCGCACACCATTTCAGTACCCTCCTCTGCAGCAGTCAGTCCAGTTACTATTACGGTGCCTGGACCCGTTCCATATGAAAGCAGTAATGCCATACCTTGGCATTATGGCTCTGATCTCTACTGCAACGGGGAGAAAATCACTCTGGATTCTTCAACCTCTTCTCCACAAGTTGATAATATTGGGGGAGGCGGAGGCTTCACCAGAAGCGGACGCCTTTTTGCCTCACAAAATCAAAGACCTAATGCCGAAGTAGAAGCTGCTGCCAAAGCAAAAGGAAAGAGTGTGGTGCTTGAAGAGCCAATTACCAAAGAAACTCAGAAGACGTCTTTTGAGCAAGATGTAGACGAGTTCATGAGAATCATAAAAAGAAGTGATTACAAGGTGATGGATCAGCTTCACCAAACTCCCTCAAAGATCTCCATATTATCACTATTGATGTGTTCTGAAGCTCACAGTAATGCATTATTAAAAGTCCTGCACGCAGCATACGTGCCAGAGGAGATCACTGTTAATCAGCTAGAAACCGTGGTAGAAAATATCAACACCAGTCATGGACTGGGCTTTACCAATGCTGACTTAACAACATAGGGACGTAACCACAATAAGGCTTTGCATATCACCTTGGAATGCAAGGGTGCTGTTCTCTCTCATGTGCTGGTGGACACTGGGTCATCGCTCAATGTTCTACCAAAGAAAGCCTTGGTGAAGTTGGAGTATGATGGCTTGGCATTGTGTCCGAGTAATTTGGTGGTGAGAGCATTTGATGGATCTAAAAGATCAGTGCTTGGGGAGATTGATCTGCCTGTGATGATTGGCCCGCAGACCTTCAAAACTACCTTCTATGTGATGGACATTCAGCCGACCTACAGCTGTTTGTTGGGTAGACCCTGGATCCACGCCGCTGGCGCTGTTACGTCTACCCTTCACCAGAAGCTGAAATTCGAGTGGGAAGGTCAGATCATCACCATCTGTGGGGAAGAAGACATCTTTGTTAGGCATCTGGCTACGTACAAGTACATAGAAATGGATGGAGAAATCCATGAAACCATGTGCCAGGGGTTTGAGGCCCTAAACATTAATGAAGCATCTGCTGTACTGGGAACCTCCATAACGTCATATCAGCAAGCCCGGAAGGTTGTTGAAGAGGGTACTGCCCAAGGCTGGGGCAAGCTGCTGCCCGTGGAAAAGAAAGAAGACTGATTTGGGTTGGGTTACAGACCAACTCAACAAGATCAATCGGAGGCTGCAAAGAAGCCCAATTTTGTCAGCGGGGGAATGCTCACCCCGGATGTTGTGAACAACTTGGAAGACGAGGAGGAAAGCGACCGCAACCTGGAGAGCTGGATACGTCCAAGGATCCCGGGGAGCCAAGTCCTTAACTGGTCTTCCCAGGAAATTATAAGGGTTACTCCTGCAGAGTAATTATTATTTCCTGTATTTTAAAGCATGCATCAAGTCTTGCATCTTGCCCAAGATGACAAGACTCATTTTGTAATCGGGCCATCTTGTAATTTTGTGCAAATGGATTAATCAATGAATATCGGACATCTTTTGCAAATGAGTCTTTCTCTTTTCCGCTCACTGTTTTTCATTTTTCTTTTTGTACAAAAATAAAATGGCAATGTTTTTCAAAATGATAACTTCATTTCACTTTTTCTAAATAAGATAAAATTGATCACTAAAATAAACCAATCTAAACCCTTGCAGAGAGTGCCTTTCAGACTACACCGACAACAACACAGCTATGACTTCGTATGACTTTGACAATCCAATAAATTAAGCTGATGAAGGGGTTGAAGAAGATTATGAGCTACCTGAAGAGCTAGCCAGGTTGTTAAGGCAAGAGGAGAAGGTTATCACTCCTCATCAGGAGGAGATTGAAACAGTTAATCTTGGTACGGAAGAAGACGTGAAAGAAGTTAAGATCAGGGCCTGCCTGCAAGATTCAGTGAAAGAACAACTGATTGATATGCTTCGGGAGTATGTGGATGTCTTTGCTTGGTCTTATCAGGATATGCCAGGATTGGACACCGATATTGTTATGCACAAGCTGCCTTTGAAAGAAGACTGCCCGCCAGTAAAACAGAAGCTGCGCCGTACTCGCCCGGATATGGAAATGAAGATAAAAGAAGAGGTACAAAAGCAGTGGGACGCCGGTTTCCTTGCTGTGACTAGCTATCCGCCGTGGGTTGCTAATATTGTACCTGTGCCTAAGAAAGACGGCAAAGTGAGGATGTGTGTGGATTACCGGGACCTGAACAGAGCTAGCCCGAAAGATGACTTCCCTTTACCTCACATTGATGTATTAGTCGACAATACGGCTCAGTTCTCGGTATTCTCCTTCATGGATGGATTTCAGGATATAATCAGATCAAAATGTCACCTGAAGACATGGAGAAGACAACTTTCATCACACCCTAGGGCATGTTCTGTTATAAGGTGATGCCATTCGGATTGAAGAATGCTGGTGCCACTTATCAACGGGCTATGGTAACATTATTCCATGACATGATCCACAAAGAAATTGAATGTTATGTGGATGACATGATTGCCAAGTCCCTCACAGAAGAAGACCACCTGGTAAATCTGTTGAAGTTATTCAAGCGTCTGAGGAAGTACCAACTGAAGTTAAACCCCAACAAGTGCACATTTGGGGTACGATCTGGTAAGCTGATGGGATTCATTGTAAGTGAGAAAGGGATTGAAGTTGACCCTGATAAAGTTAAATCCATTCAAGAAATGCCTGCACCGAAAACTGAGAAAGAAGTTCGAGGGTTCCTAGGTAGATTGAACTACATTTCGAGGTTCATATCTCACCTTACAGCAACCTATGAACCCTTGTTCAAGTTGTTAAGAAAAGAACAAACGGTCAGGTGGAATGAAGACTGCCAAAAGGCTTTTGACAAAATCAAGGAATAATTATAAGAGCCTCCAATCCTTATGCCTCCAGTTGAAGGAAGACCTCTGATAATGTACTTGACAGTATTAGAAGAGTCAATGGGGTGTGTGTTGGGCCAGCATGACGAGTCTGGTCGAAAAGAGTATGCAATATACTACCTAAGCAAAAAGTTTACCGACTGTGAACAACGTTATTCACTGCTCGAGAAAACTTGATGTGCTTTAGCGTGGGATGCTCGCCGACTGAGACAGTATATGTTGACCCACACTACTTTATTGATCTCAAAGATGGATCCAGTTAAGTACATTTTTGAGAAGCCAGCACTTACCGGACGGGTTGCAAGATGGCAAATGATCCTCACAGAATATGACATTCAGTACACATCTCAAAAGGCCATCAAAGGCAGTGTATTGTCTGATTATCTTGCTGAGCAACCCATTGATGATTACCAGCCTATGAGATTTGACTTCCCTGATGAAGACATCATGTTCATAAAAACAAAAGATCATGAAGAGCCTGTTCACACTGAAGGGCCTGACCCGGAAGAAGAATGGACTATGATGTTTGACGGGGCTGTTAATATGAATGGTCGTGGTGTTGGTGCAGTACTCATTACACCTAAAGGAGTTCACATGCCTTTCTCGACAAAACTCACCTTTAACTGCACTAACAACGAAGCTGAATACGAAGCTTGTATTATGGGTCTTGAGGAAGCCATTGACCTCAGGATCAAGACTTTAACTGTGTTCGGAGATTCAGCTTTGGTAGTTAATGAAACCAACGACAAATGGTACACCCACCAAGATCATCTGATACCTTACCGGGATTATACAAGGAGGTTATTGACTTTCTTCACAACATTCAAGCTTGAGTATATCCCTCGAGACGATAATCAGTTTGCAGATGCTCTGGCTACCATTTCATCCATGATCAAAGTTCAAGCTGCCAACTTTGTGCTTCGGATTTCAGTGTCCAGACTTGACAGACCAGCATACGTGTTCTCAGCAGATGTTGTTAAAGACAATAAGCCTTGGTTCCATGATATCAAATGCTTCTTGGAGGATCAAACATACCCACCTGGGGCATCTTCCAATGATAAGAAGACATTAAGGAGGCTAGCTGGTAATTTCTTCCTAAATGCTGACGGTTCCCTTTACAAGAGAAACTTCGATATGGTACTCCTCAGATGCGTTGATAGAACAGAAGCAGACTTGTTAATGCACGAGGTGCACGAAGGATCCTTTGGTACCCATGCGGGAGGGCATGCAATGGCTAAAAAGTTGCTAAGATCGGGCTATTACTGGATCACAATGGATGCAGACTGTTGTGCCTATGCCAGAAAATGTCATAAATGCCAGATTTATGCGGATAAAGTGCATGTGCCTCCCAATCCTTTGAATGTGATGTCTTCACCCTGGCCCTTTGCCATGTGGGGCATTGACATGATTGGCAAGATTGAACTGACTGCTTCAAATGGCCACAGATTCATCCTGGTTGCCATTGACTATTTTACCAAGTGGGTTGAAGCAACTTCCTATGCAAATGTTACAAGGCAAGTGGTAGCCAGATTCCTGAAAAGAGATATCATCTGTCGGTATGGAGTGCCCGAGCGAATCATTACTGATAATAGTTCCAACTTGAACAACAAAATGATGGCAGAATTATGTCGGGATTTCAAGATCCAACACCACAATTCTTCTCCTTACAGGCCAAAGATGAATGGCGCTGTTGAGGCAGCTAACAAGAATATCAAGAAGATTGTGCAGAAGATGGTAGTTACCTATAAAGACTGGCATGAAATGCTACCATTTGCCTTGCATGGGTACCGTACGTCAATCAGAACATCCACTGGGGCAACACCGTATCAGCTTGTGTATGGTATAGAGGCAGTCCTACCTGTTGAAGTTGAATTACCCTCCTTGCGAGTGCTGATGGATGTTAAGTTGAATGAAGCAGAGTGGGTCCGATCCCGATACGAACAACTGAATCTGATTGAAGAGAAGAGATTAGCTGCAATCTGTCATAGGCAGCTGTATCAGAAAAGAATGAAGAAAGCCTTCGATCAGAAAGTCAGGCTCCGAGAGTACCAAGTAGGAGATCTTGTGCTGAAAAGACTCCTCCCTCCTCATGTAGACCACAGGGGCAAGTGGACTCCGAATTATGATGGTCCGTTCATAGCAAAGAAAGTTTTCTCTGGTGGAGCACTGATGCTCAGTCTATGGATGGTGAAGATTTCCTGTCCCCTGTGAATTCAGATGCAGTTAAAAAATACTTCGCATAAAAATGACCCGCTGGACATAAAAACAGAATGTAAATCCAGACAAAAATAGGGCATCCCGGCTAGTCAAAAACAGAATAAAAGACTCGGGCAAAAATAAGGGAAAATAAAAAAATGTGTACACCCGCTGAGTTGAAAAGCCGCATTGGACAACTCAGGCAAGAAGGGGTATCCCGGTGGATTGAAAACCCGAAAGGGCGATCCACGCAAAATAAGGGAATAAGCGAACAACTGCATTCTGAATTCGTTTGTAGCACTTACAACAAGGTGAACTCCGAAAGGTTCGAGCGTCGGTCAGAATCAGCCTCCTTCAAAAGCAAGATGAGAAGAACGACAAAAGTCATACGAGTCACAGCAAAAGGAAAGCTCCTTGAAGCGTCATCAACATTGCCAGCATCTTTTTGTTTCTCAATTTATAACGATTTCCTCATTTCAGGGGATCCATTTCTTTGACTGTATCTTTCCAATTCAGGGCACACGAATTAATAAAATCAGGTTTTCAATCATGTTTCGTCTCGTACATTTTATTTTCGTTTGCAAAAATGTTCGATGTCTTTAAGATATTGATTGCATAAATACAGATGCTTCCCTTCTAAAAATACATGCTTACAGGAAATATTTTTGCTCCTGGGAGTGTCTAAATTCCTATGACACTTTGTCCTTACAGGATTTGCAGGTATCCAAAGTGCAACATGGGGCATGAAAGTTTCTCCCCAGTAGGCTGCCAAATCATTGTTCCTCAGCACACTTTCCAAACAGTGCCAGAGGTGCTTTCTCCCCATCAGAATTGCCAGGCATCACTTCTCCTGCAAAGAGCAGCATCTGAAAGTGTTCATATCCCCAGCTGAGTTGTCAAGCATCATCCTCAGCAGGATCCCCACAGAAATCTCTAGGAAGATCTATCAATGATCTCTCTCCTCCCCCAGCAAGGCGCTAGACAGGGAACCATTTCCCCACAGAGTTTCAGCCTCTATCCAGAAGAGCAACGTCTGAAGATCCCACAACAGAGTAGAGAAAGCTTCTATAGACCCCAGCTGGATCCCTCATTACCGAGATAGGTCTATCAGTGATTTATCTCCCCAAGCAGAGTCATATATGTCAGATCTACCAATGATCTCATCTCCAGCTGGGACATCCACCTCAAGCAGATCAGCCAGAGATCTCCACAGCAACGGGACCCGAATCCCGGATCGGTATCTTTGCATAATCATAGCATTCGCATCATATTTTCCCCACAGAGCGTAGCATTCCGTCTAATACGGAGCATTACGGATAAAATCAAACATATTGCATAATCATCGGCCATGTTCTGAATCAAACGCTTGTAAATACTGATGACCCATCAACAATATACAGAATATTTCCCAATTCCCCACCCGAGAGCCAAAGCATTTACCTGCACACTCACAAATACAGTTACACACTCCTTTTGGAACTCGTCCGTGTCATCACTCCCCAGTAAGTCGCCCAAACAGATACTCATGCATGACAGATGCTTCTTGACACTCGTCTGTGTCATATCCCAGCAGAAAGCCAAAGCTTCTCCTTTGCACTCACTACACAGATACATATATGCACAACTTCCGTGGCACTCGTCCGTGTCACCCCCCAGCATAGTGCCTAAATACTTTGTAAACCATATACTTGTTTATAATACACTTTTTCCGACACCCGTCCGTGTCACACTCTCCCCAAGAAGTTGAGCGCTCGTCTGTGTCTCACTCACCTTTTCACTCATACCGATACTCGTCCGTATCTTGTATATACCACTTAAATCCCCTCAGATTCAACACTCGTCCGTGTTCTTTGTTAACTAGTTGGTACTCGTCCGTATCATCATCACTGAACATGCGTCAAGCGTTTGTTTCTACTGATACTCGTCCGTATCGTAGTCTTAAGGATGCTCGCCCGCATCTTTAATCTATACACCGTGTCAAGCACTTATGTCTTCTTGAATTTAGACACTCGTCTGTGTCTACCCTTCCCTAGAAGAGTCCCCAGTAAACCTTGATAAACTATTTCCTTTATATCTGACATTCGTCCTATGTCACGATACCTTTTCGGAAGTCGTACCCTGCCAGGTGATCATCCTTCACCTTTTTGATGATCGTCCTTCATCATTCCCAGAGGAGTCTCTATTCATTAGAACCCCTTCCTATCCGACATTCGTCTTATGTCGTGATATTTTTAGCAGCCGTCCCCTGCTAGGTGATCGTCCTGCACCTCTTGATGATCGTCCTTCATCCTTCTATCCGATGGTCGTCCCCATCGTTGATCTTGTTATCTGACATTCGTCTTATGTCATGATAAATCCCGAGAGCAGCCGTACCCTGCTAGGTTATCGTCCTTCACCTCTTGATGATCGTCCTTCATCATGCTTAGTCGATGGCCGTCCCCATCGTCGACCTTTTTATCCGACATTCGTCCTATGTCGTGATGCTTTCGGCAGCCGTACCCTTCCAGGTGATCGTCCTTCACCTTAGATGACCGTCCCTCATCTTATCCCCAACAGAGCAGCCGTCCCCTGCTAGGTGATCATCCTTCACCTTTGATGACCGTACCTCATCATCTGTTTCATTTATTTCCTCAACCTGATGGTCGTCCCATCATTTACCTATAATCCCCAAAGAGTCTTAAAGCTTTACCTGATGGTCGTCCCCATCATAATCTCTTATATCCCCAGCTTGTCGGCCGTCCCCGCCATTGCTTTATTCCCTGCATTTTCCCCAGCATGTCGGTCGTCCCCGTCATTGCTTTATCCCCAGCAGTCATCCTCCGCTCGGCGGTCGTCCTCCTTCGCCCGCACTTTATAAACATACTTTATTTCCTTTTACAATCTATATCCCTTTTCTTCTTCATTCTGTGAGTGCAAATTTTGGACTGTCTTTGGTATTCAACCACAAGTTATCTTGTTTGCCTGTTAAGCCGTTGCTTACATCCTGCACAACTAACTCATGTTTGAATAGGGGCAGCTGTAAACACCCCAAATTTTCCCTCACCCATTCACACCATGGCTTGTGATCTCTTCATGTGCATAAGTTCAATCATAGCATCTCATATTGCATTTTTGCTTCACTGCATTGTTTCTAGGTCATCTGCATCTAGGGTTTGTGATCTGAGCCATCCCTGAGCCATTTGAGCCACTACAAAGGTCATTAATCACTTCAAAGGGGTCCATGTATGTTCAAGCATCATATTATATCCTCACAAGGTCAAAGAAGTCAAAGAATCACAAGAACTGAGAGAGGCATGGAAGCAGAGCCAAGCTTAACTGCACAGGTGACCTGAAATTAGGGTTTTGGTTTCAGAGACCATAACTCCAAATATTTTGGTCATTCTTGTTTCTATTGGTCTCTATATGTTATAAGGATCATGCATATCAATTTTCATAAAGAAATTCCATGGGGAAGGCATCTGATCAAGGGATGACTTCTTGAGCAAGTCAATGGAAAATCAGGGCATCTGAGGCCCCCAATGACCCAACCAAGGGGTGTTATCCATAATTTTGAATGTGTATGATCTTTATTTGATCATAGAAGGTGTTAGAAGTTCACAAAATTGGAAAATTTCAAGTCATTTGCAAAGTTGCCTTTTTGGGAAAGTGACTTGTAATGAAAACTTGCCATTTTGGGAAAGTTTTTCAACCTTCTCTTTTTGATTAAAAAATGCTTCAAATGAGAAAACTTTGGTCATGAAAGTTGTAGAATGGATCCTCCCATTTTCAAAAAGTACAAGAACTCATTCTAATTCATTTTGGATCAAAAGTTATGGTTTGTCAAAGTTGGATAAAATCATTGAATTTTCACTTTTGCACTAAAGGGAAAAGTTGCAAAACCTCATACCAAGGCAAAATGTGACTTCAATGTGACCTCTATGCATTACACAAACATAAACCATGGCCTAAAACTCAGAATTGCACAAGAATTTCTCAAGTTTCATGCCATGAACTTCACAAAATTCAAAAGGGGCCAAACTTCCTCAAAATTGCAAAATGGATCAAAGTTTCTCATCCACTTGTGCCAGCTGCCAAAAGTGACTTCCATGGACCTCCTTGAAGCATGATGATCCAAGCCATGCCCTTGTACCATGACTGAACCAGCCCATACCTCCTCTTACACAAAAGTTGACTTTATGCAAGTTGAGCCATACCAATCAAGCTAGGCCAGCAACAACTCTCTGACCAATCACAGCTTCACATACATGCCTCATGGATCATTTTCATACAATCTTGGAGCCTGAAACCACAACATTGCCATAGTTCCCAAAAACTATCCCCCTTGCATTTTCATTCGAAACTCAACACTCAAGCCTAAAACATCAAAACAAACTTCACAAAACCACTCACCATGATCCTCTAATCATTTCCCAATCCTCATTTGACCCTGAAACCACCCCAATCAAGAAACACGATTTTCCACCCCTTCTGAACAGAACTTCATCAATCTCTTAAACCAGCCATAAAAAAATTCCAAACAAGCATTGCAAACTTCTCAAGGGGTTCATTAAAGGCATCTTGGACCAAAGAAGCAGCCAGAAAGCTCCAAAGATCAAAGCTCCAGTTCAGGCGAGCTCAAGAACAATTTTTCCAGAAACATGTTTTTAAGTTACTAATTGATTCTCCATGATTCACTGATAATGATGATGTGTTTGGTTTTGAAAATAGTCAAGTATTAAGCATGTATGAGCTCTCTGAAATTTTTTGACCTAAAACTAATTTGCTTCGATTCAGCTTGAATATGTGAAATAAATTTGTTTTAGTGAGTGATTCTTGTTGAGTGATGTATGGGGTTGGATTCTGGGCAGAGAAATTGGGTTTTAGAAGCTTGGGGAGAGAGATAGAAAAATCTCAGGGGAGATGTGGCCGGAGAAGATGACCGGAGGTCATTTCCGGCCACCTGAAAGTCATTAGTGCATTAATGATGGTTAGGGCTCAGTTTGAATGTGAGCCATAGATCTTGTTGACCTGGGTTGACCCGCGCGCGAATGAATGGACCAGATTCACCATTAAAACCCTAATCCTGATTTATTAAATTAATTGATTAGGTTTAATTCAAATCCAGCCAGTTTGAATCTGGGCCACAAGATCTGCGCCATTCAATTCCCTCCAAATTCGTTTAAACCTCAGCCTCAGGATTTGCATACTTTCCATTTTATTCATTTTTATTTCATTTTATTTATATTTAACTTCTACGAATTATTAAAAATAGTAAAACACTTTGAAAAATTCTGAAAATTTTTGTCAAACATTTCATTAATTTTCAGAACCCAAAAATATTTTTTATTTTTATTTTTTGCATTAAAAATTATTTTTAAATCATTTAAATGTTTATTTTTAATTAGTTAATGAAAATTAATTAATTAAAAATGCATTTAGGTATTTAAAAATCACCAAAACATTCATATTGCATTTTAAGACATTTAGAAACATTATCAAACTCTAAAAACAAATTTCTTTTTAGTTCTTGAACTATTTTGACCCTTTTCATTGGAATTAAATTTATTTAAAGGCAATATTTTTGTTCAAACTTAGGAAAAATCATTCTGTCTAACCATGAGGAGTTTGATGATGGTTCTTCTTGCATTATATCCTTCACATCATATAGTTTCTAGGGTAAAATTGGTTTGAATTCATATTTCATTTTCAATTTGTTTTGTATTTTTCATTGAGAGGTATCCCAAAACCATAGTTGACTTGAGAAATTCATAACTTCCATTAGGTTTAGGGTTAGGTCCCCTCCTTTGGGCAGTGAACTGGTGTAGGGTTAGGGTTCCTTTGATCCCATTTTCAATTTTTTGTCATGTCATTTGCTTTTGATTTTGAATTTGTTGTTACATGTTGTGCATAAACCCTAATTCTTGTCTTCCTTTGAATCCATCTCTCACATGCTTGCATTCAAGAACTTGCCATGACATTTTATGCATCAATATGACATATAAGACATCTTAGGACATATTAGAATCATGTTTAATCATTGCATCATCCATTTGCCATGTTATATGTTCATTCCATTTCATAAACTTTCATGAATCCTTATGGTTCAAAGTATGCTTCATTTGCATCCTCATCCTTGTATGATCATCCACACCTCTTGACATGTGTTTGCATTATCTCTTAGCATCATTGAAACCATGTTTATGCTTCTGACTTTGGTTTGCATCATGACATTTCATCTTATTTGCATTGCATTTCATTTCTTTTGCTAACTTTTCAAGTGGTAAGTTGTTTTGAGAAGTGAATTTTCCTTCACTTCTCACAATCTCTTTTCATCTCTCTTATGCATCATTGCTGTATTTTATCTTTGTATTAGAGTGAGCTTGCTCATTCATGCTCTTTCCCACTTTCTTCCTTCAAACAACTTGTCTTCTTAAGTGAAGCAAGTTGTCTTGCTTCTCTCTGCTTCTTCCTCCTTTCATCTGCTTCTTTCCTGGTGGTTTCTCTGAAGATCTTCTTGCAAGCCTCATTAACCCTAGGAACAACTAAGCATGATAACAATTAGGGTTTGATTAGTCCCCCATTTAGTCTTGCCTTTGTGTCATCTTTGAGTCTTCCCTTCTCATCTCATAATCAAGGACTAAACCCTAAAGGTTTTAAGGCTTTGTAATTAAGCTTATGCCTGCATCCTTCTATTAGGATGGAGTGTATAACTTTAATCCTAAGTGTTAAACCCTTAATGTGTTTAAATCCTTTAATCAATCCATCTAATAAACACTAAGACATCAAGCTTGTAACTTGGGCCTTGCATTAGGGTTCTAATTCTTCCTTAATTGGTTAAGAAGGACTAACCCTAGTGTTAATGGACAAGTCCCCCTCAAGTTGTCTTACAAACCATAAAAATCACTTCTTCATCTCACCATTAACTAAAATCCACTTAATAAAGGCTTTGTTTTGTCATGAGGTTAATCCCTAATCATTGATTAAGTTGAGGAGCCTTCCTCAGCTTAAATGTTCTCATCAATTATTCTTCTATTAGGATGGTGTAATGGGTCCATTAAATCTTTGATTATGGCTTAAAATCATTACTAAACACTAAACAAAAACAACAAAAGCATCTAAGTAAATGCAAGTAGGTTAATGATCTTAATCCTACACCCTGGTGATTAAGTGTGAGGTGCTTACTTCATGCTTAAGGTATTCTCATTACCCCTAATCAGAGGGAGGATGTGATGAGTTTCCCAACCCTTGGTTTAGGCTTAAGCTCATTTTCTTATGGCAAACTTCAAAAGCAATAATAAACCTGAAAACACAAAAACAAACAATAATCGTCTCCTCCGGGATTCTTTTCTCATCTCATTCACTCACAAACGAGAACTTGCTTCTTCCGTCTAATGCAAGACAGTTTGCACCTGAGCCAGACAGGTCATACACTTGAGCATTGACAAGTAAGCAGTTCACTAGTCAATTTATCTTTCAGTCTCTTTGGGTCGAACTACGATGTTCTGACTTCCTCATTGCACGAGTGGATACGTAGGCATAACTTAACAGTTATCGAACAAAAGTCTCTGTATATTCCCCCTCTTCCAGCATTATTCTCTAAGCCCCATTATCTTGAGCATTTCATTCTTGTTCTCACACTGACACTCTTTTATTTCACCTCACATTTCTTTTGCACTGACACTTGCATTCTTTCCAGCTTTGATACACAGATTGCACTGACACTACCCCTTTAAAACACAAATCTTTTAAGCGTGGATCCCGTCGAGTACGGAGGACAATCTGGGTGCTAATACCTTCCCAGGTTGTAACCAACCCCCTTTCTCAGTCCCCCTGGTTCGCAACCGTCTTATCCATCTTTTCTTAGGTCTATGCAGCATTACCTTTCCTCCGGGATAAAAATGCCTAGCTGGCGACTCTTGTCTTTTGAGTTCACCCTTGTGTGTTCTCTCTCCTTTCGCCGACCGTTCGCGTCTGTACCCCTTCTGACCAGGTGTCATTTGGTGGGAGCGACAACCTCCATATAGGCTGTCCTGGAAATAGTACATCCAAAGCTTCTCATCTTTGGTATACGCAAAAATCTTACGGTAAAAAGCTTACAGGTGAGTTTTTGGACAAGAATTTCCGTTGTATTTTTCGAAACCCGGAGGCTTAAATTTGGAGGGATGATCACTCCTTGAACCAAGCCCATGTCAGAAACATCAATGCCTATCGTATCCATGCATTCCAAAACCCTAACTTTCTCCGCCAGCATCTGAAAGTCTTAGGAATTACCACCTGCGCCAAAGTCCATGTCTTTATTAACTAGGGTAAACTTATCTTCTTGACGATCTTCCACCTGAACAGGAATAAGGCCACCACCCTCTGGGGTTGGAGGTATGTTTCCCCTAGGTGGAACAACAGTGTTGTTGATTGGATTTCCCTGAGCATCCAAAGTAACAACGGGAGGGTCCTCCTATGGAGGATCAAGTCTAAGAACGAAAACTCTTAACTCCTTCTGCCCCTGGGCCATGCCCAGCATCATAGTCATGAACTCCGCCATCCTGGTGCGGAACTCATTCAGCTCAGCCTATACTGTATCCATGACGTTCCTCTTATTATGGTGAGTAGTGTACCGGTGCAGAGGGATATTGTGTCCGAGGAGAAGGCTTTTGGCAGCTCTCGCAATCTTTCCTGAATAAACAGATAAGTTAAGAAATCCGGATAACCTGCAAAAGAAAAAATGCAAATGACATGAATGCATGCAATGCTGTGTTCTTTTCATTCTCAAGAGTTTTTACGTTCCCATTCAGGTATTTAGAGAATTCAGATAACCTTTTAACATTCAGATTTTTAGGGAATAAGACCCCGCATGAAGCTCAAATCAGATGATTGTGGAGAACTGGTGCTTAGAACCCCGTTTCAGTGCAAGTATAACAACTAGAGATTCCAACCAAGTCAAATATCAATTCATGCAACAAGAGAATAGCAAAGCACAAAGTAAAGAGTAATCCCACAACAGGCCTGTGGGTAGTCCTGATACAAGCAAATGAAACTAAGCTCTAGGAAGCTCCATGTCCTTCAACCTCCAGCTGAGACGCTTGACCACCTGGAATAGCTGAGCTATATCTGGATGAACTTGCTCCTGGATGAGCTTCTGGATAAGGAGATCCCTCTGATCAAAGGAAGCATGTAGTTCATTGATCTGTTGCAGGAACACCTCTTCATTCTCTTTGCTAGGACTTGGCTCAGTCTTGACTTTCTTGACATCGGCCCGAAGTTTTAGCTCTTCTACCTCTTTCTAGATATCTTCAACTGTATGTTGACCTTGGGCTATCTTTTGAAGGTAATCTCCATGCTACTTGTGGACTTTTTGAAGTAGCTCTTCCTGTTCAGCCAGGAGCTCTTGAAGATTTTTGATCTTCAGTTTGTACTCGATCTCTACTTCCTTTTGCTTTTTCAGATTATCCTCCCACTTCACTTGCCAGAGGGTCACAAATTCGTTGGCTTCATCTAATGACTTCTTATCCTTCCGGTGCCGACTCACCTCGTGGGTTTCAGCCAACCTCCTCTTCTTGAAATAGAGCTCCCTTTCTTCAAAGTCCTTTTGCTTGAGCCTGACTATCTCTTCAGCTTGATGGATTCTTTACTCTAGCCTCTTGTTATGGATCATCAACATCTGGAAAGAATTGTTGGCTTCAAGATTTCAGCTCTGAGTTATTGGACCAAAGCTTCCATCTTCTGATAGTCCTTTAAAGGCCCAGTAGCTTCTGGTTCAACCCCCGGAGGTAGAGCTGATGCAGAAAAGGTAATTAAAACCACTTGAGTTTTATCTCTTATCTAAGCTTCATACTCGGGAAACATTTGATTGTTGCTTTTTCCCAAGTGTGCTATACCTTTCCTTCTGATACGTTTCCAGGCACCCGCGGCTTCTCGAACCGAAGGAAGATTATCCTTCACAGGGAAGTAGAAAGTCTGGACAAGCTCTGATTCTTTGGTAACATTTTTGATTGCATATCCCAATGGCCTCCTTTAGAGAATAAGGTTGTAGCTGATGCCCCCTACTACTCCTAGGAGTGGAACATTGGGATAACCTCCGCAGCTGGAGATGAAGTCCTTCCCTTTCAATTTCAAGGTAAACCACCTGACATCCTTAGCAGACAACATGCTCAGTTTCTGGGCCCAGATCAATTTGGGATCAGTGAAAGTCCCGGTAATGGGTAGGTGCCTCATAAACCATTTGTAGAATAGAGGAGCACAACACCTGACTAGACCACCCCTCTTCTTCTCATTTTTGTAATGTACTGAATAATATAGATCACCTAGAAGAGTAGGTACAAGATTCTTCAGCACAAACAAGTGGATGGTATTCATACCCACAAATTTATCCATGTCGGCAAACAGGATGATCCCATAGATGGATAAGGCCAAGATAGCACAATCTAAATCCCACTGAGCAGCTACAACAAGTTCTCCATCTTTTTTAACCAGAAAGTCGAGAGAAAATCCAAGTACCCTGACTTTGGTAGAAGTCAAGTTTGTCTCCACTTCAGATGAGATCCAAAAAAGAGCCTTGGCAATGTTGTTGTGAGAAGTTCTGGTCATCTCTGAATTGATAGGGATCCGATCTTTGAGTGGATCACCCAAAATCACTGCACACTCTTCAAGCATAAGACCTAACTGGAAGTCAGGAAAAGTGAAGCATCAGAGCCTAGGATCGTAGTACTGCAACAAGGTATGAATTGCATTCCTCTGAGAACTATCTAAGTTAATCACCAGATCCAGAATATCACCATATCTTTTTCTGAAGTATCCCACATGACACGGGGTAGTAAGAGACACCATCTGATTAAGCAGATCCACTTTGGTATCAAAGAATTTGTAGTGCACATTCTTCTTTCTGACGCCTTCCATTTCTGAAGAAGAAGTCTGATCGGGAACGGGGAATAATATGAACCCTGGGAATGAAAAAGAACACAAATGATTAATGATGTTATGATGCTTATGCAAGGCAAGCGATCAGTGACGTGTCTTTGTTGTGCTGATCAGATAATCAAGTGTCGGTGTAGGGTCACAATGGTAATCACAGTGACATTTTTTTTGAACAGAAGTCCAGATCTCAGAACCAAAGGACCAGATCATAATACTGAACAATATTGGCAAAATGGGTATGTTGGAAGTTTTAGGGTTCTTGAAAACTTGTAAACCCCTCCCATCTCACGGGTGTGCTACTCGGGTCAACATCATGGACTCTCAAAGCCGAGCATCAATAATGCGTTCACCATCTCCGAGAGACGGCTCATGACCAAATTAGGGAAGCGGTTAGGAATTATGCACTACTCAGGGAGGTCTCAGCTGAGTCCGGGAAAAAAAGCATCTCCCATAAGTTCCCAGCTTCATGCACTGAATCGAGAAACAATAGTACATTCAGCCCTTGGGATACAGTACTATCGTCATATGAACAGTTTGCCCTAACTGGGTTCCTATGAGAGAACCAGGCCATCCTATGCGAGTTCCCTAGTGGTCCCTCGGATGCGAGTGGGTTTTCCAACAAATGTGGTCTACCACTATCATCACTGGAGAGGGTTGTTTATACTAAGGTTCCCAATGAACGGTCACCAGATGCATATAACTATCGAGGTCGTACCCTAAAATGGAGGAAATCCCCACACAAAATAGTTCCAAGATGGTTGCAGTCTGGGTATGGAACACATCACCACTCATCATGGTGAAATACCATGGAAGTACAATGTATGTCCACGCTAGTCCTAGTGTGAACTCAAGCCGGGTAGTTGGCTTATCTCACAGTAACTCCTATCCCGTAGAAAAAACCAAACCAGCACAGTGTAGCGGTAAAATCGTGAGTGTAAGCTATTGATTAACTTAACTCGATTAACACAGAGTCGCCACCGCACTTTTCTTTATTTCCGAAAGGAAAAAGGTAAAAGAACAAATAAAAACCTAGGATTCTAAAAGCAAGGCTAAAAGAAATAAACAGAGATTGGGTAAGAGGATTGGTTATGAACCGGGAAGGTTTTAGGCACCCGACTCATCCGTGGTACTCCACGGGAGCCCTTTGAAATACTTATTGCTTTTTGGTCTGAAATTGGTTTGTTTAAAATGATGGAAGAGATGAGGAGAAGAATATTTTTTAATGATTTTGTGTTTGATAAGGTTTTAAAGCCTTATGCCTACGTACCCACAAAGTGCAATGCGAGATCAAAACCTCGTAGTTCGTGGTACAAAGTTTTAAAAGAATAAATGAGTTGAATTGATTTTTAAGATGTAAAGATAAGTCGTCATCCCTTAGCGAATAATTCCGCTAAAAGGGATGAATCATATCTAAACATGTAAGAAAAGAAAAGGTGCACAAAGCACAAAAACAATTGAGTGGGTTTGTATTTTTTAAAGTATGTACAAAAATGGTTTTGATATATTTACATGGATTAATATTTGATTAAGGAATAAAAAGGAAAAGATTAAAAATCTCTTGACCTAAGTCAAGGTTTGTTTATGAAAGTGTTTGAAGTTTAGAAAACAAGAAGGTTTTGAAATTGAAAGAAGTTTTTAAAATTAAAGAATGGGGAGGAGATGAAGAGACTAGTCCTAATGCTTGAATTAAAAGATAAGGAAAGAATTTACCAAAACTAATATGCACAATTCTTCAAAGATCGGAACTTCTTCTTCAAAGGCTAATGAAATCACTTGAGGTCTAGGTTTCTAATCTATTCCAACTTGAGCAAAGGGAGCTCCTAGAAGTCTAAGTCCATTCTCCAAAAGCAATGGGATAGTAACCATAGTCCACAATTATAAGTCACAAGTTTTTTTTTAAGAGTTTAATCCTTTGTTAAGTGTTTTGATATCCAAATGGACAAAATAAAAACAAGCACAATATGAATATAAACAAGCACAATATGAATATAAACAATGATATATGATATTATATGGTAAAGCATAATAAAGAGATAAGGGAGCAAGAGATTAAAATAAAAGGATAAGGTGCGAGAGATTAAATTTAAACAATTATATTCACATTATTATATTATTTAGAATATAAGGTGGTATGATGAACTTAATCAAACACAACCACAACAATGAATAATAAAATTGAGGCAACCGGATCCAAGTGGATCTTTAATCGAATTGGGACAACTTTAGGTCTATGTTAAGCAATCGCCGAGTAATTTACGAAGTAATTACCCTACAAATGAGGCCGGCCACCACTAATTAAAGTGGAAAATATTCGTGTTAATACATGTTAGAGAAACGATATAATGGATCGTTCTCCGAAAACATGCCACACTAAAAGAAAAAGGAAGGTCTAATCTTAATCGAGATTATCGTTGAATTTCTCGAAAAGCAACCTATCACGATCTCAAAGTATGGAGAATGATCCAAATGATCATTCATCCATAGATTTGAAATAATGAAGATTAAACTTAATCGGAAATCAACAATCCCGAATCGGAAGATTGTCATCGACCAAAATTAAAAGGAGATGAAGAATAATGGATCTAAAATTAGATCCAAAAAGGAATTAGAATATATTTTTAAATTCTTTTCTAAAAAAAAAATCTCCTTCTAAAATACTTCCAAACTATTTTTAATAAAATTCTCTCTCAAGAAAACCTTTCAAAAGCTTTTCTAAAATATCCTTTTAAAAATATTTCATAGAACCTTTTTCTTAAAATGAATTCTAAATAAACATTATATTAAAAAATAACTAATCAAAATCAGAATTAAAAGAAAAAGAAATTAAAAAATGAGAATAGAAAAGGGAGGGGAAAAGGGCAACTCGGGTGGTGGATCATCAATAAATAAATAGCCTCAGGTCCAAATAAATAATTTCTATATCCTTTTTTTTTGTTAAAAAATAAATAAAACAATCTATAAAATAAATAAGGAAAAGAAAGAAACAAAGTTCTCTTCTTCCTTTGTTCTCACGCGCAAACACAGGGAAGGAAAAACAGGGGAACAAAAGCTAAGCACCAAGGCGGCGGACACGAATCCAAGCTCACCTTCACAAAATTCCTCTTCTCCTTTTCAAAAACCGCGAACTCTTTTCCTCTTTTACCTTCGATTTCTTCTTCTCTTTCTTCTCAATTCGGTTTAATTTTTTAGGGATTTCTAGGAATTGATTGAGGATTTTAGGATTTGAGATGGAATAGAACTAGGGATTTCTGATTTGGGATTTAATTTGGCAGAGTTTTTGTATGCTTTTGAAGCTTGGTTTGAGAGAGGGAGGGGAATTCTATTTAAAGGAGAAGAGGAAGAAGATGGTTTGCGTTTTGATTGTGATTTGGGCGCGTTTTGGTAGCTTCACAAAATTCCCGTGTGTGCTTCTGTTGCTTTGCGTTTTGATTCAAATTTGATGCGTTTTGATATTGTGTATTGCTGCGTTTTGATTGTTGTTGAACTGCGTTTTGATATTCATTTTTGTTGCTGCAGGGCGTGAGGTATGGAATGCGTGCGTGTTTGTTTCAGTTTTCGTGTGTGATAGGCCTGGCTGAACTTGCGGTTATTGGGCTTGTAGATGTATTGCTGAGCGTGTTTCGCGTGGGAGGATACGGCATGAGGCTTATGCGCGAAGGCTAGCAGCTTGAATTGATGTGAGCTGATGGAGTGGTAGCTTTGGCTTGTTCGGCTTGTACTTGACTGAGCTTGCTTGCGTTGAGCTAATGAAGCAGATACAGAAAGCTTGCTGTTTGTTTGGGCTGAATACGGAATAGCCCGCGGGAAGCTTTTGGCTTGGGAGGAAGTTTTTTTTGCGTGAAGGCTTGGCTGATGGGAGTTATGCACGTGCGGCTGGATGGATGTTAGGCTTACGGCGTGAGGCAAGTGCTTGCAAGTTGATTTGGCTTGTGGAAGGCTTGGCAAGCTGTTCACGTGTTAGGCTGAAGTTTTGTTCTTGGCATTGAGGCCTTGGGAAGTGAGGTAATGTTGTGGCGTGTGGATAGGCAACTTGTGAGTTGATGTTGTGGCTGACTGATGCTGGCTGGAGATATGATGTGCATTGGCTTGTCACGTGAGGAAAAGAATTTGAGAAGTGTACCTTTTTTTTTAATTCTAATGGTGTAAAAAAAAATGGACAATAGACTATCTTTATTATTATTTTTTTTATGTAAATGAATATGATGAGAGGAAGAGAAAAAATGGCTCTAACATGTATTTAGAAAAAAAATGATGAATTTTTAATAGTTTTAGGATGAAAATGACAATAAAAAAATAAATGGATATTTGGTTTTAAAAAATTGAGAAAAGAAATATGGTAAAAAGAAAAGATGGATAATGAAATTGGATCTAATAGAAAAAAAATGAAATTTGAAATTTTTTTGGTGAATTGAAATAGAAAATGAAAATGAATATGGAATTGATGAAAAGATAAAAAAAAATGTTATTTGGATAATGGTGAATAATCGAGAGAAAAAAAATGGATATTGGAAATTGAAAATGGTTTAATGGATGATATTCCTTTTTTTTAGCCCGCAACCAACTCCTGTTTTTTTCATACGCCTGGTGAATTAAACCAATCACAAGCCACTGACCAAATCACAACCACAACAACGACTATCAACTTTTGAATTTCTGAATCTTTTCAAATATGTTGAATCATTATTTGGAAAATAAATCCACTGATGAACCATTGATGAACTGATAAACACTGGAGATTCAAACCAAACTTCGCACAAAACACAACCTGATAACTGATGAACAAACCAAACTTCGCACAAGAAACACTGTCACACAACCCACCCAACTTGTACTTTGAAAACGCATTGCCTGATGAATGAATTACTGGCACACATAACTGGCAGTCAACCAATTTTTTTATAGTTTGACCAATATTAGGTCAAACATCCACTTGGAATCGAATTGTGACTGAACAAATGCATCTGAATGAAATTACTGTCTCATCTTCGCAAACCTGCAACACAGAGAAGAAGAAGAACACTGCAACATGTTTTTTTTTTGGAATTTTGATTAGAAGTCAGTAAATATAAACAAATATAAAACAGTAAAAAAAATAATGGTGATCCCATGCGAAGCATAGACTCTATATCTGAGAAGAAACTCGAAACCTGTGCGATCTTGTTTGTATGCAAAATGCAGATGATATGCGAAACAAACTTAGGGCAAAAATTAGGGTGTTACAGCTGCCCCTATTTAAGTTTCTTCAATCCGGAGATATGAAGATTGACATCTTCGTCTCTACAAGATGGGAGAGACTTAAATACAGAATACCCAATTTTTGTCCTAAGAGAACGAATGATATGATATGAATATGATATGCAAACCCAAGATCTCTGTGGGGAAAATAATGACCACCAGAGAAAGGCACAACTTGGGGACACAGAAGAAAATCCCGCTGGGGAAACAACAAACAAACAAATAGTTACCAGGAAAATAAATCACTAGATAACAGACTCCACTTGGGAACAAATGTGCAATAATCAAGAACAACATTCAACCAGGGAAATAAACACCCTGCTAGAAATATCAATCAAACAAAGTATTCGAATCCAACCATGGAGAAATACTGTGTTGGAAAAGAAATCATCAACTACCTGTTTTACTGGGTAGGAAAAATAACAGACTCGACTATCAATTTACTGGATAGGAGCAAAATACGGAGGGATAACCTCAATTACCTTTTTACTGGGCAAGAAAATCTCAAATACCTGATTTACTGGGTAGAGAATATAAAGGACTCGACTATCGATTTACTGGATAGGAGCAAAATACGGAGGAATAACCTCAATTACCTTTTTACTGGGTATAAAGAAACTCGACTATCGATTTACTGGATAGGAGTATGATCATCTACCTGATTTACTATGTAGGAACTCAATCAAATGGAAACAACTTCTATTACATTTCTACTGGGTAAGAAGAAGAAATATCGGCTACCGGATTTACTGGGTAGAAACTCAATCAGATTACCTTTTTACTGGGTAATATGAAAATATCTGATTACATTACCTTTTTATTGGGTAAGACAATAACTTGACTACCGGATTTACTGGGTAGAACAAATTCTCGACTACCTGATTTATTGGGTAGGAGCTAAATCAAAGAATAACAAACTCTATTACCTTTTTACTGGGTAAGAGGTAGAAATCTCGACTACCAATTTACTGGGTAGGAACAATTCTCGACTACCTGATTTACTGGGTAGGAGGTTAAGCAACTGAAAACCAACTCTATTACCTTTTTACTGGGTAAGAGGAAAAAAATCTCGACTACCGAATTTACTGGGTAGGAATACAAGTAAAAGAACTTGATCAATTTTGGTAATATTACCCACTATCGATTACTGATAGTTTAATCCAAAGTGATAATACTCAGGCTGGAGAAAATATTGCCCACTATCAAACAATGATAGCTTAATTCCAAAGCAATATATCCACAAAACTGGACCAAAGTTCAATCCAAGAACAAATTGGAAAGAAACGGTCAAGCAAGACTCATCCCGAGGAGGAAATATCTCAACTAGGGACAAATTCCATCCAGATAATAAACTGGGGAGGAAACTGAATCAACATCATCCACGAGAAACAAACTCAGTGGGGAATTAGAAAGGATTAACACTTTCTGCTTAATGGTCGACACTCTAAACTTGAGAGGAACACGACACACACACTCTATGGGGAAAATCCACACCAAAGAGCAGAGAACAATGATAAACGCAAGAATGCAAGCAAACAATGCTATGCTTATGCATATGAATATGCTTATGAATATGCTGACAAAACAGACATAAAGATAAGAAAAGAGTGACATGAACACCACAACAACCGGATACTCGACTAATCCCAAAGCAACAATGCAGGGAAACATGTTGGAGATTCAATCTTGAAATCTGCAGGGGAATATCATAAGCCATCAAAGGAATAAAATCCTGCTACAAGGCCCAAATTATGATAATACAGCATCTGCTAGGAATATTATCCTACTGAGGAAAAGGTAATAATCTGCTGAGGATGGAAATATTCTTGATAAAAATCAAACTTCACGAGGAATAACTGTCATACCACTCCTGCTCCACCTGGGGATAGAGTGCAAGACCTTCTAAAGATTACATAGGAACCTGCTGGAAATCAACACATGCAGACCTACTAGGGATCCATATGGGGATATCAGAAGTTAACATCATAGTCAAAACACAGTTACGAGGGATTTTAAATCAGTACCCAACATAGGGTAAAAGAAAACCTCTAAACTGACTGCTATATCAATACTTCTATATTCAAAGATGCAAATAATCAAGCTGAGGAATAAGAGCTCAGCTGGGGATTCCCAATACTTCTCAATTCACAGATGACTTGCTGAGGAAAGATCAAAGCTCAGCTAGGGATTCCTAAGAACATCCCTTCAACAACTCTTCTGGGGAAAACATACAATTTCCGTTCAACATCATGGTTGGGGAATAAAACATCATTAACATCAATTTGTCAAGACTATCCAGGAACTTCATATGGACACAACCGAATCAAACCCTGCTTTGGGAGAGATGAGTTACACATATCCAGACTTTACCATTCTTGGAAGTACTATTGATATCCTTTCTTTGTTCATATATCAAAAGAAAAATGTTTTTTAAAATCTTCAAAAAATTAAATTTATTAAATTTGTTTCAAAAATCATCATCAACAATAAATTGAAATTCTGTAAATAGAAACAATATAAAGAATTGCAAACAATTGGATAAAAGCTCAAATTCATTGATAGAATGGTAGTCAGCAAATGGCATGACTCCATGGATCATTACAAGTTTGAAAAAGGGTAAATACATGGAAAAGGCTACATTGAGATACAATGATCACTATTCTCCCTATCAACTTTGAACTCCAATGTGTCCGAAACTTCAGTCAAGGATGAGTGAATAAGAATCTTTGATGAATAATTCTTCTGAGGAATAGAACCTGAAATCCTCGGTTACTACAAATGATTCAGTCTGTCGACGCAGTTACTTGCCATGATCCCTAACTTTTGCCTAGATTGCCCTTTCGGGTTTTTAATCTACCAGGATAATTATTTCTGTTTTTGTCTCTAATTTTTGCCTGGACCGCCCTTTCGGGTTTTCAATCCACCGAGACGCTCATTTTTTCCTAAGCCGCCCTTTCGGGTTTTCAACTTAGCGAGCTGTTCTTTTATTTTTTAGGCGAAGTATTTCTTGACTGCATCCGCATTCACAGGGCGAGTGATCTCCTCACCATCCATAGTTGCAAGAATTAATGAACCGCCAGAGAAGGCTTTCTTAACAACATATGGTCTATCATAGTTCGGAGTCCACTTGCCCCGAGAATCTTTAAGGAAAGACTGAATCTTTTTGAGCACGAGGTCGCCTTCTCTGAATACACGAGGTTTGACCTTCTTGTCAAAAGCTTTCTTCATCCTTTGCTGGTACAACCGACCATGACACAAAGCTGTAATTCTCTTTTCTTCAATCAAATTCAACTGATCAAATGTACTTTGACACCATTCAGCCTCAGTCAACTTGGCTTCCATCAGAACTCTCATTGATGGGATCTCAACTTCGACGGGGAGCACTGCTTCCATACCATAAACAAGTGAGAAAGGGGTTGCCCCTGTTGAAGTGCGGACAGATGTTCGATACCCATGCAAAGCAAACGGGAGCATCTCATGCCAGTCCTTGTATGTAACAACCATCTTCTGAATGATCTTCTTAATGTTCTTATTCGCAGCTTCAACAGCCCCATTCATCTTCGGTCTATAAGGAGAGGAATTATGGTGTTGAATCTTGGAATCTTCACAAAGCTCTTTCATCATCTTATTGTTCAAGTTTGAACCATTATCAGTAATGATTCTATTCGGAACACCATATCTGCAGATAAGATTATTCTTAATAAACTGAACCACAACTTGCTTGGTCACATTCACATACGATGCCGCTTCAACCCACTTGGTGAAGTAGTTAATTGCCACAAGAATAAAACGATGTCCATTCAAAACCTTGGGTTCGATCATGCCAATCATATCAATTCCCCACATAGAGAAAGGCCATGGGGAAGAAATCACATTGAGATAAGCTGGTGGCACATGAATCTTATCAGCATACACCTGACACTTATGACACTTTTTCACATATTTGCAACAATCAGATTCCATTGTCAGCCAATAGTAACCTGCTCTCAACATCTTTTTAGCCATTGCATGCCCATTGGCATGAGTGCCAAAAGATCCTTCATGAATTTCTTTCATCAACATGTCTGCTTCGTGTCTATCCACGCATCTGAGCAAGACCATGTCAAAATTTCTCTTGTAAAGTACATTTCCATTCAGGAAGAAATTGCCTGCCAATCTCCTCAAAGTCCTCTTATCTTTACCAGATGCCCCAAGCGGGTATTCTTGACTCTGGAGAAAACATTTAATATCGTGATACCAAGGCTTATCATCATGGACCTCTTCAACTGCAAACACATGAGCTGGTATTTCCAGTCGATTCACACTGATCATGGGAACATCATTCCACTGGTGCACTTTTATCATGGAAGCTATGGTTGCCAAAGCATCAGCCATCTGGTTCTCATCACGAGGAATATAATGGAATTCAACTTTGGTGAAGAAAGTTGATATCTTCCTGGCATAATCTCTATAAGGGATCAAGTGAGGTTGATGAGTCACCCACGTGCCCTGAATCTGGTTAATTACCAAAGCAGAATCTCCATATACATCAAGATGCTTAATCCTCAAATCAACAGCTTCTTCAAGTCCCATAATGCAGGCTTCATACTCAGCTTCATTGTTGGTACAAGGAAAAGTCAATCTTGCGGCAAAAGGAATATGTGAACCGTTGGGAGTAATGATCATTGCCCCAATTCCTCTTCCGCGTGCATTCACAGCACCATCAAAAACTAAACCCCATCGAGATCCAGGCTCCGGCCCTTCCTCAATCAAAGGTTCATCACAATCTTTCACTTTCAAGAACATCACATCTTCATCTGGAAAATCAAACTTGACAGGTTGGTAATCATCAATCGGTTGATGTGCCAAATAGTCAGCCAAGATACTACTTTTTATAGCTTTTTGAGTTCGGTACTCGATATCATATTCTGATAATAACATTTGCCAACGAGCAATCCTCCCAGTCAAAGCAGGCTTTTCAAATATATACTTGATTGGATCCATTTTAGAGATCAACCAAGTTGTATGATTCAGCATATACTGGCGAAGACGCTTTGCAGCCCAAGCTAAGGCACAACAAGTTTTTCAAGCATAGAGTACCGAGACTCACAATCAGTGAATTTCTTACTCAAGTAGTAAATTGCATGTTCTTTTCTTCCAGTTTCATCTTGCTGACCAAGCACACAACCCATGGAATCTTCCAACACAGTCAAGTACATGATCATCGGTCTACCTTCCACCGGAGGAGACAAGATAGGAGGTTCAAGCAGATATTCTTTAATACTTTCAAACACCTTCTGGCAATCATCAGTCCAGACACAACCTTTATCTTTTCGAAGCAACTTGAAAATCGGAGCACATGTGGCAGTCATGTGAGATATAAACCTCGAAATATAATTCAATCGGCCCAAGAATCCTCTGACTTGCTTTTCGGTTCTTGGAGCAGGCATTTCCTGAATAGCTTTCACTTTATCAGGATCAACTTCAATACCTCTTTGGCTAACAATGAAACCTAGCAACTTTCCAGAACGTACACCAAAAGTGCACTTGTTCGGATTCAGACGAAGCTTATACTTTCTCAACCTTTGAAACAACTTCAGCAAATGCTCCACATGATCTTCTTCAGTCTTCGACTTGGCGATCATATCATCAACATATACTTCGATCTCTTTATGCATCATATCATGGAAAAGTGTAGTCATAGCTCTTTGATACGTCGCACCAGCATTCCTCAATCCAAAAGGCATCACTCTGTAGCAGAATGTTCCCCATGGTGTAATAAATGTGGTCTTTTCCATGTCCTCGGGTGCCATTTTTATTTGATTATAACCGGAAAATCCGTCCATAAAAGAGAACACGTCAAACTTAGCCGTATTATCTACCAACATATCAATGTGTGGCAATGGAAAATCATCTTTCGGACTAGCTTTGTTCAAATCTCTGTAATCTACGCACATTCGGACTTTTCCGTCTTTCTTCGGAACTGGAACAATATTGGCCACCCATTCAGGATAAGTTGACGTCACCAGAAAACCTGCATCGATCTGCTTTTGAACCTCCTCTTTGATTTTTACTGCCATGTCTGGATGAGTTCTTCTGAGCTTCTGCTTTACAGGTGGACACTCAGGCTTCAGCAGCAATCTATGCTCCACAATATTAGTATCAAGCCCTGGCATGTCTTGATAAGACCAAGCAAATACATCAACATATTCTCTGAGAAGCTCTATAATCCTCTTCTTAACATCAGGATCAAGCAATGCTCCAACTTTGACTTCTTTCTTTTCATCTTCAGAACCCAAGTTGACCATCTCTATAGACTCTCCATGAGGCTGAATAATCTTCTCCTCATGCTCAAGCAACCGAGAAATTTCATCTGGAATCTCTTCATCATCCTCTTCCTCAGGTTCAAACACATGGAATTCAAAGTTGGGAGAGGGCATAGGATCATTGTTTTCAATGGGTTTATCAAACAATTTGCACAATGATTTTATTTTTATTTTAGAATATGAACAAAAGTGCAAACAATATGCAGATAAACAATCCTTATATTTTTTTTGGTTTTTTATGTTACCATTTTTCAGAATAAAGCAAAAATGAAAAACACTTATGGAAATAACAAAATAACATTTTATTGATGATGATAAAATTTGAAACAAAGCCCGACAAGCATCACTTTCACCTTGGGAAGAGTGAAAGGATTTTTGAAAGAAAATAAAAACAAATTACTTTGAAGAATGAACGATAAAAGGAAAATCAACAGCGATCCAGTTCTGGCAAATCTTTCCATGCGTAACGAAGTCAGGCATTTCTTCGTCTTCATCATCATCATCATCAATGATAGCAGCAGCGGAATGATCGTTGATAAATCCAGCACTTCGGAAGCCTTCTTGAATAGTCTTGGGATCTTTGATAACTGCACCTGGCGCAAAGCCGATACCAAAACCTTCCTTGTTGTCTACAACATCAATAATTTGTCCCCAACCTTCCGACTGACCAGCTTCAATCACTCGCAGAGCATCTTTGAAAGAGGACATGGGCATAGCATTCTTCTTAGCAACATTATCCACCACAGAAAGAGCTTGAAACGAAGTTCCCACCTCTTCCTCGGCATCAATATAAGAGAAAGAAGACAGATTGCTCACAAGCATCGCCCTCTCACCTTCAATGGTCACCAATTTACCTTCTCTCACAAACTTCAACTTCTGATGAAGAGTGGATGTTACAGCGCCTGCCTCATGGATCCATGGTCTTCCGAGGAGACAGCTATATGCGGGACGTATATCCATTACTTGAAAAGTAATCTTGAATATAAACGGTCCAATAAGAATAGGAAGATCCACCTCTCCAATTACTGTCTTCTTCGACCCATCAAACGCTTTCACTATAATCCCACTGTGCCTCATGGGAGCACCTTGAAACGCAAGCTTTGACAAAGTCGATTTTGGTATAACATTCAGAGACGATCCGGTATCCACTAGCACCTTGGACAAAGCATCTTCTTGACAATTCACCGAGATATGCAAAGCCAAGTTATGATTTCTTCCTTCTTCAGGCAGATCGTCATCACAGAAGCTCAAATTGTTGCATGACGTGATATTCGCTACAATACTATCAAATTGATCCACCGTCACATCATGGTCAACATAGGCTTGATCCAGAATTTTCTGCAATGACTGCCTATGAGCCTCAGAACTCAACAAAAGAGACAACACTGATATCTTCGAGGGAGTCTGCAATAACTGCTCAGAAATGTTATACTCACTCTTCTTAATCAACTTTAGCACTTCATCATCACTATTACCGGATTGGCTCGATTGGACAACAACATCCATAATCTGCTTGCTTGCACTGGTATCTTCAACTCTCTTCGGAGGATCTGAAGCATACACTCTACACCTTCGGGTAACTTTCGTCACATCAGCAATGCTAACCATAGACTTTGGAGTAGGAAGAGGAACTTCCCTACCATTCTCTATCATCGTAGCATTATACCGGTATGGAACAGCTTTATCAGACTCATATGGCATTGGACCAGGTACATTGATCATCAATGGAGTAACAACAGTCTTGCGACTATCGAAAGAAATAACCACCCTCTCAGGAGCAACCCTCTCAGGAAGATTGAACTGAGGCATAATGACATTCACTTCATTCTCATATTCATCTCTCTTTGCTGTTACCTCGATCAGCTTATCGTCCATCATCTTCTGAATATCTCTTTTCACAATCACGCAACCACGTGGATTCACCGAGCAGATACAACATCCGGCATAGTCATGATCGATATCGTGATATTCACTCAAGAAAGCATGCATCTCTACCAGAGATCTTCGGATATGTCGAACTTCATAGATTTTGAACAGTCTAGGACAACCAGCAACCATATTCACAGACGCATTACCATGCTTCGGCAGCAGATTCTTCTGCACATTAGGATTAACATCATTAAAATACAGAACATTGTTCCTCATCAATTTCTGTACTTCGAACTTTAGTGGATAACAGTTCTCAACATCATGCCCCGAGGCACCTTGATGAAAAGCACATCGAGCTTCTGGCTTATACCACCATGGAATAGTTTCTGGAACTGGAGGTGGAGGACGAGTTTGCACAAGATTCTTTGCAATTAAAGATGGAAGCAAATCCGCATATGGCACAGGAATAGGATCAAAACTGGGCTTAGCCCGAGCTTGTTGATTACCACCTTGTTGAACAGAAGGTTGCTGGTAACGAGGTTGGAACTTTGGAACAGCTGGCACAGTTGGAGCCATGTTAATCATCGGTGTAACAGAAGCCACATGCTGCGAATGGTGATTCACACGACTGTGAGGTCTTCTATAACCTTCACGGGATACTGCATTAGTCTCATTTTCTTTCTTTTTCCCAAAGTTGAACCTTCTAGAGCTTGAACCATTGCCATTCTCTTGAGTCAACCGTCCCTCACGGACACCTTCTTCTAAACGCATACCCATGCTCACCATTTCAGTGAAGTCAGAGGGAGCGCTTGCTATCATTCTCTCGTAATAAAAAGAACCCAACGTCTTCAAGAAGATCTTCGTCATTTCTTTTTCTTCCAGCGGTGGAACAATGTGGGCTGCCAGCTCTCTCCATCTCTGCGCATATTCTTTAAAAGTCTCTTTGTCCTTCTGGGACATAGCTCGAAGTTGATCTCTATCAGGCGCCATATCAACATTGTATTTGTACTGCCTCACAAAAGCTTCTCCCAAATCATTGAAGGTCTTGATTTGGCTATTATCCAGACTCATATACCACCTCATAGGTGCCCCGGTCAAACTGTCTTGGAAATAGTGAATCAGCAGTTTATCATTATCAGTCTGAGCAGACATCTTCCTTGCATACATCGTCAGATGGCTCAACGGACAAGTGTTGCCTTTGTACTTCTCAAACTCAGGCAGCTTGAATTTGTAAGGAACTTTAACATTCGGGACCAGACAAAGGTCATAAGCATCTTTTCCGAATAAATCCTTATGCTTCAAAGCTCTCATCTCCCTATGGATCTCAACAAATCGTCCCTGGAAGTCATCAAGTCTTTCAGCAACTCCAGCGCCTTCACTAGACTCAGCATGGTAAATCATTTCATCATGATGCGGAATATTGTGCACAACAGGCGGTACAGTAGTCACAACTGGAGGGAGAGTAGTCCAAACTGGTGGTGGGAGATTATTAAATGCAGCAGTCTCCGGACGATAAGGAGGACGATAACCAGCAGGAAAACAGTCAACTGGCATGCCCCAGGGCGTGCTAGCAGGTATACGATGGCGAGGAGAAATCACAGTCTCAACAGGAATGGATGAGGTAACAACCTCTGAGATGACAATATTCTGAACAGGAGGACTAGGAGGTGGCTGATTCTGAGCAGCCATCAAATTTTCCATCATAGCAGTCACTCTTTCCAAGATTTCCCTCAAATAAGTAACCTCTTCGCGCAGCTCGCGATTCTCTTGTTGCAAAGTATCCATCACTTTTCTCCGATTAGCTCGAGTATCAAAGCGATGAGTCAGCTTGACAGGAACACTGAATGAAGACCAAGAAACAACAATAAGATCCCTGGAGAACACTCAAAAGCAAGACAAAATGCAAGTATGATGCATGCTATGTATATGCAAATGCAAAGATTTCAAAGGATTATAAGTTAACTTGCAATATTCATAAAGAGACATTTTTGAAATACTTAAAAACTCATTCTCATTAATATCAAAGTGAGGATTACAAATGAAGTACAAACATCAATAATCCTAATACATAAGAGGAAAAGTAAACTAAGCCTATGGAATCATATCCGAAGAAGTCCCAAATCTTGGCTGATACTTCATGCGAATCCTCTTGATCTCATTCTTGTACCGCTCTTCCATATCTTCCTTATCCTTTACCAACTTGTCGACAATGGCCTTCCAAGCACCGGAAGTAGGAGGAATAGTAGATGGAGTACTAGAGGAAAATAAATCCTCTCTAGGCCTTTTCGTGACGCGCCGCTCAAGTAGCTCGATAAGATCATCCTTCTCCTTAAGCTGCTCCTGCATAGTAGTCCTCTCAAGTAGCCATTCTTCTTTCTCTTTCTTCATCTTCTCTAACTCTTCTTGAAGAACCAACTTCTCATCAACGGGAGGTAGAAAAGCAGACAAAGGCAATATGGGAAACATAGGCTCCTCAGGTGGATAAGGCATCTTGAGCTTGGAAGGTCTAGATCGAACCCACTGAATATAACAATCGGAAGGAGGAAGGTGTTGTCTACCCAATTGACCTTTCTCTTTCCTATGAACAGCATGCTAAGATTGAGCAATTCTTTTCTTCATCTCTATATGATCATCACCATTAATAAAGAAGAAACGGGATAAGGCAAGATTGTTTGGAACATCCTTCAAACAATAACCGAACTGTCGTCTAGCCAAAATGGGGTTGTAGCTAATTCCCCCACGTGTACCAAGAAGAGGTACATTAGGAAATTCTCCACAACTATTAATAAGAACTCCAATGTCATAATGAGAACTATACCATGTCATGTCCTTATGAGAAAGTGACATCAACCTTTGAGACCATCTTCGATTCTCTCTATTGTCCTTGAAAACATCCGACTTTGGTAGGTGCGAAATAAACCACCTATAAAGAAGAGGCGCGTAACAAACAATCTCTCCGTCACCTTTGGAGGTCCTATAGTGAAAAGCATGATACATATCTCCAAGCAAAGTAGGAATCGGGTTCTTCTTCAAGAAGATCTGAATAGCATTCTCATCCACAATGCCATCCAAGTTCGGAAACAAGACAATCCCATAAATGAGCAAAACAAGAATAGCCTCAAATGCATCTATATGCCCCAAAGTAAGTGAAGTAGAAGCCTTTCCCATTAAGAACTTAGCATTAATTCCACGAACACTCCCCTTTGGAAGAAACTTCCCATTAAGCTCGGATTCCTTAAGAAAAAGTGCTTTGGCGATGACCTTGATAGTAAGCTCCTTCTCTAAACCAGTGAAAAGAAACTCCTTGTCCAGAATAGGCAAACCTAACCAATGAGAATACTCCTCCAAAGTCGGCACAAGCTGATAATCCGGAAAGGTGAAACAATGGTGCAACGGGTCATAAAACTGAGCCAAAGTAGGGAGAATCCCCTCAGGTACATCAAGATCCAACATATACAACAGCTTTCCATGACATCTTCGGAACTCTTGGGTATCAACAACCAAAGCTCCTAGCTTTCTCAACTCTACAACATTAGGATTCTTGAAAGTGTACTTCTTTGTGTTCCTCCTTTCAAAAGTCAAAGCCATGGACATCTGAAATTTTGCAAAAGTTCCTTATAAGTCCTTTGAAATCTTACGAACAATGCTCATGAATCTTATGATGGCATGTATGCAACAAACACAAATAAGATCACACAAGGCACACGGGCTTAGGTTCCGAGTCACGAGCATGAAGTCAAGGTAACAGAACACCAACCCAAACAGGTAAGTACTAAGGTTTTGTCTTCATTGTACCTGCAAGAAACCAAAAGGGTGCTAACAGAGGTGCCCGGAGTTAACAGCCATCTTTAGAATATCACCGGTACGTTGGATTACTCCCCAACCGATAACATTCTTAAAATAGACCTCGTCCGAGTATAGTATCGCGTGACAACCGCCTTAGATTTACATCCAGACAGCTTCCGCACTACGTTCCTAAATTGGCTTAGATGGGTTAAGGGTTCTACGGTCCTCAGTATGATCAGCTCAAGGTCGGAAAATAATGCCACGTACGATTACTCGTCATGAAATTGATAGTCCAAGAGAGCCTAACCGAGTGGAGATTATCAAATTGATATTGCTTTGGACTACTCCATCACATATCGCTTCGAATATCGCCGTCCTATCATAAGTGTCACTCAGATCCGGGTTAGAATCTATCTCACACATAGGATCACCAAAACCAAAACAGAACAAACAAATAACAAACAAGTCAAACCAAAGCAATAAATAAATCAAAGTAGGCTAAATCCGCTTAGAGATTACTCCCCAGCAGAGTCGCCACTTTTCTGTAGCGGTAAAATCGTGAGTGTAAGCTATTGATTAACTTAACTCGATTAACACAGAGTCGCCACCGCACTTTTCTTTATTTCCGAAAGGAAAAAGGTAAAAGAACAAATAAAAACCTAGGATTCTAAAAGCAAGGCTAAAAGAAATAAACAGAGATTGGGTAAGGGGATTGGTTATGAACCGGGAAGGTTTTAGGCACCCGACTCATCCGTGGTACTCCACGGGATCCCTTTGAAATACTTATTGCTTTTTGGTCTGAAATTGGTTTGTTTAAAATGATGGAAGAGATGAGGAGAAGAATATTTTTTAATGATTTTGTGTTTGATAAGGTTTTAAAGCCTTGTGCCTACGTACCCACAAAGTGCAATGCGAGATCAAAACCTCGTAGTTCGTGGTACAAAGTTTTAAAAGAATAAATGAGTTGAATTGATTTTTAAGATGTAAAGATAAGTCGTCATCCCTTAGCGAATAATTCCGCTAAAAGGGATGAATCATATCTAAACATGTAAGAAAAGAAAAGGTGCACAAAGCACAAAAACAATTGAGTGGGTTTGTATTTTTTAAAGTATGTACAAAAATGGTTTTGATATATTTACATGGATTAATATTTGATTAAGGAATAAAAAGGAAAAGATTAAAAATCGCTTGACCTAAGTCAAGGTTTGTTTATGAAAGTGTTTGAAGTTTAGAAAACAAGAAGGTTTTGAAATAGGAAGAAGTTTTTAAAATTAAAGAATGGGGAGGAGATGAAGAGACTAGTCCTAATGCTTGAATTAAAAGATAAGGAAAGAATTTACCAAAACTAATATGCACAATTCTTCAAAGATCGGAACTTCTTCTTCAAAGGCTAATGAAATCACTTGAGGTCTAGGTTTCTAATCCATTCCAACTTGAGCAAAGGGAGCTCCTAGAAGTCTAAGTCCATTCTCCAAAAGCAAAGGGATAGTAACCATAGTCCACAATTATAAGTCACAAGTTTTTTTTTAAGAGTTTAATCCTTTGTTAAGTGTTTTGATATCCAAATGGACAAAATAAAAACAAGCACAATATGAATATAAACAAGCACAATATGAATATAAACAATGATATATGATATTATATGGTAAAATATAATAAAGAGATAAGGGAGCAAGAGATTAAAATAAAAGGATAAGGTGCGAGAGATTAAATTTAAACAATTATATTCACATTATTATATTATTTACAATATAAGGTGGTATGATGAACTTAATCAAACACAACCACAACAATGAATACTAAAATTGAGGCAACCGGATCCAATTGGATCTTTAATCGAGGTGGGACAACTTTAGGTCTATGTTAAGCAATCGCCGAGTAATTTACGAAGTAATTACCCTACAAATGAGGCCGGCCACCACTAATTAAAGTGGAAAATATTCGTGTTAATACATGTTAGAGAAACGATATAATGGATCGTTCTCCGAAAACATGCCACACTAAAAGAAAAAGGAAGGTCTAATCTTAATCGAGATTATCGTTGAATTTCTCGAAAAGCAACCTATCACGATCTCAAAGTATGGAGAATGATCCAAATGATCATTCATCCATAGATTTGAAATAATGAAGATTAAACTTAATCGGAAATCAACAATCCCGAATCGGAAGATTGTCATCGACCAAAATTAAAAGGAGATGAAGAATAATGGATCTAAAATTAGATCCAAAAAGGAATTAGAATATATTTTTAAATTCTTTTCTAAAAAAAAAAATCTCCTTCTAAAATACTTCCAAACTATTTTTAATAAAATTCTCTCTCAAGAAAACCTTTCAAAAGCTTTTCTAAAATATCCTTTTAAAAATATTTCATAGAACCTTTTTCTTAAAATGAATTCTAAATAAACATTATATTAAAAAATAACTAATCAAAATCAGAATTAAAAGAAAAAGAAATTAAAAAATGAGAATAGAAAAGGGAGGGGAAAAGGGACACTCGGGTGGTGGATCATCAATAAATAAATAGCCTCAGGTCCAAATAAACAATTTCTATATCCTTTTTTTTGTTAAAAAATAAATAAAACAATCTATAAAATAAATAAGGAAAAGAAAGAAACAAAGTTCTCTTCTTCCTCTGTTCTCACGCGCAAACACAGGGAAGGAAAAACAGGGGAACAAAAGCTAAGCACCAAGGCGGCGGACACGAATCCAAGCTCACCTTCACAAAATTCCTCTTCTCCTTTTCAAAAACACGAACTCTTTTCCTCTTCTACCTTCGATTTCTTCTTCTCTTTCTTCTCAATTCGGTTTAATTTTTTAGGGATTTCTAGGAATTGATTGAGGATTTTAGGATTTGAGATGGAATAGAACTAGGGATTTCTGATTTGGGATTTAATTTGGCAGAGTTTTTGTATGCTTTTGAAGCTTGGTTTGAGAGAGGGAGGGGGTTCTATTTAAAGGAGAAGAGGAAGAAGATGGTTTGCGTTTTGATTGTGATTTGGGCGCGTTTTGGTAGCTTCACAAAATTCCCGTGTGTGCTTCTGTTGCTTTGCGTTTTGATTCAAATTTGCTGCGTTTTGATATTGTGTATTGCTGCGTTTTGATTGTTGTTGAACTGCGTTTTGATATTCATTTTTGTTGCTGCAGGGCGTGAGGTATGGAATGCGTGCGTGTTTGTTTCTGTTTTCGTGTGTGATAGGCCTGGCTGAGCTTGCGGTTATTGGGCTTGTAGATGTATTGCTGAGCGTGTTTCGCGTGGGAGGATACGGCATGAGGCTTATGCGCGAAGGCTAGCAACTTGAATTGATGTGAGCTGATGGAGTGGTAGCTTTGGCTTGTTCGGCTTGTACTTGACTGAGCTTGCTTGCGTTGAGCTAATGAAGCAGATATGGAAAGCTTGCTGTTTGTTTGGGCTGAATACGGAATAGCCTGCGGGAAGCTTTTGGCTTGGGAGGAAGTTTTTTTTGCGTGAAGGCTTGGCTGATGGGAGTTATGCACGTGCGGCTGGATGGATGTTAGGCTTACAGCGTGAGGCAAGTGCTTGCAAGTTGATTTGGCTTGTGGAAGGCTTGGCAAGCTGTTCACGTGTTAGGCTGGAGTTTTGTTCTTGGCATTGTGGCCTTGGGAAGTGAGGTAATGTTGTGGCATGTGGATGGGCAACTTGTGAGTTGATGTTGTGGCTGACTGATGCTGGCTGGAGATATGATGTGCATTGGCTTGTCACGTGAGGAAAAGAATTTGAGAAGTGTACCTTTTTTTTTAATTCTAATGGTGTAAAAAAAAAATGGACAATAGACTTTCTTTATTATTATTTTTTATTTATGTAAATGGATATGATGAGAGGAAGAGAAAAAATGGCTCTAACATGTATTTAGAACAAAAATGATGAATTTTTAATAGTTTTAGGGTGAAAATGACAATAAAAAAATAAATGGATATTTGGTTTTAAAAAATTGAGAAAAGAAATATGGTAAAAAGAAAAGATGGATAATGAAATTGGATCTAATAGAAAAAAAATGAAATTTGAATTTTTTTTGGTGAATTGAAATAGAAAATGAAAATGAATATGGAATTGATGAAAAGATAAAAAAAAATGTTATTTGGATAATGGTGAATAATCGAGAGAAAAAAAATGGATATTGGAAATTGAAAATGGTTTAATGGATGATAATCCTTTTTTTTAGCCCGCAACCAACTCCTGTTTTTTTCATACGCCTGGTGAATTAAACCAATCACAAGCCACTGACCAAATCACAACCACAACAACGATTATCAACTTTTGAATTTCTGAATCTTTTCAAATATGTTGAATCATTATTTGGAAAATAAATCCACTGATGAACCATTGATGAACTGATAAACACTGGAGATTCAAACCAAACTTCGCACAAAACACAGCCTGATAACTGATGAACAAACCAAACTTCGCACAAGAAACACTGTCACACAACCCACCCAACTTGTACTTTGAAAACGCATTGCCTGATGAATGAATTACTGGCACACATAACTGGCAGTCAACCAATTTTTTTATAGTTTGACCAATATTAGGTCAAACATCCACTTGGAATCGAATTGTGACTGAACAAATGCATCTGAATGAAATTACTGTCTCATCTTCGCAAACCTGCAACACAGAGAAGAAGAAGAACACTGCAACATGTTTTTTTTTTGGAATTTTGATTAGAAGTCAGTAAATATAAACAAATATAAAACAGTAAAAAAAATAATGGTGATCCCCTGCGAAGCATAGACTCTATATCTGAGAAGAAACTCGAAACCTGTGCGATCTTGTTTGTATGCAAAATGCAGATGATATGCGAAACAAACTTAGGGCAAAAATTAGGGTGTTACACACAGACAATCCAGTATATATGATGCATGGAAAAACAAATACTGAAAGCAGTAAATAAGTGTTGTAAAGTAAAAAACTGTAAATAAAATAGTAAATAAGCATACAACAACACACGGATAAACACCCAAAGAAACATAAACAATCATGCGCTAGGATTGACTCTCAAAGGGGAAACATGAGATTCTGGGTTCGATCCCCAGCAGAGTCGCCAACTGTCGCTCCTGGGATTTTCATCCTAGTACAAATGCGAAAGTGGTGCAAAAACGATAGAGTCGCCAGCCAGAAATTTTTATTCCGAATGAATGGGAAAGGTAATGGTGCACAAACCGAAGGGGAAAGAAAGGACAAGGTCCTACGAACCAAATATCTGGGTTCAGGAGTCGGTTACGACCTGGGAAGGTATTAGCACCCACGACCGTCCACCGTACCCGACGGGATCCACGCTTGTTAGTCTGTTTCAAAGGGTGAGAAATAAATATGCTTTTGAACAAAATAACTGCTAAATGGAATTGGAATGAGAGAGAGAGAGAACTGGAAAAAGAGAATGAGAAGAAAGGGGGAAATGTAGGGAAAATAAAAAATGTGCTCGAACGGGCCCTACCCCGCTGCCTACGTACCTCATCGGGAAAATGAGGATCGAAGTCGACGTAGTTCGCCTAACTAAGGCGGGAACTATTTTTTTGTGTTTTTTATGAACTGAACTGCTTATGTCTACGCTCAGGTGTTGTAGGCTTGTCTGGAACGAGTGCGTAACTGTCTTGCAAATTAGACACATAGGAACAGGTTCGCGTTGAGAGTGAGTGAGGTGAGAAAAGAATTCCCGCAGGAAAAGACGAATGTTATTTGTTTACTATCTTTTAAAGAAGTGTTTTCTGTATTTGTTGTTTGTGAAACATTCCCATACGAAGACTTGTTCATCGTGGTAGATGTCTTACACCTCGCCCCAAAATGGGACGCGTATAAGTAACCCACGACAAAGTCTCATGGCGTACGAGAAGATCAACCTTTATTAGGTGTTTTTTACTTTTCTTTGAGATGAGAAAGAAAGAAAAGCGAACCAAAGGTAAAAGTCTAAGGGGACTAAGAATTCTAAGTATTGTCATGCATGGATGAACCTAGGTAGTGTGGTTTTCTAATCCTAGTGAAAAAAGGAAAAGAAGAAAAGGGACTTAGAAAGAAACTTACTTCCTAAGGAAGCTAAGTTGTTTCTAAAGGGGATTAGCATGAAGTTGTACAGACTAAACACAAAATGCTAAAACAAACACACTTAGAAGGCATAAAGAATTTGAAAGGAGTAAGTTGTGAATAAACTTACCTCCACCTCCCTACAAAACAAAGGTTAGTAGGATGAAGCAATAATGATAAAGGAATGAAATTAAACAAGTACCAAACAAATCCTAATGCATCTAGGACCTAACTAGACTCAATCCTAAGTCTAAGGGACTTAAAAACTAGGCAAAGCTAAAATCCAGCAGCTACTATAGCTCCTATAGCACAAACAGCTACTAAATGCAATGCAAAATACAAACAACCTATTACAGCTACCAAACTACATGCAAAATAGGTGTAAAAGATCAAAATAGGATGAATGCAACGTGTTTTTACAGGTCTTGTTTCAAAATGCAGCTATGAAAACAACGCAGATTTCATTATTTTTCAAATTCACAAAAACATGAATTTTAATGTAAATCATGGAATGCAAAGATTATGACAAATTAATGCAACAACATGCAATGAATTATTAACAATGGAATGCATCATATCATGCAATTAAATGATGCAAACTAAATGATTTATGTGATTTTTACATTATGCAAATTTTCATTTATTCACATGATTTGATCAAAACACGAACGAATTTCAAATGCGATGCAAAAACAGAAGTGTACACATTTATTAACATGCTATGAGTGATGCTAAGTCATGCAAACAATGGGCTTATCAAAGCTATGAACATGCATGTAATGTTTATGCACAAAAACAAAAACTAACAAAACACATGTTGAAAGCTACCGAAACTACATGAACTTGTGCCAAACCAGCTCCTAAAAATTTCCTAAAATCAAGACCTATCAAGATATGATGATAAAAGGAGGGGTTATGCACAAACATGCCATGAAACAATATAAAAATTGAAATCTGCACAGTGTTAACCGTTTAACGGCTTTAAAAAATCAGTTCTAGGGGCAAAAAACAACGTGTTAACTGGTTAACCCTGGGTGTTAACCGATTAACACTGAACTAGAATGCAAAAAAATGAGGAAAAAAACACTTCTAGCCATTAACCTACTTCCAAAAGCTCCTAATACATTCATGAACATGCTAGCACGAAATTGCTACCTAAATACGTCCTTCTAACACCTATTAGCACTATGAACAAGCTACGATTCTAGATACTAACGGTTATAACGAACAAAGCAACATAATCATAAAAGAAAATGAATCAAAGAATGCTTTACGGCGAGATAAAGAGAAATAAATTAAATCGAGAAACGGTTTCGGATCCACGAACCTACAAAGTGGAGGCTTGCTTTGGTGATTGTTGCGAGTTGATCGATGCACAAACGAAGAGAATACCAGAGATTCCTAGCTTCCATCCGCGAGAATGCAAAATAAATGCAATTGATGAAGATCTTGATGAACAACCACAAAAGCACTTCCAAGATGAAGAATCATCCCTAAATAGTAGCAATTACTCCAATTAGTCTGCAATAAACCATGGAATCGAAGCTTGGATGAAGGTTTAGCTTCAAGTTCAAACTTCAATGAAAAACTTGAAGAACTTATGATGAAGAAGCTTTGGTGATTTTGGAAAATGGAGAGAAATGTGAGAGAAATAATTGAGATTAGAAGTGAAATTATGAAAATGAGGGTGAAGTTGTGAGGTTTGGAGTGAAGTGAGATTATATAGAAGCTTGGTTTGGCTTGAGGCTTGGGTTAGGAATTAGGTTTGGCATTGGGTTAGGAGAGTGAGGTTAGGAGCTAACTTAGGAGTTAGTTAAAGTTGGTTAGGGTTTCTAGAATATTCCTTGGAATATTCCATAAGAAAGTGGTAGAAGGGTCTAGAACTTGGTTGAAAATTCAAGGTAATGTGAAATGGGAAACAAAGTGGAAAATGGAAGAAAGCTCGAACTAACTTTTGATTTTTTTTTAAAAAATTCGCCAGCGTTAACCGGTTAACCCCTGGCGTTAACCGATTAACGGATGAAAAATTTGGATTCTCCCTCCTTATGGTGGGAAATCCTTAGGATGCATCTCCACCGTCCTTTTTGAGCCAGATTCTACCTTGGGTTCTGATATTTGATTTTGCCACTGAGTAAACCCTGATCACATGCCTTGTGCGCTAACCAATACTACATGAATTATTTTATTTTTATTGCTTTTATTATGCAATGAATGGAATTACGAATGCAGTGCGACATGCTAGATACCATGAAAAATGAGAGGGCAAATTTTGGGGTATTACACCAGTGCCAAGAATTCTGAGGGAAAAAGGTGATGTGACTTCAGTGTCATAAAAAAAAGTAGAAAGATCAGAGGTGGGGGACGTGTCCTCTGTACTGGTAATATGAGTCTCAATATTAACATCATTAATTGTGTGATATTGTGGTGCATCAGAAGGTGAAATGTGAGATGAAGTAATGTTCTTGAAAGGAAATACATCTTCATAAAACAACTACATTTCTCGAGACAAAAATATCGTGAAGCTGTAGATCATAAACAATATAGCCTTTGGTACCCTCCTTATAACCAAGGAATATACATTTTCTCGTACGAGAATCAAACTTGGTTCTATGATTTAAAAGTGTAGATGCATTACACAAACAACCAAAAACTTTTAAATGAATTAAATAAGGATATTCATTAAACAATAGTTTATGTGGACATTTTGATTGAAGCAAAGGAGAGGGCATTATGTTTATAATGTGAATGGCTTGTTGAATGCAAAAAGTCCAAATATTCAAAAGAATATTGGAATGAAAATATAATGATAGAGCAACATTTAAAATATGATGATGTTTCCTTTCCACCACCCCATTTTGTTAGGGTGTGTCAACAAATGACCTTTGATGTATAATGCCTTTGGATTGAAAAAACGAAGTCATGACTATAAACTCTGAGCCATTATCATACCTAAGACATTTAAGAGACTTGTGAAACTGGTTTTTGGATATATGTGATAAATTGAATGTGATTTGACTTAGTTTGATCTTTAGTTTTCAAGAATATCACCCATGTAAATCTAGAGTAATCATCTACCAATGTTAAAAAGTATTTGTGCTCTAAAGTAGATATGGTAGAGAAAGGTCCCCACAAATCAGCATGTTATATGTCAAAAGAAGATTTAGCATGAGTAGTGCTATTAGGAAAAGGAAGCTTCTTTTGCTTGGCAAAGTGACAAGAGTCACAAGGTACATTTTTATTGGTACAAGAAATGAAAGGGAAAACTTTAGAAATTACTTGTAAACCTACATTAGATAAGAGGCCTAAATGAAGATGGCAAAGATTACAAGCATTATTAGTAGTAGAAGAGTAAGAAGAATGACACCCTGCAGAGTTTAGGACATATAAGCCTCTCTGAAGATCAACTATACCAATCATTGCCTTGAAATCTCTTTCTATTATATGACAAGAATGAGAATTAAATTGAACCACACAATTATTTCTAGCAACTAACTTAGCAATAGAAATAAGGTTCACATGGAAACTAGGTATGTACAAAACATTATGCAGAGTTAAAGTATGAGACAAATGGACAATACCACAAATGGAAGTATTAACAGATATATGAGACATAGTTTTGTGATCAGTGAATAAGGCTATACTATGAGAAATATGATTTGTAGCTCCTGTGTCTAATATCCAGAGGGTAGGATGCTTACCATTGCTAGCTGAAGCATGAGAAACCAAGGCAAAAGGTGAAGTAGAAATTGAATTGGCCTTCGAGTTTGTTTTTGATTGTTGAAGAAGCTCCAATAGGCTGGTATATTGTTCTTAAGTAAACCCAAGATTGGTAGAAGGGATTTCTGAAGTTTTTTTGACACTTGCTACTATAGTAGGAGATGTGCTAGAATTTGAAGCTTTCCCTTTGTACTTAAAACCTGGAGGATAACCATGTTTTTTGAAACATGTATCAACAATATGATTAGTTCTTCCACAGTGTGTACAAATACGAGTATGACCTTTTGAAGCATTAAAGGATGACCTTCCCTTAGCACCATTGTGAACAGATTTACCAGTTTGAACTTGTAAAGTTGTAACTTCATCTGAATTGCCAACACTTGGAATTGTCACTAAAACAAAACTAGCCATCTCTCTCTCTCTCTCTTGTTGAATGACCAAAGAGAACACTCTATAAATGTCAGGTAGTGGATTCATCATCATGATTTGTGATTTTGAATGAGTAAATTTCTCATTCAAGCCCTTAAGGAAGCAAATCACGTAGTCTTGTTCTCTATATCTCTTGATAGATGTAACAACATCACAAGAACAAGGAATGCCACAAGAACATGTTGGAATAGGTCAATAGTTTTCAAGCTCATCCCACAAAAATTTCAATTGTGTAAAGTCATTAGAGACGTCGAGGGAACCTTGCCTGAATTTGAACAAATCTTCTTGGATGTCGGAGATGCGAAAGATATCACTGTGAGAGAAATGCGTCTTAAAGTTTTTCCATACACTAGCTGCAGTGTCAATCTAGAGAACCGATTTAGAAATTGATTCAGAAATAGAGCGTTGAATCCAATCTAAAACCATTGTGTTACATCGAATCTAAAGTGAATACAAAGGATCGGTGACATGGGGTTTTGTTAGGGTTCCATCAATGAACCTTTCTCTGTTCTTGGAAATCAGAGTAATTTACATAGACCTAGCCCATGTATGATAGTTCTTATCATCAAAAGGTGGTGTAACCAAAACAAGAGAATGGTTTTCATTGGGATGGAGATAATAGGGATTTGTGGAATTGGTGGAGAAATCGGTGAAATTCGAAGTAGCCATTGTTGATTGAGAAAACATGAAAAGCGATTAATAAAAAAGTAACGAAAAAAGGATGAGATTCAAACAAATAAAGAATTGAATCACAGATAAGTTACATAAGATGAAATCAGGAAAGAGGAAGATAAAAATTGCTACTAGATCTTTTGAAGCTTTGATACCATGTCAATGATGGTAGCACCATATGCCATCACTTCAAGAAACAGTTAGAGAATGAGCAAGAAGAAGAAAGGTAAAGTGAAAAGTGTATCAACTGTTTCATTCAATAAATTGTATAATACATGAGTTTAGAATATATAGTAAAGCATTAAAGATAGTGTTCTAAATTAACTAACTAACCTAAGTTTAGTTGTACAATATAAATACACATAGGAAAATACAGAGATATATTCATAAGCTAATACTTGGAAGGCCTCTGGATTTTTTTAGGGTCGGAACAAAATAACCAGTTATAATGTGAGCACTAAATATGTTACATGTGTCTAGTCCTAGAAGGTTTGCAGGTTACTCAACCCTAATTGATTAGAGAGCAGTCTTAGTTTATGGATTCTTTCTTTTTTTGACCAAATTTCTTCTCCTTTAATAAAGAGACATTATGTTCACTTATAAACACAAAAATATAATTTATACTATTCTCTCATACTCATTCTTGTCTTAGAAACTATTTTATACTCTTTGCATTATTTTAGTGCTCAAAGAGTGAAAGACTTTAGGAAGAGTTGTGTAATTTGTTGTTAGAATCATATACAACTATAATTAAAAATGAAGAGTCTTATTCTCATATGATAATGTATTTTTTTTTATAAAAATTGCAAGTTAAATGTAAGTAAAAGCTTGGTGTAAAGAGGCTTGGAGTGATATTTTGATAAAAGCTAAAGTTGATAGTGTCGCTCCCAAAGATTTGCATCCCGGTACAAGCGCGAACGGTCGGTGAAAGAGGAACATGAAGATGAACTGAAAAGAGTCGTCAACTAGGCATTTTTATCCCGAAGGAAAGGTAATGCTGCATAAACCTAGAAAATAAATGGATAAGACGGTCGCGAACCAGAGAAACTGAGAAAGGGGGTTGGTTACAATCTGGGAAGGTATTAGCACCCAGATTGTCTGTCGTACTCGACGGGATCCACGCTTGAAAGTTTGTGTTTAAAGGGGTAGTGTTAGTGCTATTCTGTGTGCAAAAGCTGGAAAAGAAAGCAAGTGTTAGTGCAAAAGAAGTGTGAAGTGAATTGCTCAGGAATGAGGCTTAAAAGAATAATACTGGAAGAGGGGGAATATACAGAGACTTTTGTTTGATAATAGTTAAGTTATGCCTACGTATCCTCTCGTGCAATGAGGAAGTCAGAACACCGTAGTTCGACTCAAAGAGACTGAAAGATAAATTGACTGATGAATTGCTTACTTGTCTATGCTCAAGTGTATGACCTGTCTGGCTCAGGTGCAAACTGTCTTGCATTAGACGGAAGAAGCAAGTTCTCGTTTGTGAGTGAAGATGATGAGAAAAGAATCCCGAAGGAGACGATTATTGTTTGTTTTTGGGTTTTCAATCTTTTATTGCTTTTTGGAGTTTGTCATAAGTTAATGAGCTTAAGCCTAAACCAAGGGTTAGTAAACTCATCACATCCTCCCTCTGATTAGGGGTAATGAGAATACCTTAAGTATGAAGTAAGCACCTCACACTTAATTACCATGGTGTAGGATTAAGATCATTAACCTACTTGTGATTATTTAGGTGCTTTTGAGTTTTTTTGTTTAGTGTTAAGTAATGAGTTTAAGCCATAATCAAGGATTTAATGGACTCATTACACCATCCTAATAGAAAGATAATAGATGAGAACATTTAAGCTGAGGAAGATACCTCAACTTAATCCATGATTAGGGATTAACCTCATAACAAAACAAAGCCTTTATTAAAGTGGATTTTAGTTAATGGTAAGATTAAGAAGTGAGTTTTATGATTTGTAAGACAACTTGAGGAGGACTTGTCCATTAACACTAGGGTTAGTCCTTCTTAACCAATTAAGGAAGAATTAGAACCCTAATGCAAGGCCCAAGTTACAAGCTTATTGTCTTAGTGATTATTAGATGGATTGATTAATATATTTAAACACATCAAGGGTTTAACACTTAGGATTAAAGTTATACACTCCATCCTAAGAGAAGGATGCATGCATAATCTTAATCACAAAGCCTTAAAACCTTAAAGGTTTAGTCTTTGATTATGAGGTGAGAAGAGAGACACAAAAGATGACACAAAGGTAAAACTAATGGGGGACTAATCAAACCCTAGTTGTTAACATTCTTGGGGTGTTCCTAGGGTTTATGAGGCTTGAAAGAGATCTTCAAGAAAAGCCACCAAGGAAGAAGCAGATGAAAGGAGGAGAAGCAGAAGAAACAAGCTAACTTACTTCACTTAAGAAGATAAGTTACTTGGAGAAAGAAAGTGAAGGAGGAACATGAATGAGCAAGCTCACTCTAAGACAAATACAAAATACAGCAAGGATGCATAAAAGAAGAGATGAGAAGAGAAGTGAGAAGTGAAGGCAAATTCACTTCTCAAAAGTCTTACCACATGAAAAGTTAGCATAAGAGAAAAAAATGAAAATGAAAATGAAATGAATGCAAAGGTGAAAACCAAAACCAGAAGCAAATTCATGATGTTAATGATGCTAAGAGATGATGCAAATGTATGTCAAGAGTTGTGAATGATCATACAAGTGATGAGAATGCAAATGAAGCATGAAAGTTCATGAATGCTCATGGAATGTAATGAATGCATAACATGGAAAATGGATGAAGAAATGATCAAGCATGAGTCTAATGTGTCCTATGATGTCTTACATGTCATGTGGATGCAAGAAATGTCATGGCAAGTTCTTAAATGAATGCATATGCAAGATGTATGCAAACGAAGATGAGAAATTAGGGTTTTCATACAACATGAGATGCAAAACTCAAAAAAAACAGAAGCAAATGACAAGATAAAAAATTGAAAATGGAATCAAAGGAACCCTAACCCCATATGATATCACACCCCAAAGAAGAAGACCTAACTCTTAACCTAATGAAAGTTATGATTTTTCTAAGTTATCTAGGGTTTTAAGGTACCTAAAGGGAAAGAATGCAAATCAAATAAAAAATGCAGAAGAAATTTGTGACAAAATTATGCTAGAAACTACATGTCAAATGAAGATCAATGCAAAAAGAACTATTTTCATACCATTCTTGGTTAGGCAGAAAAGAATTCTTGAAGTTAGGGTTCAAAAATAGGATTTTACGAACCCTAAATTCAAGAAAAATTATCAAAGATTGTTCAAAACCAAAACTAAATTTGTGTGGATGGTATGATAATGTCTCTAAATGTTTAAAGATGCAATATGAATTTTTTTGGGATTTTTAGAAACCTAAATGATATTTTAATTAATTAATTTTCATTAATTAATTAAAATAAACATTTAAATGTTTTAAAAATGATTTTTTAATGCAAAAAATAAAAATAAAAATATTTTTGGGTTGAAAAAATTATTTGAAGTGAAAATGCAGAACATAATATTTTTTGGAATTTTCTAACTATTTTTAATAAATGGAACAAAATAAATAAGAAAAATATGAATTAAAACTGAATTAAATAAAAGTAATATAATCTGATGGTTCACATTTAAACTGGGGATTTTTGGTTTGACCTGGCGCGTGAATGGGTGGACAGGATTCACTCTGGGCTAATTTTCATTAATTAATCAATTAAACTTAATTAAAACAAAATTAGGGTTTAATGACAACATCTCAGCCGTGAAGCAAGCTCATTTCTACACCATTTTCGAAAATTCAAAGTTCAGAATGACCAGTGAAGCATGCTTATTCATTTTGTAACATAAAAAAGAGGTTCTGGAAAAATAAATTCAGATGGCTACCTAAGGTGGAGCTTTTCACCCTTGAGCTTTCTAGCCACTTCCTTGGTGCAAAATGACCCTAATGACCTCCCCGAAGAAGTTGCAATGCTTGGAAAGCTTTGAGAATGGCTGGTTTGAGTGGTAGCAATCCAACTGGTAAGAAATCATATTTGGTGTATGGTGTGTTCTTGGCTTATTTGAGGGTTGCTTTGGGGGTTAGTGAGTGATTTAGAGATGAATGGTGGAATTGGTTTTGAGTTTGAGTAAGTGAGCTATGAGTTTCGAAGGAAAATGAAAGAGGGAGAGATTTTGGGAACTTGAGGATTCTTAGGTTTCAGCTTGTGTTCTTGTGTGTTATGATCATCATTTGGTCCACATATCAAGTTGTGATAGGTCAGAGAAGTGGTTGTGCCCTATGGTGATTGGTATGGGCTTCTTGCAAAAAGTCACCAACTTGTGTACTTGAGGTATGGGCAAGGATGCAGCTGGCCTTTGGGCATGTCCATGCGCAGCTGACTTCAAGGATTTCTATAGAATCCATCTTGAGGCAATTCAGCAAGTGGGAGCAAAGTTATGGGACCTTTTGCAAATATGTGAAGTTTTGGCCCTTTTGAGAAATCTTGATGTTCAAGGCATGTAATCTTGCAATTCTTTGGGAAATTCTGATCTAGAGGCAATGAAATATGATGTTATGATACATTGAAGTGTGTTTTAAGCCACAAAATGAATTGGCAAGAGGTTTTGCAAAAATCCCTCTTTGGTGCATTCTTGAAAATTATGGGATTTTTGCCAACTTTGACAAGCCATATCTTGAGTTCCAAAATGAATTAGATCTTGTTCTTGTACTTTTTGAAAAGGGAATGATCCAATCTACAACTTTCATGACCAACAATATTTCATTTGAAGCATTCTTGGTTGAGAAAGAGGAGGTTGAAAAACTTTCCCAAAATGGAAAGTTTACAATACAAGTCATTTCCATTAGAAACAAGAATGACCAAAAAATTTGGAGTTATGGCCTCTGAAACCAAAACCCTAATTTCAGGTCATCTATGTAGTGAAACCCTAGCTCTGCCTCCATGCTTTCCAATTCTTGTGATTCTTTGACTTCCTTGATCTTTGGAGGATATAATATGATGATTGAACATACATGGACCCTCTTGAAATTATTGATGGCCTTTGGAGTGGCTCAGATGGATCCTGGATGGCTCAAGTCACAAACCCTAGATGCAGATGACTTGAACTAATGCAGTGACACAAAAATGCAATATGATATGATATGCTTGAACTAATGCAAATATGAAAGATCACAAGCCATGGTGTGAACTTAGTGAGGGAAAATTTGGGGTGTTTACAACTTCCCCTATTCAAGCATGAGTTAGGTATGCAGGATGTAAGCGACAGGCTTAACATACAAACAAGATAACTTGTGGTTGAATACCAAATACAATCCAAAATTTGCACTCACTGGGGAGAAAAAGAAAAGGGATATAAATTGTAAAAGAAAGGTAAAGTAAGATTATAAAGATGCGGGTGATGGAGGACGACCATCGAGCAGAGGACGACTGTTGGGGATAAAGCAATGACAGGGACGGCCGACATGCTGGGGAAACAGTGGTAAACAAGGCAATGGCGGGGACGGCCGACAAGATAGGGAGATAAAGGGATCATGATGGGGACGACCATCAAAATAAAGTAACAAGGTTCTATGGGGATTAAGGCAAAGGCAACGATGGGGGCGGCCATCAGGTTTGAAGAATAAATGAAATAAATGATGAGGGACGGTCATCAAAGGTGAAGGACGATAACCTAACAGGGGATGGCTGCTCTTTATCACGACATAGGACGAATGTCGGATAGAAAAAGTCGACGATGGGGATAGCCATCGGATAAAATGATGAAGGACGATCATCAAGAGGTGAAGGACGATCACCTAGCAGGGTACGACTGCTCTCGGGGTTTATCGTGACATAGGACGAATGTCAGATAAAAAAGGTTGACAATGGGGACGACCATCGGATAAAATGATGAAGGACGATCATCAACAAGGTGAAGGACGATCACCTAGCAGGGTACAGCTGCTCTGTGGGGGATAAGGATGAGGGACGGTCATCCGCGGTGAAGGACGATCACCTGGCAGGGGACGGCTGCCAAAAGATATCACAACATAGGACGAATGTCGGATAGAAAAGGGTTCCAATAATGGAGACTCCGCTGGGGAAAGGATGATGGACGGTCATCCATAGGTGAAGGACGATCACCTGGTAGGGTACGGCTGCCAAAAGCATCACGACATAGGACGAATGTCGGATAGAAGAAATTTTGCTGGCGATTTGTTGGGGAATAGTAAACACAGACGAGTGCTTACGCTCAAGAAATAGAAGGTATAAGTGTTTTGACAATGTGTATAGATTAAAGACGCGGATGAGCATCCTTAAGACCATGATACAGACAAGTATCGGTAGAAACAACGCTGACACATGTTCAGAGATGACGATACGGACGAGTATCAACTGGTTAACAAAGAACACGGACAAGTGTCGACTCTGAGGGGAAATAAGTGTGTATACAAGATACGGACGAGTATTTGTATGAGTTAAAATAAGCATTGTGAAGCATGAGCAAGACACGGACGGGTGTTTGACTTGCTGGGGAGATGTGAAACGGACGAGTGTCAAAAGGAAAAGTGTATAAGTTATGAACTTATAAGTGTAAAAGGTGTTCAGGAAATTTGTGGTGATAGGATGACACAGACGGGTGTCGACAAGAGTGTATTATAATAAGTGTTTGGTTTGCAATAAATGTTTGGATAACCATGCTGGGGAATGGTGACGCGGACGAGTGTCAAGAGTGTATACAAGTATCTATTTGTGGTTTATCCGCGGGGGATGATATGACACGGACGGGTGTCGAACGAGGTATATATGAACACGTATGGGTTGGAGAGTGCAAAGGGGACGCTTTGGATTTCTACTGGGGAAAATGAGATGACACGGACGAGTGTCGAGAAATATCTGTATTTGAGAGTGCAAGGGATGTATTTTGCTTTCTGTGGGGAAACTGAGAGGCATTTCGTATATTGCTGATGAGGTGCTGTTGGTATTTACAGGTGACGGGCCCGAACCTGACTTGTGATCATGCAATATGTTTGATTTTTGCCATAATGCTCCGTATTAGACCGAATGCTATGCTTTTGTGGTGATTTATGATGCGAATTCTATGATTATGCAAAATATACCGATCCGGGATTCAGATCTCGCTGCCGTAAAGATCTCTGGCTGATCTGCTTGACGTGATATCCCAGCTGGGGATGAGATCATTAGTAGATCTGATAAGATTTATGACTCTGCTCGGGGAACTAGATCACTGATAGATCTATCCTGTAATGAGATAACCCAGTTGGGGATAAGGAAGCTTTCGTCACTTTGTTGGGTGAGAACATCAGACATTGCTCTTTCAGGAAGAGGTTGGAGCTCTGTGGGGAGATGGTTCCCTGTCTTTGCTGGAGATTAGAGATTTTGGCACTCTAGGGGAGAAAAGATCACTAAACGATCCTCCCAGAGGTTTTTTGTGAGGATCTTGCTGAGGATGAGGAGACTTGGCAACTCAAATGGGGGAATGAGCATTTATTGATGCTGCTCTGGAGAAAATGTGCTGGAGAAGTGATGCCTGACAACTCTGATGGGGAGAAAGCTTTTCCGGTGTTGTTTGGAGGATATGCTGAGGAAACCATGATTTGGCAACTTTGCTGAGGAAATGTATTCCAGATACTGCAATCCTGTCAAAACAAAGAAATGTACAAGTATCTCGAGGTATCCCTTACCAGATTCCGTCATAGGAGTTAGATATTCCTGAAAGTAAATACATTTCCTGAAAGCAATTATTAGAAAGGCACATCCTTTTTTAAGCAAGTATCATATCATGAATTTTGGACATTTTGCAAACGAAACAAAAATACACAAGACGCAGTGTGACTGAAAACTCTGATTTTATTAATTTGTGTGCCCTGAATTGGCAAGTACAGTCAAAGAAACAAATCCCCTGAAATGAGGAGATTGTTACAAATTAAGAAAAATGAAGGTGCTGGTAATGTTGATGACGCTTCAGTGAGCTTCCCTTTTCTATGACCCGTATGACCTTGACGTTCTTCTCATCTTGCCTTCTAAAGAGAGTTGATTCTGACCGATGCTTTAACCTTTCGGAGTTTGCCATGTTGTGAGTGATACTGACGAATTCAGAATGCAGTTGTTCGCTTATTCCCTAATTTTGCGTGGATCTCCCTTTCAGGTTTTCAATCCACCGGGATACCCATTTTTGCCTGAGCTGTCCAATGTGGCTTTTTAACTCAGCGGGTGTACATTTTTTTTTAATTTTTCCCTTATTTTTGCCCGAGTCTTTTATTCTGTTTTTGACTCGCCGGGATGCCCTATTTTTGCCTGGACTTACATTCTGTTTTTATGTCCAGTGGGTCATTTTATGCGAAGTATTTTTTAACTGCATCTGAATTCACAGGGGATAGGAAATCTTCACCATCCATAGTAGTGAGCATCAGTGCTCCACCAGAGAAAAATTTCTTTACTATGAATGGACCATCGTAATTCGGAGTCCACTTGCCCCTGTGGTCTGTATGAGGGGGAAGGAGTCTTTTCAGCACAAGATCTCCTACTTGGTATTCTCGAAGCCTGACTTTCTGATCAAAGGATTTCTTCATTCTTTTCTGATACAACTGCCCATGACAAATTGCAGCTAATCTCTTCTCTTCGATCAGATTCAGTTGATTGTACCGAGAACAGACCCATTCTACTTCATTCAACTTGACATCCATCAATACCCGTAAAGAGGATAATTCAACTTCGATAGGTAGGCCTGCCTCCATACCATACACAAGCTGATACGGTGTTGTCCCAGTGGATGTTCTGATTGAGGTACGGTACCCATGCAAGGCAAATGGTAGCATTTCATGCCAGTCTTTGTAAATAACCACCATATTTTTCACAATCTTCTTGATATTCTTGTTAGCTGCCTCAACAACGCCATTCATCTTTGGCCTGTAAGGAGAAGAGTTGTGATGTTGGATTTTGAAGTCCCGACACAGTTCTGCCATCATTTTGTTGTTCAAATTGGAACCATTATCAGTAATGATTCGCTCGGGTACTCCATATCGACAGATGATTCTCTCTTTAGGAATCTGGCTACCACTTGCCTGGTGACGTTGGCGTATGAAGCGACTTCAACCCACTTGGTGAAATAATCAATGGCTATCAGGATAAATCTGTGGCCATTTGAAGCAGTCGGTTCGATCTTTCCAATCATGTTAATGCCCCACATGGAAAAGGGCCAAGGTGAAGACATTACGTTCAAAGGATTCGGAGGCACATGCACCTTATCTGCATAAATCTGGCATTTATGGCACTTTCTGGCATAGGCACAACAGTCTGCATCCATTATGATCCAGTAGTAACCTGGAGGAAATGGTAGCCAGAGCATCTGCAAACTGATTTTCATCTCGAGGGATGTACTCAAGCTTGACTTGTTGTTAAGAAACTCAATAATCTCCTCGTATAGTCACAGTATGGAATCATATGCTCTTGGTGAGTGTACCATTTTCCGTTGGTCTGATTGATTACCAAAGCTGAATCTCTGAATACAGTTAGAGTCTTGATCCTGAGGTCGATGGCTTCCTCAAGACCCATGATACAAGCTTCATATTCAGCTTCGTTGTTAGTGCAGTTAAATGTGAGTTTTGCCGAGAAAGGCATGTGAAATCCTTTAGGTGTAATGAGCACTGCACCAACTCCTCAACCATTCATATTAACAGCCCCATCAAACATCATTGTCCATTCTTCTTCTAGGTCAGGCCCTTTAGTGTGAACAGGCTCTTCATGATCTTTTGCTTTTAGAAACATGATGTCTTCATCCGGGAATTCAAATCTCATCGGCTGGTAATCATCAATGGGTTGCTTAGCTAGATATTTAGATAGTACACTGCCCTTGATGGCCTTTTGAGATGTGTACTGAATGTCATACTCTGTTAAAATCATTTGCCATCTTGCAACCCTTCTGGTAAGTGCTGGCTTCTCAAATATGTACTTGACTGGATCCATCTTCGAGATCAATAAGGTAGTGTGGGTCAACATATACTGCCTTAGTCGGCGAGCAGCCCACGCTAAGGCACAACAAGTTTTCTCGAGCAGTGAATAACGTTGTTCACAGTTGGTAAACTTTTTGCTTAGGTAGTATATTGCATACTCTTTTCGACCAGACTCGTCATACTGGCCCAGCACACACCCCATTGATTCTTCTAATACTGTCAGGTATATTATCAGAGGTCTTCCTTCAACTGGAGGCATAAGAATTGGAGGTTCTTGTAAGTATTCCTTGATTTTGTCAAAAGCCTTATGGCAATCTTCATTCCACCTGACCGTTTGTTTTCTTAATAGTTTGAACAGGGGCTCACAGGTTGCAGTAAGGTGAGATATGAACCTTGAAATGTAGTTCAATCTACCTAAGAAACCCCGAACCTCTTTTTCAGTCTTAGGCGCATGCATCTCTTGAATGGCTTTGACTTTGTCAGGGTCAAATTCAATTCCCTTTTCACTTACAATAAACCCCAGCAGCTTACCGGACCGTACCCCAAATGTGCATTTGTTGGGGTTTAGCTTCAGCTGATACTTCCTCAGACGCCTGAACAGCTTTAACAGATTTACCAGATGGTCTTCTTCTATGAGGGACTTGGCAATCATGTCATCCACATAACATTCAATTTCTTTATGGATCATGTCGTGGAATAATGTTACCATAGCCCATTGATAAGTGGCACCAGCATTCTTTAGTCCAAAAGGCATCACCTTGTAACAGAACGTGCCCCAGGGTGTGATGAAGGTAGTCTTCTCCATGTCTTCAGGTGACATCTTGATCTGATTATATCCTGAAAATCCGTCCATGAAGGAGAATACCGAGAACTGAGCCGTGTTATCGACCAATACGTCAATGTGATGTAAAGGGAAGTCATCCTTTGGGCTAGCTCTGTTCAGATCCCGGTAATCCACACACATCCGTACTTTGCCATCCTTCTTAGGCACTGATACAATATTAGCAACCAAGGCGGGTAACTAGTTACAGCAAGGAAACCGGTGTCCCACTGTTTTTGTACCTCCTATTTTATCTTCATGGCCTTATCCGGACGAGTACGGCGCAACTTCTGTTTCACTGGAGGACAGTCTTCCTTTAAAGGCAGCTTGTGCACAACGATCTCAGTATCCAGACCTGGCATGTCCTGATAGGACCAAGCAAAGACATCAACATACTCTCGAAGCATGTCAATAAGTCGTTCCTTCACTGAATCTTGCAGACGGGCCCCGATCTTCACATCTTTCAAGTCTTCTTCTGTACCAAGATTAACTGTCTCAACTTCCACCTGATGAGGAGTGATTACCTTCTCCTCTTGTCTTAACAACCTGGCTAGCTCTTCAGGTAGCTCATAATCTTCTTCAACCCCTTCATCAGCTTGATTAATTGGATTGTCGAAGTCATACGAAGTCATAGCAATGTTGTTGTCGGTGCAATCTGGAGGGCACTATCTGCAAGGATTTAGATTGGTTCATTTTAGTGATCATTTTTATCTTGTTTAAAAAAAGTGAAAATTTATTATTTTGAAAACATTTCCATTTTATTGTTTTGTACAAAAAATGAAAAATGAAAAAACAGTGAGCGGAAAAAGAGATTTGTTTGCAAAAGATGTCCTGATATTCATTAATTGATCATTTGCACAAAATACAAGATGGCCCGATTACAAAATGAGTCCTGACACCTTGGGCAAGATGCAGGACTTGATGCATGCTTAAAAGACAGGAAATAATAATTACTCTGCAGGAGTAACTCTTATAATTTCCTGGGAAGACCAGTTAGAGACTTGGTTCCCCGGCATCCTTGGATGTATCAATCTTTCCAGGTTACGTTCGTCTTCTTCCTCGTCTTCCAGACTGTTCACAGCATCCGGGGTAAGCATTCCCCCGCTGACAAATTTGGGCTCCGTTGCAGCCTCTGGTTGATCTTGTCGAGTTGGTCTGTAACCCAACCCGAATCTGTCTTCTTTCTTTTCTACTGGCAGCAGCTTGCCCCAGCCTTGAGCGGTACCCTCCTCAACAACCTTCCGGGCTTGTTGATATGAAGTGATGGAAGTTCTAGACACAGCAGTTGCTTCATTGATGTTAAGGGCCTCAAACCCCTAACTCATAGTCTCATGGATCTCCCCATCCATCTCTATATACTTGTAAGTAGCCAGCTGGCTAACGAAAATGTCTTCCTCCCCGCAGATTGTGATGATCTGGCCTTCCCACTCAAATTTTAATTTCTGGTGAAGGGTGGATGTAATAGCACCAGCGGCGTGAATCCAGGGTCTACCCAACAAACAGATGTAGGCCGGCTGAATGTCCATCATGAAGAAAGTAGTTTTAAAGATTTGTGGGCCAATCATCACAGGTAAATCAATCTCTCCAAGCACTGATCTCTTAGAGCCATCAAACGCTCTTACCACCAGGTTACTTGGACGTAATGCCAAACCATCATACTCCAGATTTACTAAGGCTTTCTTTGGGAGGACATTGAGCGAAGACCTAGTGTCTACCAGCACATGAGAAAGAACAACACCTTTGCACTCCAAGGTGATGTGTAAAGCCTTGTTATGATTGCGTCCCTCTATTGTTACATCAGCATCTGTGAAGCCCAGACCATGACTGGTATTAACATTTGCAACCACTGTTTCCAGCTGATTAACCGTAATCTCTTCCGGCACGTAGGATGCGTGCAGGACCCTCAAAAGTGCGTTCCTATGGGCTTCGGAGCACATTAATAATGACAATATAGAGATTTTGGAGGCTGTCTGATGAAGCTGGTCTACCACTTTGTAATCAGTCTTTTTGATTATTCTCATGAACTCGTCCACCTCTTGTTCAAAAGACGTCTTCAGAGCTTCTTTAACAGCTGGCTCTTCAGGTACCACATTCTTCCCTTTTGCTTTAGCAGCAGCCTCTGCTTCAGCATTGGGTCTCGGTGTTTGTGAGGCAAAAAGGCGTTCGCTTCTGCTGAAGCCTCCGCCTCCCCCAACATTGTCAGCTTGTGTGAAGAGGTTGCTGAATCTAGCGTGATCTTATTTCCGTCGCAGTAGAGATCAGAGCCGTAGTGCCAAGGTATGGCGTTACTTCTTTCATAAGGAACGGGTCCAGGCACCGTAATGGTGACCAGACTGATTGCTGCAGCGGAAGGAATTGTAATGGTGTGCGGGTCATAATAGATTGTGACTGGAGATCTGACAGGAGGTGTTGCAGTTTGTTGTTGAAAATTGTTGTTGGGATGAACATTTGCTGGCTCATAATAGATCATGACCGTTGAGACATCTTCTTTAGAGTTTGTTGGTGTTGTAGGCGATTCCGTTGATAAGATGGGTGTTGATGTTGTAGAAGTAAGTGTTGCTGAACTTTGGTTTGTTGAAACAATGGACGGAGTGATTGCTGGAGTTGTGGATGAATCGGTGGGAATGATAGCTGTTGCAGTTGTAGGAGGATTTGTCGTTGCTGAAGAAAGAGTTGTTGATGTTGTAGGAGGATCTATTCTGAAGAAAGCATTGTTGATGTCGTAGGAACCGTTATGGTAATCTGTAAAATTCCATCTCTGGTAAGGCCATCTATGCCAAGCCTTAGCTTCTCACAACCATTAATAGCAGTTTTGCACAATTCGCAGCAGGCCTCACAACCTGGGAACACCTGGCATCTTAAGAGTTGAGCCTTGACTTCCGCCAGTGGTGTTTGAATCCGTACAACATTATCAATTAGTGCAGATGGTTGGTCCTCTTCTACGGCATTAATCCTGGGCCCACCATGATTAGGCATAGGATTTCTGTTAACATTCGGTGGAGGTGCGAAGTTGAGAGCTTTGGAATCGACCAAATCCTTAACCTTCATTTGCAAGGCTCTACACTTCTCAGTATTGTGACCAGGTGCGTTGGAATGAAAGGCACACCTAGCATTAGCATCATAATTCTTCGGGAGGTTGAGAGGATCTGGTGGAGCCAACGTCCTTAACTCAACCAGGTTGAGCTTCAGGAGTTGTGGCAGTAGAGTGGCATAAGGTATAGGGATAGGATCAATTACCCTATTTGCTTGAGATGGCCTCTGTTGAAAGGGGCGCTGCTTTTGGTTGTTATTGTTATTGTTGTACGATCTTTGTTGCGGAAAATGAGGTTGTTGTTGATAGTGATGTTGTTGTTGTTGAGGAAAAAGTGGTTGTTGTGGCATTGGAGCCGGGATAGTAACAACTGCTATTGATCTGTGAGAATACTGGGGTCTGCCCCTGCCTGCATGGATAACATTTGTTTCACCCGCCCTTCGGGGTCCTGAAAAAGGTTTTCTTGTATTATTGGAGGAGCTTGCACCGTTGTCAGAGATTTTGCCCATCTTCAAAAGACTTTCTATTCTCTCACCAGCTATAACTACATCGGAAAAACTGGTGGAGGAGAATGCAACAAGTCGGTCAATATAAGTTCCCTACAAGGTGTTCATAAACATGTCCGCCATTTCCCGTTCAGACATGGGTGACTGGACAGCAGCAGCAAGCTGTCTCCACCTCTGAGCATAATCCCGAAAGCTTTCCCTTGAAGACTGAGACATGCCCATTAGAAGAGTTCTATTAGGAGCCATGTCTAGGTTGTACTGGTACTGACGGATAAAGGCCTCGGCCAGGTCTTTCCAACATCTTATAGTGGCTCTGGTCAGATGCGAATACCATTCTCTTGATGCTCCAGTCAGGCTGTCCTCAAAATAGAACATCCATAACTTCTCATCCATGGTATAAGCTTTGAGTCTCCCCAAGAAAGACTGCAGATGAGTACGCGGGCAGGAGGTACCATTATATTTCTCAAAGCATGGGGGCTTGAATTTGTGAGGAATCCTCACCCCATCTACCAACCCCATATCCATTACGTTGAAGCCCAGGGAATTCTGAGATTCCAAAGACCTTAGCTTTTCAGCAATCTCATCCAACCTTTGGTCAAAAACCTCATCCCTAGCCCCTATAACTGTGAATTGTTCCTCTTGGGGATCCTCCCGCAAGACCCTAAATCCAGTAGTATTACCTTGAACATTCCTTACACCATTAACATCGGGTTTCAAATGGGGCCCAAACTCTGGTGGGTCAATGCGAGGCTGTCCGCATTCATTATTGCTAGTTCCTCCTGTACCAGGGTGAGGCTCTTCAGGAGTCTGTCTTTCCACCAATTCCCTTAGCCTTTCCTGGCTCTGCGCTAAGCCAGTCATTACAACCATAAACTGGGTCATTTGGTTTCTCATTTCAACCCTTTCGTTTGCCATCTGATTCCTTACTTCATTCAGGTCCTGCTGCACCTGATCCATCTGAATGCCTGGAAGGTTGTTATGTGTCGGGTACCGGTGTGCTCGGTTAACAGGGAACACTCTTCGACGAGAAATGTTTCCTGAAACCACAACAAAGTGAGAAACAAACAACAAACAAAACCTACAAAACAAAGAAAAATGTTAGTATGCAATGCAATATGCTTATTTGTCTTCCAAGGGTATCCGGTTTGGTTCTTGGTTTTGATCTTTCCAGACCTCGAGGAAATGCTTGATGATGTTGAGAGAAAGCCCACCAATAAAATAAACTGATATATTACAAAAGGATGAAAATACATAGTTTATTTACAATACATGCCCAAGGTGGGTCCAAATACAACAAAAAGAAAAGTACATAAAAAGGAAAGAAATACAAGCAAAAGGAATCAAACATCCAACCTAAAGTCATCCTCCTTGACTTCCTTCAGGAGGGCCTCCATCACTGGACCAGCTAGATGCTATGTAATAGTCCTGATGAGGAGGTTCCTGGTAGCAATGGCATTAGTCAACTTCTTATGCCTGTCCTGATCCTTTGATCTCCTTCTGAGCTGCCAACAAAGCTTCCTGCTGCTTCTTCTCATTGGCTTCCAGCTTTTCAATATTGGCTTGAGTCCTCTGGTCTTCTTGTGCACGGGTGTCGCTTCCGGGATTTTCATCCTAGTACAAACGCGAAAGTGGTGCGGAAAAGGTAGAGTCGCCAGCCAGACATTTTTATCCCGAAGGAACGGGAAAGGTAATGTTGCACAAACCTAAGGAAGAAGGAAAGGACAAGGTCCTGCGAACCAAAGATCTGGGTTCGGGAGTCGATTACGACCTGGGAAGGTATTAGCACCCCAGACCGTCCGCCGTACCCGACGGGATCCACGCTTGTTTGTTTTGTTTCAAAAGGTGAGAAAATAAAGCTTAGTAATTTATTTTGATTTCGATTGTAATATTTTGCGACCGATGATATCATTAAACATTAAGTTAATTTTGATTTTCGTTAAATCGGAATGATTTAATTAATATGAGGCCGCCTAAGTTTAGCCTATTTTCGTTTATTATTTTTTTATTTTAATATAATTTATATTTTGTAAATATAATGTAATTTATTTTATTATACTATTTAATTTAGTTTAATTTATTTTATTATACCATTTCATCTATTCGCCATATTACCGAATCCAATTTAATTTAATTATTTGTTATTCTTATTTCAATTTTAATTTCCGCAATTCAATTTAATTTAGTTATTTTTTTATTGCATTTCAAAAATAATGTTCAACTCCTCATAGAATGATTCTAACCTTGAATCGATTCTAAGGAAGTAAATGAACCAAATTTCGACACGTCCCAAAAAAGGTCCAACGCCTTCGAATAGTTGTTCTCGATTAAAAGGTCCAACGCCTTCGAACAGTTGCACCCGGATAAAAAGGCCAAACGCCTTCGAACAGTTCAAAAACACTGCACACACGCTTTCTCTTGGGAGAATTACAACGAGACCTCTTTATTTCTCGCAATCCCCTGTATTTTATTTTGTATCCCTTTCCCATTACTTTATACGCATTTTATTTTCCGTATTTTATTTAATTCTGAATCTTTGGTCCAACGCCAAGCGATCTCACTCGCACACTTACACTTTATTTTCCAGTTTTTGTTTTGTTTATTAGGATCCACCTTACCTTGCGAGCCGAGCGCATTGTGCCTCGCTAACAAACCACAAAATAAACCTCCATTTGCATTTACCCTTTAACCTCAAAAAAACCAAAACGTTTCGATTAGATCCAAACCCTTGATCCAACATCAAGCGGTCTTAGGGAATAAAACATTCTAATAATACGAGAAGATTTGTACGCCATGAGCCTTAAGCGGTAGAAAGGAGGATAATGAGCTCTCGTTACTCGCTCCGATTATTTTGACGCAAGACGCTCGTCTTGTTGGACGAGATAAACTATCCCTAGTCTTTAGTGCATTTCAACTCCTAAACCCTTTCGTCGAAGAAAGGTAATAAAATCAACAACCATACTCTTAGTAGGCCGAACTATGAGGCTCTGACTTTCCCATTGCACACGGGAGTACGTAGGCACGAGGATCTCAATCCTTGCCGAGCACCTAGGATGAATCTAACTTATAATTCAACTCATTTCCCTCTAGCAAGTAATTAGTTTAAGCATAGACATCCTTTCGCGCGTGATAACTTAGATGGTTCCCATCGAGTACGATGGATGTAGGGGGTGCTAATACCTTCCCCCTGCATAACCGACTCCCGAACCCAGGCAATGGTTCCGACGACCTTTGTCCTCATCCTTCTCTTCCCGGGTTGTATCTATATCTTCCCTTTCCCTCTTCGGGAATAAATAGAATTAGGTGACGACTCTTTAGTCTGTCCGGTGCGTGACTCCGTCTTTTCGGATCGTGCAAGGTCGTATTTTTCGGGGTACGACAGGAAGACACAGAGACTTTTGTTCGATATCTGTTAAGTTATGCCTACATATCCTCTCGTACAATGAGGAAGTCAAAACATCGTAGTTCGACTCAAAGAGACTGAAAATAAATTGAATGTGAACTGCTTACTTGTTTATGCTCAAGTGTATGACTCGTCTGGCTCGAGTGCTAACTGTCTTGCATTAGACGGGAGAAGCGAGTTCTCGTTTGTGAATGAGTGTGATGAGAAAAGAATCCCGGAGGAGACGATTATTGTTTGTTTTTTGTGTTTTCAAATTTTTTATTGTTTTTGGTGTTTTGCATAGGATAATGAGCTTAAGCCTAAATCAATGGTTGTAATCTCATTATATCCTCCCTGATTAGGGATAATGAGCCTACTTAAGTATGAGATAAGCATCTCAACTTAATTACCATAATGATGTAGGATTAAGATCATTAACCTACTTGTGATTATTAGGATGTTTTTGGGTTTTTGTTTAGTGTTAAGTAATGAGTTTAATCTCTAATCACAAATTAGTGAACTCATTACACCATCCTAATAGAAGGATGATAGATGAGAACACTTAAGCTGAGGAAGATACCTTAACTTAATCCATGGTTCGGGATTAAATTCGTTATATAACAAGCCTTTATAAAATGGATTTTAATTAAAGGATGAGATTAAGAAGGTGGATTTTAAGTTTGTAAGACAACTTGATGGGGACTTGTCCATTAAACACTAGGGTTAGTCCCTCTTAACCATAAGGAAGAGATAAAACCCTAATGTAAGGCCCAAGTTACAAGATAAAGTCTTAGTGATTATTAATGTGTATTGATTAAGAGGTGTAAACAAATTAAAGGTTTAACACTTAGGATTAAAGTTATACACTCCATCCTAAGATAAGGATGCAGGCATAACCCTAATTCCAAAGTCCTAAAACTTTAAGAGCTCGTGATCAAATCGGAATCAAAGTTTTCAAGCGCCACAAAAGGTAAATATTTAATCAAAGTTCATGACCTTTCGTAAGGATCTCTAAAGAGAAATTTTTGTTTTCCGCTGCGTTTATATCGCAAATTTCCCTTTAAACCCCACATGATATCACATGACCATCATGGTGATAACATAATGGGAAAATACTAGGATCCCAATCCTTATTTCAAAAGCAATAAACTTGGATGAATAACTAACATCACCGTGAAGCTTACTCCACCTAAACACATCCACACACTGTACAGATTCACCTTAAATCTTACAGCCATAGACAACTTTGTTCTTTGAGACTAGAACGAATCAACTCTTGATAGCTCATAAACTCCACATTTTCTTAATTCTTTTATTAGTAAAGATGTCATCCATACTTAATGGACATCAAACCCCTTCTTCATGAGAATAAGGTAGACAAGTCTTCATCTGTAATATCCTGTATTTTTAATAAAATGCTCTGGATAATGTTAATTAAGTTCAATAGGTTCTGATGTGCTTTGAGAGTTTTCAATTCAAATAATTAGAGCAACCGACGAACTTAAATTAATTAATTAGTATTATCTGACTCAAAGGTTTTATTAAATATTTGACTCAGAGACATTTTTAGATACTCTCAATTTTGGACCCATTAGTTAGTCTTACTAACTAATGGTATACGATCACATTCCTCTTGTTTTTCTTATTTTATAAAAACAAGGGTTTTGGAAAGAAAGAAAGAAAATGGAGGAGAAGAAGAGAAAAAGGAAAAGGAAGAAGAAGAAGATTAGAACAAGAAAACCATGGATCATCATCTTTCTTCTTCAACATCTTCATCAAACTCCTCGTCAATTGCAATGTGGGTTCTAGTTAGAAACCTTTTCTATTAGAATTCTTGATTTTCTAAGAGTTAAGTTAAGTTGTGAGAAAATGATAAAATTGATTAATCGAAGTTTCTAATGGTTAAAATGCTGAAATAATCGGGTAGAATAGTCTGTTTATATGTATGTTAAACCTACTAGGATTTCTTAGATGATCCATAGTGTTTGGATTGAGTTTGGGGGGGGGGGGTTTGAGTGTTAAAAACGCAGAATTTCAGCTTCTGACTGTCGGTTAACCGGTTAACCCTATTAGTTAACCAGTTAACGGGACCTGATACGCCACTGAAAGTGGAATTTTAGACTTGTTAACCGGTTAACCATATGGCTTAACCTGTTAACGTTGTAAGTTTTGGAAAATATTAATTCTTATAAAATTCATAACTTTTTATTCGGGTATCCGATTGAGGCAAACTTTATATCGTTGGAAAGCTATGACAACGTACTATCCAATGGTAGATAAAAATATTACTTTTGAAGTGAAAAATATTTATTTATTTTATGCCGATTAAAAATACAATTTTGATACTATTAAAAAATTCATAACTTCTTCATCCTTTATGTGATTTAACTATTCTTTATATCGATTTGAAGCTAATAATCTATTCTATCTTATGAGACTGAGAAGTATTATTTTGAGCCGAATTTTAACCGACTTTTCTAATTAACCATAATTATGTTAGTTAGGGAATTGTGGTACTAATCGATCTATGGAATATATATTTAATCATGAGGATTGAATGAAATTAGAGACAATGAGATCATTGTGGGATTAATTTAATTGTGATAATTAAATTAAAATGTTAGATTATATGATTGAGAATTATATGATTAAAGGCATCAAGAATGGAGAAAGAGTGAGGAAACCTTACCATAAACCAATTGTATGGCCTAATAGTGTAACTAGAAATTATTAGATGGTATTGCTCGTACAGTTAATGTTTAAGTATATTCTAGGCATGAAATTTTATGTACTATGATGGTTGATTAACATTTATTTCTTGAGGAACGTATGCCATCTGCAGTACTTTCAGCAAGGCCTCTCTGTGAGCTGGAGAACACATCAGCAAAGATAGAATGGATATCTTGGACGAAGTCTGATTCAACTGTTCGACCACCTTATAATCACTCCTCTTAATTATTCGCATAAATTCCTCCACTTCTTTCTCAAAGGTACCCTGTCCAGCAACAGGAGTTGTCGTTTCTTCAGTCGCTATTTTCTTTCCTTTAGCCTTTGCAGCAGCTTCAGCTTCAGGATCTCCTCTCAGAACTTGAGGAGCAAAAAGACGACCACTTCTCGTAAAACCTCCAACCCCTCTGACATTTACCACAGTCGGGTCAATTGCTTCTGACTTACTCTCGACCTTTTGTCCTTCAACGTACACATCTGAGTCGTAATGCCATGGAATGCCTTTATCATCAGTATAAGGAACAAGCCCAGGAACGGTACTAGTAACAGGACTGACTTCAGGAGCATAAATAGTCACAAGTTCTCTTCTAGCAGGCACTTCAGCTGGATCATAGTAGATGGTTATAATGGACACACAATCGCCTTCATTATCAACTTTATCAAACTGCAATGACCCTTCATCAATCAGACTCTACAAGCCCACCTTCAGGTCTTCACAACCGTTCACTGAATTCAAACACTTTTCACAATCAGAACTACATCCCGGAAACACTTGTCCATTTAACAGCCTCTCCTTCACTACCAGCAGTGGAGTCCTTACTTCTTCAACGCTCAGAATCAAACTTAACTTCTCATCACCCTCAACAACATTTATTCTAGCCCCTCCATGGTTCAGAATAGGGTTTGAAGTAACATTAGGCGGTGGTGCGAAATTAATCGCCTTGGAGTCGATCAAATATTGAACTTTATGTTGCAGCTCCCTGCACTTCTCAGTTGAGTGCCCGAGTGCCCCTGAATGGAAAGCGCATCTAGCATTTGGATCGTACCCCACTAGAAGCTCTCCAGGTGGTGGTGGTGCTAATGTCCTCAATTGTATCAAGTTCATGTCTAACAATCTCTGCAGCAATGCAATGTATGTCATGGGAATTGCTTCAAGCACCCTATTAGCCGAACGAGCTTGCCTCGGCTGATAAGGTCTTTGTTGATAATTGTTGTATTGTGGTTGTTGTTGTTGCTGTTGTTGAGGTTGAGTCTGTACCTGCTGCACAGGACTTGAAGGAATAGTGACAGCTGCCACTTGCTCATATGCTCTTCTATATCCTCGGCCCCGTCCTCGGCCATACAGAACATTGGTTTCCCCTTCCCTTTTCTTGGGGGTCCACTGAAAGCTTTTCTTACGCCACTCGAGCTGCTCGCACTGGTGTCCTGAATCTTCCCCATTTTTAACAGAGTTTCGACCCTTTCGCCTGCTATTACTATATCATTGGACTTTGTAGCTGAACAGGACGCCAACCTTTTGATAAACACCCCTTGCAACGTTCCCATGAACATATCAGCCATCTCATTCTCCAATAATGGTGGTTGTACTCTGGCAGCAAGCTGACGCCACCTTTGAGCATACTCCTTAAACCCCTCCTTAGCAGTTTGAGACATGTTCTGCAGTTGAGTGCGATTTGGAACCATGTCCAAATTGTACTGGTATTGCTTCACGAACGCCTCTGCCAAGTCCTTCCAGCTCTTAATGTTGACCCTACTTAGCTTCATATACCATTCCAAGGAAGCCCCAACCAGTCTGTCCTTGAAATAGTACATCCATAGCTTCTCATCTTCAATATGGGCAGCAATCCTTCCTACAAAGGACTGGAGGTGAGTCTTTGGACACGTTGTGCCGTTGTACTTCTCGAAAGTCGAGACCTTGAACTTGTAAGGGATTCTAACCCCTGGAACCAAGCCCAAGTCAGTAATGTCGAACCCCAGAGAGTTCTGAGATTGAATGGCCCTGATCTGCTCAGCCATCTCTTCAAATTTCCTGTTCATTTCAGCCCATTGACCTTCAGTTTCGTCCAGCAACGTAAACTGTTCGTCTTGACCGTCCATTTGTACATTGTTCAGTCCATCATTGATAATGGTTACCCCTGGCTGTGCCACAGGGATCTCAACTTGACGGGCGCCCGCACCGTTACGATTACCTCCATCAGCAGTACCGTTGTTCCTGGCTTGATTATTTTCTACCAACTCACGCAAACATTCTTGATTCTGACCCATCCCTGCCATAAGGGTCATGAAATTGTCCATTCTGGTTCTCAAGTCATCTAAATCAGCCTGCATTTGATCCATGACTCTTTCTCTGTTAACTCTTGTGGGATATCTGTGTACAATCGGCTGTTCTCGAACCTTCCTGGGAGCTATAGTGCCTGAAATGACATAAACGTTAGAAACCGAAGAACTACCTGCATAACACACAAACACGTTATATGCATGCAATGTAACTGCTCATGTTTCCAAGTTTAGGCATTCGTATGCCCTAGTTTTGGTATTTGCTCCAGATAACCACTTTGAGTGCTAGTTTTCAAACTTTCACTTTGAAGAGTGTTCAGATCTTAGCAGTATCAGACAAACAAGCTTTGCATATTCAGAAATGGTAATTTGCATATCAACACTGTTTATCATGGATAACCCACTGCCGGCCCGAAGTTAGAGCACAAACAAAAATTCCCCGAAGGGTTACAAGTTAATACATGAACAAAAGACAAAAGATAAAGCAAAACTCCTACAACAAGCCTATAGGTAGTTTGAACAAAAGAAAATCTAAACTAAAGACCCAGGTTCTTCTGCCGCCACCTCTGTCCTATTCTTCTTCACACCTGCTCTCAGCTTGAGCTCTTCAATCTCCTTCAATGCCTCCTCCAAGGCCATCTGGCTCTGTGCCAACTGCTGAGTCTTTTCCCTTCGTATGTTGTGGACTTGTTCCACTTCCTCTTTCTTGAAGGCCATTTGTACCTCGAAAAACTCTTCTTTTTCTTTATACTTCTTCTGCTCCTGTTCCCTTTGGCCTTGTAACCAAACAATGGATTGGCGAGCTTCTTTAAGAGTCTTCAAAGTCTACTTGCGCTCCGCTTCTCTTTTTGCCTCCATCAGACCCAACCTCTGAAAGTGAGCCTCCCTTCCAGCAAACTCTTCCTCTTTAGTTTCCAAGGAGGCTTGCATCTTCTGCAGCTTTCCCTCTGCTTCTTTCTTGGCCCAGTTGGCAAGATGGTATAAGTTAACCATTTCAGCATTCTCCACTCGGACTTCGTGCAGCTGAGCCTCCAATTTCTTATACTCTTCAAGGGAGACAGTGCTCTGACATGGTACTTCTTTAGGATATAATGGAGCTTCTACTGAGAATGGCATGAGAACTTCCTCTGCATGTTTCTGCAACCATGTAGCAAAAGGAGGATATGTCTTGGGATCTACTCTGCCAAAGTCTTTCTTACCTTTCCTCACCCTGTGAGCCCAAGCCTGAGATGTCTGTATAACTAACTCTTTGTTTCCCTCCACAGGAAAATACAAAGATTCAGCAAACTCTTCCATATTTGGTGGATCTCTCAAAGGATAGCCAAATTGCTTCCTGGCTAGTGTTGGATGATAACTGATCACACCCTTCCTTCCTAGCAAAGGCACTCCTGCAAATCTTCCACAACTGACCAGCAACTCTTTTTCCAGCAGATCTCTGTCATAACCCCAAGCTATATCCTCAGAAGTTAGCCCCATTAGCCTCCTAGACCACCTCCACTCATCTCTCATTTCCTTGAAAGCACCTGATTTTGGCAACTGCCTGGCAAACCACTCAGCAAACAATGAAGCACAATAGCCCACTGGCCCACCTCTACCTTTCTCATTCCGGTAGTGAACGTTGTAGTAGAAATCTCCCAACAGAGTTGGCACAGGATTTCCTTTAGCAAAGATAGAAATCACTTCTAAGCTCACAAACTCCTTTTCTCCCGGGAAAAGACTAGACCCATACACCATCAGAGCTAGCACAACGCCAAAATCTCCCCACTTACCCTCTTTGGCATATTCTTCAGCCTCCGGTATAAGCACATTCCAAGGGAGTCCTTTGCCTTCACTGTCCTTCAGAGCCTTCTTGATTGTAGCAACTGGTAAATGACAGACTTTGGCTATGTCTTCTTCCTTAAGAACCACCTCAGACCCATAGAAAGGCAAGGTATCTCTGACTGGAACACCCAAAATGCTAGAAATCTCCTCCAAGGTAGGAGCCAAGATGTAATCTGGAAACGCGAAACACCGCAGTAAGGGATCATAAAACTGAAGCAAAGTGTGCAAGCTGTCCTTCTGGTCTGCAGTAGGTTTGTCCATGTACTTCAAGATCTGGCCATACCTCTTTCTGAAATTTCCCAAGACTTGGTCATTCATCAGACCTGCTAATTTCTGAACACTCTTGACTTCTGGTTGAAGAAAAGTATAATGAACATTCTTTTTCCTTGTAATTCTCTTGACTTCTGCCATTTGGAGAGCTTATAATTACCAGAACTGGGTGCTAACTATGAACAATAACCTGAAAAATGGAAACATAAACAGTTAATGCAAGAATGATGCAATGCAAATGCAATGCAGGCATATGATCAATCTGGGACCATATGGATACTGGACACTGAATATAAGGACCCTCTAAATAGCTGAAAACCAAGATCCTCTGAGTTACAACCCTCTGATAGAAATTCTCATAACCATAACACCAAGAAAACCAGAACACCAAAATCATAAGGACCAAACCTCAACAAGGACCACTGATAATGAGGGTATGCAGAGGCCAAGGGTTCCTGCAAACCTGTAAACCCCTCCCAATCTCACTGGTGTGCTCCGGGTCATACATCACGGACTCTCAAAGCCGAATAGCAATAATACTTTCACCATTTCCGAGAAATGGCTCATGACCATATCAGGGAATCGGTTTGGTATTATATACTACGCAGGGAGGCCTCAGCTGAGTCCAGGAAAACAAGGTCATCCTATGCAAGTCCCAGGTGGGCCCTCGGATGCGAATGGGTTTGCCACAAAATGTGGTCTGCCATTGTCATCACTAGAGAGGGATGTTTCCACAAGGTTCTTAATGATCGGTCCCCAACTACACATAACTGTCAGGGTTATGAAATGAGAGAGGAAGATCCCCAAATCAAGACATTTCCAAGACGGTCGCAAATCTGGGCGTGGAACTCACTACTACCCCCATGACAAGATCTCATGAGGCCAAAGTGGAACCACTCTAAGTCCTAAGGTGCACTCGAGCCGTGGTAATGAGCTCATCTCTCAGAAACAGTATCACCCAAACCCACCAAACAGAAGATCTAGTCCAGACAGTCCAGTATATAATATG